>OX451373.1:11102758-12473731 GCA_949629185.1 Apamea crenata
TCAACAACACCCCAGAAAATTTCATTAAGTTTTTTTATTAATGTAAAAGAAATCCTCCACCCCTGTATCCCTGACAGTTATCGCTCTGTCAGAATCTTCCGTCCTTTTATGAGTAACGAACCCTATACGCACTAATTAATACCTAAATGGAAGGTGATAATTTACGATGGCATAAAGTAATGAATTAAAAACTAACAAAGAGGGATAGGCTGTCATAGTTCAAGAGTGGGCGCACGCGACAGTAAAACGGTCCGGTTTTATAGACGTCCGCTGTCCGTCACACAAAGTCGGGGCGTGTATAGAATGCGTTATTTTTTAACGGCTTGAAATGCTATAGAAAATGTAATTGTACAGTATGTAACTGGCCAGTGTTTTAGTTGGTATGTTGCTGTTGAAAGTGAATTTAGAACAAAGAATGTAAATGCTTTTTTTTTAAGTATAACAATGTTAGCAATATAAAAAAAAAGATTCGATCAAACTGAATCTAAAACTTTAAATTAGACATACATTAATTTATAACCTGTATTTTTACTGTGTATTCAGTATATTACTAAGTATTGGTCGCAGTCATCTGAAAATAGGTTTCCATGGTTTTTCTTTAAGGGGTTTCAAGGTTTGAAAAATTCCCCTCCAGACACATTTGCCCCCCCTCCCACCGTGATCGAAAACCTAGATCCTCGCTTAGTGTGTGTGTACAGGCAGACTTGACAAAAGCCGAAATTAGTAGCTCCTGGCCAATTATGCAGCTCGAGAACTCATCCGTGTCGAATGAATGAGCTAGTCTGTACTAGCGTATTCGCTAGTACAGACAGCAGCGCAGCGCAGCGGCGCAGTGAAATAGCTATTCCTGCTATTGCAGGAACACTATTTAATTAGCCTTTATCCATTGTATGTGTGTAAATGTACATATTTATTAACTAGCTTCTTTCCGCGGTTTCATCCGAATAAGTCTCGATCTCGTTGGAATATCGGTATAAAAAGTATCCTATGTCCTAACCCAGGTCATGGTCTACCCATCTGCCAAATTCCATCCAAATCCGTTCAGCCGTTTTAGTGTGAAAGCATAACAAGCAAACAAACTCACTTTTGCATTTATAGTATTAGTTAGGATTCAAAAACTTTTACTTATGTTTGTCTACACGTATACCTGATAGGTAATACAAGCTGCCAAACAGCACATGTAAACAAGAGAACCTTTGTTTGCCGTGTAAAGTAAAAAGCATTACCAACGTATGTGTAATGTGAACAGACACTATCTGTAATTTAAACCCTGACACGTTTTGTTACAACGCTGCTATAGGGGCGATGATTCGCCCCTGTCCCCTCTTACTTCAGAATAATATTTTTTATAGACATATAATACGATAAATTAATTTAATCTAGCTTTCCGGTAGTAGAGCAGTTAAAACAATTTAATCGGCATGTATTTCTATTGGAGGAAAAAGGATTTTTCTCAGGGAAGCGCGGGAAGAGCGGTAAAAAAAAGCATCGAATTTGGATTATGTCCTGCTGAAGTGCTGACGAATTCCACACGTTCTATAAAGGTCTTTTAACCATACAAAAAAAAAGAAGTCTGTCACAACTTACATGCAGTCCAAATGTTGAAGTCAGCAGTTGTGTAGAAATGTCAGCAGTTTCCACTTAGACCCTGATTAGCATATGTTATAGTTTCATATTAACAAAAGCTTTTATTACGCTATTTTGCTAAGAAAGTTTAATTTTACGGGCTTTCACCGTTAGTAATGTTAGAGTTTGACAAGTTCTCAACTTCACATTCTCACCGTGTCAACAGCGGCTCGAAATTGATTTCAAATCTTTTATAAGTACTTAATTTTAAATCTTCCGGCGTAATACTCATTTGAGTAGTATAAGTATTACGCCGGAAGATTTGAAATTAAGCTGACTGACAAAGTAGTTACTTCTCCTTAGTGTGTTGATGGCAATCTTTGGTCTCGGCTCAGGGGGTCTACTCCGAAGTGCAAAGTGCGAATGTTCGGATCGGACCGACACATGACCGAGCCGAATATTATTGATAAAGGCGAAAAAAGTTCGGATCGGCTCAGTTGGGTCGGGACCATAGTCAATATTCGAAAGAGTGTAAGAGAGTGTAGGATCGGAACCAACCGAACAAAATAGTAACTTCGTAGCAGGAAACGTCCGAACATTCGGCCGATACTAATTCGGAGTAGACCCCCAGAAATCGGCTACGTGTTTCGCGCCACTAGTAACTTATACACCGAGTCATAGGTATTTACCTAGCCATGAGTCAAGATATCATAGAATATGGTCAAGGCCATCCCTATTATATTATTAGTTCGCCGAATAAGTCGCCGTCGCCGACTTATCATCCAAATGGCATGCATTAAACATAATTTATTAACCACGTGGGTTCATTTATGAGTACATTGGTACTCGGGTGCGATGACCAGTGGACGGTTGATTGGTCACCATGCATGGGCCATGATGGCACATTACACATGGTAATGAATTCTTCATTTGTTGAAGACAAAAGACTTGTGTTTGATGTTCAATGACAGTTAAAGGAAGCTGTGGTTTGTGTAGGAACTGTGGGATGGTGCTTTGATGTATCGCATGTATTTGATGGGGTACGGTAGGTACTCGTTTGGTGCTCGAAAGAATATCGCTCAAGATTTAGAAGTCTTTTGAGTGTTAAAGTTCATTTTGGAACCTAGAAGCGATGGATTACTAAATTTAAGTTTTTTTTATTTCAACTATTTTATAGTAAAAAAGTAGTTTTCGGTAATAATTATTTAAGTAATTGCAATTTATGAGAACCTCGTGAAAAGAGACACACGTTAGCTGTCTTTCCGTTGATGATATCCCGTAGGTTGTCCAGTATTCAATAAAAGGGATTACAGCCCGGGTAGCGGGATCGTCCGAAAGGGTTACCGCTGCCCTGGAACAGAAAGGGCTAAGGAAGGAACACGGGTGGGTTTTAGTCAGTAAGAGTCTGACACTCCCTTCCGCTCCACCCAGAGCGGGAGGGGTCATTTGATGATTTCCCATCCAAAAAAAAAAGCATTACATTTACAGCCCCATTCATACTGTATGACGGCTCGGAGCATGAGACGAGTCGCTCATGTCGCGCAGTCGGCGCAGTAACAAATTCACCAAATGTCAATGTGTCAATCGCGCTGTCAAGGGGCAATTCTCGTAATTTTAAGAACGTTCAAAGTCTGATCTCAGTCTCAATCTGTCAAAAATACCTCTAATTTCCCTAAATTTAATAAGTTTTTGACATTGATTGTCGCGGAGATGAGATTGCGATTAGATTTTGAACGTTTTTAATAACGGGAATTTGGCCTTTGTACACTATGTTTCGTTTCGACCCTCGACAGCAAAGTAATCAACCACTTGACAATTTAAAGCGAGTTTAGAATGAGTTTCAGCATCATAGTATCTCGTATCTCGGGTTACAGGAACTCGATACGGGAAGTACGATAAATGAGGGGTGGCATTAGATCATCAGAGTACTTTGATGAAGAGTATTTAGATGAAGAGAATTACATAGACATTCCGTTAAAACAGACATTCCTTTCTTGGAAATTCCTTACATTAATGGAGCCTGGCACTTAATTTCAAGACTTGATGTAGTTGAATAATATAAGTTTCAGGGGAACGTATTTTTAAATGTGACGGTTGAGTGTTTAAAACAAATTGGTGTCTGTTTATTTGTTCATGCTGGTCTCCAAAACAGCTACTATCACCAAAACCTATATCTGACCATTTTGAAAACAAAATCCCGTGCGCATGATGACCACAGCTTCGTCCGTAAGTAAAACAAAAGAGGATCCTTTTTAGGTCGACTAATATATGCGCTGCATGCAGGAATAGTCCTTACGGTGGTCAGATATAGATTTTGGTGATAGTACCTCTTTCAGAGCAAATAAACGATTATGATTAGCGCGTTAAAACAAACAAACAAACACACAAACTCGTCAGCGTTATTATAATTATGTATTAGTATAGATTAGAAAACTTTTTTCTTATTTACGTAGTTTACCTTTAGATATTCGTTACTATACGCAGATTAGTTACTATTTTTACAATTTTTTGATGCCCAATGAGCTCCTGCCGTTTTCTATATTTTTTTCGTATTGTAGACTTGCCATTGATATAATAAAAACTATATATTATTAGTGTTAGCTTGTAAAAATTGTTTACCTTTTATATTATTTCATTTCATTAAAAGCTTTGTGATCTTTATACCGTAATGTCTACAAAATGACTTGACTCCCTCATTGGTTTAGTGTTCGCAAGCGCTACTGCTGAGCATGAGGCCTTGGATTCGATTCCTGGGTTGGGCAAATTGTTATTGGATTTTTCTAACTTAATTTTTCTTATATTTATTTTTTCTGGATTAATACCCGGTTGAGGGCAATAGGCTTGTCACCACATGGCGAAATGTGGGTGTACTATTATAGTATACACACATCTGCCTAACCCTCTGGGGAAACAAGGCGTGATGTTATAGAACGATGCTAAGTTATGTCTACAAAATTTTCATCAAATTAATAAACCTAGCCGAAATGCTAACTTAATTAACTATAGTGTCAAACGACAGACTAATTACCAACATTAGAATACGTTTGTCAAGTACTCGAGCATAGCTATCCACAACTACTCGATACGCTTACGTACCGAATCGAACATCAATCAATGTTATCGTAGGAGTCTTCTAAACGCTGTTCACAATTCCAAAACCCGAAAATCGTGTCAGTTTAAATCAAATAAACGACCGCTATTCTTCCGACAACTGTTTGCTGTCGAGTGTAAGGCAAATCAGGTTATCGCAATGTGTCATTTTCGATACGATAGCCGGCCGGATGGTTGTGAATAGCTATGAAGATCACAAGTCTGAAGTTATGCTGTTCTGGCGCCATATTCTTTCGTTTTGCTTCAGCTTTATTTAGTTGTCTACCGAGCAAGACGGATGGCGTGACATATGTTTTGTTCAAAGATTCTTGTAAAGGCTAAAAATAATAAGCATTCATTTGACGACAGAGACTAATTGTATTAGGATCCGCTTTGGACAATGAACGTTCATACACTTCATACTAAAGACTTAACTGTTACAAGTTTGCAAAAGTACTTACGGTACTAACAAAAGTTTTGAATTGAGAACTATTTTGAAAGTAGTATGGCGTCTGTCTAAACCATAGACATAAGAAAGAAGTTTTTTTTTAAATATATTTCTATGGTCTGCACTATTGAGTATGGAGTTTATGAACTAACAAATTGTTAGTAATTGATTGCCACGTGAATTATAAAGCTAAGAAAACTAGGAATAACAAAATTGAAAGAGCTGAAAATGTTTTATCGGTTTTTATGTAACGTTTTTAGAAATTATATTCCTGTTTTGTTATATCGAAGTTATTATACATCTCAACCAAGAAACATATTATATTTATTTTTTATTATTGATCTGGGAAAATAAACGGTTATATATATTAATTCCATGAAATACGTCGGGCATATTTTTCAGTGTTTTTTAAAGACTTTCTTGGTCGTCCAATTCAATTAGATTAGAATTATCTGATAACTAGTAGCGCTCCGCGGTTTCACCCGCATAAGTTTCGATCCCGTAGGAATATCGGGATAAAAAGCATCCAGGTCATAAACTATCTGTGTGCCAAATTTTATCCAAATCCAATCGGTATTTTTTACATGAAAGAGTAACAAACATCCATCCATCCTCACAAGCTTCCGCGCTATTCGCGGATATTTCAACATTAAAATCCTACGCCTCATCTTGAAAATTACCTAGCCAAATCATTCATTAACTAAAAACAGTCAAAGAAACTTCAAACAAAGCTGACCACCTCACACCGACCACAGACTAGCCACGTTTGTTTCTGTTTACATAACGCTTGTTAGTACAGTTCAATGATCTTTCAGGTGCAATGCTAAGCTCCTGTACATGACGTTGAACTTTTTATTAGCTTGATAAGTACTGTAATGAGTAAACATGTTCGTGCTATGTAGTTATGACTGGTTAGCTTAGTTTTTGCACGGAAATGTGGTAGTTTTCATGATACGATATTGTTTGCAAGTAACGAAGTTCATATAACTTTGAAGTTTCACCATGAAAGAAAAAGTAAGGGAAGTAAATATTACATAGGTATTATCTCAACATTCGTGAGGAATATAAATGTTTCTAATACATTGAAAAGAATATGGGAAGAAGGCGTACTTGTATAAATTCTAATGTGTGTTTATGAAGAAAACTATTAGTAGAAAAAGTGTGTTTTCTTCGCATACACTTGTAATAGATTTAGAAATGGATTCAGTATGATTGAGGTTAGTTACAAAAGTAGAGGAAGAAGAAAGAAACGATGGATGGCGGATGGATTGTGTTAAAGAAGAGTTATGACTAGAAAGAAGGTGACTATACTAACTGAGATGACATCCAATAGATGTATGGAAGAGGAGAAATACTGCGTGCGAATGGTGCGCCCACCTTAAATACCTGACTTGGGATCAGAACAAAAAGACAACAGACGCAAAAACAGAGGGACAGGGTTCATAAAACAATTGAACATCAAAACTGTACCAAATAAGGAGTTCCCACGTGACTATGTGAGGCTCCTTGAGTAGTCATCCTTAAGAAGACAAGCTCAACATACAAATGACTTAATTCATTAAATCGGTTAACGAATAATAATAAAACTGATTATCATGTACTGCGTGTCCTTTCAGCTGCACGTTACAGGAACTGATGGACGCTAGTGATGGCGCCAAACACGTAGGCTAATTCTGGGCCGATTCCATTTAGATAGCCAATCAACACGTTAAGAAAAAGAAGAATCAATAATAATGGGCCTCTTTTTGTTCAAGGGCTCTCACTGTATCATGTGCATCAAGGATGCTCTTTAGAAACTGCTCCTCGACAGATTACAGTGATAATGCCTTTCATTTTGACAGTTCAACAATATTCATTGCGTTATTTATCGTGTTGGGTAAACTAATTTTTCGTAAATATGAAGCAATGGATTAGCAATATCCTTTAAAATTATTCTGATTATGATTTAAAGTGTGTTTCAAAATTTGGTTGTAGGTGGCCAAGCATCATATCAGGTCTTCCTTTACAATTTCTATGCTTTCAATGTAGATCAGCTCAATGAATCTGCGTAGCCCTTTCCCAACTATGTTGGGGTCGGCTTCCAGTCCGGATGCAGCTGAAAACCAGTATTTTACATGAAGCGACTGCCTATCTGACCTCCACAACCCAGTTTTATAATAATAATATAATAATGTTTATTTGCCAAAAACAGTTTACATTCCCTTATAGTCTACTCTATTAGCTAGGTTTACAAAGAAAAAAAAAAAACAAACTAAGACGCAAAGGAAGGATGTTGCTTATGAACTCCACACTAGGTCGAGCCTGTCTCGTGGAGTCCCTGGGTGGTATTAACATAATTATAGTGAACATGCGCATTACTTTAACAAAGGATTTTTCAGAGGCATATGAAAAAGCGTTAGTTTTTAGGGTAATTAACTTACAAGGTAAGATGATACCACTTTGTAAGACTGGTTGTCAAACCTTTGGGCTTTTGACTACCCGTAACTACTGTCGAAGATCTACGAACGACAGTAGAAACCAACGGCTTAACGAACTTTCCGAGGCACAGAAGGGTCTCAACTCTCAACGGTCGAAGGTGGAGCTATACGCTTACCGCGGACATTGAGAGTCTCAATAGGTATATAATGGATAGTCACCCATCCAAGAACCGACCGCGGCAAGAGTAGCTTAACCTGCAATCGACGCTTGCGGCGTTATTATTTAGCCAGACACAAACACCTCTCAATGTAAAGTTCGTTTTCTAATCCCAGATACTAATCTGACATTTACACGGTCAGTCAAATTAGTATCTGGGTTTATAAAACGAACTTTAAATCAGATACGAAAATAGTGTGTACTATTTTGCTTGATGTTTGTACTGTAGTATGTATATAACATGGATGACATATTTACCATTCCTAGCAGGTGGACGCGCTCTATGTAAACTACACGTGATACAAAATAACGATCGGACAAATCGACACAGTTTGTTTTATTTACAAAACGGATCGTGTGGAATTGCTCTATAATCTATTCCCAAGCTCTTCATTGTTTATGTTTACACTGTCGTTTTGTTTGTGGACTTAATAGATCGCTTATTTAGTATGCTAAATTAGGTTGTACAGTATCTACCACTGATAGTTTAATAGAGAAAGATGGGTCCCAAAATGAAAAAAGCTTTACTTACCTATAATGTTTGTGCAGTCCGTTCACAGCACGGAATTTGCTCCGTGGTTCACAGTTATTTTACCTGTGACAGCAGCAACATTATTGTAACGAGAATAGAGTTCATAATGATTTTGACAAACTTGTGGCCGCAACCCAACTGCAACCTTATTAGAATGACAATAAAGATCGCTGTGATTTGGACAGTGATGCAAAATCGGAGGTAAGAACTGTGAACCGACTGTACCTGTAATGTCAGATGAGCTGTCGGCTAAAGGAACCACTAATAGACAACATCGCTGCAGACCCAGACGAAGATGGAGGGATGAACTTCACTCCTACTGAAACGACTGGCCTGCAATGGCAGTGGACAGACGTGTGTGGGAAAGGGGGCATTTGTCCAGCAGTGGGAATGTTTAAGGCGTTCGACTTGCTTTGTGTTTTTTTCATAGAACTTTCCTTTGTCAAAAACAGAATGAAACTCCCCATCCTAACTTGTTTACAGCGTTAATTTAACTACTATCTCTTCTTGTTTCATCCACTACAGTTTAATGGCCTGCTGAATATTATGGAGCAGTTAAATCAACGAGACGATTGATCGCCGCACTGTAGTCTGCAGTTGCATACTTATCAATGAACCTCCTTTGTGGTTGAATATAAACTTCGTAGATTATATTGCTTCCTGGTTTCTATTATTGTTTGTGTTCGTAACCAATGAGTTAATTTAAAGTTTCTCTTGTACCTATAAATTAATCGTTGGTTTGTCTAATAGTCCATTATTATAGCATTAGAATAATAACGGCAAAATAACGACAGTTATTGTGTAATATTGTTCAAGATGGTGCACTTTAAAAGTTTTTTTTAGTGTAAAGGGAAGTAGATTACATGGCTTTGTAATTATTGTGAAATAACGGAGTTTATTATACGTGTATAACGAAAGGGTGATAACCGTTATTAAATAAATGGATTGTACATAGTTTCTACAACGACAAATTTTCACACTGTTTTGGTTTGGTAATAGATACTGCTCTCACAGTTGACAAAGCTGAACGTTTCTGTGGTCCTCTTATATGGATTGTTGATCCTGGAACCTAAGATGATGCTGCCAATTTAATCTCTACTAACAAGAATAAACGGATGGTAGCCTTCAATATTTCCTTCAATAGAAAGAGGTGAAATGAAGATTTAAACCCGGACATAACTGTTTCAGTCAACCTTTGAAAAATAAAAGATCCTCATTTCCACTATAATTATGGTTCATAGTTGGTGGATAATTCTGTCGGATCAATTTATCCTCTTCAATATTACACGCGCGCCTGATAAAATAAACAAACACCAATAGACTACATAAGTGCTACTCACATGATCAATGAACCAGAACCCACAACAGTCCCTATTTGTTCCGGAAACGATGCATCAACAACGATTTGTTACAAATCATTTGACGGAAGACCCAATGTATAGACTAATATAATCTGTGGCTTTGATCTGCCGCGCTGTCAACTATGCTATGTGCATGGAATTAGTATGTACGATATGTTATCTGTAGCACAGATTCAGTGGTAATTTTGGTTTAGTTTTGGAACTCTCGGGACGACTAGAGCAAATCGATTAAACTCGTAGATTGGGTAAAGTTTTAATGGGTTTTCAATAAATAGGTTGTATGCTACGTTTGAATGAATGAGTGTCGGCCATGATTAAACACGTAAGTTATTGAATACAAACTCTATAGTGCGTCAATACCCATATCCAAAAGATTTGCTTAGTTACTCAAACCAACAAATAAAAGTGATAATAGTGAATGGGTTTGATCAATGGAGTATTGACTCCATTGATCAAACCCATTCACTATTATCACTTTTATTTATGAGAAGTAAACATTTTACTTCGTGAATCAGCAGGATCATAGACAAAACCTGGTATTTACATCGTGGACAAACACACAGTCAATTAACAATGGTAAATCTATGAAAGAAAGGATCTCCCTTTTCTATAGAAACAGTACCTATAAAGACTTTTACTAGTCTATAGCTGAAGAATAAAATAAAAGCATTATAAATGAGGTAATCACATCTATACTTCTATATCTATACTAATAAAGCTGAAGAGTTTGTTTGAATGTGCTAATCTTTTGAACTACCAGTCGGCTTTGAAAAAATATTTTTGGTTTACATAGCCCAATGCCAAGGCTATAATAGGCTACTTAATATCACGCTAGAACTCTCAGGAGCCGAGCACAGAAAATAACGCTAAGCGAAAACGAAGTAATAGTGTGGGCTGGCGATGTTATGCGATGGGGTGGGTCTAGGGTTGCCAGATGGTCGGGATTCGTCTGGATTCTCCCGTCATTTTAAATGATCTCCAGACTCCTGACAAAACTCAATATCTCCCGACAAACAGCTTCTCGGAAAGTTCTGTCCAACCAAAATAATAATTTAAAATTGCCGCGCGCTCCATTGTCGAACGGAACAAAAAATAAACGTTTATTTTACATTTTTATTTTTAATATTTATTTTTCCTGACAAGAATCCCAAAATCCCGACATTTTCAAATTTTACCGTTAATTGTTCAAGAACTTTTACGCGGACGATGTCGCGGGCAAAAGCTAGTAGATATAAACAAGAATTACGAGATCGGCCTTCAGACATGACAGACGGCATTATTCTCGACGAATCAAGTGTAATTATAAGAATTAATCAGAATTCTTTCCGAGCCTGAGCAGTAATGTCATCGGATCATGGCTGGCTTCGTTCATGAGCTCTGTGAGAAAATGCGCATCTTTCTGTATGTGTTCTTGATATGGTATGCGGTGATTATAAGTCCATATCAACATGCGTGTTCACTGATGACGTAATTAATTTTAGGGCTTTGGTTGAACCACTCTTAGGCCTGATTGCACTACAAAACGAACCCCTTTATTTATAAACGTTAGTAAAAGTTAAGAGAAGTTTAAACGTCAAAAAATAATTAAAATATACTAATGCAATGTTTGTAAATAAACCCCTGTATAGGGTGGTATCCGTGGGTGGTATCGACGCGCCACCAGAGGGGCAATCCTCGTAATTTAAAACGTTCAAAATCTAGTCGCAGTCTCATCTCGGCGACAAACAAATTTCCAAAACTTGTCAAAATGTAGGGAAATTAGAAGTATTTTTTGAAAGATTGAGACTTAGATCAGACTGAACGGTCTTAAAATTACGAGAATTGGCCTTCTGAACTATGGATTACGTACATTATTCTGAACTCTTTCGTCGTTTATTTAACAGCTGATTTTATTTTAATAACTGACGAAAAATGTCAACGCTGGGTCTAGAATCATCCTGCCGGGGCGGCGGGATTTTCCGAAAGGTTAACCGCTGCCCTGGAACAGAAAGGGCTAAGGAAGGAACACGGATGGGTTTTAGTCAGTAAAAGTCTGGCACTCCCTTCCGCTCCACCCAGAGCGGGAGCGGTCATATGACGATTTCCCATCCAAAAAAAAAAAAAAAAAAAATGGGTCTAGAATCATGTGCTGTATTCATAGTTCAGTTTGCGCGTCGATGTCCCTAACACCCTGTATATGCGGTTACCTTTAAACATAATTATTTAGAACATCGTTCTATTTCTTTCACCTCCTAACGTTTGTCAGAAACGGGACGATGTTTTAAATTCGTTTAGCGCTAAAAGTATTCAGTGATTTGTTTTGCAAGCCTTAAAGTTAGTGTAAGGTCGGACCGGAAGAGCATAATTAACGCTACCCTAAGTTGCCAAAATCACGTAGCATTTGGTTCGAAACATAATAGCCGCAAAATCTTTGGGGTAATTGCCTAACACGCTTACAATGGCAATGTCATCCATATTGACAATTCAACAACATTCATTGCGTTATTTACGTTGTCGAACAGACGAATGTTTCGAAGATATGAAGCAATGGATTAGGAATTTGATTGAAAGGGTCCTTGATAAAATAGGGCCTCTACCTTCAAGATGGTCAAGCAAGGTTAAGCGTAAAAACAACGGAAAATTGTCAGCCACCAATCCCATCCAGTGGTAGTAATAATACCCGAATATTTGGAGCACTCCGTCTTAGAAATTGGATCATTCTAAAAGATTGATCTGGCACTCTTCAACCAACTGGAACTAGCATCCAAATGCTTTTCTAATGACATTTAGAACATAAATGGAACTCAATTAAGTTTCCATTCTGTTAAACTTTTCACTGCGGTGTAGCGTGACTGATAACTTTAATAGACTGAATGGTTTACACCATTGTGTACTTATTGTTAGAAAGAACATCTAAATTCCTTCCAATGACCGGAGAACGTTAAATGACGCTGAACCGTAAATTAACCGTTAACTTGTAAATAAAAGCTAGCTCTGAAACCTGACGGAACATCGGATTCGAAGCTACAGGAAAATTTCCATTCCTAGTTTTAGATTATTTTTGAGGGAAGATTTCTTTAATAAGATGGCTGACCCAAGGTAGATCTGTGTATGAAGATTTAAAATTTTGGGGGTCTAAATTCTAATCTAATAGGTTTGTAAATAGGTAGGCAAAACAAACGACAAGGTCGACAAGTGGTGGTCCACATTAGCCCTGGACCGACAGAGCTGGAAGAGGCCTTTACCTGTGATGATGCAGGCTAACAGTAACAGATCTGTACGATATCATTAAAAAGTAACGAAATAAGAATCTCTAAAATCCGGCCAAGTGCGAGTCGGACTCGCGCACGAAGGGTTCCGCACCATTGACTAGGTAAACAACATTTATTGATATCGAGCAAAAATAGGCAAAAAATGGCGTTTTTTGTATGGGAGCCCCCATTGAATATTTTTTTTTTTTTTTTTTTTAATTTATATTTATTTATTTATTTTTGTTTTTTTATTTATTATTAAAGTAAAAATACAACTGAGTAGGTATTTTGTGAATATTTCAAGTGCCTACTGTTGCCCTTTTTTGCCCCCCTTAAATATTCATTTTATTTTGTTTTTAGTATTAGTTGTTATAGCGGCAACAGAAATACATAATTTGTGAAAATTTAAACTGTCTAGTTATCGCGGTTCTTGAGATACAGCCTGGTGACAGACAGACGGACGTACAGACAGCGAAGTCTTAGTAATAGGGTCCCGTTTTTACCCTTTGGGTACGGAACCCTATAAATGCGTTGAATATCAAAACAAAATACGGAATCCTTATAAGACACTGAAAAGGCGAAAACAAAACGATTTTATTAATTGTTAAAATTGTACTCAACTTCGCTAAAACAGAGCATTCTTATTACATTAATGTCCAACAAAAGAGTCTTTAATATTCCCTTTGTGACATAAACGTTATAAATTAACTCGGAGAAGTATTCTGAAAGCATTATCAAGAAGTTCATAGCAATCCCAACTTGTGTATAATTAGTTAAAAGCTTCGAAAATACGTGAAAAGATTAATGGCTGAATCAGATTGGAATCTTAACATTAGTCTGTTAATAATTTGCTCTATAAATTGTCTATTTGTCCGTCTATATCTTCTTTTTTATCTATGGTCTATATTAAAATGTGTTTCCCAAATTGCCCTCGTCGACAGTTTTAATATAACTCACGAGGAAATAACAATAAATCTTCTCCTTCTTCGTGTAGCTGGCACGACTGAATTTCATATCTTGTTGGCCCATAACTTTGCCACCTCCTCGGCGTCGACAGTGGCAGCGCAGAGGTCACTTTGACTGCATGTTTTGGGACACAGAGGGCAGGATAGGAGGTGGAGCATGGTTTGCGACTAAGCTCCACAATCACACCCTACTGCCGTTCCGTCAAGGTAGCCCCACTTAACCAGGTTGGACTTACATCTTCCCTGTTGTGTCCTAACAATAAATAAGATGTGCAATTTGAATCTAGTTTCAAAGAAGGCGTTCTAGACTTCTAGCAATGTGCAGAAATTTTATACAAAATTTTGAATTTTGGATATTAGAATAACGCCACTAATTTAAATCTACTTCCCAAGGAAGTTTTGAAATGTCTTCGACTGGTTTCAAACTTAAATGATTTATTTCTGCTCCATTGAAATCATTAAGCCTATATTTAAAAAGGGCACGTCTTTAAAGAAAAAAACATGTTGCCACCTACAGAAAGGATGTGTTCACATTGTGGTGACAATTTGTGGTCAGAAAAACGTTTCGACGACATCCGCCACATTATCGAGATGGACATGACATCCTGCAATCACTGTATTATTTCTACGTAAATGAAACAAAACTACTTAGGGACATTATCATTATTCTGTGTTAAATCTGTGATAATTCACTATCTGCCTAGCCTTTTCCCAAGTATGTTGGGGTCGGCTGCAGCTACATACCAGTATTTTACATGGAGGGACTGCCTATCGGACCTCCACAACCTAGTTACTGGGTAACGCGATACCACTAGGTGAGACTGGTTTTTCAGACTTTCGAGCTTCTGACTACGTATTACAAAATCTACAAATGACAGTTAGGACCAACGGCTCATCCATCAAACGGGTCTACTGCTGGGTGGTGGATATTAATTATATGTCTTCAAATTTCCCGGCTCTAGGACATGCCCGTGTCCTCACCTATACAGATTACAGAACGTCTTAAATTCCCCAACAAGTCCCCCTTTTCATGAATTATTTAGTCAACGGAAGTGTTTTCCTAAGTGTGACGTAAAGACTTCCCGACTTTCAGCAAATAGCCTAAGAAGCGGACTAATTAATTATTCACTACAAACTTCCTCGGGACTGTTCATTAACTATTTGCACGCCTCGGATATTAATGATGTTCCGTTTTGTTTCAGGATACGGGGATCATACTAAAGAAAATATGGTGATGAACCATAATCTACACAGGTTTGTGCTTTGTTATTTAATGTCTTTGGTATTTTAGGAATATACTGTCCCATAGGCTACTTATTAGTGATAGAGACAAGGGCCCAAATTCACTATGACCACTTAACGATTCCTTACTCGAAACCACGTCAATTCCTTAGCTAATCTCGCCAATCTCGCGTTCATTTCGCGCGATTTCGTTCATTGTGTCATAGAATATAAGGCCCAAGCTTCAGGAAGACACTGTCACACAGGTACTTATTAGTGACACAGCTAGCTTTAGGAATATACTGAGTGTTCGTGGAGTTTCTTGCCCGTTCTTCTCCATGGGAACCTACTACGCTTTGGAATGGGCAACTAGCTTCATATTGTTGCCTGACCGACCCCTTGACAATTCGAAAGTGCCTGTAATTGGTTTGT
Organism: Apamea crenata; assembly: GCA_949629185.1. Lineage (NCBI taxonomy): Eukaryota > Metazoa > Arthropoda > Insecta > Lepidoptera > Noctuidae > Apamea > Apamea crenata. Next base: position 11,118,238 of record OX451373.1, read on the forward strand.
TTCAAATAAATGGTTTGTGTTTGTGTTATTTATATTGTTAACTTTTCATAATATGAAACGTTTTTATTAAAATTGTTTGCACTTGGCGACTTTAACTTATGGTTTTCTCTGTTTGTTGCCTTTGTTACTCTATATCCAATATTTAGTATAGCATAACATAACACAATCAGTCTATAACATTCCCACTGCAGGGACACAGGCCTCCTCTCTGTGGCCTCTGTGGGCCGTAGATAATCCACCACGCGGGCCCAATGCGAGTTGGTTATTCCATATTTCCACAGGCTTATTTTGAGTCCATGGTACTTCGCTATGTTATTAATTCCAGCACGAAGTAATTACGTAACGTAGCGTATCAGATTTTAAATAAATAACGGAAGGTCGCACAGAACAATTAATTGTGCCAGGGACGGCGGACGCGCATTGTACAGTTGTACTGCATGGAGTTTGCATAATGCTGTGTACTAGATAAGTACATAAATAAACAATACACAGGTAACTAGGTATTGAGGAGTTGCGGATATTTGCAATAGTTTAACGGAGTTCGGAGTACAGCGACCCGAAGTGAATTTTATTTATTTCTTGGATCGCCAACAGAGGTTACATATTGACTATTTTTTGGCCAAAGAATCAGCATCGCCATTCAACTTGGAAGCTGTCAGCCTGAGATGCTTTTCCCTCTTTTTTATGTAACTACATGTTACTACATGTTTTATGTGACTATTTTTATTTTATACCTAAGTCTTTCATATTGAAGTTAGGCTATTTTGGTTTCTTCCCGCTCTTAACCTCTCATCTAATAGGCAGACTTATTTAGTTCGGTAACACTAGAAAAAGTGATTGTGGCTCATTCATTAGTGAGAGTTGAGCTGTTATGTAAATATTATTAGTATTTAATAAATTGCATGCACATTAACATAAACAGGGACAAATAAGTGTACGCTTCTTTTTGGGCGTTGAAAGAAGGTCAATCTTTGCAAGATCGTCTCAAGTGTAGAGTACACTTGAGACGATCTTGCAAAGATTGACCACCATGCCACACCATACCAACACCAAGAACGGTCAAAATAACACCCTACCACGAAAAAAATACTTACGGAATAAGTATGAGTTCTTAATACTATTTTGAAAGGGCAGCCGATCGCTTAAGAATCACTGAAGATGGCTTGAGTCGAGTTTAGCTGCCTGAACGATACAGATTCTGATAAGACACACAAACAGAACCTACAAAGTAACTTGAACGCTACAACGCAGTTAATACTGTTGATGAAAAATACGATCAATCAGCATTACAACAGTCGAGCTGACAAATGACATCATTGCTTATTTTTGCATAGGTAAGGTTTAAACTTTTAGAACATCACATTACCTACGCTACGTGTAGCATATGCACATGCACGAACAAGCACCATACAAAGATCGAAACCTTTGAATAGCTCTTAATTAAATGATAGTGGATACAAGGTGCAATAACACATTGGATAATTTGATGCAGAAAACATGACAGCTGCCTGCAGTCACAGTATTGAGTCATCTAGCCTTTTCCCAACTATGTTTGGGTCGGCTTCCAGTCTAACCGGATGCAGCCGAATACTAGTTTTTTACATGGAGGGACTGCCTAAGGCGTATCGTATAACCCAGTTACTGGGTAATACGATGATTACCCCTTACCAGTGTGGCTTGCGTGTCAAAGCTACTACTACTACTATTGATATGTAACAGATGGTTACCCATCCACGGACCAACCTTAGCAAGTGTCGCTTAACTTTCGATCGAACCGTGCGGCTGTTATAATTAAGCCACGAGCCCCGAAGACAACAGAAAAAGGAAAATCTTCAAATAAAGCAACATACTCCATCCATACATATATACATTTCTATGCTCCAAACACTTCATTTCTAATCGTACGAGTACCAGGAACCCATAATCTCGAGAAAGTAAACGGTTTCAATATGAGCGTATACTAAAAGGTGAATATGCGTTTATCGATAGTGCAGCTGATTGCGAATGCAGCCTCGCAGGGCACGTGTTCCGACTTTCAATGTTGTTTAAACAATCTGTATTGTGTAACCTAATGTTTCTTTGTATGGTATAGGTTGTTTTTTGTACTTACTTACTAACTGCATCATCAGCGCATAGCAGTCTACCCACAGCTGGCCATAGGTGCTCGGCAGGTGAAATATTATGGTACTAGCTGCGCCCCGCGGTTTCACCCGCATAAGGTTCGATCCCGTTTGAATATCGGGATAAAAAGTATCCTATGTGTTAATCGTTGGTTATAAACTATTTGTATGCCTTTCATCCAAATCCGTTCAGTAGTTTTTGCGTGAAAGAGTAACAAACATCCATCCATCCATACAAACTTTCGCATTAGTAGGATACTTAGTAACATTACCAGTCCAGAGTTTCATTCAATGTTGTGGCGGGTACGACGGGCAGGGCAGGGCAGGGTGTCGGTGATTTGATTACACTACTCGTTGTCAATATCAATTCAACTATTTTCCACATAATCTATCATCACAATGAGTCGTAAAGAAGCCCTATCGTCGTTTATCCAGCAGATCCATGGGCGCCCCGTCGTCGTCAAACTGAATAGCGGCGTCGACTACAGAGGTGTATTGGCGTGCCTAGACGGTTACATGAACATAGCTCTCGAACAGACTGAAGAGTATGTGAATGGACAGCTTAAGAACAAATATGGAGATGCGTTCATCCGAGGGAACAATGTGCTCTACATCAGTACACAAAAGAGACGGATATAGGTAACTCAATAACTATTGCAATAAGTTAGGGTTAAGAATGGAATAAATATTTTGAAATCTATTTTGAGTCCCGTTGGTTTGTCTAGTCATGAGACCAACCAGCCAGTGGGCTTACTCAGCAGAAGCGCCAGCGAAGTAGCGACCTAGTGGTCGCAAGCGCTGAGCGGTGAGGTACTGGGTTGGATTTCCCAAGTTATCTATATATAGCTTTCCTGAGAAATGTAATTAAGTAATAAGCAAAGTAATTTTCTCTCATCTTCTTATATACAGGGTTGATTTTCAAAGACCAGCCAAAATTAAGGGTGTGGTACAGACCATCCAACTGAACAACTTTCTTTATGGGACCAATATCGTAATCGCGAAAAATTTATCAACTGCCCCATAGAAACCTTCAATACCTACTCGACCTAAACGTATGGGACGGCTGAATTTATAATCGCGATTACGATGTTGGTCCCATGGAGAAAATTATTCAGTCTGATGGTCTGTACCACACCCTTCAATTTGGCTGGTCTTTGAAAATTAACCCTGTAGTAGGTTTTTTCTGCTTGTTATCTAGAACCATAACTTTCATTATATTACTTGGTTCAAAGGAAAGTGTTATTTCCTGGTTTATAACGGCTACGATTCGTTGCCCAATTTCCAAAACTCCTTCAGATTTCTATCTGCGGACCAAGATTGCGAATTTCCCATTTTCATAGCTAAAACTTCAGAATCAGTTATAAAAGCGAATTCTAAATTATATAATGTAGAATTTGCTATATAGCAAAGCACCGAAGCTTTTAGCTTATAACTAACTTTGTGAACACAGTAGGCTTACCTATGTTAAAGGGTGCCACTTAGTTTTTGTCGCAGCCGGATGGACACTGGGAAGATTCCGTAGGGCCTTAGAAATTGTTTTGTTTTATTTCTTATCCTGCACTAATTGCGTAAAACACTATTAATCACAATCAGAAATATTTTGAAGGATATAGCTAATCCATTGCTTCATATGATCGAAAAATGTGTCTGCTCAACAACGTAAATCACGCAGTGAATGTTGTTGAACTGTCAAAATGAAACCACTGTTCATGTGTTACGCAATTACCCCGCTGTATTTGGTTAAATTAAGTTGAAAAAAAAAAAAAAAAAAAGGATTCTTCAATATTTCATTCAAAATTGCCTAAAACTTTTACAGCCAGAAGTCCAGAACTGTCGGCTATTTATGTTCTGTAACTTGTATGGTGTACAATAAAGAGTATTCTATTCTATTCTTCTATTCTGAACATCATGCAAATACGATGTTTCGAAGAAATATGTATGTGTAACGAATTTCGCTTTCAGTGTGTTGATATTGTCTTTGGTTGATCTTGTTCTTGAGTTCCACGATGAGTGATGGCCAGTCTTTCATCTCTGGATAGCTCTCGAAGTCCGAGGCATGCAGGACAAATTAGATTGTAAGCATTATCCACTAATCAATCTGTGGACGAATGCGGCTATGCTCCCTGATACTATTGAGTCTGCAAATTAAGAACAATTGCTAATTGTTGTCGTACAGTTGGCACTAATACCAATTCTCGGCCATTATCTCTACGTCGCTTCACATTGGGGTCGTTTTTACTGCAAGCTGGGTCGAGCAATATCTGTCCTAAATTCGCCTATATTTCCCACCCACGATGACTGAAAACTTACTTCTACAGCCACATCAAAAGTCCTTACGTTTATATGCCTAAGGTTCATTATTACTTCTACCTCAGGTCAGGTTATACTGGCCTTGTTAGTTGCAGCTCGCGGCTCGCCTGCATTCAAAACTTTTATTCTAGATAGTTTTATGATGTTTTATATAAATACGCGGGTTTCCGGCTAGTTATGATGTTATGAGCTTAAATTATCTTTATTGCCTAGGTTTGGGAGTGCCTGACGTTTAGTGTAATGAACAGCAAATGGCAATGTTGTGTTTAACAAACTGTACTGTGACATGAAAGACTTTTAAGTAGTACAACGTAATTTTTCGTAACAGTGTAAAATTTTGTGAGTCACTTTAGTATGTTGGGAGGTTTCTGGATGTTTTAGATTGGTATTTCCTTTGTAACTCAGCTGCTTTGTAAAAAGCTTGTGATCGAGCTTCGAGTTTTCTTTCGTCAACTACGTCAAACATGCGATCTATTTTCTTTTAAGGCCGGTAACCTTGTCTAGCTGTATTGCGGAATTTCGGAACTTAGCTAAATTGTACATAACTTCCTCTCTACGTAAAACTACAATTCCATGAATTAAAAAATTAAACTCGCCGTGACAGTCAGGAGGTAAATAACCATATCCACATAAATATATTTTCAGGCATGGATTCTTTGGCAGGCGGCCGAAAGCGGCCAGTCGACGCGAGCGTCGCGACGCGCTCGCCTCGCTGACTGACGCATTCGAATCAAAATTTTCGAAATTTAAAATTTTGAAATTAAAAAATAACGTAGAAATTTAGTGGTGCGACACCTAAAATAGTAAAATAGTGTGTAGTTGTGACGTAATATTATATTCAATTTACGAACACGAATAATCGAATTCGAGTGTAAAAGTGAGAGTGAAATAGTGATGAAAGTGTTTTAAAATTAATTTATCACCGGCAAGTTTAAAAAAGTGCTTATTTTTTATTCAAAAATATTTCGTAGCAGGTGCCAGTAGAGGTATTTAAAACGGTTGAATAATTGGAAAAGAAGGCCAGGCAGTTGCATTTTATTGAATTGACATTTTGCAAAATAATAATTAATTGACCTATTGATAAATTGTTTCGGTCCAATTTTGATGTAACAAGGGGTTTTAATTGGACAAAACAGTTTATTTATAAATATAAGCACAATGCATTGACCTGTATGAAACAGCGTCGGATGTGAAAACATTTGCTGCCGGAATTTGCTAATGACGGATAAATGAGGACAATATTTATGCCAATTTGCTTCTTAGACATAGATATTTAAATTTAATAGGGTTATTTTACACGCTGAATAAATGCTCGATTTCATGTCAGTGGGTTGATTACCTACTATTTTGAACCATTTAGAAATTAGTCATAGAGTATTTAAACGACATTATCTTGACGTCATTGCTCTTTCCGCATTGTTACACACTCTTAATATCTTCATCACTTCTTTAATATTTTTAAGCAAATATATTTAAGTACTCGTAAGTTACTGTATATTGTGAAAGAACTAATGAATAAAAAACTTCATTAATCTTTTACATTAATTTTGACAGTTGCTTTAATTACACATGTTAAAATCCAAGTTTTTTTACTTAGTTGTCAAGTATGTCAGTTAAGTTTAACTTAGTTGCCAATCGTCAGTCACATGCTACCCACGACTCGTTAGATTCAATGTAAGAGGCACAGAAGAGGCGTGTTTATACCGCTCGTCAATTTACTGAATGAACGACACCACGCTGTCTTATGAAGCCTATGATGTCATTCATAAAAATCATAATCGACTAAAACACTAAACTGTTAAAACAAATCGTAGTAAGGAGTTCAAACTTTGCTTTGATGTTCCTAATGGAGAATATTTTTAAAATTGGAATGCGATGTCAGAAAAGTGAGTGCTGCTAGAGTTCTTTAGAAATAAATCGACTATGAAGTACGGATTTCTGATATATAAGATATCAAAGGTGGAGTGAGACAATAATAATGTAGGTAGGTTTCATGAACATCCATCAAGTAATTATGAGTTTCATGGACAAACACAGCTTTTTCTCAAAAAAAAACCTGAAAACGCTACGACCAAATCATGAGATTATTCGAATATTCTTACTTAGGCGGCTAAACCGATGGAAAAGTGATATTAATTTGTAAAAGCAACAGTCTGGCCGTGTTGAGCATAATAAAGATAAATCTGTCATTGTGGGTAGTCGTTGCCGTCGTTGGTGTGCGGTTCACAGCAGGGCTATTCGTGTTTATTCGATATTCGGTTTGTTCGAATTACAAAGTGATATTCGACTAATTTCAATGATGATTAGTGACGTTCTGCTACGAACTCCTTGGTCGTTCATTCAGAGATCGTATTTCGAATTACGAAATACTAAAAGCGTAGCTAAGTGAACCGTAAAAGATAAAACAACACACTTAGCAAAATGTTAATATGATATCTATCTACACGAACAATAGAGCAAGCTGAAAAGTTTGTTTGAACTGCCAGTCGGATTTTAATAATTCTTTTTGCATTTGATAGTCCATTTTTCGAGCAGGCTATAGGCTACTTAATATCACGCTAGGACACTTAGGAGCCGAGCAAAAACAAGTTGGAGAAAACGCTTAGCGAAAACCAAGTAATAGCGCGGGCAAGCAATGCGACGAGATGGGTTCGGGATCGGAGGAAAAAGAAATTTCACGCAGACGGAATCACGGGCAGAAGCATTATAAATACATAGCCATAAATTCCCTTCTGAGCTGAAACGAGAAAACGTTAACGTTAAAATAAAAGCAAAATCTTCTAACTCCATATTTTAATCTTATGAGACATTTAACACCGTTCCACCTGCCTCTTATAATCCCGAACTAGAAGTGGCATCTATATTTATACGTCAGTATGTGACATCCCATCCGCGCTCATATTTCCCCATGGATGTGTTGTATCCATACGAAAGATGTCAACTGCTAGACAGCCGGCAACCAACGGATATAGATCTGCAAAACATGGCAGGTAGGGTTGTCGGTCTGACCGTTGGATTATTTATTTTGTGCGAAATAGTTTTTTTGCAATAAAGACCCAGTACAAAAAAAAACCGCGTTTTTCATTTAAGTATTTAAGCTTCACGTACAGAAGTGGTACTCAGCCGGATTTGTCCAAAATAGTAGTCAGGATGATGAGGTCACAAAGGAAATAATATTGCAATATAATGTGTGAACTCATGCTCTCTGGTCCATTGTTCTTGGAAAAATACTTTTAGGTACTTGGTCATTGATGCACTTAATCAAAGATTTTCGTCTGCCTTTTAACTGTTCTGAATATCAATCACAACAGTATAAGATTTTTAATGAAGCTCATCAGCTCGTAATTTTAAAAACGTTGACAGTCTGATCTCAGTCTAAATCTGTCAAAAATAACAGACTCTAATTTTAATTTCCCTACATTTTGACATTAGTTTGTCGCCGAGATGAGACTGCGACTAGATTTTGACAGTTTTAAATTACGAAAATTGGCCTTCTGATTTAAAGCAAATACATAAATGCATGCATTTTTTTTTTTGCATATATGCATGCATTTTTTTTTTTATAAATGATTTTGACTTTTACAAAACTACAAACTAAAATAAGTGACAACCTTAGTAACAGATCGGTCACCGGCTACAAAGCGTAGGCGTCGGGATCGCCGTGTGCCCTAGAAATTGGTCTGTCACGTCACTAATACAACAACAGTGGTAAAGAACGCGGATTTCATTGGATGCCCGGCTCCCCACTGACACAGCTTGATGGAAGCTGTGCTTTGGTAGACAGCTGGAGGATTGCTTTTGTGTCTGTGACTATTTTTGGACTGGTCTGTAGTGTGTAGGATTTGTACGAGATGAGTGTGGACGTTTATTATGATCTCTATTTCATTATTACTAAGTAATTGGGAGACAATAATGGCACTATCATCAAGATCAGCACCTTAATTGCGTAACACACTATCTATCTCAATCTGAATAATAATTTAGAAGGATATTGCTAATCCATTGCTTTATATGTTCGAAAAATGTGTCTGCTCAACAACGTAAATAACGCAATGAACGTTGTTGAACTGTCAAAATGAAAGCCGTTGCTCAATACTCCTGATAGTGTGTTATGTAATTGGCCCGTTGCCGTCTGTCTACCTTTATCGATTTGGTATACTTAATCAATAATCGACTAAGCACATCACAAAGCTTTGGGCCGTGACATATTTCTTACTCTAATACTGATGTGCTTTGCTCATCAATTTACTACCACCAACAAAGTTAAATTACATTAAAATTGAAATATGAGCATCCTCACGTTGGTTCGTAATTGAATCTCCTTTAACCATGTGCTCTTGTAAGCAGATATAGGTAGTTGACATTTTTAAAGCGCTAGACAGCGTGTTCAGAGCTTGGCACACGGAGTGACCCCGTTGTATCGCTGATTCATACAACCTACTCGATTGATGGACTATGCACCTACTGCAAGTATCGTCACAGATTACTGAATAGTTACTGTATCGTGTAGATGTAGTAGACAGTGTAGCTTTAAGATATGTACATTGATTCATCATCTCAATCTGCCTTTTTTGTTGTTTGCTCGGCTCCTTTGAGTCGTAGCGTGATGTTAAATAACCTGTAACCTTCCTAAAGAATTGAGCTATCAAATGCATTTTTTTTTTATAATCCGACTGTTAGTTCTAGAAATTAGCGCGTTCTAACAAAAAAACTCAAAGATATATTATAGATCAATGTTTTACATGGACTGACTGGATCCGCGTGGTCGACAGCAGTCCACACTCTCACAAGGGGAGGAGGCTTGGGTAGCGGGATCGTCCGAAAGGGTTACCGCTGCCCTGGAACAGAAAGGGCTAAGGAAGGAACACGGGTGGGTTTTAGTCAGTAAGAGTCTGACACTCCCTTCCGCTCCACCCAGAGCGGGAGGGGTCATTTGATGATTTCCCATACAAAAAAAAGAAAAAGTTGATTGTGTATTGTTTTTGACTGCTGACCACCACAGCCAAAATGCAAACATGGGCGTAGCTAGCGGGGAGCAAGGGTGGGCAATGCCCATCCTAGAAGCATCTCTACCCTACTTTTTAATCTCTTTTTATTAGGGTTCCGTACTGCAAAAGGAAAACACGAAATCCTTATAGTATCTCTTCGTTGTCCAACCGTCTGTCTGTCTGTCAATATCCTCTTTCTCAGCAAGCCGTGGATGTATCAAGTTGAAATTAAGTTACTTGGGCTTGGCTCTACATTCGATCTAATAACTTTTATCAGGCGAAAATATTTATAAAGTCTTGACAACCTACTTTTCACGAAGGCTTTATTTATGATCTTTCACTAAATAACTGTGGTTAGTTCAGCTGCCCCTCCCCAGACAAAATCCCTGGCTACGCCAATGTATGCAGGGGTTACAGATATTCAGGCTTCGGACTGTTGCTATTGTTAATTAAATGCATCGATCAATTAATATCTACTAAGTGATGGATGTTTTGTTAACAAATTGTACATGTTCATGACGCTATTGGAGGTATGGGTTTTGGCCGACATCATTTGGCACTGAGTTGAGTAATGAGTTTAACATTTGTGACACGTAAATAAAATATCTAAAATAGTCCTCCAGACTGTATTTCGGCCATGGCGGACAATCTCAACAGAGAACTAGCCTTTTTAGATTTTCGTACCCAAAGGGAAAAAACGGGACCCTATTACTAAGACTTCGCTGTCTGTCCGTCCGTCTGTCACCAGGCTGTATCTCAAGAACCGCGATAGCTAGACAGTTGACATTTTCACAAATTATGTACCTATTTTTGTTGCCACTATAACAAAAAATACTAAAAACAAAATAAAATAAATATTTAAGGGGGGCTCCCATACAACAAACGCGATTTTTTTGCCCTTTTTTGCTTGATATCAATAATGGCAACAGGTAGGCACTTGAAATATTCACAAAATACTCAGTTGCATTTTTACTTTAAAAATAAATAATAAAATTAAAATAAAATAAATATTTAAACGGGGGTCCCATACAAAAAACGCCATTTTTTGCCTATTGTTGCTCGATATCAATAAATGTAGTTTACCTAGTCAATGGTACGGAACCCTTCGTGTGCGAGTCCGACTCGCACTTGGCCGGTTTTTTTTATTTTTGTGTAGAAATGACCTCTCGTAGTTGCCCTTGAGAGGTCGTAATCGTAACTACTTAACCGGACTTACCTGTGTGTGTGTAAAACTACTGATCGGATTTGGATTAAATTTTGCACAGTTTATAACCAGGATTAACTATATGTTAATCCTGGTTATAAACTATCTGTGTGGGTACTTTTTATCCCAATATTCCCACCGGATCGAGACTTTTGCGGGTGAAACCGCGGGGCGCAGCTAGTCTAACGTATCTTAAATGTTAATAAAATCGGTTAGTGAAATGAAATGAAATTGTTTATTCTTTAAATAGGATATCAAAATCACTTTTTCATGTATTACATAAACATATTATAAAAAAAAATAAGCTAGATGGAGTCAATATTTCCTATCTACTACCTACGACTACCTCTGAGAAGAAATGGCGAAACGAACTCAAGGGTCAAAGTCTCTTTCAAAGTCCAAACATAATCTTGGTCAGATCATGTTAAGACCATGTAGATTAGTGCCTGAATTGGTCTTCTGAGGAAATAACCACACAGATTTTAGTGGACCAGTCCAGTCACTCAAAGAGACATTCCCATTTATAATAATTTAATATTCGTTTGAAGTGTGAATGGACCAATAGACGCTCTGAAACACATAATTTATTGTTCCTCTGACCAGTCTCATCATAGATATCCCGGAAATTCATCTCACGTCAAACGGGGCGTGGAAATCAAATATATCATTTTAAAACTACTAGATTTGTTCGCAATAATAAAAATAAAACTTTAACAAGGAACTTGTCATCGTAAGCTTGGTTGGACTCATAAAAATGAGTTCAAGAGGCATTTTTAGATTTTGTCAACGAACTATTGCATCATGTGAAACGAATATTAATGGGGGTTTCAGGGGAATATTATTATCATTATTAATGGGTCATTTTTCAGATAAACGGAACTGCCACAACTAATGAAAATAATAGGTTTTAATAAATAGGTTTTTTTTGGTAATAGGCAATTTCGTTGTAAAGTAGTGTGTGTGTGTGCGGCGGGATCGTCCGAGCGGCGGGATCGTCCGAAAGGGTTACCGCTGTGCCCTGGAACAGAAAGGGCTAAGGAAGGAACACGGGTGGGTTTTAGTCAGTAAGAGTCTGACACTCCCTTCCGCTCTACCCAGAGCGGGAGGGGTCATTTGATGATTTCCCACCCAAAAAAAATAAAAATAAAGTAGTGTGTTGAGTTGATATTAAAATTATATTAATTTGACTTACCTACTAACCACAAACTTAAACTCCAAACATTTATTCCAAATAAACCAATTACAGGCACTTTTGAATTGTCAAGGGGTCGGTCATTCAGAAAGATGAAGCTAATTGCCCATTCCAAAGCGTCGATCATCGAGCGAAGATCAGCGTTGCAGCGAAAGATTAGTACTTATGGAGAAGAACGGGCAAGAAACTCCACGGACACTCTTTTAAATCAAAATAATATGGTTACAAAATATAGGTTACATCATTCATGTCAAAATTATGCATATATGAGAGCGATGCAGCACAGATTTTAGGGTCTTATTTTTGTGATACAACTTTATGATGAGAGTCGCACAGACCAGGGAAGCATGGCACAAAAGGGAAGGAGCCCTATACTTAGCAGTAGGTGGAACAAGGCTGCCAATAATGATGATGATGACTTTATAATGGACGATTATGGAAATAACATAATTCACTTATTTATTTTTATTTCGATACTGTCAACTGTGTAAGACCGAGACTATTGTGATCTATAGTAGTTAAGATATATTATACATAAAAGCTGTTGGTGAAAACCTATATCTGACCATTTTGAAAACTAACTCCCGTGCACATGAGGACCACAGCTGCATCCGTAAGTAAAACAAAAGAGGATCCTTTTTTCTACTAATAATATGCGCTGCAAGCAGGAATAGTCCTTACGGTGGTCAGATATAGATTTTAGCGATAGTACCTTAAAAAAAACTGAGACTAAGTCGACCTACTTGCTTATCATTTATCATACATATAATATATCAAAACGGACAATATATCCCATAAGGATAACGAACAGAAAAACATCGACGTGAATAACATAACATGTACCACTTTCTGAATACGACATAAGTTCCAATAACTCACGCCCAAGTCAAAATAACTCGACTTCATAATAATAATGATGAGAATAAGTGACATAAGTTCTATCAAGTTGAGCCTACTTAACAAACTTAAGCCTTCATCCTTAGTAAGAAACTCTGAACAATCCTGTAATAGACTTGTTGTTAAGTTCTACATTGCACTTTCCATTATCCAGATTACTTGTTATCTCTACGAACTAGAGTACAAAGTATGGCGTAGGGTCGATTCATAATCGCCTAGCGTCGAAGCGCAGCGACGCGTCAATCTAACAGATAACACAGCAAATTCACCCTTATCTCCAGAACGTAACGTATATTTCTATAGAGAAAAAAAAAAGTTACGAATTAGAGCGCATTCTACGGAATACGCGCGACTACGAGCAGCGTTGACCGGTGCACGCGCGTTACCGATCGGGCAAAAGTGTTAGGTACACTAAGCTCCAGAGAAACGGAACCCCCCTTGGTTAATGACATCAAACCGCTTAAGTTTTTTGTGGTATAACGTGAATGGCGCGTTGGTCTAGTGGTTAAGACTGCGGCTTAGCAATACGATGGTCACGAGTTCAAATCCGCGAATGAGATGTTTGATTTTTTCTAATTTAAGTTCTTTATTTATTTATTTATTATTATTTTTTAGGTTATTATGTGATTTTCGTTAATTATTATTTAAGAAATCAAATGTTAAATTAGGAATGAGGTTTGTAAGAAAAGCTAGGCATGTTGCATAAACAATATTCATTTATTTCTTTATTTACATTTCTAGGACTTCATGGAATCCACTTCCTGGTTGAGTATACAGTTTTCTATCTGTGTTAAATTGGGGTTATTTACTTAGAATATTAACTAAACACAAAATAAATACCCTGGGTGAGGTATAACGGTTCGTTTATAGATATTTCTAGAAACATAACTACAATATTTATTTATTTAAAGTTGTTTCAGTTTTTTCTATATTTTTTCGTATTATATACTTGTATATACTAGTATATATTAGTGTTAGTTCGATAAAATGTAAATAAAAGTATATAGAGAAAAATAACGTGCTATGTATTTTTAAAGTTGTGAAAACATAATTTTTTATACTCTGTATGATCTTATGGGACAAAAACCCTTGTTAAAAAAATGTAATGTTGTCATTCGTGCCTGTGAATTACAGAGGAAGAACCAACATGCTAAACTATACAGTATAGCAATATACATCTTTCTCTTTTATCACATTTTCTTATAACCCATTTAACACAATATTATAGAAAAATATGTGAGGTCAGATATGCACCATCTGACATCTGACGTTAACACATTAAAAGACTACTTGTAAACAGGAGTAACTGGATTAATATTAATAAAGGTTGTTTATTTTTGATTAACTACTAATGATCCCACAAATATTGGGAATTATTAACACTTGATCATGTTCCAATGAAATTTTATCAGATAAATTACACAATGAATCTGCTGAGTAAAACCCTAATAATAACGAAGAGGATGACCGTCACTGTCTATTACTTCTTGAAGAGGACTTCGTGCCCAAAACCATATTAAAGCATGCAGCACACACGCTACATCAGTGCTAAGCGACACTCCAAAAGTTTCAGCACTTGAACGCGTAGTTTTGAAGGGTTCCACCGAGTGAACTTCCACAATGTTACGGTGTCGCTCCGATTCATTAGTGTAAGCAATTGGACGACGGCCTTGGCGATCACATTTCACATCACCCGTCGCTTGATACCTTTGTATCCATCTACGAACTGTTTTTCTCTGTAATGAAAATGATAATATTAGAAATACATTAAAAAAAAAACAACTTGTAAGTAATAGTGCAATAAATCTTACCGTTATGCCCATATCTCGTGCTATTTTCTTTATGCTTTGTTCCTGTTCTCAGAGAACAACAATTTTAGCCTTGAAAAAAGTAGTTAATCGCACCATACTATCGGTTAATAAAATCGACTGTTCAAAAACTTAATAAATCGGATAATATTACGACGAAGATATTACACACAAGCGGATCGGCACGAAAACGAAACGATTTGTAAAGTAATTATACCCTCAATCACAGTTTAGTAAATAAGGCGAAGAAGTATCCTAAATTCAACCTTAACTCGCAGTTCATACAGCAGTTAAGTTTCTGAAGTAAAATGACGGTAGTGCAATAATCGGAATCAAGCACATTCTATTCAACCAAACAAGAAATCTATGCTAATTTCAACCTTATCTTTTAGTTAATTGAGGAGTTACGTGGATGTTGAAATTTAAACCTTAATACCTCGAAGATTAGGCCGTTATCAACCTTGTTCGATAAAAGGAGTAATGCTGTTAGAATTTTCGTTGAGATTGACAACTGAGCCAATAGCCTAGTGGTATAAGGCGCGGTCTAAATGATCGGCTGGCGTCTGATGATGCGGGTTCGTATCCTCAACCGTACGTAAAGTGTCTTTTTGAAAGTTATTCTTGGTATATGGTTCGGCCAGAAGCCGAAAAAAGACCATATTATTAAAAACATGCAAATAATAATATGTGATCGGTGGATCGGTGGATCGGTGGATGCTCGGGCAGATATGGGTGCGGCGGCCGGGGAGGGAGCTGCTCGGGGCCAGAGTCACGTGACGCGCCTGCCGTCGCTCGGGCGATAATCTTTAAGTGTTGGGATGGGTCGTTTACTATGACGCTTTCTGTACCAGTTTTTTCAATTAGGAATTTCTTAGTAACAGAGTTTAGTTGGCAGTGTGATACCCCGGTGCCGCGGATAGCACGTTAGGCCGTTGGTCCTGCGCCTGATCTCTCTCCGGTCGTGTCGGATTGACGTACCATCGGACTATGAGAGTGACGGAAGAGGAGGTGCACCTGTGTCTGCACACACTTCTTGTGTGTCAAATACGGACTGGAGAACTATACTTCGTACTCTAGTTCGTGTTTCGTTTTCGCGCTAGTATGAATCTACCCTTATTCTACTTATTCAAATGTTCAGTGCGGACTACGGAGTGTGATCTGATTAACTGAATGAAGCTGCAGCGAGATGGAATTTACATGTGCAATATCCGAGCGAAATGTAATCTGCATCGGTTATATTTTAAGTGCATTTTCCGCGGTGGATACTGGATGGATAAATGGCATGAATTTTGGGAGTAGGATGGAATATTGATTGTGCTATTCAGCAGGTGTGTACATGATGGAAAGCCAGTCTTGCAAAAAGGGGAATGTTTTGGTATGGGATGTCATAAAACATCGAAGTAAGTAAACACTGAGACGATGACTGCTCGAAATATAAGGTAGAAAAAATACTGAATACTACATTAACTTAAGCAATGAGGCCGCTCATTGAATATTTTGTAGCGTTTGATAAATACATGTATTTGTTTTGTATTTTTGTGGTGTATAATAAATAAAGTAGGTAAATATTTATTACCCTTATTTATTTATAAATAAATAAATATATTTACTTATTTATTTATAAATAAATATATATATAAATAAATAAATAAGGGTAAGGAAAAATGATCAAATATTAAGATTAGACATAATTTGTAGACTTTCCCTCACCTGAAACTGTCAATAGAAGTAACGACAGATTACCTTACTAAACATGTTATATTGATCCGGCAAAACCTCTTACACGTGTGCATTTCGCATTTCCTTGAAACAAAAATAAGAAAAGGATATACCTAGGCCAAAGAAAAACTCACACGTTCAGCCTAATAAGTTTTTATTAGCTGTGGAATTAAAACAAAAAGGTCGGTATTGTTTTTACAAGCAGCGAACCTCTGAAAGGTTAAAGACCAAATAAACCTAACCTTTTCTCACGTACGAAGCCTAACAGATTTCCTATTACAGCTGAAATCTTTATAAATGGCAGCCATGGGGCCGCAGAGGGCCTTGAACGCCATGAATTCATTGCTCTCACGAAAAAAATAGCCCAAATAAATCCTTATCTCAAAGGGACAAGGTATGATGTCGTACAAAGCCAATTCCTGATTGATGGTTGACATTGATAACAAGACAATAAAGTTTTATTGCGATCAAGATAAACGAACGAACAGGCATCAATACAGACTAACATTCGTTGTTATCAATTGTGGAGATTTATATTATGCAGGTTATGCGGGTGCATACAGTGAGACAAATGGCAGTTAAGAATAACGATCATTCCAAATTGAAATACGAATGACGAAAGAATAGACAAACAATTCACCAATGATAATAAAATTTGTAACAACTTACTTTTAATTGTTACGGCCTGAAAAATATCCACCAGTCTACACTAATTAACTTTCCAATTACAAGTAGTTACTTAATTTATATTTTATTTCCAATAATTATCTCATTATTCGATTAATATTACGCGAGTCAAAAATCGACTAATTAAAAAACATCGGACGTCACTACCGTAAATCAAAGATGGCTGTTAAATTAAATGGCGTCCATCTGTTTGTGGTTTGTTTGCGGTGAACTTAATCAAGTCTGAGCCAAACAATGGGTTATGATAAAACTTGGCACAGGTAGTAGAACGGAAGCTTGCGTCGCTAGAGTCTTACTAGGTCGGAGGTTACTATTATACTAACTACGTAGATAAATCCTCTTTGCAATTCAACCACGTCTTCTGGGATCAATAGTTATTTTAGCACTGGGAATACGGAAAGAGAAAAGCTTATGTAAACTTAAGAAATGTTTGAAACTGGAGCAGTGTAAAGTATGATAATATTTTTTAACAATAGGTACGGATATACAGGGTGGCAGGGACATCGGGACGCGCAAACTGTAACCATGGATTCAGCACATGAGTTTAGACCCCATAGCGTCGAAATTTTTCATCGGTTATTAAAAAAAATATTGCTGTTCCATACATTTTGACCGCGTAGGTATTGCACTTTTCTATGAAACATAAGATTCTTTTTTTTAACCTACGAAAAATTTCCACGCTATGGGGTTTAACTCTTGTTCTGAATCCATGGTTACAGTTTGCGCGTCGATCCCTGCCACCCTGTATTTTCACTGATGAACATGAGCGTCTCTCAATGAAGCTACAATAAATATTTGAAAGAAAAGTTAGTAGGTAACTATAGTTAGTTGAACGGATTAGTGGCAGAAATCAATAGAATTGTAGTAATTAGAACACAAACAACAATCATGTTTAGGTACTTTCTAATAATAATAAGTATGAAAATTAGGATGTCTCAGCTGACATTTGTACATCTTTGACAGTCGTTACGGGTAGGTAGTCAGAAACCCGAAAGTTTGACAACCAGTCTTGTCAAGGGGTATCGTGTTGCACAGTAACTGAGTTGTGGATGTCAGATAGGCAGTCGCTCCATGTAAAATTTTGGTATTCAGCTGCATGCGGTTAGACTAGAAGCTGACCCCAACACAGGAAAAGGCTAGGCAGATAATGATGATGATGAATAAGTATGAAACCATTCAAAGACAATATTTAAAATGAACGATTTATTTACTCAAGTGTTAACACCAAGTATACAGTTGACTTCTCATAAAATCTTATCTTAAAATAGACTTGAAAGTAAACTTTGTCCCTATCCTAATAATACCTACCTACATTGAATTGTTTACTTTGAACAAAAATAACCTTCAGTGTTACTTTTACTAACTACAGACTTGCTACTACATAACCTTTACAATAATCTATTAATCTCTAGTATGTTAAATGCTGTAGGAGTCATTTTAATAAAGCTTAAAAGATTTACATATAGATAAGTCGTTATAGAATAACTCCTACAATATTATGACACTAATTACTTTGCAAAACAATGTTATTTGCACCTACGGAGTTTGATTAATTATCTTAACAAGGCCTAATAATCAGGTTTCCTTTGCCTCTCAACAACTATTATTAAAACAAAAATAAAATGCTGTCATACATTTCAAAATTGAAATCAAGTCAGTTGTCATTTTAAATCCGGCCAGCTCTATTATATTCGATTCTTTTACAAATTCGTTTAGTAAATCGACTACACATAACTATCCTATCACCGAGCTGTCTCGCAAGCTAAAAATACTCGAGTGTCCCTTTCATACGATCTTCTAGGGTTGTAGAACCGTGCTACGGTTCCCTAATAATAATTTATTGTAGACATAAACGACTCTTCGCACTAAATTAGTCAGTTTCCGTTTCATGAACTGCTGAAAATTCTAGCGTCACTTTTCACAAAACACGAAGCTGTTTACAATATTCCTCTATTTAATTAATAGAGACATTTCTCAGGAAACCATAAATTATAATTGTATTTATCGCGAATTTATAAACATACTCAACCTATGTCGCAAGTCGCAACTCGCAAATTATATGTTCAGACAAAACAAAATAATATCGTCATTCGACATTTTTTGGCAACTAAGAGATACTTAGAAAAACAATGATCTAACAAAAAGTCTGGATGTTTATTGACAGTTCACTGAACTTTACCCAAGCAAACAATAATAGACTTCTCTCAAAGTAGGTACATGCTAGTTTCAGTTTTTCTCGAGCGATTTGTTTGTCCGGTTCTTGTAAAATGATGTCAAAGAAAAGTCATCAAAGTTGAACAGCAATTTTAGCGACAATAAGGTCCGATTACACCAAAACTCGTCAAATACTTGTACCGCTAAACTTTTTTAAAATACCGCTCTTTTCTGTCATTCCGCATTCGTTTGAAGATGATAGAGATAGAACGATGTTTTAAACACATTTAGTGATTAGCGGTGCAAGCGGGCCTAAGCAGCACTGTTATTGCGTTTAATGTTTGTTGCCCAGTTTAACATAAAAAAGTGGCATAGATACAGAAATAAGATGCAGATTATGCAGAACTATGGCTCCGAACGCGTTCAAAATAGCGCATCTAGCAGACTACAACCCGTGAGGTAATTACGTAACACACTATACAGTATGACAGTTCAACAACATTCATTGCGTTATTTACCTACGTTGTTGAGCAGACAAATTTTTCGAACATATGAAGCAATGGATTAGCAATAGCCTTCAAAATGATTCAGATTGAGATTGATAGTGTGTTATTATAATTAGGGTGCTGTTTACACCTTTACACTAACTAGTGTTAGTGTGCCTAAATAAACGCGCGCTGTTGGATTTTCAACTTTCGGCGCTGAGCCGAGCATTGAAAAACCCAACAGCGCGCATTCAAGGCACGGGTAACGGGCATATTTCTTGTAAAACTAAGTTATTTCCAAGCAAAATTTACAACTAGCGACGTTTATAAGAATACGAAATATTATTTAGACATCTTTCTATAAGAAACCAGTATGAAGCATAAATAATAATAATAGTCTATCAAGGATCCAACTTTACTTCTGATTCACAGCCTCACAGGTCGTAGGTCTGTTCAAGCTTCAAGCCGACATTCCGACCCCTTTTGTGAAGAACCCTTTTCTTAAACAAACACTCACTGTTAGTGGAAGGGTTACTGCGAATATGAGTAATGCATCGCACATTGTCAGTTTGGTAAACAATAAGATTGATACAATGACCCTGTGCCCCTTACTGGGATAACATGTCATAAGAAATGCCTTTGAACAAGACGATGACAGAGCTTTAAGCTTTCGCGTGTACGGTTCGAACAATATTGAAGATACAGGGTACACACAGCGACACATCAAGCCATTTCCAGTTTTAGCTGACCTCGCATTGTATAAGTTTTTCGTTCAGTCAGAAGTCACCTTATACTGGCTATGTATAGCTTGATGTAGCCGTGCGTACATCACCTTAAAAAATCACGTGGGAAAGAATTGAATTAATCTCGCGTCTGAACTGAACTTGAATTGTCTACAAACAGTGTTCTTCTATGCGCCTACTAGTTACAGCCCTTTCACACTTATTTTATCTCTGATTTTGCATCACTGTCCAAATCACAGTGAACTTTATTGTCATTTTCATAAGGTTGCTCTTGGGTTGTTGCCACTGACACGCCTGTCAAAATCATTGTGATCTTTATTCTCGTTACAATAAGGTTGCTGTTAGCTAGCTGCTGTCAGAGGTAAAATAACTGTGAACGGACTGTAGTTTTTCGAATCAAGCTTTTGAAAAGTCCGAGAAAAAAAGACAAAAGACTCCATTTTTAATTCAGTATCTGTTCATTATTCAACCTCTGTGTTTAACACTATTCTCCAAGGATTCAAAAAATGAATAGCTAGAATCTACAAGGCAGAAAAAACCCTGCGAAGTAATGAGGCCCACGCGTTTGGGCCGACGAGCATTCGTCGAAATAAGGCAGGGGCCCGACTCCCAGACTTAACTACGGTTAAAAAAACCTCTGTGACGGTAACGAGCGACTTCGGAGTCACGTACCAAGGCGTATTGTACTTACCGTTGTTGTTTTCAATTACAAGATTGAAAAATGTACGTAGGTAATCGTTTTGTGTGGTAGGAACAGCAGTTTTTGCTGTTGGCATTGTAGATTTTTAGTGTTCCGTGGCGAAATTAGCAAAAGGAATTTCTTGAAACATGTTTTTGTGTGTGTGTGTGTGTATGTTTTACATCAAAGTCGTGTGCACAGAAAGTTGTTAATTGTGAACGTAAATGGTCGAAAAAAAAGCCATTTGACCATCCCTGTATCTAGAGACACTATAACTTTAATTCTGCGGGTCAACTCTATTGCATTAGTTGTGTTGTGATCGGGTATATAAAACAAAATTTAGTCTGCCGAGTCATATTAAATCACATGCACTAATAATAATTTCAAAGGGTCGCTGGTATCGCATTCGATAAGGAGGGCTATATCCCTATGCCAAATAATACGAAAACTAAATAAAAGCCAGATTTTTTTGTCAATCCAAAATCCTTATTACAAACAAACATATAGTAGGGGCTTACATTAACAGAAAACAACACACAAAACATAATGTTAGCATAACGTACATATCTTGCCAAAATTCAGTCCCATATTTCCTCAAACATGCATTCGTACACCCACTTCGAAATATCGTAATAACAGATTGCCAAACAAAACCGCTCGTAATTTTACTTCTACAGTTATCGGCAGTGAAAAAAACGTATCCAAAAAACTGCACCTACTTGCCAAGGTGGCTGGGTGGATGGATGACACATGCCGTTTTGTATCTCAGAATAATTCGGTGAGTAATCAAACGTGTCTACTATCAGCACATGTGGGAGGAAAGCTACATATATACGTTATTAAAATCACCGTCAAAGTCGGATTTTATCGTCAGAATCTTGCATTGATGCAATTATGTGATTATCCGCCTACCTTCTTTAGTTCTTAGGTATTTCGAGCTGGTAGCAACAAGATCCTTTGTTTGGAAGAGGAGGCAAACGTTCAACACGAATATATTCGGTTCTGGATGTCCGTTTTAAGGAGTATTCAGGCCACTAACATTCCGAAAATAGGTAGCTATCAATAGTGTCATCAATTTTGTCCTGTTTCCCGGAAGAGAGAACTTCGTTGATCAGTCTTAAAATAGAACAGCCCTCTAAGAAGACAAGCAAAACAATAAAAGATCTGTTAACCATTCCGTGGCTTAAAAAAAGGCCTTTCTGAAGTTTACCTTTAGAATCCATACCCATTGGCCATTTCACTAACACATGTCTCCCGTACAAAGGATTAGTATCTGCAGCTAATTTGCCTGCACAACACATTTGCTTACAATCAGCTTTCTCAACATGTCCCTGAAAGCTTAAGTCCTATACAAAGCATACGTTCATTAGAGAGGGCAGTCGGACTGCAACTGTCCTACAAAAGCAATTGCCAAAGAGTCGCCGTAGTACAAGACAATGTTCGATGAATCATCTACTCGCCAACAAAAGTTACAGCTGGGACTGGAGATTTTGAATCTTATGTGGATGAAATAAAGGTGTTGCTTAATGCAGCAGAAGATTGTCAATCTACTAACAAAGTGAGGGATATTGAGTTTAAGAATCGGAAACAAAGTTCAACGAGTAAGGCCCCTGAGTAGTTGTGGTGTAAGAATTGAAGCGTTCGTGAACAATTTATGGAGATATAAAGGAAACTATGTTGGTTTTAGGTTTTCTTTGTTGTTTGTTTAGAATGAGGTTATTGTCGATAGATTTACTAAAGCCACAACAGATTGGTTTATGGCCGCTTCGTTTATAGCCGCCAATCTTTTGTTGATTAGCAATTTTGTTCCAATACACATACACAGTTTAAGTATAGACAGATGAATAGAATTGTAATTCTCTTCTTACTTTACTCTTTACCAACTTACTAATAAAACCTAGGCTATATGTACACACGGCTACACATCAAGCTATACATTACCAGTTTTAGCTGACCTCGAATTTTATAGGATTTTCGTTCAATCAGAAGTCAGCTTATACTGGTTATGTATAGCTTGATGTGTAGCCGTGTGTACTTAACTATTTACACCATCTTCGGCAATATTTAATATTGAATTGAAGTCTTTTTTGCATAGTATAGGAGCCTCCTGTTCTCCAGATTCAGTCTTACCAAAATGTCAATCATTTTCGTTAATTGCTCGTCGTTTTTACTATCTGCCCACCGCTTCTAATAATTCGCTAACTATTTTTTCACTAGATTTATAATCTTCACGATCTCCAATAATTGAGTCATTAATACAAAATAAACGTGTAATTCGTGAAAGATCGTCGTACAAACGCCAGCACATCAAGCTACAACAATCTGTCAAATTTCTTTAATACATTTTTAACCTTACCACTAAAGCATTAAGGTTCAAGGTTGATGGGGAAAATTTGACCGCTTCGGGTAGCTTGACCTGCTGGTGTCTGTACCAACAAATTACATAACCTTTTCTATCTCCATAAAATTGTACGAGATGAAGCAATTACCGTGGACATTAGAATTTTGTGTCCGTTTATAAACCCACGCTATTGTAGTTTTTTTGTCCTTAATGCTTTTTTCGTGTTCAGTCGATAATTGTATAGATTCTTATGTAATGAAGATGGCAAGCTTATGATGATATTAAGCTCTCTATGAAAGTGACATTATTTTTATGGTCTAAGTATGAAGCAAATTGTTCATCAACTGTAGGAAATGATCTTTTTTATGGAAGAAGAGAGATCGTGGGAATCAGGGAGAGACTGGAGGCCATAAACGGAAAGAAAAGAAACATGGAGAAACGTAAGGAAATCCCACGAGGAGACATAGCATAAACATAATCAGTCTTTAATATTCCCACTGCTGGGACACAGGCCTCCTCTCTTTGAGAGGGAGTGGGCCATTTTACACCACGTGGACCCAGGGCGGGTTGGTAGATGTCACAATGTTTTTTAATTATTTCTAGCTAAGACATGCCGGTTTCCTCACGATGTTTTCCCTCGTGTTTTGGGAGCAGGTGACATATATAACTGGAAATAGGTTAAGCAGGATACTTATTTTGTTATAGCCGAACACAAAGATTCAGAAAATACACTCATACACGAAACGATCGTGCTCGTAATGTAAGTTTTATTAAATAACAAAACTAAAACGAAGGCATCACTAATCTTAAGCTACCAAAAGCTACTTAATCCTAAAATAGCCCAAGACGTAGCCACTAGTAGATGGCTAGTAGATAGCAACGTACAAGACGTAGGCACGTTATAATAACTTAATACGGCGGCAATTTTGGCAGATGTTAAAACGTAGATAAAATCTAGGCGCAAACTGAATACTAATGAGGACATAAAACTATACATATAAGGATTTGGACGAAAGCTTATGCATATGCAAATTTGCCTAAGCTTGATCTCTGCTGATGTTGTTAAGTGACAGTGCGATGAATGGCCTACAAGGCATATAATTATGCAACTATGCTAGATTCGTTTTTGATATGGAATGGAACCGCAAGAAGAAAGGTAAAATAATTTTAAAAACTCTTCGCGGACTATCTACAAATTCTACAATTACATGATTGTTATCAAAGTCACATACATATATAAGACAATAGAAATACGTACACTTTTATCATTTCTACCGTGACGTTATTATCGTGGACGTCCACGTCCATGTCGCGGCATCACGAATTCACGATAACAAAAGGAAGTAAAATGTATGGAAATATATGAAGACGCTTTTAAACCGTCCACGATAACATTATAACGTGCAAATTCCATACAGTTTATGGACGTTCACGGTAATATTAACGAAATTTTAAAAGCGCACATTGTTCTCATAAAATAAGTAACCATCTAAGTGGTATATATGCCGCCATATGGAATTTCTCAAAGAAGTATCCTAGGCCAATATTAATTTTGACGTTCAAAAGTGCCTTTTATGTGCCTATTTGAAATAAATGATTTAACTTTGACTTTTTTGGTTAACATAAATGGTGTTGATCATTTTTTTAAACCAACAATCTTAACACCGTTTCTTAACAATATTTAGATACCACGAGACTAATCGAAATGCGATTCGATACGATTCATTTAAGGTTCAATTGACGACCCAGTTCCAATCCGATTTATGTCACAGATAGAGGAATTATACACCTTCCAATAACTTCTTGTAACATCACACCAGGCAGTGGCAGCGATGACGAAAAAATGGTCACCTTCACTAACCAGAAAATCCATTATTTTTTTACTGGCTTTAATAAACTCGGTTTTGTGGAAAAGGTGATACTGATAACCGAGGCTTACGCCAGGGGTTTAGTCATGCAGTTTTTCTCTTGTTTAGGGCATTAGGTTTCACGTTTTTCTTAATCCACTTTCAAATAATTTTCTTCAGCAATCAATCAATTCACTGTTATAAACACGTATATATGCCATACCTCTCCGTTCGTCATTCTCATCCAATACACTCCTTAAATACTTACTTAACTGTGGATACCCATTTATTGTAATACTGTGCCCATATGATTCCAGTAGAGTAGGTAGTATACAAACCACGTGCTAACCCTTCGAGGAAACTCAAGCCTAATGACTGTGTTCACGTAAAAAACGCAACCCAAGCAGAGGACTCAAAGCAAAACATCTGATTCCAAGCATCACCCACGCTCTACGATGACTGATGTCAAATTTTTTTGGACCTCACACAGACCCGTGACTCGCTGAGGCTTGAATTTGAGCTTCTATTGTAAATAATACGTCGTTAGAGACAAAGACTAGGTAGGAAATGGAGTGTTACTAACATAGAAATGTAAAAAACAAGTTACTAACGTACTCACCATTACGAGGGATACGTTTGTATGCATAAGTCACATAGGACATAACCTATCAGCCTATAGCCTGTGTTCATTAAATGTTTTGTTATTCTTTATTAAATATTTTTTATCGATTCTCGGGTAATCATGATATCAATCGAAGTATTGACAGTTCGTTCCAAGCAGGTTTAATGCTCACTGTTTGGCAAATAATCAAACCATTTCGTTCTCGCTAATACGCACGATATCACAAGAAGCACCTAAAAATTTGATGATTCTCAGCAATAGTCGCTTGTCTATTTTTTTCGCTTGGCGTTGACTATTATGATCACTCCATTTGCTAATTATCCGTGGACACGTAAGAAAGCTTGGCTTGGTTATGAACTACTATGAAGTAAGAAGTAGTACGTATTGTTAAGACTCGTTAGGTTACTTTATTAAAACTAGGTCATTGGATACTAGCAAGAGACCTAAACAAACAATGTGCAATCAATAAACACGGGCTTAATGTTTTTATCGTACTTACGGTAGATGTCGAGTATGACTTGTTAAAGTTGATTGAAGTAAAAGATAACTTTGTTCCCACATAATATTATTAGAAGTGTACTACGTGAGCTCGTCAAATGGACGTGCGAATAACACTTGTGCGACAAAACTGTACTGCGACTCAACATAGTTCGAATGCACGCTTGTGCGACAAGCAATAATATTAAGTCTTCGACGACAGAGGCACCCCGAGGTTCCTTTAAACCCTGCAGACAGAAATAGGGGCCCCGCGAAGCGAGGCTCTGTCGACTAAGTCTTAATATTATTAAATATTATCTTGTTTGAAAATTAAAATATAACATCTTTGCTCTATTTTAGAGTCTGTGGAATACCAAGCAAGATAGGACAGGAAGAAACTGAATAAAATAGAGGTTTCACCGAACAGAAAGGTGTGAAACGTCCGATTAAAGAAAATCACAAACAAAATCATAATTCACCATCTGCCTACCATCCAATTTATGAACCTCAAAACAAAAACCACGAAGCAATCAACAGAAACTTTCTTAACGAACGAAAAAGGAAGCGAGGCTAGAGGCTAGTACAAGTTTAAAATGCTTACAATGTGTCTGCTATTCTAAGTGGACTGGCAGCGCTTACAGCGCACAGCGGAACTACGGGCGCGGCATACAAATGTCTAGACGCTGTGACAAATACAACCGAGGACAGATCGGTAGAAAAGTGGCAGAGTGATAGTTTTATTTGAAAGAGATTAATGTGTGACCACACCGTTCTTAATACTATAAATGCGAATGTGGCTCTGTCTGTCTGTGTGTTACCTTTCACGCCTAAACCACTGAACCGATTGTTGTGAAATTTGACAGATAGGAAGCCTGGGACTTGGAAAAGGACATCCTGGTTATTTTTATTAAAAATGAAATACACGCAAATGTGGCAACGGGCAACAGGATGGTATAATAAATATAAACTGCTTGCATGTAGACAAATAAATCGATGCTTGTATGTTGGATCTAAAACTGCATACTTAAACCCAAATCGTGAATATGTCTAAATCATTAAATAACATATTTAGTGATTTAGACTAATTCACGATTTGGGTTTATCATCCATCCAACCATCTTTTGATGGCCGTAACATACCATGTTACTATCGCCAAAACCTACATCTGACCATTTTGAAAACAAAATCCCGTGCACATGATGACCACAGCTGCGTCCGTAAGTAAAACAAAGGAGGATCCTTTTTAGGTCGACTAATAATATGCGCTGCAAGCAGTAATAGTCCTTACGGTGGTCAGATATAGATTTTGGCGATAGGACATACAACAGTACACAGTATATTAAGATTGCAAAGAGATCACATGACTATCTGATGGATACCATTATGTGCTCATCAGTACCCAATACTAATATACATTTCTCTGTCCTATGGCTATGTATGTCCCATTCCCATCAAATGTCTGACAGATCATGAGCCACACTCTCAGACCGTGCTTTACAAACAAACAAATAAAGTCCCCATAATTCATTCCCATCACTCCTGTACCCGACTATACTTGGTCATGTTTAACTAAAAGCTTTAAAGGATGATTTACTATGAATTCTATGCTTGTATGTATGTCTGCGTGTCTGTATGTCCGAGTGTCAAGATCTACTAATGAATGGAGGTATGTCTGTCTGTTTGTTCACGACGAAGACATCTCTATTTAGCGGCTGATGTCGAAACATTAGTTTTGTTTTTGTGTGATAAATTGCTGTATCCGACAGGAAAAGTTTGTAATGTTTTTGAAGGTGTTAAAAAGCTGTATTTATTTATGGGAAGGGGCTGTTCATTTATTACGTAAGACGATTTGAGAGGGGGGGGGGGGGGGCAAACATGTCTTATTTTTTCTTAAGTGGGGGTGGGTCTAGATTAAACTTACGTAAGATCAGAAACGTAAGCAAAAATTATAAGTTTTTAATTTTTTTGCTACTTTTTCTTTGAAATTTTGGTAAATACTGATCTAACGTAAGATTGAAAGGGGAGGAAAGGGGGTCGGAAAGTGGGCAAAAGGTTGTCTTACGTAATAAATCAGCCCCGAAGAAAATGTCTTATCTGTATCTATGTTGATTGTTGGGACTACCTACCACGGACGTTCATGATATTGATCAACATGTTTTAAAACTTTGAAAAGATACTTTGTATATAAATACGGCGGCCTTCTAAAAAACCTGCATTATATAGATAGGTACTAGCAGTGCCCCGCGGTTTCACTCGCATAAGTTTCGATCCCGTGGGAATATCGGGATGAAAAGTATCATATGTGTTAATCCTGGTTATAAACTATCTGTGTGCCAAATTTCATTCAAATCCGTTCAGTAGTTTTTGCGTGAAAGAGTAACAAACATCCATCCATACAAACTTTCGCGTTTATAATACATATTAGTAGGATTTTAACCCACGTATAGTTAAGTCTTCTCTGATTTTCGCGAAGTCAGCAAGTTTGTAATTCTAGTAGCTATAAAGCTAGACTGGGTTGGTGGATCTCCCACCATAAAGATTACGGAACATATACTTAATGACTTCGTAATACCGGCCATTATCGCAAAGCCATAAAAGTCGGTAGGCCAAGGATATGCAGTCGCATGACCTGCATTTTGTGTGCCAACCAGGGCTTAAGTTAAGAGCATAAGCAAATGAATTTCGAGCAGAAAGGAGCTCGGAAACTCGGGAACCAGTTTTACGTTGTTTTCAACCATCGAATATAAATTACTAGCTGTTGCCTGCGACTTCGTCTGCGATCCTGGATGAAAAGTAGCCGGCTGAACGGATTTGAATGAAATTTGGCACACAGGTAGTCCATGACCTGGGTTAAGACATAGGCTACTTTTTATCCCGATATTCCCACGGGATCGAGATTATTGAGGGTGAAAGCGCGGGTTGCAGCTAGTGTATTATAATTTTCTTCTTCTAATTTAAGTATTCAGCTGTCTAACTGTAGATTGTCTACATTTAGAACGGCGTATGCTTGTACTCAAAACTATTGCGGAAAAAAACCAAAATAGCTACTAACCCACTACTTCCCATGAAACCCTTTCTTCCTACATACCACAGCAAAAAAAAATTGTGAATGTTCAATCATAATTACATTAGGTCGGATCGGATCCTTTGTGTTGTGAGTCACGGTCCCAAAAAAATACACCTAGTAAAAAAAAAAGAATATCGTTTCCCAGGAATGCGCGTGCCGTCACGTCCAAGACGGTTGGGATGGTTTTTTGACGAAATCCGAGCTTGCTACATGCTCTTACTCTACTTGCTCTTTATTTGTTTAAAAACAATGGCTAGAGCAGCTGCTGGGCTATAAAAATGTTCATAGATTAGAGGGTTATAGACAAAAGTGTGAGAAGAGAGAGAAATACGGAGCGATATTGGGAATAATCAACAACGGGGTAGTAGTATAACACACTATCAGAGCAATGGGTTTTATTATGACAGTTCAACAACATTCATTGCGTTATTTACGTTGTTTAGCAGACACATTTTTTGAACGTATGAAGCAATGGATTAGCAATATCGTTCAAAATGATTCAGATTGAGATTGATAGTCTTAGGTACGCAATTAGGGTGCAGTTTTGATTAGCGAAATTGGTCATTCCCAAGTAGTGGGAAAGTACACCTTGAAAGTGGTACGCTATGGCTTATGTTCGCATGTCTGTAGCCTTTTGTTTTTTGTAAAGAACTAGCGAAACTGACAGACGTTTTCCTTCCCGAACAGCGCCACTTACCGGATTTTTTAATGGTGGCAACAGCAGTGTGTATTTCGATAAAAAGACAGAAAAGACGAAGGAGAAAATGGATGAAAGGCTGGTTGGATCGTCAATGGCTACCTTTACAAGTAAAACAGTCCTGGGGGTCTACTCCGAAGTAGTATCGGCCGTATGTTCGGCCGTTTCCTGCTACGAAGTTACTATTTGGTTCGGTCGGTCCTGATCCTACACTCCTATACTCTTTCGAATATTGACTATGGTCCCGACCCAACTGAGCCGATCCGAACTTTTTTCGTATTTTTCAATAATATTCGGTTCGGCCATGTGTCGGTCCGATCCGAACATTCGCACTTTGCACTTCGGAGTAGACCCCCTGGTTTTCAATCCTTTTGGAAATCCAAAGCTGGAAGGCGTCCATTTGATTGGCATACGTTTATCACATTCACGAAACCATTTTGGAAGACGTCCACTCCATTTGGATTGATGGACGTATCGTCAATGGCTACCTTTACACACGTACGGAAGGATGGAGTTAGTTCCTAGGACATACGTATGTACACGTACTGAAGAATTATATAGGTATAATTTGCCACGATGTTGCCCTTTACAGATTTGACAATAACTATGATATTCAATTTAGGCAGCCATCTTCAAATGGCTTATTTTAAGATGGTTTTAATTTGAATCATTCACGACTTTGTTGAAAGAAGCGTCGGCTTCATCAAAGATTTCACCAAGACAGTTTAGTGAATAAAAAAGATTCATTAAAAGTTACTTCATGATATGGCCATGAATCAAAGAGATTCATTCATGATGACTTCTTGGAATAGCCACCTATTTCGAGAGAAATTCCTCAGTGCATGAAATTAAAAAGGAAACGGGCACCTGCTACCAACCTTCTTGAATTACCTAACACATTCTTCCATGCAGCTAAACCAAAAATATTCACTGACGAATATAAAGTAGGTACTGTTAGAATAATACATAGCACTTAAGTGGTATGTGAGGATATGTAAATAACGTGCACCATGCATTGACTCCATCTTGATGATGCGCGTGCGCTTAGGTACAGTCACGAGCATGAAGAAAATCGCTTTAGAATTCTGCGTAAGTGTCCTTACACTTACGTAGAATTCTAAACCGTTTTACTCGTGAAATATCGATTACGACTGGGATAGACCTATTTCATGACAGTTTGGTTTCAAAAAGACTTTGTTCGTAACATCATAAAAACACCAATGTTTTAGGAGAAAATAGCATTTGAATCTTCCGTGATTGTAAGGTATTTATGCACGTGACTGTATGAAGCAACGAACGGAACAAATATTTGTTCCAGCGCAGGAGATGGAATGTTTTCCATCACGGGTGCACTTCCAAAGCAAGTGCTTATGTAGTTGGAATATGAGATATTTTGATTTTTTTACACCTTGCCAGGCTTTGCCTTACTACCTATTTTAATAGTTATAGGTTAAAACAAAGGATTATCACGAACAGATTGATGGGGATCAACGTTCTGATTAGTCTAGATTTCGTACTGAAAATAAATGAAAGTAAAAAAAACAGTATGATGCAGTATGAAGCAGCACACTCTCAAATAACTCGACATTATTAAATTCTCCAAATAAATGTTCATTTTACTTGTGGTTTATCACTATCATCATTTCAGCCGAAAGACGTCCACTGCTGGACAGAGGCGTCCTAGCACCGCCACTTGCTTTATGTAGTTAAAATGATTAAATGACGTCTTATGTCAATAACACCTTTACTTGTTGTATAATAATCCATCAATAATTTGTATTTTTTTGGGCTACTGCTGATAAACAGTTGGGCCGGGCGTTCCAATTTCTTCGACCGACGTGTTAACCTAAAAACAATTATTATTACAACAGCTAATCTTATCATATCATTCATATCATTACTATTTCGGTTTAATTGTAGACGCACCTCGTCACGTCCTTATCATTTTGTTTGTACACTAAGTTTAAATAATCTTAAATTAGTTCACAATTTACACTGAAACTCTGGCAACCAGTGGTGTTTGACGTGTTTCTCCAATTTTGTAGTAATTTTCGACACGTACACTTAATAGTGTTAAATAGTGCAACTTGAAAAGGCTGTGAGTGCTACCTTAATGCCTGTTAATTGGAAAGTATAAGGAAACGTTTCTAAAACAGTGTTAAAAAAACTGAGTATCGAAAAACGTGGTGTTTTTTTTAACAAACTGTGCTTGTGTAGTGTGAACTGTATCAGATTGAAGTACATAGAAATCTGTGCTTTATCAGTTTTGAGATTCTTAACATCAACCTACTTGTGAGACTAGCAAATCTACAAAGAAGATTTAAAAAGCATACCTCAATCATAATAAAACTTCGATAAACCGATTGAAGAAATTTCAATTTCAATCAGCTCCTCGAAAAAAAGACTTTCCCGAAATTATTCGTTCAAAGTACCTGCGTGTTCATTCAACCAAAAGTCCATAACAGAAAATTTTTAAACTCGAAGTGCAAGCGACTGTCAAACATTTACTAATAGTAAGTAAAATTACAAAACTGCAACAGTCAAAACAAAACCTTCGTTTCCAAAAAACAAACCGAAAGAAAGAACAGTTTTTAAAACAAGGCCAGTTTTCACGATGCCTTCAGCACTGGACATGGGCCCTTTCAGCCAGCCGGAGTGGAGTGACTCCAGTGATTCCACGGAACCAGGGCCTCTGCCCCAGCTGGGCTACTTCGTGCCGGTCAGGTGCAGGTGTGAGCGGACGTCGCACCATGTGTGTCGGAGAAGCACAAGGTAATTAGCCTAAGTCATTTAAAAATGATGAAGTGAAAATAGTTTCAACAAAGACGGTTCATTTCGTAATGTTTTCGTAAATTCTAGAGGTATAAAACATTAAATATAATGTTGTTGATTAAGCGGTAGACCTATTCGTAGACCCTAATTGTGTAACACACTTTCAATCAAACTCTGAATCATTTTGAAGGATATTGCTAATCCATTGCTTCATATGTTCGAACAAAAATCTACTCAACCACGTAAAAAACGCAATGAATGTTGTTGAACTGTCAACATGAAAGCTGTTGCTACTGTAATTGTTTTACACAATGGGGTGGGTGATAGATTTAGTCGGCCTTATTATAGTTATTACATAGATTCATCCAACTTTTTTCAATGGGAAATGTAGAGTTATTCACAGCACAACAAGGAATACTTCTATTATGGTTATGTGAATCAAAATTAGTTCAGCTTTTATCTGCTTCAGGAATATATATAAAAGTCTACCACATGGTCATTTACACAGTCTTGAAGAAGAAACTCCTCAATTTAAAAGTACTCAAAGGTGATGACGTTATGCCTCCCAACAGTCACAAATCGTCACATTTACAACCAGTCTTCGTGCCAATGCTGGATTTAAGGCATCGTTAACGTCTCCACACCCACTCTATTTATACACACTTTTTGACATAGATTCCCTAAATCTTTGGGAAAGGAATGCCATCAGTTGGTAATGTTGGGGTTTATACTAATGCTGATGCAGTACATGAAGTACTGCATCAGCATTAGTTCCTTCTTGACTGATTAGAAAATATCTATAGTCGTAAATGTCCCGAATTTCGATCCCATGGGAACTCTATATTATTATAAAATAAGTATATACGAGTGGTATGATCGCTCCATGTATATAATACTGGTATTCAGCTGCAACTAGTTAGACTGGAAGCTGACCCCAACGTAGTTGGGAAAAGGTTAGGTTGGTACACTTTAAAATGACCGGTTTTTGTTTTATCTATCTCGAAGTAACGGCTTAAGAATAGGACTGCTCATCTGTGCCGTGCCGTGGGAGCAGTAAGAGATGAAACTGATGCACTAATATTATTACCGTACTCTTATAGACTCTCTCTCACTCTTAGAGACTAAATAAATGGAATAATAAACGAATATGCTAAAACACTGCTGAGAGCAGTGGGGGCCCAATGGTAACGGTCTCGACTTAAGAGTTGTAGGTCGTGGGTTCGAACCCAGGCAGGCGCTTCTATTTGAGTAAATAATTTCAACACCACTGCTCTCAAAACGGTGAAGGACAACATCGTGAGGAAACCGGCATGTCCTAGAACCAAAAATTCGAAGACATCCCAACCCGCACTGGGCCCGAGCGATAGATTACACCCCACTCCCTCTCAAAGAGAGGAGGCCTGTGTCCCAGCAGTGGGAACATTATAGGCTGATTATGTACGCTAACACAGGAAATGTTGACATAGGCGTCATTCATTGCTATATGCTACTGATTTTTATGTTCCGCAAGGCAGGCCTTTGAACTATACATAATAATATGGCATTCATGTATGTAGGTAACAATAACAAATTACCATCAGTTGTTTTCCGTGCCCCAGTTCCCACACAGTCGTTGACCGCCGGTTTATTAAAATTTTATAGTAATTAATATTCTGTCGATGACAAATGGCATCGTATGGCTGTGTATTTACAAATGTATGATTAATTCCAAAGCTTTGTTGAATGAATGAATGTTAATCGGAACTGTTACAACGAGAACTTTGAATGGTCTGCGAAGAGAAGGAGACAAGCAGGCTGCAAAAGTTGTTGCTACTAGCAGTTTTAATAAGGATGTCTATGTTAACGCTATCGGCAAATATAAAATTGACAATTTCTACAAGTAACTCTCGAAATACAGCAAGAAATATGCCATAGGCCAGAGTCCACACCTGTGTCCTGAGTCCTGTGGAAAGAAGATGGATAACGTCGCCATGCGGGCAAGGAAACGCTGAAGGATTAACTTGGAAAAAATCATAACAGATTTGCCGGAAAGGCCACATATTAGGAAAAGCATATTTTAGGAATATCATATTATGAGAACGAAGGTTCACAAGGTGGTATAGTGAGGAAGGTTTTGGAAGCATTTTGCTCAACAGTGGGACACGAAAGGAGCTTGTATAGTCAATACCTTCTTACCCATAAACACTAGCTATGTAGGTGGCTACATAGAAGTTTAACCATCATTCTTCAAGATAGGCCTTCACATCATTCTTACTGATGCATTGTTATTACTGTACACGTGCGTTCCAGCTAAAACGAACACAATTCCAATGTTAAGCTTGGAATGCTGTTTACCGCAATTTGTACCTCACTAAGCTGTAAGCATGCACAATATGCACCAATCTGAGTCTGACTTATTAATAAACATGTCCAGAATTATGATGCAGAGAACCGTATTATAGATGGAAGCTTTGTAATACAGCGGAACCTACGGGTTAATTGCATACACACTATCAGTAACAATGGTTTTCATTTTGACAGTTCAACAACATTCATTGCGTTGTTTACGTTGTTGAGCAGACACATTTTTCGAACATATGAAGCAATGGATCAGCAATACCGTTCAAAATTAAGCAATTAAGGTGCTAGTCGACTTACATATCGCGGACAAAGTATGTCTAGTTTCGGTGACCATTCGGTGAGGGCTCTGCTTCACCTGCCGTCACCAATTCACCGTGTCTTCAATTTGGATGAAGCTATTAAATTGAATCGTGTAAACAAAAGTAAATCATTACATTTCAGCCATAAGTTTCATAAGAAAATTGATGAAAGTAAATCAATTTGGTTGAACAGTCTAACATGACCATAAATGTAAAAAAAACTCAAACCTATTGAGTTTGCGATCATCTCACGTCACTATCACTACGTCTTGCTTTGGTGGGATCTAGACTCTAGAATCATGTACCGAATTCATGGTTTCGGTTTACGCGTCGATGTCCTTGCCACCCTGTATTATGATATGATTTATAATAAGATTATCAGTGCCTATAGTGTGTTATGTGTCTTTTCAACATCCTTCGATATTTCTTTTAAGTCTAAAAATGGAACATTTCCATTGTCCACAGAGAGTCTCCCCGTTCCCGTCGGTCCGTCTCACAATGTTCCTGCAACAGCATATCTCGAAGGTCCTCGGCGGCGGCGTCACCCATGCCGATGCCGCTGCCGCCCCTCAACAATACCGTGGAGATGTACGTCGAGCCCGTCGTCGAAGATGTAAGTCCTATATTTATTTAAGCCGGATAATGAAGCTTGTGGCGGCATCTACAACGCCACGTGTGAACTACGCATCACATCCTGACATCACGCAAATCCTGCATCGTACAAGCAGAGTTATCCGCACGATTAGCATATACACAGAAACCTAGTTTTTTATGAATGATGACCTTTCCAACCCTGTTCCTTATACTCGTATAAGGTTAGAGCTCCTGAGATGACCAAAGCTTTTCTTAAGCACAAGTTATGAATGAGAATAGCTCATACTGACATACAGAATGTCCAGACAGCAAGCAAGGCTGATAGCAGGCCGATTGTCCTTAGTGAACAAGATATACTAAGTGAAGCAGTATTACTCATAGAGGCTGTATCCTTGAGTGACCCCCAATGCTCAGAGCTTTTGAATGTAGGACCGAAGTGAACTGGGAAAAAAATGTAAAGAAACTGTAAGCGGAATCAGTCATTTTACTGATACAAAAATAATACAGAGTTACAGACTGATCTTAATATCACACATACTGATATATATCACAGTTTGCCAATTTTTTTTTGATTTTTTGGTTTTTAAGGTTTTTTAGGACCCTGGAACCAATAAAACTTGTCAATCCTCTAATTTACACAGAAAATTTTAAAATAAATTTCTACATTATGATGTTTGCAATGTTTTTGTATAGTTGTTTGCGTCTACATCGGTAAGATCTTCTAGTAATAAACTCTTCATACGTCAAATTGTTCCTCCGTGTATTTGTCTAGCACTTTTTTCATTGACTTGGCAATTTGTTCAGGTTTACTATAGAAGTACTTGTGTTGGGTACTGCCTTCTTCATTTACAATGTCGGTGTCCACCAAGCCTTTTGGTGATATGAATAGGATTCTGGAGAAAGAAATACGGATTTTATTATGTAATGCTTTTTTATCCTCCTGCCCTTCTTCATCATCCACTTCTTTAGCAGCCAACTGCTGGCTTCGGTCTCTTCTATCGGTCACATCAAACCAAATTATTTGGCACATTGTTTTTTTCCATACATCTCTATGAGTCATCTCAGTGTTCAATTCCTACATAAGCATCACTATCACTTTTCATACGATCCGTCCATCTGTTCTTTCATTCCTTTCTTAATAAGTATCTAATGTTAACTAGTAGAAAAAAAAGTCTAAATGAGACTGAACTGGACGTGGAAGGCTAAGGACTGAGTATTGTCACAGAATTTTGGAAACGCTATATCTATGCTACTGTCCATGATAGTATATCTAGTACAGACAGTTGAAAAGACATGCACATAATAAGTTTTCTATCAGCATTCATATTAATGAATGATGCCAAAGAACTACTTTTAGATAATATCGATAAATTAGCATTAGATTAAGATAGTAGCATAATATCCATGTTGCGATAATTTTCATAATCAGGCATTCAATTGTAAGAGAATGCATATATGTAAATTGTCGCTTAGCTTCAAAAACTTATAAAGAAAATAAAGTAAACGCTCATTATTTAAGTTTGCTAAATAATACTGAAGATACTCGTAGTACAAGTGATGGTGACATATCAGACATTATAGACAAACCAAGCAGCTTGTAAACGGCTCCCGTTCAACAGAGACCCAGATAGAATGACCAATATTATAGAAAAAGAGTAAGAAACCTCATAGATGCCGATGTTCGAATTAGTAGACACGGCACCGGTGTTATTGATTCAACAAGCTAAATAACTAGACAAATCAATGAACCGAGAAAGGTTTAGTAAATTTTTTTTTTCCTTGACCCGCCTAAAAATTGAGAGGGAGGCATTTCTCCTATAGTGGCAATACAGGCTGGTTAGATTAGATAGATAAATAGCCTAAAAAACTCCTAGACCGTAGTTTCGCGGGCAATTTAAATTTTTACCTCGGTATGTATGTTCCGTCCGGCGCAAACACAGTGTTCTTAGGCTCATCTTCATCAACCAGATTGACCATAACAAAGTGTTTGCTCAACGTCTGTATCTCTGGGGAGTTGGCAAATTTCGGCTTCAAGTTTCTGCAGGCGGTGCACCATGACTTGTGGATGATCACCATGAGAGGCTTTCTGTGGTGAGTGGCTATCTGGAGTCCCGATTCTAACGATCCCGCCCAAACGTAATTGTTCCCAAATCCATTGTCCTTCCCAGTGATCCCAGCACAGTGTACCTTTTCGAAAATCAAACCGAAAAACGCTTTAGCAACCTTTCCAGCTGCCATTTTGATGTTGTTACTTTAATTATACTTGGACCGGGGTCGTGTCGCAGAAACTATGTACATTTTAATAATTTTATTTGTATGTTACTTTCTTTGGTCCGCCATTTTTGACAAATCGTTTTTGAATATGAAGTGTTATGTCACGGTCAATCAAGTAGGCTAACCAAAAGGTTGACTGGGTGACTTAACTCTGCGCTGGCCGCGCAACGCAACGCCATCTAGTAATCGGCGGTAGAACTAACTAAATACTCGTGTGGCTTGTGATTCGTAATCGAGACAAGCGTTGTTGTGTTGGTGGTCGCAGTTGTGTTTTGTTGTCGGTTTTATCCACTAGATGGCAGGCATGTATATTCAAAAGTTTTTAAAAAGCTATGAAGTTTGTGAGCATTAATGTATAATTATAATGAATAAATATTTTTTTTCGTGTTTGGTCCTCTGAAGTTAGACACACTACAGTTTACAGCGCTAATTTTTAAATTTAATACTTCCACTTTAATCATAATAATAAAGTAAGAAAGTACTTACTTAATTAAATTTTGAAATGAAGTATCGATATTATATCTCTTACTTTATTTTTAGAATATATTGAGAAACCACTGCTAGTGTCCCTCATCTAACTTACGCTCATAATGAATTAGGTACCTACCTAATATTAAAATTAAATGCTTAAAGCACATAGTCCTCCAAATAGCAAGCTTGCACAGAGTAGGCACCCACGCAAAGAACTGGCAAACAGCATTCTTGGCTTCTTGCCATAGGTTCAAAAGGAAGATATTAAACTTAATGTGTAAATGAGCTTTGCCTAAATCTTAGTTAATTACACTAATTATATTGAATAGTAACAGAGGCTTTCATAAAATAACAAGACAATCAAACGACGATAAAATTAAAAAATAATTGTTTTTAATACAAATAAAATATAATTATGACAGACTTTTTAAACCTACCGATGTGGATCGGCGCGCGAATCTGCGTGTGCGCATTTTTTTGTTCATTTTCAAACATCACTATGTCGATACGTAGCGTTCCACGTAGCCTATTGGAAAAAGCAGATAAACTATGATAATTAGATGTAATGTGGTCATGAATCATGATGGAACTCTGCATTCTCCAACGAAACACGCATTTGATACTGTGACAACAATACCGGTCGCTCGCGTTCATGCAACAACATTAATCGTCCAGAAACGGGGAACTAAAGATCTTAATATTTCTAAAAATATTTATCTATTAGAACACCTCGTTATAAAACTAATTTTATAAAAAAAAAACAATACTCCGGTAGCTTATTTTTTTATTAAATAAAAATAAGTTGTACTTACACAAACTGCGTTTTGCATTCTACTGTTTTATTTTCGCGCGTATTTTATGAGACTTTTTGAACGTGAACGTGCAAAGGTAGAAAACTGTGGAGCCAGTGTGAATTCGGTGTGATGATGAATATGTACGGGCAGCAGGGACGCAACAGGAGTTTGTACGGCACAGTGCGGTCTATGGTTCCATCACGAGGGACGCCTATCACGTCTGGGATGGACGATATGGTTTACACGCCGCCGTATTTCTACCATATTCCTCCACCACCGCAGCCATTGAACACATATCCTGGGAGGAAGAGACGAAAAAAGGTATGTTGTAGCAATCAATTTAAGTTACCTGGATACCTAGCTTTCTTCCGATCAAGTCTGTCCCTTGCTGCTCACCCCCTGAGACTACCTAAGGGGGTGCCCTTAGCGAGTAGTCGCTAAGTTTTTAAGTATTTTAAGCCCTGGCTGGAGGCCTAATTTATTGAGGCACCCATAGGCAAGCCCGGGTAAGAAGTCGACAACCTCAAAGGTTGAACTGGGAGATGCCATAAATACAATGTGGAGACAACAATACGACAATAAATTAAAACATTGACACAACTAATGCTTATGAGTATTTTGAAACTACAATAGTTACCTACAATTAGTTGTTCCGGGTCTGGCTGTTTGTGTATGTGAGTTTATATTATGTATGTAAACGCAACCACGACACAGGAGAAATTCCTAGGGTGGGGCAAGGTTTTTTTAAAAAAAAAAATTAATTGAATTGAAATTAAACTATCAAATTATTCCTAGCATCGAAATTAAAAAAGGGATTTTTTCAAACAAACTTAATAGTAGTGATGGGCCAACTATGGGTTTTACCAATCTTTGACTAGCTAGTATTATAGTGACTAAACTATTGGATATAATTGAATTTTCGTATGCAGACTGGGGACGGCATGAGATATACGCAGTTTAATTTATATAGTCGTATTGTCTTTGTGTAATATTTAAAAAAAACAGGAAGTAAAACTACTGATTAGAAATGCAATTCATCATTGTGGCCGTAGCACGCAACTACGCAGCCGCCGCAAAGAGAAACAGTCGTCTTGACTGAGTGATCGAGTCACCGTGCGTTTCATACCAAGAAATAAATTATAGGACTATGACATACCTAAGTTAAGCGTGGCTGGCACTGAGTTTTATAAGTCCACAATCGCAAAGTTACCTACCCGACAAGGCAGTTTAGTTTATGGGAATTCATGTCTTATAATGGTGGGGTGTCAATGTCTGGTGACGATCCCTACAGGAACGTGCTGACGGAGAAGCACATGCTCGTTCCTCAGGGGAAAGCCGATCTTAACACTAATATTAACAGAATTAGGAAAAACTAAAATTTTATCAGCTTAGGTTAATTTAGGAACAGTCACATGTGCTACTTAGCTATTGTGTTAGTAGGAGTACAAAGTTATAGTTAAAACTGAAAGAGAATCAACGCCTCTGGTTTGTCTTTGGCCGAAACGTCACCACTATTTCTAGATTAAATCCTGCCACTCTCTCATTGTGTTATCAACATCATAATTATTTCATTTCCAGATATAATTATTTATTTGCTAAACTCTTAATAATGGTTTTCCTACTCGGGCTGTGCAGTTGGCCTAAACATTTTATTTGAATATTTGGCTCGATAATGCTGCAGCCAGCAGTAAGGGTATGCACACACGACCTACCGACCACAACCACCGGTGGCTGTCGCCTCTTGCTGCAGTGTTGAAGACTGTTGTAGCGGGTGCCCGCCACCGGCCACACGTGTGCGACGCATCCATACAAAACGTATGAAAGAGCATGTAAACTGCTTGGCACTGGGCTACCAGTGGCTGTGACCAGTGTCTCGTTTGCGCCTAGGCTAAGATCTAAATTGCATCCCTGATAAAAGTATATCATTAATTTTATTGTAATAATTTTTTTACATACATTTAATCATCGCATTTACAAGGAAGATGTTCGTCCCTTTGTAAAGCTCTTGGGGCATTCTTATAATAATCTAGAGGGGTAGTAATATCCCTCTGAGCCCGATCGCAGCACCGATGTCTGTATATAAAGCTCTCCATTAATTTGTACGAAACGGCGAATGATAATGAAAACAACAACACATCCTGTAAAAGTGTCCTTCTAGGCATCATCACTATAATTTTGAATAAGATTTCCGTGCTTTTATTCTTCTAACATTATATAACACTCTGCGATTTCCATTTCTTCCAACATGTCAAGAGATTGGCGTTGTCATTTTTTTTTTCTGATTGTTGTCTTCTGTTGTCTGTGTTTATCAGTTTGTCCTTGTCAGTCGCATATCTTATTTGTCCCACCCGCCGACGAGAAAGCGACTAGCTATCAACAATTTTCTCGCTCAAGAACCGCACAAAAGACTGTAGGTCCCGTGGAAATAAAAGAGATAGATACCTTCCTATATTAATAGTTGATCGCTGACTGTTTACACCGCTGACGAGTACTCGCTTGTGGCAATGACGAGAGCTATCAGGGTACTCGATCTATGAAAGACTCGTTTGGCGAACAGAACACTCGCTGAGAGTCGTCGCGCACTCGCTGCTCGTTGCCCGCCAACTCGTTTTTAGTTGCAAGCTCTACAGCGATAGCACTAGGAAGTGGTGAAGGGCGGGCGTTTTTGGGGGACTGTCTTTTGTAATTTTGACGTTCAAAAAGTGCTGATTCTCAGCCTAATTTGAATAAATGACTTTTGATTTTGATTTTGATTTACTCGCTTCTCGTTAATCGCCGGCGGTGGGACAGCTGTCTAAGAGGCCATGCAACAAATCTACCTATTTCGGCCATTTTTGTTCAGTTTGAGAGAAAGGGATAAATACTAAAAAAAAAATTACGGTTATTCTGTTTATCCACCTCAAAAAATCCACCCTAAGGTGGAGGAGTTGGAAACGCACATACGTCCCGACTAATTTGGCAATATTTTTTAATGCTGACAACATTATTTATGACAGGATAAAGTGGCGCAGAACACAATGTTGACAGCATTAAAAAATATTGCATTAGCCGGGAATTTAAATGATTCTTCTGTCATACCCGTGCTGAGCTTACCCCAACATACCTTATATCTTAAAGAGGGTAACAGTGATGACAATATTAACAGCAGCTATTAACTTTCTACTAAGATTCTGCTATTAGTCAAATATTTATGTACCGTCATCTCATGTCTCTGGCTGTTAATTTATTCTGTGTCTCAGTAAGCGGCCCGCCACACCAACGCCCGCGTGCATTACCGATAGTGCCACTCTGGGTTAAATGCTCCAAGTGCCGCCCCTCCATAACCCTATTTTCTCTCACAAAGCTTGTACAAAAGACGGTCAAGGTAAGTTTTATATGAAAACGCCACTTAGTCTGAATATAAGACCAGGGGCTTACCATCAGCTCTTATAGCAGGGCAGAAGTTGAACTACTCTGTTTTTTTTTGTTCTATGACTAAGTACAAAAAAGCAGTGCAGTTCAACAAGAGGACTAATTCACATTAGTCCTCTAAGGCAAAGTTGCGTTTTAGAATAAGATGTAGCGAGTAGTGCTAATAATTGAAAAGAGTATTCTTCGACGTTTGAGATGGATGCATGAAAGGCGACTCTGTAAGGGAGGCGTAAGGATCTGTAGTTTCTGCCTACCCCGATGGTAAAAGGCATGAGTGTGTGTATGTGTAAACAAAAATCGTTGGCAAAAGTGGTGAGATATAAAGTTTATTCCATTAGTAACAATCACGACTAGGTACTTTACATAGAACTTAATTGTTATCAAATTTGTAGATTTTCTTTTTACTTTTTTTTGGTTGGGCTTTTTCCCTTTAAGATCTTAATTACCGTTTTACCCATACTGATCGATGACACTCTGAAAAATTGTGCGAGAACCAGAATTAAACTGACAATTGCAGGCAATCCTTGTCAACCTTCCTTGCCAGAACTTGTTTTGTCATTTCTTCGAAGAAGTCAAATTGTAGACCGCATAATTATTTGTATAGACTCGCACGTTATCTGTGAAATAGTTATGCCATTAATTAAGTACTTTGTGGCCATCAGTGACGCAAAGAGGACTACAGTTATAACTACTTAAGTACAAATATTTGGATGAAACAATTCTTAACCGATGCAATAAACTATCTTGACGACATCGGTTGTGACATGGTATGGG
Source organism: Apamea crenata (assembly GCA_949629185.1). Lineage (NCBI taxonomy): Eukaryota > Metazoa > Arthropoda > Insecta > Lepidoptera > Noctuidae > Apamea > Apamea crenata. The sequence continues at coordinate 11,162,004 of OX451373.1, forward strand.
CATATGATGAGGACAGAAGAATGAGGAACTTGTCGCGAAAAAGTTTTGAGTATGAATGAGTAAAAAAAGAAAGTAAGAAAGGTTTATCTGGAATAGTAGGAGATGTGCCCAACAGGCGTTGCACACAGGAGGCGGTTTCGGATCAGTCTTTTGAGAAGCATTGGAGCTCCCAATGTGCAGATGGTGACCGGGGAGGTTTTAGTGAGGGGAAGACCAAAGAAACGATGAATGGAATTTGTAAGTGACGATACAAGACGAAAGGGGTGATTGAGATGACAGGTAATAGAGATTAGCAGTGCGATTCTGTAACCATCTCACCGTGAAAACTTAGGTGAAGTGAGCTGTAATTCCAACTATTGCTAGGGATTGACAGCTCACTCTAATCTCACTTCACCTAACTTTTCACGGTGATGATTATATTGAAATAATGGGATATTTTACATACGGCTAATCGTCGTCACCATCCCTTTTCTTTATCGAAGGCTTTGGCTGATATTGATCGTAATTACCGTGTGACCCGTATCTATCTATGACAGCTTGAAAGAATTTGTACGAGAACCAGAAAGAAACTGCAAACTGGAACCAATCATAGAATATCGCCCTCGCCATAACTGTCACTCAGAATTTATGGGTGTTATTATTTTGTATTTATTCTGATGCCATGTTTATTCTGCTATACTGCTTATTTTCTATAGTTTTTCATTAAGACATAATCGCAGAGGTCACCACAATATTTGAGAAATCACCCCGGAAATGAGTGGTGCTGTCAATCACAGAGTACATGCTGTCAATGCCGCGAAGGCACTGTCAGCTTTCTTTTTTAAAGAAGATACTTATTCCACAGAATAATCCAGCGAGAGTTGTCATTGCTTGTCAGGATAGTGGCGAATTCCTAAGACCCGTTATACACACCCGTATTTTTTTGCCGTGAAAAACTAAGTGTGTGGCACGGTCGTCAGTGTGGTATGGCCATAGTCATCCATACCATACTGACTACCGTGCTTACACACATACTTTGTAGGCGAACGGCGCCGTCGCCTTAGGTATACCATAGAACCGTGTCCTAAACAAGCTCACGCGATTATATTACCATAAAAAACTACCCTGTCATAATCTTATTTATTTATCATCCTTACAACTATCCTTTTAACTCGTTTGGTAAGTTATTATAAACAAAAACACACCCTATTAAACACATTTTTCAAGTAAAGGGAAAATAATCAGCCGTCCCATACATTTGGGTTGAGTAGGTATTGAAGTTTTGTATGTGACAGTTGAATTTATTTCCGCGATTTCTATGTTGGTCCCATGGAGAAAGTTGTTCACCACAGCCGCATAGAAGACGACAGGTAAAACTACATAAGCACAAACATTTGAGGGAAATAAGTTTTATACGATGCAATAAACCATGTTAGGAACATCAGTTGTCATGGTATGGCAATATGATGAGGACAGAGGAATTAGGAATATGTCGCGAAAAAAGTTTTGAGTATGAATAAGTAAAAAAAGAAAGCATGAAAAGATAACAGAAAGAAAGGAAATACGTTTATTCGGGTTAGTAGGATATGTGCCCTAACAGACGTTGCACAGAGGAGGCGGTTTCGGGTCGGTATTTTGAGAAGTATTGGAGCTCCCCTAAATATGCAGATGGTGATCGGGGTGGTTTTAGTGAGGGGAAGACCAAAGAAACGATGAATGGAATGTGTAAGTGACGATACTAAGACGAAAGGGGTGATGGAGATGACAGGTAATAGAGATGTATGGAAGATGATTTGCTGCGCCGACCCCAACATATATTGAAATAAAGAGATATTGTACATGCGGTTAATTGTCGTCAGCTCCACGCTTTCCCTGTATCGTAGGCTTTGGCTGATATTTATCGTAATGTCCGTGTGACCCGTATCTATCCAGGACAGCTTGATAGAATTTGTATGAGAACCAGAAAGAAACTGCAAACTGGATCCAATCATAGAATAGCGCCCTCGCCATAACTGTCACTCAGAATTTATTGGTGTTATTATATCGCGTTTATTCTGATGCCATGTTTATTCTGCTATACTGCTCATTTTCTATAATTTTTCATTAAGATATAATTCCAGAGGTCACCACAATATTTGAGAAATCACTCCGGAAAAGAGTGGTGTTGTCAATCACAGAGTACATGCTGTCAATGACGCGAAGGCACTGTCAGCTTTCTGATACTTTACATATACTTATTCCACAGAATAATCCAGCGAGAGTTGTCACTGCTTGTCAGGATAGTGGCGAATTCCTAAGACCCGTTATACACACACGTATTTTTTTGCCGTGAAAAACTATGTGTGTGGCACGGTCGTCAGTGTGGTATGGATTACTATAGAAGTTTGTTGGCGAACGGCGCCGTCGCTGTAGGACCGTGTCATATACAGGCTGTCACGATTATTTTAACATAAACGTCTACCCTGTCATAATTTTAAATTGTTTGGCAAGTTATTATAAACTAAAACAAACATATTAAACACATTTTTCAAGATATCTTTATGACAGGGTCAATCAATAAAGAGGAAATAATCAGCCGTCCCATACATTTGGGTGGAGAGGTATTGAAGTTTTGGATGTGACAGTTATTACTTTTTTTAGCGACTACGATGTTGGTCTCATGGCGAAAGCTTTTCAGTTTGATGGTCTGTACCATACACTGATCATACACTTTCTGATATAATCCTGTATAAAGCAAGAAAATTAACGGCCTGAGAATGCTACCCTGAGGCACACCATTTATATATATTACTAGCTTTTGCCCGCGACTTCTTCCGCGTGAAGCAACTTTCTTACATTTTTTTTTCCGTAAGGACCATCCTCGTACTTCAAGGAATATTCTAAAAAAAGAATTAGTGAAATCGGTTCAGCTGTTCTCGAGATTTGCGCTTAGTAACACATTCAGCGATTCATTTTTATATTATAGAATATTGCCATTCGATTAAATTTTTTCTTTGCATTACTATATTTTGCGTCTTATTTTTACAACTTTGGATTTCTCTATACACTGTTTCATGTAACTTAGATATCCATTCATATGCCCTTTATGCTATAAAGTCTAATTTGTGTAAGACTGCTGAACCTGTTCCTGGGCTTGATACCCAGGTCGGGCAAATTGTTATTTGGTTGGATTAAAACGATGGTGAACATCATTAAATAAATAAATAAATCCCTGGACATTTCACACAGCACCATTTGTCCCAAGCTAAGCAACCTAATGCTTGTGTTATGGTAACAAGATGGCTGATAAACTACTTATATACAATTTTTTTTTGTAAATACATACATATTATAGATAGAAAAACACCCAGACTCGGAACAAATACATGTAGGTCATACAAATATTTGATAAACATAAACATTTTGATAATAATATTCCGGAAGGTTAATATAATACAGTCATATAAAACATATATAAATTATACTTATTAAAGAAATCTCAACGTTATGTCAAGTATTCAAAACCGTGCGAAGCAGGGGCGGGTCGTTCGCCATTTTTATAAAGTTTTGTTAATGGTAACTGAAAAAAAAAGCCACCAGTTTTCGTCATTATTTATTTATACAAATATACTGTTATATAAATAACTGAAATATGCCTACTAAATAAAACATTCAAAACCAAAACACGATCTTAATTTGTATGAAAAATCGTCTTATACAGCATATAGTGGGCTAAATTATTAAAGCGCACAATCAATGTTAATTAAACCATCTTAGCGATGTCGATCCAAAAGGCGAAATCGGTTGTCAAGATATGGCATGTGATGCAGAGGAATGAGGATCTCGTCGTGAGGAAGTTTTAAGTTTGAATGTGAGTTCATGAGTAGAGGAAGACAAACAAAACGATGGATGGAATGTATAAGAGATGGTACGAGTAAAAAGAGGTGACTTCGGAGATGACGGTTAATAGAGATGTATGAAAGGAGAAGACATACTGCGACGACCCCATACAAATTGGAACAAGGAGACGATACGGAGATATTTTACATACGATTAATCGTCGTCATCTTCCCTATGTTCATTTGTCGTTATCTCGGGAGTTTCTTCTTCCTGATATCGATCGTAACAACCGTGTGACCCATATCTATCTATGACAGCCTGAAAGAATTTGTACGAGAACCAGAATGAGAGTGCAAACTGTATTATATCGCTTTCGCCTCTTGCGGATGTCATTTTACCATCACTTAATTTCGTTACCACGTCTTTCTGAAATGAGTGGTGCCCTCAATTCCGCAAAGGTACTGCCCGCTTTTATCTAAAATAAGTTTTTTTGGGAAACTAGGTTGGTAGTTAATTGATGGGCAGTAAATTGCCTCTTTGTGGCCACACTCAAAAATTAATATTCACGAAGTGATCTGACAGTAAACCAACATATCCAAGAGGCAAAAATTCAATTTATCAGGTCGTTTGGTTTTTCACAATGTTCAACTGGGTAAATGTACCTGTAACAAAAATAAATATTATATGCTTTTCTAGAGTATTATTTTATATTATATTTATGTTTGGACTTAAAATAGCCCCATTGGTATCGAGCACCGTTTTACCTAGAAGTCAGATGTGTTAAACACACATTGTTTGTCTCAAACTTGTTTGTCGAACTACTGATATGCACTCTAATATTAATAATTATAGGATATGTTGCCCCCTTACGGCTGCGGCACTATGCGTCAACAGTTTCCGGGAGTCCGTTATTGAGTACATATGCAAATCACCCCCTGCCATTTTATCCGTGTATATTGTATATCATTGGCCAGGCAGGGGCCATAGTCCTTCCGTAATTCTAGGTAAACAGTCCAGTTTAGTCATTCAAACCTGATTTGGGGACCTTGGGTGCACTTGCATAGTGCATACAGGTATAATCGTCGGTTTGTGCCTCATTTCATTGAAAGGGTGTAACGGACCTCTCCGAGCTGGCTTCTCCTATTACGAATCAAAAGATAAAGCCCGGTGACAGACAGACAACGGAGCCTTAGCAATAGGGTCCTGTTATATGATCGATATGATAAATTCTAAGCATCTGTACTGATAATGCCACTATAACTGAGCATGCTTTACCAGGTGTTGGGGCTCCGAACGGAGTAGGGTGTGGATGTGGTGCTAAGTCGAGAACTATGCTTGACCTCTTATGCTGCCCTTTGTGTCCCAAAACATGCTTCCACCGACGACGCCGTGGAAGTGGCAAAGTTTTGGGCCAACAATATCTGAAATACAATCGTGCCACCGCACCGATACGAAGAAAAATAACAGCAGGCAATACGCACATTCAATCATGTCATGAAGCGGCAACCCATCCGATCGTCTTCTTATGACCGTCCCATCGACCCTATGTATTCCATATTGATCTATGACCGATACCATGAAACGGTATCCGATAATGAACGAACCAGCAAACCACTGCAGGCAGTCTACGAGTAACACCTTTGAAGTGAAAATTGTCACTTCAAGGCTACAATTTTGAAGGTGTTTTTATTTCCATTTTTTAATGAAACCAAGCAAGGTTTCTGTTGGGTGACTGACAGCATTACTTTACTCTATGCTGACAGCTGACTGTCAGGCTTCATCTTACGGTTAAAAAGTTGCCAATTTTGATAAAGAAGTATTTAATGGGTGACCTAACCTCCGACACGTCTACGGCTGCCGTCGACAACATGCCCCTCGTGTATTTGAGCACCGTACCCAAATACACGCGCGGCACGTTGTCGACGGCTGCAGTGGCCTCAGCCGTTGACGAGTGCCGCTCGTGTGTATGCACTACATCCATGTGCACGTTCGGCTCCAATGTGATTAGGTCTCTTTTGCCTCTGGTGGTTAACATCGGCAACCAAGCAAATGTATGCACCAGTTTAGCACAAAACTTTTTACATTTATTCCTTTGAACTAAACTGAACCCGTGATTGCGAGTTTTTTTGTATTACAAAATAGAGTGACTTTCAATTCCTGTTTTTCCTTTTCAACAAAAAACTTAACAAGTACTTAGGGCTGATTTTTCCAACGCCGGATAATTTTATTCGTGGAATAATTTTGTATTTTTGTCATTTCTTCCGTACAAAATCTGTCAAACGTCTACTTTATTTTACGAATAAAAAATATCTCTGAAATATAATATAATATCTGAAAATATCGACGATCAAAGACACTATATTAATAATTACCTACACTATAAAAACGATAAATTTTATTTTTGACGAGTTCCCAAAGTCGCAGAACTTTAAACAAATGGGATTAAAACGAAGAAGAAGAACAGCAGGCAATACGCACATTCAATCGTCGTCATCAAGCGGCAACCCATCCGATCGCCTTCTTATGACCGTCCCATCGACCCTATGTGTTCCATAATGATCAATGACCGATACCATGAAACGGTATCCGACAATGAACGAACCTGCAAACCACAGGCAGTCTAACACCTTTGGAGTGAAAATTGCCATTTCAAGGTTACAATTTTGAAGGTGTTTTTATTTCCATTTTCTAATGAAACCAAACAAGGTTTCTGTTAGGTGACAGACAGCTGACTGTCAGGCTTCACCTGATGACGGCTAAAAAGTTGCCAGTAGGGATTTTTTCCAGTTTTGATAAAGAAGTATTTAGTGGGTAACCTAAGTGCATACACGAGCAGCACGCGTCAACGGTAGAGGCGTCATACGTATTATTATATGACTACGTATTATAATCTAAGGGAGATCTAAGGATTAAAACAAAAGAGCTACGTATATCGAAAGTGGTTCTTGAGTTATAAGTATGGTAACGGAAAAACAGATGTCCATATAATACGTGTTTAATAATAAGTATTTCCGTAGTAGTTACCACTATCAGTCACCATCTGTGATGTGTGAGCTCGTTTTTCTGTGGGCGTCAACGATTTCTGTCAGTGAATCACAATTCACAAATCACTATATTGTTGATAACGGTTGTTAACTAGTGAAATGTGTCAATGTTTGTTTTGATATGTTTAGCTAGCAATGACCAACTCACGGAGTATAGATTGTGGACCAACGTGAATCCTCATTGATGATCGCTAACAGTCAGTCAGAAAGATAAAGAAGCTAGTTGCCCATTCCAAAGCGTAGTAGGTACCTATGGAGATGAAATGGCAAGCAACTCCACGGAGACTCTTTTATTAAATCAAAATATAATTACAAATTATTGGTTGCATCATTTATGTTGAAATTGAACATGTGGGAACGATGCAGAAGGTTTAGAGCAAAAAAAAAGCAATACAAAAATTAAATTAATCTAAAATAAACCATGGGAGCTAAGAGATGACCAGTCCCTACTGACGGCGCTCATTCACGAAAATAAAAAAAAAAAAATAAAAAAATTAATTGAATTGAATGATGAATTTAAATGATCCAACACACGCGCCACCATCTCCGAGACATTAGAGTGAGCATAACATACTCTCAGCCGCCCAGGCACATTGAAGTCAATGAAAGATGAACCCAGTAAATAGAAACCTAATAGTAGGTACTTACTAGTACATAATACTCACACAATGCTATGCAATAATAAATTACTAAGAGATTTAATTTATTTATACAATGAAAAGTTTGATAATCAACAATATTTTCAAATGCTAACGACTTTTACTTATTAAAGACATAAGGGACTTTTTTAAAATTAAGGAAGTATCGTCAGCAAATATCACCATTTATGGTTGGGTTTTTAACAAACGGGTTAGGTTAGATCATTAATATATAGGTAATATAAAGAGCCCAGAAAAAGCTCCTACTATGCTGTGCCCGAAAGGTCCATAATAGTTTCATAAATTTTTAGCTTACCAACTGTTTTACCAACATTAATGCAATAAAGAATTGTGAAGAGGAAAGGACCCAATATCGAGCCTTGTGGTACACCCATTTATACTTTTAAACCGAGTGAATTGACACCATTTATTTGAACTTGCTGTTGTTTATCATTTAATTAAGATTTTATTAAACTAACCGAAAAGTTTTCAAGTACCTAAGTTTTCCTTTAACTTAACGTTAAACCTTGTCCCATTGAGGTAGTTATTTTTATTTTACGCCTTGAAAAAAACAATTTTAAGGTAATCGTGCCGAAAATACTCGGGCAATCGGCAATGGCCTTTAGACAGACAGTTAATATTCTCCATATTATGATAGAGACTCTGTGATTATTTTGAAAACAGTGTAGAACAATTTTGTTACAAGATCTATGAGACTAACTCAAAATATAAAAAAGCATTCTGATTCTATACTGTCTTTTAGAATCAAATGGTGAAGTTTCACAGACGTGATGGATATCGGCGCCCAATATCCAGCAATAGGACACGAAAAACAATTATTTATAAAATTCTAGAAACATAGTTAACCAGGTATATGAGCCCTATGTTCAGCAATGGACAAAGCTATGGCCGAAAGGAAATTACTTACAATGAAAAAAACATGTGCTTCATAAAAATATTTAGACCAATTTAAAAATTAAAACAATTTTATTACCATTTTTTACAATCTCTAAGTAATAATATATAAAAGACAAGCAAAAATATATAACTGAGAATCGCAACGAAAACAAAAATAAAACGCCAACCTAGGGAAATCTTTTTCCCTCTGATTGGCTTGTTGTACGCTTAACACCATTCTGTCCCAAGATCTTGGTTTGTTGTTTCATGAACTTTCACTATCGTAATTGCCACTAGCACTATTAAGAACATCCAACTCCAAGGTGGCTGCAGGCCTGGTGGCAGGCGGAACCTTTGTTTCTGTTCTGTCATCTTTGCTCACATCTTGTGCAGTAGCAGTATTTCTGTTGCTACTCCAAAATGAAGGAATTGGCACTGTAAACATTCCAAAGGAATACGCCACGCCAGCAGTCATTGACATAACCAAACAAAGGAACTTTAACTGCTCCCGTCTGTCCATTTTTATTTCCTGGCCAAGTTAATTTGAAATCTTTCCCATATCCTGAAAATGTTTAAAAAAAATGCTTTTTTCGGTGTCTTTTCCCGGCTGTCAAACATTTTTTTCGCAAAGATGACACTTTGTATCAAAGACATTTTTTAACTTTTTTCGGATTCCATAGGCAATCGAATTCGAGAGAGCGACCAAGTGTAATTTCGCTATTACGGATTAGAGAGTGGAGATGGGAAAAACTGTTTAACGGCTGGCAAATTATTTGACGGAAAGTAATTTTATGATTTTCCTACGTTTCTATTATTTTTTTCCAATAATCATTAAATAGATTAACGGAAATTTTCAAACTGACACAAAATAAGTCACACCCTAAAGCTACGGTTCCCTAGAATAGCGATGGCCGCTACTTACGCCCGCAGTGACGGCTGTCATGAAAATATAACGGCTGTACGGATGTGCTGATTGCACTGGTAAAGATTTAAATTGTTAGATTCGCCCTACCACCGCGTCAAAAGATACGTCGCATTTCGGTTTCATTATGACAACTCTGACACACAATGACGCTGTGACTTCACTTGATTGTCATGGAAACCCTATTTAATAATGTGTGAGCTCAAGCTCACACTCTTCCCAGTATAATATGGACACTTTTTCTTGTACGTTTTCTTCACGGTGGCGGAGGAGGCAAATATATGCAGCGGAGTTAGACTTAATGTCAAGTACTATATAATTATGTTATATGTGCATTTGGATTGAGAGATCTTTTTTTATTTCGTGACAAAATGTGATTGTACATTTAGTCAAAACTCATAGCCCAAAGTAAAAAAATTGTCACTCTAACAAAGTGTGGATCCCTCAATTCAGACGACGCTATCATTCATGCCCTTTCATTCATATCATCCTTCACACCATCCTCACACAATCTATCTATATTGTCTTTGGTTTCTCTCACTCTCTCTCTCTACCTACGACCAGCTGAGAAACTCCTGTTGGGAAAACCAAAAATACCTATACCAGACTTAGGAATCGTACTCGCGAACCCACTCCACGGCAGTACGAGTACAAGGCAGTATTCAAAATTAAAATAAAACTCAGTTTTGTTTTAATGGATATCTTGTTTTACTTGTGATTATTCTGATTGGTAGTTCTTATTTTGCTACGTTATTCTGCTTTTTTCCGTTTAGGACACTTCTTTGGAAGAGGTGGCGGTGGAATGGCCGGACAAGGGTCAGAAGGACATTTCTCGTCTTCTAATTCTAACTTATCCTTACAATCATTTGGTTTACTGAAGATCCCAAACATATACGCAGTGTATGCAGCGCCGCCCATAATGATACCGTACAATCCTAATAAGTCTTCTCGTTTCCGCACGTTGTAGACTCTCGGGTAGCAAGATTCGAGCCTGGCCGAGAATCGAGCATCCAACATATTTTTCATATGTATTTTGCCGGTCTTGTGCCAGAGACGAGTCGGTTTGATTCCATTCCACATTGTGATTATAGGTTTTGATGAATCTGGATTTTAAAATAGTTTGTTGCTGAAGGTTGTTGGTGTGACCGGTGGTTGGTTTGCATTACGGTTGGTCATTGGGTGTTTGACTTCCGAATTGGTGTTTTGAAGCCTGAAATTTGAAACATGCGTTGTGTATGAAATATCAAAACCAACATAGTCCAATTGAAGAATCGAATAAGATATTCACAGAAATATAGATAATGTTTTGGGCTAAGACGGTGGTAACTAAATGGTCTTAACTGCCGAACCATAATGCTTCTCTGAATGAGAAGAGGTCCTTGCGTTGGAGTGGAACAGTGGCCCATAGGCTGGAATAGAAGGCGAGAAAACTGGAGGTGCAGTATATTATTTTGGTATAAGGTGGCTTCAACTCCATGTTGGAAACCCATGACAAGATTCTTGGATGATTATGTTAGTAGCATAACAAGGAATATATATTACCATTATGGCTTGCGTGGAGGCCCTCTAGATTGGTCTAACATTGTAGCGCAGCATGACATAACCGCAGATACTGTAATTACAAAAAGTAATTGTTGTTTAGTCATAACATATTGTTTGACATCTCCTTTTCTTCAAAATTATTTTTGGCAGCTGATCATAGATCTTGAATGATATATATTTTTTTCTAAATAGTTCAAATAAGGAACGTTTTTTTTTTTTGCTTCTTTTCTTAATTTCTTTCGGGATTATCCACTGGATTGGCACCTGGGCTTAATAATGTAGGCATGGAACTATAAAGTACTATCGGAGTGCGTCAGGTGCTAGTAGTTATTCAAAAGCCATTCAGTAGTTACCAATAGTCACACAACTGGTCAATGACATGTTAACTGTATGGAAAATAATCTATAATTGAATAATACAATTGCGTGTTACCTAGCCATCGCATGCGGATTTCCTTTTTCTATTTTCCGCACCACATAATATACCGTCTCGCTAATGTCTGTGACTACTTGGAAGATACGAACGTTGCTTTGTAATGCAAAAACATACATATATGAATCTAAGTAATAAAGAATCACACTCATACTTAATACTTTTGCATTTCACAATGTGACCTTATAAAAAAAACACAAAACAAAAATTAAGTAATGAAAAAAAGTCCCATAAAGATATGGGCTAAAAAATTAGAGACAGGCTGATAGTAAAATATGTCATCAGATTTAGAATTCACATCCTTCGTGCACCAATATTGAAGAAAAATGAGCACACCTGCCTATTTAAGTAGAGAACGGAGTATTTATAGAAATAGCACCTCAAAAAAATGCCAATTGCAGAGGAACGCACAGACCAGGTAAGCATAATCCCTGTCTTATAGCCGCGTGCGTCTCACTGACAGCTCTCTTGAATGTGGTTCCGTGTATTCATGAGAGGCTGTGTTAGTGTGCGTGAGTCCCTGCGCAGGAGTGTCCTGTGTAGAGGTTAGCTCTAGCGGCCTTCACCAGAGATGCATTGGGACCGGTTCGGTTCGATTTATCAAATGTATCGATCGTTTCTGTGATTGAATTTGTTTCTTCACTATTAACGTTCGCTTTAAAAGTTTAATTTAAATTATATTTTCTAACCTACACGCCAACATAAATGAAAGTTTAAATGTAAAAGCAAAAGTAACACGTGCTTAATTTTCAAAGAAATCAACACAGAAACTCTACAAACCGGTACCATTTGAGGGTTATGGTCATACGTGTCCCAAACACCAAAATGCGTGGTGGTTAGTGGCCATTTGACGACTATGTAATGCTTGTTATGTTTTTCAACTAAACTTTCAAGCTCGAGGCTCTCCGAGTCCGCACCGTGCCTCCTTGTAGTGGGAGAGCAAAACCTGTAGATACTGTTCGCCCACTTCGAGACGGAGTACCTGCGGACACTTCGTCCCTTTCACTCTCGTAGCGCTACGCACCAAAACGAGAATGTCCGTTTCACCTAACCACTCTGGTATGCAAAGATTGATAGCTTATATGACCATTTGCTTTTGAGAGTCCCCCAGAAATCACGCACGGTTAACTTTTCGCCGCCTGGCGTCCTTACGATCGGCCAGCCGAACGTTGTGCTCAACGAAACTTGTAACAAACTCTTTCATTTCCGAGAAAACTTTTGTAGTTCACATCGTAATGTTATTACGGAGGTTTATTGATTTAAGTCGGTGGTGTAACTCGTTTGTTTAAAGTAAGCCAGTGAAGCCTTACTCCGGAGGGTCAGGCGCCTGTGTGTTCACTAGTTTCTGTGCCTAGATGCGTTTTTCTTTAGTGACTAAAACTGGTGTCGGTGGTATTCTGCCGCGGCTTGAAGTTTGAACGTGTATAGTGCAATGTGTGGTTGAAACTTAAAGTTATACGGATAATGATTTGACAGAAATGGATCCAATAGCAACAGACAACGGATTAGTGGTGAATAATTTGAACCACGTCCGGAGTGACTCTCAGGTAAGCCGACCGCTTCTCGGAGTAGGTATCGATGAAGCAAAACACGTTTGCCGTTGCATACCTACCTATGAATAAGTGCAATGACTTCTCAATTATTTGATACATTTTAGTTTTAGGTTTCGACCATTATTGGTGGCGCATGAGCAACCTGTGATATTGTTAAAGTTCAAATTGTGTTGACCACTAATTTGCGGTTAGTAGTGTCTTACAATATGCGAGTAATTTTCACGTTGCCTTGTGAAACTTCATATTAACCAAAAGTTACTGTGACTAACTAACAAACAAAAGACATTTTTATAAAAATCTGCGTTAGACAATGGGTCTATTTACATAGTTATGTGACTGTGTCATTGTGCAACTATATAAAAATAATATAATTCATACCTGAACACAAACGAGTTTTCTAGCTCCAGTGAGTTAGTTATGCAGTGGTTGCATGCACATTTGATATCAAATTATATAAGACTGCAAAATCAAATGACTGTGTGCGTGTGATTTATACTTTAACGCTTGGAAAGTAACTGGCTCGAGTGAAGACAGTTTATTAGATGGACCAGTTAATTGGAAAATATCGCGAAACACTGTTAAATTAGTTGATTAAAGTCGACAATTATCACTTATCACGTAATTCTGACAACGGTCAGTAGGATGAAGCAAAAACACGATAAGAGGGATATTACTAGACACTAAGCAGGTAGAACAAGTGTCAATGCTTCAAATCAATACTTGGCCTTTGATTCAAATTCTTTATTTACTTCTAAATAAAATAAATACAACAGTAGCCATCACATACGATAAGACATTGACAAAAGTTGATAAAAGAAACAATGAACTGGTAAAAGTAATTTGGGAAAGAAAACCTTGATCGTTATGCACATTAAATTCGGTTAGGAAAGTCCAAACAGTCGTGAAAAGTAATGAACCGTTTATGATTATGAATGAACCTATGCCAAAGGAGTACAATAACAATACATAAGTACATAATAGTGAGCAAACTTATCAAGATAGTCAGCTCTCAACATAACTTGCCAAAGCTTTCAAAGAATTACGACAGAACCGCTTGAAGTTTTAACAAGACAAAGAAAGGTCTGAAGTTAGATCGTGCTAAAGTTTTCATAGTTCAGTTTCAAGAACCTGGGTCATAAGACCCACTCTATGCTTATGCATAGAGTTACAAAAATCCCTACGTCACCTGCTTGTAATAATAACAACCAAAGCAGACAATACACTAACATAATAATAAGGAGCCGTAAAATCGAATGGACCTCAGAGATGAAAGAGTCTTTGTTTTTTGTTCCAACATCCAAAACTGGAGGACGGCACATGTCAGGTGACGTCACTGATCCCGCCAAAAACCTGTTTCGCGCCAATTCGCAGCTGTCGACGGCAAAGTGGTTGGGTCGCCAATAATTTACTTTTTTTATTTTATTTTTCTTGGCCTCGAACCCAGTCGTTCAGCCTCCAAGGTACACCGTTAACTCCGCTAATTATTGGCTCCTGTTGTATCTTATAATAGAGGACTAAAATTAACAGAAGATAAATGTTTTACTCTGTATTTTTTTATTTTATATGCAGTTCTGCAAAATTACTCTTGGCTCGCATAACAAGGAATGAGTCACACGTCAAGATTCCCACGTTTGAGGGCTCCGGCAGCCTTTACCTACAATGTCCGTTCATTAATGCGAATATTTGTTGTAGTCAAAGATGTCTCTCATAGTTTGAGCTGACCTTTCAAGTTATTAACACCGGACACCGGTATGTTAATGTTGGGTTTATCATTATGAAATATTTCACACTTACTGTATCTATTATAGGTACGTTAATGAAGAAAGCGTTGTATCTAATGACGTAATAGCCTTTTGAATACTCAGGTCAAAATGTCTTCTACTTTAACGTTAACGTGTAAGGTAACGTCAAAAGCTTGGTTATCATAAACCAAACATTTATGAACGATAAATGAGTCACCGTAGTGCAACAAACTTTGCTGTGTACTTAGCAGCACATACTGTTGCTTGGTAATTTCATCACTCACCAGTCACCACGCGAGCTAAAGATTTTACGAAACTATAGAGGATTTTGTTGGAAATCTAGACGCTAAGAGCGTTTACAACGTACAACGTACGGCATTTCATACAAACTTTCAAGTCCTTGTTTTTCGAAATGCATGAACCGATTTTAATGACACTTCATACGCATAAGCAGGATACATAGGTCTAAAAAGTTAGTGAAGAACATTTTCGAAATGTCTTATTTAAAAAAGATAATTGGAAATCTCTGTTTCTATGGAAAATTTAGCTGTAACACTATTTTCCGAAAATGTTCTCAATTAACTTTTTAGACCTATATATCCTGAAAAACAAGGACTTCAGAGTATGTATGAAATGCCGTACGTTGTAAACGCTCTTAATCAAGAACCTAATTAGTGTCCCTATTGTGTAAAGCTTCGCATGGTAAGGGTAACACAACGCTTCTTGCAACGTTAGATCAGCGCTAGTAATTACTGGCATCATCCTCATCCCTTTTTTCCATATAACGCTATTAGATTCCATCTTAGTAGTGGGGTGACTTTCCAGCTTCCATATCATCAATCGCACAATTCATCCATAATTTCTTTGGTCTTCCCTTACTCTTAAAGCCATTCATACTCTGCTCCATAATTATCTGTATTAAAACAATGAGCGTCGAAAAAAAATAAAAAACTTCAATATTTTGATCCCTTGCAATTTCTCTCAAAGAATTTTATTGTCCTTACAAATGAACTGTTGATGTAGTAGACAAGTAATTCATACAAATATCGTCTCCATTGAAGTGCCGGCCACCGATATAGGTCGTCTGCAGTACTTCCCGTCTAAATCTCGAAATAACTGCGAGATGCAAAATGACCACGTTGACTAAGCAATATGGACGCAATATGGGCATTCACCTACATAGAGCAAGGATTAACATAACATTAACATTCTGCTTGAATATAGTGTCATGTTTCCCCAAACACATCTCGTAAAGAGTCTCATTTGATTGGCTTGGAATGCCTCCTGGCTTGCCACCATTTTGACATTGTTCAGGAAATATGATATTCTGTATAATATCTTTGCTATTGACTGAGCAAGTGGCAATGTAATGTGTAGGGTTTATAGATTTGATTGTAGGTACACACGACGACATATCAAGCTATTCTTACATTTCCAGTTTTAGCTGACCTCGCATTGTATAGAGTTTTCGTACAATGAGAAGTCAGCTTATACTGGAAATGTATACCTAGCTTGTATGTCGTCGTACGTACCTTGGTATCAGAATTTTGAGATATTGCACATATAGACATGGTTGTAAAATTCAAGACTGCTTTTGTTTCATGAACATGATTGGTACGAAAACTGAGCGTCTGTAACCACCAGAAAATCTTTTTTCCTGCCTGGCCAAAGGTACCTTTCGGCATTATTTTTGGTGCACTGGCGCTGTGCTTCCTATTTGCTTTATAATTTGGCTAATAACTAAACGCTCTCAACAAGAGTTTTATTGAGATATAAAAGTATTCAATTTTCCTACCGATTTTGCGTACCGACTTGCAACTTCACAGACAGTACTTAACTATCAGACAACATGTTCAAGCAAGATTTCGTCAATAAATATAAATTGAAATGTTGAGTGAACAGAATCATGTAACAACAATAAAAATATGAACTACACGAAATAAGTCGCGATACGTTTCCCGCTTTTATGGATGCTATCACGCAAGCGCGAAGTTTTCGCGCGTTTTCACTGACCATAAACAACGCGTACAGCCACTGGCCAGAACAACTCTCTCTATTTAGTCGATTCTTGTTTTGATTAGCATTTTATAAATAATGCAAATCGATTAACAGATCATCTCATCTTGATACTATGGAGACTGATTTTTTTAAATTTCCCTCGTAGCTTCAACAACATTGATCTATCGTTTCTAGCTATTCATAAACAATGTCATAAGTTAGCTTGTTTGTTGACTTGCAGAAGCTTAAAATTTCAGTTTTCCTCAGTCGCAACTGGCCAGTAGGTAGTGCTAGAGTATCAAGACCAGAATTTTTATTTTAAATTACTTTTATGCAGATTTCAGACTGCAAAAAGCTATATTTTCTTAGTTAATTGACCCTCGGTTCAAGATCTCCCCCATTATTCCCAACCCTTTCGATGTTAATGTTCATTTTACGACGTAATAATTATTACTCAACTGTAATTAATAATTAAGTGATAAAAACAATTATGTAAGCAAAATCATTCAATTATATCCGAACCTAATATATTAAAATACCTGCGTTTAATATGTAACTGAACCGATTAAACTTGCTTCCTACAAAATTACCTCATAAGGTAATTATTCTGAGGAAGTGGTCCCGTTCTAATAGATATCTAGACTGTTTAGTACTTACTTCTGCAACGTACTGAGAGACTCGTTTTCATAGGAATGTTTCTCCAGCAGCTTTCTTCTAGCCGCTCTGGTCAAGCGAGACAGCTGTGTCGGTGAAAAACATTGCGCCTCCTATGTCCATGTTTTCACTATTACAATATTTTAATTATGGGCAAAGAAAAAAAGGTGTTTAAAGTACATAATGGTAGTGAAACTTGGCTGTGTTTATGCATAAAGACTGGATCTTAATGGGTTATGTAAACGAGATTGTAGGTACCAAACTTTAATAATAATTAATTAAATAATTTTTAAATGTTCTAATATGTATTTAAAAATATAACTTATATGTGTTTACATTCAAATAAAGGAGATAATAATAATAATAAATTTTATTGACATAAAAAGGTTACATCAAAACTAATATGAATCCTCTGGCCCCTAAACTAATGTTAACTGTATCATATGGACCAGTGTCTTCATACAACATGTTATTAAACTGCATTGCATTTGCAGTTGTGGTTTCGGTTACAGAGGGGCCCCTTTCTTTTCCTATTCGTTCTCATAAACGTATCATCATTTCCAGTAAATTAGACCTGCACCTAGTGGTGAGAAACATACACCTGTGGTTTGTGCAATTTAATATTTCATTGGCCACATAACTTTGTAATTATAGCAACATCTAAAAAGATTTTCATATTTTACCACTAGTTTTAGACACTTGGTATCACAGCATTGGTGCTGCATAAAACGAAACGCTAACTGACCGTAGTTGGTGTAAAAAAGGGAAAAGGTCCAGTCCAGGATTTTTTAGTCCTGTTACGCTTTTTCTCACGTTTCTACGGTTTGTAATCGAATCTCAATGCTGCTTATAACGAAAGACTAAGCATAGTTGGTGTGACCAAAGAGAAAAAGGTCCAGTCCACGAATTTGTCGGTCCTTTTACGGTTTTTCTCGCATATCTACGGTTTGTAATCGAATCTCAATCGACATCGTTAATAGTTCGCAAGTTTTTTGAGATCACTGCAACTTGGATACTATGCTGGCGTTAATGAGCACTGGCAACTGGTGAGCAGTGACCATAACAACTCGTTTCCATTCGATAACTATTTTCCTGCACGCTTTTCTCAGCTTCTGAAATGCAATTAAAATTGTCACTTCATCATCATCATTATCATTGGCAGCCTTGTTCCACCCACTGCTGTATAGACCGACTCCTTTTTGTGCCATGCTTCCCTGGTCTGTGCGACTCTCATCCGTGTCTTCCCCGCGATCTTCTGTAGGTCGTCCACCCACCTGGGAAAGGCCAGTGGTCAACATTGATCTGCCAACGCTCCTTCTACCTTTTCGCGGCAACCATACCGTTAGGGCGCTGCTCCAGCTGCCTCCTTTAATTATTACGTAAATATTCGAATGCCGTTTTCCAAAAAAACGGAAAGTGGTGAGTAGGACTATAGGACTCAAAATTAGTACCTAACAAAGCACTTAAGTACCAGTTCCATAGAAAAGCAAGGAAATTATATTTTCAGCAAATTGACTACCAACTTAATTTGTACGTATACTAAAACAACAACTGAAGTTGTTTGGCGTGAAACCCATTTGGGTATAACACGGCAAATTGACAAATTGACGTAGACTGACAATATTCTTAACAATGAAAATTATCCTGACTGTACCAAACACTCCTCTCAGTATTTCAGTCTATCGATTTTAAAAGATGGATATAATTATATGTCTACACTTCATCTTTTGGTGGTTGAATCATACTCATACCTGATTTATATTATTAGCAATAGCAACTCCAATGTTCGTAACAAAAAACTTTACGGGGCTCGGCCGCAAGATGGCGTGCAAAAAGTTTTGTCACCAGTCCCGCCCGAATTCCGATAGATGGCATTATCTTTATTTCAATTCTGAACAATATTCTGTAATAATAACATTAAAAACAAAAAGAGATTATTTTTTGTGGGATTTGAACCACGGCCAGCGAGGGCTGAGTCAAGGGCCAACCGATTCAGTGAAATATTTTTTATATGAAAATGTGTATGTGTGTCATTTGCTACTTAGCTTAGAAAAAAATAAGAACATGACAAATCTTTATTTTTAACTAGAAATACCTACTTATTTGTAGTTAAAAATAAAACTTTCTCAAAGTCTTAATTTTTGCTAAAAACTGTTATATCTAAGGAACAGGTTCCATAGATGTAAAACAGTTTTTATCATCAATCCTTACGACTTAATAAAAACGCCTTTTGACTAAATAGTCCAGTGTTGTGTAATCATAACACTGGACTATTTAGGTAGTCAAAAACAAAAAGCGTTAGAAATGTAGTATGGTAGATAATAAAAATTAATAAAAGTTCACCATTTTGAGCTACGTAACATGTATTTAATAGGAAAGTCCTTAGAGGCTTTACAACACTTAAACACAACAATAACACAGTCTTTCATAACAATTTTGAGACGGGCTGTGTTTACAATCATTATATGGACATTTATTTTTTAATAACCAGGTACAAGTAGAAATTTATAGTATAAAAAGCGTTCTAAATAAAACCGCGTCACAAAGAAGTTTGGTAGGGACCATTAAAAATTAAAAATCAACAGTTTTGCATTGTAGTTATTGCAAATACTTACTACCGACTAAGTACAACAATATAAAATACATACTTACCTACATATTTCCACAACCACATAAAAGAGTGCACAGTACATTAAAAAAAAAGATAATTATCTAACATTAAGATATCCAAACTTATTTACCTACTTTGAAAAGTAGGTATTCCTATATACATTGGAAATAAAATACCACATATTAGTACCTAAGGTAGGTACCCTACATAACATGTACTTACAACACTTATTTTAATTAAAAAACTTCATTCCGTAAACATTTTAAAACAACACAAACCATAGAGAAATATTGAGCCATTATCATTGTAAAGATACAAAACAATTTTAATATCGTGTATCGTATATATAATAAAATAATTGATTAATACTTACTGTCAGAAAAAGTCTTAAAATGTCCAGTCGTTTGTTTTTAAAACAGAGATTGTAATACCTACCTATGTTGCATAAGTAAGTTTAATTTATTAGAACGTGAGATTCTTAAAATATAGGTATAGTAAACTCATCTAATTCTGTGACTCGCCTAATTCGGTGATATTTGGTTTTGAATTTGAACTTTATCACAGAGGCTTAAGGTTGTATTTCAAACCATTGATTTCACTCGTATAGCCCTATGATAGCGCTCAAACCAAATATCACCGAATTAGGCGAGTCACAGAATTAGATGAGTTTACAATTCGACAGATATTACCATAAAATTAAGTTTTATAATAGTCAGGCATGTAAAATGCTTTTTGCAAAAAAATACTATCTTAATATCAAAAAAGCTCTTCGTGTACAATATTTCTCCCATCACGACGGAGATCCCACAAAAAAAGTGTTTTGATGTTAGATCACGCGTACTCAAAGTCGTGACGTAATAGGCGTATCGCGTGCTATGACCCGCTTAAAATTAAAAACAAAGCGGTTTTGGTTCAGAACCAATTTCACGAACCTGGCTCGGAATGGATTTATTGTCGTGGTGTTCATGACGACATTTATTAGAAAATATGGGATTTTGAGGTAATTCTATAGTTTAATTCCTATAAATTGACCTTAAAATATATTTGCCTGCACGGGGGAAGGGGGTCCTCAGGCAGATTTTAGGGATTATAAAAAGTAGAAATTTTGTCAAAAAACAACAAAAGAACATGCCATTTGATATGTGACACACATGACCGATCATGGTTAGTTGTTGTAGTCAGGCCATCTCTCTTTCGCCGGTATTTGAGCCAAAAGCTTAGAAGCTATAGTTATTAATAAGGCTTCTCAGCGTTTAGCTCGAAGATAACAACGAGCGATTGATGGTCGGACCCAGAGGACTCATTAGGAAACTGGCCGAAAGGCAGCAGATTCAGGCGTTTCAATGGCCGCAATCCGGTCCGTGCGTTATAGTACACATAGTCAACATGGTTTCTTGGATTGCATGCACAGTTTTCAATATTGTGGCAACACTCTTGAAAAAAGTGATCGTTGCGATATCTAGGACTGTCGTATACCGACTGAAAATGTAGCGAGTGTGAAAGAATCTCGCTGGTGAACATGTCGATGTTCAAGGCGCTGTGCAGTTTACTGGCTGCGGAGGCCACTGTTCCAGTGCGCAGGCTGGAGCGGTTGCAGTATTCAGAGTTATTTATTTCTAAGTCCTCGAAGTTAGTTGGTAAACCCTGAGCTCTGTCCAAGTAAACTGCCATATGTTGGCAGTTGTCTGTGATCCCGATATTTTTCCACTCTTCGTCAATCCAGTCCTTAAACTTATTAATTTGGCCTTGTTCCAGTAATTTTATGACGTTACTGTCTGGGTAAGAGTTGAGGTCTCCAGTCAATATTATTGGCAGGTGCCCAGAGTTCCGACCGTCAAATTCATAAGCCACTCTGTCGATCTCAGCGAGAAACAGCCTCAACTGCGCGAGTCGGACAACAATCTTCTTCGCGTGACACAGAAGATGCGTGTTACCTACCACGAATTTCGAGTTGGGCATGCTGTGCGGCCTCAGCTTCACTATGATGCCCACGTGATGATGATCCATGACGGACACTTTCGGCTGATAGAACTCGACAAGAGTATTTTCTTCCAATGCGAAAACATCTTTCTTGAAGTACGTTGCGCAACCGTCGATCAGCGTGGTTCCAGTCTTTTTTTTATAAATTCCAGAATAACCGCTGTCCTCTAATTTTGTGTTCAATAAATTGAGATGCTTTATTTCTACCTCTTGAAGACATAAAATATCGGGTGACATGTCGAGTATATGTTTCAGCAAATTATCATTTCTATACTCCCATAGCAGGTGCGACGGATCACATCGTCGAAAAAACAACGTATTTGTTTCTAACAAACTCTGAGCGAGGATGTTATACGACATGAGGTTAAATTGAAGAGATGACCCAGCCGTTCGGTCATTCTCTATTCCGACCGTCTCCCAAAGTCTAATTATTTTGCTTGGTTCGTTGTCGCTGCTCGTATGATCTTGCGCTTGATGCCTCGGATTAAGATCTCCTGGCTTATAAAATCCGCTTTGATGCACATCTTCATCTTTCGGGCGGGTGTTTGCCGAAATTTTTGCGGCGGTTATTCAACAAGTTGTATTAACTTTTTCTTATAGATAGGTTCGCTACCGAAACGATGGAGGCTGCGTTTATTGATCGCTTAGTGATGCAACTGTCGTAGGGAAGGTAATTAGTCGCGTTTTGATTTATGACTATGCAACCGTACGAATATTTGGAAATCTCCTAAAAGTTTTTGTTCTGTAACTTGTTAGTTTTGACACTTTTTATTGAGCATTCGCATTGTTAGACATATACATAATTTTATTCATAAGAATTATACATAAGATAAGTTTTTTTTAAATGTTTTTTTTGTGCCACAGAGTGTAAAATTAAATCAACATCGTGAGTACATCTTTGGTATTGCGCTGTACACTCTTGGACAGGCATTTTAAACCTATGAATTAGAATAATATAGAATAGAAAACTTGTAAAATATTGCATGCTTGTAGTTTTAATAAAACATTTTTCTTTTTTAAAGTAAACCTAAAACTGTGCGCGATCACCAACCCCTCTGCCAAGCGTGGCGATTAGGGAATTTCCCGTTTCACCTTTCATTGTGGTACTACTAAGTAAATGCGGGTACTAAGAAAATGTTACACCAAGTTACACTTTTATTTAAATTAAAATAAAATCTTGAACATACTAGGTATTATACACTGGAATAAGCATGATGATAATAGATGATGTAAGTATAGAAAAAGGGTGGGCCCACTTAGTATCTAAGTACAGAGTAGAAGGCAGAGCAACATTGCACTTATTGTTTCATAGTAAAACTTATTTATTTTTAACTGGTACTGGTAGGCACAAGGCACATTTTTTTCAGACTAAGATTGCTGATGTGTTGCTAATGAGCCACACCAGCTATTATTGACATTCATTCACTCACCCCCTAATGCGCCAGTTACCGCAACGACGAGCACGCAGTTAGGGTTCGGTACTTGCTAACTTAGTATACTGATTTTTTACTATGTTTTGCGAATTACAATTGATAAATGAATTTAAATTGATGTTCTGCAAGTTTTTTTATTCTTAGATTTCATTTATGGTTTACTTTGATACTTAGTTAAACAAACGATCTCATGCTCAAAATACGAAGTATTAAAACGTGGTAACCGGAACTCTAAAAACATGCTCAAAATACGGACAAATGCATCGCTGAACCGCGCTCCCGACATTGGTGCCAACCTTACAATATCCAAACCAATCACACGGCTGTTTCCACTACAAAGCGAGCGAACTTCATCCTTCTTTTGACCAATCACGTATCGTATCTGCGGAGTGCGCACACCGCGCAGTCCGCACACCCCGGCCATCCATCTTGTTTTTAGAACATCACGTTTCTCGTGTGCGATGTTTATAAAAATACAATAATCATGGCTATGTTAGCAGCACCCCGGCGTAAACAGAAAGTGATTAATTTACGGGCTAAAAATAATGCGTGGAGCGATGATTCGACGAAGTTTGGCCAGCGAATGTTAGAAAAAATGGGATGGAGTGAAGGGAAGGGGTTAGGTGCTAAAGAAAATGGAATTGTGGAACATGTTGTGGCTAAATACAAGAACGATGACAGAGGATTGGGTTTTGAGGACAAGAACGACCAGTGGACAAAACATGAAGACGACTTCAATTCGCTATTGGCTAATTTATCAAACGGTGAGTACCTACTGCAAATTGTGAATTTCATAATTTTACAAGTGTAGTTTCAGTAATAAAAACACCATGGGTGAGATAAAAACATAACGTGACCTCTAAAATTATTGTTATCTGTTGCTAATGAATTACAGAGTAAATTTTTCATTGGACAATACATTGTCCTTGTGCCTAATTTCCTAGTGTTGAATTCTTTTATTTTAATTTCAGGTGATAATAATGATGAAAAACTACACAGTGGTGTATCTCTAGAAGTTAAGTCCAAGAAAAGTAAAGCAAGAGTGCATTACCATAAGTATACACGTGGAAAAGACCTAACTCGCTACAGTGAAAAGGACTTGGCTAATATTTTTGGAAAGAAAAGCCTGAAAAATGAAGAAAATCCAAAAGTTGATGAGAAACAAGAAACTGCAGTCATCACAACTACTGAAAAAGTTTTCACAGAAAAAGGTAGTATGGAGGATTATTTCAAAAGCAAATTGGCTGCTATAAAATCTAAAAACAAATTGAATATAACCAGTAATGATACAAGTCACGATAGAGCTGACTATTCATTCCAAGGGTTCTCTGGTGCAACTAATGACGAAAAGGAGGTAGAAAGTCATGAGGGATTTGGATTCCAGTCATTTTCTTTTAATACTACAGAAGACAATGATAAAGTTGAAAATGAAAATATAGTGGTCGACTGTGAAGAAGTTACTGTTGAGAGTAAAAAGAAAAGTAAGAAAAAGAAGAAACAAAAACTTTTAGATGAAGAACAGATTACACAAGAGGTGGTAGATAATTCAGAAAATGTTGATACTCCTATAGATGAACCTGAAAAAACTAAGAAATCAAAAAAGAAAAAGCAGAAGAAGGGCTTTGAAGAATCAGTTGAGGAACCAGTAGAAAGTAAAAAATCCAAAAAGATAAAAGATGTTGAAACAATTGAAGAGCATGTTACAGAAGATTATGTGCCTAAGAAAAAGAAAAAAAGGAAAAACAAGGATATTGTTGAATAAATATAATATATTTTTTTATTGCATTACATAGTTTTTATTTGTAATTCATTATTTCTACTTATAATAGACGATAGTTCTGCTTCTATGATATGAACAATCATTAAAAAAATAACATACTTCACATGCTTGTTATAATAAAATTATCAACTAAAATATAAAAACTTTTTCATTTAGTCGACTATTGAAACGAGTTATCGATTGTGAGCCATAAAGATAGCGCGGCGTCCGACTAACGGAATGTCATGGCGCCCTTCGCGAGTCTGTGCATTGAGTCACGTCACGCCTCTACAACTGTCAACGTCAAACTCAAATTGTCGGGGCGTATGTTTGTTGGGGAAGCACGTGTTTAATGTAAAATTTTGAATAAATCGTGAATAAAAGCGTAATAATTCATTAACATAAAGGTTAGTTGAATGAGTTAAACACAATTTAATGATGGTCGTTCATGAAGATAGCGAAACGCCAGTGGAAGTTGCCATCATTCGAAAACCGCTTTTGGAACAAAAGTCGTATGTTATTGTGAAGAATCATGTCCGAGAACTTATTAAAACAGATGAAAGCACGTCTCCCGTTATGACTAGCAAGGAAAAATCACCAAAGCCTTTAGAAAATGTTCGAAAGAAGAAGTCCAAATCGGATAAAAAACCTAAAAGGACTGCGCAAATACCAGTGACCTCGGCGGAATGCGACGGCGAAACAAACATTGCGACAGAAATAGATAAAAATGACTTAGAAGAGCTGAGAACTGTTTACAATAATTGCAAAGAGGTTATGACAAAGATTGAAGCGAAGTATGGCCATTTATTGGACTTAGATAGCGAAGGTGGACCAAGTTCGTGCAAAAAGCGAAAATTTTATACAGAAGAATTAACAGACAACGAGTGTAATTGTAAATTGAACACAAAGATAGTATTTGATGATGATGGCAAGCAGTCAACGGTTAAAACAGTCCCGGAAAAGCATATTTGTGCAAGAAAGACAAATAAAGGTCACAGTGAGATGCAAACAAGGAGTAAAACTATTGCTATAGAGTATACAGAAAACGAAACTGCCTTACCCGACAACTTGCCAGAACTGGCCAGTCTGTTACAGGATCCAGACATAGAAAAATCTCTCCGTAACAGGATTGTAGAGAAAATGAGGATGATCAAACAAGAATATGTAAATGATATACGATTCAATAAACATTCTATTATAGAGAAGTTGAAGGCAAACCCTGATGAGGTATTGGGATTTAAAGGGACTAATTTGTCCACAATTCCTGGATATTCATGATACTAGTATGTAATTGGATACTATAATGTATTGCAAGTAGTTTTAAGAGGTGTTCTTTTGATAATAATGTGATGTTATTAAATAAATATTCTGTATTTCTTGAATTTGTAGCCTTTTCTGTTTTATCCTTAAATTAACTAAGTTCAATATATATATATGTGTAATATAATATATAACTAACTTTGATAACACAAATGCCTATAAAGGTATTTGCGGGAAGCACCGAACTGGTTGAAGTGGAGGTGCTTGGGGGTGGTCTATGTCCAGCAGTGGATGTCTTTAGGCTGAAATGATGTTGATGATGATTATGTGAGCTGGTTCTTTAATTTTTTTGATCATAGTTAATGGTCCATTTTACATACCTACATAAACTCACGTTTTCTTCCCATGGGGTAAGCAGAAACTATAGAAAGTCACCCGCTACAATCCTTACATACTCCTTTCATACGCCTCGTTTATGTTCATACATCTGGCCATACACATTTTAATTATGCAATTAACCACTGTCCATTCACATAGCCATAATACCTATGCTAATATATATTATGTAAGTTAACACTATGTTCAATTTTGTGGTGGACTGTCCTGAAACTATTCCTAAACTGTTCGCAAGATGTGCATCTTTTTCCTTTTAAATTTCATGATTTATCTTTTGTAAAATGACAAGAATTGTAAGTAGGTAATAATTTACTTTTATGAGATGAATTACAGTTACAGTACTCAATTAAGTTTTTTTTGTGATAGGTACTGAAATTGGGAGTTGAAACTGTCTCTTATATACAGATTACTCAGTGATTTTGCGAGGAGAGCAGTGCTTCACCCAACAGCTTGTTGTACCTACACCATGTAATTAGTAAAAAAAATAGTAGCAACTTAAAAAACAAACATTCAAACCTACCTGTCGCATTTTTTTAATTTTGCATAATGTAAGTTGAGATGATACAGTCAATTCACATTTTGTATGTAGGTATGTACTTAAAGCTTAAACGATATCTAAATGTTTTGCGCATTATAATGTAGAATTAGTACCTATTCCTGATCCCCAAAATTCCAAATCCAAAAATCTTAACTAAAATAAAGGTCTTTATATTTGCCAGCTGCTAAATCAACCACTAAAGCTTTGATTTTCTAGGAAAGTGGTTCCGTCATGATACGAGTAGTAGTGTTAATTTTACTAGTTAGTGGTTTCAAAAAACGCTGCGTTTATGGTGACCGAGAACAGCTTTAAAAAAAAAAAAAACTAGTGGCGCAATACACTCACTTTTCTAACACACATAAATTATTACCTACATACAAATCTTTTTAAATCCAAGCTCCTATTAAATCCTCATTCCAAATACAGAATGACCAATTAACATATTCTTTCTCCGAATAGACTGAATACCACAGACTTATATTGGCTGTGCTGAATACCACCACCCATATATTTTGGTTATCTAAAATACACATATCAGCTTTTATAGCAAATGTCTATACTTGATATTCAATAACACATTGTCGATAGGCGCTGCGACGCATCCTAATGACAGCATTAATATCAATTCTAGGATACAGAACGCATTGCCAAGCAATTTTGAACCCTACGCAGCAGTTTCAAAGGCTAAACAAACTGAAAAGCCCCAGATAATGTTACCGATCCGGTGTGGATAGAATGTCCATTGTTTCTGCGCTAAAACAAAACTACAACAGCTGATGGGAAAATCGCTCTTCATACGATGATGAATCTTACGGCATTGACATAAGGGTGTCATCATTTTGTTGTTGCGTGTGACATTCTGTTGTTTTTGTAGCTTTGGTATACGAATCGCTGGGTGAATAATGATGTGGCTGCATACCTACACTTTACTGTGAACTCGACAGCTTTGTGAAATACAAAGTATAACTGGAATTCAATTTGAGACCTGTCGTATCGGTGTGGAATCGCGAATGTCGGTATTCGAGGAGGCAGACTGGAATGAAGACTAGAACTGACTTAGGTACCTACCTAGCTTTAAACTGGGCAAAGGTCAATAACCTGCTGAATGACAATTCAATGGATTTCATCAGCTGCCTAGATCATTCCGATTTCAATAATTATGGCAGAAATAGATGTAATATTATTTCGTTAGCATCCATGTCTGCCTATTCATCCCTTATCTCGTATTTTCTGCCTTTTTCTTTCGGGGTTTCTTTAGCCAGGGTTGCACTCTTCCGCATCCTGAAATCTTTACTACCTAAATCTCCCGACATTGGATCAAGTAGTGGAATTCCTTCTTTTGGTCTTTTGCTGTTTAAGACTTCCAGTTATTTTTGTTTATTTTGAATGTATTCGCACCTATTTTAAAGTTCTACAATAAGCGTCACAACTCACACTGCTAAATCAAGTGATGTCAATAATAAATTAAGCTTTCTTCAACTAAGAGGAAAAGTGCGAGGAATGCGTACAAATGTTTTAATTAAAAGTACCGATAAGTGGCTTACTATGCGCATGCGGTGGTTGTTGAATAGCGCAGGCTTTCCCCGGACTTGTCCCAGTTCTTAAGGCCATAACAGCTCATCAGCTGTTAGATACGTTAATTTCGGAGGCCCTTATGTGCTACGATATTTTATAAATGAATTATCAAGATATCGAAAAAGATGCTGCTGCGACTGCTGGACACTCAAGTCTAAGGTATTTCCAAGATAAAATCTAAGAAATCGAGCGTTACAAAAATAGAATTGCACTTTGTAGCAAAAGGTTTAACTGAGTACCTACTTGTGAAACCTTGTTATTGTCCAAGTAAGCACTCAAATAGGTACTTAAACTACCTGCAAAACCTACGCTCTGTGTTAAAGAGGCAGCTACTTGTCATGTTTGGTCAATACTTTCTTCGACGCTCTATCTTGGGCCCTGCCGGGTACTAACAAAACTAACTTTTAGGTAAACAAAACCTCAATTTACATAGCAGTACATTGCGTTCAACTTTACTGGTGTTTAACCAGCCGCGTTAGGAAAACGAGTGCTAGTTACAGATATTTCCTCGCGTTGAGTTCATTTTAATTCTTGGCTGTAAAGTATTTAGTGCCTTCGGAGTTTGGGAAGGCTGTTCGCATTCGTAATCTCATATGGCGCGAGACGGGCGTCACCGGTGGACGCCTATACAACCTTCGACGTGACATTTCAATATAAATTCAAAAAGCTCTGTGCCATTGTGTTAAAATATTCCTTTTTATTTTTAAATTTTCCGTCTCATTTGTTTTTTTTTGTTACTAAAATAGTGTTGTGGTTTAAGTGAAGTGTTTTTAATTAGCGCGGTAATGAAATTGAGGCTGTTGTTCCAAAGTTTAGTGACATATGAGTGACTCCGGTAACATCAATCTAAATAAATTCAACATGAAATTGGATAACTTTGGATTTGAAAAGTTACAGGTACTTACACCCATTAGGAGATAACTTTATTATTGTTTATTTTAATGGTTTGAGTTAGCTCTTCTCTTAAACCATCATAAAGTTTTGAGTTGTCAAAATTTCCCGCTTTTCGTATTTTATTCACATTATTTACCTACCGACCAGTAGGGTAATTTAGATCATGTTCCTACTTTCTAATCATCTTTTAAAATTAGTTTAACAAAAGCGCAATGACATTTCTGGCTCTACTAACATGACAGATTCTTTGAGATTGAAGGTTTGATACGGCAATTCGATATGTACTTACTATTATCTATGTAGGTATGTGTTACATACATCAATGGCTTCATTCAACCTACATTTATTTTACAAAGGGAATAAGCGCGGGCGAATTTATTCCATATTTTATTTGGACGTTTTAGTTCGTCAATGTATTTATTTACATATATTTGCACAAAACTTAATAAATTAACTACACTGAAATATAATTGAATTTTTACAATATGTAGCCTACATGTCATTGCAAGGAATGCATCTACTTCAGTGGGTACCTAGTAGGTACCAACTAACGTAACTAACTGTATTTAGTAAGTAGTATCGGTCAGAAATACAGTTAACATCCACATTTTCGAGAAACTCCACATCCACTGTTACTATAGAATTCAGTGGGTTATGTTAAACAGTTGAAGTGACCCCATAGCATTAATTTATTTAGTTCAAAACATAACTAAAACATTAGTAACTTCTTCTATTATTTGCATATTGCGTAGCTAGTTTTAGGTCGTGGGTTCGAACCCAACCAGGTACTTTACTTTGTGTAAATTATTTCATCGGCACTGCTCTCAAAACGGTGAAGGAAAACATCGTGAGGAAACCGGCATGTCCTCGAAACAAAAATTCGCAGACATGTGACATCCACCAACCCGAACTGAGTCTGCGTGGTGTATTATGACCCACTCCCTCTCAATGGAAGAGGAGGTCGGTGTCCCAGCAGTGAGAACATTGTAGGCTAATTATGCTTATGCGTAGCCGTAACTACAGGTAGGGAAATTCATTTTTTTTAAGCAAATTGGCTCGCTCCAATTTGCCGTGTTATAAGCCAATGTATACAAATGTCAAAGAATGACAGTTTGTGATATGAAAATACGGACAATTTAAGATGGTTACTATTAAAACTTTGATTTGAATAATGGGTAGGTAAAATCAACCTACCCATTATTCAAATCATATGCGTTTCATAGTCGTAATTGTTTGTGCAATGGCTGTCAACTGCATGGCTAATCGTCATTACGCTGTGCTAGTGAATGAATTATTTAGCGTATGTATTTAGTAATGTAACGCGAGGGAAAGTCGTCAACTCATGATTATGAGAGCATGAGATTGAAGGTACCTACTGGTACTGGCGTATTTTATTTCAGTAGCGCTTGGTAGTAATAAAGTTATGTAGCAATTTGGTCTTCATAATATCCCTGGACATTTCACACAGCACCATCTAATCCCAAGCTAAGCAACCTAATGTTTGTGTTATGGTAACAAGATGGCTGATAAACTACTTATATACAATATTTTTTTTTCATAATGTGGTAATAACGCCATTCCCGCAAATTCTCTCCAGCACGCGTAACATGAACACCATAGAAACGGGTTTTGTCGACAGAAGAAACGACAGACAGATAGTATAGACAAAATTACAGATTGCTTTCGAAATCTGTCATTTTGGAAAATTAGAAAACTCAGTTTTTCAATTTGAAAATGTAGTTCTGTTGTTCCAAAAGCTCTGCCGATCAATTCTGTAAAAATCTCACCGTGAAAAGTTAGGTGAAGTTAGCTTAAAGGGAGCTGTCGGTGAGATGGTTACAGAATCGCACTGCAGCAGTGCGATTCTGTCACCATCTCTCCGTGGAAACTTAGGTGAAGTGAGCGTGGTTTGAGCTGTCATTCCAACTAATGCTAGGGATTGACAGTACTGACAACTCACATCAAGCTCACTTCACTTGAGTTTCCACGGTGAGATTTTACAGAATCGACCGGCTGTACTGGATTTGCCTTTGACGGAACGAAACCGCGCCTTACTGAGCACTAATAATAGTCTTGTTTCACCTGTAGATATTACTGTTTATATTTCTACACACCAAAAGGTCGTAGACCATTAGCGAAATACGTGTAGTAAATACGTCATGACAATTACATTTAGTATTACGTCCTAGGGTCATAAAGGGCGCCAAATGTATCAGCGGCTGCAATAACAGCTACGTTCCTAGCTAATAAACTTAGCAGGTTTAGGAGTTCCGGCTAAGGAGTGACTCATGGCTCATGAGGCGTTGGAATCTTTGCTTCGTTTTATTTTTGTTTTTTGACAAATGAATGTCGCTATTCATGTGTGTATTCGCTTTGTTGATGACGTTAGGTATCATAAAGTTAAAGGTGATTTCGTGGTTAATGCTTCAACAGGTGATGACTAATGATTTAGAACCATAAACGGTGAAAGAAATATGTATTTCTACATATTATCAACCTACTGAGACCGTGTACGAACGAATCTATACAATACATTACTTTGTGGTACTCATAGTTTAGCGAGGAAATTTTCTACACTTTAACATGATGAAAATGACGTTACTTTTTATTGAAGTATTTTTCTATGCTCGCACAAAGTGTGTCAAATGTGGGCTTTTGTATCTTGCTTTCCTACCAAGATGACACAAAAAAGTAATGTTTTTTGACCAAAGAAATTTGACCTCCCACGTTTAACATATTCACGTAATAAGTCGTTAACATTCTTCCGTTTTATGTAATTCTTTTGATTAAAGCTTGTCTTCCATTCTTCGATGATCACGTCTCCTTTCACATATCCACAAAATGACCTCATCATCTGTCTCCTACCCCTATCCCAACTTACCCAAATAAGTGGGGATAAGGGTCAACATGTCTAAAATCATCATAATTATGTCATCAACAAAGTGACCTATTGTTTGCAAAGAAATTCATGATATCTAAGACTTGGTATTTGCGGAACGCCCCTACTCAAGTTGCAGTTGAAATTCGATCCACTCTATAAATATTACGCACTATTAAATATATCAGACTTTATTACGTTAATGTATTATAAGGACTTATGGCTTGACTTTATGTGATTTCTATTGCATAATATCTACCTGTTTGGTATCGCGTAGGTGCAATATACCTACCAGTCTTCACATACTTTGCCCTAAAGTTGCCCAATGTGGCTCTTTGTATACAATTTTCCGTAAATGGGCAAACTTTTGGGGCTCGTTTATTTATGTTGTGTCAAAAAGCTTGTTTATATAATATTGAAGTCTTTGGTGTTATTGAGAAATCTTCATCAATTTTAATATTGTATCGAGCACCTATTTTGTTTTCTTCAATTAGGGTAATAAGCGCAACTCATTATTTGATCAGATGCTCATTAATTTGCGTAAGTCAAACTGGAGCACACACAACCGTTGTAGGTAGTTTGAATTTACAGCTTTGCCAATGAGTAATATAAAAACCCACTACTCTCTGTTGAATAAATCCTCGATATTTAGTCCTTATTTCCTTTGGTAGATACTCTTTATATTATATTGGTCATTCAAACAAGCATAACAAAATTGTTGTTCATTAGAAACTGTAGAAACTGTATTTGTTCTAGCCTATGAAGCTTCTCTTCTATCTTAGATTAACATGTAGAGGCTAGAGTTAGTCTCGTAGTAACTTATTCAGCTAATTATACTTCTCTCTACAAGCCTTTGTACCTATACGTTTTGTCTTGTTTGTATTTGCCTTTAGGAATAAATACATATGTATTATACTCGAGAAGATTTAATGATTTCTATGTTACTGTTGACTGGAATTATTGTTTGTGTGTTTGTGGAACAACATCTAGCACAAGCTTCAACAAAATACTCATTTGACACTGACACTGTGCGTCCAAAACCGAGGGTTTCTGAATCACAATCAAACGTTAGCTAATATCTAGCTGACCATAAGTAGGTATCGATGGATTGCTACAGGCTGCCTGCATATATCGTAATAATTAATATTGTCCACAATCAAAATGCGTAATATCATAAATATTTTATAGCTGTCCCGCCCATGTTAATGCGGTAAACGATAAAAAAAGCCTCCTTGAACTGTTAAGTCTATCGGATAAGTAGCTGGCACTCATTTTATTATTGACATGCAGATGTAGCATCATTTTTTAGGGTTCCGTACCCAAAGGGTAAAAACGGGACCCTATTACTAAGACTTCGCTGTCTGTCCGTCGGTCTGTCTGTCACCAGGCTGTATCTAAAGAACCGCGATAGCTAGACAGTTGAAATTTTCACAAATTATGTATTTCTGTTGCCGCTATAACAAAAAATACTAAAAACAAAATAAAATAAATATTTAAGGGGGGCTCCCATACAACAGACGTGATTTTTATAGATCCTAGACCTTCGTGTGCGAGTCCGACTCACACTTGGCCGGTTTTTTATCCTCCTACCAGTTTTAACCTTCTTTAATTCAAACCCTAGTTGAAGATATCGGATCACCTATTGGTTTTGGAAAATCGGGGCACCTTTATTTTTTCTTTCCCATAGTTTCTGTGAGGTAAGACAACTTGATTGATTTACCTAATTAATAAAGTAAAGTATAATTATCTTTATATTCTTTATCAATTTATGACAGGTAGTCTATTTTCTCCTAATTGCTATGTCTTAATTTTAACAGTAGGTAGACCTGTTATTTAATTTCGACTGGTTGTATTCGACTCCTTGGGCAAGTAATGTGTTGTTTCCAGTTTGAACATGTTTCGACTTGTCGAAAGCTCTGGGTAGGTACCTGTATTCGAGGTTCCACAGATCCTTCAATATGTTTTATGTCCTTGAACCCTTGTGACGAGTATCGACATGTTGCAGTTTAGCACGGTATGCTGTTGTCGCTGTTTCTCTAAAAATAACCTTCACATCCGGCCAACGTAGATCAAAAGAAAACAATGAGTAACTTTTTATACAGGGTGGCAGGGACATCGACGCGCAAACCGTGACCATGAATTCAGCACATGATTCTAGACCTCCCTAGCGTAGAAATTTTTGGCTAGTTATTAAACAAAATAAAAAACAACGGGTTGCACTCCGGGAGTGCCGGCAGAAATGAAAACTTGAATATTAACGTTGTGCATTTTTGATGTTTTGGAATGCAGTCTACTTTCGCTCCGTATACGAATTTTCGATCAGGTAACGTATCCAGACGCGAGTTCAACATCACAACAAAAGTGCACAACGCCGCTAAAGAAGTTTTCACTTCAAAAATCTGCTGTTTCATAGTAAATTGACCTATGCGGTCAAAATGTATGGTACAGCTGTTAGTATTATAAGCCTGTGTTGTCCCACTGCAGGGCAAAGGCCTCCCTTCCCTCCTTCCACTTTTCCTGGTTTTCTGCGATTGTGGGCCAATCCTTTGAGAAAGAGTCCAGCTCATCCCGCCATCTCTTTCTGGGCCTGCCCCGCTTTCGTTTCCTGCCATTTGGAATCCACTGAGTGGTGGCTTTTGCATATTGCTGTTCCGACATGCGACAGATATGGCCAGTCCAGTTCCACTTTAGCCCAGCAGCTGTGCGGCTAGCGTCCGCTATTTGTGTTTAGGAACGAATTACCTATACAGTTCTTAATTCGGTCTGTGAGTTTGACACCTAGTATACTTCGTTCCAAAGCCCGTTGGCAGACTCCAAGTGCAGACTTTTGACGGCACAGCTATTGTTTTTTTCTAATTAACTGACGAAAAATTTCAACGCTGGGAGTTCAGAATCTTGTACTGAATCCATGGTGGCGTCGATGTCCTTGCCACCTTGTATAAAATCAGAAGCACCTTGGCTCATCATAACCAAAAGCTTTCAATTCTTAAACATTGTATTTGGGCTTCTATTTCCAGCAGTATTACCTTCTTTTATAGGGTCTTTGTATAGGAATTGGGTAATCACCGTTGAAGCGTATCAAACGTGGGCTGACAGAAGGCATAACATTGGTACAGCGTATAGTCTTTTTGTCTTAAAACATGCGTAACTTTGACAGACTCGCGTAGGAAGCAAGGTTGTATTGGTACCAATAGAATAATTTACTTCTTTTGTGCACGCAAAACGAATATTAATGACTTGAATGTGCGTTTCATTTATGTTATATAATATAAGTATATCTATCTAATATATAAAATTCTCGTGTCAGTTTTCGTTGCCATACTCCTCCGAAACGGCTTGATCGATTTTGATGAAATTTTTTATGCATATTCAGTAAGTCTGAGAATCGGCTACTATCTATTTTTTTTTTTTTTTTTTCAAACACTTAAGTGATAAGGGATGTCCACCCTAGGGTAGGAGTAGGGTAGGAGTAGGGTAGGAGTAGTGTAGGAGTAGGGTAGGAGTAGGGTAGGAGTAGGGTAGGAGTAGGGTAGGGGGTAGGACACCACGCGAACGAAGTAGCGCCGGGCAGCTAGAAATAATTTATATATGGCAAAACAACGTTTGCCGGGTCAGCTAGTTTATGTTATAAATATAAGGCTTGTACTTAACGGTATACAGATAGCACCAACAGAAGTTTCACTCCAAGCTTTCGCAGAATTTCGCAAATGTTGAAACCGAAATTACTGTATCATCATCCCCATCTTGGGTACATGAATTCCTACTATAATCCTTTTGGCAGCACGCTGTAAGGAGGAAATCTCAAAGAGGTCTTCAAAAAGGCAGGCAATAGTTTACGCTGCACTAGCTTCTCCCCGCGACCTCGTCCGCGTGAATGTTCTTGTTCCCCCGATCCACCCGTCACGTCGCATTTTTTTTTTTGGGTGGGAAATCATCAAATGACCTGTCCCGCTCCGGGCTGAGCGGAAGGGCGTGTCAGACTTTTACTGACTAAAACCCACCCGTGTTCCTTCAGTTGCCTGTGCCAGGGGCCACGGTATCTCTTTCGAACAACCCCGTCAATTCAAGTTTTTGGCAAGCAAGTGGGTTTGAAAAACTGCATATCCAATCCTCATAATATTGAAGTTTTGCATCCATCTATTCCCAGAGTTCCCCTTCTGCTAGTGAATAAAAATATTATACGAACTCCAATGGTGGATTTACTGATATATCTCATATAACGACATAATGATCTTCAGTTATCTGCATTCAAATCTGCAGTCACGGTACCCTATCAGATTGGGTATAACTGTTACGTATTATTCAACATTGCAAGAATACACTAATTATTGTGCGTGAATCTATCACGAGTATCTCTAGCATGGTTCATGATTTCGTGATGAAATTTGATTTGCATAACTTGCATAAACGTCCCCATTATAACATAAATGATATGTTAAAAAAATATGAAATGTTTCTGTTTATTTTGCACGTCGCAGAGGTTTTTTTCAATATAATGACTGTAGTCTTCGATAAACTTGTCTTCATTATCATAATCATTTCAGCCGAAACACATCACGTCGTAGCATGAAATAATTTGGTACATCCATTTACAGTCAAATTAATCGATAATCTTTCAAAATCAGTCGAAGAAGAACCAACATCGTCTATCAATCGAATGATTCAGCAAGGGAACTTTGCGCGTGAGTGAACTCAAATCCAACGCAATTCTCGTAGTTTGTCAAGGAGTGGCAACCTCTCCTGACGGCGTGGGAATCACGGCTTGATGTTTATGTTCAACGAATGCCTCGGTACTACTTCGTATAGCTCGCTACATGGCGCTTAATGACTGTAAACTTTATCCACTTTAACGCTAAGTAAATAGTCGTAACCCTTCTTAATGAATGGTTAAAGTGAATTGTTGGAATTAGTCTTTGTTTGTAGAGTCTACTTTAGTTTCTTCGCACTATCTTTATTCATCGTTTATAGAGTTACTTACAACAGCAGTGCGATTCTGTAACCATCTCACCGTGAAAACTTAGGTGAAGTGAGCGTGGAGTGAGCTGTCATTCCAACTAATGCTAGGGATTGACACTATTGACAGCTCACTCTAAGCTCACTTCACCTAACCTTTCACGGTGATATTTTTACAGAATCGATCGGCTGGTGTTGTTAGAACACCAAACCTGTCCAGAAAAGGATATTGCTGACTTCAACTCATTCGTCCTTCATTTATTTTACTTCTTAATGCCAATTTCACCAATGAAACTGAACGTGATCAGCACATCTAATCCGCGTTCGAGAGCTGTCACATACAGCTATAGGTACAACAATTATGACACTTACAGTTCTTTAACGTGTTTTAGATATACTGTTACGTTCAGATTCGTTGGTGAAATTTGCCCTTAGTTGCGGATTAATAATAATAATAATAAACTTTTATTGCAGACCTTGCAGTCCATAATGTTAGTAAATACATAAAATTACTTAATTAACTAATGTTAGTAACACAAACAATTAATCTCAAAGAAATATAAAATAAAAACATAAAATAAAAACTAAAAAAAACAATACAAACAAACTATCTATCGCCGACCTGACCTATTAATACAATTAATATCTAACAATTATTCAACAAAGGTGAACTGGCTTGGCACGCCAACCTTTCTGCATACTTCTGAGTCATAGGTTCTTTTTGAGGGACACCATCTTGCAACGATATGCAATAGGCTGATTGTACGTGCACATTACGCTAACTACCTAGCAGTTACACCACTTTTATTGGCTCTCCATCATCCTTTACACAATGTCGTTTACACTGTTTGCTAAGTAAAAGGAACTGGCTTGCATATTGATGAAAACAGTAGCATTTGTGTTTGCGAACCGGCAGATTGATAACTTGTCAACAATGAACATTGTTGTCAAAACGTTGATACTGGGAACAAAAGCTTCTTTGAAGTCAACGGTTAATATGTTCATTATCGAGGGGAAAATTGCAATTCTTTGTTCATTGTAGCGAGTTCAGTTTTAATTGAGATGTTTAATCCATTAATAGGGAAGAACGGGGACAGTGCTATTAGAGGCTGTGTTTGTTTAACTTAACGACCCTTAATTATGATTTAATAATCCTTTCAGAATTATTCATGGGAAAGACGAGGTGGTTGAATAAGATTTGTTTTTGGTAAGGTTTATTGACTTGGCAATTTGGCGCGTGGCACCAGATAAGTTAAGCAAAGTAATCCCGAGAAAAATGTATAAACGACCGTCTGCAACAGGATTGACCGATAGAGCAACTAGATTATAGAATGATCGAAATGATTAAGAATGGCAAATTAGGTCCTCAGTTTAAGTAATTAATGACCCCAGAGCAAAATAAAGATAATAATGAATAATTATGATGATGCTATTCGTTAGTAATTCGGTACTCACGCCATATCGTAGGAATATCTAGCAAATAGACTAATATAAGTTTAACATTATTAACAAATCCTGCTGTATTATCGTCGTTTTCAGATTGATCTTCAATCATTCATTAATTAAACAGACCATACCAGGAATAATGTGATTGTGTATGCAAGTCAGTAGTTTTGAGATAAACTCGGACATTTCAAGGCTCCTGTGCCCATAAAGTTATGTATAAGTTACAATATATAGTATAAGCGTATGCGTAAAGCTCGTACATGAACAGAAATCAAGTATAAAGGCTGTGCGTATGAATATTATCTTTTATATATCTTAGACATTTGAATTCTTTGCGAGGCCAGGGACGATAAGACTGGAATCAACTTTCCAAGCGGATCTTGGAATAAGAATGATGAAGCCTGCATCTTTCGCAAAGTTATTATGATCGAGCTGATATACATTGAAACTGCTTTAAATGTGAGCTAGCTACTGGAGCATAAACAATTTAAAAGAAATACCAAAATAGAACCAAATGAATTCTTCAAAATACTTGAATCACTGTTGAAAGATCTCTAACTGCTGCATTAATCTTGCTTTGAGATACTTAGATAAATATGAAACAACCCGCAACAAGAAATGAGTTAGTTGTTTCGGAAGATTAATGCAAATGTCGTTGGTTTTTGAAAAGTCTTCAGGATTTTTTCTCTCCTATGTTATTGTAAGTCACTTATAAGCAGGTTTACTGGGGCAATTACGATAGTGGGTATATTCCGTTGTATGATAATTTCTACCAAACGCAATGGTATTTCTACGAGTATATAGCAAAAGCGAAAGAGACGACGGGCGATATACTGGCGTCTAATCAATATGTTGCCAATATAAAAATGCCGCTGCGTTTGGTAGAAATTATCATCCCACTATCGTAATTGCCCCAGAAAACTATACCCTTAGCTGCTTATACTAAGGTGACTTACGAGAACTATGTCCATTTAATTATCTCGTTACTCAACAAAATAATTACTGCACCACGCTTTACCGTGATTACTCAGTAACTTATGTTCGAAGCACGGTCATCCGTCTTAGTGTAGCAGGTTAAGGATAACAACCTTCATTAATCTTGCTAGTCATAAACCTGGGCTTGCCTTGTAATCTAGTACATCGTTGTTCTTGTACTGATTTATCTCGACTTTTTCGCTTAATGTGTGAGCAGGATTAACCGGGATAACGTTAGTTGTTTTAGGTTTTAGATGGTTCTTGTAAATACCAGTACCAATTCTTGCAGCTACACCTCTGTCCTGCTCTGCGGGAAATACAGGCGTGATGTTGTGTTATGTTTTAAATACCATTTTGTACTACAAGATTGCTGTCGTTTAAATATTTTGTAGACCATCGAAATTGTATCGATCTACTAGTCTTATCTATTCAGTAATTACCTATACTCTGGCAATATCTACCTCTCTATTTGTGAGCTCATTACCAACCTCTGCACTTACGGTTTCAAACATAGGAAAGAGCTAATTATAGTTTATCTCTTGTTCCAACTTTGGTTGGATTCTCATTACCTAACTACCTTAGTTAAGTGATTTGACCATACTAAAGCTCCCTCTACTCTCATCATCATCAATATAGCCTTTTTCTATGTGGTCGGCTTCCAGTCTAACCGAATACAGCTAAACTCAACTCCCTCTGCTCTATTCCCTATAAAATATTATGACGTCATCCACACACCTAACCTTAAACTTTACCTTACAGACAGCTGAACGCAGCGCAGGGTGGGAGACTCACCGAGTCCGTCTCAACCGGGTGCCGGGCTACGGCTTCGGTATCGCGGTTTCTGGTGGTAGAGACAACCCTCACTTTGCCAGCGGCGACCCGTCCATTGCAGTATCTGATGTGTTAAGAGGAGGCCCGGCGGAAGATAAGCTGCAGTGAGTACCTATTGTTTTATTGCATAATCAGCCTATAATGTTCCCACTGCTGGGACACAGGCCCCCTCTCGGACAGAGGGAGTGGGCCGTAATCCACCACGCGGGCTCATGTCTTCGAATTTTTAGCTCTAGGATTTCCCTACGATGTTTTCCTTCACCGTTTTGAGAGCAGTGGTGATGAAATAATTTGCACTAAGTAAAGCGCCTGTTTGGGTTCGAACCTACGACCTGTTTTATTGAAAGAATGCAAAATTCGTTTATTAGCATAAGTAAATATAAAAAAAAACACTCTAAAACTATCTTGGTCCTGTGATACGCTGTCTTTTGTACTAAGTAATCAATTAGTTCTATTTGCAAAGTTGGAACAATTTTTTCTCCAGATAATAAGGCACTTTCTCGAGGGCTGACTGTCGGATGAACGGCCTCGGATGAAAACCACGCTTACTTTAATCCACGACTGTTCTTCAGACAGACGTGGCTTTACGCGTTATTTACCTTACAGTTATTTTAAGGATAGCTATATGACCTATTTCAGCAATATATTTTTCAATATTATCTCCAGATTTTTCATGACTAAATGTTGTATCTTTCCAGAGTAAATGACAGAATAGTATCAGTCAACGGCGTGCCTCTAGAAAATGTGGAGTACGCACGAGCAGTACAAGTGCTGCGCGACAGTGGCGCCACCGTGTCGCTGGTGGTGCGGCGACGTGCGCCCGCGCCGCCTCCCACTGCGCCGACCACTATCAAACTGTCACTTACTAGGAATGGGAAGAAGGAAGGTTGGTAACAGCTTAGGTTTTTCATTTGTTTCACCACTTAGCGACTTAAACGTGATCTAACTCCAATTACTAGGCATTTGGAAATACCGATATACTAAGCTTTACCTATATATCTTGTAAATACCATAAAAATTACTGAAAACACCCCAGTATGAGGATGGATCGGTCGATGTAGCGGTGCTTGGGGGAGGCCTATGTCCAGCACTGGACGTCTTTCGGCTAAATGATGGTGATGAGTTTGAAATAGTCCAATGAGGGAAATCTAGAAACCTGTATTGATACTTTAGAAAATTCAAATACAAAGTTTCTTAGAGTGGCAAAGTTCATTTTTAACCGACTTCTAAAAAAGGAAGAGGTTCTGCGTTCGTCTCTATGTATTTTTCATGATACTATATTAAGGCAAAAATCCTTGTGCTTTTCCACTATTCTAATGCCATATCTTATTATAAACATTTCTCTCTTGCAGATTTCGGAATAGTATTAGGATGCAAGCTGTACGTCAAAGAACTAACCTTGCGAGCCAGAGAACAGTTGAACCAAGGTGGCCAGGGTCTCTGCGAAGGGGACATGGTGACCAGGATCAACAACACCCCAGTGACTGATGCCATGACCCTGAAGGAAGCCAGGAAACTCATAGAGTCCTGTAAGGACCGCCTAAACCTGGTGGTGACGAGGGAGCTGATCAGGGAAGAGACGGTCACGAATGGGAATTATCAGAATAATTATAATAGTCTTGGTAAGTGAATGCTATTTATTCTTCTTTTTTCAGTCTGTCTTTAGTTTGATCTAATACTGGATATGACTTCTCATATTTATTCTAATAGTAGATTATTCACCAAGGGGTTAAAGCAGTGTCTTATGTCATGGGCACTATACCGAATACCGAGCGTAACGAAGAATTCTCGAACTAAGCTACAAATTCAACAGCTGGGGAATCACAAGTAGAAATTAGAATCTAATATGCTAAATTATTCGCATAGTTCGCTAGCTCGTCTGCAGTATGCTAGACAAGCATTTTCGTCAGGCATATCAGCTTTCCATTACTTAGCACAGTAGGTAACAAACCAATAGTCGATAGCGTATATAATTTATATAAATATTATCCAGTTTAAGAATAGAATAATTAAATAAACAAGTATTAAATAGATAACGTTTTATGAGTAATTAAGTATGCTCACTCACACTTAAAAATATCACAATATAGATCTTTACGACCAATTTAACTTAATTTCTATCAAAGATTTCAAGACAAGAAAGCACTTATTTCAGAAACGTATGTAAATCGTGCAATAACCGTAAATAATTAGAAAATTAATGCAAATCCGTGTCCTTAGCAAATATTTGCAAGACTGGTAAACTCTTTCTTTAATATTTTAATGGTAGATATTTTTGTATTATTCATATTTATGTATCTTCGCGATTTAAAATATTATTTACATAAAAAGAACTAGGTTCTTATTTTTTTATAATACACCATAATAAATTATTAATTTTTCACAAGAGAGAGTTGGTTATTCTTACTACATTTCTAAATTAAGTACCTACTATTATCACACTATTGCCATCGAGAGCAATGATAGAGACGCTTAAAAGAAGACTGAAGAAGTACTAATTGATACAAAGTCTACTCCGAGGGAAATATTCATCAACATTTTTTTCTTCATAATTATTTTCTAACAGAAGCCAGTCCTCACAATGTATACGGACCTGCAGAAGCATCCCCTGGGTATTCAAGTAGCGGTCAGAACCTGTATGTGGCGGCGCCGGTCAGAGGCGGAGACGCACGACGAGGCCCGATGTCGCACGAACAGATCGACCAGCCGCCGAGACCGCCGCCGCCGAGGAATGAAGGTACTTACGTGAAGTTGGATGGAAGGACCAAATTCAGGAATCGAGTGTTTGGAAATACCAGAAAAAAAAAATTCTGAATTTGGAAAGAAAGACTAAATTTCTACTAAAGGGGAATGAAGATTTTTATATGGAGCCTGGCATACCCACTATCCGCCATTTTTTTTTTTTTTTCAAAATATCGTCCACGCTTAAAACCTTTATAAATCGATAGCTGACATCAATGCAAACAGAAAACATACCAAGACCAACCCCGTAAAGTGTCACTTTTCCGAGATATCAACGTTCAAAGTTGATCACGTGACATCTAGATTTTTTTGAACTTCGATCAGTAGTATGCCACGGACTTTCAAAGCCCTTTTTAGCTTAGTGGGTCAGTTATTTATTTATTTATTATTCAGTAGTGCACATACCTACGTTATATACATTTAAGTTGGTGCCAACATAAACTCATTAGAGTTTTACGTGCAGTTAAAGGTGGATATTGAAAGTTTATCTGTTAAATATGATGATAATGTTAAATCTCCACTGAAATGCTTTTAAGCATTATGACAATAATAGGAGACAAGGAATCTGAGAGATATTAGTATTTTAAATATTCAGCCAAATACAGTTTTGTTTAATATAATTTTAAAATAATAATATCACAATAAACTTTACAGATTACTACAGCAGTAGAAGACAACTATACGAAGAAGAGGCAATGAATAATCAAAGAAACAAACCATCGTAAGTTAATCCACACATTCACTCTTCAAGATTTTTTACGATACACATAAAAGTCATGCCAAAACGCCTTATAAAGAAGTGACACACTTGGAAGCTATACTATACGTATTATAAATTAAAGTCTGACTGTGTGAAGCATTTTAAAGTATTCTAAACGCAATCCCCCTTATTAGCCTCAAAGAGATGTTAGCAGATGACGGGGCCCGATAGGGCCGAAGCCTGCCAGGGTAGCGGGATCGTCCGAAAGGGTTACCGCTGCCCTGGAACAGAAAGGGCTAAGGAAGGAACACGGGTGGGTTTTAGTCAGTAAGAGTCTGACACTCCCTTCCGCTCCACCCAGAGCGGGAGGGGTCAATTGATGATATCCCATCACAAAAAAAAAATCCCCCTTAAACCACTGACCCAGTTATTGAATTAAGAACCCAACTGATAGAGAAATGCAGTTCTTTATATAAAAATGACAGCTTAGTTCGGTGCTAAGTTGTCATTTTAGTATTAAGAACTTTGCCTAAATCGAAAT
Source organism: Apamea crenata (assembly GCA_949629185.1). Taxonomy (NCBI): domain Eukaryota; kingdom Metazoa; phylum Arthropoda; class Insecta; order Lepidoptera; family Noctuidae; genus Apamea; species Apamea crenata. The sequence goes on from OX451373.1 coordinate 11,206,736, forward strand.
AAAGTTCGAAATACAAGTACTGGCTCAATAGTTTAGGCTAGAACTAAAGTTAGGTTTCGTTTTGTAATAAGACGGAATGGGTTTTCATGCGATTTCCACCATCATTTAGATATTTTTTTCCTGAAGCTGTATGTGTATAATCCAATAATATTAAACTAACATTTAATAAAGAAAGCTCTGTGTTTTGTCAAGTCGATCAGGCGACATCGAGGTCGAGAGCAGGCCCATCCAGCAATAAAAAATAAAAAAGTCGTAAAACCCGTGCGAAGCAGGGGCGTATCGCTAGTTACATAATAAAACATCCAAAATAGTGAGTACCAACAGAGATCCTCAAGGTTAAGGATATAAAGTTACTTTAACTTCCTTTTACAGTAGCGAGCCAAGGCTGATCAGTTTCCAAAAGGAGGGCTCTGTGGGTCTCCGGTTGTGCGGCGGCAACCGGTCCGGGGTTTTCGTGTCCGGCGTACAGCCGACCAGTCCTGCCGCGTTACAGGGCCTGCAACCGGCTGATAAAATACTTAAGGTATGTGTTTTAATCATCTTTATTTACAAAGGGGTTTATTCATAAACGATGACTAAAGTTAAGTAACGTTTAAACGTCAAAAATCTATGGTTAAACAGTCGCTAATCACTACTTAACTTTAAAAATAATTAATTGATTATTAATTATTATATAAGATAAAAATTAATTGATTATTATTATCACAGTACTAACAATATTTAAGCGGTTTCGCGAGAACCACTGCTGTTTTCGTTATTTTGATATTCATACCGTGGTAAACGGTTAAATTATTATTCTGTATCATATATTATTGCAATGACGGTTAAAGCCATAATGTTGTTTGCTTGACAGATTTGTAATCTCAGTATAATGTATGTAGCAGAAATTAAGGGCTACTTTTTCAATTTTTATGGGTGTATCCAATTTTTTGACCAATTTTAATTTTTACGGGTGTAAGCAATTTTTTGAACAATTTTAATTTTTACGGGTGTAACCAATATTTTGGAGAAAAAGTAGTTCAATACTCACTAAGCAAGACCCACTATTGCCCTGCATTATCTTGACTATCCACTCTATCCAGACGCATTTTCAAAACCCACCGGACCGAATTCCCGTTTATTGACATCACACGACAAAAATCTAAATTCTGTCCATCGCTTTCTGAGACAGAATAACACGAACATTGAGTCCTAGTTTTGTGCGGTCGAACAGGTGAACGACATGGAGATGAAAGGCGTGACCCGGGAGGAAGCTGTGCTGTTCCTGCTGAGTCTGCAAGAACGAATCGATCTCATCGTGCAGCATTCACCTGATGAATACAATGCTGTGGCCAGTGGGCAGATGCGTGAGTAGATCTTACTTTATTAATGTTATAATGCGAAAGTGTTTTTGCTTCTTCTTAATTAAAAAATATATAGTTTATGGATTGGAGAGTGATTTAGGCTACTTTTTATCTCAGAAAAATGTTTTGAAGATCCACTCTATGCTAAATGTCTCTTATTACTTTTCACTTCACTTGTGTTTTTTAAATAAATTAAATTTAATACAGTACTAAATATTAGGACAGCATCAATCATTGTTTATTCTAGATTTTTTGTCGCTCCCCTGACATTTGCTTTTCACGATATTAAACTTCCTGATCTTGTTTTCTTGTGGGACAATTTAAAATGTTCTTTTCTGTTAGTTAAATATTAACTTTTACCATTTCAGCGGGCGATTCCTTCCACATAAAGACCCACTTCCATTACACGGAGCCAACAGACGGCGAGATGTCATTTAGATGTGGTGATGTTTTCCACGTGGTTGACACGCTGCACAACGGCACTGTGGGGGCCTGGCAGGTCTATAGGATAGGTGAGCTTTATAAATAGCCAACAAATTATACTGAAAAATATGGGCTTTCTCTTGAAGATATTGTTTTAATATCATTCAACTGTTTGAATTACTGTCAATGTGCTGTGAATGGTCTTCTTGAAATAAATAATTTGTATTTGATATATTTTTGATACAATATAGCCTGCGGGGTAATTGTGTAACGCACAATCAGTAGCAATGGCTTTGATTTTGACAGTTCAACAACATTCATTGCGAACATATGAAACAATGTACCGATTAGCAATATCCTTCAAAATCATTCAGATTGTAATTGATCGTGTGTTACGCAATAAGGGTGGCCAAGGCGTTAAAGAGCGATTTCATGCTCCACAATCTATAAGGCTTATATTCAACAATGTATTTTTATTAATTCGTCAGCATAACCTCATTCAGGTCGCAACAACCAAGAGGTCCAAAAAGGCACAATCCCCAACAAGGCTCGCGCTGAAGAGCTGGCAACGGCGCAATTCAACGCTACTAAGAAAGAGATGAGCGGCAACGATGGCAAACACAACTTCTTTAGAAGACGCCGCTCTACGCATCGGCGCAGCAAGAGTCTTGGCAAGGTAAGACAACGTTATAAATCACTAAAAAAATGTCCCCAAAACGGTTGTTAAGGAATGACGGTATCTCCCAAAGGTAAGCAAAAGTCAACGTGCGTCCTCATCATCATCTGCCTAGCCTTTTCCCAACTATGTTGGGGTCGGCTTTCAGTCTAACCGAATGCAGCTGAATACCAGTATTTTACATATAGCTACTGCCTATCTGAACTCGACAACTCAGTTACTGGGTACGATACGTTAAATACGATGTAAGACCGGTTGTCACACTTTCGGGCTTCTGAACACCCGTAACGACTGTCAAAGATTCACGAATGACAACCGGGACCAACGGTTTAACGCAAAGTACCGTACCGTACACGGGCCGTGCGTGCGTTGCGTGCCGGAACGTGCGTCCACATCTACCCAATAATATTTTAAATGCCATGTAATAGTAACCTTACATCAATCCACAGGAACATTGGGACGAGGTAGTCCTATCAGACAGCATCAGCAAGTTCCCAGCATACGAGCGCGTGGTACTCAAACAACCCGGCTTTGTTCGACCCGTCATAGTACTGGGTGCAGTCGCAGATATAGCTAGAGAACGTCTGTTGACTGAGAGTCCTGATAAATTCTCGTCGCCAAGTAAGTGTTATCTAGTTATTTTATAGTTTCTACGGTTTCTTAAAGTCCCTTAGTTGCCATTATGTTGTTTTGTATAATCCTGAGATTTTATACGCACATGTTTATATAATAATGGTTGGGATTATCTAATCATACATGTAAAAAAAAACTTGATTTCACTAATTGAGTTATGATACTGCATTTACTTGAATAAACTTATTCATTTCTTAAACGCAAGTTTATTTAAAAGCTTATGAAGTTACAGAACTTCATCCGAAACTTTTTTTGACTTTGAAAATGAACCTGACGAAAACCTTAGGCTAGATCCAGTCACCAATTTGTTCTAGTATTACTTTTTCTTTTGTTTAGAAATGGACAGCACTTTAGAAGATACCAAAACGAAGTCCGCTGGTATAATCCGCCTGTCCAGCATCAGAACGATCATGGAAAGGGGCAAACATGCCTTACTGGACATCACCCCCAACGCAGTGGACAGGCTCAACTATGCCCAGTTCTACCCTATTGTGATATTCCTGAAAGCAGATAACAAACATATTATCAAACAGCTAAGGGCTGGGTTGCCAAAGTAAGTAAACGTGTATTAATTAGTTTCATGCTTAATACATAGCAAAATAATGAACTGTGACAAACGTGATATGAAGGAAAAAGGAGTGAATGATTAGGTGACAGGGTAAAATGAAAGAGAATAAAACACTGCGCCTACCTAATGAGTATGGGACCGGAGCAGGCAGAAGATGTTTTTATTTTATTTTTGATCTTATCAAATTCTTTTTGAATGATTTTATTGACTAATTTGTTAAGGCACTCAAAGTAAATTGGCAAAAATCACCGTCCGTTTTGGACGGTTACCAAAATACAACAAACATTTGAAAGCTACTAAAATGTTGTCGAAATATCCATTTGCTGGAGTACCCATTCACCTGCACCTTGGATGACTTAATGAATGCCACTGATGCCGCAATCAACGTGGCCACATACTGGGCTCAAAAAATATAAAATATCGAAGAAGAAAACCGAGAGAAAAAGAAGAAGTCGAGATATCCAAATGAAACATTTTCTTTTTTCTACAGGTCTGCACATAAATCATCAAAGAAACTTCTAGAACAGTGCCAGCACATGGAACGAGTATGGGGCCACGTGTTCACCCACACGATCACATTGAGTGAAGCGAACCAAAACACATGGTTCAGCAAGCTCATAGACTTGATACAAAGGACGCAGCAGCAACAATTGTGGGTGTCAGAGACTAAGGTGAGCATTTTGAATGTAACTGTATTAAAATTGATGATATTGGATATTGGGTTAATTGTAAGGATGGTGGTGAGAGTTTTGCTGTAAAACAAGGATAGGTTTGAGGTCGGTTTTAAATATTTCAGGTGATTCGTTATATCATTTGTTTTTCTTCTGATTACCTTGCACTCGGTTTCTGAAAAACAGATGAATCCACTCTACTAAGTTTATCTACCACTCTATTTATGGTTACTTGATACCTAGCTGCTGTGATTGGTTCAGTTAAATGACAGTAACTTGCTAACCAAATGATATAAGTCACCAGGTACCGTAATATGATGGTTAATGCCATCATGATTGCAGTGTTAGAGAGATACGGAGCTATACATGACCGATAGCACCATCCGTTTTTCGGACAGGAATTATGATATTTCGTAATACGGACACAGGTCATTTTGAATTACATTTTCAGCAACCGGGGCGTAGTAATATTACTAAAATCGTTAGCCACTTGTTTTATAACAAAACCTGCTCATCTTGATATATTTACGTATGTTCTTATTATATGTTACAATCCATTTCTCTCTGGGATTCATTCCTCAATGTGAACGTATTCTGTATTACAACAGTAAACGCATCATGCTTCAAGATGGTTGCTTGGTAAAGGCAATTTGGTGCATTTGGTAAATTTTATGTGCTCAATGTCTCTAGAACCTTTATACTTTATTTAATCGGCATCTAAAATGTGGATACCACTATTATTACTTCAAGATATGGTTAAAGATCGATGAAAATCACCATAACTATGGCTTCATAAATCACTCGCAAGGGGTGCTGGCTAAAGCTTGGGTTTTCAAATGATATATTATATTTATACTATATATGTATATTATAGCTGCAGCGCAATATCGGCTGTCATCAAAATCAGTCAGTTTTTTTTAAAGACCCTTTATTAAAAACGTTCAAAATCTAGTAACAATCTCATCTCTGCGACAATCAATGTCAGAAACTTGTCAAAAATGTAGAGAAATTAGAGGTATTTTTGACAAATTTAGACTGCGATCAGACTGTGCACGTTCTTAAAAAAATACGAGAAAATTGCCCCTCTGACTGTGAACGTTCTTAAAATTACTAGAATTGCCCCTCTGGTGTTTTCTTAATAGGTTTTCAAAAACAAAACTCAAGCTTGAGAGTCAATAAAGCTCACATTCGGTTGTATCCACATTTCAATGATCATAAAACATTATATATTAACCAATTCGTTTCTGTTCTGTCTTGCGGCGGTGTAGCACGTTGAAATGGTGTCGGACATATACTTCCCCATTCCCCCTTCGCCGTACCCAGCCTTTTACCCCATCTCCTATCCTTTGAACATGTACCCTCCTTCTCCCCAACGACCCGTCAGTTCACCCCAGAATTTACCCCCCCTGAATCTTAACCCCAGCACTAAACATCACGACCATTTGTATGACGCTAACAGAAATCATGTGGTACCTTACTACTACTCCGAAACTCTAACCCCATGCATGCCTAATAATGCTTACAGTGTGCCAAATACTTACCTAACAAATAAAAACAGACATACTCTAGCTAGTTACCCTTACGATGACAGGCAGAATTATTATCACAGGAAAATAAATCCTAAGTTAAAAACTCCCCTAAACGCAAGCCCTGAGCTCTCCCACATATTTGCCAAAAGTAATGTTTATCCACCACAGAGTTTTCGACCTTATAGCGTTCTTGAAACGACAAGCAAATCACCAGTTCAAAACGTTCAACGGCCATCGTCAGTCGTTCCAATGTCAGAGCAGTACCGACCAGCTTCCTTTTTCCAAACTGAAAATGACGTAAAAAAAACAAATGAAGTCCCAGAATGGAAGGCAAGGCTTCAAAGAGAGAATCCGAAACCTTTATTCAAAACTTTAGAAAGACCGTTGAGGCAGGTTTGTCGGATCCCTAACTGCAAATGTAGTGAAAAGTCCCCAGCGGATCCAGGGAGGTTTAGCGAAGTGCGTACGTTACCTATACCTTCTGGTAGGAATTTAAATAAGTATAGGAACTTATCTCTTCCTACATTAAAGTTGGAAGAGATAGAGAAAATAGAGAATGAAAGTAAATCAGAAGCAGAAAGAGATGCTCATCCTGTCATCAGTAAACCGATTTCTGAACAGCATTTAGGGTATGTCTAGAAATTCTAGAATAGAAGTTAGTTTTAACAAAGTTAACCAAAGTTACCATTTTAGATTTAGCACAAGTATTCATCTCTCTTAGCTTATTATTTGTATATTGGCTGTTTGACTGCTTAATGTTAATTTGCTTATAGCACTACTTTTTATTATATATATTTTGTTTGTTTATTTGTTTAGTTTTAGCCAAAGATTTACTGCCAGTGTGTTTTAGTTTTGTATATTGTCACAATTTACCAGTGTTAAATACCACCTGTGTTTTATTGAATCGATGTTCAAACACTTATTTAACGCCATTTAAAATCCTGCATTTATCACATTATTGCATTTATTACGAACTCCTTGGACGAATCTATCGCCTCATTTGTTATAATCTTCTTTCTAACTCTATAGTTTTTTGTTTTCGTTTGAATATCGATTCCCAAGTGTGTAAAAATCCGAAACAACCATTAATCATTGACAGACGCTAAACCCCGTTTTTAGTTTCTGTAATGTGTTAAATGCAATCATTCATTTGTCTTGTCTTGTCACCCCATTCCATAACCTACCTCCCGGATGCGGCGAACCACGTTACCAAATTGGAATGGCGGAACAGAGGCCTGAGCCGTTATCGGACGACTTTTTGTTCTCAATGTCTTCGAGTACTGAGAATAGACTTTCGTACGCTTCGAGTCCTGAAAGTGACTTGGAAGTGAGTCCTCCGCCGGCCCCGAGACTCGTCAAGTCGTCTTCTGATCCCTCAATAGCCACGACGCAAGATAACATGGATCGAGACGACGACATCAACCATATGGCCGACGCTGTGCCTCCTCCTTATACGGTTTGTATCTGCTTAATGTATTTTAAGTGATTTATTGTGATTTGGCCATATTTGTTAAAATATCGAATTGATTTTAGATTGGAAAATTAATTATCTTGCGCATAAATAATGCGGATGTTGAGTTATCGAGAACTTCCTTTTTTGTAACATCAGGTGGAATTACAAAACATTCAATTTAATTTAAGAGAACGGAATAAGGTTCTTAACCCTAAAGCTATATGTGCTAATTTCTCTTAAACTAACTTCTTCATCAAGAGTGGAGGATCTTACTTGATTAATCTGTATATACAGTTTTCCTCATAATTATGTTTTCGGATCAATCTAATTACTTTTCGACTGATTTGGAAATAATTATGCGACGATACCAAAACCCAGTTGGACATTTTTCTATGCATGATGCACGTTTAATATCGAACATATCAAAACCTTTTAAACGTTTCCCAAGGATGATGATAAACTATATTTCGACAAACAGCAAGGCGGCTACGGCGACAGCAAGTACGGCTTCTCAGCGACCACAAACGGACCGCCAACCAATGGGGTGAACCACAGTCAGAGCCACAGTTTGGGCAATAACGAGGCCCCGCCGTACCAGCTCAATCCTATGACGCACTCGCCACCGCACTCACCGCTGTATGGAACCGGTAAGTTCGTTACGATCACAGGCATTAGCAATACAACAAAATAGGTTCAGTAATTTTTTTTTTTCGCTCTTATATACAACTACTAAAGATTATTTATAACAATAGCACGGCCAACGTTAAACTGGATTCCGTAGGCACAACATTTAAAATCGCCAAAGAGGTAAAACAGGGCGACCCGCTTTCTCCTAAACTATTTACCAGCACCCTTGAGGAGATATTTAAAAAAACTCGCAGACACATGGGCAACGAGGGGGATTCCAATCGGCGATAAAATGCTGTCAAACCTTCGTTTTGCAGACGATATCGTTCTTTTTGCGTCTACAGCAGATTGACTGCAACAAATGCTCCAAGAACTGAGCACTGCAAGCCTTGAGGTCGGACTGACGATGAATCAGTCAAAGACTAAAGTCATGACCAATGCCGCTAAGTATAAGGTTTAAGGTAAGGTAAGGTTTTCGATGGGCAGAAAATATACTATGTCGACGAATATATCTATCTAGGTCAGCTAGTTTCCTTCCACAACAGACAGGAAGAGATTGACCGTCGAGTTGAAAACGCCTGGAGGAGCTACTGGTCCATGAAGGCGCTAATGAAGGCGCTCTTCCTATCTCACTATAGCGCAAGCTCGTCGACATGTGTATCCTGCCTATCCTAACCTATGGCGCTCAGACTTGGTCTTTGACCGAGGCTCAGAAGTCCAAACTCAAGGTTTGCCAAAGAGCGATGGAGCGTAGCATCTTAAAAATTAAACTCACCGACCAAATTCGCAACATACGCAGCAAGACAGGTATCGTCGATGTTGGCGATAAGTTTGCGAGGCTGGAGTGGGACTGGGCCGGTCACACCTATAGAAGGGATCCAGACGGATGGGCCAAAGTCGTTACACAGTGGGTGCCTGACGACGGGCGTCGTCGTCACCGAGGCAGGCCTAAGAAACGCTGGCGTGACGATTTCGACTCGTTCCTTACTGATTGGACGGAGAAGGCACAGGACAAAGAAAAGTGGAAAATATGGGGGAGACCTTTACCCAGCAGAGGAACAATATGCGTTGAGTAAAAAAAAAAAAACCATGAACCTTATTTTTCAAGAACAAAGAAAGAACATCCCACAGCAATGGCGTCTATTAGTTTTAACGAATATGTAAATACTAGCTTTTGCCCGCAGCTTCGCTCGCGTTAATTTAGAGAAATTCAATCATGATTCGAAAGACACGTGGCGCCATCTATTATCATAATAACGTTTTTGTTGTTTTCCTCGGGAACAGCACTTTTTTTCGGGATGAAAGGTACGCTATGTCCGTTTCTGTAAACCTGACAACGTATATGCAAACGCGATGATCGGTTAAGTGGTTTAGGCGTGAAAAGGTAACAAACAAGCAAACGAACTTACTTACGCATTTATAATATTAGGTAGGTAGGATTTTAATTCCATTTCAGTCAATTTTCAATTTCTTAGTCTATCGATTGCCATCACACTCATTCTTCATTGATATTGCTTGATGCAACTATTTGTGAAAGTAACTAATCTATTATAGGAATAAATTAATTTGATTGAATATAGTTTTACCAATATCGAATACTTAAATCATGTTCGTAAAGAGAGCTTTGCCAGAATGGTTCATCACCTCATGAAATTGCCAGCCAGCCAGTATTGGCTGTGCTAACGCTTCTTGGAGGCTCAATCCACTTCATACTTGTTCACCTGTATAATGAAGAATGGTTTCCGTCAGTACCAGAACTGCCCCCGCGCGGCACTGTGAGCCGACCAGCTGGCGGCGTGCTGTTGCCTGCGCCGCCTCCCGGAAGACCACCTCACAACCTACGTCACAACACTTCTGTAAGTTTCCTCATATCTTCTAGCTAGACTAACCAACATCCAAGCGAGTAAAACTTTAGTTATGATGTTCTATGTTTGAGGGTTTGGTTTCCGCACTTAGTTCTTCAAGGGGACCACTAAGCGTGGGTCTTGGCGGCCGTCAGTGGTTATTTTTACCAGTCCACCTCCCCCCAGAAGTTGGTTACATCCACCAACACCTTAGTTATGAAAAATGAACTCTTTTAAAAACTTTGCGTTTTGAAGGACCTACAAAAAGTGCGTCAGGTCTATTTTTGGACCTGTGTCAAGATTGGAAGATTAGCAAGCGTTTTGAAAGCCGTCTTTAACTGATCAACCTACGTTCATAAAATGGTACATACCTTTAGAGATGGAAAGAAAAAAAAAAACATTTTGCCTACTCAGCACCTGCACAAAAAGGTTTCCACTCAGCTTGATGCTCCGACAGTTAATCTACCTATATCAGAATGTTTTTCCCTGTGAACATTTTTCAAATATTTTGTCTTCTCCCAGGCAAATCGTCCAAGCGCTCAAGAGCGTCTATTTGGGCCTCCGAAAGATCCGGGTAGCGATGAAGCAGCGACGTACACTGCACGACCGACGAGTATGATCATACAGCCTAGTCAAGGACAGGGGTCGCTGGATAGACATCGACATCCTGCTAATCCGGTAAGTAGAAATAAAATCTATGAATTTTAGAATTGTGTGGACATATTCCGAAAGCAATCCTTTACTCCTACACAATGTAGCGTCACCATCGACGCTCAAATTTTCATACGCAGTAGAAAATGTATACGATGAAAAAATTAAGAAGTACGCACGGCTACACATCAAGCTATACATAACCAGTATAAGCTGACTTCTGATCGTAAGAAAAACCTATACATTGCGGGGTCAGCTAAAACTGGAAATGTATAGCTTGATGTGTAGCCGTGTGTACAAAGCCATTTAACGTTAATCTTGTATAAAATAGAAAGTAAAGAAACATAAAAGGTCCACCAAAAGATCATGATGCAAAACAGTTTTGAAAGTATGTCTCGTTGAATTTGTCCCGGCAACGCTTCGACGGTGAAAGGTTTTGGGACTTGCCTATAATAAATAAATAATAAAAAAAAAACGTTTATTTTCTCCGCCACACAATGAAACTTTAGTACAATACATAATTGTGTATACAAAAATACATTGATGTTGTGGAGACTGGAGCCTGTACTAGGAATACCTGTGTTACAGGTCTCCAGGCCTCCATATTACTCGGAGAAGTCACACAAGACGTTTGTATCACGTCTACTAACAGCCGATTGATTCTGCAAAAATCTCACCGTGAAAAGTTAGATCAAGTAAGCTTAGAGTGAGCTGTCAATAGTGTCAATCTCTGGCATTAGTTGGGAATGACAGCTCACTCCACGCTCACTTCACCTAAGTTTTCACGGTGAGATGGTTACAGAATCGCACTGCAGATGATAACCATAATGGGATGAAAGAAAAGCCTATAAATTGTCAGTTTTACTTTGTCCTATACAGCAGAGTTCATACGACGGCACTTCATCGTATGACTACAGCGGCGCCTCCAACAATGGTTCTGCGGTAGGTTCCTGTCGCCTGCCGCCCAACGCACCGGACGACCTCAAGGTCGCACCACCTTCTATGTGAGTATTGGAATGAAGTGTAAACATTATGTCGAATTCTTGAACACCACAATTAGGGTTCGTTCACAACAATGCAGTTTGATTCCCAAGTCAACCAATGTGTTAACTTATGCGGGTGAAACCGCGGGGCGCTGCTGATAATATTTTTTAATCAGTACGCGCCTTTATAGGTACCTATCTACTGGTTCCCAAGTCAACCAATGTGTTAATAATGGGTTTTGTGACAGAAAATGGTCTGCATAGCTATGCACAACCACTCGATACGTTTCCGTACCGTATCGAACATCAATCAATGTTATCGTAGGAGTCCGTAGGAGACACTAAACGCTATTCACAAGTCCAAAATCCGTTTTTTTTTTCAGTTTAAATGAAATAAACGACCGCTTTTCTTGTTTGCTGTCGGGGGGCAAGTCAAATCAGCTTATCGAAATGTGTCATTTTCGATACGATAGCCTGTCAGATGGTTGTGAATAGCTATGCAGAAGTAAACAGATTCAAGAACTGTGTTCGTGAAATGTCCATAGGTTCACCCCTTATTACCTACATGGGACTATAGCTGGCAAAAGACGGATGTAATATACCTCTGCCAATCCCATTCCGGGAAGACTTGCTAGCTTTTATTACTTGCTGAGAGTTAGCCGGATTGTCTTCTGTTTCTTAACCCTCAAAGTCTACCTACCACCAGGTACCAGTTACTTAATGATAATTATTCTTTATAGTAAAATGGAGCCTCCACCACCTCCGAACCCCACGGCAATGTCACAGAGTAACATGACACAGAGTCCTCAACGGAATTCAAACTCACACGAACACAACTCGCTTGACTACAGAAGTCCAGATCAAAACTACAGGTCAGTTTCATTTGTGGCTATTGCCTGTTTCACCATCAGCGCATAAGTTTATTTATCTTTTGTAGAAATTTTGTTCGATTCTGGATGTTATCTGAAGGCCAATTACTCGCAATTTAAAACGTTCAAATTCTAGTCTCAGTGTCATCTCGACGATAAATAAATGTCAAAAACTTGTCAAAATGTAGGGAAAATTGAGGTATTTTTGACAGATTGAGACTGAGATCAGACTTTGACTTGTGTGACTTGCCCCTCTTATACAACTCGCATGAGTAAACTTGAGAGTTCGCTCGGATGACGTAAGCGGGCGGTACTGAGGCGTCAATGGCGACAGCGGTGACATCGCGGGTGTCGGGAGGGGCCGCTCGAGTCTCAAGTTAACTCTTACGGGTTGTAGGTAAGTAATACCTATCCGGACACTGTGAAGAAGGACACATTACCTACTTCTCACAAGAAAGCCTATAACAATAAAATTATATTAATGAAATAAAATAATTATATTTTGCCCAATATATTTAAATTTGAAAGTTAATTTAATGTAAATTGAAAATTTATATAAGAACTTCATTTAATTGTAAATTGATTTTGCACACCGTTAAAAAGGTAAGACATGTAGCACTATGCAATGTTATGAACACCTATGTAAACACCATGTTTCTGGCAAATAAATATTCTATTCTAATACTGGGATAGCAATAGCTAGAGAAAAATCAAAAGATTATTTGTAAATTATTCCAAAATATTCAATTGTCACCAAAATTGGCAATATGTAACACAATCTCATCCCATTTTAAATACCGTGCAGTTCAGAAAAAAAAAAAACACAATAGGGCACCTTTTAATTCCAAAAAAGGTCGAGTCAACTGACCAAAAGTAACTTACAATGGTTACCAGACAATGGACCAGCAACTTGTTACTACTTTCATGGTGTTAGAGATCTCTTTACTCCATTATCATTGTGCTTTAGGATCTTGGAATATGTCTACGTATTCCATGTCAGTGTAGTTTTCGAAGTGCAGATGTTTCGTGCGATTAAAATCAGGTTTAAAAGTGGTGCTGGAACTAAATGTGTTGTCTTGTTGTTGAATTAAATTTCGTAATGCTCGTATAGTGTGATGGAAACAAGGTTTTGAAGTGGTGCTGTGTAATTAAATGTGTGTTGTAGTTGGGTTAGGCGGTGCTATCAAGAGCTGACAATGATTAAGTACAAGAAAAAGTATGTATTAACTGAAGAAAATACTAAGTTCAATTGTTAATTTTATCTACCGACAGCAAAAGTGATATAGTTAGCTTATGAGTGAGAACTTTTGTTATCTTATGATACTAAGCGTGTGATAAGTTGATGAATGACCAAATTGTTATTTGATCTCTGTATCTTGTCAATAATAAATCATTATTAATAAGGTGGGCTGTTGGATGATTTTTTAATAATAAGATAACTTTTATCTGAAGAACAATTATGACAATCCTACTTCCTACTAATATTATAAACGTGAAAGTTTGTATGGATGGATGGATGGATGTTTGTTACTCTTTATAACCAGGATTAACACATAGGATACTTTTTACCCCAATATTCTACGGGATCGAGACTTATGCGGGTGAAACCGTGTGGCACTGCTAGTATGACATATTTTCTATACAAAAGCTGTCAAACCGCAATATTCCTCATTTATAAGAGATTGGAAGAAAAAGAGAAAAATCATCCCTTGCACAGATAACTAGGTACTAAATGTGACACGAAAAATGTCTGTGAAAAAGTCTCGCGGTCTCGCTTTAAATCTATTCTAATAGTTGAACCTTACTTTAGTGATACTTATCGATAGATTTTCTGACAGGCCGCCAGAATACCGAAGTCCTCAGACAAGCCGGCCGCCGCCTATGAACGGCACCAGTCCGCACACGCCCATGCACGCGCGGGGCCCGTCGCTGCCCAACGTGCCCACCAATGACCATGCCAAATACAGGTACGTACAAATTATTGTCTACCTTTCAATGAAATACGTATTTTTTTCTTGTGACAACTTTGTTTGTGTCCACCACTATTAAATTGTAATACATTTTTAATTTAATTGGTGCCTCTTATTTTCGAACGAAATAATTAATAAGATTTTATATTTTAAGATAAGATTTTTTTGACAGTTAGGGGTTTATTTATAAACGAATATTAAAGCTAAGTGGCGTATAAACGTCCAAAATGAATGATTAAACAGTGTCTATTCACTACTTAACTTTCAGCAACGTTTATGAATAAAGGGGTATAATTATGTTTTAGCAAAGTTGAATGTGTTGTGTTTAAATATTTTAAAGGCGGGAAGAAACACAACAGGATTTACTGACCCATGTTTGTTTTAATTAGCCATTTGTACTTATTTTGAATGTATTTGGTATAGTGGGCGTACAAACTCCGCGTCTCAAGCGGACTACGGCGGGCGCGGCGGGGCCCCCGTGCCGCCCTACAAGCCCGTGCCGCCCCCCAAGCCCAAGCACTACCGGCCCCCAGACAACTCGCACCATCCACGAAATGGGGTAAGAATATATTATTATCATATCATCTATGTATATCTAGATGATACACTTTGCGTTTTGAATACTTAACTGGAGTTATGTTACGTAATGTATGCTTTTTCTTGCATTGGTATTTTCATTTGCATTTAATTTATTTTATTTTATATATATTAACTTTTGAGCTGTTAAATCAAATCGAATTTAAATATTTTGATCTGAGTTACATTTGATGGTGGCAAAAAAGGTGAAGTCGTTAGACAAATGAAATTCACATGTTTTCCAGCACAATTTTGCTGATAGAACCAAATAATAGATTTGTTTTTCTTTTGATAAGACAAGTCACTAACTCCTTTCCGGTGTTTTATTTGTCGTACCCAACCCACTGTTCAAATAAATTTGCATGGATTTCCTCAGCACAGTCTTTTCTTTTCCTATAGCTGGCCATTGCTAGCAGTCCTAACAATACCATTCCTCTCGCATTAGCAGAGCATGGAGCCCCCGCCCCCCGCGGGCCCCCCGGGCCCCCGACAGGCCGCACCGGGCGGGTTCCCCGGGTCCCCGCACTACTCGCACCAACACTCGCACTCACAGCCCGCACATAGGCCGCATAACCACAATAATTACCAACAGGTAAGTACTGCTTGAGTGTGTTGCACTTTGTATTAAGACACTTGGACAAAAAAAGCAATAGCGAATATAATTTAAGCTTAGTTATGATTACTATAGTTCATGATTACTATGTTGATTCCCTCACACTGTTACCGTAGTCTCCTGCACCGATCTGAAGGACAATTCTCGTAATTTATAACGTTCAAAATCTAGTCGCAGTCTCATCTCGGCAACAAACGAATGTCAAAAACCTATCAAATGTGGGGAAATTAGAGGAATTTTTGACATTATTGAGACTGAGATCAGACTGTGAACGTTCTTAAAATTACGAGAATTGCCCCCTCTGGTTGTTGACTATTGAGGCTGCTAACTCAATGTAAACGACTTGATTGATCCCAATATTGATGTAATTGTTTGGTTAGTCGTTACGGGTCCTCATAAGCCCGAAAGTCTGACAACCAGTCTTACCAAGGGGTTTCGTATTACCCAGTAACTTGGTAATCAGCTGCATCCGGTTAGACTGGAAGCCGACCCCAACATAGTTGGGAAATAGCTAAACGATGATGATGATGATTGATGTAATTAAGCTTTTCAAAATCATGCTCGGGACCGATTCTCTTGAACATTTTTATCATATCCATGTACGAAACCTTGGGAATTGAAAGGATATAAAAGCACAATGTCTTCCGTATTCAGATATTGTCAGTAGTATGTACACTATATCCTGATCTATGGTATAATTTCAGCAAAATATGTACGGTGGCCAAATGCCGCCGCAGTCCCCGCCATACTCCGGCCCACCCTCACACCACCGGGCTATCAACCTGCCACATAATCCACATCTCATAGGTAAGTGCTCATTCATGAGATACACTCTTTAAATAGAGGTTTACTTTGCATATTATATTCTATAGAATCAAGTTTTTCTACCTGAACAGACAGCTGTGCTGCTGGGGGGTTTGTTGCATCACTTCTTCTTCCCAGGGAAAGCACTAGGAAGGTGAAGGGCGGGCGTTTTGAGGGACTGCCTTTGTAATTTTTGACGTTTAAAAGGTGCTGATTCTCAGCCTAATTTGAATAAATGACTTTTGATTTTGATTAATAAATTAATTTTGCAAGTAAAGGTACTTCTAGCCCAGAATTATATTTACAGGGTCAAATTAAATTAGCTAGCGAAACTCTGCAGACTCGATGGGAAACGATATCCAAACAATTTAATAAAATCAAAAAATATATGTTGTTTTTGGGGGTCAACGACCACTTTTGAATGTGATGACCGGGACCCAAATTAACAAACATTTGAGATTAATCTATAAAAAATTGTTGCTATGGGAATCAGTTACCAATGACTACAAATTGTTGTGTAATATTTTGTTACCAAGTCCACGAATTTTGTTGACCTCAAATATTTTTTACAGATTTAGCAGGTAGTAGAGAACAACGTGGATCAGCGTTCGAGCTTTACAGGAAACCTCAACACATGCATAACTTAAGGTAAGCTCTCTCGTGCTGCACTTTCCATCTGCGTGTATTTACACTTAGGTCCCAATACATTTACAATCTCACAAAACATGTCAAAATTAATTATTCTCTTTTACAAAATGCATGTGTCTGAAACCTCATTCAGATTTGTCATTTTTTTCCTTAGTGTTTATACAAACGAGCGTTACGCGTCGTTGTCAGCCGCTCGTGTATTTGAGTACGGTGCTCAAATACACGAGCGGCATGTTGTCGACGGCTGAAATTGCCTCTACCGTAGACGTGTGCCGCTCGTGTGTACGAACACTTACAGTTATTATCAGCCCCTGTACAATTTGCTCTAACATGCAAACACCAATCGCTTCACCAACGACTAACAATGTCTTGTCGGGCCACAGTATTAGTTATGGTTTTGTATGTGGTATTATAAACAGTTTTATACATATATTTTGTAACATATATCTCTATATCGGGGCGTTAGTCTGTAAATTGTAATATTGAAATAACATTGTAATCTATTAGAAGTATCTAGTTGTTTGTTTCGGAACAAACTATTGGCAGTGCGTGTCTGCATTTTAGTGCAACTTGATGATTATGTTATGAAAGCATATTGAATTAATCTCTTCATATCTTTTTCTGTCTTTCTTCAATTCAATATGTATTCTTATGAAATTGTGTCTTCTTTCAACTCTTCTTACTTTCCGATTTCTATTATCACTTATTTCCATAAAATGGTATTTTTATAATGTCATATCTCTATGAAATATTTGTATTAATGTTTCTTAGACATTTCCAGACCATTACTTCAATATGCTTTTTTTAAAATCACAAAATTCATCTTTTGAAAATTGTCATGCTCATTGGGACATTTCAGAGATTTCAAAATTGTTCCACTTCTTTTTTAGACTTACTTTCCATAAAACTTCTTAGAGTTTCATTATGTTGAACCATCTGATATGTCCTTAAACTATCTATCATTGAGTAACTAAGAGGGTGTTTGGTTGTGGGTGTCCACAGTTCATCAGATGCCATGAACTCAAGTGTGGAGCGCGACGAGACGTTCTCACCAAAAACTAAAAAGAAATTATCTAAAAAGCCATCGTTCATTAAAAACGCCGTCCTCGATCTATTCCGTTCGAAAACGAAAAATTCACAAAAGGTGTCTCGACAAAAGTCATTGTGTGAAAGTGACTTACAGCAGAGACCCAATATGCCCCAAATGCCGATGTTAAGACGAGAGAAGTCTGACCTCAGTGATATGAGCATACACATGAGAAACCAGCAAATAAGGAACCAGATGTTGCAACGAAGCAACTCATCCTCTTGCGAAAAGCCAGTATTGAAGCCAATCCTGAAACGGCAGAGTTCGTTTTGCGATGAAAGAAACGGATCTATCTGTACCGTCAGAGATTATGACGCCAAACCTGTCATGAAGAGCCTCAGAAGGCAAAACTCCATGTGTGACATAGAAACAGAACCAAAAGTTACCCCGCTGTTGCGTAGACAGAACTCTCTCATAGAGTATAACAGGAGAGGCATCTACGGACAGTCCTCCAGCTTTAATATGATAACCAAAATAGACCCCATCTACCAAAGACAACAGCAAGTTAAACATGAACCATTTCACCCCACACAACCGTTACCTCCAGAACCGATATACCAAAGTAAAGAACATTTTGTTTATGATCCTATTCCTAAACCTCGAAGGACTTACACTTCTCTTTATGATACATCTACAGAAAACACTTACGCGAGCAGGTCTGAAATGTCCAACCAGAGTTTTGAGAACCCGTATGGAAATCGGCAAACTTTGGAAATGCCTTTACTGGACCCACCGTATGCTACAAGGGCAGAGTGTATACGGGAAAGCCCTTATGCGACCAGGGCTGAATGTGCAAGGGAAAGCCCTTATGTGTCGAGAGGTGAATGTGCAAGGGAAAGCCCTTATGCATCGAGGGCTGAATGTGCCAGGGAAAGCCCTTATGCATCGAGGGCTGAATGTGCTAGAGAAAGCCCTTATGCAACCAGAGCTGAATGTACCCGGGAAAGCCCTTATGCTAGTAGGAATGAATGTACAAGAGAGAGTCCATACGCCACGAGGGCTGAATGTGTAAGAGAAAGCCCTTACGCTTCAAGGGAAGAATGTATCAGAGAAAGTCCTTATGCAACAAGAAATGAATTAATTTCAGAAAGTTCATATACAAACAAACAAGAGATTGCCAAGCAATCGGATTCTCTTTACAGCGAATCTCCGTATTCTAGTAAAGAGCACATGTTACGAACGAGATTAACACCTGACAGTCCATACGCGACTAAAGAAGAAATGTTACGACAGAGATTTTCTGAATCTCCTTACAGCACAAAGGAAGACATGCTGAAGCAAAGAATGGATGCTTCGTATAAAGAACCTCTTTATGGAAAAAGGACTTATGATCCGCCACCTGGCACATCTTGGAATGAGAATCATTATGGTGTAAGACCAGATAGGAGGTTACAGACACCAGTGAACTTCCCCGGGAGGGTATCTCCAATGAGTAAATGTATGAGTGAACCTCCGTACGCTACACGAACAGAAATGATGGCGAGGCTGGGCCAAACCGAATCACCATACGCTACTCGATCTGAAGTAAAATCAAGTTGTTCTGATACACAGTATGGCACTCGCCACGAAATGATGGATATGAGACCTGATGTAAGACCAGCCTCCGCAGAATGTACTTACGTATCTAAACAAGAAATTTTATCACAGAAAGCAGCTTTATTGGCTAAAAAAGAATCAAGTTACAGCATACGGCTGGAGGAAAAACTTGAGATAATAAAGCAAAGAAATCAGGCTAAAAAGGAAATGATTTATCAAACTAGAAAGGAAGCGAATGAAAGCGATTCAGCTAAAATTAGAGAACCTCTTTATGTGTCCAAGAGAGATTTGAAAGAGAGTGTAATATACGAGTCGCAACAAGAAACAAAAGAACTGACACAGCCTGAAGAACAAGATGGAAGTAGTAGTAGCGCTAGAAGTAGCCCATACGAACTTGGTGATGCTAATCACTTATCTCGCCGAGAACCTGTGTATCAGACAAAAGCAGAGGCTGAGAGTGGTATAGAAAGTGAGACATTCCAAGAAATTGATTTCTCGAAACTCCGTCTAACGGATTCTAAAACAGACGCAGAGAAACAAAAATCAAAAAATTTAGAAAGCAGTGTTTTAAAAGGGGAACCAATGTATGCTCCTAGATTGCATGGAAAAGCCGATCATATTTCAAACGCTCTAAAGGTGACCACCTCCCCAGTTCCTTATGAATCGACCACGTCTATGGAAACACATTATGCATCAGAGTGTAGTATGAACTTTGAGAATAAACCTCAAAGTACTCCTTACACTTCACAAGATTTAAATGACCGGATTGCTAAACCGAGCAGAAGCGTGACATTCTGCGAAAGGATTTTGGAAAATAGTCCAGAGACGAGTGAAGAAAATTCACAAAATATGTCTTCAAGTCAGAATGAAACTACTGTCATTCAACAAAACACTACGGTAATACCAGCAACGTCCGAGGCTAACGAATCTAGTTCTAGTAAACCAGAGGAAGTTGAGCCTGATGGACCACATACAACATGGGGAATATTTGATAGCGAAGGAGGGGTGTTGGAAGATAGGCAATGGGGCGTCTCATTAATAATACCACCAAAAGCAATAGCTCCAGGAATCAAGCAAAAGATCTACTTTACGGTGTCGGATCCGCGACTGAGCCAGCGAGTGGGGGGACCTCCCATCGATATGGACAACGGTAAAGGCTTTTGTAACGAAGCACGCGTTAAAACCTTGTAGTGTCGTAGTCTGCACATACTAATTGGCATTTTAATATTTGCGAATGGATTTGGAATCTGGAAATATTGCACAAGGACTGGGAATTGTGATTGTTGTTCGAAATTTTTCTCTCGAATATTAGATTCGATGTTTTGGATTTGATACACAATTAATGTTATTTTATGTATATTTACATATTTATTGCACGATATTGCATGAGCAGCATTTATGTGTACTAAGTCTTTTTTCAAAGTAGCATCTTCCAGATTGTAGTCGGTTGGTTTAGTTATGATATTAATGGGATAACCTATACTGTGTAACCTATAATGCCTTCTCTGTTATAAAATGTATTCATGCACATTAGTCTTAGTAGCTTCAATACCACACCACATTCATTATATTTATAATATTAACTAACTTATAAGACTAACATTGGTTGTATAAAACATGTATTGCATTTGTATTTGCGCAGTTTCTGCAACACAATACACTCGTACTTAGAGATCGAAGAGCGAAGACGTCAACGACTGTGCTACTTACATCCGTCGTGATAGTATGTTTGAACAAATGTTTGATGATATTTGTGCACTGTACTATATGTTCAATGACGTCTTTTTTATTTGTTTCAAGTTTTTCGCTTTATATGTGTCTTCACGTTTCGATATTTCATCATTATTTTTCCGTAGATTCATCAGATCTATATTAAAAAAATACTTATTTTATCTCATTACTGTCGTGCCTTGCTTTTTCTGCCATTTTTCTAGCTTTGCTTGATAACTAACTGCATTAATGTGTTGCGATTTGTGTTTGTGTGTTCAACTCGATGTCGTGTTACAACTACCCAACACAGCCTTAGCTGCTAGTTTATAAATTACCTTTTGCATACTTAATATACTTATAGAACAATTTTCTTAATTATTACAACTTAAACTAGATTTAATACTAGCTTTCAGTTTCAAATTAAATCTATTGAAAATGACACAACTATTTTCAAAATTATAATCTTCCTCAAAACTTTCACATAGCACTTTAAAAACTCTAACAACACTACCCTTAATCCGTTTCCAACTATTAAACTGTAATCCAAAAACAGGTGAAGCGATGCTGTCCCCACTCGTGATGTGCGGTCCTCAAGGCCTCGTATTCTTGAGGCCTGTGACGCTGCGTCTGCCTCATTGTGCGAACGCCGTGCCCTCTTTAGGCCTCACGATCAAGGCTACTGATACCGAAGCACATCTCAGCACAGATTGGGACCAAATACACCTCCCTGCGACAACCACTTTGAATACTGTTGCTGTTAAAGTTGATCACTTTTAGGGATATGACGAATTTGTACTGGAAGTGAGAGAAACTTCATATTTAGCTGTAAATGTAATATTATTTCTTGTCTGTATGATAACTGGCATTTAAAAATGTAGCATTTTCGTGTCGATGCTTTCATTTGTCTCAAAACATTCTCTGGAGCCTGAATAAAGAACTAAAAGTGAACAATTTTTATCTTCAGTATCAAGTGGTTGTTAAACTCTTAATAGTATTAAAAATTGCTTTTATTTCATATTTGGCATTCCCACCTATATATCAATTATCAGCCTTATTTTGATGTAAGTAGTGGTGCTAAAGTAATACGTAAAGTTTTTAAGCCTTATTTCTTTAGTGGAGGCCTATCGCCAGTGTTGAAATTAGTCTTCCCTTTAGACTTGTCAAAATTATCATGTTTATCATTTAATCCTATACCATCTAGTTCATACATATATACATAGATATAGACTTGATTTTATAGATTTATAACTACTTTGTCATGTACATTTAGTCCATGTTAGTGATCTAATTTCTCAAAGTTTGGATTCCTCATTGGCGTTAGGCCTCGTCCATATAGAATTTGTAACTGAATCTCTTAATTTAGAACTTTGATTCTGAAGAGTGATATGCGTGAAAGACTTTTTATTACGGAACGATGAGAATTTTAGAAAGAAATAATGTACAGTTTAGTGACTTTCGTTTATTATAAACTGCTCTAGTAAAGCGATGGAATCAGCAATGACATGACGATGATCGTTAATATAAAAGATAACGTTTTTGAGTATAAGAGGCCTTACCATACCGTAAGTCTATTTAGTAGTTTTAAAATGTTCATATATTGTAATATTATTATTTAATAATCAGTTATTAATTTAGCAATAAATATTGTATCGGATTGTTAGATTTTAAATTTGAATATTTTTGTATTTTGGCTTCCGTAGTATTTGCAATCATTTTAAAGCTATTCCTTCATTTGAGATTGCCTCGAATTACTCGTCTTACTTCAAGTTTACGGGGAAGTTGCTCAGTCTTAAGCAGCCAAATGGAAAACTAGCTTTAACTTTTTAATTTGCTAAAGTACTTTAAACTTTATGCTCTGGCAATAAGAGTCAACTATGATTGTATTGGTGTCTACTTTCCCAACACACTGTATATTTCTTGTTATTAGTGATAACGATGAGTTTACCTTTACCTTGATAATTAAATTTTATATGTAATGAAAAATATTCCATGTATTATTTCATGACCAAAATCCTGCCTGTGTAGTCAATAGATGAATGTGTAAGCTATCTGCATAAGTGCATGAATTACTGCAAATTAAATATTCAATAAAAAATAATTTGATAAAAAAAAAACATTGATTCTTATCTTCAGTAAATTAGAGGCGAACTATATATTAAATATTTTTGAGAGCGCAAAAGTGATAAAACTATTAACAGGTGCTGTGACTGACACGAATGGTGATGCGCCACGAAAACTGCACCTTTAGTAGTCACACCGTCTTTTTCAATTATTTTCAAGCTTTCTCACAATTAGATACGAAAGACAGACAGAGTTACTTTCGCATTTAGGTAGAATATTAGTATGGATTCCTCAGGTTAAGCTAGGTTTGCTGCGGTTGGTCCGTGGATGGGTAAGCATCTTTACACACCGAGCCGTGTCTCGGACGGTACGTTGAGTCGTCAGAAGCCCGAAAGTCTGCCAACCAGTCTTACCAAGGGGTATCGTATTACTCAGTAACTCGGTTGTGGAGATCAAATAGGCAGTCGCTCTATGTAAAATACAGCTGCATCCGGTTAGACTAGAAGCTGACCCCAACATAGTTATTTGATTTCTAAAACACATAAAATCAAAAATCAAAAGTCATTTATTCAAATTAGTCTGAGAATCAGCACTTTTTGAACATCAAAATTACAAAAGACAGTCCCCCAAAAACGCGCGCCCTTCACCACTTCCTAGTGCTATCGCTGGAACGAAGAAGTGGCGCAACAAACTCCCCAGCAGCACAGCTGTCTGTTCAATTTAAACACTGCAGACCCACCGTACTCCTGGCCGTACCCCTGGTGGTACGGTGGGTGTTTTAAAGTTAAACGATACCACCAGGTAATAGTGTTGTAACACTAGTTACAACCACTATATAAATAGCTATATAAATAGCTTGGTTACAAAACCCTACGGAAGACCAGAGGTGACTAAGACTTCGGAAAAGGCTAGGCAGCTGATGATAAATTCCTTACCTCACAGGTATTAGTGATAAAAAGTTTAACAAAGCAGGTGAATATCACTGTTCATTAGCACGTCATCATCGTATACATTGAAAAGGAAATATTTACCATCCGTAGCAAATAAAAAAGCAATTCCCATTACATTACGACTTTGTGATTGACAAACAAATGGACTGAATTAACTACTTATGAATACGAGAATCACATTCGGTATGAAATAATGATTTTCTCACACATTCACTTGTGTGTCCGCGCATACTTGAGAATAGTAATTAAAGTTGTAGTTTGTCTATTAATGTAGAAGTCTTTTAGTTCAGTTGAAGTGGATACAATTTTGCTAGGCATTCGGATATGGTGTACAAGCTTGTAAACGAAAGATAGTTTATTTGCATATAGTCTGGCCGAGAAGAGAATGCATTCTTGACACCTGTCAGTTTCATACAAACGGATACGCGTTTTGCGAATTTGATCTTTAATAGCTACTAGAATTGTTGCACGGACGCATTCGATCGACGGCCAGACTGTAGTTAGACAGATCGCCCGGCGTCCTGCCAGCAGGACTTTAAGTAAGTACTTCCGGAAGGACGCAACTTTTTTCGGCCACAGTACTTTTTTTTTTAATAATAATAACGTTTATTTATAAAAATGGTGCAGATTTACAATAACTTATCTTAATATAGATGACACAGTTGCTCATTTGCCTGAACTAGGTGGAGAACTGTGTTTCAGGCAGTAGGTACTGTAATGGTATTTATATAGCACAAGAAGATAACATCAAGAAGCAAAGGTCCAAAGGAATCCATGGCAATATCGGGACATCGACGCGCAACCATGGTAACAGGTTGTGCATTGTGGTCCCTGCCACCCTGTATACATAGGTCATGTTCACGATTTTTTTTAATCTCTTGGTCTTATCTGTGTGTGAAATGTCATGTACTTACATACCTACC
This sequence comes from Apamea crenata, assembly GCA_949629185.1. NCBI lineage: Eukaryota > Metazoa > Arthropoda > Insecta > Lepidoptera > Noctuidae > Apamea > Apamea crenata. Next base: position 11,231,884 of record OX451373.1, read on the forward strand.
AGTAGCGTAACAATAGGGTGGCAGGAGTGGCAAAATGCCACGGGTCCCCAACCGGAGGGGGTCGCCGGCCCGAGAGGGATATGAGCCCAGGAGGATCCTTACATACCTAAGTATAGAAATGCAAACTTTTTTCGACCACTCAACCAATGAAGCTGTCAAGTATTCAATTTTGTAGGGATCCGATAATTACGAAATTACGCGGACGAAGTCGCGGGCGAAGTGCCAGTAAAAAAAAAATATAATGTGCTTCTTTAAATTGAATGAATGAATGATGAATTTGCTACGGGCCACAAAGGGTTTAGTTACGCCACTGATACCTACGACATTTTATGCAAATACCTAAATGATTTTGCATAGCAACTGGGTTAGGTGAATGTTAGCAATTTCATATCTAAAACGATAAGATCGCTTCACAGGCTTCAATATCATGGTTTTGTCATGATGCCAGTCCGTTAGGTACGGATATGTTTTGATACATGTTCACTTTTAGTGGGGTCCGAGGTCACCACGGATCTTCTATCAGTAGGTAGATGTGTTGCTTGTTATTTTTTTTGTGTTTGTGTTCATTCTCTGCGTCATGTTTACCGCAAATAAACGTATTGTCTTTCTTTCTTTCTTCTTATTACCTGTAGGTACCTATATCCTGATGATCGGGTCACTTCAATGAGGCGATTATGGGTTTACACGGCCATATTGTTCTATGATTGTAAGCATTAAATACTTACCTAGATATAGGTAATTGAATGTGGTCGTTTGCCATAAAGTAGGTAGATAACTAGTGGCTAAAGGTAGCGGCTCTGAAACGGAGGTGGGCAGGACACTTGGCTAGATGTGGTGTTGGCAGGTGGAGCAGAGGCGTAACGGAATGGTTGCCGTGAAACGGTAGAAGGAGCGTTGGCAGACCAATAGCCAAATAGGTGAACGACTTATAGAAGATAGCAGGGAAGACCTGGATGAGATTCGCACAGATCATAAGCATAGCAGATAAAGGAGGAGGCCTATAGGTACTAAGCAATGGGTGGAACAAGGGTGTCAATGATGATGATAATGATGTAGATACCTGTATGACCAAAGGAGTTTTTATATTCAATAGGCTTTTTATACGGCAATCAGACAATCAATGAATCGACAAACTACTCAAAGTCACAGAAAGCCGATAAATTATATAAAAAAAACCGGCCAAGTGCGAGTCGGTATCGCGCACCGAGGGTTCCGTACAATTTAAAATTATTAAAAATATTTCTATTATATATAATGATGTAACTAAAATTTTTTTTCGTAATTTTTCTTTTATCTGTGCTATAAGACGTTGCTTTGTACCAAATTTCAAGATTCTGAGTTCACGGGAAGTATGTAAGTTTTGATTCCCTTGCGAATGTCGAAAATTAGCGGCATAAACGGCTGTATCTTTTGATTGCGTTGGCTTAGAAGTTTGATTTTTTCACAGCTCCAAGGGCCCGTAGACTTGAGTATTCCAGCTTGATACCTCCACACGTTCCTCAGAAAAAGGGTCTTGACAGACAGACGGACGGACAACAAAGTGATCCTATAAGTGTTCCGTTTTTTCCGTTCGAGGTACGGAACCCTAAAAAACGTAATTATATAGGCATTCTTGCTAAGCTTCGGTTCAACAATATACACATAATTAAGATACATTCTATTGTCAAACATCGGATATCATTCATTGTTCACAAATTGTCCGCTATTGAATACAAACATGGCACTTTTCTATCCACTTTCTTTAAATTGAATGTGATATTATTCATAATATTGGTGTTTATTTTTAGCTGGCTAATTTATTTTATTCGTCAAGGCACAATGAACCTACCCGATGATAGTACTGACGTAGAACTTAAAGGTAGGTATAACTTAATAGTCTTGAGTGACGGGTTCTTGAGTGGAGACCGCGAATCGGTAAACGTAAGGTATGGACGCCCTCAGGCTATGTGGAGCGACGATCTTGGCAGGATGGCTGGTAGCAGCTGGATGATATATAGTTGCCGAAAATCGAGTGGAATGGCGTACAATAGGAGATGCCTATGTCCAGTAGTGGACTGCTATAGGCTGGTGATGATGATGAACTTGATGGTCGCGATCAAAAACTGTGTCTTCCATTAATGGGTCAAGCCGCACCCTAATTGCGTAACACACGATCAATCGGAATCGGTTTCATTTTGACAGTTCCACAACATTCATTGCCTTATTTACGTGGTTGAGCAGACACATGACACATTTTTTGAACATATATTATGAAGCAATGGATTAGCATTAAATAAATAAATAAAATCCCTGGACATTTCACACAGCACCATTTGTCCCAAGCTAAGCAACCTAATGCTTGTGTTATGGTAACAAGATGGCTGATAAACTACTTATATACAATTTTTTTTGTAAATACATACATATTATAGATAGAAAAACACCCAGACTCGGAACAAATACATGTAGGTCATTCAAATATTTGTTCCGTGCGGGAATCGAACCCGCGACACGCAGCGCAGCAGTCAATCGCTTAACCACTGCGCCAACTGTGCCGTCAAAATGATGCATTATCCTTCAAAATGATTCAGATTGAGATTGATTGTGTGTTACACAATTAGGGTGCACAGTGTCATTAATTATAAAGTCAATGTTATTTTTAAAAGTTCTCAAAAGCAGAAAGCTGAAAGTTTTTGAAATTGTACCCGAGTAAATCCGCCCTCCACAATCCAGTTACTTGGTAACACTATACATTTTAGTCTTTCGAGCTTCCGACTTAGCGACTTTCAAAGATCCACGAATAACAGCCGGAACCAGCAGCTTAATACGTGCTTTCCGATTCCGAGGTACGGAAGGGTCTCTTTATATAAAGATGGTCACCCATCCACGAACCGCCCGCGGTAAGTGTAGCTTAACCTGATCGATCGTCCCATGCGGCTGTTTATAGGTACTTAGCCACAATCCCCTCTAAATTGTAACTCATAGATACATATTTGTAATTTCTGTTCAATTTTATCTACATAACAATTATGTAAAATAGAAGACTTGTAATTTTTTTTTGTATAGGGCAGTTCTGTAACTATTAAAGCATAACTTAAATTTTGACTAACCCTTCGGGCACCATCTACATGCATGTGATTATAACACCATTACAACTTGTTACACTAATTCTGAAGCCCTTTTATCTCGATTGACGTTGATACATACTCGTAGTTACACATGACCGTTGCATGATACACCTGGATATGTAATCGTGTGTCGTTATTTAGGTAATTAAATAATTGCAGATGTTTAACGCTTTCCCTGTCAAATTGCGTTAACTTCGTGTCAGGTGTAATATGCACCTCTGGACCTACCTATGTGTAATGTGATGATTTAGGTAGGTCATATTGGCCTGCAAAGGCAAGTTCTGATTCACATAAGTACCTATCTAATTATTTAGCTTGACTTTGCTGTGATCCGTTGACAATAGGTACTGAAATACAATCGTCATCATCTGCCTAGCCTTTTTCAAACTATGATAAGGGGGCCTAAAAAGGCCACTCTGGCAGAATCATAATAGGATAAAAATATGAATCATATTAAAAATCGTAAAATGGTCACAAACTTACAATTCATGATGATCTGTGTGCAATTCATATCACGCAATTTACCTGTTTGACAGTGTGTATGGAAATTCATAAAATGGTCCACCATATTTAGGTACACCAAATATGATTGATATGAAATGAATTGTTGGTGATTAAACTACATATTATTTGTAACCATTTAACGAAAATTAGAGGAATTGCTAGTGATCTGCTGGGAATTCAGGAAATGAATAGCTTTTAGAGGTACTGCTTAAAGTGGCCTTTTTAAGTCCCCAAGTTCCAGTATAACGGCATGCAGCTGATTACCAGTATTTTACATAGAGCGACTGCCTATTTTACCTCCACAACCCAGCTACTGGGGAATATGATACCCCTTGGTAAGACTGGTTGTCAGACTTACAATACTGAACTACAATTATACATGTAACTTGTATAAACCCTATGAAATACTTCCGGCCTGTAATTGTATCACTACTCGGCTAAAAATTGAGAATTTGAAGTTGCGAACTCGTCAAACTCTACTTTAGCATTATGTATAATTTAGGTACTTAAAGTGATTTCTTCAATGTTCGCGAGCTTTTATCTTAAATGATGCTAAGTAAATTGACAAGTTCTCAACTTCAAGTTTAATAAAACACAACACAACAACAAGAACTTTGTATGGCAAAATTTCTACCTTCAGTCAGTGCAGAATGGCAAATTCAGTCCATTTACTCTACTCAGGTACCTATGTACTTCTACTTCTAGGAGCTTTATGATGATGATGATATTTTTCGCAATAGCTAGGCATATAAAATTACAATCTTTTTAGATTACACAGAAAAGTCTACGAGGACGAAATATCAAAGTTTTTTTGCCAACAGCTAAATTGATAATTACACAAGGCGCGTTGCAAACGATACTATAATGTGGGAGTTCCTACGCATGTCATAGGTGAACTTACTTATTTGAGAATGTAATACGTTTACGTAATTTTTATACTATTTATTTGATGTGTTATTATTTTTGTCATAATGGTCAGTGGTTCGTGGGAAATAGCGGTGTTCAGCCAGTTAGATGGACGGACGACCTTAAGAAGGTGGCTGGGACAGACTGGATGCGGAAGGCATCGGACAGGGTGTTATGATGCAGCCTGGAATAGGCTGAGCCGAAGTTCAGCCAATTGGATACCAGTCATAATTTTTTTAGTAGGGGATTAAATTTTAAGTTAAATGATAGGTTTGTTTGGATAATTGTTGTCCACTGAAACATTGATTAGGCCCGTTCACACGGCTAAGAAATATGCCGATCGATTCTGTAAAAATCTCACTGTGAAAAGTTAAGTGAAGTGAGCTTAGAGTGAGCTGTCAATAGGGTCAATCCCTTAGCATTAGTTGGAATGACAGCTCACTCCACGCTCACTTCACCTAAGTTTTCACGGTGAGATATTATGGCTACAGCATCGCACTGCAGGTCCTGCGATCCACAACTACATCAAATAACAAAGGTTATTTCAGCGAGGAGAGCAATGGTGGCCCAGTGGTAACGTCCCCTAGTTACGAGTTTACTTTGTGCAAATAATTTAATCAGTACTGCTCTCAAAACGGTGAAGGAAAACATCGTGAGGAAACATGTTCTAGAACCAAAAATTCGAAGACATGTGACGTCTACCAAACCGCGCTGGGCCCGCGTGGTGGTTACGGCCCACTCCCTCTTACAGAGAGGAGGCCCGTGTCCCAGCAGTGGGAACATTATAAGCTGATCATGATGTATCAGCAAGGGATGAAAGTGAAATAGACCTTTCTAATAACAAAACCGGGAAAATTATTTTGGTATTAGGTATTTATTTAATGGGAGGACCTATAATTTACATAAACAATATTCAAGAGTACTTTAAAACCACACGCTCTATCGTTTTGAGCCTGAAGCACTATTTATCACTGTGTTTTCTTCCGTTGTAAGTTTAGCGTGCTTAGGGCCATTTCGAAATACAAAAGCGATAAAATTAGGGAAACAGTCAACAATCAATTTTGAAAGGGCTGTATTCTATCACATTATCATCCATCACACAAAATTAAAGTTAAACATGCAATAGCAGCTAGGTACACATATACCTACATACTACTATAATGTTCCTACTGCTGGGATTCAGGCCTCATCTCAGTGAGAGGGAGTGGGTCATAATCCACAATAACCTGACCTAATACCTACCTACATGTGGTACCTACTTTTATTTTACCTAAGATTTTGGAACGCTGAATTTCTCCGATTTTATTTTGTCTATTAGGGTTCTAGGTCCTTAATCCGTATGTAAGTGGTAACCACATGGTTAAGGACCACGCTGCGAATTATCCTGTATTCTTGTTACAATCGCGCCCTTCTCTAATTTATCAATTCGTCTGGAAAGACCATAATTTTCCCAACAATGACGAGGACCACGCGATAAGATTATGTTAAGTTTTTCCTCTAGTTTCCCAGAAAATCTATAGAAAATTTATTATCTAACTTCATTACCTATCATAAAACACGTCAACAAGATACGGCATTGACTATTGAATCGATTGTATGCTCACACTCGATAATCGAATAAAAAATCGATACCGTACCTGATACGGATCCATTGTTCAATTGTTAAAACTTTAAAGAACTGCTGTAAAGGGGCTAGGATATTAATTAGTAATTAAAATTATGTCGACACAATAATTCAGATTACGGGGTTACTGTTAACCTGGGCAAAAGAACACTGTATGACAATGATTCTGGTCGGTTTTTTGTTAGCCTGAAGACCTATTGTACGGATTAGGCTAAGAAATTTGGTTGGAGAACTGGTGTGTGTCTGTACTTTACCTATAAAACCAATTAAAAACTACTTTGGTTTTCAATTTATTTTCATTTTTATATAATTATGTACTTATTGTAGGTAGGTACTTCATTGTATTTATTGGTAGCCTGTGATGATAGGGTATTGGTTTTAAAATAAAATAAATATTGGCGTGGGTAGCTGACATATGCCAAATAATTTTATTTATTTATTTATTTATTTAAAACTCTTAAACTATCATTACAGGTGAAACCTAATGCGATAGCTAAGCCTACTTATAATACTAACCATTTTAAATAACACTATTACTAACAATTACAAATAACTACACAATACATTAACACCAAATTACTTATAACTAAAACAATACAACCTTATAATTATGACAATGTAATCTTCACAGAAAATTAACATACATATGTTTTACATAAACATAACAATAAAAGAAACAATAAACATAACATAACATTAAACATAACATAACATTACACTAACTGTTGCTCTCGTAACATATTATGTATAAACTTACTCTTGCAAGTTCACTAAAGTAGCACGAAAAAATGTCCAACCTATTCTGAATTTCGTTAACAGTACGAATTGCTCGCGTGAGAGGTGCTTTGGCCAGCAGGTTGGTTCTGGCAGTTGGGACAGCCAGCAGTGGCGGGCGCCGCCGCCTCCACACGTAGCGGTCCGGAACAGAAAACCGCAAGCACTGAAGCACTCCCGGATTGTGCTCCTTACTTATTTAACGATCTGGGTCCCGTAATGTTAATTAATTTGCATACCTACTATTGTATAGAATGAAGTTTCTCTAACTGAACAGACAGCTGTGCTGCTGGGGAGTTTGTTGCGCCACTTCTCCTTCCCAGCGAAAGTACTAGGAAGTGGTGAAGGGCGGGCGTTTTGGGGGACAGTCTTATGTAATTTTAACGATCGAAAAGTGCTGATTCTCAGCCTAATTTGAATAAATGACTTTTGATCTTGATTTTAACAAAGAACCAAAGACCAACTGCGTGCGTGCGTGTACCTACGACCAGAACCCTAAATGCGTACCTAACAGTTTCAATCACAACCTGAATCATTTTGAAGGATATTTCTAATCCATTGCTTCATATGTTCGAAACATTTGTCTGGTCATCTCGTAAATAACGCAACGAATGTTGTTGAACTGTCAAAATTAAAGCCAATGAAACTGTTACCGTCTTTTTACAAAACGAAACCTAACTTTAGTTCTAGCCTAAACTATTGAGCCAGTACTTGTATTTTGAACTTTATTTCGATTTAGGCAAAGTTCTAAATACTAAAATGACAACTTAGCACCGAGCTAACCTGTCATTTTTGTGTAGAGAACTGCATTTCTCTATCAGTTGGGTTCTTAATTCAATAACTGGGTCAGTGGTTTAAACCTGATCGAAAGAAAAACCTTGTTTTGTAATAAAGGGGTTAGCGTTTTACGCAATTAACCCGCTGATCTATGAACGTAATCGAAGCAAAATCAGTATGAACGGATCATAGCAGGTGGCGTTCTGTGATTTCTGTCTAACCCCATGGGAAGGTGTGACTTTATGTAAGTATGAATTTTGACGCAATGATTTTAACAAGACTCGATTCCATAACCTCTTTAAATAATGATGACACAAACAAAAAACCAAATTTCACTTGACCCGTCTGACATTTGGTTTTATAATTAGATTATGAACTAAACGCTTTATAAATACATATAATTATGACCCAGTAGGTCAGCCTTAAGGGCAGGCCCATTTAAGCCATCATGCAGTCTTTAACTATTAAACATGATCTAATTTTGACCTATGAGTAAAAGCATTGACTCACGCGCAGGTGACTTGATCGATGGTCTATTATTAAGTCTTGTAGTAAGTATTTAATTATTTAGAATGTTATGTTTTTATTTAAGCGGTTTCTTTCTTCCTTTCCGCGACGCCCATTTTGTAGTTCCTATTTGATGTTTTTCAGTTAATATAAAAATTTGTGCAATAATATGCATTCCTGGATAAACCAGCCAAACCAAGACGTTTTAAAAAAAACTTGGAATTCTGTTTTTGTTTTTCTAAAATCAAGCTTAGAGATGCTTTGACCATATTGCTCTAGGTGCTTCACAGGTTCCGGAACGATAAACGAGACACAATAGACGTTTTATGGTTATGATGGCTACTGATGATATACTGTCCTTGAAAGTGATAACAATATCTTAATTTCCGTATTCGCGCTGAACACCAATTTTACATTGTTTTTTCTTCAAACTGGAACGAAGTAATGCCCCCGGATGTATTAATAAAAAGTTCTACTACGAAACCTGCATCATTTTACAGAATGAATAGTGACGTAACCACGTATCTAGTCGAGTCATAACTTTGTTTAATCGGAACAATTCTCATGAGATGATATCGGGCATCGGCGCAAGCGACGCTCATAATGACGTTTCACGCAACACGATCCGGTTCGTATTCAGAACGGAGCTAATGATAAACATTATAATTAATTTTATGTCATTGTAATTATCTCTAAATTGCAATTATAAAAATTCTGCATTCATATTCGTATTATTATAATTACATGTAAAAAGGTACACTCAACCGCAAATCAGTGTTAACACCCCCACTACGAAAACCACCTTTACTGCTACGACATACAGGCGATGTCAGAGTCAAATTGTTACCACTGCTGTGCGCAGTATGACCTGAGACCTCCACCGGATCGCCACAACGACCAGTCCTAGCAGTACAAGAACAACAATCTCACAAAGCTGACAATTTCTGTCTTCACTTATCGTCAATCAATCCTATATCGTGGTGTGATAGCGTAACAGACGGTATTTACGTTGTTGAGCAGACCATTTTTTCGAACATACAGTGTGGCGATTAGGTTATCACATGAATTGAAAGCACGTATTCTACATAACGTATATTAAACATACACAATTAAAATAATTAATAACAATTAACTTTTTAGTCGTGGGACCTTTTTTTCGTTTCAGTATTTACCTAACAACGTTAAACTTAATTTGTGTTTACTTAGTGACAATAACATAAAGTTTGTGTTGAATTCTTGATACCATTGCCTCACGCGTGTCTAGTGACTTATTATCAAGGATGGTTTATTTCATGACAATTTTAACGCCAATTATTTTATTTTATTTTTTTTTCTTCTATTTTTAGTAAAATTTAAATTTTATTATTTTAACAGACTTTTAACAACTTGTAATGACCGCTGTACTATTTTATGTGATAACCTAATCGCCACTCTGTATAAAGCAATGGATTAGCAATATCCTTCAAAATGATTCAGATTGGGATGGATAGTGCGTAACGCAATTAGCCTTCTTTTCGCTGTCGTTTGTCTATCTGGCTGATTCTTATATGCTTTCGCCGAAGGGTTTCTCTACAAAAGTGCTCATCTGCCGCTGCCCCTATGTTACCTTACTCATCAATTGTTTATTGTTATCCTTTACTTGGGACACGACATCATTATTTCTCCATCTTATTATTTGGTTAAACCATAGCGTGAAATTATTTATGTCCTTATAGAAAAAAGATTGCATCTACAACTGTTTCACTAAATGATCACGTTTCGATGTCAAATACCTTAGTTTCTGAATTGAAAGCATAAGGTGCATCCTTGAAGGATGACAAAATACATCAGAAATATTGTCTAAGAGTTTGTGTTTTAGATTTTTGATAATAAATCTGCAGTTATGCTTAATGAGGAGTCAGACTTTGCTTTACTCACGGCTGTGATTAGTTATGTACATTAATTTGAAAGAAATAATATCAACTGAGATGAGATAGTAATATTTGGGTGATCATCACTGATATAATTTATTTATTTTATTATTTAGGTATGTACACACAGTAAAATACATAATGATATGACATAGATATAATAATAATAATATAATATAATTTATTTATTTATTTGTGCTTAATTTATTACCTTGAGTATACTGTTGACATTACAATATATAGGGTTGCCAGTAACAGTCACAATACCCCCCGTACTAGTATTACAGTGGGGTATAATATAATAAGTCTACTCTATCTCACTCACCCTACCTTCAATGACCAATCGGCCAAAAGAATCACCAATTGGGTCCCACTAAACGTACGACGAGTCCTGGAGTGCAAGCAAGGTTTTATTTTAATTAAAAAAAAAATACTTTCTTAAATGATCATCTAAAGGGGTTAGTTAGGGGATGAAAGTTTTTAGAGGGAAGTTCGTCATTTTAATTCCATTAAATTAGCAGTAGGTACCTATGTTCAGATAGCGTGATTTGTGTGCTCATAGCTTCGATTAACAATATAATTAATAATTCTGAAAAAGAAAGCAATTGATTTTTCGGCCAGTGCATGCAAGCTGCATGCACTGGCCTAAAAATCAATTGCCACCAAGTAACGAGCCGGAAGGTTTCAACAACTATTGAGCAAATAACATCTTTCAATAAAAAAATGTACGTAGTATCATGTCATGTAATGTTTTGGCACTAATTGTGACCCCGTCTAACCCGTCAGGGGTCATAAGCATGATTTAATGTACCTACGACAGAATGTGAAAACAAAAGTTTTGTAAATGCTTTTTATCTCTCGCTGAATCAAAATCGTCACGGTTATGATGTCCACGGGTCACTCAAATAAAATGTTGGCTTCAATCTTTGGCCAGGTGAAATCAGTTCAGTTTGACAAAGAATTAATTGAGTGCCTTAAGTTACGTGCCTGTAGGTACTTCAGCATTTTACTTTTGAATAAACTTTAACATTTGTTATAATTTCAATAACAATGCCTACTGGAAGGATGCTGGAAATGAATTCAGTTTTCAAAACACCGCACCGCACCGCACCGGAAGACGTAGCGTTGGAAGGCCTCCCACGAATCAGCTGGATGCGAGAAGCACAGAACTGGTCAAAGTGGCAGTGCTTGGGGTAGGCCTATATCCAGCTGTAACGGACATCTTTGGGCTGAAATTAAGATTATGATGATGAATCAAACCGCGGTTGAATTTTCGCAGTGGCTTCCGCGTTATGGGACAAGACAAATATTTGTATGGCTTGTCATTTTTGTTCCGGGTATTGGTATTTTAGATTTGTGCCTCATCCATGGTCCTTCAATACTTCAATACCATGAGACAATGTTTAATAAGAATATCTCACAGAAAGCTCCCGTACATCAAAGACCTAGAGGTCAAAAATATCACAATTTACTATAATCTGTCATTATGGTGGTTACGCATTGCGTTGCATGAACTTGACCTTATTGTGGCCTATTTGATGGATCTTCTCATATTTACGTTTAAGTGGACAGTAACTACCAAATTATACGTGTGCGAAATATGAATGAGACGTCTCTGAATACTACAGACTTTCGTGTATTGAGTATTCTGTGTTCGTCTAATAAACTAAGTGCACTGTGAAGGGTCATTTTGCAAGCCATGGTCCGGGGCGAGAGGGAGTGGGAGGCAGTCACCTCCTTCTGCGAAGCAGTCATGCTAGCGAAGGAGGTGGCTGAGAGGCTGAGGGAAAGAACCTCACGCCTCAGCCGCCGCGGGAGACGCTCCGGGCGTCGGGAGCCGCGTGACGACTCCCGGCCACCGTAGGCGCGGGCCTGCGGGCGGTGAGTAATGGGTAGCTCACCGTCCGATCAGGACCAGGCCCGTGCCGGAGGGCGCGTTGTGTTCCACGCGCGCCTCAAAGAGAAAATGTCAGCAGAGGACGGGGCCCCATAGGGCCGAAGCCTGCCGGGGCGGCGGGATTTTCCGAAAGGTTAACCGCTGCCCTGGAACAGAAAGGGCTAAGGACGGAACACGGGTGGGTTTTAGTCAGTAAAAGTCTGACACTCCCTTCCGCTTCACCCAGAGCGGGAGGGGTCATTTGATGATTTCCCATCCACAAAAAAAAAAAAAAAAAAGGGTCATTTTGAAATTAAAGAAAAAAAGAAAGAAAAATATTTATTTGGGACTCGCACAGGACATACAAATATTAAAAAGGAGCAAAGACATTTAAAATAACATAGGTAATTAAAAACCTAGATGCGAGGCTACAAAGGCTCCTTCTATCTTGCCATAGTGCTGCGATATTTAAAAAATGCACCTGCACCCCTTGACATCGTCTCTTTAAAAAGATAAAAAAACTTTGAGTGACGCGAAATCACATGATGGTATGGTCCTAATTAAGTGACTGGTCCTTCTCTCCGAGAACATATCTTTCTGATTTAAAAATCAGACCGTGCGACACAATTAATCTAATAGATTTAGTATATTTCTCCTCATATTTCTTTATTTAATTAATTTCACACGATGTTTCGCAATTTGGAGCAGCTCAGGGCAAAGTTGAGCGTCAGTTGCAAAATATTCATCCCGTTTTGTGTTCGTTTGAGTAATAAATAAGACGAGCATGAACAGTTGTTGCCCAATTCTGACGGACGTGTAACGATTTGTATTTAAAGCCAGGTACAATATAGTGGTTACTCTTCTTGGTTTGTTATGGTCCTGCAGTATAGGGTTGCCAAAAGAGTTGCTGTTTGCTAATGAATAGAAAGTACCACACTCTAATCTAGAATTTTTTTTCAGTATCTTGCTCTGCTTTTATTTTCAGGAACCTAACATTTAAATAGTCCGCGAAAAATAGCTATTTCTAGAACTTTTTAAATGTCGATCTAATACAGGGTGGCAAGGCCATCGACGCGCAAAGTGAAACCATGAATTTAGCATATGATTCTAGACCAAGCGTAGAAATGTTTCGTCGGTCATAAAAATTTAAAAAAATCAGCTGTTCCATAAAAAAGATCAATACCAATTGTTACATGGAACAGCAATTTTTTTTAAATAACCTACGAAAATATTTCAAGTCTGGGGCGTTCAGAATCATGTACTGAAACCATGGCAACAGGTTGCACGTCAATGTCATACCACCCTGTATATTTTTAGTAACAAAATAGACATCCCTGAAATATTTTATACTAAATATTTAGAGCAGAACAAAGCTTCGCAAAGTTCGTGTCATAATTTTGATGGAGAGTCACGAAAGAAATAAATTGAGGAACTATCAGATTTTTAATTATAACCTTTTCTTACATTTTATTTTCGTCACTAGTTTGCAAGTGACCCATTTTTAAGTTGGCTAAAACCTTTTAGTTGATTTTTTTTTAATGTTTGTATTAGTTTAGTCAGCTCAACCTTTTTCGATCGTTCTTGTTGTTATTTCCAATCTGGGATTCGGATTCTTTTAAAAATTCGCAAAGCTGTAGTTACTGCCGTATATTTTTCTTTTTGCCTCATCTAAACTAATATTATAAAGTGACAAGACCTCATTTTTTGCTACGCTTTTACGCTAGCACAGCTGAACGGAAATGGATGAAATTTGGCACATTGATACACCATGACCTGGTTTAGGATACTTTTTGTCCCGATATTCTCACGGCGTCGAGACTTACGCAGGTGAAACCGCGGGCTGCAGCTAGATGTTCATATACTGCTTCTAGGTCTAGATTGCAAACCTACCTACCTAGGTAGGATTTCTTATAAAAACATGGTCGAGTTCCCAAGGTCATGCTTTGGGGATGCTGACCATGTTTTTAAAAGAAAACCAGTTGGTCAATTATTTTGATGACAAATTCGCAAATTCCAGAATTACCTTATTTAATTCCATTGTGACTGCACTAAAGGTATCTATCTAGTACACAATATCATAGACATAGAAGTATTCAGGTCTTTAATAAAGCCTGAAATATTCAGTTCACATTAGCCAACAAACGCGCCATCTTCGCAGATGTTCACGTCTGAATGTGTTGCATACGATTGTAGGATTTGCATTTAGAAGGCTCTGAATAGGCCTGTCTGCTTTGTTGTGATATATGAACACAGTGCAGAGTAATGTGTTTGGTACACATTTAATGTGTAACCATTATGAATGTTTACAGTTCTCACCATATAATATTCATTTTATTTTCCTATTTTATTCATAGTTAGTGTGTGACTCATACTCGTGCTTTGATTGTGGTCCTAGGTTCCGCACTGGGCCCGCGTGGTGGATTATGGCCCATTCCCTCTTCTAGAGAGGAGACCTGTAAAAGTCAGACAACTAGTCTTCAAAGCTTAATTCTTGCTCACAGGAGTTCAGATTTTTATTCGTGACAGTCAATATATAAAGCGGTTAATAATCTTGACGTTGGTTACTGTGACGTTGAGCAAAACATGTTACTTGCATGAGCGACTGGCTTCTGCCCGCGGCATCGCCGTGAATGCCGGAAATATTCACGGGTGTTTTTTTTTTGCGTGTAAACCTATTTTTTTTTCTAGAATAAAAGTAGCATAACAGGTAGGTAATTCTTATGACATCAGCTATCTGCCAGTGAAAGTTCCGTCAAATCGGTCCAGTCGTTTCGGAGATTAGCCGGAACAAACTGACAGATAGAAAAAATAAAATAAAAACATGATTTTATTTTATAAGTAGAGAGATATACTTTCATATGCATTTAATAAAAAGCTGCTATTTTGACATTACAAGCAGACACTTAAATTTTATTTATTTGTTTAGATATATAGCTGTAGTTAATCTGCTGTAAGATATTAAAGCATACCGTGATACAGAAAACGAATTTCGCAAAAAAGAACCAAAATAACAGACTAGTCAGGATACTCATTAAAAGAGTGGTATCTAGAACTTAATCGATACATTCGATCCGATTGCACTACGAATGGTCGTTGAAATGGCTACCAATCTGTAGAAAGTACCGGGTATCATTTCTAATTGCTAATCTTAGGATCTTATCTAGGATTCAGATTGCGATAACTGCGCTAGAGAGACAATGAGATGACAAAAAGATGTGTCTATTATACAACTTGTGGCAGTTTCGAAATTGGAATTTAAGATGAACTTTGGAGTTTGATTGGTACAGTTCACAAAAATGTTACAAATTATTAAAGGAAACCTCTTATTTTGTTGTTGTTGCTCTCTTTACGAGAGGGAGTGGGCTGTAATCTACCACGAGGGCCCAGTGCGGGTTGGTAGATGACAGATGTTTTTGAATTTTGGGTTCTAGAACATGTCGGTTTCTCCAGGCTGTTTTCCTCCACCGTTTTGAGAGCAGCGGCGATGAATTAAATTACACAAAGTAGGGCCTGATAGGTTTGAACCCACGACATACAACCCGAAAGTGGCCCGTTACTACTGGGCCACCATGCTCTTTACATAAAATACCACATACTAATACGACTAGCAAATAAAATAAGAAATAAAACGCACAAAATTATACTTCCTCGTTTTAATTATGGGACGGAAAATGAAGCCAAATAAATAAATGAAATTCAATCTGATAAGGTTTCTTCAACCAAATTTAAATGAAAAACATGGCTCATAAAAAAATTGGTCCTTCGAGACTAATCTGAGATGAAAGATCCACAGACTCGCCCACGATTGATCCTCACTCGAATGATCATTGATCATCAACCTGAAAATATATTTCAATGTGAAAGCTCCTGCTATAGTTTTTCTTTGTGACGTCATTGGATCCTTGAGAGTTTATTATTTATTTATTGATATTTTCTAGAATGATCATACTCGTCTGGCTTAAGAAGTTCATTGTCTGTCGGTAATTGTTTTCGTCCAGGCACAACGGCCTAGTAACGTTAACTTTACATTACTAGAGCTGATTTTTCCAACGCCAGATAATTTTATCGGAGGAATAATTTTGAATTTTTGACATTTCTTCCATACAATAACTGTCAAACGTCAATTTTATTCCACGAATAAAAATTATCTGTCGATTGAAAATTCAACCCTTAACGTCCAAATATGAGACGATATGTAAAGCTAGCGAGTAAGTTTTATATTTTATAAATTATTAATTTAGCAGAAGGCCAATACTCGTAATTGGCCTTCGTATTGGTTTATAAAAAAAAACGTTCAAAATGTAGTCGCAGTCTCTTCTCGGCGACAAACAAATGTCAAAAAAATTTCAAAATGTAGGGAAATTAGAAGCATTTTTTGACAGATTGAGACTGAGATCAGACTGTGTACGGTCTTAAAATTACGAGAATTACCCCTCTGGTTACCGCAAACAATGAAACAAACAATTAATAGTTTGACCAGCAAATAAGTTGGAAGTTTGTCGGTAAACCACAAGTATCGCAGAAGCTAAGTGACCTAGTTTACAAAACTTTACGTTTGCAAATCGTACGCATCCCTTGGTAAGCGGTGGTGGTTGCTATAGCAACGGTGATAAAAGCCTGCGCGGCCGCAGCGCACCACAGTCCGCGCACTCGCGCAAGCGCTCCGTACGCACTCGGTGAGTTTTTTTTTCTTTGGAAATAGTTCGTTTTTTGAAGTGTCCTGAATATTTTATTTAGACTTCTTTGTGAATGCATTTTTAATGAATTGGAATTTAAATAGATTGTAAGTGGTGAAATTCTTTGTCGGTCAAAGTTCAGAGTGCCTTTTCGTATATAAGTCAAAGTATTTTTTGCTTAACATAAGTATCCCATTTGGGTTTTCATATTTGGTTTCGAATAAAAACGAACCCAATATTTCAAAATAAAAAAGCATCGGGCGCCGCCCAACGATTTACACCCGCCCAGTTTCTTACGCTAATAAGATTTCAGAGATTTTTTTTGGACTGTTTTGTTCTTTACTCATTATATTTTATAAGAAAATCTGTTTAGTTAAATTACAATTTTATTATTACATGACTTCTTATATTTTATTTTAAAAGACTACATTCATCACCTTGGTAAATAAATCATAATTATTTCAAAGTGTCCGTAAGGCCTTTAATGGTATGTTTTTTGTATCTTAAAGTTTTCAAATTTATTTTGAAACGACGAAATATACAACGGCAATCCACCATTATTTTATTCATCATATTTTTATATTGACTTTGATTAAATACCTGAAACTACGATAATTAATAAGCATAGGTATAATTTAACACCAATAACATAGACAAACTCCTAGTAACTCAAGCGGAAGGAAAGGTAACTGCGGAACTAAGGACAGGCGCGGTGTTTGGTTTAAAAAATAAGTTCATAATTCTCAACAAATATATAAAAAAAAAATATTTTTCGAACTTAGAACTGTAACAAGTGTACCTGATAAAGCAATTATTTGTTCTTAGCAGTCACCTTTAGTTACATGTAACTCGATATGTACCAGTCTTACCAAGGGAAATCGTGTTAACCAGTAACTGGGTTGTGGAGGTAAAATAGGTAGTCGCTGCATGTAAAATAATGGTGTTTAGCTGCATCCGGTTAGACTGGAAGCCAACCCGAACATAGTTGGGAAAAGGCTAGGCAGATGATAACTCGATATGTACTATATTCTTATCATGTTTATTTATTTACTAAAACGGCGGACAAAAAGCGGACTGAATGCCTGCGGTATTTTCTACCAGCCAACCTTAGGGTGATACAGAGACAAAACATGGCAGGTGCAACATACGGGATGAATAGCTCGGAAATGATTATAAAACACAATAATAAATACTAATACATAGATACATACATATAAACAAAATGAACTGCCAGGAGAAATAACAATTGCTAGCTGAGAAAACGAATCCTGCCAATCAGCGCAGAGATGTTTCGGCCAACTTCTGACGGATATGTTCACGTGCGAAGGCACAGAACATGATCAGACCAAGACTTTAAAAAATAACCGACTGGTCTGGTCTGATCATGTTCTGTGTTACCTAGTTCAAAACTATAATAAATCGCCGCCGAACTACTGAGATAAATTCTTAACAAAACGGCTTCCACACCGTATTACAATCACAATAATAATTATGTCGATTATAAAAAGTTTCGTCTCATACCTACACAATGTTGCCAACATTCTTTTCACATTGATCGTTTTTCTGAAGCGTGTCTGCGCCTGCGGTGACAATGAGGGGTTTTTGTTACTAATAATATGTATGAACAATCGAAGCATTGCACTGCGGTTCGGTTGAAGGTGGTAGCAGTTTCAGAGATCTTTGTATTGTTTTAGATTGAAATAACGAGATTTGATCTTAGACATGTTTATGTGGGATCATAATTTATGTTCTGTGGTTATTGGTATCCGTTCTAAATTGAAAATTGTTTGGTTTAGCAAATATCATTGGGTTTAGCTACAAAAGGAGCATTAAGGTAGGATATTAGATAATAACTATGGTGGTCAGTTAGGATTTAGAAGAATTTATTTTTAGAAGAACTTTTTTTGTTTAATTGTTTTAATGTTAAATTCTATTTTGGTTTATTAGAAATTAGTGTTTACTGTGCGCTGATGTGAATGCAGTAGAACAAACTAATTCACTTATAACACTTGTTTCTAAATTTATTTTTAAGCTGATATTTACTTAAAATAAACCATTTTTTCTTATTGTATAAGAAAATAAAACAAAATCGGAATCTAAAATGTGGTACATTAAGGTTTGAATTAATTTTAAAATTGACTTTTAAGAATAAACAAAAAACGAAAACAATAAGAAAAATAAATGATAATAAAAGTTTTATCAAATAAATGAAAGAAATCTAAAATACGGTTTCAATTAACCCGCACGGAACAAATATTTGTATGACCTACAAGTAGTTGTTCCGGGTCTGACTGTTTGTGTATGTGAGTTTAAATGTTTGTAAACGCACCGATACGGGAGAAATTCCTAGTGTGGGGCAACGTTTTTTTTTTTAAAAAAAACCAAACAAAAAAATATATTCTAAAACAGACTTACAAAAATAACCAATAAAAGCGACCTAATCCAGAAATTAAACGAACAAATTATAGACAGAACCGCTCTCCTAATCAAACTCGCTCTTAGCGTTAATCCCATGAATTAACGGTATCGTAATTATCAGAGTCAGAGTCGCACACTTTGTTTCCGCTGCCACCAATTTCAACTTTACTATTCAGTCGACCATTTCCGTAGAATGTAGGTGCACTGTGGCATCTTTATTACGTGTAATCAAGTTATATTGGAGCACTGGTGGCCAAGTGGTAAAGGCCGCGATTTATGAGTCGTAGGTTCGAACTCGGGCAGGCGCTTTACATAATCAGCCTATCATATTCCCACTGCTGGGACACAGGCCTCGTTTCTGTGAGAGGGAATGGGCCGTAATGCAGTACGCGGGAGGCGCTTTACTTTGTGTAATTTATGTCATCATCACTGCTCTCAAAAACGGTAAAGGAAAACATCGTGAGGAAACTGGCATGTCTTAAAACCAAGAATTCGAAGACATGTGACATCTACCATCACCAACCCGCACTGGGCCCACGGTGTCGATTACAGCCCATTCTCTCTCACAGAGAGGAGGCCCGTGTCCCAGCAGTGGGAATGTTATGGGCTGATTATGCTAAGTTACTATTTCAAAAGGCTGTTTTTGTAACAAACTAAGCTTCCTGAAAATAGATGCTAAGATCGTTAGAAAAAACACAAGTTTCTATTTGAATGGCAGTAAGGTTTTTGATGCAATACTTTATGCTATTTATGAACAGCACAAATATGATATTCTTGAAAATATTATGTAAATAAAGATGAATGTTACGTGGATTTCGTTCATTAATTGACAATTGCTACTTAGTTCTTAGTAATATTCTTCAGACGGCGGCGTGCGTATAAACGAGACAAAAGGAGTATGTAAGGTTTGTAGGTAGTTTCTGCATACCCCCATAGGAAGACGATGTGAGTGTATGTATGTATTCTAGTTAGTACGTAGTACAGAATTTAGCAATGATATGAAACGACCTGTAAAGCTTTTGTTCGGACTTTTTAATAGACACTGTAGACGTTTGATTGAGGCATAGTAAAAAAAAAAGAATAAAAACACTAATTACTTGTAGCAGCTTTTATTTATAAAACATCTTAGGGGTTTATTCATAAATGTTGCTTAAAGTTAAGTAATTATTAGCGACTGTTTAATCATACGTTTTTGCGCATTTCTGTTTTACTATAGATTTAAACGTCTCTTAACTTTAAGCAACGTTTATAAACGAACCCCTGTATCTCTAATCTAAAAATAAATTAATCAAAAGAAATTATTACTTTGTCACGGTCAATTACGAGTAACTTCTTTTATTAGCCTCCCATATATCGCGTAATACGGAGATATTATTGTTACATACATACATAAACCCTCACATCTCCCCATGGGGATAGGCAGAAACAACAGAACAGGTGGCGTTCTGTAACTACGATGCTTACATACTATTGATATTACTGTTATTTTACAAAAAAAATACAATTACTAGGACGTGACTGTTCAATGTTAATTCGCCACACCCACTAATTAACACTCAGGTACAAAGATAATTAGATACGCATAGTCTCAGAATAGAAGAGTTTTGTTAAATAACAGTAGGCCATGCGGAAGTTATGATTACTTAACAGGGAAGCTAAATTATTGCTTAGTACTTAACTAAAAAAATAAACCGTCAAAACTTACAAAAGTATTTAATGCCCCATCATCATCTGCCCAGCCGTTTCCCAACTATGTTGGGGTCGGCTTCCAGTCTAACCGGATGCAGCTGATAGCAGTATTTTATATGGAGCGAATGCCTATCTGACCTCCACAAACAGATCACTGGGTAAGACTGTTTGTCAGATTTCCGGACTTCTGACGACCCGTAACGACTATCAAAGATCTACGGATGACAGCCGGAACCAACGGCTTAACGTGCTTTTTGCCTCATGACTATTTTTTTATTGGTAGGTTATGCCTTTGTATCCAACTTTGCCACGGGGCAAAGGTTTCTTTCATATAATTTAACACGTATTCCATTTTTTAAATAAATAGTGCAGTGAAATATCTCCCTACTGAAAATCTATTTCATCCACATAAGTACCCCATAAATACCCTTGTGACAATAACAGTCACACGGGTCGATCGATCAGGTTAAGCTACGGTTGCCGCGGTTGGTTCGTGATGGGTGACCATCTTCACATACCAAGACCCCTCCGTGCCTTCGAAAGCACGTGAAGCCGTTGGTTCCAGCTGTCATTCGTGAATCTTTGACAGTCATTACGGGTCGTCAGTAGCGCGAAAGTCTGAAAACCAGTCTTACCAAGGGGTATCGTATTACTCAGTAACTGGGTTGTGGTGGTCAGATAGGCAGTTGCTCCATGTAAAATACTTCTATATTCAACTGCATCTGGTTTGACTGGAAGCCGACCCCAACATAGTTGGGAAAAGGCAAGGCAGCACCCAAATTGCGTCTATCTATCACAATCTGGATAATTATGAAGGACATTGCTAAACCATTGCTTCATAAGTTCGAATAATTTGTCTGTTCAACAACGTAAATAACGCAATGACTGTTGTTGAACTGTCAAAATGAAAGCGATTCCTATTGTTAGTGTGTTACGCCATTACCCCACTGATGATGATGATAAGTACCGATACCGCTGCGTAACTGACCTACCTCACTCAACTGATAGTTGACCCAGTGATCTGCCTAATGTTTCTCAAGTTCTGAGTTGAGCTACACGATTACTACCAAATGCACAAATCTGTGTGGTACTATCCGCAAAAAAAAAAACACATCAGGCACTAATCTAGATTGTCTTTATTTGACCAAGATTATGTCTGGACGTTAAAAGAGATTTTGACCCCTGAGTTTGTTCGCCTCACGCCATTTCTTCTCAGAGGTAGTCAGATAGAAAATTTCGACTCCTTCTAGCATATTTTTTTTATAATATGACACGCAAAAGTGACTCCGATATCCTATTTACAGAATAAACAATTTAATTTAATTGCTACTGCGTGTGTGTTTTGTGGGCAAAAAAAGGCCAGTCTTGTGTTGAATCTAAATTGCATCTCATTGAATGAAAAGAGCTTGAAAATTACTAGGTAATTATGTAATAACAAAACTCAGCAATATTTTTTAGAATAGAGAAAATATTTATGGTCCTAACGTAGTAGTTTTAATGGTCAAAATGTATAAAAGAACAACGAAATAAAAATTCACACGGGTAACATCTATTTATAAACAAAACAAAAAACGGTCTGCATGCCAATAATATATGTAATTAAAGGGCCTTCACTAAAATTATGGTTCATAACATTGTATTTGGAGTGTCTAGTTTGATTTATAAATACTAATAATAACTTTATATTATAAAGAGAAAAGGTTTGATTTGTTGTATGTTTGTTTGCTACGCTTTCACGCTAAAATGGCTGAACGGTTTTGGATGAAATTGGCACATGGTAGGCCATGACCTAGATTAGGACATAATATACCTTTAATCCCGATATTCTCATGGGATCGAGACGTATACGGGTGAAACGGCGGGGCGCAGCTACTAAATACTATGTTATTTTGATTTTGTTATTGTTTTTAGAAAAACATTACATACCTATAGTAATAAAATCTCACGTAGGTAGACCTTTTATTTATACCTGAGGGGCAATTCTCGTAATTTTAAATACGTTCACAGTGTGATCTCAGTCTCAATCTTTAAAAAATACTTCTAATATCCTCACATTTTTGAAAAGTTTCTGACGTTGATTGTTACTGAGATGAGATTACGACTTGATTTTGAACGTCTTTAATTACGAGACGCCTTCTGGTAGTTTAGAAATTCGCATCTTTCCCACCTAGAGAACCCACGTGCGAAAAGCAACTAAATTCCATAGAAATGACCTACCAATTTGGCCGTAATGGGCGCAGTGTTGCGTGGATGGCCCGCAGTGATGCGTCGGTCACGTTCCATCAGGCCGACAGTTTCAGAACACGCTCTTACAGCACATGACCCCGGGCCAACCACATCTATGTAGGTGATAAGTACTAGATCTGTTTCAACTATTAAGATAGCGCTTGGAGAAATATTTGTTACTATAAAGGTGTCTCGACTACAAAGGACCAGCCCTCAATGTATCGATGACAACGGTTTTGGTCTTTTTAGTCATGCAAATATTAAATCAAAAGACATTTATTTAAACTAGGTTGAGAATCAGGACTTTTTGAACATCAAAAAAAAATGTAACATGGCATTTATTGAATTTTCGTAGTCATCGTTCGTAGCAAGCAAAAGACATCAACGCGTTCGCAAGCAACAAAATTCGCATACCTAATATGTTTTAAACATGCGGTTGATATTTATTTAAAAGGGCTGATTTTTCCAAGGTCAGATTTATTTTGTCCGTGGAAAAAAATTACATCTACATGTTTTTGTATGGACAAACAGACAAAAATTAAAAATTTATCAATCTGCCTAGCCTTACCCGGGTCGGTTTACAGTTTAACCGGATGTAAATTGAATACCAGTAAAATGATGGCGCAACAAAAATTCAAAATCATTTTTCAGATAAAACCGTTGGAAAAATCAGCCTTAAATCTTAACATTATTTATTACTAGCTGCGCCCCGCGGTTTCACCCGCATAAGTTTCGATCCCGTGGGAATATCGGGATAAAAAGTATTTTATGTGTTAATCCTGGTTATAAACTATCTGTGTACCAAATTTCATCCAAATCCGTTCTGTAATTTTTACATCCATCCATCCATACATACAAACTTTCGCATTTATAATATTAGTAGGATTACTTGAGCGATAAAAATCACAAATAAATATAATAATAAATCGATGCGCATTTTCATTTGTCTAGTAGCTGTGCACGGTCGCACCTCAAGCTATATAAGGACTAGTCTAGAAAAAATAAGAGAAAAATACAACATTGAGATTCTGACTGGGTTTCTGTTTTTCTATTTTATTTTAAAACCCCACCAAATAGGAATGTTTTGACAACTAAAATACTAGCTTTGAAATTATAAAAAATGAGCAATAGAATTAACATAAAAATATTATTAAAATTTCGATTATGATTGTAAATATTTGTTTGGTCAATCCCTAGTATCAGGTGGAATGACACTGACACTTCACTCCACGCTCACTTCACCTATGTTTTCACGGTGAGATGGTTACAGAATCGACCGGCTGCTCTTCTTTGAGATAGTTTAGTGTCTATAGGTAATTTGCAAAGGGCGCGTGTAATAGCTGGGACTGCGGATGTTATTTGTGAAGTGTTGGGTGTAGCGTGTGTCGTGACACGTGTATCTTGTAGTGTCAGGCAGTTGTTAATAAAAGTACTATGATTTTGATATTTCCAAAATGGACACTTGTCGTTTACGAAGTCTGTAGATACGAAATAAGAAAGTACAGTTCGATCGGATATTTTAACATAACATAACGCTCTCTTATTAATCGCTTTTCAGTCATACCACGACATTTTGGGGTGAAAAGTTTTTTTTTTAAGAATTCGTCTTTTCAGAAGCCCGAAAGTCTGATAACTAGTCTTATCTAGGGGTATCCTGCTACCCAGTAACAGGGGGTGTAAATAAGATGGGCAGTCGTTCCATGTAAAATGGTATTAAGCTGCATGTGGTTAGAATTGAAGCCGACCCCGACATAGTTGGAAAAAGGCTAGTCAAATGATGAAGATTTTATCCAATTTCATCTGGGCTGGGAAGGTATGCCATACCTATAGTCATCTATATATATAAAATGAATCCCTATTTCCCTTGGTCACGTCATAACATGAGAACGACTCTACCGATTTCAACCATCTTTTTTAAAAAAGTTTTCTTATACTTTGTAGAAGGTTCTTACGGAAAAAAAATTAAGGAAGTTGCTTCACGCGAACGAAGTCGTGGGCAAAAGCTAGTAATATGTATTAGAACGGCTGGACCGATTTTTACGATCTTTAATTTGTTGGATTTGGCTCCGACCGAATAGCAGAATAACTATTAAAACATGGGAAAAATTCGCGAAAAAAAAAACAGGAAGATCTCTGATAATCTGAGGCGGTACGAAGTTCGCCGGGTCAGATAGATAAGATATTAAATACTTTGCGGAAGACGTATTTCATTTCAATTTTGACGTTACCTTGCGTGCCGTATGCGTGCTACAAAGTCATTATGACCTTTAGAATAAAAATATTAGCTCATCGTCATCAGTCACCACAGAACTGGGTCATTATAATGATATAACGCACAGAAATATTGTAATAAGACAGGCAACATCCCGTCCTTACTTACGCATTACAGTAATTTGAGGCATTCGTGCATTTTTATTACATTTGATTAGATTACGAGTATTATAGCTGCTGGTAACTGCACCTACCTGCGTAATCATTGTTACTTACTCAACGGATGAGCAAAGTCGTGGGTAATCGCTATTATTGTAATTCAATTATTTCTGTAAAATACTAGCTCAGCTGTAGGTATCATCATCTGCCTAGCCTTTTCCTATGTTGGGGTCGGCTTCCAGTCTAACCGGATGCAGGTGAATACGAGTATTTTACATGAAGCGACTGCCTATCTGACCTCCAAAACCCAGTTACTGTGGATAATACGATATCCCTTGGTAAGACTGATTGTCAGATTTTCGGGCTTCTGACGACCCGTAAGACTCTAAAAGATCCACGAATGACAGCCGAAACCAACAGCTTAACGTGCTTTAATAGTGCTAAAGTAGTAAAATAATTAATGAATTAATTGTTTCAGATTTAGTTTAAGCCCAGAGGTGCAGCACCAACACCATGCTGCGTTTGTCAACTTTTTGCAGTAAGTACTATATAAGATGGCCTTTACTACAGCGTTCTTCTATGATATGATTAAAAGCAATAAGAAAGGGAAAAATTTATACAGGGTGGCAGGGACGCGCAAAGTAAAACCATGAATTCAGTACATGACGCTAGTTTTCGAAAAAACCCATGTTTCCAAAAAAAACGGGTTGCACTCCGGGAGTGCCGGCAGAAGTGAAAACTTGAATATTAACGTTGTGCATTTTTGATATTTTGGAATGCGGTCTACTCTCCCTCGAATTTTCGATCAGGTCACGTGTCCTGACGCGAGCTCCGTTTTACGAATTTTCGATCACGTCACGTCAACATTTTTTACCCCTCAGAAGAAAAGTGCACAACGCCGCTAAAGAAGTTTTCACTTCAAAAATCTGCTGTTTCATAGAAACAGGGCAATACTAATATGTATTTTTTTTCATAACCAACGAAAAATTTCAACACAGAGACTTAAGATTCATGTAAAGAAAAAATGAAAGAAGAAAGAAAAAAGTTCATGTACTGAATACATGGTAATAAAAAAATGTAATGACAAAGATAAATGTGTGTAAGGTCATATCCCTATGTATTTTACTGTGTGTATGGTCACCAAAGGAGATAAGTAACCAGGGCCGTCGGATATAGTTGAAGTTTGACAAGAAACCGATGGATGTTTTCGAATTTAATTTAATTTAATTAATAGAAAACAAATAGTTTATTTATCAAATTAAATTTCATTAAATAATATCCAACGGTTTCTTACTAAACTTCAACTATATGCGATGCCCTGCGGTTACTTATCTCTTTTGCCGACTGTACATAAATAATAAAATAAATATGATATGACAAAGATAACGACTACCTTCTAACTTGCTGTTCTTGATATTCGCGAAGAACGAAATATCATCATCATTTCATCATCATTTTCCTGCCCTTATCCCATGTTACTTGGGGTCGGCGCAACACGTTTTCTTCTTCCATTCTCCCCTGTCAACCGTCACGCTATCATTCACTCCCTTCTCTTTCATATCATTCCTCACACAATCCATCCATCTTTTCTTCGGCCTTCCTCTCCCTCTCCATCCATCAACATGTATATTCATCACTCTTTTAGTCAGAACGCAAGAACGCAAATATCAATAACAGTTAAGTTTCAAACAAATACCGGAATAAACTTATATATTATGTATCTAATCTAATATTTAATCATTTCTGCACCAACAAGCATTCACTTATAAAGGAACACGTACGCACACAACCTCTTCACCTCAGGATAATCAAGGAATTATAGAAAATGACGTCATGGAATAGCTATGCATTCTACCTATGCAATTTCTCGTCTTGCATAATGTTAGCTCTGGCTGACGATTTATGGTCACAAATGTCTGTAATTAAGATTTTAAAGCCCACAATCAAACTACAATTCAATGCCTAATTAGACAAGGGTTCAAATCGTTGGATGAATTGGTAGGTTTCCGGAAATATAAATCAGCCTATGATGTTCCCACTGCTGGGACACAGGTCTCCTCTCTTTGAGAGGGAGTGGGTCATAATCCACCACGCGGGTCCAGTGCGGGTTGCTGGATTCCGGACATCGCATATACTTAGCGAATTCCTGAGATTCATCTCGAAAAATTCGCTTACAAAATCGTTAGGCTTGAGCATAAAAAAACTTCATATATAACCAATCATTGTCTAATCTGAAAACCACGCCTATTAAAGTTAACTCTTCGCCATTAACTAAGTACCTGGTATTTACTTGATGCGGTTCGTATGATCTTCAGTCCTTTCGCAGTAATTTTACCCCTAATTTTGCACCACTGTCCAAATAACAGTGATCATTCTTATAAGGTTGCTATAGTATAGTACCTATATAATAGTATATGCTAGGGTACGGCCACTGACAAGTCTCATTATGATCTTTATTCTCGTTACAATAAGGTTGCTGTTAGCTTTCAGCTGTCAGGGGTTAAATAACTGTGAACGGATTGTACGTATTTTCTCCTGTGTTTATGACTCCAGCAGGACTGATATACCTAATCTGCGTTCCCGACATATTCGCAAAAAATGTAAATAAATATGAGTTTATGGAAAAATAACTTTAATTCTTACAGAATAAAGTTCAGTTTACGCTAAAACTTCAAACATTTTTATAACTTTTCCAATAGTGCTAGTCGCTCTGAAATCAACTTAATGACTATTAAAATAAAGTTGATATTTGTTTAACTTGAAATAACGTCAATTTGAAACAAATAAAATTTGAATTTGTAGTGTGCTCCAATGCAGCATCTACACCGGCCTATTACTGACAGTTCTTCCTCTTTCATGTCATCTTCTGGATCTTTTGCTCTATTATTTTGAATCCATGTATGTGTCTTCTTCTTACTAGAATACTCCAGTCATCATAGCTATGATTGGCTTTCCTGCTATCTTCTATTTTATACAGGGTGTCAGGGACATTGACGCGCGACCTGTGACAATGAATTCAGTACATGAATCTGAACCTTGAAATTTTTCGTCGGTCATACATTTGGAACGCGTAGGCTAGGCTAATGAAATAGCTGTTTTTTTTATAACCGTCGAAAAATTTCTATGCTAGAATCATGTGCAGCATTCTTGGTTAGAGTTTGCGCGTCGATGTCCGTATTTCATTCGAGCTTATACAGCCCGCTTGTTCTAATTTTCCCAACGATCAAACAAATCAAACTGCTTCCACAATAACTCACATACTTACTACTCTCAAACTATTAATACCGGTTCATGATCGAGTGTCACTCACTCCCAAGTATTTACTCGCCGAGCCTGACCTGGCGTGAGATTATTTACCATATCATTACTGTGGACATCGTCTTATGCAGCTTGTGAAATCGCGGCCCGGGCGCATAATGCATTTGTCGAGGTTTTCCGTCGTTGATGTTAAATTGGTATGGCAAAAGTAATATTTTTTAGTAAATTAAAAAGTGTGAGAGCTATTCTTATACCTTATATTTAGGACTTACTTGAAGTTGTTAGCATCGATCGTGATACATCTGCCACAGATTACACATATACACACATGAATATACATTTTCAGTTACAGTTCGGCCGTCGAGAGAATACGTTCCTGATACCTGTGAGTGCGACAATAATTCTAGTAGATATTAAAGATCGAATTCGCAAAACACTCGTTTGGATGAAACTGGTAGGTATCAAGAAAGCATTCTCTCGTCTACCGTACTATAAGTATTTTGGTATCCTTTCAGTATCCATCTATCTATAGTATGTTATCCTAGGTTTTCCTTGTACCAATTAACTCTAAAAGCCATGAGAGCATTTCCTCCATCACGTAAAACAAAACAAGCTGAATTCCGCATCAATGGACATTTGCATTTTTCGCTTTCTCCTTTCACATTATAATCTTTTGTCTATGGATAATAGGATAATAGACATTCTAGTGATCTAACAATCCGCCAAAAAACACAAAACACGTGTATCTTATCTAAACTAACATCTACAATGGCCTTTCCTATTTGCAAAATAGCTTATACAACTAATGAAGAAACGGCGACACAAACTGTAGCACTGAATTAAATAGCATCTTCGCACGTTATCTGACCAACTTATTTCATGCGGCTCCGAAACTAACCCCAACTCTAATATAAACTTTACGGCTTTGTAATTAGACCGAACTTAATTGCAGTTCGGTTGTTCGAGCGTACATTAAAGTTGGTACAATCCGAATCTTCCTTGTTCCATTGTTGTAAAGCGATCGTGACGGAAAGCACGAGAGATGCACCATCTAGTGGTGAGACTGCGGCAACCAACTATTTTGAATATAGAGCACTTCCCTGTCTGAATTTCGAACACCCACGACAGAGTATAGAGAAACTGGAGCAACTTTGTCTTATTGCAAAGAGGTTGTGGTTCACGTTTTTACCTTTTTGTAGTAAGGGTCTGGAGTTCCAAAGCCTTAAATGGAAGTGATACATGATTCGAAGTCACGAGTAGAATGTATTCCTATTACCTGTAATGATGAATTGGATTACTCAACTGTACACGAAATGTACCATCATCATAGATTACAACTCAGAATAAAATATTGAAAAACCGCAACAAGCATACTAAACAAGATTTCAGTCAAGATCTACATAATGACGAACCTAATGACATAGCGATCTAAAAACCAACGCATCTAGGACTATCAAACGTGACAGCCATTAACCGTATTGTGAAACATGACCATGTCAACTGACCATTTGCGATGTGAACAATCAAACTGATGTTTTGTCACTAAATTGTTGCTGTCACGTCACTAGTATTTAGTTTACGAAATAGATTTGTTCTTATACTTACTTAGCATAAGTATAAACATAATCAGCCTATAATGTTCCCACTGCTGGGGCACAGGCCTTCTCGGTGATAGGGAGTGGGCCGTAATCCACCACGCGGGCGCAGTGAGGGTTGGTAGATGTCATATATCTTCGAATTTTTGGACGTGCCGGTTTCCTAACGATTTTTTCCTTCACCGTTTACTACCGTCGTTTTTACCGTGTTCTCACATACTTATTTATACATTTTTTAGATATTCATTTTGGTGTTTTTATAATTATCGAATTTTTAAGGTTCTTAGGCAGTAAAAATAGATAAGTTTTTAATGAAATGCCATGAATATGAAAATGGTTAAGCTTAAATAATTTTCATATTCATGTCATTTCATTACTGCATTTTAGAAATTGGAAACCATTTCGGGTCATAGCACGCAAGCGTAGCACATAGCATGCAAGGTTGGAGTGTGATGATAGTTGAATGGGTTTAAAAAAATAAAAATAAATAAAATAAGAGCGGGCCAAGGACAGGCCTTTGGGAAACCCCACAAGTAACCCTCCCTTATATGATCAGTACCATCCCCAAACTTACTCAATGCGTCTGTTACGTAAGGCCTAGAGGCACATTGGAATTCAAGTTCCCCACTTATCAAATCCCAGGGTGGAAATGAACTAGGGAAGGGCTACCCCAAAACTGTGCCTCTTCTTTCTTAGATCGCTATAGAACGCTGAACTTGGTTGATTAATTAATTAAAATCAACTTATTTAGGACCATAAAAACGTAATTTTATTTAAATCAACATAATAACAATAATTATAAATTAACATTAAACTTGGTACTTAATAACACTTAACTAACAAATCTTTTATAACAAAATCCAATGAAACATAAGTAAAACCTAACAAATTACTTAAAATTGTTCTATTCTTCTAAGAAAATTGCGTTTAAAACTATGTTAATAACTTCAAATTGTTTGTTTGGAATCACTTCCATGTAAAGCCAATTTGCAGATCGGATCTAAGATAATGTTTTACGCTACATCAAACTAAATTGCTGTAAATTAAATTATATCCTGATTACAGTATTGTTTGAACTTTTGCTCTTTCTGATTGAACATTGTTTGTTGTATGTACAGTTACTACCAATTGCCGGCAATGCGTAGCTTCAATTCCTTTTTTTTGCTTAAGACTGATTCTGACTGATTGACTTGATATAAATGTGGAGGCCCGGTGGTCGGTTTTATGTATTTAATTTCCCATACACCGGTCTGGGTGACGTTGCTTGTGGGAGGCGTATGACGCCATAAGCAGCAGTGGACGTCTCTAGGCTGAAATGATGATGATGAATTTCCCAAAGAACAGTCTACCTTGTGTTATGTGTACAATGCGACAGTTAACCGGTTCAATGCCGTAATTATAGAAACAATTAAAAAGCCATTGTGTCTCGCGTGGATCCACGAAGGGTTTAAGCTAGTGCACCACATGCAAATGTACAAAATCTATGGTAGGCGAAACTCCCAATTATCTTATCAATATTTTAGCCGAGACCTTTCTCAGATCTTTTAAAAAGAGACTAAGTAGTGTACAATCAACAAAAGAAATGAAATTAACGATGTAACATAGAGCATTCCTAAACGCTGCATTTATTTCCCGCCAACGAGGCGGCCATCTTGCGACACCTCGTCGATACCACAGCGTCTCACGCGATCTCATCTGCGCCTATTGTGCCTCAGGGTGTATACTCTCAATTGGATTAGATTAGATTTTAGTTACGATGTAAATGAGCAAAGATTGGACAATCGACGGGGTTAAGTCAGCAACACAGTTTGAGTTACGTGACCTTTCGTCATTGAGATCCGGATATTCTACTTCTGGAAGCGCGTCGTGTTTTACGGATATTATTGAAACTATATCCTACTTACGTAACAAACTATGAATCATAATCTGAATCATTTTGAAGGATATTGTTAATCCATTGCTTCATACATTGTGCCTTTTTGTTTCCTTCATCACAACCGAAGACATGCATAATGAATTTTATAATGGAGGAACACTGACTCCCAAGTCACAGGTGTATACCTAGTTTGGGAGCCAGGGGACCTATGTTTAAGATTCTACATTTTATGTTGTAAATGAAAAAAGTATTTATTCGGTCGAAAAATTTGTCTGCTCAAAAACGTAATTAATGTTGTTGAACTGTCTAAACGTAAGCTATTCTTACTGATAATGTGTTACGCAATGACCCCACTGTGTGACTAAACTATTATGCTCACAACAAAGAATATAATTTAAAATGACCACTTTTATTTTTTACAGTGCTACTGGCCCTTGTCATCGCCCAAAATGGGTACGATTACAACAAGCCCAACAGGCCGTTTGGACCCGGAACATCGCCCAACCGGCCTGGGACGGCTCCGGGATATGGCTCAACCACTACATCATACCCTATCAGACCACAAAGCGACGACAACAGTGGACCCAGAGGAACCACCACAGGCTACCCAACAGGACCAAATGACTACTCCGGACCAGGCGGCCAGAGACCAGGGAACCCGGCACCAGGCAGCCAGGGACCAGGATACCCCAGCTCGTCATACCCAGGACAAGGGCCCAGTGGACCATCTGGAAGCTACCCTGGACAGTCAGGCTCATCCTACCCTCAGTCAGGCTCCCGCGGCCCTGCAAGATATCCTGGACAAGGGCAAAACTATCCTGGGTCTGGATCTAATTTCGGGACTACAAGTTTCTCTGACAGCGATACTGGTAGCTACGAAGGTGGGGACTACTCGGCTATTCCTGGCGAGCCAGATATAGACTATCCTGTATTGTCCTACATACCTCAAACTTCTTTCAGCTGTAAGTCTCAACCTCTGCCTGGGTATTACGCTGACATCGAGACCCGTTGCCAAGTCTTTCACGTTTGCTCCAATAACATAACGTATGATTTCCTCTGTCCTAATGGGACTATCTTCTCTCAAGAAGACTTCGTTTGCGTGTGGTGGAACCAGTTCACCTGCGAGTCTGCTCCTGGTCTTTACGAACTAAATGCCAAGCTCTATGATTACTCTATAAAAGGATCTTCAGGAGACTACAATAACTTTAATGATTACTCCAGCTCTCCGTACCCTGGTGGTAGAGGCCCGCAAGGACCCTCCCCTTACCCAGGTTCTGGTACATCACGTCCGTCAAGCTACCCTGGTGGACCATCAACGCCTTACCCTGGCATCCAGTCGACAACCTCGTACCCTGGATCTCAAGGCCCATCAGGTGGCTATCCAGGCCCACAGGGACCCAACGGGGGCTACCCAGGCTCACAAGGCCCGTCCGGAAACTACCCGGGTTCTCAAGGGCCGTCCGGTAGCTATCCAGGCTCGCAAGGTCCGTCTGGAAGTTACCCAGGTTCACAAGGACCGACCGGCAGTTACCCAGGTTCTCAGGGTCCCTCCGGAAACTATCCAGGTTACCCATCGAGTAGTGGTCCACAAGGACCATCTGGAGGCCCTGCGTCCACCTACCCAGGCTCGAGTACACCCTATCCTGGATCAGGTCCAGGTAGCCAAGGCTATCCATCAGGCAGACCCAGTGGGCCTGGCTTCAACCCTTCAGGCAATAGGGGAAGACCAGCACAAAAACCCAACAGAGAATATCTCCCACCTAGAAATTAATAATGCCAGAATTTATAGACTGTACCAGAATACTTGAGAATTTGACCCATTTGAGATACCTGCATAGAATTCTGGTACAAATAAAGCTTTAGGTTATGAGAACCCTGCCATTAGGACCTATCCTAATAACTTGGGCGCCAGTATTAAGCACAATTTTGACAAACGAAAGTTGGTGCTGACTTTTAAAATAATTACGTAATTATATTTTTACACATTAGTGTTAATGACTATTTATTAGTGTTAGCTTGTTTAAAAT
The DNA here is from genome assembly GCA_949629185.1 of Apamea crenata. Classification (NCBI taxonomy): domain Eukaryota; kingdom Metazoa; phylum Arthropoda; class Insecta; order Lepidoptera; family Noctuidae; genus Apamea; species Apamea crenata. Next base: position 11,266,004 of record OX451373.1, read on the forward strand.
TAAGTTTACAGAGTTCGTTTTAGAAGGACCATAATTGGTTAGAAAATGTGATGTTTATACCGAAAGTTACCAAAACTAGTAATTGTACTTTATAAAAATTAGTTACATCCGCGAATCCTAATGAGATCACTTTAAAATTAAGCTTTATCTTTAATAACACATTTTTTGTAAATACACATGTTACTATCTATAATCAAATAAATGAATATCTCAGCAATAAACGAGTGTTTTAACATAATTAATTATGATACAATACCCTTTATTCATAAACGTTGCTTAAAGTTATGTAGTGATTTTTAGCGACTGTTTAACCATACATTTTTGACGTTTAAACGACACTTAACTTTAATCATCGTTTATAAATATGTAACTAAATACCAACAAGACATTCTTAGCTTGACAAATATATTGTAGCTTCACTTCTTGTGATTATCATTAAAGAGACTCACGATACAGAAAAAGCAGAAATTCAAAGAAATAAAACAGTTGAAAATCCTATCCCAACTAGATACAGTAACCACACTCTCTAGACATGTTCATACGTTCACTACCTGCACCCTAATCGCGTAACACACTTTCAATCAAAATATGAATCATTTTGAAGGATATTGCTAATCCATTGCTTCGAAAAATGAGTCTGCTAACGCAATTAATGTTGTTGAACGGTCAAAACGAAAGAAAAAAATTTACCATTGCTACTGTTAGGTAGTGTTTTACGCAATTACCCCGCTGGTATCATTTTATCTTAGTACTTGTTTCATACTCAGCTTATTCGAGGTCCATTCATATCCTTATTGATTATTTTATACTCATCAGCTTCGTTAGGCACATAGTTCCCTTCCAGTAAAACTTTCAGCAGTCCACACAACTGTTCACTCCGGTACATCTTCTGGTGGCGAACGATGGCCGCCAATCTCTGGACACTTTCATATGTCAAATTGTTATACCTTAAGTTTAAGTAGCAAAGAGTTAAATTCCCTATAAAATAACTTCGTCCTTCCTTCACCGTAACCATCGATGGAGTGAAAGGATGTTTGAAAGGTCCTACTGCGTCTAGAGCCATTAATCGAGCCTTCATTTTTAAATACCCATCAGAATCAATACGTGAGACTTTCTGCCTCTTCGTTGTCGGTTTGCCTTTCCATAACTTAACCTTCTTAACAGACTTTCTGGCGTTAAGCATATTAACCAAATTCAGCACGTACTTACGATATAGTGCTTCTTTTCTTTTCAAATAATTCATATAACAGCTATTCATGTCTTCAATTTCATCGGTGTTCAAAGGAAATTCTGCTAGCACTTCGAATATATATTTCGCACCGGTGTCACCTATATGGTTGTCGGATATATTCAAATACCGCAAATGTCTATTACTTCTGAGAGCTTCTCCTAAATGTTTCAACCCAACGTCAGTTATGTGGTTGGACGATAGATTTAAAATCAACAAGTTCTTTTCAGCTGGCTCTAGATATTGTAACCGTGAAGCTATTCGTTCACAGACTATATCGTTTATATTGCACCTCGACAGCGATAGGTTTCGAAGAGAGGATGAATCATTAAGAAGAATGTCATAATTCGCTTCCTTCAGAGGAGAGTGATCTAAACATACATCCGTGATATTGGATATCGTAAGTATCTTATTCAACTCGTAAATTATGTACTTGTCGATGCTACATTGTCTGATGGTAAACTTAGTCAGATTTCGGGTGAATTTAACTTTTAAGGCTATTACTTGCATCAGGACTCTCGGTATTGGCGCATAATGATATTTAGACATCTCTACCAATTCATATGAACCGTCGTACACTGCCGTTACAAGTAACTTGTGCTGTTGTGGTTCATGATGAAATTGCAGAGAAGAATCCGGTGAGGCCAATTTTGCGGGCGGTGGAATGGACCTCCTGCGTTTGTTGTTCGATTTATATCTCTTATTGGCCCCTTTTGGGGGTATGTCTAAAAAACAAAAAGTTACTCATTAGTCACAGAGTAAGCAAGCTGAAGTGGTAATGGACCGGCCATATTAGCCGTAAAACCGATGATCGTTGGGGTAGACGTGTTCTTGAGTGAAGACCGTGAATCGGCAAACGTAAGGTAGGACGCCCTCAGGCTAGGTGGAGCGACGTCCGCCTGGGAGAAGCCGCGCCGTACCCTCATCTCAGAAGTAGGCAGTGACCTGTCGCTGCCGGCCGTGGTCGAGTCGATGGTCGGCAGCGAAGAGTCCTGAGACGCGCTGCGAAACGGTCGTCTCGCAGAAGGAGGCTACGGAAAGGGACAGGGACAGATCTCGTCCACTCACTCGGCCCGCAGTAGGCGCACCGGGCGTTGGCGGAGGGCAGACAACCTCTTCCAGCCCCCCTAAATGGGTCCAGGGGCGACGGACTCCGGACGTCCGTTGCCCCCCACACATCAGGACCCGAGGTGGCGGCGCGAAGTGTTCCACGCGCGCCCCTCTTAGACGTCGGGAGGGGAGTCTAACACCTCACTCCCCCCCCTGACCCGAGGAGGCCCGCGGTGGGGGGCCGCACCAGTCGGGGGTTGCGGAAGGATCGTACGTTTCCGCGACCCCCGGCGTAGGTGTGAGATGGAACACCGGGGTGGTTTTTAGTCTGCAGTAAGAGTCTGACAGACCCCGTCGCCCGCCCCAGGGCGGCGGACATCCATGAGGATTTTCCAGCCCGGAATCAAAAAAAAAAAAAAATAGGTGGAGTGACGTGGATGAGAGTTGCCGAGAATCGAGCTAAATGGCATGCAATTGGAGAGGCCTATGACCAGCAGTGGACTGCTGTAGGCTGATGATGATGATGACTCATTGGCCAAAGTTACGCTTACCAAAACAAAAAGTGAGAGAGAGACAGCGAAGTATAAGCTAGAGTAAGTCTCTCCGTTACTATTAAAAAGAAAAAATACTTACAGATTTGAATCTTCTTAGCAACATTAACCGTAACTGGACATTCAAATATTTTGCATGAAATGTTTATGAAGGGCTCAAACTCCACATTTTGTACGCCATCGTCAAAGGATGTTGTAGGCTTTGCAGGTTCGGTGCTTACGGATTTCAGCGATACTAATGATATGGCTCTCTTTGCCATATTAAATAAATCAGGCAACAATTTATTTTCCTAATTCATTATCAAATTCTCAATAACGGTGGTAAACAGACGTTAATTATTAAATTTTAAAATCAATGAGTGTGATGGGCACAGCCAAGCCACCTAGAATGACTTGAAATATACAAATAAAATATCCATATGGTTCCGCTTGTGGCTAATTAATAACAGCCGCACGGGTCGATCGATCAGGTTAAGCTACGCTTGCCGCGGTTGGTCTGTGGATGGGTGACCATTTTCACATACCAAGACGCGTCCGTGCCACGGAAAGTACGTTAAGCCGTTGGTCCCGGCTGTCATTCGTGGATCTTTGACAGTCGTTAAGGGTCGTCAGATAGCCCGAAAGTCTGATAACCAGTCTTTCCCAGGGTTATCGTGTTACCCTGATTACCCAGTAACTGGGTTATGGAGGTGAGATAGGCAGTCGCTCCATGTAAAATACTGGTATTCAGCTGCATCCGGTTAGACTGGAAACCATCCGCAACTAAGTTGGGAAAAGGCTAGGCTGATGATGGATGGTTCATATTCGTGACGACGTGACATGAAACTACAAGCTGTCCTGTTTATGTTTGAGAGTATGTACGTAAGTATAGAAAATGTTTTTCTTGTTTTGCATTGTTCACGGAGACTGGTTAAGCAAAGTTCTTTCAAGTCGAGTCGCGTAAAGTGTATCGGTCGCTACCCAATGCAATGCGCCCTGCAGCATAGCTATATTCACAACAACTCGATACGCTTCCGTACCGTTTAAAAATAATCAATCAAGTCCTATAAACCAGAAAATGTTGTAAGTTTAAATTAAATAGAAGACCGCTGTCCTTCAAGGCAAATCAGGGTTATCGAAATGTGTCATTTTCGATATGATAACCTGTCCGATGCTTGTGAATAGCTAATATGCTTGTCCTCTTTCCTATTCATCATTGCCTTATGGCATAAATCGGCTCCTAAGCTTAATACCAGAATGGCTAAATACCAGATTTGCAAATTACCAGACTCGCAAAACATCGAATTCGCCATATACCAGCGCCTCTTCGCGGCAGAAGACGATGGCTACTGACCATGACAATGGACATTGGACACTACCACGGCTATGATGGAGAGTTTACCAACAGTAGTGACTGCCACAATGGTGACACAGTGCTTGGATATACCCCCATATTTATAAACGTTGCTTTATCTTGCTGTCGTTCAAACGTTTGTTAACTTTTATAAAAGCAACGTTTATAAATAAGGGGCATAGAAAAGTATAGGTAGGTTAAAACAACTTTTCTTGGGAAATTCTTTATTGTGGCGAAATAATATTTCATAATCAATAAATAATTATAATAAACTTACAACGACCTTCTTGAACTTAAAAATGAAATCAGTACTTATCATTAATAAAACAACAATGCTCTTATAGTAATAACATGGTAAACGCTATGCCATAGGACACCCAAGAGGCCAAAGTGTCTCGCAAATACAACCAAAGTAGGTACAGATAGCCCCAAAATGTATACACAGACAAGGAACCATTTTATTGTCTACAGCACTTGTTCCATAACATTGTACCCCAACGTACAGGTAGGTACAAAACATAGTATGCAATTTACTTTGGCGAAAGATTTTTTTTTTTTTTAAAAAAACCTTGCCCCACACTAGGAATTTCTCCTGTGTCGTGGGTGCGTTTACAGACATATAAACTCACATACACAAACAGCCAGACCCGGAACAACTAATTTTAGGTCATACAAATATTTGTTCCGTGCGGGAATCGAACCCGCGACACGCAGCGCAGCAGTCAATCGCTTAACCACTGCGCCAACCGTGCCGTCATTGTAGACGTTTTGGGTAAAATAAATTGTATATTATGTTTTGTACCGATACGGTGGTTACAATGTTATAGAACAAAGGTTGTACATAATACAATGGTTCCTTGTTCGTGTATACATCTGCCTAACCTTTTCCCAACTATGTTGGGGTCGGCTTCCAGTCTAACCGGAAGCTAATGAGCTGTATACATCGTTTTGGGGTTGAATGTACTTTATCTAATAAAATTTAACGTAATTGGACAATCAAACATAAAACAAACTTTAACTGTCAAGAAAACATTTTAAAAAAAATGTTCGAACCAAAATAATTATTTCTTAAAGAAACGTACTCAAAGAAACTGAAATAGACAGGACACTTCGAGCAATATACTAAAATTATACTTGCAAACTAATTTCCTCTTAAATCTTAGTTTTGAATCGAGATTCATACCTGAAATACTTCCAGGATAAAACATAACAAAACATCACGCAACTACACGCGTAAATAACGAAACTTTGAACGCCTTCTCTTCACACTTTCACAGGCACTTTATAGCCATCTTGTTGACTAAAAAAACATTTTTAACTTAAAACGAGCTTTTTAGACTAAAAAAGGACTCGGGGAATACCTTATCAATCGCTTTCCATCAAGTGAGATAGTAAAAAAAAATAACGCAACATCTCTCGTACAGTAAGGTGCCATCTCCACGGACGAGAAAATCGAGGCAATAGTCATGCGGTGCCATCAAATTATCGTCGCGATAATATCGCCGTGTAGAAATATATTCATAGATTTTATATTGAATGCGCGGCGAGACTATCGCTGCAATCCTCTCGTGCGGAGATGGCACCTACAACTACCTCCGTCCTAAACTCCTAACACTTTAAAAAAAACGGTCGCACCCCGCCTAGTTGCTATTTGTATTGTGGTAGGAGATCTAATCTAACTATTTTGAGATAATGTGCATACACACGAGCAACACGCTTTAACGGCAAAGGCAACTGCAGCCATTAACGCGTCGGCGGGTTCCGTCGACAACGTGCCGCTCGTGAATTTAAGTACGGTGCTCAAATACACGAGCGGCGTGTTGTGGACGGCAGACGCCGACGCTCGATTACGACAGCTGCCGACGTACGAAGACGTCGTGGGTTGTCGTGTGTCGCTCTTGTGTATGAATGAACATACTTACCTGTGACTTAGCTACTTAAACATCAATGTATGAAGAACTATGTTTTGAACTATGATGCGATTTCCGCCGCGCTAAGGACTTGGCTTTTTTATGTGCCAATTCCGTTTTCAATTGTATAACTTTCTTTAGATAAAAATCAATGTCATCAAGCTCCGAGCAAGTTTCTGGAATTTTGTTTCCGTCTAATGTTACCCTAATCAGTCCTGTGTCCCTATCCTTATCCGACATGCTAGTACTCCTCGTGCCATCCTGATATCGCAAAACCTTCCACAGCTTTTGCACTGATGGGTACTCCAAATTATTATATGCTATATTTATAGAACACAAAACTAAATTTCCTTTGGAGTAGGTTGAGCCGCCTTTAAACTCCACATCGTTATGCGCGAAAGGGTCATGAAATTCTCCTAGTATTCGTCTAGTCATAATTTCAGCATCTTCTTCTACACTGTGTAGGTGCTGGTGGTGGTGGTGTGATAAAGTTTTTTGCTTTATACGCAAGCGTTTCAATAGCAACTTCCTTCTAGATATGCTGCCATCCAAATCCTCCGAATTTCCAGATTTTAAATCGCTTAGACATCTCGTGTACACCGCCTCTTTACTCTGTAAATACCTTATTTTTCTTTGTCGCATCGTAATTTTTTCTTCGGAATTCATTGGAAATTCCATAAGACTGTCTAAAATTGGTATGAAACCGTTATCAGTGATTCTATTTCCTGATAAATTGAGGTGCACTAAACATCGATTCGATCTGAGCACGGATCCGATAAAAATCGCCGCATCATCTGAAATTTCATTTGAGCCTAATTCTAATATTTGAAGGGTTTTCCCAGCAGGATCATCGAAACCAATTTTTTCAAATATTTTCTTGCACACTTCGTCATTAATCTTGCATCTATTCAGAGACAAATATTTTAATTGCGAAATTTGCTCAAGTAAAATGTAATAATTCCCTTCTCGCACGTACGAATCGTCAAAAACAATTTCACAAATATTTGAAATGGGTAGTAATTTATTAATCTCGTATACTAATTCAGCAGTCAGACCACTTTGTCGGAAAGTTAGTCGGGTCAACATAGAGTGGTAGGGAACAGAGAGGCTAAAGGCACGGATAATTTGTCTAGATGGCACCACTGTGCTTCCGACAATTGATATTTCAACGAGTTGCTGCTTGGCATCGTAGTATGCTGTTACTGGCACCAGTATATCATCTTCTGTTGCACAGTGTTTGTTAAAGGACTCGGAGCTTTCCAAATCGTCGACTGATACGATATTTGGCGTACTTCTTATTTGTTTAGTGGTCCTTCGGCCCTTCACAAAAGTCTCTATAAAAAAGGATTGAATGTTGTTACAAATGAATTTTAGTGAATTGTGAAAATGTTAGAAGGGAAGGAAGTTTAACAAAAACAGAGTGTAAACTAACTAACTCCTTAGTATCTACAGATACCTACGAAGAACTACTAAAATAAATAAGAGCTATTAGAAGGAGTTTACACTCTGATACAGTATTTTTATCTCACAAAGTGACACGCGCTTTACTTGTGATAACTAAGTGTACGACCACGCTGTGAATGTGTGCGTGAAGAGGAGTAGCATCAGCACATAATTCACACACTTGCACACTTTCTATTTCGCTATTGTCTCGGATGATTCCAAGAGCTCCTGCGCGCGCATATACATTCACGACGTGTTTTTATACTAGGTAAAAACAAGTAAAGCGCGTGTCGCTGCGTCAGATAAAAATACGGTACCAAAATTACTCCATATTAAAAAGATTCGCCAGTCAGCGAAAAAGTGAGCTAGATTTCTGATGGCAATCGAACTGCTGCACTGGAGAGATTAGGCGAACGACCGATCGGCATGCTCTCGGAGGTATTCACGGTTTTGCACTCTCAAGTTGCTTTAACCCCAACCTTATGATTTTCAACCGTATCTAGCCACTAGAGTGTAGTTTAGCTAACCACCAACGTTACAGTAAAAATAACAATAAAATTAGGTGACTACTAGAAGTTGATGCTGCCAAGGGTTCGGTGGCACTCACTTTAGGCCACGTTCAGCTAGTGTATAATCTATGACGTTCAGATCAAACGTACAGTCAGCCGCTGACTGTAAGCAAGCTTGACGCAACTTAGGAACCGACTGCTTTTCCATACATACCTATTCTACCTAACGTTCACAACGAATCGAAATTAAGCTTTATGTGAGCCTGCTCACAATCGGCGGTTAACTATACGATTGGAGTGAACGTGGCCAGATTGATATTGGAAAAAACAACGGTACGCGATGGCGATGAGAGCGAGGGAAGAGAGAGTGCATCTGTGTCAGCACACAGTCATGTCTACTATATACTCGTGCTATAATAATTATGTATCTCCAGTCTCCATTGATATTGGCCGCCATGGCGGAAATACGGTCTGGAACTCTGAAGGAATATTTTTAGTATGGGAAAAAACAAATACCTTGAGCCTTTCGGGTGATGATAACTGCGGTAGAGGCGCACCATTCTTTACAGACCCAAGGAATGAAATTGTGAAATTCCAAAGGGGAACAAGAACGTACTCTGTCCTCGTCAACCGAACCTTTGCTAAACCCTCCATGAAGCACGATGGAAGGTTCAGTGGTATAAGCGGCTCCGGACCGTTTGCCACCTGCTAAAGCAACTTTTCCTTTTTTCTTAGCTTTTATCATTATAAAGTATGAATTGAATACTTGTTTTAGAAGAATGCCTTTTTTATAAAAATATGAAACTGCCGTAATTCCTAAAATAAAATCATGTGTCACTCTTAAATATTTTTTAGAAAAAGGCTGCCTCGGCTGACTGTAAAGGCTGAGAAAAGAACACGTATAGAACATACTAATTCTATAGGGGTACCTTCTCTTCTTACTTCTTAGTCTGTGGATTCCATGAAGAAAGGTCTAGTTTTTGGCACTTGAATGATATTAACAGGGGGGCGATGCTGGTAGACAATAGTAAAATTGTTTCACGAATAGGTCTAAGTAGAGAAACAAGATGGCTGCGTTAGTTCCGATTTTGGACAAGCGCCAAAAGAGACTTGTGACACCGTGTAAGATAAGTTTATTAGAATCACTCTAGCAGAGCTGGTGATGATTTTTAAGCTATTGCATAGCTTCTATCGCGGGTCTTGAGCGTGGGGACCGAATCCAGAAATTCCGTAACGAAAAAAACCTAACACCCAAAAAGTCCAAAACCAAATGACGGTTAATAATTATAATTGCATAAGTTGATAAAAAATGCTATGCAATAGCTTTACCGCGGCAGTCTCCGAGTGCCACACATCTTTTTTTTTTAAATTATTTTCGCACTAGTTAAATCGACTAATATTATGAAAAGACTTTGTTTAATCTGTAGTGTAGCAGTGGCTGTATAGCATCACTACTTGTCATTCATGCATGGTTGTCATGGTCGTCTCTACGGATTGCATTCTTTTTTCTGCGATTTTAAAGTTTTTTATCACAATTTGCAGCTATTGAGTTAAACAATATTGAAAAATGCAATGACAGTCATAGAAATATAATATCAATTGTAAAAGTGTTGTAGAAAAGCTGCTCGAGTGGCTATCGAGTTATTCTCTGAAGTGAACTGCGTATCATGTAACTTTTGTGGTATAGTTTGCGGCATACAGCATCTATTTTCAACTCGAGAATCTTCCTTGCCGTGAGTATATTTATGTTGTTTCCTATGTTAGTGGTAATAGGTGTTAGTGAAGTTCCTACCACATGATTTCGTAGTATTCGTTCGTAGTTAGTAATAAGTCGAATGTCAAGGTTCCTTCTATAACTTGATATCTAGGGGTATAGTCTGAACGCTTCGCCTGTTCCGCTGTGTCGCCAGCGGATTAACCACAGCCATAGCTGCCTACTTTAATGCTACAATTAAAAACTAAAGAACATAATGATCATATCGACCAAGTTCTTCCTCAATGATTGTGTCATTTAGTTTTTACTCACTGGGTTAAGGCCATAAAATAGAAGATGATAAAGCTGTTGAAACCGTTTCTAATGTTGACATTAACAGACATTCAATGTTCTAAAGCCAACAATTATTTACCTAATTGAACAGCTGTTTCTGAAACCAATCTACAAATATTTCTCATGGTCAAATGCCTACAATGTTGTTAAATTTACATGATTGATATGCTATTTCAATTTTAATGAGTTTTTCAATATGTATGTGACCTTGTCTGTGTTGTGTATTGACTATAAAGTTGATAATTGGTATAAACCCATTGAAAATTAAAGAATTGTCTATTACTCTCTTTTTTATTGTGAATGGGATTGCTTTTGACCTCTTGACCTCATACATTGCTTTCCATCAGGTGTGACATGATGGAACAACTTTCGCATTTATAATATTAGTAGGATAATTAAATCCTGATTTATAAACTTTGCTTAAAGTAATGTTTAATGTTTGACTCTTTAACTTTATTTATAAATAAAGGAGTATATTATGTTCAATGTCTAAACAGTTTCCCTATCTGATAAATCATACATGAATAATAGTGATTGCGCATCACAGACAGCGAAAGTGAAACTGGTTATTTTGTTAAGTTACCTGCATGTCAAGCACTACATAAATAGAGAAAGAAAGAAAGAAAATACATTTATTTAGCACAGAGTAAAGGACACACAGTACACCAGAGACATACATCAGATAAAACAATTAAAAAATGTAAAGTTTGATGTAACAAATTAGCAGGAAAGTGTGCCGTCCTGACTGCGCCAAAAAGGCCCAGTTCAGAAAAATAGAGATATTTCTTTTTATTTATTTTTTATAGCCTTTTGGAGTTAGACCAACATTATAAATAATATTTAATTTTTAAATTGGCTTTTTCAAACACTACATCAAAAATATTATTTTTAAACTAGATGGGGTGTGTGTTTCTCGTCCGACAACTCTGAGAAAGAATACTGAAAGAAACTTGTGGTCTCAGTCCCTTAAAGTCCAGAAATCTTGGTCAAATCATGTGAGGGGGCCATGCAGAATAGTGAAATCTAGATCGGTTAAATCATATTGCATCATATTCCTATTTCATCTCCATTCAAATTACAAGAATCTGAACAAATGGTAATTAGGCATAGTTTCACTGACAGCGGACATTGTTCATGAATGAATTCACACACAGGTATACGAACAGTTCACACCATACAACTGCAATGATGGTATTTGTTATGGTGTGAAAGTTGTAGAGGTAAAAGTATCATGGTGTTTTATGATGGGTAGAATTTTAAGCATTCATCATTTATACTAATGTTATAAAGCCCCGCCCGCCGCCGCAAGGCTTGCCGCGGTTGGTCCATGAGTGGGTGACCAATCTACATAAATATAAAGATTTCTCCGGAAAGTATGTTAAGCTGTTGGTCCTGGCTGTTATTCGTGGATCTTTGACACTCGTTAAGGGTCGTCAGAAGCACGAAAGTCAGTCAACCAGTCTTACCAAGTAACTGGGTTGTGGAGGTCAGATGGGTAGTCGCTTCATGTAAAATACTGGTTTTCAGCTGTATCCGGTTAGAATGGATGCCAACTCCTCACATAGTTGGGAAAAGGCTAGGCAGATGATGATGACAAATATTATAAAGTGGAAAGTGAGTTTGTACATATGGAGGGAGTAATCTTTGGAACTACTGATCCGTTTCCAAAAATTCTATCAGTAATGGAGAGTTGTACTACACAGTATTGCCGAGTAAAAAATTTCCCACCGAGTCGCGAGAGCCAAGTCGCGAGCAGTAGCTATTATTTATAAATGATTAGCTTCTGCCCGGGACTTGGTCGTAAAATTTATCTTATGGCACTCGGCAATAATGTAGCTTTCCATTAGTGAAAGAAATTTCGGAATCGGATCAGTACTTCCCAAGATGACCCTCTACATACAAACTCACAAATTTTACCCCTTTTTATATAATACTAGCTTCTGTCCGCGACTTCGTTCACGTGAAATTTGTTGAACATCCGTTTTCGCTTAGCGTTCTTTCTGACTTATGCTTTTTGCTCGACTCCTAAGGGTCATGGCGTGATGTTAAATAGCCTATAACCTTCGTCAAGATTTGGACTATCAAATGCAAAAAAAAATATTTTTCAAATCCGTCTGGCAGTTCCAGAGATTACTCCCTACATACATTTTTTTTTAACTTGTTTAGCTTGGGACAAATGGTGCTGTGTGAAATGTCCAGGGATATTATCTACTATAATGAAACCACTTTTCGTGCTATTTCAGAATATATTTTCGTTATTATCAATATCACTGTAGTCTAGTAAGACTTCAAATCTAATTCGAGCGACTCCCAGCGTGAGATGTTTCACAGTTTCACCATCTTTTTTCTTTTCAATCTCTCCCTTTTTCGCGGCATCCCGGTTGGCCGTGTTGCCAATTACCATCCATAAAAGTCACTGTGTTGCCAATTGAAATAATCAAAACACGGAATCATGACATTCGGCCATCCGACAACGTGCTACTCCCGGAGCACAACTCCCACTTGGACCCGCTCAATCAGTTCTCATTTCAAATTACAAAATAAAAAAAATATTTAGTACAAGAGTTTAGTTTAAAGAGATTTATAAACAAACACGGTAAAAAAAATAAACAAAATAAAATGCTAAATCATGACATTCGGGATCCTTCTTTAGGCAAGTACTTAATTATTATGTTCACTAAATTAAGCTTACAAAATAATATTTATTATTATGTTCACTAAATTAACCTTACAAAATAATATTTCTTGGGTTCTACACTTACACAAAATGCTTAGCTATGGTTAGTAGTTTCCTCATCTGAACTACTATTAACATTTTCATCAAGCTCAAGGGCCTTGAGATGGATCCAGGGTCTAATTCTATCTGCAGACACAACACTTTCATAATATTATTATTCCTTTTTTTTTATATAAAACCTGGTACATCACTTATCCTATATCTATCGTTACCCAATACATCTATAATTTTATAAGGGCCTATAAACTTTGACAGAAGCTTTGTACTCTTGCCTTCATTGTTAAAATTGGTTCGGGTTAGTTTAACTAAATCGCCAACCTGATACGCAGGGGCAGAAGTACGACTAATGTCATGTTTACGCTTTTGTTCCTCTTGACTTTTCTTAATAGATTCGCTAATATTCTGGCGTAATGCAGACCAATCTTCGTTTTGCGACTGTTGTGGAGCATCAAATTTATTTGACAAACTATCGCGCATTTTCAATCCGAACAAAGCCTCTGTTGCAGTTTTTTTGGGTGGTCGCATTAACAGTATTGTTAATACCCCACTGAACCTTGCCTAGACACTTGTCCCAGTCACGCTCGTATTTACTAAAATTTTGAGCAGATAGTGAATTTAAAATTGTTTGGTTAAACCTTTCGGCTTGCCCATTTGATCTGGGACAAGCAACCGCATTAAGAACATGTTTTATACTAAAGCCATCGCAGAAGGTTTCGAAAGCTGTTGATGTGAACGAAGTGCCACGATCAGAAATTATTCTAGCCGGTGTACCAAAGTCAGTGAAAATATTCTCCAAGATTTTAATTGTGCTCTTTGTTTTCGTATCTTTCACTGCCACCCTCTACAATCGTAAGTATGTAAGAGTTGCCGTTTCTGCTTCTTACGAACGGACCTAAATGGTCAATATGAATTGTGTGAAACTGTATACTAACTTTTCACACCCTATGCAGGAACCTACATATTTTTTAACATATCGTCGTAATTTGGCGAGCCAAAATTGGTTCTTTATTCTTTCCAACGTTTTTGTGCAGCTTAAGTGCCCGATGTCATTGTGATTAGCTTCACAAACCTGCCAACGAGCACTCCGTGGTACTACAAGACATAAACGTCTGGTAATATCCTGACGCAAGATCGACGTAAAATACTGATTGTCGCTTAAATTAGTTAGCTGGTCTTCAATAAGCGGAAGAGGAAACCTGTCCTTAATGGTTTTGTTATTAAGGGCTCTAAAATCTACACAGTCTTTGCTCACCAGATTTCTTACGGACCATTAATATCGGGCTTGCATAATCCGAGCTAGATTCCTGTATAATATCTGTATCTAATAGCTCATTAACAATTTCCCGCACTTGCACTCGTTCTGAAAATGATAACCTGTACGGCCTGTACACAACGGGTCTATTATCCGTAAGGTTTATTTTCATTTCAAAATCTTTAACACAACCTACTTCTTTCTGGTGGCAAAGCAATCGCGATACGATTGTAATAGCGTATACAGCCTATCCTTGTTGCTTCTTATGTCTTCGCCAACTTGAATATGCGTTATATCCAATGGTTCTAAAGAGATAGCACAATTTTCTGAAATACGATTCACCTGACAGGTCTTGACCTCAGTTACTGGTGACAATCGTGCAATTAATGTTTCAGATTTGAATAGAAGAGGTGTCCGTGACAAGTTTGTTACGGCTAGTTCTCCAGAGCCATTCGAGATACCATAAATCCCTTGCAACAAACGGAATTCTCTACCAGGTTCCAACGAGTGGTAACCTTCGACAAAAACGTCGCCGGAAAAGGCGACGAAGTATCCTTGACTGTAATCGGTACCATACCGGTATTTTCAACCTTTATGGGCTTTGAGGTGAACATTTTGAGATATATTTCGGTTGGGAAGAGGTTTTCTCCTGGAGTTCTGTAAAATAATAATTGATGGCAGTCTTTTAAGACTGTAATAAAAGTTAATTCGGTGAAGTTTTGTCCGATTAAGAGACTGTTTGTCATGAACTCGTCATTGACTACTAGGACGTCTAACTGGGTCTAAATATCATCGAGTTTTAAGTTTAGAGTAGAATTATACAATGGTGAAATGCATGAATTGCCAAATCCTCTAATTACTGGAACATTGCCAGAATTTTGCGCTAGCTGAAGTTCTAATGCCCTTGCATTAGAACTTCAGCTAGCGCAAAATTCTCTCTCTCTCGCAGCAGGCTACATTCACTCCCTAAGTCTACGTAAGCCATAAAAGGCCGACCGTTTACTAAGACAGTTTTGAATGATGTAGAAGCCCCTATGTGAAGGGCCTTGGACGTATCGACAGATTTAGGGCTTATTTGATCATTAAACGCGACGATCTTGAAATGTGTTTTTCTCTACGGTACTGCGAGTATCATCGATTTTGACTCTGGGGACGTAATTTTCAGCAACGGGCCGCATATTACAGTTGACGTTATCATGACCTATTCTGTTACACTGTTTACACCTTATCACAGGTTTAGGACACTTGTGATAAGGGTGACCTTTGTTACGACAGTTAAAGCAAACTAGACCTTCATTAGACCCAGAATTGTTAGTTACAGTACTAGAATTTGATCTCTGTTTGTTTCGGTCTCTGTTCGAAAAATATGTAATACGTTGGGCACAAAGGAAGGTAAGCAAGTCCTCGGGTTCCTCGCAGTTAAGTACCTGTGCACCGCTCCTAACTGACCTATCGGTAATTCCGTGTATTACACAATCAACAGCTCTCTTCCCCTTTATTTCACAACGGTTCAACAGATTCAATTTGTCATAAAAGTACTCTCGTAAACTTTCATCAACACGAGTGGTACGAGCCAGCATTTCTTCCAACAGTCTACCATAGTTCTCCTCACTAGGGAACGCCCTTTTTAATTTGGCTTGCCACTCGTCCCATGAAAATACGACCGTAGGAAGAGACTCAAGCCATTTCTTCGCAAGTCCAACCAGTTTTTGGAGGGAGAAGTGAATGGTTTGCTTTTGATCCCAGTTGTAAATTTGTGAACATTCATTAACCTTCCGTATCCAAGCTTCAATACTTTGTGACCTATTGGCCGGGTCAAACTCAGGTATCACGTTATGAAATTGACTGTTTTGTATGGAATTGGTACTCTTACTTGGTTCAGCCTTCCAGGAAGCCAGAATGTTTAACACATCCTCCGTGGTCAAACCCCTCGAGTGTTTTCGAGACCGTCGCCGAATCCTTTCTTCAGGTGTAGACGAGGACGAGGATAATGAATACGATTGTCTTCTTTTCTCTCTGCATTTACTACGCTTACGCGGAGGAGTATGTGATTCATCAACGGACTTTGCATTCATTATGGTTGCTGAAAGGTTTCATATCACTTCTTTACATTCTAATCACATTATCAAGGTCCTTGACAAGAAATATCTTATGTGTGTGCTAGTGTGAGGTGTATAAATGTGTGTGTGTGGAGTGAGAATGTTGTTTTAGAAGCTGTTAAGTGTTTAAAAATATTAAAACTAGGATCCACATGACACACGGTCACGAATCAAATACATACATGATAAACATACAAGAATCAGATATATATATATAGTCTCTTCAATCAAGTGGCAATAGCCTCCAAAATCAAGTGGCAATAGCCTCCAAAATCAAGTGGCAATAGCCTCCAAAATCAAATGGCAATAGCCTCCAAAATCCAGTGGCAATAGCCTCCAAAATCAAGTGGCAATAGCCTCCAAAATCAAGTGGCAATAGCCTCCAAAATGCAGTGGCAATAGCCTCCAAAATCAAGTGGCAATAGCCTCCAAAATCAAGTGGCAATAGCCTCCAAAATCAAGTGGCAATAGCCTCCAAAATCCTGTGGCAATAGCCTCCAAAATCAAGTGGCAATAGCCTCCAAAATCAAGTGGCAATAGCCTCCAAAATCAATTGGCAATAGCCTCCAAAATCAAGTGGCAATAGCCTCCAAAATCCTGTGGCAATAGCCTCCAAAATCAAGTGGCAATAGCCTCCAAAATCAAGTGGCAATAGCCTCCAAAATCAAGTGGCAATAGCCTCCAAAATCAAGTGGCAATAGCCTCCATAGTCCAGTGGCAATAGCCTCCAAAATCAATTGGCAATAGCCTCCAAAATCCTGTGGCAATAACCTCCAAAATCAAGTGACTACTTAGAAACCGGCAGAGCTTGCTTTGCTATAATTATAACTCCAGTGTTTAGTTACTTCAGGATACTCATGCTTAGGTCTTTCAAAAACAAATCAACATCACACACTATACCCCAGTCAAACATTGTTGAAGAGTAAGTTCAAATTCAAAATGTTTATTGTGGTACATAAGTAAAAATATGGTGTTACAGTTTATAAAGTAAAGTACATCTATGACCCGCCTATAGGCATACAATAATTTAAAGACTTTTGCAACATTACAGTAGTAGGTAGTCAACAATTTAGTGTTAATTAATATAATGTAATGTAATGCACTTAAGTTGATAAGGAATTAGTTAATCAATAGCAATCCAAATTTTTATTATCCATACATTTATTTATTTTTTTACCATTATGACTTTGACTTTTTGTAATGGATTGACTATTAATGATTTCTTTTATTTAATAACTTTATTGTTTTGACTTTATTATAACAATTGTATTGTTAATATAATTTGCATGCTAACATGGCTGAATATGGTGAAACTGTACCTGTGCAACATCTTCTGTAAACCCATATTATGCAAATAAAATGATTGATTGATTGATATATTAGTCAATAATAATAACTAATAATAATCAATCATTTAAAAAGAGTCAATAATTTCATAGTAATTGATATAATAAAATAAAAAAACTGGAACTAGAACTAATAATGATTATAGATTGAATTTAATAAATTAAAATCTGTCATCTAGGTACTCATTAACAGAGTAATATGACCTTGCTTATCCAATAGGTATTTCATTTAATGCTTTTCAAAATCAAAAGTCATTTATTCAAATTAGGCTGAGAATCAGCAACTTTTTGAATGTGAAAATTACAAAAGACAGTCCCCCAAAAACGATCGCCCTTCACCTTTGATTTCAATAGGAAGTTTATTATAGATTTTAGGTGCCATTCCAAGAAGTCTTTTTGAAAATAATGCAGTTTTGTGTGGAATGGTAGATACATATCTCTCTGTTCCGACGTTTAGATTTCAGTGTTTTAAATATATGAAAGCTGGATTTGACAAATACTGCTGTTTCAAAAATGTACATACAATACAAGGAAACGTTGGGAGTTAAAATTAAAAATCTGGCATTGATCGTTTCAACTATTCTTTGACTAGCATTTATGTTATATTTACAATATGGGTAGCGGTTTTCTTTTTTTTGTACTATGCTCTTTGTTCCTTATATTTATTTTTAATTAATTCATTAACCAATCTATTATGCAATGGATGGAGTTGTTTATATCATTTTGATAAGTCTCAATATGTTTGCATAGTTTAATGAGTGTGCTACAATGGTGTGCTATCATCAACAAATAAAACTGTTTGAAATTTTGTGCATTTTGGCAGATCATTGATTTAAATGAGAAACCGAGAGTATCCTCAACCATGCATTCAAGACAAAAGCAGTGTTCTTTTGGACTGGTAACGTTTAATCTTTATGACCAAGCATGAAAATCATTCTAACCTCTTTTTAGAGAGAACGAGCATATTACTCTATTATTAAGGCACACCATACTTCAACAAAAATACTGACGAAGGGTAGCCTCGCCTACGTTTTTAAGACAAAAGCATGGTGCACTCTTACTCGATAACAGTATCAAGGAGTAGTCTGATCAAGTGATAACGGATCAAAAATGTAGATTAGGATGCCAATGTTTTGCTATATATTAATATTACCCCAAACACAAGCTTTGCCAGTTTGTAGTCGTTACGTTAAATGTTTGAGTACATACCTTTACGTCTTAGCGAAAGTGGGCGCGTAGAACGTGTCACTTCTGATATATAATGAAACCACTTTTCGTGCTATTTCAGAATATATTTTCGTTATTATCAATATCACTGTAGTCTAGTAAGACTTCAAATCTAATTCGAGCGACTCCCAGCGTGAGATGTTTCACAGTTTCACCATCTTTTTTCTTTTCAATCTCTCCCTTTTTCGCGGCATCCCGGTTGGCCGTGTTGCCAATTACCATCCATAAAAGTCACTGTGTTGCCAATTGAAATAATCAAAACACGGAATCATGACACTACTATATAAAAATAAGTCGGGTTTTCCTTCCTGACGCTATAACTCCAGAACGCACGAACCGATTTCCACGGTTTTGCATTCGTTGGAAAGGTCTCGGGCTCCGTGAGGTTTATAGCAAAGAAAATCAGGAAAAATAGGAGTAGGGTAGGAGTAGCGCCGGGCAGCTAGAAATAATTTATATGGCAAAACAACGTTTGCCGGGTCAGCTATTTTTTACATATTATAATATTAGTATGGATGTGCATGCATAACTTATGGTATGGCAAACTGGGTCCTAAGCTAAACAATAGACATAAACAAAACAATAATTAATTGATTTGTTTCATTCTTGTCATAATAATCTTTTTACACTGTGAACTGTGAATCATCATAAAATAATTAGAGATTGTAAGCTGTCTTGCAGACACATCTATGAATAGAGGACATTAGAGACAACATTCGGCCCTGAGGTCGTTTTTTTTTTTTTTCAATAAATCATATTCATAGTCATCTCATCAGTGTAGTTTCTGTGAGCGAACCAACTTGAGGTTTTTTTTATTTATAAAGCCTTAACATTCACTTCAAAAATCTATTTTAAGTGATGGTGATACGAATATGTATTAGTAGGTAGTTTCTTAGTAGTATAAAATTAGCTATTAGTGGGCAAAACTTGGATGAGGCTGGCATAGAAGCGTGGGGATTGGCACAAGAAAAGAGAGGCCTATGCCCAGCTGTGGGCGAAGTTGGGCTGTGGATGATGATGCTGATAGGATTAGCTGACTTATACATTATTTAATAGTTTATTGATTGCTATTTTCTCCAAAGAGAATTTTGTATGCACAACATGTAATTAGACACCTTGAGAACAAATATGGATGGACAATCAAATGTCAATCAATTACTACGACCATACTTCACTATTTGCATCTAAGGCACAAAGTGGTTGCACATATGGCTCGGAGCAGACTGAAAAGTTATCAAAGAAAATTCGTTTCTGAAGTCATTGAATAATAAACTCTATAATCAGTGTCTTAAAGTTCAAACGAGCCTGCGCGAACGCGTCCGAGTAGACTTTTAATATCTACGTCCTGCTTGTGCAATTTTGCACTTTATAATGCTCTAAATAAAATGTATTATTACATGACAGCTGGAACTGATCTGCCAGGCAATACTCTTAATTTTAAGAACGTTCACAGTCTGATCTCAGTCTCAATCTGTCAAAAATACCTATAATTTCCCTATGTTTTTGACATTTTTTTGTCGCCGAGATGAGACTGCGACTAGATTTTGAACGTTTTAAATTACGAGAATTGGCCTTCTGGTCTGCGTTCAGTATAAAGCTATGTTTACACGATAAAGCAGCGCCAGCGCGTGCTACGGGAAGTACTTAAACTAGATCTACAATCTCCTGAACAATGCAATAGCACGCGCCATATACGTATACAATCTCAACGCCGGTGTATCTATGCATATAGTAAATAATAAACGCTCCTAAAGCAGCGTGCACATGCACTGAACCAAATTCCGCTGTAACAGCCGAGCCAAACTGTTGAACTCAAAAATGCAACTGGTACAGTACCACCAGTACCACTTTTGATAATCAGTATGCATGCCATATAATAAAAGAGGAAGCATAGTTCAATGTTGTTGACCAGTACCACTAACATCTTTTCGAATACTGCCATGAATTTAAATTATAAACAAATGCTCACACATACTACAGAAGGCCAATTCTCGTAATTTAAAACTTTCAAAATCTAGTCGCATTCTCATCGCGGCGACAAACAAATAATATTAAAAACTTGTCAAAATGTAGGTAAATTATAATTGGTACTTTTGACAGATTGAGACTGAGATCAGACTGTGAACGTTCTTAAAATTACGAGAATTGCCCCCTCTGGTTAAAAAAATAATTGAGATAAGTTTGTGTGTTGCTTCAGACAGGAGTTTCTTTGTTTGAAAAATGCCATTGTTATAAAACTTAATTGGGTCATTAAATGCCTTCAATTATTAGCAGCTCCTAATCTTGAGACTGTAGACATTTACAATCGCCAAAAAAAAAAAAAAAAAACTATGCCTTTTACTCTGGGGAAGCAGAAGTGTACCAGAGTCCAGAACAGTATTTTTATTTAGTGATTAGCGCTTTGCCATGGACTTCATCCGCCCTCTGTGCAAAACAGCCTTCTAGGTCCAAGGTTCTCGGCTGGGCATTCATGTCAGTCAGTGAGTCAGGTCGAATTTTTCCAGTGAAATTCGCCCTTTGGACTTTTTTTTTTAAATAAATGCCTATCAATTACTGATCACTAGCAGTGGTCACACCTAGGAATAATACATTAGACCACGCATATCCAACTACTTAACTAAACACACTAGGCAGTATTCTAGCTCTGACAGACATTGGCTCAGACAAGCCAACACCACCAAAAGACAAAACGTACAGACGCCAGCACATCAAGCTACTACAATCTGTCAAATTTCTTTAATAGATTTTCAACTTTATCAGTAAAGTATTAAGGTTCAAGGTTGATTGGGAAAATTTGACAGTTTCGGGTAGCTTGACCTGCTGGCGTCTGTGCCAGCATAAACACCAACAACAGACCCAACTTATTACCAACATTTGTTACAGATGTCCCAGCCAATATAGTCAGCAACCATGAGCTGGCTTCGTACGACGGGCCTCTCGTTCGCCCGACAGCTGTCGAGGTCGCTCGACCCCCGACATGACTATGAACCACAGGCCTGCTACAGTTCCTTCTGCAAACACTGGCAACAGGCGCACGATATTATACTTAAATCGCAAGTGAGTACGGTTCAAAATTCACTGCAAGGAGCTACTCTCTCGCTGAAAAGATGTTTTATTCTTTTTGCTGTCATACTTACTAGACCTCGTATTTGACCTCGTCAAAGTTAATTTGCCGTATTAAAAACTGCGTTCAGCGTTATGTCTTTCTCAAAATATCATTTCCCATCGGCGAAAATGAATTAGGGGACGAATTTGAAAAAAATCCGTCCTTAGTGCTCAATTTCGTTATATAGGGAACCCCTTGTGCAAAATTTCAGCCTTCTACATTCAACGAGTTACGCTTTGCGTGGTCTGTCAGTGAATTTAAGTTCAGTTATTCGTGCTCAATAATAAACTCTTCCATTTTAAAACTTTCAACACTTGACTATAACATCTAAATCATTTACAGCCGAGCCACCTCCACGACGATGTCCTAGGAGTAGTAAACCACCTGGAACAGCTAGCTACCCTGCTAGTTCTGGAGGCGAAAGCCAGAGAGATCAACACATCCTCTAGTCCGGCCGCCTGCCTTGAGTACCTGCTCAGTGAAAACCTGCTGGATAAGCTGTATGAGTGGGCCATTTGTACTGGCAAGTAAGTAGAGATTCGTATCTTCTTAGCGTGTCCGATGGCAGAAATGACACGAATATATACAGGGTGGAAACTTTCAGCGGGCCAGGGAAAAGTTTTCTGCAATTTGTGACTTTTTGAGTACTCCAACGATGGTTGGTCCCATAGAAGTTTTTGATCAGTATTAGAAACAGGATCGATTGGCATCAAAAAATGTTTTTGTGTAAAATGGCTATTTTCTTGCCAACTGTAATTTCTTTTCGAAAATCAGTGAATGGGGATCAACATTCCATAAAAAAATATGGATAGTCTCCTAAGACGATTTTCTCGTAGCTGCAACGGATAAGGTACTTCCCCTTACTGGCCCGCTGAAAGTTTCCACCCTGTATATATTATTGGCTTACTATTAAAATTAATACTAGGTCCTTCTTTGCTATACTATATGGCACTATAGTATAGCGTAGTCTGAAAGCAGCTTTACTTATCCTACCACTATACTAAAACATATAAATCATTTTTAAATACTTCGCTCGCCTGCCACTTTGAAGGTCACCTGTCAATTTCGTAAGCACTTGAGACATTTTGGCTGCGTCTTAAATATTTCTTAATAACTGCACTTATTCCTCGAGCCGCCGATCTTAAAACGTCTAAATGAGATGTGCAACCAACAAAGCATAACATTTTAAATGTGAAAAAACGTACATTTTCTGTGTAATTTATTTGCTTTTTCGTTATCTCCTGATAATGACGGTAATAACGCGAGACATAGCTGATTGTAGGATTTGGTACAAGTGTGTTATTTACTTCTAGATATTAGATGCACTTGTTGCAATGAAACAAGGTACGCAAGCACGTATAAATGATAAGCTACTGTTTTGAGTAACATCAGTATTGTTAAGCTGGTAATAAAACTAATAGAAGGAACTGGCGAAGTGCAGCGCAGCGCGGTTTTTATTGCTAAACAAATATCAACATTGTGTACTTACTTTGAAATAAAGTCGAAAGTCTACTTTAATGCTTTTGCGATCCAATTAAAGTTTATTAATTTTCGACTTGAATGCTAAGTACACTTACTACACAATCTCTGCATTATTTTCTACTTGCTTCTGCCCGCGACTTCCGTTCGCGTGGAAGGCAACTGTACCATGAAACATATCCTGTGGTACCCGGCAACAGTGTACCCTTCCATCGGCGAAAGAACTTTTGTGATTCTGGTTTAAGATCATTTATTCTCATAAGAATTACACTATTCACTTACATGAGAATATTAAAACTAAATACTTTAAAAAGAACAAAAGTTGGGGTATTATAAAACATTTGACGTCCACTATATAAATGTTTTGAGGGTAGATTACAAATCATTATGGACAAAATGTTCGTTCGATACATGCAAACAAGTATCCGTGTAACATAGATAAACGGTAACTGGATGTGGCTCGACACTATTGTAGGGAATGTGAATTTTTTAATATAAATTGTTTAAGTAGCTTTTTAAACGTGGTTTTGGATGCAGATTCTTTGAGGTCTCTCGGTAATTTATTAAATATTTTTGATCCTTCGTACTTCGTGATTGGATCAGCAATTCAGGCATTACCCCTTACAAACAAACAATTTTACCTCATTTTATTTTAATATTATTCCGATATACCGATCGCGTCTTCGCCCGCGTGATATGTCCATAAAAAGCCTTATTATTTCCTTCCGCAGGGTTCAAAGTATCCCCATACGAAATTTCATCAAAATCTGTCCAGCCGTTTCGGGGTTTACCCATAACAAACAGACAGACAGACAAAAACTAAAAGAAATAAAAAAGTTGTTAAGTATAATATGCTTTCATATGCATTTAGAAAATACTGTTATTTTGACATTACAAACAGACACTCTGATTTTATTTATTTGTATAGATTAAACACACAGGATACAGGATATTACATCAAAAAAATATAAAGAAGAGATTATATCAGAAATAGTCACGGTATCCTGCTATTAAGCTGATAATAAATACATAACAAACTACCATTGTGTTTCCTGGCAGGGTAATTCCCTATAATAGCAATATTCTCTTACTACTTACTTCACTGGGGGATAAATTTATAAATGTATATGAGAACCAAATTTATGTAAAAAAGAATATTAATCTTTATTCTAATCACAGCAACATTCAAAGCATAAATACTAGAAACAAAGATTTACTTATTGTGCCCACGACTATACTCCAAAAAAATTGTAACTCATTTAAGTGCCAAAGTAAACGTGGTTCCAACAGGCTCCCAAGTCATGTTAGAGAATTGAGCCTCAATAAATTTAAATCGTCCCGTTGGATGCGAGAAGCATAGAACCGGTCGAAGTGGAAGTGCTTGGGGGAGTCCTATGTCCAGCCTCAAAGAGAAGTCAGCAGATGTCGGGGCCCGATAGGGCCGAAGCCTGCCAGGGCGGCGGGATCGTCCGAAAGGGTTACCGCTGCCCTGGAACAGAAAGGGCTAAGGAAGGAACACGGGTGGGTTTTAGTCAGTAAGAGTCTGACACTCCCTCCCGCTCCACCCAGAGCGGGAGGGGTCATTTGATGATTTCCCATCCTCAAAAAAAGGCCTATGTCCAGCATACGCATAGCAGTGGACGTCTTTCGGCTGAAATGATGATGACGATGATGAAATTTAAATCAACTCTGTCAAAAAGGGCTCTATAAAGATAAAAATTACTTGGATGGCAAAATGGCTTGGGATTAATGAAGCTACTCGCAATGTCCGGCGGTTTTGATTATTTTATAATTATATGGCCTACGCAAATATCCTGCAGATCTGGTAGCGTCGTGTGACGGGTCGTTGAGCTCCCTAAAATAGGGTTGAGCTACACGATGACTGATGCATGCATGTTGGGACAGGTTAACTCAAAGTTGCAATGACTCTTTCTTCAAAAGGCCCTTCTAGACATGGTCCTGCATTGGTAGACTCACTTAAATCAAATCAAATCATCTTTATTGTGGACTATAGGTATACATCATAAATAAAGGTCTTAAATAATTAAAATAAGTTCAGCTATGTCCCGCCGTTGAGGCATACAATAATAAAATACAAATCAGAAGTTAAAACATAATTAGTCATATTAGTCTCGATACATTATTAAAATATTCCAAATTATAAATACATACAAATTCAATTCCAAGTCATATTAGTCATAATTCATTATTACAAAAATTAGAATTTTAAGTGAGTAAAATGATTGAACTTTAAAAGAGACTGTGACCTCTGAGTTTGTTTCGGCCTTTCTTCTCAGAGTAGTCAGATAGGAAATGCCGGCGCTATCTAGTTTTAAATTATTGACCAACAAAATATTGACCTGTAAATGTGTCGTAAAAAAGATCAACTTACAGAAATAAACATTTCATTTCATTACTGTGTCCCCATTGTCGTTAATTTTATAAGAAAACCCCTTATCAGCAGTAAACACCTATAATTACGACAAAGCGTTTATTGCCATATCTAATTAACGAAATTAATACTTACTCACCTAATTATAATTTAACCGACCGCGGGTCATACCATTTAATGTCAACACTATACTTTCCTGTATGACTCACTGTGCTAACCAAAACAAGGCGATACGAACTCGGGATTATATCAAACAAATGTAATAAATATTGTGAATATAATGGGATATTGAGGTAAAGGCAAGAATGTGCCTGGTGTTCCAAAATGAATTTGTATTGTATTGTATCGTGATTCATAACTACTGACATATTAATGCCAAAGAAATATTATGCCTTTATACCCATTGTTATCATTACTAAAGGAATTTCACCTTCTGCTGAGCGCAGCACCCTAGTTGGGTAACACACTTTCAATCACAATCTGAATCATTTTGAAGGATATTGCTAATCCATTGCTTCATATGTTCGAAAAATGTTTCTGCTCAACAACGTAAATAACAGTGAATGTTGTTGAACTGTCAAAATGAAAGCTATTGCTTCAGTTAGTTTGTTACGCAATTACCCCGCTGCGCTGGTCTCTTCCTGTGAGATAGTCGTCATAAAAATGCAATAAACGTATTGTTATACAAGCACTTTGCCAGCGACTGCATCTGTTCTGTACAACAGTGGGAATTTTAAAAAATCCGGCCTTTTTCCTTCCGACCTCTGTGCAAACTTTCAGCTTTTTGTTTAGACAAAACTCCACGTCCAGCTCAAACCTTTAGGGGTATGGGATGAGTCAGTCAGTGAGCGAGTCAGGACTTTTCTTGTTATATCATATAGTCAGAAGTTTGCATTCAAAAGTTGAACCATAGTTTCGCCCTAAATATAAGGAACGAGAGTTCAAATTATCTTCACCAGCCTGTAGCAGTCCATTGCTGGACAGAAGCCTCTCCTATTGC
This sequence comes from Apamea crenata, assembly GCA_949629185.1. Classification (NCBI taxonomy): domain Eukaryota; kingdom Metazoa; phylum Arthropoda; class Insecta; order Lepidoptera; family Noctuidae; genus Apamea; species Apamea crenata. Next base: position 11,292,713 of record OX451373.1, read on the forward strand.
ACACCATTTTTAACTCGATTTTCGGCAACTCTCATCCAGCTGCTGTTTATTGCATTTGTTCTATGAAATTAAATACTACATTCGTCTTTCACACGACAGGCGTAACTGCTCATAATACATCTGCAAACGTCAACGTTAATAGAAAGTTTATTTGTCTATGCCCTTTGTTGTTACTTTCTCAATACGCATTATGAACGAAATCGTGTAAAATACAACTCGGTAAATTGATAATCGTGACTCTTTTTCGCGTAAAGATTGATTTTGAATTATTTAAAAAACATACCGTGATGAACTGATGAATCTGGAACGAAAATTCGATCTGCTGTTTTTTTTTTTACATTAAAGAGTAATTAAATTGGATGAGGTTTGTTTATTTGATCGAATTAAGGTATAAAGTTAATTAATAGTGTAGATCAGAGGTTATAGCTAGGGTATACAAATCCCAGAGGAACAGTGGTGGCCCAGTTGTAACGGCTGCGATTTGTTTTAGGTCGTAGGTTCGAACCCAGACAGGCGCTTAACTTCGTGTAAATTATTTCATCACCACTCTCAAAACGGTAAAGGAAATCATCGTGAGGAAACCGGCATGTTTTATTAGAACCAAACATTCGAAGACATGTGACATCTACCAACCTGCTCTGGGCCCGCGTGGATTGCGGCTAACTCCCTCTCACTGAGAGGAGGCCTGTGTCCCAGCAGTGGGAATATTATAGGCTGATTATGTAATACAAATCCTACGTGTGTTGGACAGATCTAGCGTTCGTTCCTGCTTGTCAGTTGCGATTTTGAGTGCATAAGTACTCCAATGCAAGTTTCGATTCGATTGAATCCCAGGATCCCAGTTGATCTCAGTTTTGATTGTTTTGGTTCAGATACCCTTAGTGGCTAATAAAAATATATCATTTACCAGCGATTATATACCCATATCTTCACACATTATTTTTACATTATCAAACCACAATCTACACACTTACGGGTTACCGGTAACTTGCCGAGGATAATCAATATTATTAACCCACATATGTAATATTATTATTAATCAAACACTCTTCAGATATAATCAACTTGAAACAATTTGATAAATCAGATCGGTTGCCGTCATTGCTGATTCTTATCACAGTTAATTAGTCACTGTGTGGACTCTACTAAGCTGGTATCAGTTTTTATTGTTGACTGCAAAGTCAGGTATGGAAAGCAATAGATGACGAAGTGTAATTAATGAGTTTGCGCTCACCATGAGTTCTTAATGGGCATTAAGGGGTTTATTTATAAACGTTGCTTACAGTTAAGCAATCATTAGCGACTGTTTGACCATACATTTTTGACATTTCAACATCTTTTAACTTTAAGCAACGTTATATCATCAGCCTACAGCAGTCCACTGCTGGACATAGGGCTCACTATTGCACGCCATTCAATTTGATTTTGGGCAACTCTCATCCAGCTGCCATCCTGCGAAGATCGTCGCTCCATGTAGCCTGAGGGCGTCCCACCTTACGTTTACCGATTCGCGGTCGCCACTCAAGAGCACGTCTACCCCAACGGTCAACGATTCTACGGCTGATATGGCTGGCCCATTATCACTTCAGCTTGTCGACAAGTTTGGTTCTCTGCCGGATCACCTCGTTGCGGAGTCGATCTCTCAGAGAGACTCCAAGCATAGCCCGTTCCATAGCTCATGGGCCTTGGCCTCTCAAACATGACCCTAATGTTTGAGAGTTTGGATGTTTGTTAAACAATCAGTCCTCGAATGATTCTAGATTAAAGGACATAGGGCAATTCTTACCCCCGTAGTTAATTCCCGAGGGATACCTTTTCATTGTTCGATTTCCACGCAGAATATAATATGAAAAAAAATGTTTTGTTACAGATACGAGAATGCGGTGCGATTGGAACAACTCAAGCTGTTCGGGAATCTTATCAGTCATTACAGCACGCAGGTAATTATACTGCTTATACTACAATCTACAGTATCAGGTATTTGATAAATAATCAGCAAAACACATCATTAGGTATCAATAAGCTTATTTATTTATATATACTTTATTGTACACCACAAAAATACATAGCATAAAAAAATACATGAGACACTACAAAATATACAATGGGCAGCCTTATCGCATTACTGCGATCTCTTCCAGCCAACCTCAGTATGGACAGCGATTTTCCTGGACACAAAATGGGACTGTCGTTGGTGCAATTATTATGTATACCTACAATACACAAAATCGACAAATATATACATATTCAAAATTATAAATACATAAATACATACATACTATGTATACAAGCAACGAAAATTAAAAGAAGACTGTAGACGCTTGCAGTTAGGGCAACAAGATCACAGCGACAAGTAGTGTTCCTTTACAAGTCTTTTGAACACCTGTAACAACTGCGCGCGTTTTATTTCAACTGGCAATGCATTCCACAAACGAGCGGCCTGGACAGTAAGCTTAGTGTATCGCATATTTATAGGGATTGTGTTTATTTATTTTGGATAGCAAACAAAGAATATTTCATAATTTATGCTCCTCCTCCTCATTGGAGAGCAGCACCCACATTTGGAATCACGTTGAAGGATACTGCTAAATCATCGCTCCATATGTTAGAAAAGTGTGTCTGCTCAACAACGTGAATAACGCAATGAATGTTGTTGAACTGTCAAAATTAAATCCATTACTACTGATAGTGTGTTACGCTATTACCCTGCAGGTTAAGTTGGTTCCGGTTGTCATTTGTAGATCTTAGACAGTCCTAACGGGTAGTCAGAAGCCGAAAAGCCTGACAACCATCAGTCTTACTAAGGGGTCTGTAAAAGATCCATGTAAACTTTTTACATCTGTAATTTTTATGGTGTACATAAAAACGAGTATTCTATCCATCTATCGTGTTACCTAGTAGCTGGGTTGTGGACGTCAGATAAGCAGTCACTCCATGTAAAATTCTGGTATTCAGCTGCATCCGGTTAGACCGGAAGCCGAGCCCAACATAGTTGGGAAAAGGTCAATATAGATATAAGGTTAGGCAGATTTATTGGTTTTGTAATAATAAAACCAAACTATAAGGGATTGAGCAGTGGTGGCCCAGTGGTAACGGCCGTGACCGACGAGTTGTAGGTCGTGGGTTCGAACCCAAGCAGGCACTTACGGTGAAGGAAAACATCGTGAGGAAACCGGCATGTCCTAGAACCAAAAATTCGAAGACATGCACGCGTCTACCAACCTCGCCCCGCACCCGCGTGGATTACGGCCCACTCCCTCTCTCAGAGAGGAGGCCTGTGGGAACATTAGCTGATTTTGATAAGGGATACTTATCATACCTATAAATAAAAACATGAGAGTAGGTATTATAAAATTTTGTAAAAGATACAGAGGTATTAAATAATAATGCGAAAGCATGACTAACTGAACATTTAACACAATGTACCTAATCTTATATGGCGACATATTCGCCAAAAATATAAACAAATATGAGTTTATGGAAAAATAACTATAATTCCAACACGATAAAGTTTAGTTTACGCTACAACTTCAAACATTTTTGAAACTTTTTCAATAGTGCTAATCACTCTGAAATCAACTTAATCACCATCAAAATAAAGTTGATATTGGTTTAACTTGAAATAACGTCAATTTGAAACATAAATCAAATTTGAATATAATCGTGACCATGTTCTTTACAAGATGCTAACGTCATAAAATTAGCATGCAGAAATATTTTTGTAGCTACGTAAACATTACAACAAATAATCTTTGTTATGTAGAAAATATATGATAAATACCATGATAAATGTTTTATTTCTGTAAGTAGACTAGTACAGACACTTTTACACGTCAATTATAATTAGAAAACTAGATTCCCGGCCAATACCCGTAATTAAAAACGTTAAAAATGTTGTCGCAATCTCATCTCAGCGACAAAGACAATTAATGTCAACAATTTAGGTTGTTTTTGACAGATTGAGACTTAGACCAAACTGTAAACGTTCTTAAAATTAAGTACGAGATTTGTCAGGTTGGCGTTTCCTATCTAACTACTCTGAGAAGAAAGGCCGAAACAATCAGAGGTCACAGACTCTTTTAAAGTCCAGACATAATCTTGGTCAGATCATGTGAAGACCATGTAGTGACCTTATTGGTGTTCTTCAGAAAAGTCTGCGTGTATGACCCGCAGGGTAATTGCGTAACTCACTATCAATAGCAATTGATATTTCACTTTGACAGTTCAACAACATTCATTGCGTTATTTACGTTGTTGAGCAGACACCATGACACATTTTTTGAACATATGAAGCAATGGATTAGCAATATCCTTAAAAATGATTCAGATTGAGATTGATTGTGTGGTACGCAATTAGGGTGCAGATGTATGAACATAAAAGAGGCAAATGGTATATGTTTACTAGGTACATTTTCCATGAAGACATAAAAGATAATACATAATAATACCAGCCTTTTATTGTCGTAACTGCATGGCCAAAACCTCTTCTCATACAGAGAAGGCACTATAGCATTGATACACTACGCTTGCTCAAGACGGGTTGGCAATTGCAGACGCATATTAATTTTATATCCTGGTTTCCTCACAATGTTTTCCTTCACCGATGTCAGTAATAAACTTAGAAAGTACATATGAATTAAAAACACTAAAAACTTGCCCGTATATTAACCCACAAAGTCGTCTATGAAGGAAAGAAAGAAACATATTTTATTTAAGACACACAGGAAATACAAAAAATGAAAATGAACATTTAAAACTAACTAAAAAAAAAAAAAAAAAAAAACAAGAAATAAAAAAAGACCTGTGCGAGGCGAAAAAGGCAAATGACATGGTCATGCTTCCTTGATCGCTTTTAATACAACCACAGGAAGAGGAGTAATGGATATTTTTTACCTGAAACCACTGCTGACGCTATTGCAATTTGTTGTTACAGGTGATAGCAGCGGAACCCTTCTTGAGACCGCTGCTGAAGCTGCTGAGCGGGTTCCGTAATGAGCTACCTCCGCCTAATCTTGAGAGTAAGTACTTTTTAAGCTCGATTCTGATCCATAGTTCTGAGGATCTTCGAAGCTTCGGGTCAGGCTTCTTTCCTCCAAAACGTATTTAGGATTTTGGAGCCATTGTGCGCTTTGCTCATTTCTGACGTCACGTTATTATCGTGGACGTTCACGTCCATCAAATGTATGGATATATGTGCACGGTATAACGTTATCGCAGACGGAAATTTAAAAGCGTCTTCATATTATATATCCATACATTTTACTTCCCTGTGTTATCGTGTAGCCGGGACGTGGACGGCCACAATAATAACGTCACGTAAATGCGCACACTTTATCTAGTTTCCGATCGCATTTATTTATTTTTTATTTTTTACAATGTCTCCTTTGGTGAACTTGTTTGCGCAATATGGCGAAGTTCCAAATCACTTTGATAATGCAGAGAGTTTTAAATTTATTTATTACCTATTTATGTGTGTCATACGACAAACACACATAAATAGGTAATAAATAAATTTAGTAATAGCAAGTTTGCAACAACATAGAAGACATGGCTTGACCAGTATAGACTAGAAATGAAAAAAAAAAACACAGACACTTTCTGTCTATGACCTGTAGTAACCGGTCACCATGGATTCAGTACATGATTCTAAACTTACGGTTATTAAAAAAAATGTTTGATGTTCCATACATTTTGATCTCGTAGGTATTGCACTTTCCTGTGAAACAGCTGATTTCTTTTTTTGATAACCGATGAAGACCTATGCTAGTGGGGGTCTAGAAACATGTGCTAAATTCATGGTTTCAGTTTCCGCGTCGATGTGCCTGCCACCCTGTATATTACGAGAAAGACTGGGTTAATGCTGTATAATTATGTGCTTAGTTGGCAAGCCTTTATATAAATAAATAAATCAATATATGTTTCCGCCAAAGATATATTTTTAAATTTATCCATCTGTTAAAGAATAATCTTACATGAAATTGGTGTATTCTTCTTCTTAAAGCCAGTTTATTGTGATATTTAGTTAGATGAGTAATTTTATCTCCGGAATGCCTGTATCTTTCACGTGTGTGTATCTGTTTATGCAACTGTAACTGATAACCGACACTCCCATGAAGATATAGCTAGTTAAACCGATTGCCAATCTGCTTGTCAACATAAATACAAGGTTATTCGTAGAACACTAACAACCTTGCAGGACTGGATTACTAATGTACAACAACTACAATAACTTTTGTTCTATGAGTTTTTACAAAAGATAATACATTTACCAAAAACAAACCTTTATGATTTCGTTGTTCTATCTAACCCCCGCTACCCTCCGCTGAACTTTGTACTAGACACGGCAGTTAGTCAGAACAGCAACAGAAAATCGTTCTTTTCAATTCGTTGAATTGAAATATTTTTATTTTTGTTTGAACGTCTGATAAATTAATGAAAGTCATAGAACAAAAGTTGTTGTTAGTAATACAATAGTCTAAGAGGTTGTTAATATTTTACCAATAACCCTGTATACATAAACTCGCCCATGGGGGTAGGCAGAAACGACAGAACGCCACTTGCTACAATCCGTACATACTCTTTTTATCTTGTTTACGTTCATATATCTGAAGGCCAATTCTCGTAATTAAAAACGTTCAAAATCTAGTCGCAGTCTCATCTCAGCGACAAACAAATGTCAAAAACTTTGTCAAAATGTAGGGAAATTCGAAGTATTTTTTGACAGATTGAGACTGAGATCAGACTGTGAACGTTCTTAAAATTACGAGAATTGCCCCTCTGGTTACACACGCACGCCGGATGCGAGTACTACGCACCTGACCTTTCTGAAGAACATCACCCAATAAGGTCACTATACGTCCTCCCAGGGCGTCCTCCTCTCAAATATAAAAAATACTACTTTTAAAGTAGTAGTATGTAGGTTTACATACTCCAAATAAAATGGTTAAACACATGCCATTATGTTCAATTAACCATCCGGTTGCTGATAACACCATTTTGCTGAAATATCGCACTCTATCAGCAGTTGGTGTGAATTCTGTAAATAATTTGTACGGAGAAATTATGCAGATAATATTCACGTTTCATATTGGAAAAATTGCTAAAAATACTCCGTTATTTATTTATTTATTTTTTGGGGAAAATAAGTGTACACTAATTCTAATATTTGTTCATGTGTCTGTTTCAGGTCAGCTAGTAATAGTCCTCAACCAGCTGTGCGTGGCGTTGATGCAGAATATTAAGTTCCTAGATCTGTTCTTCCTGACGACGCACACGCATAAAGGGTCGCAGGCCGAGTGAGTTGAATAAATTCTAGTTTCTAGACACAGCGGCTAAGGCTGAGTGTTGTCTGTCTGGTCTGTCAGTGAATTTTAAATTTTTATTAAGTAGAGGATTTCTTCATTTCCAGGTTCATAATCGTCCGCCTCCTACTGTCATCGGTACACCGCGAGGGCAGTACAGGCTCAGCCGCGCGCGACGCTTTACTGCTGTGCGCCAAGATGTCTGCCCGCTGTGCGCAGCTAGCCGACTTTATGCTGTCCGGGAACACTTGTCCTGTACTGGCTACAGGTTAGTTATAGTTCTAGACCGTTCTTCATTATCTGCCTAGCCTTTTTCCAACTATGTTAAGGACGGCTTTTTGTCTAACCTGATACCGCTGAATACCCGTATTTTATATGAAGCTACTGCCTATCTGACTTCCGCAATCATGACTGAGCAACACGATACCCCTTGGTAAGACTGTTTGACAGACTTTCCAACTACCGGAAACGATTGTCAAAGATCCACGAAGCAACACAATACCCCTTCTGACAACAGCTTAACGTGGTCTCAATATAAAACGATTAGTCACCCATCTACAACACTACACGTGTGACCAAAAGGCTAATTCCCGTAATTAAAAATGTTTAAAATCTAGTCTCAATCAACGACAACGAATGTCAGAAACTTGTCAAACATGTATGGAAATTATAGATATTTGACTGAGATTGAATTGCCCTTCAGTAAGAAAGACCTAGTCAAACAAAATCCAACTCTACTTTATTACTCATAGCGTCTATTTTCCTCCATAGGTCTAAGCGGTCTTTACTCCCTTCTGCCCCGAACACTAAGCGACAAGATCTACCGCCTGACGCCCGACGATGTCAACCATGTACATAAACTGACGCTGTTCATTGATTCGCTGGAGTTCTGCAATGCTGTGGCGCAGGTAAACTATGTACTCTTATTAAAGTGATGTGATAGGCGGAAGGCTATAGTTGTCGTCACGTAAAAAGAACGCTGAGCGATAGTGGAGAGGATGGGCGTGCGGACGCGTATACTCGCGTCCTAATGTACTAGGCTACTGTTTTATAATATAAGTGTAGTTGTTTTATTGTAGAATCATAATAGGTTACCAATTTGATCGATAAATCGCTCAGTGCGCAGGCAAACACGTTTTAAAAAAAAACAAAACAAACAGCGTTCTTTTTACGTGACGGGACCTGTACGAGGCTAAAAGATTTCTCAACTGAAATTTTACATACATTTAAAAAAAAAACTTTTTTTTATAGATTTTTTTTAAATTAAAAAAACAGTTTTTTTTTTGTAGCATGACGCCTGTTTTCCCCGAAGGGTTTGGCAGAGTTGTACAGTCACCAAAGGAGATAATTAACCAGGGTCATCGGATATAATTGAAGTTTAGTAAGAAATCGATGGATGTTTTCGAATAAAATTCAATTTAATTAATAGAAAACCAACGGTTCTTTTATCAAATTAAATTTCATTGGAAAACATCTATCGGTTTCTTACTAAACCTCAAGTATAAACGACGACCCTGGGGGTCTACTCCGAAGTGCAAAGTGCGAATGCTCGGATCGGACCGACACATGGCCGAACCGAATATTATTGAAAAATGCGAAAAAAGTTCGGATCGGCTCAGTTGGGTCGGGACCATAGTCAATATTCGAAAGAGTGTAGGAGTGTTGGATCGGGACCGACCGAACCAAATAGACCCCCTGGTTACTTATCTCCTTTGGTGACTGTACATAGTTCACTCACATTTCGCCACTTATGTTCAAGTCCCATGTAATAACGGGTGAGCCTATTGGTATCAACCGGGCACACATCCAAACCCCGAGCTGCTACTGAAAATTTATTAATGGAAAAACCCTTTTTTAGGGTTCCGTACCCGAAGGGTAAAAACGGGACCCTATTACTAAGACTTCGCTGTCTGTCCGTCTGTCTGTTACCAGGCTGTATCTCAAGAACCGCGATAGCTAGACAGTTGAAACTTTCATAAATTATGTATTTCTGTTGCCGCTATAACAACAAATACTAAAAACAAAATAAAATCCCATACAACAGACGTGATTTTTATAATTAATGGTACGGAACCCTACGTGCGCGAGTCCGACTCGCATTTGGCCGTTTTTTTTTTTTGTTTCGCGGTGGAAATCCTCATGGACTTCCTCCATCGTGGGGGTCACGGAGGGGTTTGCCGGACTCTTACCGGCTAAAACCACCGCGGTGTTCCACCTCTTATGACGACACGGTTGGCGCAGAGGCTGAGCGATCGACTGCTGCGCTGCGTGTCGCGGGTTCGATTCCCGCACGGAACAAATATTTGCACTGCCTACAGGTAGTTGCTTCGGGTCTGGCCGTTTGTGTATGTGAGTTTAAATGTTTGTAAACGCACACACGATACAGGAGTAATTCCTAGATAGGGGCAAATTTAACAAAAAAAAAAAAACCTCAGCCTATGGCCGGGGGTGCGGGATTCGCATAAGCATTCACCGCACCCAATGGAAAGACCCAATAACACTTCCCGACCTGGGAATCGAACCCAGGACCTCATGCTCAGCAGTAGTGCTTGCGAACACTAAGATACAAAACCATCATAATAATTACTATTCAGTATTAAAATCTCATTGCTTTCCAGGTGGCCCACCCCGCAATAAAGAAGCACCTACTAGATCTACTCTACCAAGGCTTCCTAGTCCCCGTGATGGGCCCCGCTCTCCTACAGGTAAATACATCATACACACCGGTTGTGGGATGAGTGAGCCAATGTATGCGTTGCCGATGTGACTTGTTTTAACTGGGTTTTGTTATGGACAATATACATTTTTAACTGTTTTGTACACACAGTGGAATAGATAGATATGCGTGTATAATTTTGCTATTCGTCATTCGTAGATCTTTAGCAGTCGTTACGGGTCGTCAGAAGCCTGCAAGTCTGACAACCAGTCTTACCAAGGGATATCGTATTACCCAGTAACTGGGTTTTGGAAGTCAGATAGGCAGTCGCTCCATGTAAAATACTGGTATTTAGCTGCATCAGGTGAGACTGGAAGCCGACCCCAACATAGTTGGGAAAAGGCTAGGCAGAAGATGATTTGTATCCGTTTGTAATCTAATCGTACATGTCGTGTCTTGTTATGCAGACAATGAAAATTCACGGAATTAGCCCGTCGTGTTTAATTACAAATTAATACTCACAGCAGAACTCAAAAGTTGTGAATCGTTGAGCTTCTTAAGTTTTGAGTTGAGCTACACGATTACTGACAAATGCTGCACGCATTTGTCAGTAATCGTAACTGACTGACTGGACAGGCCCACTCAATCTGTGTGGTTCTTTCCTTAAAAAGCCATTTCAGACGTCAATCTACATGGTCATCACCTCTGAGTTTGTTTCGGCCTTTCTTCTCAGAGTAGTCAGATAGGAAACCCCGACCTCATCTAGTTTTTAAAATATGATTGACGTGTAAAAACATTTAAACCATTTTAAGTTACTTTCTCACAAAACTATTTCGTTGTGTGTACAACATATATGAGTAAACATGTGTTCATAGCAAAATCCTAACTGCATTATAACGAATTTTGCATAAACAATCATCATTATATTTTATAAAAGTAATTTATTATTATATTTACTTGAAATAATGCTATTATATTTTTTCTTAACTAAATTATGTTCTATAGAAATGTATAAACACGCGAAAGTAATTTAAAAAAAAAAAAAAACTGTTTGCACTAAACTTCTAATTTTTCCACAAAGATTGTGTCGACAGTTTATCACACTAATAACTTTATTATTACTAACTAACCATACAGTGTTTCTTTCAGTTCTGGCAGGTGAGAATAACTAGGAATAGATTTGTATAAAATATATTCATCTGCAGAATTATTTTCTACTATTCTATATAAGGCTGATTTTGCAATCATCTGATAACTTTATTTGAGGAACAATTTTGAAATTTTGACAGTTATTTCATACAAAAACTGTCCAATGTCAATTTTATTCCACAAACAAAAATCATCTGTCGATTGATAAATCAGCCCTAAATTGGACTTTGGGTCATAAAATTACTTGTGAAGTACCTACACATTGCTAGTTTATTAAACGGTTGAATGCCGTAATTGCAGAAACAATTAAAAAGCCATTGTGTCGCTCGTGGATCCACGTTCGGCGTTCCACGATCCGGCGAAAAACGGTTAAAATACACTAGCGGTACTACTACATTTAGCGCTACACGAATTTACAACATCGGTATTTTTCTGTTAATTATTTGGATTTGACATAGACAGAATCATGTTTTAAATAATAATTTATTAGAACTAAAATAATATTTAGTGGATTGTGGTGCAAATGGGCCTTAACCCTTCGAACGTGGATCCACGCGAGACACAATGGCGTTTTAATTGTTTCTGTAATAACGACATTCAACTGGTTAATAAACTAGCAATGAGTACTTCACATGTAATTTTGTGAATACATATTATCGAACAGACAGGTCCTGAATTAAAAAATTCTATGCATTTTTTTTTAATATTATAATTTCTTCAAACGACAATGTGAGGTAAAAGTATTATGTATATTTATTTATATTATATTAATTGGCATCTTGTGTACCGTGTTCACATAACCTTGTGTTTGTTTCATTAAAAAATAATCATCATAATCACATTTTAAAATACGTGAAGTGTAAAGAAGGCGGAATGACATTGTGTGGTTATAAAATGTGTTACGACTTGAGTTCCGCTTAGAGTGTGAGCTCAACTATTTTCAAATGGTTCACAAAATCATTTATCACATAAATACTATACAGGGTGGCAGGGATATCGACGCGAAAACCTATTACCATCAATTCAGTACATGATTCTGAACCGACGAAAAATTCGTTATTAAAAAAAAAATAGTTTTTCCATACATTTTGACCGCGTAGGTATCGCACTTTTGTATGAAACAACCTACGAAAAATGCCTTGGCGGGCTTAGCATCATGTGCTGAATTCATGGTTACAGTTTGCGCGTCGATGTCCTTGCTACCCTGTAATCACAAACAGTCCAAGTATGAATACATATTTTCGATTATCTTCACATAAAGTTATAACACATTTTTAATTAATGACAAATAGCGCATTCCAGTAATTTAAAACTCCCCTCAAAACTATCGCCGTTCCATTCCGAATGTACAATCACTGATTTTAAAAAGTCCAATCAGTGTCTGATCACGCGGGCCCAGTGCGGGTTGGTAGATGTCAAATGTCTTCGAATTTTTCGGTTTATAATAATAATAAACGTTTATTTCAGACTTTCTGTCCATAGGTACAATTATAGAACTTAGAACGAAACATACTTACAATAAAATACACATAATCTCAAAAATACACAACACATAAAAAAGATACTAAAAATAAGATTGCAGTGACAACACAAAAGAAGCAACATATTAATTAATTAAATTAAATTAAATACAATAAAATACAATTTAAATACAAAAATACAATACCAAAAATACAAATTACAAGTCAAAACAATTAAAACAATATTTCCACATTAGCCCGTACATGTACCATGTCACAGTGATCCACACATTGATCACTTACCGATACAGATTTACTGATCAGAGGCTTGTATATTCAAGCTGATAAATCCTTTAGAAACCAGTGATTGTACAATAAAGGGCTACGAATGTCGTGGCATATCTGCAGTCCGCCATTTTTTTAACTTTTTTCAAAATGGCGGCCATGCATGCAATCTATATAAATAGACAGCTGACATTAATGCAAACATAAAACATAATAAGACTACGTCACGTGATCAACTTTGAACGTTCATGTATCGGAAACGTGACACTTTACGGGGATGATCCTGTTATGTTTTCTGTTTGCTTTGATGTCAGCTATCGATCTAAATAGGTTTAATGCGAGGCCGCCATTTTGAAAAAAAAATGGCACGACAGTAGGTATGCCAGGCTCCATATAATAATCCCGTTTCTTGCCTAACAATTCTGGAATGTGCTTAACCATAGACATACGACCATGCTCTACGGCATAACATCACGTTAGTGGGCTTGTCATTGCACGCGGGACGCACCGGTTGGGCCATGCCGACGGCGGTTTAGTGACGGTAACCATCCATTAATCGATTCATTCCTGGACACGACATGCTGTGTCACGTTTGGTGAAGGGTGACACGCGTTGTGTCATGGGTGTTTTTTTTTTGCTTTTTTGTTGTGGCAATATTTTATTTTATGTTTTTTATTTATTTATGACGGTATTATGTGAATGTGGCAGCAATGAATCGATTAAATTCCTCCATTTTTGGTGGTAGTTTTTAACCCAAACTCTTCTTTAATTTTTGTTCTTGAATTTGGCTCGAAACTCTTTTATTTTAAAATTCTAACACCTCTTCCTGTTAATTTCTTATTTACAGCACAGCCTTTATAACAACAGTAACTAAACATTGTATTTATTACAAAAAAAAAGAAAGAATTAATCATTGTATCCCCAATATTGATGAAAAAATTAGCAGACAGCAAACAAAAATAATTATGTCTACGAATGAGAATACTGAATATAAATTTGAAGATACTGGTCCTACAGTGTATGCCTGTTTAACAATGCCAAATATTTACTTACATCTTTAAGACAAATTAAAAAAACAAACGCAAAAGACAATTTGTTTTAAAAAATAACCTGCTAAATAAAAAAAAACCTAAACTTGTCAAGAGGTGGCAAACAGCCATAAGTCTCCCAATCTATCCCTGTCCTAATTTCTCACCCAAAATATTACATCCATTTGTTTTCCTACCTCGAAAAAAAACTGTCACTCAACCGCCACACGTCCTGTATAAACAAAGCCTACTAACGCAAAACATGCCATAGACGAAAGCGGCGCCATTGCAGAGTGGTGCTGGCGAGCAGGCGGCGGCCATGGCGTATCTAGAGCTGCTACTACGCTGTGTGACGCGCCGGGGCCTGCTGCGGGCGGTGCTACACTTCCTGTTCGTGTATGAATATGACGGCGTCAGAATCGTCGATGTACTGCAGAGAAGACTTGAAGGGAACTCTCAGGTTAGTACCTACACTTCTACAACATATTCTTCTCCTTCATGCCGCAGGCACGGCAGTTATTCAAAGGACATAATTCATTTCGTAACCAAAAATTATAGGGCCGACCAGAAAAAAAAAAGTATTGATTGAAAGTCTGCCATTAAAACCCCGGGCTGCTATTTGAGATTGAAAATGCCAAATCATATTTTAATAACAATTTTGTTGTTAAAACATGTTTAGGGTGTTAAATTCAATTAAAAGTTGGTATTTTTTTTTTAATTTTATGCTTGAAACACTTGTTATAAAAATATGACAGACAGCTGTGCTGCTGGGGCGTTTGTTGCGCCACTTCTTCTTTCTGGGGGCCTGTCTTTTGTAATTTTGACGTTCAAAAAGTGCTGATTGTCAGCCTAATTTGAATAAATGACTTTTGATTTTTGATTTTTATGACTTTAATTTTTGGGTATAAAATTTTCGACACTTGAATGATGTCCTTTGTTGGCCCAAAACTTTGCCTCTTCCACGGCGTTATCAGGCAGGATTAAAAGTGGAGCATAGTTTGTGACACAGCTTCACATTTACACCTTCCCACATGGGTTCAGGTTCGGTTATACTCAACGCCGAGACCAATAACTGTCGATGTTATAAAACATTAAAAAAAACTACGGGGGCGAGTCAAAACGATACTGTACTGAGTCTCGTGTTATCATGCTCCCACGTTATTATATTATCTAGAATGTTGGCGTTTAGTTCCCAATTGTCTGACAATAAAAAAAAAACAAGTTTCCATTTCCAATGTCAGGGTTGGTCCCACCGTAAAATTCGTTCTAAATGATGAATATAACGACCCCTTTTCCGGTTGAAATGAAAATCTTACCTAATATCATTATGAACCACTTTCCAGCTATCCCTGGTCTCTCTGGCCTTAATGGAGACCCTCATCGACCTGAACTGCGAGGATGTGATGGTCGACCTGGTGTTCAAGCACCTGCTGAACGGCCACCACCTCATGGTCTCCTCCAGGCATGGGATCGCTGATCCGGAGCCCTATAGAGATGCTGCCGTCGCGTTCTTGGGGCTTTCGCCCAGGTGTTGTTCGAGGCCTATGGAGATGGTATGAACTTTGTTTATTTGTGCTGGGCGTTTTTGTAAACTATTTAACTATTTATGTCATTGTATAATTTTATATCTTTTCTGACTATTACAAGGACACAAACATACCGTTGGCTGGCTTTGCTGCTTATAATTCATTTTTAGAATAAAATACTTTACATAAGTGTGTGTTTTAAAAGCCTGTCGCAGTCAAATATTTATTTGAATTAGGGCTAATTTCTCAATCGACAGATCATTTTTATTCGTATAATAAAATTGACGTCCGACAGATTTTGTATGGAAGAACTGTCAAAAATTCAAAATTTATTTCTCGGATAAAATTATCTGGCATTGGAAAAATCAGCCCTTAGAGCATTTATTTTATTCCTTTTGGTTTTGTCTGTCTTATTTTGCCATTATTTATTTTTCTTGCTTTAAAATTACTCTTTAAAGATAATGCATATGCTGTTGGTGTACTTATTACTTAAATAAATAAATAAATCTAATTACGATGTTACAGACAAAACAATGGGTAGACGAGCTCGCTCTAAGCGGTCGACGCGTGCTCGATCTGAAGAGTGAGCACGACAGACGAATGAACGGAGTGCATGACGACATCGCGATGAGCCATCTAATCCATGAAATTAAAGTTAATTACGGGGTAAGTTTTCATAGTATTGATCTTCATATGCGTGTTTCTGAGTAACAAGTATGTTACATACAGGTGCCACTTGTCCAGTAAGTTTATGAGGTATGTGACCACTTCTAAAATGTCCTTTTCTAGGTGTGACTAGATATTCTGCATTTATCATTTCTTATTAAACCCAGTTTCTTCTCAGAGTAGTCAGACGGGAAAGGCCGTCCTCATCTAGTTTTAAAAAATATGATAGACGTGTGTAAGTGTGTGTCAGACCTACTTACAGAAATAAAATCATTTATCAGTTATAGTTTCATGCATTGAAATGTTTATGAGGTGTCTGAAGTGCAGCAGCAGCAGCAACAGCAGCAGCAGCAGCAGCGGCAGCAGTTTGACCTAGCGATTAAAAATTTGGCATTATCTGAATATATCCAATGTATTTAGCGTGGTGATGTAAAAATATCACAAAACAATTGAAATGTAACAATAGGCAGTTTCCTGGGTAAAAAAATAATAATTATATTTAGTCCGTCAGTTAGATTATCGAAAAATAATGGACACGTATTTTTTCTTCTGTCAATCAAACAAAAAATGACCAAGATAAAGCGCGTCAAAATTTGGAAGTCCGGTCGTGACGTCACTTGCTTGCAAATGTGTCGCAAGCAAGTGACGTCACGCGGAACTTTAACGTGCGATATCTTCATCATTTTTTATATAATTGACAAAAGAAAAAATACGGGTTCAATATTTTTTCATAATCTAACTGACCGACTAATTAGATTTTTTTAGAAAAATAGCCTATTGAAACACTTCAGGGGCTGCATAGATCGTGTTCATGATATCAGCCTATAACGTTCACAATGCTGGGAGACTGGCCTCCACTGCGTGGGGGGCAGTGACTCATGATTTGTTGAAAGCTTAATATTGAAGCCAGCCACCTGAAGATCAAAGTCAATTTCAATAAAATACTATCTTTTGTTTCCTTCTAGAACCCCAACGACACACTCTACGGCAACTACCACGCCTACATCTGCGACTCAAGATTCGAAATAGTTTCCCGCGTTCTAGCCTGCAGCAACTGGAGCTCTCGATACGAGAGCATAACAAGCCCGAAGAGAGAGACCAACAATAACACGAAAGAGACAGACATAGTCCCGCTAACGAAAGAGCAGGACAGCCTGATATCATGCACGAGTGGATATGAAACAAAAACCAGTGATAGTTCAGAAAAGGAACAACATAGTTTGACGTCTTTGAATGAACAATTGAATGAGCCAGAGAGTGAAGTAAAGACCGAGATAGTGAATGAAGGAAAGGAACATGATTCATTGACGTCTACGGGTGAAAGTAGTGGTTATGAGAGCTTTAAAATATATAAGGATGTGGACGGAGATGAAGGTTTTGCTGAAGAGTTGTTCAGGAGGAGTTTTGCGAAGCAAGAGAGAGAGTATGAAGGGGAAGTGCCTTTGATTAGAAGTTGGAGGGCTAGTGCTGAATCTATAATCGGTAAGTGTCGATATTTTACTTTACACTATTGATGTCGATTAATTTCGCTTACCTCTTATGATATCGATTAACTTTACAAGTAGTGAGGACTTGGAAAATAACTACTGAATCTTAAAGATAACTTCATTTTAAGTCGGCCGCTGCCGCGGCACCGCTTGCTTCGCTCGCTCGGCTCGTGCGTAGGAGGTCACAATTTTAAACTAACCATACCATTTTTTTTTTCGTCGTCTAGTTTGCAGTCAATCTAGTTTGCAGCAAGCCGGAGACATAACTTAATATGACATCATAATACTTTATTTGGTAATAAACCTACATTTTATGGCAATCATAGTGGTTTATTTAGGCAGAAATAGCGCATTAATTGGCTCGCTAAGATTTAGTGATCATTTACTAAATTTGGTGTTCGAATACAATTTGAAGTGCAAGAACTAAGGGTATCAAAGCGTTTTATGGTGGTCATTATATTTAACCCCATTTTAAAATGTATTGTAGCAACAATCTCAAAAAAATCTGAAAGTTAAATATTGTTTGTATCCTGGGTTTACTCTTTACTACTAACTTCATATTTTATAAATAATATTTGGATACTGTCTTCCACAACATCATTAAGTGGCTTAAAACTGTGACCAATCAAGATATATTTTTCCTATTTCACGAAATCCTATCAGTCATTGCAAATTGAATCTTATATTTAACGCCATAAAAGTTAAAATAAATGGCTTAACAATAACAGTTTTCTTATTTTTCTTTCCAGGACCATTACTAGCCAGTCTTCTAAAGAAAACGGCAGTCCTCCTTGAATCGGAAGTAATAGTGAACTGTAGAGTAACGAGTGTCGTGTCCAAGTTAGCATCGCTACCTACACCTCTGCTGACCTCATTATTGCTGTGTCCCGGATTCGTGTTACAGCCAAATGTGCCTTCTTTGTTTCAAGTGAGTTTTTAAGAGTGTTGATGGCAAAGTGTAGCACTATATCATAAAGGGAGATGAGACACTGAAAAGCGCGCCTGTTCATACTTTTAAAATAATATCACCCTTGTGTTAATAAGGGTTTTCTGAAATGACATTCACTAGGTGGCAGCACTGAGACATCAGATCCGAACACCTGTCAAAAGTGTCAATTAAAGCGCCTATATTTTCTTTGTTCGTGACTAAATGATGAACTTCATCATATATTTTATATTCATTGTCGAAATGGACGACCTCTTGTCAAAGTGGCGCCAGCTGGTGGCGTGAGTTTTCATGAAAACCTTCATTGGAAAAAGTAGAAAATAAACTAACACCCGTGGCTCTCACCTCTTTGATGTTCTTATTGTTTTTCGTGTTTATTTCCAAAGGTACTAGATTGATTTTATTTGGAAGTAATATCTCCGCTGCGTAGCGACTGTTGTCTTATTGTTCAACAACCTCGTAGAATTTTGGTACAGATGAATATTTGAATGGACAAGGGCAATATGTTTATTTCTTCGATCGATTTCGCATCCGTAGTTACCAAAAACATTGTTTGTTTACTTAAAATATACAGGGTGGCAGGGACATCGACGCGCAAACTGTAACCATGGATTCAGCACATGAGTTTAGACCCCATAGCGTCGAAACTTTTCGTCGGTTATTAAAAAAAAATATTACGTTTTGACCGCGTAGGCATTGCACTTTTCTATGAAACAGAAGGTTTTTTTTTTTTATTACCGACGAAAAATTTCTACGCTATGGGGTCTAAACTTATGATCTGAATCCATGGTTACAGTTTGAGCGTCGATGTCCCTACCACCCTGTATAAGTGATAGATGATTAATGTTATCTTGTACAAACACTTTATCACGTCAATCATATTTTAAAAACTAGACGAGGTCGGCGTTTCCTATCTGACTAGTCTGAGAAGAAAGGCCGAAACAAACTCAGAGGTCACAGTCTCTTCAGATCTTGGTCAGATCATATGAAGACCATGTAGGTCGATGTCTGAGATGGATGATGGAAGGATGGATGTATTAACATTTTATTTATAATTTTCCAGATTCTAAGTAAGCTAAAGGAGGAGGTCGATGAATTAACAGAAGGTATAGAGAATAGCGGTGAGCTAGTGGACAAGGCGCGAGTTTACCTCATCCAGCGAGAGATGGCGCTAGTGAAGACACGGGGCCCAACCAACGATGATAGTAAGTCACTTCTTATTTTTTTGTAAATATTAATAGCAGTGGGTGTAGAGAGCCGTGGTCGCCCAGTGGTAATGGCCTCGACTTACGAGCTGTAGGTCGTGGGTTCGAATTCGAACCCCGGCAGGCGCTTAACTTTATGCAAATAATTTCATCACCACTGCTCTCAAAACGGTGAAGGAAAACATCGTGAGGAAACCGGCATATTCTAGAACCTAAATATCGGTAAAGTATGTGACATCTACCAACCTGCAAGCCCCGTGTGGTAGATTACAGCCCAATCCCCGACTCGAAGAGAGGAGGCCTGTGTCCCAGCAGTGGGAACATTATAGGCTGATTATGCTCATGCTAAGGTAGAATCGGAACAGGTCCTAGTTTCCATGACTAAACGGTAACGCTCACTAACCCGCTTGGTTTGTAAAGAAATTGTTGACAATACCGTCTTGAGCAGCGACCGCCGAGGCGACTCCATTGTCCGTATAGCTTACGTTTGCCGATTCGCGGTCTCCTTTTAAGAATACGTCTAACCCCAAATGATATCTGTTCTACGGCAAGTAATGCCAGCTTGCTAATTCGGTGGTCGACCTTTCTGGACCAAAATGTTATCACTAATCTTAAATATTTTAATTTATTTTCAGGTCATGGCCACGATTCTCCACAAAAACCGGATGACTCCCCGTTCCGGCGCATGGAGACCAAACGACGAAGTTTTTCAAACAGTATTTCCAATATGTTTGGAAGGAGATTGTCTTGTAAGTAATTTTCTTTGTAACTTTCTGAATAAATTATCTGGTACATATTTTTACCGAGTTAAATTGGTATGCTAAATAGATTCTCTGTGGACGCTGAAAGTGGCCTTGAATGCTTTATTGAAGTGATAACTTATTATGGGAGGGTAAACCGCTTCGTAACGTAACGCGTTACGGCGCCAGTCTGTCTGGCTTGCCTTTCTCCTACGCACACGGCAGCGGTAGGCAGGCTCTTCCTCTCTCACTCTAACCCACAGCGCTAGTCGTATTTCGAACAGACGCTTCCCCCTCTCTCTACTCAGTGTTTAGTTGGCGATAGACATATTATACTGTTGACAGTGAGCATATAACCTAAAACTATTACCGTTTCAAAAGTGATTATTCAACTTAAAACAAAATTGCGACATATTCGCCAAAAATGTAAACAAATATGAAATATGATGGAAAAATAACTTTAATTCCTACACAATAAAGTTCAGTTTACGCTACAACTTCAAACATTTTTATAACTTTTTTAATAGTGCTAGTCAATCTGAAATCAACTTAACTACCATAAAAATAAAGTTGATATTTGTTTAACTTGAAATAACGTCAATTTGACAACAACATTTTAAATTCTCTAACATTTTAAATGTTCAAAGTTTGTATGCAATATGGTTAAGTTTGATAGAGGATAGTTTACTCTGTTACTCGTAGCTTCACATTTGAAACATACGAGTAATATTTGAATATAAAACTATTACCATTTCAAAAGTGATTATTCAACTTAGGTTAGTTTTTTTGTTTACTCATTTGTGCGAGTTTGTTTGTAGTCTAGTGGTCGGGCTAATTGTTAATGGGTTTCTCTATCAGGAATTTCTCACTAGCAGCCGGAGTCAGATTTGAGCCCGGTTGATGGCCACAGCCCATCCCCTACATGGGACTTAAACATAACTGGCGAAATGTGGGTGTTCATGCTAAGTTACACCTCTGCCTTACCCTTCGGGGAATCACAATCGTGATATTATGTTTTTTTTATCACCAGAACAACTTAATCGATTCTAAAGAACATTACATGTTGATGGATATAAGCTAGTTTTTTTTATCTTACTCTTGCCAGTAAAGCCGCGAGAAAACTGTAGTTGCAAGTTATATGTCAGTTTTACATCAATAGTTTGTATCATCTTTATTCAATATATTATATTTTCACAATTTATTTTACAGCATCATCGCCCTCCTCACACAACGCCCACAGTCCACAACCCAACACCTACGCTAGTCCACAGAAAAGGCCAGTCTTTACACAAGACTCCTACTGGAACCAATCCATCACCCTTCGGTCAATTCTAAACGCAGTGATACTCGACGAATGGCTCAAAGAACTAGCTTCATTATGCGAAGAACACGCCCTAAGGTTATCGGCAGGAAACTACGAAGACGAAAGCTACATACAAGCTGTGGCATTATGACTGAGAGCCAAGGCCGCTGGAGGCATGTACGTAAAAAAAAATACCGTCAGCGGGAAAACAATTGACACGTTCGTTTGAAATTGGAACGTGATTCGCCATAATAAAGTTAGTGTCGTTACTAACAATTATTTTTAGTCGATTTTTTTGCGTTTGGCATCGTTCAGTGAAGTTGATAATCGACTAAATGTTTTATAGGTAATTGTGTAGGGACATTGCAATCGTTGTTCGTCGCACATTGTGTGGGAGTGTTCTCACAAAGTCCAAGAAGTGTTTTTGAAACATGTGATGATCCACAGTGGGTGTTGAGAGTTGCCTTCTAGGTATAGCGAAAGTATACAACGTAATGTAAATATTAAAATTAAGATTGGACAGTTTTTACGAAGTAGATGAAGATATCGGAACGTTAACGATTTTTATTACAATGCATTTTTGCATATTTCATTGTTGTTGTATGCAACTGTTGATGTTAGTTTAGGTGTCAATTAACAGTATTTAATGCCAATATTGGCATATTAACTATAGATGGATGATAAGTCAATTTAAAAAGCATTTTTTTTACAAACAAATTAACTTATCTATTAGAACTCGCGTGCAGCTCTTCACTATGACTTACAAAATTAAAATATATCGCCTTAGAAAATTTTCTAACGTTTTTTTGCAATCTGCAGGTCAGTGTCAGGTTGTATGTTAATTTACATATATGATTCGCGACCGTAACAAATATGACTTTATAGAATTATAATCATTAACTTACTTGTTACGCTCGCGAATCAACATACAACCTTGCCGACACAGCCTTGTAAATTGCAAAAAACGTAAGAAAATTTTAATTTCGCGGGCTACTCTGGTGCTTTCCTATGCAATTAAAATCGTTAATGTTCACAATGATTAAAGATTCGAATGTCTTAGACGTGATATCGAACAAAAAGTGCAAAAAATTGCATTATTTTAGATTGTACACTACCTAGTGTACACCTTTTTTAGTTGTAGTAAGCATCACATACTTAATATAAGTACCTAACTTTACTAGAATAATATTAGTTGCAATTATTTTTAACATTTTAACTAGATTGCCATCAACGTAATTTTGAACTGTGATTTTGTAATGTTCAAAAAATTTGGTAAATATTTATTGTGAAAAAGATAACGGTTTTGTCTGTGTGTTTTTATTAATTTTATTTTCATGTTTTGAACTACATATTTCAGGTTTTTAGACATTGTTTACATGAAATGCCTGTTGTATAACGTACATTGTTCAAACTTTAACTTTGAAAAGCATTAAAAATAAACTGAATGGGTAAGACGTGTGAAAAACAGTGTCTAAAAATGGAAACAAAAAACTAACTAACTGATTTAATATTTTTATTATTTGGACATTACTATTTTTTTAGATTGTTGTACTAACTTTTGACTTTTAATGTTTTGATTGAAAAATATATATGTATATTCAATATTATGTGTAATATTATATTAGTTATTTTCGTGAAACGATTATTTTGTGTTTTAACGTATAATTTTATTTTGTTTATTGACGTTTTAAAAAAGTACTCTTGATACAACATTATAATTGATAGAATTTATTTGATTTTTGTAGAACATAATTTCGCTCAAAAATATTAAGGTATTTCTACACTTGATATTACTGCAGCCGGGATGTTTTGGTGTCGAGAATTACCCGAAAGCCGTGCGTCATTGTCCATCAAGTGTGGCCCTACCTTTAATTAACGTCCTATGTAAAACTTGTTTGAAAGTCGTCCGTTTCCGTCCCAAGGATGCAAAATATTTTATTTATATTTTTTACAAATTTTATTCAATATCAAACAAATTGTTATTCGCGCAAAATTATACAAGACTTGTTTTAAAATTTCAAATATTTACAGTGAAGACGAAATTTTTATCGAAACATTTTCTGTGATCGTATCGTAAGACTAAATTGCATGAAATTTCGAGAAACATCGAGACTTGTACGGCGGTTCTGTTGTGACTGCAATATCTTTCATTAGTGTTCATATTATCTTTTTTATAACATTGTATTTCATGTGAAATGAGTTTTTGAAAATTAAATATAAAATTTAAAAAAAAATTAACCAATGTCATTGAATATACGAAAAAACCGAATTTTAATGAACCGTTTTGATAAACCTTGCCAGTTTCTTATAATCTGATAATTACTTGCCAATGGAATTAATACCGTTACATACATTTTCTAAGCCTCGAACTAGATGCACAATACATAGTATGGAATGTAATGTTACGTGAGTTTTATATACTTAAAAATATTGATGAATTTTAATAAAGAAATGTGAATAACATAGATAGTGTTTTCATTTCATCCTTTTTCCGTAGTTGCAAATCGAATATGCTACGACTAGGGAATGAAATCTCGATGCGAGATTGGGAATTCGCGGTTGGCCATTCGAGATCTCTTCCAGCAAAAAACAGGTGGTCCCAGAAGTCGACGTCAAGCCGTAATCGCGTGATGGGCCAAGTCATAACAGTTATGAGATAAATATATTTAAAAATAAATGCCAAACTCGCATAGTACACACGCTACATCAAGCTACCCGAAACTGTCAAATTTTTCCAATCAACTTTGAACCTATTACTATAGCGATAAAGTTGAAAATCTATTAGAGAAATTTGACAGATTGTAGTAGCTTGATGTGCTTGCTGGCGTCTGAACATTTTTTTTCAGTACAATCAGTCGAGTTGTGCGAAGGAATCATTTTGAGTATTTGGTTTGGCAAAAAGTGACTGGCTTTACATTTTAGGCGTGTGAAAAGAATGATACGGTGCAGATTTACTCGACTTTTCCTAAATGCCAATAGTTTTAAAAATACACAACTTAGATTTTTTTTATATTTTTCTTGGACTTGGCCTATTCCCCGATTCTGGCTTAACGTCGACTTGTGGCACAGCCTGTACCTAGATATAGATTTCGAGACTGAGATTACATCCGAGGTTCTTTTTAAATAAAAAATGCCTACCACTTAATGAAAATGAAAACTACACCTAATACTTCTCAAGAACCATAATGTCCTAATCCTAAGTCGCACTCAGAATGGCTCGAGAACTCGCCGTTATTCGTAGGTCTGACAGTCGTTACGGTTAGTCAGAAGCCCAAAAGTCTGACAACCAATCTTACCAAGGCGTGTCGTGTTACCTAGTAACTGAGTTGTGGATATCAGTTAAGCAGTAGGTACTCTAAACTATTTTTCTAAGTTTTCATAAAACCATAATTTAGAGTCAGATTAGTTATTAGGAATCTGAGAAATTTCTTATTCCCCCGACCCACCCGGTCGCATCGCATCAACAATCTGCACTGTTACTTCGTATTTTGTTTAGCGTTCTTACTGACTTGTTTTCTTTTGTGCTTGGCTCCTACAGCCGGTCGATTCTGTAAAAATCTCACCGTGGAAACTCAAGTGAAGTGAGCTTGATATGAGTTGTCAGTAGTGTCAATTCCTAGCATTATTTGGAATGACAGCTCACTCCACGCTCACTTCACCTAAGTTTTCACGGTGAGATGGTTACAGAATCGCACTGCTGGTTCTAGCGGGATGTTAAGTAGCCGAAAAGCCTTCCTCAAGAGTTGGACTACCAAATACAAAAATATTTTACAAATCCGACTGATAATTTCAGAGATTAGCGCTTTCAAACAAGCAAACTTATCAGCTTTGTTATTAGTATAGATATAGTTTTAGGTAGAACCCGATCATTAGTAGGTAAATTAAACCTGTAATCGTAATATGTATTTATGTAAATTATTTCAATAAAACAATTTCAAATATTACCTAAAACGTGGATCGTTGAATTGGTTACAAGCACTGAGCTAGTAGAAACCAATAAAACTTTAAGAGGTTAAGGTTAAATCTTCCATCATCATACTCGACTTTAGAGAGTTGAATTAAGTTTAGGCGATCTATTGTGATTTTTCACGAATGCAAGCCCTAGTTACGCCAGGTGCGACTGTCTGTCAGTCAACGACTGGGCTGTCATGTCAACTCATTGACATTTTCCTATCTCAATGTGTCAACTTGTCAACCAATCAACTGTCAAAATAGTGGCTGGTGTTGTTTAGTGACTGATGCTGAGATTTCAGCGCTTTTGGCTTTAGTCCTCAAAAAGTAGTAATTACAAACAAATTAGAGATAATTGCATTAGAAAACACAGTAACCTACTCACGGCTGGATCACTCCTATCAGAACAATGTCGGACGACGAAGTAATGCGGTTTGAAATCACCGACTATGATTTGGACAATGAATTCAATCCAAACAGAGCCCGAAGGGCTAAGAAAGAGCACCAGATTTACGGTAAAGTATTCTACTATTTTAAAGTTATACAGGTAAAAAAAAATATATTTATAAAACCAGTGCTAGACATTACCAAACTTGTGATGAAAAATACTGATTAAGCTGTGTCGCCCAGCAGTTAGATTCAGTTCTAGTTGACTGTAGCACTTTGTTTCAAGTTCTGACGGTTTAACCAACCTTCCAAAACATTAGGGCTCTAAAAACATTCAAATTACAGTTATTAGAATCAACAACAAGTTGTAGTACAAAAACGTTCAATATCAGTTCTGAGTCTCTGTGCTGTGTGCCATTTGGCAGAAACCTCCTCCAACCCCTTCCAATTCTCCTTGTTCCTTTCCTGTGTAGTCCATGTCTTTCCAGTTGCCAATTTAACAATATCTTCCTTTTAATTCAGGTGTTTGGGCCAAGGACAGTGATGAGGAAGATAACGAAGACAATGTCAGACAAAGGTCTCGAAAACCCAAAGACTTCACCGCACCCATTGGGTTTGTGGCCGGTGGAGTACAACAGGCTGGCAAGAAGAAGGAGGAAAGTAAAGGTTGGTTCAAATTACTCTTGTTAAAATTAGGTTATGAAGAGCTTTTTGAAACAGCACCCCAATTGCGTAACATTCTGTCATTCATAGAGTTTCCGCACTTAGTCCTTCAGGTGGACCATTGTGCGTGGGCCATGGCGCCCGTCGGTGGTTGTTCCAACCAGCCCACCTCCCTCCAGAAGCTTATTAAGTCTCCTGGTCTGTTGAGAACATATGTGTAAGATCTGGGTGTCCCGAGGGTTTCCGACCTAATCTGGGTGATGCCTGTGCACTCAAAGAGCACATGCGCAACGGTTTCATCAGGCTCCATGCAAGCTCTGCACAGGGGGCCGTCCACCTGTTACCAAGGAGTATTGTATTACCTAGTAACTTGGTTGTGGAGGTCCAGATAGGCAGTTGCTCCATGTAAAATACTGGTATTCAGCTGCATCCGGTTAGACTGGAAGTCGACCCCAATATAGTTGGGAAAAAGCTAGGCAGATGATGATTTCAATCACAATCTAAATCATTTTGAAGGATATCGCTAATCCATTGGTTCATATGTTCAAAAAATTTGTCTGCTCAACAATGTTAATAATGCAATGAATGTTGTCGAACAGTCAAAATGAAAACCCATTGCTACTGAGTGTGTTACACTATTACCCTGCAGGGCAGAATTTACAAAAAAATACTACTGTTACTATATTAGTAGAAAAAGAATGTCATAATTAAATTAATGGAGATATATGAGATGTTTAAAACGGTTTTCACTGGACACAAGTCAAGAAAGATATATAAATATATCTAAAACACTAGCAGCGCTTTACGGTTTCACCTGCATAACTCTCAATCCCATAGGAATATTGTTATAAAAAGTATCCTATGTCCTAATTCGGGTCATGGTCTACCGATGTCGTGCCAAGTTTCACTAGCCGTTTCAGCGTGAAAGGGTAACAAACACAGAAAATCAAATCTTTTCACTTTATGATGTTAGCTTAGATTTAAAAAGTTACTTCATGGTTATTATTTGTTAAACGATTTTACAGAAATAGAATCATCAGAAGCCTCCTCCTCCCGTCCCAAGTTTGCTGACAGCTCGGATGAAGATGAACAGAATGCCCCAGATGCCAGTGAGACTGCTGGTATTAGAAGGCAGGGGCAAGGTATGAAGCCGGTCAACCTCGGAGGCAATGTGGGGACTTGGGAGAGGCATACTAAGGGTATTGGAGCTAAGCTGCTGTTGAAGGTCAGTATTTTTCAGGCTACATCAAGAATTTAAGAAAAAAAAATAGGGTTTATTTTATGTATTTGTGGTAAAATTCCTTTGGAAAAAGGTTCTAGAGAAGGACTACCAAAAATACACAAATTAAACCCTGTTCCTATTTGGCGTAAAGTTGGAAATGGTTCTCAGTGAAATAACATGCACACATTAATCTATAACACTATAACTATCAAGCAATAGATTTAGGCTTAAATTAAATTAGGGTAGAAGACCAATGTTTGTTGTAAAAAATGTAAAAATATAAAATAGCCTTTCACAACAAACATTAGTCTTCCACACAACTTTGAATGTTCTCTATTATTTGTTTCCTTATATAAATAACATGGCCCGAGGCAATACCTCTGCTGCCGGTCACCGACAGTTAAAACCAGTGCTGTGGCCAGGGCTACAGATCTCGTATAGGGTCACAGCATTATACAGAGCGATGGTCATTTTGCGTGGATGTGACGCATATTTTCCCCCAACCTGTTTTTTTTTTTGCATCACTTTTACTGCAAATAATAAATTTCTTTCTTTTTTTCTTTCTTTGAGCATGTTTCTTACACCAAAAATAAATAAATGATATATTTATAGATGGGTTACCAACCAGGCATGGGTCTAGGCAAAGATCTGCAGGGCATCTCAGCACCTGTGGAGGCCACGGTCAGGAGAGGAAGGGGTGCTATTGGTGCCTATGGACCTGAGAAAGCAGCTGTAAGTACTAGTTTAATTCCATTGTTTTCTTTAACTAGAACCACGGTTTTTCACCGAAATGGTAAAGCCTTTTGTACGCAGCATGGTTTTCTTACGGTACGGCGTAATAACCGCGTCGTAGAAAAAACGGGTCTATCAGCAAGCTTCCATAGTGATCCATATGTCGCAGCCAACTGGTTTTTGGTTTTTAGCCGTTCCACTAACGGCCTGAATGATATTCAATAAATTATAGTTTAGGTTGGAACTGTAACCAATCACGTGCGAGCTGAATTGGTCGCAGACCCAGGGCACCCCGACCAAATGGTTTCGGTTAGAACTGTGATCAACCGCGTGCGAGCCGAGAGAGCGAAGCGAGGCAAGTACTGCTTCCAAAGGCCAAACGGTTGACTAAACGGCTTATTTAACCACATTGGTTGGTTGGGACACATACATCATTGACGACCGTGCCAACAAACGGCGAATAAACCGCTGTTCTTCACGACAAGAAAAACGTGTGTGTACAAAGAGCCTTAAGTTTTGACATGGCCGTGAAACTATATCCATCCTCTGCAACTCCTGAAAACCAGAATCTACACTGGCGCCCCACTAGAAAATGCTCCGAGAGTTGAAATAATTTTCCTCAGCCTAGGATTAAAAAAAAATATTATAATAACCATGATTTCAACCTTTCCTCCATATCAAGGAACTGACAAACTTACCAGACCTATGTAAAAAAAAAAACGTATCAAAATTCGGTTACCTATTGTAATGTTTTCAAATAGCCACACTATGTTCCTGTATGTGTTTTTAATTACACATTAAATAAATTACTGGCCTTTTGGCCTAGTACAGGACTTTCTGTTTTTTACTTTCTTTTTATATAATTTTGTTTTTTATATTTTTATGATTGTGTTTAGTGATCTTCCTGTGCAAGCCACAATAAATACTTTTCTTTATTTATTTCTTTACTATGCCATATAATAATTATGTAATCTTAATTGTATATATATTTTAGTGTTAACTTGTAAAAATAGTAATTAATCAGTGTATGTTAAAAAAAAAATAATAATATAATATAATCATATATAATCTTCCAGCAAAAAGCCAAAAAAGAAGAGGAACTCCGTCGTCTGAAAGAGAAGGGAGATGAGAAAGAGACAAAAGAAAAGAACTACAACTGGAAGAAGTCGCACAAGGGCCGCTACTTCTACCGCGATGCCGCTGACGTCATACAAGAGGGTAAACCCACGATGCATACTATTACCAGGTATACAGGATTTGGATATTGTTGGGGAGGAATTAATGTTTGGAGTTGTGATAATCATAGCTTTAAAAAAAAAACATCATATGCTATTTTGCTCCATGTAAAATACTGGTATTCAGCTGAATCCGGTTAGACTGGAAGCCGACCCCAACATAGTTGGGAAATGGCTAGGCCGATGATGATGATGATTCTAAATTGGTGTTTTTCATTATTCTTTAGTTGTCTTGTCTCGAAAATATTTTGCACTAGCTTTTGCCTTCGGGTTCGCCCGCGTGGATGTCGGAAAATATCCCACGGGAACGTACCACCGGGATTAAAAGTCTGTCTGTGAGTAAAAGCCTGTTCTCAAACAGAGAAGGTATGAGTATTGATTACCATGCTTGCTCAAGACAGGTTGGCAGTTTCAGACTTATCACACTAATATTATAAAGGCGAAAGGTTGTGAGTGAGTGTGTGTGTGTTGGTATGTTTGTTACTTCTTCACGCAAAAACTACTGAAGGGATTTGGATGAAATTTGGCACAGATATAGTTTATAACCAGGATTAACACATAGGATACATTTATCCCGATATTCCCACGGAATCGAAACTTACGCGAGTGAAACCGCGGGGCGCAGCTAGTATTAACTATAGGTCCAGGATTCTTTACGATGTGTTCCTTCACCGATACCAGTAATGTCCAAGATAAACTCAGAAAGTATGATTTGAAAATGTCCTCATATTAGTTAAACCTCGTGCGTGAGAGGCGAGTCCTTAACCACCAAAGCATTTATGTTTACGGAACATTGATTAATTCTCTTATTTATCATTCCACAGCAACGAGCTCTCCCGCGTGCCTGTGATAGACATGACAGGCAAGGAGAAGCGAGTGCTGAGCGGATATCACGCGCTGAGAGCCGCCGCGCCGCGCTTCGAGCACGAGCCGCGACGCAAGTGTGACAACTTTGCCGCACCACAGCTGGTGCACAACCTTGAACTGATGGTGGAATGCTGTGAACAGGTGCATAATCAACCTAAAATGCTCCTTCTGCTGGGACACAGGCCTTCTCTCTGTGAGCCCTGTCATAGAGAGAAGGCCTGTGTGTTTTTGATAACCGAAGAATATTCAACCCCCCTGGGGTTCTGAATCCATGGTAACAGATGGCGGGGCGATGTCCCTGCGACCCGTATAAGTGTCATTCTCCACCATAACGTATAATATTTGCGAAACTTACGACAATATCAACCTTTTTATTATCCTTTCAATATCTTTATGAACATACAATACTTTTTTTTACACAGGACATCATCCAAAACGCCCGCGAGCTTCAAACAGCGGAAGACGAGATAGTTGTCCTAGAAAGAGACCTAGAGGAATGCAACATAAAGCTGTCGGAACAAGACAAGGTGATCTGCAAGGTGGAAGGCATACTGGAGCGAGTGGATATGCTCAACAAGCCGGATGTGTCGTTAGAACGGGCCCATGATGTGCTGGCTGAGTTGAAGGTAAGTTCAGTTTTAAATATCTATGAAATGTATGGAGGGAACGCTCTAGGGGGACGTATAGTGACCTTCAGGGTGATGTTCTTCAAAAAGGTCAGGTGGTCACGTCAGGTCACTATCTAAGGAACATAGCAGGTGGCGTTCTGTAGTTTCTGCCTACACCCTTATGGTCGTGATATTTTTAAATTCTTTATAATTTAACATCTTTAGCTATTATTTTTGTCACATCTGTCTTTATCCTAGTTGTAAAGATATTGGCGCCGATTCGCTTGTTCACAAACTAAACTTGTCGCCGCCCCACGTAAATTTACGTATTTTTAGTAGCCATGTTTTTAATCACGTCCAATTTGTCTATGGATTATCTTAATTTGGCAGGACTAAATCAATATTTTTCTTCTGTCCTTTTCTTAATGAAATACACACTGAACTTAAATTTAGTTTAGTTTGTGAACAAGGGAATCGGCGCCATTGTTTCACAAGACAACATAAACACCCAAAATATTTCTTTCAGGACACCTACCCCGTAGAATACGAGATGTTCGGCCTGGGCACTATAGCGGGTAACATCGTGAGCCCGTTGCTCAGCTCCTTACTCGCTACCTGGGAACCTCTCTCGGCCCCCGACGAGCACATTCCTACCTTCCTGAAATGGAGGAAGTTGCTGACAGAAGAGGCGTATAACAGTCTGCTGTGGCAACACTTTGTGCCGCAACTTACTGCGGCTGCTGAGTGAGTCATGTTTGTTTATTATGTGATATAGCATTTGGTTTTGGCTCAATTCAAACATTTTACAGTCAAACATTTTCATGAATATTGTAATGTTATATCTGTCAATGTAGAATGGATACATTGGCTGGTCAGGATACAAAAACACAAATTAAAAAAAGTTTAAAAAAAATGTGAGGTCGAGGAACCCCCCGCAGGAACGAAGTTCAAAATGAAAATTCAAGATGTTGGCTGCGAAAATTTTAATATGACGAATAATTTTAAAATGTCGCAGCCGCCATCTTGTTTTTTCTGTTCTGTTTTAGCATCCTCGAAAGCCATAAAAACGAAACAAAAACGTCCAAATTGACCAGTTATTTGTTGTTGTTAACGTGTGTGCCTTTACTGATGAGACAGTTAATTATGTGTTGTTGACGACTTGCTGGGGCCCTAACGCGCGCCTATAAGTTATTTTGTTTTCTTTTTCTCAGAGCCTGGAACCCTCGCATGCCAACAGCCATGCTCCGCGCAGTATCCGCATGGCAGGCCGCCTCCCCGACCTGGCTGACCCGAGCCTGCGTCACACGCTGCGTGGTACCACGAGTACTAGCGGCCGTGAGGGCCTGGGACCCCACCAACGACACGCAGCCGCTGCACCAGTGGGTGCTGCCCTGGCATGATATGGCAGGTCAGTGCACGCGTCACACGCTGCGTGGTACCACGAGTACTAGCGGCCGTGAGGGCCTGGGACCCCACCAACGACACGCAGCCGCTGCACCAGTGGGTGCTGCCCTGGCATGATATGGCAGGTCAGTGCATGCGTCACACGCTGCGTGGAAATCCGCACATCTCACGAAAATGTGTTCATACTAAGAAGAATGAGCTCACATATCATTAAGTAGCTTTTCCATGACAACCAAGTCAAGTCGTTGTGTGTCAGTTGTGTCAGAACGAAACAGAAACACTACTACCTTTTGCCGCGGTAGTGCAAATCCAACGATTTTAATTTTTCCCGTCCATCATTTTCATGATAGCCGTCACTGGCCGTTATGTGCGGCCACCGCTCTCCTAATATTCTCTATTTTAACCTAATAATTAGAACGAGTTCTGGAGTGGAGACCGCGTATCGATAAGCGTAGTGTGGAACGCCCCCCAGCTAGATGGCTGGGACAGACTGGACACGAAAGGCGAAGGACTTGTGGCGTAGCCTGGCAGTGTACCGCGATGGGCTGAGTTTATTGATTGATTGTCGCAAGAGTGTATTAATTGGTAATTTTTGAGTAAATACTTTAAAAACTTCAAAGATTTTTTTTTTAAATCTATAATCTCCAAAATTGGAATGTTGAAATTTGTTATCATTTAATTCTGCTATTATCTGTTGTGTTATTTCTGTTATGTGCGCTAAATAAATGGTTTATCTAACTACATATCTATATCTCATTATTTTTCCACAGGAGAAGCCTTAGCGAGCTCCGTGTACCCGCTCATCCGCTCCCGGCTGGCGGCCGCGCTGTCGGCCTGGCACCCGGCCGACGGCTCTGCGCGCGGCGTGCTGGGGGCCTGGCGCGGGGCCTGGGGGCCCGCGCTGCACGCCATGCTGCACCAGCACATCGTGCCCAAGCTGGACCACTGTCTGCAGCACGCGCCGCTCGAGCTGGTCGGCAGGGAGAACAGTACGTACTCACACTCATATTCTTAGAAGGGATGCGCAAAAGTAGCCCGCGAAATTCAAATTTTCGTTTTTTTGCAATTTGCAGTTGTATGTTGATTAAAATATGATTTGCGACCTATTTTATTCGAAACTAATACTATACGATATTATATTCTACAGCGGCCTGGCTGTGGTGCGTAGAGTGGCTGGAGCTCCTGGGCGCGCCGACAGTGGCCGCCATGGCTGCGCGTGCGCTGCTGCCGCGCTGGCTGGCCGCGCTGGCCGCGTGGCTCAACACCAACCCGCCGCATGCGACTGTGCTCAACTCTTATACGGACTTTAAGGTAACTATGCCATATATTTAATTTACGGTAGAATCCAAAAAAAATTTAAGACAAAGTGAAAAAAAAAACAAGAATTGTCAAAGTCAAAGGGATGGCGCTATATACGTCCTGTATAACTCCATCTTTTTTTAGCGCTCGAACAAATGACAGATGCCCACGGTTCAGTTCGTTTATTTTTGCTTCTATTTCAACGTTTAAAAAGTTGAGACGGTTGCCTGTGAAAACTGCGCTGCCCTGTTACTGGGTATTGCTATACCCCTTGGTAAGACTGGTTGACAGACTTCGGGTTTCTGACGACCCGTAACGACTGTCAAAGATCCACGAATGACAGCCGGCGGGACCAACGCCTTAATGTGTTTGCACGGAGGGGGATGGTCACCCATCCACGGACCAACCGTGGCAGGCGTAGTGAACCTGGTCTATCGACCTGTGCGGCTGTTATTACTTAGCTACAAGCCCCCCTCAAATAAAAGGTTAAATATTAAAATAAAAACACCAACACCATTTTCACAACCAATTTATTCTCCTCAGAAAATGTTCCCGGAAGAAGTCCTCAAAGAGCCCGCCGTACGCGACGCCTTCCGCAAAGCCTTAGACATGATGAATCGAAGCGCAGATATCGACTCCGTGGAACCTCCCCCACCTCCACGCTTCACCATGCCCGAGCCGAAGGAAACATCCCGTATAGTAGAAGTTCTAGCATCCGTTACACAGGCCAAAAGCTTTTCAGAGTTACTTGAAACTAGATGTATCGAAAAAGGGATCACTTTTGTACCTATTGCGGGCAAAACGAGGGAAGGTAGACCGCTGTATAAAATTGGAGACCTGCAGTGTTATGTTATAAGAAACGTAATCATGTTTTCTAATGATAGCGGCAGGAGTTTCAACCCTATAAGTATGGATAAGTTGTTGAATATGGTTGAGGATTAAGTATTAAAATTATTCTGATTAGCATTTACTTTTGACGTTTTATTTTAACATAGCTGCGCCCCGCGGTTTCCCGCATAAGTCTTGATCACGTGGTAATATCGGGATAAAAAGTATCCTATATCCTAATTCAGGTCATGGCCTACCCATGTGCCAAATTTCATTCAAATTCGTTCAGCCGTTTTAGCTTGAAAGTATAACAAACAAATATCAAATCTCTATAAATTTCCCTCATCTGTTAGGCAAGCCAATTAAGTTCGGTAACAATTGAAAAAGCAACTAGGGACGGTTGAGCTCATAATATTAGTTTAGATAACTTCACCTGAGTGCTTCGAAAGGTAGTGTAAAGTACAGCACATTTCGCCAGTCTCTTGTAATAGGGGGCGAGGTCGGGGGGGCAATTAATCGGGAAGAGACTTGACCTGGAAATCAGACCTAGGACGCTCTGCGGTCGCGTTGGTAATAACTAAACGTGCGAGGAAGTCAACACACAACCACAACAAACAAACAATAACCTCTAATCAATGCCAAGGTGTTTCCTAGTAGTTGGCACGATTATAAATCCTATTACGTATGTCACTGGGTAGCTCTTCCGTTGCGTCATTTTTGGCTGATTTTCAAGTCGCGTCTTCTGGTTAATTGTTTCATCGGTCTCGTTTCAGACTTTTCTTTTGCAATTATTTGTTACTAGCAGCACCCGCGGTTTCACCCGCATAAGTTTCGATCCCGTGGCAATATCAGGATAAAAAGTATAATATTTTTTTGTGTATATTTGTTAATCCTGGTTATAAACTATCCATTTGCCAAATTTCATTCAAATCCGTTCAAAAGCTTTTGCGTGAAAGAGTAACAAACGTCCATCCATCCATCCTCACAAACTTTCACGTTTATAATATTAGTAGGATTCTTCTGTTTTAAGGTCCAATGTTTTAAGTAAAAGGTATAGTATAGGTGGTATACTTAGGGCGGATTTTTCAATCCTCAACTTTATTCGAGGTATAATAATTTAGAAAATGTTGTTAGTTATTTCATACAAAAATTTTATTCCTCCAATAAAAGTTATCTGGCGATGGAAAAATCTGCCCATAAAGAAAGAAATAAAAAAGGCGGGGTTTCAAAAGCTCTAGCTCAGCTCAAGTTTTTTTAAACGAATAAAAATAAAAAGAAAAATGGCGGCAAGATTTAATAACACTTCGTGCAATATTGAACAACACAATTACATGCGTGCATGCATAATATAAACTACTTTCTACATAAATACATGGATTGCAAGAAGTACCGTTGAAGTACTCCAATGAACATCTGTTTATACCTGTATTAAGCAAATAAATAATTTGATTTGATTTGAACTAGGGCTGATTTTTCAATCGAGAGATTGACAAATTTTGTATAAAAGAATTGTCAAAAATTCAAAATGATTCCTCCGATAAAATTATCTGGCGATGGAAAAATCAGCCCTTAGGGTAGATTTTTCAATCGACAGATAATTTTTATTCCTGGAATATAATTGAAGTCTGACAGATTTGTATTGAAGAATTGTCAAAAATTCAAATATTCCTCGAATAAAATTATCTGGCGTTGGAAAAATCAGCCCATAATAAAATAATTCAGACATCAAGTTGATATGGCAAAACATGGAGGTGTGTTGCAATAATATCTTTTTTAAAGTTTTTTTAATGCGTAAAACCAGTAAAACGTCACATTAGCACTAAACATTCGTGACCCTATATCATGAGTAATTCGCATAGTATCGATTAAAGCAAGAGAGAAAACGATAAATTAAATCTATCAAAGTCATAATTTCATCAAAGTTATTTCATCTGTCTAGCCTTTTCCCAACTATGTTGGGGTCGGTTTCCAGTCTAACCAAATGCAGTTGAATACCAGTATTTTTTATGGAGTGACTGCCTATCTGACCTCCATAACCTAGGTAACCTAGGGTCTTGTGCGATGAACATTTCGCCATTTTTTGGCATGCAAATATTAATATCTTAGAAAAGAGCTTAGATATTTAAATAATTGAAGATAATACTATCCGGTTGTTACTTATAAATCGGGTTTAACAAAGCAATCCATGTATCTGCAACTACAGTACTATCTACAACTACTTTCTACGAAACATTAAAAATACGACTACAGTTAGTATGTTATGAACACAAAAATATTAATAAAATAAAAATAGCTTAATAAAATTTTGTTCTGGCAATCAATGGCACTAGGTTTCTACTTGGATTATGAGGTACTTAGATCAATGTACGTAGTTTGTGGAGTATATTATAAAAATACTGAACCCTGTGGTTTCTGAAAGCTTTTAATTTCACAAACTGGGGCTTACTGTTAGTTGTTGGGAATGTAAATCTTTTCTTGTTCCATGTTACCACTCGTTTGATTTTTAAATCCGGTCTTGTGATACGCGTATATCACAAGACCGGAAGGGAAGGAAGGAATATAGGAAGGGAATATATAGGAAGGGGTAGAGAGAAAATATCCTAAATATTTATATTAATAAACTTGGTAATTAATAATGTCTATAGGTACTACACTAACGGACTATATAGACTAACTATATATATATAGTATACTACATATATTTATTTATTATTCCCAACACAACTATCATTACAGTTGCCCCAAATCGGTAGCGTGGTATTGAACAATATTTTTTCCATCATGTAGGGGAAAGTGGTTACCCTTCGTACGCGGGGCACATTCGTACAGTTAGTATACCAGAAAAACTAAACGGCACACAAACACGCCTTTGCTTGTGTGTATAGACATGGTTCCTGGAGGGATCCAGAGACAATTCGGACTTTCCACCCCGTTCTTCGTTTTGTTTTCAAACTCCTTGTATTTCCTTTCAGCCTGACCATCTAACTTCTTAATTTTCAAAGTTCGACTCTATTACTTCTATCATAGCGACTAAAAATAAACCAACACGAGCGTCAACAGGAAACGTAAACAATTAACATTCCTTGCTTTTGTTAATTCAATGGACAAGTATTATTGAGGTAGTTAGTGACATATTACTATGTTATTGCTAAGTACAATGCGATTCGACGCGCAGACACATCGTGGTTTGTTGATTATGATAATACCTCGCCTGGCCTTGAGCCTCGTTAGCGCAGTGTATTCATGTGAGTAGGGGCAATTTACGCTGGTGGCGCCATCTGCGAGGGCCAAGCACATATGGAATGTTTCTACAGCCACGTGAGTATATTTTGCTATAAAAGATTCTAGCTGCTTATCTATCCGATTTGTCGCGCCACGCGCCACCAGTTTAAATTGATGTTAGTAATAGAATCAGTTAAATACTTATTGACAATATAATAAAAATAACTTTTCTTGTGAAATTTAGTGTTCAGTATAGCCAATTTTGTGACGGAACACTATAAGAACTAATAAAATATGCCTCGCTGCCAGGTGGGTAAATTTTTGGCAAGAAATGCTTTTAAATTGTGACTAGTCAATACACAATATTTGGACAACACGTCTAAAAGTAATAAATTCGATAAAGTTACCCATTACCTTATTACAAAGTTTCAGCGTATGTTTTCGTGGCTTGTAAATCGCCATGGCACTCAAAGGAGGATCTACTATGATAAGAACCTGTTTATCGGTTTCTAAAAACTACATTTAAGAAATAGGCTCCATAGTTAGCTCTATTCTTAATAATCGAGACGTTAATTCGTGCTCATCCTTTATGTTCGAAGGTTTACTTTGAATTTAATGTGTTTGCTCCCGCCCTTTACCTTTACCTACCAATTAGGTTAGATTTTCCTTCAAAGGCTACACAATTTAATCTGCTACATAGGTAAGTACTTATCGAATCTCATTTAACGCAATTTGATTGGCTAATGTTATTGCGAGCAAGTTTACATACCTATTAAACAGCAACAGTTATTAACAAATCAGCTATAATGAGATTCGACAACAGATTACCTACTGTAGTCCTATTCTGTAAAATCTTACCGCGAACACTTAGGTGAAGTGAGCTGTCAACAGTGTCAATTCAATCTCTAGCATTAGGTGGAATGACAGCTCACCTCACATAAACTTTCATGGTGATTTTTTTACAAAATAGACCGGCTGATCACAGACTTGATCAAGCTTTCAGAATATGGTTAATAATTAATCAATTAAAACATGAGTGAAACATGGTAAACAGGTACCCTATTACCATTTTTCACTCATATTTTTGACCAGCTCTTTTTTATTTTGCATTGGGTAAATTTTTGCCCATAAGCGGCAGCAAACGCGTTAAATATTCCCTCTCTACAACTTAAGCAACTACTTTCTGATTCTGGTAACGGTAAGCGCGAATCGTCTGCACTCCATTCGCGACCCCTAACATACAGTTGCATATAGCTAGAGAATAGTTGACGGGTGTAATGACCAGGCAGTATCTAGTCCAGATCAGGCCAGTGGCGGAGAGCGTGGCCGATTGTGTGGTCGACACCTTATCCAGCGGCCGAGCGTATGCGTCCAATGAAGCCAGAACTAGAGCCTGTGAATATTGCAAGGAAATTATTAAAAATAACCCTGTAGATCAAGAATACTACAAATGAGTTGGCGTTGATGCACAGTTGCCACACGTGACCATTTGAAACGAGAATTTATTGTAAAACAATGTTGAGTGTCTTGTTTGGACTGCTTCAATGTTTCTTTTGGACGCAGGTACCACTAGGGCATCTCTTATTGGTTTTTATAAAGTTACTTAAACCTTTACCTACTTAGATGAATTGTGCATTAACGCTTAAGCTCATAATCAGTATTCTTCTTAATCCCTCCAACACACACAGTTAATTGAAAAAAGCCTGATTTACATGGTGCGATTTAATTGCCAGTAAAAATGTCATCATCAAAACTAAGGTGAAGTGAGCTGTCAATCCCAGATACACAGCGCGCCCTAGCGTCAGGTAGGATGACAGTTCACTTCAAGCTCACTTCACCTAAATTTTCACGGTCAGATTTTAACAGCAGTTGTATGCAATAAGTTGAAGCTACAACAATAGTTGCAGTGTTTAGTTAGGTATTTGTTGCTTTAAGTTTATTGCATGGCACAGGCTAAGAAACTTACATCGTGTAAATAGGGCTTTATGTGAGAAACTAGTCGAAATTTAATTTTTATGTCACACCATTCAGAAAAACTATAAAAATTAAAAGAGATAATTATGTGAAAACCAGCAGTGTCTATCTATAATTCATTAAAATAAACTAATAAGCGGACAACACAATGTTCATATTGCATATTTTTAGTCATCTAGGTATGTAGGTAGGTATGTGCTTTTTGCTAAAAAATATTGTAGGAATACATAAGGACGGTTTTTGCTCTTTATAGTCATGCAATATCAGCGTGTTAAACATGCAAACACAGATCAAATTGCATGCAGTAGCCAGTAGGTAATACTTATAATTTTGTCGATTTGGTTTCGTTTTGCAGAATGAGAACCACATCCGTTTCTTTCTTCGAATCCTTCTCCATAGTTCAGAGCCCATGCTTCTGGACCGGCACAAGGTTCTACTACATAAGTAGGTATACAAGTTGTGGTTACCTACCTATGAGGCTTTTTAAAATTCATTTGGGTCCATTTTCCTATGATGGTAGGTACCTACTCACTTTGTTTTTTTTTGGGTGGGAAATCAGCAAATGACGGCTCCC
Organism: Apamea crenata; assembly: GCA_949629185.1. Lineage (NCBI taxonomy): Eukaryota > Metazoa > Arthropoda > Insecta > Lepidoptera > Noctuidae > Apamea > Apamea crenata. The sequence goes on from OX451373.1 coordinate 11,333,431, forward strand.
GCTCTGGGCGGAGCGGGAGGGCGTGTCAGACTTTTACTGACTAAAACCCACCCGAGTTCCTTCAGTTGCCTATGCCAGGGGCCACGGTATCTCTTTCGAACAACCCGCGGCCCTGGCAGGCATCGGCCCTAGCGGACCCCGTCAGTTCGTGCTGACATCTGGTCATACCGGGCGGCGAGCTGCAGGTAGGTACTCACCTCTGAGTACGAAGGAAAACATAGTGAGACAACCCGGAACTTACGCATTAAACTACTTATCCGCAAATAATATTTCAAGTAGGTACGTACTAGATATCCTACCCTGATTTGCATCACAGTGATTTTTAAATTCGTGGCAATAAGGTTGCTATGCTACCGTCAGATGTAAAATAACTGTGAACGGATTGTTCTTATGTAGCTAGGTATTAGGTACTTAAGTACCAACCAGACGGTCGATTCCGTAAAAATCTCACCGTGAAAACTCAAGTGAAGTGAGCTTGATGTGAGTTGTCAGTAGTGTCAATCCCTAGCATTATTTGGAATGACAGTTCACTCCACGCTCACTTCACCTAAGTTTTCACGGTGAGAATTGAGATGGTTACAGAATCGCACTGCTGTAGGTACCTATATAAAACAACAAAACCACAAAAAATAAAACCAATGTGTTTTAGCAATTACCATAGTGCAATTTATTTTACGGGTTTACATTATCTACTACATTAAAATTCTAACTCAATAAATCACAGTCTATTCTAATACCTAATCAGGAACTTCAATAATTATGTATCTATTTTCGAATTATTATTTTGATACGTAAATATTAGTAGTTCCAATGGACTCACAGATTTCTGTTATGGTGATAAAATGAATGATTATTACATGACTAAACTCATAAAAACGACATGGAAACTCAATAAACACAAGTGTGACAAGAAAGAGAGAAAGAGGAAGTAGGTACCTACTCGCAAACGTTCCAAACTTCCAACCCAATAAGTCAATCAAAATCAAACGCCAACCCGCCTTGAGCAAGCATGGTGATCGATGCTCGTGCCTTCTCTGTTTGAGAAGAGGCATTTGCCTTTGCCCTACAGTAGGTAGGATAATGATAGGCTGGTATTATTATATATGGCTGACCTATCCCCTTTGGGGCGTTCATAAATCACGGGAAGACATTTTTCAACGCTAATTCATTTTCAAAATCCAACGACAATTTCTTATACCTACTTACGCTATTTCGTTTTTGTTTTGCAGACTGACCCATGCTTCTGCAACAGCTAGAACTGTGTTTGGAAGATTTATTTGTAGTTTTTATCGTTCGGTTTAATCATTTTGACTTACTTCACGATATCCTATCTATGCTGATACCAATCACGACACTGTTGTACAGTCAACACCAACACTCGCACTACAAAAAGGCGCCTTTACTTTTTACGACAGGTATTGTAAATGTCGATGTGCTTGTGACTGTACTTAAATGGGATTTAGCAGTAGCACTGATCAGTTCACAGACTTGAAAAACATACCGTTACGGTACCTATATCGAATTTGAACTCATGGTTTGGACGTTTCCTTGTAAAAACTACTTCACATTATTTTGTTATATTTGATCGCTGGTCGATTCTAGCCATATCATCGATTAATTTTAGAATCCGTCAAGACAAATTGGTACAAGAACGACAATTTGAATATATATAATATATACATATTTTCCATGTCTCAAAGGATTTGTATGAAATCTATTTGCCACCCTTCTTTTTCTTTTCTTCTTCCAATTGTTGTTGGTACATAAATATTTTGCCTAGCTGGTAAAAGCCCGTTAAAGCGACGAAAACATTGACAGCAAAGAGACTGTAGTTTTTTGGTATTATAATGAGAGACCAGCGCGCCCATATAGAACCAGTGAGAGCCAGGGATCCAGACTGTTTGGCAGACAATTTATTTGCAGGCCGGTTAATGTCACCCAATCCAGCGATCACCAAACTCTGAAATTAGTAAAGCGGTGACGAATTAAGGTCTAAGGTCATCTCTGTGGTGAATAAGACTCGACTTCAGGACATTCTGTGGCTGGCTGCCGTGTGTCGACCAAATTTAGGTCTAAAGGGTCCCGAAATTATCAATAGCAAATATGTTTTGTGTTTAGTGTCAATGTCTTTAATTGCATTTTGTAAATCAATTTGCGAATCAATGTGTGTCAATCACGTAAAAATTGACAACTGCAATTAATCGTTTCGGGGATCCTTTAATCAATTTGGATGGGTATCGCTCCAGAGTGTGGAAGTGTCATACAGACGATGACGCCTGTGGTATACACCGGGTGTGCTACTAAGTTTGGTTTGCAGTGCTTCACCGTCGCGTCGGTGCGTAGCGTCGGTTCCTGACGATACGCATTGACCGACCGTCAGATTCTAGCATTCAGTGCTCTCCTGACCAAACCGAACCTCCTGAAAATCGCGAACTGGTACAGCCGTTAACACAATGGAGGTGTACCGTGTACGTCGCGTCGGTTCCCCGGTTGGTGCAGCACTGAACCTCATTTATCAATATTAGTCTATGCACTGAATGCGCTCGTTATTTCATAGGGCGACCGACGTAGGTACGGCATGAGGATGCTCGCGACCGACGGTCATCGTACGCAGTGCGTAGCAAAGCACGCGAGCGTACGGTCAGTGTAATATAACGTTTAATGAATTTCCTTAAAAATTACGAACGCGACCGACGACGTACGCATCGACTGACGGCATTGTAACCGGCTTACCGGCCTAAACGAACTACTATATAGTTTTACTTACCCATTTGCCGATTGGAGCCCAGAAGAATATCGTTTTAGGACCTAAAACGAAGAAACGGATTCATCAGAAATACTTTCTGAAGTTATGTAAAGCAAAGAAGTGTAAATATAACCATAATTACCAGCTGGATGTTCCCACAAAGGCCGCACGGCTTTAGGGACGAATTTGTCCACGACATTAATGATAGCCTTGTAAATTGACGACATTTTTATGTTGTTTTTATTTTTATATTAAATAAAAAACATGATTTTGGTTAGATATTACATGGCACTTGTACGAAATAAACTTGTAATAAAGGTCTGTCACTCTGACTTTCTGCCATAGTGTGAACCGTCTATCATAGAGACTTATTATGAAGTTCTGATTAAACTTCATCAATAGCTTGACTTGGGCTATGCTTGGAGTCTCTCTGAGGGATCGTATCCGAAACGAGATGATCTGGCAGAGAACCAACATTGTCGACATAGCTCACACTCTCACAGCATAAGCCAGCTGAAGTGGCAATGGGCCGGCCATTAGCCGTACGTGTTCTTGAGTGGAGACCGCGAATCGGCAAACGTAAGGTAGGTGCGCCCTCAGGCTAGGTGGAGCAGTGATTTTCGCAAGGTGGCTGGTAGCAGCTGGATGAGAGTTGCCGAGACCCGAGTTGAATGACGTGCAACTGCGGATGCCTATGTCCAGCAGTGGACTGCCGTAGGCTGATGGTGACTAGCTTGGCAGTAGGTACCTACTTAGAAAATATAACAGTTTCTTTTCATGAACGTACTAGAACATTAAATTGTCCTTGTACTTTTACAGAGGGGCGAGGGAGGGGTATTCGTAAGGTTTCTCCAGTGTTACATTCTCAAAGTGGTAGTATACCTAGTTATTATGTAATGACGATAATACCGTCTGGTATTCGGTGTATTAGTCCCTCCTCCAAATTCAACCCTCACTACTAAGAATCGTGAGTCTTGACTCCGTCTTATTCATTTCTGAATGGTGGGTTTCCATTTAAGTAGGTCCGAGGCTTGATGGTGTGCTGCTGCAGAGAGGCTTGAACACGTTTGCTAATTGCGTGTTGGCAATTATTTTTTTAAATCAAGATTTTCTCACAATGTTTTCGTTCACCGTATGTACCGCGCCGGTCTACCACTTTGACCACAACCGCAAGGGAGAAAATCGCACATTAAAAACATGTTGTCCATATATTTTAACAAAGTACCTACCTTTGTTAAAAGTTCAATACCTACGCGGTCAAAATGTATGGAACAGCAATTCATTTTTTAATAAACGACGAAAAATTTGAACGCAGGTTCAGAAAGAGATTCCGAATCATGTTCTAAATCCATGGCAACAAGTGGTGCGTCGATATCCCTGCCACCCTGTATACCCATGCTTTATACACTTCCATAAATTAATCTAAAATGCGGCATGCTTTATACTAACTTGTGCAAAATGCATCTAGCATCCACTCACAAGCAGTGCTTTACCTAAGTAGATAGATTTGAATATCAAAGTCTACCTTATTCTTTCAAATATGATTAAGATAATTTAATCCGAGGAATAATATTGAAAATTTGACAGTTCTTCCATGCAAAATCTGTCAGACGTCAATTTTATTCCACGAATAAAAATTATGTCGTTTGAAAAATCAGCCGTAAGAAGAGTAAGTATAAAAATCAACATGACACAGAATTTTCGATGCAAATGATTGTTCTCGTATCATTTGTTTGAATTAATAAAAATTAAGAAAAAGTCACATGCACCATTTTAACAAAAGGCCACACCTATGACAAGAAATTAAGTCAGTTACAGTGGATGACTGAAAGAAAATTAGTAAGAAATGAGTAGAAAGTAAACAAGAAAGATCCGAAATATAAAAATATATATTTCCATAGTCCAAAAAGGTTTTACAAAAATAGACAAAGTGTTCTTTTACAAAACTATGATTTAATAACGCCATGTTACATAAAACGGTGTGATTACATAACGATACTTAACATATGGGTTGGTTAACAATAACCACATTTACGTTTAGATTATCACAGTTGAGAAATAATTTAATCAGAACTTTAAGCACCTATTTATCTTTTAGATAAGCTACTCTTCAATATCGCACTGTTGATTTTTGTCACAGTGCGTTTGTAGATTAAAAAAATTAAAGATCACGCATCTTTTAAAAACTGGCAACACCGACATAAGGTCAGAAGATCACGGATGATAATTTAGCTGTAACAGAAACCAATAACGCGTTAGATCTAATCGATCTAGTGGCGGATTCAGATTTGATTGGTAACAGAACAAAAAAAAAACCATTAGGGCTCAAAATCTAAGTAAAACTATACTCTACTTGGCATCGATTTCGTATGAATAAAATAATAAATAAGAAATGATCAATAGATCGTCAAGGCCTTTGTGATTTATATAACATAGCATGCATATAGTTCAACGTAGACCTGCCTAGCCTGTATCCGCCACTGCTTGGAGCGCCATCTGTCGGCGCTTTAACAAATGGATGATATTGTACGTAGTACCAAACTTCATTCGCACGTCATACATTACGAATTAAAAGTAACAATACAGCCACAAAATAAAAAAGGATATGATTACAATCAGATATCACGCTAAAGCAGGATGTCTGGGCTATAGCCCTTAAGGATGGTCACCATTGCTGTACTGGCTAATATTCTTTACCACCGAATGAGGTATTTAGATTTACATGTACCTTATAGTACGTAACAATACGAGAAGTATGGTCACCGTAGTTTAACAACTTTTGAAATTATGACGTCCCAAATGTAGGTAGGGCAATTTCGATTAAATCCAGTTAATGCTGTAGCAATATTATAACTTGAATGGTACCTATTTATTTATTTACCTATCTATATTTTGTAACTGAATTGCACTTGAATACACAGCTTTTTTCTCTAAAGCATTAAATAACAATAACAAACAACAATCTAAATTCAATATTGTAGGGCTTTGTACTTATTTAAAAATATGATTCTACCATCCCCAAAATATATTCTTTATTTAATCTAACTACTACAAATAAAATAAATTATAAATTGGCTAATATTAATTAATACCCATCTCTATCATTAAATAACATTAGATATATTTTTTGTCAATGTTGAAGTAGATTCTATCTATTAGACCAGAGGCGTGAAAAAACGCTCATAAAAAAAAAATACCACTACTAGAGGCCCTACTAAAGTGCGTAACATCCCGTAACTATCGACCTAACCAACAAGAGAATCGGTAATTAGCGATTTTTAAGGCTATTGTATACTCAAACAACAACAAAAAATCGCTTAGTCAAAAGAGGTTTAACTAATTACTGTTTTGCTACAGCTTTTAGTTTTTGTTCCTTGTTGTACATGTATGCTCTACTTAACTGGTACACACTGGTAAAGGCTACAAACACATTGACAGCAAAGAGGCTGTAGTTTTTAGGTATAATAACTAAGGAGTATCGTGACCAGATAATGCCGGTGGCCGCGAGCGATGCGGACTGGCGGATAGACAAGCTCTCGACAGGCCGATTCAAGTCACCCAACCCAGCTATCACCAAACTCTGAAAGGGGTGAGAATGTGGTGAGTCAAGGCCATAGTCACTATGTAACACTGCGACAAGGATCTTTTGGCGCTCGCTCGGATGACGTCGACAGGGTGGCGCTGTTGGTGAACATTAGTGCTGTTTTTTTAAAATGTATTGAAAAAACAAAATGGCGGCGTTAGTTCCAACTTTGGCCGCGCGCCAAAAGATCCTTGTACAGCTATATGAATAACTCTGACTTCTGTATTACTACTAACTAAGCAATGGAATTTATTATAGTGCATGTCCTATGTGCCTGCCTAGTGTGAAATACTTTCATGATTTGCCTCATTGAATGTTGCAAGGTCATAATATTAGGCACCTACTTATACACTGACTCAAGTGGTTCTACAAACTCTAGAGCTGGCTTACATTAGGTAAAGCGAAGTTTTTACTGCAATAAAATATCAACCTTGTCCATGTTAAAATAAAGTCGAAAATAAATAAAAGGCTTCAAAGGGGATAGAGGGATATTCGACATTTTTTCAAGATAGGTACGTAAGTTGATATTATTATGATGATTATGACAGTAAAGTCACGCTGCGCTTCGACGGGTTTTGCAGGGCCTTAAAGTTACTACATTTCACAGCTTGCATCAATCTTTGTACAGACGCCAGCACATCAAGCTACTACAATCTGCCAAATTTCTTTAATAGATTTTCAACTTTATCTCTAAAGCATTAAGGTTCAAGGTTGATTGGGAAAATTTGACAGTTTCGGGTAGCTTGACCTGCTGGCGTCTGTACTTCAAACTTTATATCTTTATTTATAAAACTCACATGACGCCAGCACGTGATTTACAGTTTTACATGAACTTTAGGGTCAGTTCACACCGAGACGCGACGCTGCGCGAACACTTTAAAAGAGTGACTCAAAATATACTCTCAACGCGAACTCTCACAATGGAATGTGTACCTATTCATTAAAGGTACACATTCCATTCCATTACTTTCTTTTTTTTGTATAAGTACCTACCTAATCTGGGAATGAGTTGTGAAAAAAAAAATATCACTTGAGTTCAGTGTTAATTCTACCCTTATTCATGCTATTAAATATTTCAGAAGTCAGTATTATTCAGACAATGCAATAGGTAACCCATATGAATGGTGTATTAAAATGAAAACAAATTCACAATCACAAAATGAATTTTTGTAAGTAATTACATTATCATGAATAGAAATGATGGGTTTATTATTGAAAAAAGGTGCATAGTCATTTAACAAAATTGTTCAAAATTTTTTTATTTGTTCTGTAATTTTTTTTAGTTCAATATTCCCTTGCTTGTTACATTAAATTTTTGGCCAGTGGGTCATCTTAGGGGCGGAGTTTAGTTTGTACCTTAGTTATGTCCCTACAACCCGCAACAGTTAACTTGAGACCCGAGCGGCCCCTCCCGACCCGCGTACTGTTATCGCTCTCGCCATTGAAACCTCAGTACCGCATGCGTCATACGAATGAAGTCTCAAGTAGGTAGTATTGTTTTTTTAGCATTTATTGTCCCACTGGGCAAAAGCCTCCCTACTCTATTTCCACCTTTCTCGTTAGCTAAGTTAGCTCTTGTGGGTTGTAATACTTTTGCAGCAGGTATTTAAAAAAAAAGATACAGGCACTGGTTCCAATGATAAGATCATGCACTCTCGGCATGAAACTTAAGATTTCATAATGTCTTGTGGCTTATCATTTTATGTTTGCATGAACTTGGGTGTTATCTCCGTAATAAAAAAAATAAATCTTTACTATGTCTGTGACATATATAACAGTTACTGTTTACAGATTAGTTCGGATTTATGAAATGATTTGATAATCCTGATAAGTTTTTAGTTTATAATTTATGCTCCTAGATTAAGTAGCGGTTCCAATATTAATTGAGTATTCATTTGCTATAGAACTACTAATAGTGAGTCAATTGTTTTGGTACTTCATTCATGATTATGGTCACAAGTAGGGTTTTGTAAGACTAAACCCAAATACTCAAACAACACTAAACTCTATAGACATTCCTAAAATTATTTCTGTCTCTACAATACACTATAGAGTGACAGAGATAGCATGACACTTAACCGCGACTCTAAACTGTGTTGAGTTTGAGAATTTGGTTGATAGCATTTAAATTGTATCCTTTTCTAAGTTCTCACTACATGATTAGTACGTTAATTATTCATAATATTTAAACACGGCACATTTGTCCATATGCAAGGTCTTTTTATTATTAATAGTATGACCTTGAATTTACGTCCGCAATTCCGCATAACTTACCCATTTGAAAGCAGGCGCCCAGAAGAAAATTGTTTTCGGACCTGAAACGACAAACCAGCTTTTATTAGACACGTTTTTTCCTCAAACCCATACTAGAGATAATAATCATAATTACCAGCTGGATGCTCCCACATGGGACGCATAGCTCCGGGGACAAATCTATCTGCGATAGTAATAAGTGACTTGTACACTCTCGACATCTTTGCTGGGTGTTTATTGTAGTGTGATGAAAGACTTTCTATGCAGGACACGGAGGTACGGGAAGGAAGATAGTTACGGAGTTACGTTTATGTTTTTTTAAATTTACATGACACTGATAGTAGCCGAGGCAATACTCTCTCTGACTGAACTGAATGCTGATTGCCCGTTTCGTTTGATAAGATAATGATGTCAAAGTCAAATTGACATCACAATGTCAACACTTATTGTCAGTTGTCACATTCAATTATTTCGCTATTATTTGGCCGTTCAAAGTAGTCTCATGGAGACAGAATAAGTTTTCTGCTTGCCCATCCAGCCCTATTTATTAATGGGTTGGATGGGCAAAATTTATTCTTATCCGAACAGTAAAAAAGAAGGAATACAAAACACTACGCTTCAAAAAAGATTTGCGCTATTATGCAATCGTAACCTACTTTGTAAACATATCACGGACGTTGACGATCGTCACGAACTTCACCGAAGATAAAGTCTGCGTTCATTTAAAAAAATTGACGCTACAATTTGATTCACCTTAATAATTCTGATATTGAAATGTTTTTGATTTGAATTTTGAATTAGAATTTCAAATAAAGATAATTATTATAAAACATAAAACACATAAGTATGATACTAAACCCATAATTCGTTGTACAGACTATTCAACATTTTTAATTTGAACGTGTTTTTATTTTTTTTCTACAAACAAACATGGGTGCGGATGTGCGTGTGAAAATATGTGTCAACGCTCAAGAATTTATAATTTTCTTTGTTTATTTTATCTAAGATTATACTACTAGACTCTTTTAATAATAAACAAATTTTATTCAGTTCCGTGGATGTGATTTTGACTTATGTTTTGCGTGTTATAAGTTACGTTAAATATGGGTACGAGCACAATGGGTAGCGATTTGCATTCTGATAAGCAGGACAAGTTGCTTAAGCTGCAAGCTCGAAAGAAGGAATTGGAGCTGATCCTTGCAGCTAAAAACGAGGAGCTCTACAAATTATGTGTGCAAGAAGTACAGTTAACGGGCATCATGCCGCCCGAAGCGCCCCTTAGCCCAGAAGTGCCTCAAAGAGAAAGATTAGGTAGTATCAAAAGTGTCGATAGGTCAACCGACGGTAATGACGTCCAAGATGGATCTGATAACTCATCTAGGCGGCTCAGAGCCGCAACAGGTGACCGTACGATGGAACAAGACGCGAATTTGCGTAAAAATCTTTCACATAGATTATCCACTCCATCAATATCGGGAGTTTCAACTAAAAGTGCACATTCAAGACATGTTCGACGTCCAGAAACTAGCTGTTCTAACTTCTTCCCTTCACCTCCTCAAGAGCGGAACACTGATACATTCTCCATACATACATCCCATACTTACCCAGCACTGGCTGGGCGACATGAACCTATGAACGAAAATCTTCATAATGACATGCAGCAAGGAACTATTTACAGACACCATACCATGACAAATGATTATATGAACAAACTCTACTGCAACAATACTCCAGAAGCCCATAATGTATCTAGGTTACGAGAAACTCATTTTAGTTCGAGCCATCCTGATATAACTACACATTATACTCATGGAACTATGGCTCCACATCCTGTACAAAATGGCATGCGTAATACACCACTATTGTACCAATATGCATCACATTTAAAAGCTCAAAGCCAACATTTGACTGGATTAGCTCATCAACATCAAATGCAGCAATCTAAACGACGTACAGAAGGTGTTCGTCGAAACACATTACAAAGGACTCAGACATACCATTTGACATCTCACAGTGATTATAACCAGTTGCACTTAGAAAACATGAAGCATGAACCACCAATGATGGTCTATCAGCATCGGTCTCAACCTGACATTCAAGAACAGCCCCACATGCCGATAGAAAGGACAGTGGTTGTACCAAATACATTGCCGTTACGAGAACATAACACAATCAAACATCCTATGCACATGCAACTGCAAGTGTCAACTGATGACTATATTAGGGAAGATCGGAGACACTACCAGGAACAATTAACTCCAGTCAGTACAAAGTCTTACAATTTTGACCCTATTGGTATGAATAAGTTCTCACCTCTCTCTCAAACCGACATGAAAGTGAAAGAGAAACAATGGTATGAGACATCATTGGATTCACCAACTAAACCTGAAGCACCTCTTCTGAAAAAGAGTTCAAGCTTGAAGCGGACTTCTAGCATAGGAAACTCACAGGCGTATGAGATAATGATCTCTTCTGGTCGGCACTCGGCTATGCAAAGTCCAAATCAAATGCCTCAAAGTCCTCCTGTTCTATCCCCTGGTGCGGTGTCCTTGGAGTCACCGAAAAACCTCACTGTGATTGAACAAGGAAAATGTATACCATATAGAGAAGAAACTAAGCCTTTTGAAATGTCTGATTTTTATAAATATTCTACTAAATTTAGACAAGGTAATGTTCCAAAAAGTGCCCCAAATAATCCTGGTCCTAGTTTAAATTCAGGTTATAATAAATTGCCCATGGAGTTGCCACAATACGCTCAAGAACATTGGCATGGACAAACTAACTGAAGAATCTGAAGACCACTTTCCATAATTAACCTTTTGAACGCCATTGTCACATATATGTGACAAACGAAATCTTACCCTGAACGCCAACGTCACAAATATATGACAAAATACACGTCGCACCATATTATGAAATAAACAATTTAAATCATTACTGGAATCCCTATTTTTTATGAAGGTCATTTTGACAGAAAAAGTGGCCTGGCGTCAGGGGTACGGCGGTATGTTTATACTCTGGCGTTCAAAAGGTTAAAAACATTCTAAATCTAGTCGGAATCTCATCTCAGCGATAATCAATGTCAAAAATGTAGGGAAATTAAGAGGTATTTTTGACACATTGCGACTTGAGATCAGACTGAATGTTCTTAAAATTACGGGAATTGCCCCTCTGTTATAAACAATCTGTAAATTGTAAAATTAGCTTTTATTGTCTAATAACTTATTTTGACCGGAATTGGTGTGAGAATTTATAATAGTTTTAAACTCTTAGCTCATAGTATGTACTTATATAAAATTGTTATCTTCATATTTAAAGTGGCAAAATAATAAAAGAGAATGTCTGCCTATGTCTGATATTTATCATGAAGAAATGTGTGTGACACGAACAAAAAGGAAGGAAAAATATTTCTATTTTACAAGATTATTGTGATGAAATGACTATGAAAGATTAATGGAACCAGATGTTTAAATATTGATAAGATTAGCGCTGTGATAACAATGTGCATGTTGTTCAATTATATTGTGACAATAAAGAGTAGAATACATAAAATTAGATCATACACAGTGTGTCTTAATCTGAATTTTATGTTTGTATACCAGTTTGTATGAGAATCTTGACTTCTTTCATTCTGATCTCGTTTGATTGCCGTTTACTGCCGTGTTTATAGCTACAAGTACAAGCCTTTAGTTATTACCACTTGTTGCAATTTGCCCTAATTTTAAGTAATTTCGATGCTTTGCCCACCGCTTAAAGGAATACAAAAATGTTAACAATATTTCATTATCATTATTTAACATCGCTGCTTTTGTGATAATTTTTTCTCATTTTTTTGTAATATTATGTTTGAGTCCCCTTGTCTATAAGTATGTATAGTTTCAAGACTAGTTAGTAAAAGTGAAATCGTTTTAACAACTATTTTTAAAGTAATTAATTAATTATACACAAGCTATCATGAAATTAGCAAATTTTTATCTTAGTCTGTTTTTGTATATTAATCAATGCACTTAGAAACTATAGTGCGGCCGACGAAAGAACGCATTCTTGACACATGTCAGTTTCATACAAACGAATATGTGTTACTAGAATTGTCGCTCTGACAGGTGTCAGGAACGGATTTCCTCGACGGCTGGACTGTAACCTCTTTAATGTACAGACGCCAGCACATCAAGCTACTACAATCTGTCAAAATTCTTTAATAGATTTTCAACTTTATCGCTAAAGCATTAAGGTTCAAGGTTGATTGGGAAAATTTGACAGTTTCGGGTAGCTTGACCTGCTGTATACTAATCAATGCATTAAGAAACTGATGTTTTCGAAGTTAAGATGTTACTGTTTTCTATGTGTACACTAAAAGACTTATCTTACTTGCCAAGCAAATTTTAGACTAACTAATTGCCTTCGTCCCGTAACAAAATATTCGGTAGCTATTTCACTATAATTATTGTAAATATATTTTAGTACGTAGTAACTATATTTAGTAGCAGTGTGAGCGCTGGAACATTGTTCTAAAATTATTTTTATAAAGTGTCTATGTAAGCATCTTGTGCTCATAGCAGTTTATCGGGACTAATAAAGTTTTTATAGTACTTACTGGGTTTTTTTTACAATGCTACTTTAGTCCTAATTTTATCTTAATTTGCCTAAGTTCTTAACTTCGTTCTATTCGTGCAAAATAAAGCGAGACTGGAGTCAAATCCACACTTCCATCGAGTTGCTTTCTTACGATTTAAAATCTTTTTAGAGGAATTGAAATAAAAAACATTTCTCTTTTTAAAATTATTTATTCAAGCAAGTGATGAGACCAGTTTACATTATTTAGAAATACAAAGCCGTTACATTTAAAAATAAAAAGGAAAATAAAATACTACATGGTTGTCCAATTACATTTCTTGAAATCTTGTTAATGGTGTTTGGAATTCTTTAGTTTCTGCAGGAGGCTCTGTAGGGACCTCTTGCCAGGGTTGAAACCGCCATTCAAGTAGTTATCGTCATTACCTAAAACAATGAAAAACGTAACTCTCAGGATCGTGTACTAGGCTATTGCTGAACATAAGTTTTTTTGCTGCTTAACATAAGGAAGGGTGTTTAGCATTCTGGGAGAACTGGAGAAGTTGGGTTATTCCGTTTATCTACCCCAGAAAATCCACCCTAAAGTGGATACGCGGAAATACATATCCGAGAATCCATCCTAGGCCTCGTTGGATAAACGGAATTTATAGGCTCGCGCCATTTCCACGGGCGAGAGAATCGCGGTGATAGTCTCGCCGTGTCATCTAATTTTCGCCGCGATGATATCGCCGTGTGGAGACACGTTCTAAGACAGTGTGTAAAAGCACGTGACACGACGGTAATATTGCCGCGATTCCCTCGCTCGTCGAGACGGCCCCTTAGGGTGGACTCTCGGACATGCGGTGCCACGTATTCATCTTAGGGTAGATTTTTTGGGATGGATTAACGGAATAACCGGGAATTTTTAATAATGGTAAATACTAGGTTAGGTAACAATAAATTAAACACCTATCGTTGGTTCAATGATTACAATAAGTCCCGCTATAACTGTGATCGCAGGGTTCGATGTCCATCGGTGCTATTGCGGTTTTATTTTCCGGCTACTATGCCCGGGAAATCGCAACAGGCTTGCCCGTATTACCTAGATACTCGGGCTCTGCAGTTATGGTTGCAGAAACAGGTGTACTGGTGTAGGTACACAAACAGCTACAGGTGTACCTACCTTATACCTACCAACATAGGTACATACTGCTAACCCCTGGCGGGAAAAAGCTTGATGGTATGTAGGTATCTTGTCTGTTTGGCAAGAGCTCAATAGATAGGTAGGTATCTAATCCAGTTGTTTCGAAGGGATGCACATGCAACCAATGAGAATTCTACTCCGGTATTTCTGCCGAATTCTAACGGAATACTCGTCAAGAAGCAGTGGAAACCGCAGCGACTTACGAGTTGTAGGTCGTGGGTTCGGCACCCCAATTGCGTAACACACAATCAATCGGAATCTGAATAATTTTGAAGCAAATTGCTAATCCATTGCTTCATAAGTTCGAAAAATTAGTCTGCTCAACACGTAGGTAAATTACGCAATGAATGTTGTTGAACTGTCAAAATGAAACCGATTCCGATTAATCGTGTTACGCAATTAGGGTGCTGATTTTGACCCAAGCAGGCACTTTACTTTGTGTAAACTATCATTGAATATAATTGCTCTCAAAAAGGGTAAAGGAAACGGTTAAACCAAAAATTGAGATGTAAAAACTTAATCTGTGTTTATGTATAATTACTGTCTGTCATCACCTTTTCTTTTTGCCAATAAAATTTTTGCTTGAGCCTTCATGTCCCTACTCTGGGTGCATGTGTACCCTAGGTAGTTACCCTCGCTACTCCTTGTTGACTGGGAGCTATTTGTTGTTTAGACACGAGTTCATGAAAATTCGAGAGAAGAAGAAATATTATGGCTGTAATTTTTTGTTTCACTTACCAGACCCGCCGAGTTGTCCGTTGACGCATCCTTCATCCCACATGTTGACGCAGCGCTTGCCTGGATTGAAGCCCCCGTTCAGGTAGTTGTCATCGTTGCCTAAGTAACAGGGTAAATGAGTGCATTAAAATGGCCTCTACGATAAATTACGAAAGAATCAACCAATTTCTGAAAGTAACGCAGAAATTACCTAAGACATGCTTACTGACATAACAACAGCCAATCAAATAGCTGCAGTCCTTTCATAGTTGTTTTACTTCTGACAGCAGTAACCAAACGTCAATCTTATTGGGACGAGTATAAATATCACAATGATTTTGTCTGACTTGTCATGGCAGCAACCCAAAGCAACCTTATTATAATCGGAACAAAGATCACATTTGGACAGTGATTAAAAATGAGAGATCTCTGGTATCTGTGAAATAATATCTGGTAACTGTGAAAGGACTGTAACATGAGATTATCAGCTGATCAATAATTAACTGTAGGCTTTCAGAAGCAGCTCTTTGGGCGGTTAGTCCCAACTGCTACCACCTTTCTGACTGGTTTACATAATCAGCCTATAATTTTCATACTGCTGGGACACATGCCTGCCTGCATGAGAGGGAGTGGGATCCACCACGCGGGCCGAGTTGGTAGAAGTCACATGTCATCGATTTTTTGGTTCTAGGATGCCGATTTCCTCACAATGTTTTCCTTCACCATTTTAAGAGCAGTAGTGATGAAATAAATTACACAAAGTAACCCGCCGGGTGGGGTTGGACCCACGACGACACTACGAGTTGTAGGTACTCGTAGGGCTGGGCTGTTAGTACTGGGGCACCATTGCTCTACTGGGCCACCACTACTGTGAATGGTTTCATATATATTTAAACTACAGCATGAGCTATTATGTAGGCACCCGTCACCGGCAGAGGCAACTGCAGTCGTCTGAATGAACACTATTCATGCCAATCCCAGAGAAGATGAAATGGGTGTAAGTATTTTTTGACGTGACAACGTTTAATAAATCGATGAACGCCGGCTGCATGCACGAAAAAGGATGGCTCATTGTCCCGTTACGCTCATTGTCCCGTTATGCTCAATCATTTCATCAATGTTTTGTTATGACGTTGTCACGTTAAACTATCGTCCGTAAGCCAACTTTACAGACAACTTTTTTTTTAGTTTTAACTTACCAGATCCTCCGAGTTGTCCGTTGACGCATCCTTCATCCCACATGTTGACGCAGCGCTTGCCTGGGTTGAAGCCGCCGTTCAGGTAGTCATCATCGCTGCCTAAAATAATAAATTAAAACAGTTTAACAGCATAAAAATCCCTCCCGTAATTGTAGTGAAACGCGATTAAGGCAGAGCAGTGGTGACCGAGTAGTAAAGGCTGCGTCTTACGTGTTGTACAGACGCCAGCAGGTCAAGCTACCCGAAACTGTCAAATTTTCCCAATCAACCTTAAACCTTAATGCATTAGCGATAAAGTTGAAAATCTATTAAAGAAATTTGACATATTGTAGTAGTTCGATGTGCTGGCGTCTGTAAGTAGTAATAGGTTCGAACCCTGACAGGCGCTTTACTTTGTGAAAATTATTTCATCACCATTGCTCTCAAAACGGTGAAGGAAAACATCGTAAGGAAACCGGGATGTTCTCGAATCAAAATTCGAAGACATGTGACATCGACCAACCCGCACTGGGCCCGCACTGTAGATTACAGCCCACTCTCCCTCGAAGAGAGGAGGCATGTGTCCCAGCAGTGGGAACATTATAGGCTGATTATGTGATTAAGGGATTACATTACGAGGATGGACAGCAGTTCAGCAGAGTTTGTAGATTTTACTAATAGTCCCAGTAATCCACTTTAAGTTCACGGCAAGCTTGTGAGGGATAAAGTAGTTCGGGTCAGGCATTTCATGCTATTCGTTCTTTACAGCCGGGGTTTATCCACTCCCTGTGCGCACAATCATAAAGTGTGCCTCTTGTAGTGGCAAGGGATTCGAAGTGTCGCTTGACAAAAGGGGATGCCTACCGCTTAAGATCCGTTTAGCGTTTGTATAAAATGATTCAACGATGACAAACATCACCATCGTCATTAGGAAAACGTTAATTTATGGCATGTTAAGCTAGTAGCTACCTACTAGTTAGGTATAGGTACTTGGAAGCCGTTCGAAGGTTTGTCCCCGAAAATAAAAAAAAGTTGGTAGGAACTTACCAGCCCCTCCGAGTTGACCGTTGTTACATCCTTCATCCCACATGTTCATACACATTCTTTCTCCGGCTAAAAAGAAGCAAACAAAACAGAAATTAGGATATATAAGGTAGCACATAATATTGTTACACAGTTTTCGTTTACAATGGAGGCCAAAATTATTGCCAAACAAAAAGAAAGCTTTGGTAAACTTACATTTGTGAAACCCAGAACGTGCCCCCAAAGTTTTGCAATAAACTATGGAAATTACACTGCAGAGCACAATAAATGCCTTCATTTTGGGAGTCAAGCTGTTATATCGCGAAAATTTATACCAGCTAATGGTTTTTCGAATGACAAATGTCGTAATTTCGTACATTTTCGACGCTTTTATAAACGGCCAGCACTCGAAAAATTAATTAGCCAATGATGGTATCGCGCCACTTATGATATAGGAGTTAATATTATTGCATTCGATATTATTTCATGGAATCTATATATTATGATACTTACCCAAAATTAATTAAGTATTAACGAGTAAAGAAAGGATAAAAACAATTGAAATGCATTTGACTGAGATTTCGACTGCAAAGCATCGCTATTAATAAAATTAGGTACGATACGATCACTTGCATACCGATTGACACATGCACATCCGACCTAACACATTTAGGCTTAAATCAAACTTTTTGATCTCTGCACAGACTAACGTAAGGTCTAATCAGATTTACATTTCCAATTCATGTTATTTCAAGTTAAAAAAAAAAATATCTTCTATTTCATAGAAAAGTGCAATACCGCGGTAGGTATTGATGGTCCTTGCGCGCTGCGTGAGCGTGCGTGATCCATCGCCACTCGTTCGATGTCCACCGCGCACAGGATGGATGGAAAGCAGCACATGAAGTGATTTTTTGTTCCATTGGTGTAATTGCTGTATGGCGTTCCAGTGTGAGGATAAATAAATAAATAAATCATTACATAAACTAAAAATTTATCCAAAAACACATTTTGCAAAATTTTACATTAGTTTCTATTTTTAACAATTGGTTGAGTTTAACTACGGATCAAAAAACCGGCCTTTAGAGATGGTACTCGTACTAACCACCATCGCGATTTTGCAGTATGATTTGTTATTTTGCTAATTACCTTATGTCTTCGAGGGAGAGTGGAAACAGCTAGAAACGGAAGTAACTATCGATAAACAAATGCTCACGACACAGTTTATTATTTATTTATTCAGTAACAATTCGCATTGTGTTTGAAATAAGCAGTACATTAATTAATTTATTACAGCTAAAAATAATAAACTATGACCTTCAAACAGTTTTCACTAAAATAATCAATAATATAAATGATAAATATCGTGTCAATGAATTGCAAATACTTAGTTATTATATAAATCATTGTAAATATTATTATGTCAAATGATTATTTTATTCTATAAAAAGCAAAGTAAAATAATAATAATAATAATAAACTAATACTTTTTTTTTTTTTGGATGGGAAATCATCATATGACCCCCGCTCTGTGTGGAGCGGAAGGGAGTGTCAGACTCTTACTGACTAAAACCCACTCGTGTTCCTTCCTTAGCCCTTTCTGTTTCAGGGCAGCGGTAACCCTTTCGGACGATCCCGCTACCCTGGCAGGCTTCAAAGAGATGTCAGCAGAGGAAGGGGCCTGATAGGAATCAGGCCCCTTCCTCTGCTGACATCTCTTTGAGGCGCGCGTGGAACACATACGCGCCGTCCGGCACGGGCCTGGTCCTGATCGGACGGTGAGCTACCCATTACTCTCCACCCGCAGGCCCGCGCCTACGGTGGCCGGGAGTCGTCACGTGGCTCCCGACGCCCGGAGCGTCTCCCGCGGCGGCTGAGGCGTGAGGTGTTCTCCCGCACCCTTCGCTAGCATGACTGCTTCGCAGAAGGAGGTGACTGCCTCCCACTCCCTCTCGCCCCGGACCATGGCTTGAACCAGGGCCGGACGCGAGAGGTCGCCGCCGTTGCCAATTGCCTCTACGAGGACACGGCGGGGCTCCGCCCATGCAGGGCAGACCTCCACCGTATGCTCCACCGTGTCCTCTGGGCGATCCTGGCAGTGATAACACCCGGGCGTCTCCTCCCGCCTGATGATGTGCAGGAACCTCCCGAAACATCCGTGTCGGGAGAGGACCTGCGTCAGGCGGTAGGTGAGAACGCCGTGACGCCTCTCTAGCCACTTCTCAAAGAGGGGTCTTATCGCCACTATCGTGGCGTGCCCTGCGCTGGGTTGCGATAGTCACGCCTTCCATTCCACCATGAGATCGCGCCGGAGGTTCGTCCGCTCCGCCACGATTTGCCGCGGATGCAGAGTTTCCCCCCGGCGTAGTGCTTCCGCGCGCCAATCGTGCAGGCGCGCGAGGACTATCGCCTCAAGAACCCATGGCGGCAGTCCGGCAAGGAGGCTTGCCGCCTCGCCCGAGATCGTGCGGTAGCCCCGGATCAGCCTTATGGCTACCACCTTTTGGGGCGCGTTCAGATAGTGCGCGGCTCGAAGCCGCAGTGAACGCGCCCACACCGGGGCCCCCATATAGGGCCATGGACCGCACGATAATAAACTAATACTTAATGTGTTGAATATATTTAATGTCATAAGTAAATGTCAGGTTCAAGAAGGTAAATGACTAAATATAAAAACTATTTACCATCATTTGTCACCAATTCAGATATAGAATATAAATATTTATTCAACAGGAATGCTTTACTTTGAATAGAGTACCTTTGTAAATCAACTATCTCAAGTCAGTAGGCAACCTATTAAATAATTCAACTGCCTGGTATTTAGAGCAATGTTTAGCAATATTAAGTTAATAATAATAATAATTTATTTATTTCAGACAACAGCAGTCCATATTTAAAAAAAAAAAAAAAAAAAAAAAAAAAAAATACATTTTAATTACTTATAAACTATTTAAAATTATAAACATATAAAAACCCAAAATAAAATTGTGACTAATTAAATTAAAATATTCATAAATAATAATAATTAAAATTGTAAAAAAAATAAATAAAAATGTCAGAATAATTTAAAAATAAAATGTCAAATCGTAAAATGTTGTAAGGGTCAAAATATTAAAAACTAAAAATTATAAAATTTGCAAGGACAATTGAAATAAACAAGGACTATGGAAAATAATTTTAAAATGTTTACCTGCCCCAAGCCTGATATACGGGTGCATGTAAGGCCTGCCAGTGTTGCATGAAAGGCCCGTCCAACCTGTTGGCTACAACGGCGAGAAGACTGTTGCCACTGCCCCGCACTCTACTCGCTATCGAGGTCGCCCTCTTGCGCATGCTGGCATAAAAACAGTCAATGCGGACGCTCGCGAACATTCCCGATGCGCTGCAGAATCGAGGCAGCCGCAGCAGCGCTCTCAGCGCGTTATTATATTGAACGCGGAGAGCGCTGTAGGATTTCTGCAAATATGACACCCACAGACTACCCGTATAAAAAGATGTGCAGTAGGCTCGAAACAAGGTGATCTTCACATCCTTGGAGCTGCGAGCAAACCTGCGGGCAATCATATTCGCCCTCATCGACAGCGCCCTCCTTTCTCGCTCAATATCAGCGTCGTCCTTCAGGTCGGACGTCACAATATGGCCCAGATACTTAAAAGTATGTACCCGCTCCAAAGGCACCCCACATAGCCTTACTGGTGGAACCTCCGCCGGACACTTAGAACCCGCGTTGAAGACCATAAGCTCGCTCTTTTTGACGTTATATTTTAGGCCGTGCCGTTGAGCGTACGTTTCGCAAATGCTTATTAGGTCTCTGAGTCCCCCTATTGACGCGCTCAGCAGCACCATATCATCAGCGTAGCTGATGTTGTTAAAGCAAACATCATCAACATAGCATCCCACATGGCGGCTGCTGAGCTCGGCAACAAGTCCATCGATATACAGATTGAAGAGCGTTGGTGAGCTCAATCCTCCCTGCCTCACCCCGCACTCCAACCTGTACGAGTCCGACAGAGCTCCCGACCATTTAACATTAAAGTTAAGGTGCTATCTTATTTTTTATAACTTTTATAACTTTTCTTCTAGTGTTCTTCTAAGTTCACGTTCTTATTGTGATTCGTGCTCGTGTCCGTATTTTGCAAAGTAGCTGAGTAGTAGTAAAACATATAAACTTGGTACTGTTAATATACCAATTTTTTCAAAATATTCTTTACATGATTCTCGTTGTGGGATTCTGACACTGTAGTATGAATGCTCTTCGGCAATTATACTCGTAACTGCTCCCCCAAAACATAATACTGTATCGTAACCTGGATTCTACCAATGTATAATATACTGCTTTTAGCTGTCTTAGCGCGTAACAAGCTGAAGATATTGAAGAATCAATGGCAGTGAGCTTTTTTCCAATTTAATAGGGAATTCCTAAAAATTTTAGATTGTTAACTAGTCCAATATTATCCCTTTTGAGCGTGACATCTATGCTATCGTTGTTTCGTTTCGTGACGTTGTTTTAAACAACATAACGTGGGTTTGATTTGCGTTTATTATTAAATTATTTGCTGTAAACCAAACAGAAAGATTCTTTAAACACATATTTACATTTCTGTCAACTCATTTAAGTTTGGCGACCCGATTATGGCGTTCGTGTCATCTGCAAACACTACAAGTCCTGCGTCTGGTTGGGTATTATTCATAAAATTGGGTAAATCATTAATAAAAATTATATATAATAATGGTCCTAAGGTTGAGCCTTGAGGCACACCGCGGTTTATTTTGGTCATTTTTGACTTTGTAAACACTAGTATTATTAGTGACGCCCGCACATAATATTCTTTTCATTTTGCTTGACACCTTAATTCCCTTGGTAATCCAATTTATCTGATTATTGTTTATCAGTTTTACTTTACTAGTTTTCTTTGGGTAACACTCACGAAATTTTTTATTAAAATAATTAAGAAATGTGTTGATGCCTATTACTTATATTATTATTTCTATTCTAAAAGCTCTTTTTAAATGCAGCATTATTTTCGTGTTAAATGTTCTTTTATTAATCAATATGGTATGTTCAGATTCATTTGTCCTTTTATCGATCTTATCAAGAATTATATTGTAAAGAAGGCCGCCATGACCATCTGTTAAACCATTATGATCTACCAAACACTGCTCTATACTATCGTCGGAAAGATTAGTCAATACATTGTCAATGCAAGAGTATGATTTGTTTCGAATAAAAGTAGGAGTATTTATAAGGTGCCTAAAATAATTGTAAGTCGTTAATATGCTTATAAATTCAATAGATTTTTTACTTTCTGCACGTATATCAACATTAAAATCGCCACATATAACGCACTTCCTATCAGTAAAATGTTCTAACAATTTTCTAGGCTCCTCAAGAAACTGTCAAAATTTTTGTCATTTTCAAACATTGTCACAGTGGGATCGATGTCCTAAATCCCTTTGTACACACACGTTTTTCTTGCCGTGAAAAACTACGGTTTATTCGCCGTGTGTGGGCATGGTTGTCAGTGTTGTATTATCACCAAAGAATCTTGAACTGTGCCGTGTACAAAATATATATATATTTTTTTGAAAAATCGTTGCCCCACACTAGGAATTTCTCCTGTATTGTGGGTGCGTTTACAAACATTTAAACTCACATACACAAACAGTCAGACCCGGAACAACTACTTGTAGGTCATACAAATATTTGTTCCGTGCGGGAATCGAACCCGCGACACGCAGCGTAGCAGTCAATCGCTAAGCCACTGTGCCAACCGTGCCGTCAAATTCAACAATTAGGCGCTTCCTAATTGTTTTCTACCAATGAGGAGCTAATTGTTTATTATTTCTTAATTTTATTATACCTTCACAACCTTGCAACATCATATTAACAAAATCAAAAGTCATTTTTTATTATTTTTATTACAAAAGACAGTCCCCCAAAACGGGAGGGCCTTTTGGGGGACTGTCTTTTGTCTGTCTTCGACTGACTTCACCAACCAACATTATGAAATATAATTATGAATGAACATGAATATGACCTTGCATCATTCATTACCACTATCAAAGTATGCTTCATAATCAATAGATAAAAGAAGAGCCATAATTATCTAGACACAATATTTGGTATTGCGTCACTCGTCGCTGTCGGTCTCGGCTATCAGTCTAGCCAATGTAGTCCATATACTATGGATTAGTAAAGTATGAAAGAGATAAACATATATGTTTTCAGCTGCAAATTCTGAGTTGGTAGACAGATGACCTGGTGAAGGCCGCAGGAATCACTAGATGCGAGAAGCACAGAAAGGTCAAAATGGCGATGCTTGGGGGAGGCCTATGTGCAGCAGTGTACGTCTTTCGGCTGAAATGATGATGATGAATGATGAGTTGTAGTCATGGTTGTAGTAGGTAGGTACAGACGCCAGCAGGTCAAGCTTCCCGAAACTGTCAAATTTTCCCAATCAACCTTGAGCCATAGTGCTTTAACGATAAAGTTGAAAATCTATTAAAGAAATTTGACAGATTGTAGTAGCTTGATGTGCTGGCGTCTGTACCTACTGATAGTTTGTGGTTACACTTTTAACACGTAATTAAGTACACCTCCGTCAATCCACTCGAAAAAAGGTTCGATGCTATTGCAACTACATATTTTATAAGATATGTGCCGAATTACATTTAGACAAATCAATATCTAAATTGTCCAATAGTTGTCCAGTAGTTCTGAACAGTGATAAATTGTTCGTTCGTCGATCGCCCACAATTTGTCAAAGCTGTCAATTTCCTATAAAACATTATGGTACCGTGTGGGAAAACCCCGGTGCGGACCCCAGGTGGTTTTTAGGCTCATACTGTGAACCCTTATCTTGTAGTTTTGTGACAGGTTTTAAATTGTGGAAATCGCAGTGAATAATTTATTTACCTGCTCGTGCTAGTAGGAGCGAGTAGGGATGATCTTCACGGCCGCATGAGTGGCCGAGGATTAAGCTAAGCGTGCAATTGGAGAGCCCTATGTCCAGTGATCTGTCTATATCCACCAGAAAAGATGCATTAATAGAGGTATGAGGAAAAAGGAGTAAAGTTCACTCATACTCCATAGAAAAACGAGGATCCTCAGACTAGACTGGTGTTGTGTGTGGTGGGCTACTGCCTGACGATTGCTGTTGGGACGTTGTATACAATATGCTAGTTGCGCGGTAAACTCTGCTTCCGCGATGAAGGACGTCAGTGTGCCACGTAGTTCGCATGTGGCGATGTGTGACCAAGACAACGTTGATCTGATGACATTATTGAAGTTGCTGGAAAAAACTGGATGAATACTAACAAAGAAAGGGAAAAAGGGCCTATATAGGGAAAAAATTATAACTCACACAAGAATAATACTAGTAGTAGTAGTTTTATTTATTTACTTCTTATTTATTTAAGATCGTATGCTGCACCGGTTGACGTCATCACATCAACGCCGGCTGTCGCTGAATACAAGTGTCGGGGCTCTGTCTCGAATAGGGTCGCAGGATTATGCCGAGCTATGGCTGTTTACGTGGATGTGGCGCATATTATCACCCAACCTGTTCTTTTTTGTGTTCTTTCTCTGCGTCATGTTTACTGCAAACAAATGTATTTTCTTTCTTTCTAGTAAGAAGAAAATATTGCTAACACTACATTTGATTTGTAAACTTAATACATATATTTTTTTTATAACGAACGAGAATAAAGAAGCTTCATTATTATGTCTAGCAGTGGACTATGTTATGCTGCTGGTTTTGAACAGGAAATATTAGCACTGCAAGGGTTATTGAGTTTTTCAATTAGAAATTTCTTAGTAACAGCTGGGAAGTTGGCGATGTGATACCCCCGTGTCTCGGAAAGCACGATAAGCCGTTGTTCCTGCACCCGATCTCTCTCCGGTCGTGTCGAATTGCCGTCCCATCGGACTATGAGAGTGAGGGAAGAGTGAGTGCACCTGTGTCTGCGCGCACACTTATGCACTATATACTCGTAATATCTCCCGCGCCGAAGGCTTGTGTCCGTTGAGATTGGCTGCCGTGGCCTAAATACGGTCTGTAGGACTTTATTAGCACTGTCCAGATCTCGTGTAGCTGCAATCTAATCTAGTTTAAAAAGCCCTTGCTTGTCATTGACAGATTAGATAATAAGCACTAATGTCATGGTAACGGCATAAAAGGTCTTCTGTTTGGAGTTATTATAATTATAATAAATAACACTAGCTGTGCCCCGCGGTTTCTCCCGCATAAGTCTCGATCGTATGGGAATATCCGAACAAAAAGTATTCTATGTCATAGTCCAAGTCATGATTTACTAATGTGCCAAAGTTCATCCAAACCCGCTGAGCCGTCTTAGCGTTAAAACGTTACAAATAAACACAAAAAAAAACTTTGTCTTTTTAAAGGGTAGGTATTACTTTAGATAATAATATGGTGACTGCAGTTACCAAGGTAAACTTACGCAATTGTACTTAGTAGTTATTTACTTTGAGTCGAGTTTATTTTGGTTTAGTTACGTAGAGGTGGTACCTATATAGGTAGGTACGAATGGATTAGGTACATACGCCAGTACAGTAAGCTACTACAATCTGTCAAGCGCCCCGAGCGGCACTTTTTAGGGGGCGGAAAAATTTCACAGTAAATAATAAAATATATTTTGTAAATATTTGAACCATTTCATATATTTAACGCAACTATTAATTCGGACCGATTGAAAAGAGCACGGAATTTTTCATTACTTATTCTGTGACGAATTCGGGGAATCCCCTTTCTTTGAACGATATTTTGTAGCGAATGGCAACACCGTCTATACTGACTTGCAATATTAACTTTTTTATGTGAGCGTAACTTTTTTAGTTTTCATGTAGAATTTTATTTTGATTTTTGTTTCTACGATTTACATTTTTAATAAAATATGTACTGTATAACTATAATTTTGCTGTGCCCTGACAGGGTCTACAACGGCTCTTAGCTATAAGCTTTTTGTGAACATCTGTATACCTTGTAGAATGCAAATAAACGAATATGAATATGAATAAACGTGATTGTAAAACAAATAAACTTTTTTATTTAAAATCTAACCTGTATAATGCAAAATAATGATTGACTGTTCTTGCCGAAAAGTTCTCTAGAATTAATGTATATGTACAATATAATGTATGTATAGTATACATTAAATTGGAATAAGCAGCCGATACCCACGCTACGCCACTGAACACATACATAAAAACTCACGTCTTCTACAGAACACCATCTGCTACAATTCCTACATACTCCTTTTGCTTCGTTTAAGTTCATACATCTGCGGGGTAGTTGCGTAACACACTATCGTAGCAATGTTCATACATCTGCGGGGTAGTTGCATAACACACTATCGTAGCAATGTTCATACATCTGCGGGGTAGTTGCATAACACACTATCGTAGCAATGTTCATACATCTGCGGGGTAGTTGCGTAACACACTATCGTAGCAATGTTCATACATCTGCGGGGTAGTTGCATAACACACTATCGTAGCAATGTTCATACATCTGCGGGGTAATAAATTGTGTACTTAACACACTATCAGAGCAATGGTTTTAATTTTGACAGTTCAACAACATTCATTGAGTTATTCACGATGTTGAACAGACAAATTTTTCGAACGTATAGAGCAATGGATTAGCAATATCCTTCAAAATGATTCAGAATGATACTGAGTTACGCAATTACGGTGCTGGTCATCATCTGACCTTTCTAAAGAACAACACGAATAATAAGGTCACTATAATCCCTCTAGAACATGAAAACGCAGGTAGAATCCAATGATAATACTTATAACTAGTTTGAGGCCCTAAAATTGTAAATAACTATGTAAATAAATTTTTATTTCAATGATTCAACCTTAGCTGATGAAATAATACAATTCATTGTATCTATGGATGGCCAGCAACAGCAGGTAGTACTCACACAGAGGAGCGAGGCGCCAATCCATTTTTTCTTACACATCCTTGCGCAACTTCACCTACACACATTACACACATCTATTGATAGGCGTAAACTGGTTTACGAATGACGATAACCAACCAACACTAATAAAACAAAGAACTGGCTAGTTCATTGTTTTGTAAGTTTTGGACAAATAACGTAATTTGAAAAATACCTAGAACCACTATTAGTTTTTAAACAAAATGTATTTTCTTGAAAGAAAAGAAAGTTTTTAGATTTATTGATTGAAATCTCCGGTTTCTTAGTTAGGTACTCAAAAAACTATTTAAAAACATAATTTTTATCATAGTATAGGAAGGCAAATTAACATTATTTTACAAACCTACATATCTCCAGTTTCATAGTTACTCAAAAAACTATTTAAAAACATAATTTTTATCATAGTATACGAAGCATTTTTTTACATACCTCCATAGATCTATTTTAAAAATATTTAAAGAAAAAAGATACGATAATTAAAAATAATTAATATTTAGTAGCTGGTTTGTTAACACATTGTTAATAGGTGCAAATACCAAACTTTAGAGAGATATTTGAGATAAGTAAAAAAATAAAGTGATACAAAAAATAAAAAATAAATTGAGTAAAGAAATAAAATAAAGTGATTTTTTTTTAATTCATTTCATTTTCAATTTGTCATTCAACAATATAACTTATGACATCAATGTGTCTTTACCATCTTAATAAAATTAGCGCTAAATCAAACGATAACATGACTATATAACACCCATTACCACAGTTTCGACTCACTCGATCTATTTGAAGCGCCTGCGCTTGCGTCTCTAGTCGACCAGCACACGGAATTGAAATGAAGTGTCAATAATAAAACAAAAAAAATATATACAAGGTGTTGTAGTGTTTTATTTAATGAGTGAAGTGATTTAAATTGTTACCTATTTCATATTGGAACTTTGGTGAGTTTTTGGTATGCTCAGTTTATTTGTCAATGTAAGCGATGTTGTGTGCCGGGTTCAATAATCTAATCACGTTAGCTATCCCAAGGTCAACGGTTGTTTCGCTATTAATGTAATTTCGACCGTCTAGTATTCTATAGATGGACAGAATTATTATGATGATATAGTAAAGATATTTAAAATTGTTGTAGGTATAATCTGTGTGAAATATTTGTATAAGAGTATGTCCATACTCCCACACAAGGGAGACTAAGCTAAGACAAATGTTTTAGAAAACAGTAAAACCGGCACGTCAAAGAACCAAAAATTCGGAGACATGAGACATCAACCACCAACTCGCACTGTGCCCGCGTGGTGGATTACACACAGAGAGGAGGCCTGTGTCCCGGCAGTGGGAACATTATGGACTGATAATGCTATGGTGGAAACCTCATCAAAACCCATTGTGTATTTTAGAGGAACTAAGCGGTCACACAGACAGACACGTATACCTGTGTGACCGCTCAGTTCTACGCGATTTTATTTTATAGTGAGTAGGTATTATTTAGGCATAGACTATTAGAAGTTCTCATAATAAAATATTTATGGCGGTCAAAATCTCTTTTCGTGGGAAAATCTGAGACAGTAATTGAGTATTATTTAACTTAGTAGGTACTTACAAATGGTACCTATTAAGTTAGCTGGATACCTACATACTTTAAAACAATTGAATAATGAAAAAACAATTATTATCCAATTCACACAATATATTCATGACGTTGACGAGCAACCATTTCGGCAAAAAAATTTAAAAATAATAGCGGTTGCCAACACTTTTCATTCGCAAAGTATTTAGATTCAATGTGGAGAAGGATTCGCTTAGTTTTTATTCATCATCATCATCATTTCAGTCTGGAATCACCCACTGCTCGGTATTGAGATTTCTATAATTTACTTAAATTTACTTTAAAAAAAAATGTATTATTTTGTTACCGAATTATAATACCCACTGTGGCAACGCTGTCAAAGTACAGAAGCCAGCACATCAAGCTGCTACAATCTGTCAAATTTCTTTAATAGATTTTCTACTTTATTACTAAAGATCAAATTCGCAAAACACGTATTCATTTGTATGAAACTGACAGGTGTCAAGAAGGCATTCTCAAATGCCAAAACGGGCCTTTTATTTTTCAAATTCAAATTTATTTATTTCGTGAACACAGGGTACATACAGAAGGTGTTATAATACATAAGATCCGAGCTGTGCCCCGCCAAAAGGCATACAAAATATAAGGTTCCTTAATACTACAATAATCAAAATTAACAAAATTATTTAATATGTCATAACTTAAAAACAGATTGAATTATTATAAATAATTATTTACAACTAAAAACAACTAAAATAATTTTTGACAACTTTAAAGAAATTTGAGAGATTGTAGTAGCTTGATATGCTGGCGTCTGAATAAAAATAGTGGGTGTTATTATCAGTTGGTAAACATGTTTGTACTTTGAACTTGAAACTTCCTTCAACCAGTAAAAACGGATGGCCTTGTAGAAAATACAGGTATGGTCATAAGCACATCACGCTCAGTATGCGTGTACCTTACGAGGATACATAGTCGACTTTCTATATCTATATTATTCTATATAAATAAAAATGAGTCACCGAAATGTATGTACGCGCATAACTTCCGATCGACTGCACCAAATTGGATAATTCTTTTTTTTATATTTGTTTTTGTCAGGACAAGGTTTGTATGGAAAAAAATTAAAAGAAACAAAAAAATGGCGGTACGACGTTCAGCTGGTCTTTATATAAATAACAATGAATTACTGTTCGGTGGTAAACTCATTATCATTTGAGAATGGACCGATTTGGCTATTTTTTCTTCTAAAATGTTTGTAATAGTCCGAATAAGGTTTTAATGGAAATACATTTGGAAACGTTGCTCGCTAAATTGGATAACTCGGGAAAAACTGAAAGTGCTTTTTCTGTAGATTTAAATTTTGACAGGACAGCGACAGCTGGTCATTAATGTAATCGGCTTTATTGTAGAGCCTTAAGAAACATGCTATCATTTGTACAGACGCCAGCAGGTGAAGCTACCCGAAACTGTCAATATCCCAACAAAAATAACAAAAATATTACTGTTTCCAACTGATTATAAACTCGACAGGTCGTAGGTTGAGCATCTCTGATAAGACTGTTTAACTTGTGTTTAATGAATAACAACGTAATATTTTGTTTAATTACCTATTCTGTGCAGATCATGGAGAAGATGAAGACGTTTTGGGTGCTGTTCAGCATAATGCTGGCATTCTCGGAGGCTGCAAAAGTCTTGGTGGTGTTCCCCATGCCTTCGAGGAGTCATGGAAACCTTGGAGATGGAGTTGTCAGGCATCTGCTGAATGCTGGACATGAGGTCAGTATTTTGTTACGGTAAAATGATTTATGAACCTGTGGTGGTAGAGGTACACGGTAGTACAAACAGTAGTCTCGTGGTCTGCTGAGCGTGGAGACTGGGTTCGATACCCAGGTCGGAAAAACGTGAAAAAGTGAAGTTTTATAATAAAAATATGTATGTTTAGGTTAAGGTATCTATCTATGGGCCTGCGTGGCCTGAAATAAATAAATAAAAAAAAACCGGGGCTGCGGGTTGTTCGAAAGAGATACCGTGGCCCCTGGCACAGGCAACTGAAGGAACACGGGTGAGTTTTAGTCAGTAAAAGTCTGACACGCCCTTCCGCTCAGCCCAGAGCGGGAGAGGTCATTTGATGATGGTGGGAACCACCCAAAAAAATAAAAAAGGTCGGAAAAACTGTTAATGGGTTTTTCCAATTAGGTGTTTTTAAGTAACAGCCCAGTTAGGAAGTTGGCGATGTGACCCCCGTGCCTCGGAAAGCACGTTATTCGTTGATCCTGCGCCTGATCTTTCTCTGGTCGTGTCGGAATGTGTACCGTCCCATCGGAATATGAGAGTGAGGGAAGAGAGCACGCATCTGTGCCTGCGCACGTACTTGTGCACTATAATATATCCAGCCCCGAAGGCAGTCTCCGGGGCAATTCTCGTAATTTTAAGACCGTTCACAGTCTGATCTCAGACTCAATCTGTCAAAAAATACTTCTAATTTCCCTACATTTTGACAAGTTTTTGACATTTGTTTGTTGCCGAGATGAGACTGCGACTAGATTTTGAACGTTTTAAACTACGAGAATTGGCCTTCAGATGCCTATCTGTCTAATCCTACTAATATTATAAACGCGAAAGTTTGTGAGGATGGATAGATGGATGGATGTTTGTTACTCTTTCACGCAAAAACTACTGAACAGATTTTGATGAAACTGTACAGTAATATAGCTATACATCAGAATAACATATAGGATACTTTTTAACCCGATATTCCCACGGAGTCGACACTTATGAAACCGCGGGGCGCTGCTAGTATTCTATAACAACTAGGTGTGCTGCTCAGCTATGTACTTTATGGACTTTATTGTTTTGTATTTGTACATAACCAGAACGTAATCTGTCTTCCGTAGTTGTGTTGTTTTGCATGCGAATATTATGAATAGAGAAGACAGAAGAGTCGCATTGAGGCCCCTGGATTTTTTAGTTAGATATATGTTTAACAAGCACTTCGTATCATGTGTAAATCTATACTAATAATAGAATTGAAAAGTCGTATTTGAAAAAAACGATTTGCCTTTGATAGCCCGATTCTTGAGGAAGGCTATAAGCTACCTAATATCACGCTAAAACCCTACAGAGCCCATCGAAAACAAAAAAAAAAAAAGAACGCTCAGATGCACTCGCTCTTAACTCATTCTCATAGTCCGTCCGATGGGACGGTGTAATCTGACACGACCGGAGAGAGATCGGGGGTCTACTCCGAAGTGCAAAGTGCGAATGTTCGGATCGGACCGACACATGGCCGAACCGAATATTATTGAAAATTCGAAAAAAGTTCGGATCAGCTCAGTTGGGTCAGGACCATAGTCAATATTCGAAAGAGTGTAGGAGTGCAGGGGGTCTACTCCGAAGTAGTACCTATCGGCCAAATGTTCGGCCGTTTCTTGCTACGAAGTTACTATTTGGTTCGGTCAGTCCCGATCCTACACTCTTTCGAATATTGACTATGGTCCCGACCCAACTGAGCCGATACGAACGTTTTTTCACATTTTTCAATATTATTCGGTTCGGCCTTGTGTCGTTTCGATCCGAACATTCGCACTTTGCACTTCGGAGTAGGCCCCCTGGATCGGGACCGACCGAACCAAATAGTAACTTCGTAGCAGGAAACGGCCGAACATTCGGCCGATACTACTTCGGAGTAGACCCACAGGTGCAGGACCAACGGCTTAAAGGTTTATCCACACATATTAGGGATGTGTAAGTGTCTGGTGCCGTGTCTAGGACGTGGACGGACCATGCTCCGTCAAGGGCTCAAAAAATATCGGTGTGTGCATTATATATGAACTCGTTCACACACGTCCGTGTCCGGGACGGCGTCGGAGCTTCAGTGCCTGCTTTGTGTGCCACGGCCCTGTCACGTCCCGGACACGGCCCTGATAAGTGTGGGTAGACCTTTAACCATGCTTTCCGTGGCACTAAGAACCTTTGTACCTTTAATGTGACTCCTAAATTTGTTTATCTCTGATTACTACTCACCTTGATAAAACTCGTGACACCGGTTATTTTATCACAAAAGCCGCTATTATGTAACTCCTAGATACATAGATAATAATGAATAGGTAGGTATAATTTACACTGTGGCATAAAAGTCCCCAGACGTTATGATAACATTGAAACTTTTATGTGTCATCATTTATCAACCGATTAGGTTTACAAACTGCAAACAGAATCATGTAATTCAAATTCTGAACACATTTTAAGGACTTATGGACTCATGTAAAGATCATTTGGGACTTTCAACTTGTTTAAAATAAAAAGGTGGAGTTCCAACAGTGTCTAATTAGTCTTTAAGAGTAATGGATGGGACATGACGTCACGTTCCAAAGTTAAAGCCTCAGTTTGAACTCTGAAGTCTGAGCAGGTCCTTACTCTGGTCTGACCTATTTCGAGTTTGGGACAGTCAACTTTAGGACACATGCCACGAAGTATGGTATTAAAATATTATTGAAGTTGGTTATTGATGCCCACGACTAATATTGTGGAACGTTGACCAGTTTAAAAAAGTTGTAAGTTTTTAAACATTGGTTGGAAACTTCAAATCCCACAACGCGGCCTTAGAAAGAAAAAAAAAAATTTTTTTAATAGCACAAACAAAACGCACTTCCTACTAATAATATGAGTCGTTTAGTGTGTGTTAGCCGGAGTGACGTAACCCCAGCTTCCTCATTCGATACAGGCAAACCAGTGAGGTTAGGGTTTTGGACTATAGTCAGAAAAATAAGGCAAAATAGCTGCACAAGGAATTAAACATCAAATTTTTGCTCGAACTCAACATTTGATGTTTTTGGCGCGAAAACTGTTTTTTGTTTATTACGTGGAAACTACAAGGCCTAGATATTTGAAAATTTTGCTGCCTGTGGCAGCTATTATGCCTAAATTTTTGAGCTATTTCTAATACATAATCATATCTTATTTCGTTCGGAAGATATGACATGAGTAACTGGGTGGGGTACCGTCACTCCAACTTACACATATTTATCGGTTTAATAACTCATAGAGTATTTTGACCAGAGATTTGAAAATTTTGCTGCCAATAATGCCTTATTTTTTAAACTATAATACATAAGCATAAATCTTCTTTCGTTTGGAAGATATGAATGATCAGCTGGGATTACGTTTCTCCAGCTTACACACACGTTTTTGATCGTAGTTTCAACACTTTTTAAGTATTATCGTTCAGTTTTTTCCTTCCTTGTGCAGCTATTATAACTTATTTTTCTGACTATAGTCCAAAACCCTAACCTCACTGGTTTGCCTGTATCGAATGAGGAAGCTGGGGTTACGTCACTCCGGCTAACACACACTAAACGACTCATATTAACGAAGTTTTTGTGGCAGCTAAATTAAGACTGGGAACTTTGATTGCAGCTATTCTGCCTTAAATATTGGCATAGGTAGAATTATTCTATCACATATGAGGAAGCTGGAGTTTTACACACACGGATTTGGATGAAAATTGGCAGACAGATGGTTTATAACCAGGATTAACCCTATAGGATATTCATTTGATTGATGATTTCTTCCCGATATTCTCACGAGCGAACTTATGCGGGTGAAACCGCAGGGAGCAGCTAGTGTGGTATAAATCGTTAAAAATCTTGAATAACCTTGTGTCTGTTCTTCCAGGTGACCTACATCTCGCCATTTCCCTACAAGAATCCTCCTGCTAAACTACGCACGATCGATGTTAGCAGTAACTTCGATGTATTGCCAAGTAAGTTTAACTTTTAATAAACTTTCACGTATATTTTGTTATCCTATAGAAATTACGGTTGGTAGCCAGATTAGTGTCCTAATTGACCTTGGGATGTTGGTATGATTAGCAGAAAATACAGGGTGGTCAGTCAGTCAGTCCCTATCAAACCTGATTTGAAAGCCTTTGTAGTAATTTTGGTGACATGATATTTTAGTCGCTCTTACAACATCCCTTTGGCTTGAGTAGTCTAATCACCCTATTATTTTCCCACTGCTAGAAACAAGCTTCAGCTGTGTGAGCGGGAGTAGGCCGTAATCCACCCCGCGGGCATACTGCGGTGGTGTATAAATTGAGTAGTTGCTTTGTTTGTAAAACTCCATTTTTGAATTGTTAACGACCGACCCCTTGACAATTCAGTCGAAAGCTGAAGCTAGTAGCCCATTCCAAGGCGTAGTAGGCATCTATGGAGAAGAGCCGGCAAGTAAAGGTTTGAAATATAATAACAAATACTTTTTCATGTTTTCAGAGGACGTCATTAACATACAGAGCATTATGGACAAGACAGCCGGTGACATGAGCAGCGGTTTGTTGATCTTCATGATGACTGAGATTACAAAGAAAACGATTTCGAATGATGCCGTTCAGAAGCTTTTGAACGATCCTAAAGAACAGTTTGATGTGGTGATCGCTGAGTGGATGTTCAGCGATGTACCTGCTGGGTAAGTTATTGAATGTGATCTCAGAATTACAAAGCTAGTAATTTAACCTAAGTCTACAATAGTCGGTCGTAATTATAATAATAATAAATTTATTTATTTCAGGTAAATGACACCCATTAATTGTACACGTCATAACATCAAATCAAATAAAATCAGATAAAATTCAAATAAAATAAAATCAATACAAATCAAATTAGATGGAAACAGAATAAATAAAATAAAATTAAAATACACAGTCAAAATAAAGAAATTAATATTGATATAAAAATGAATTATGTGAATTATTATTGTAGGAGATCGAATTTTAGACAAATTTCGGTCTCGCAAAGCGTCCTCGTGAGTCGTTTTTCACTTCTACCTCTATGATTATGTAAAGCTGGATTTGTCATATTTACAACCGGGAACTGTAAATTGTATTGGATTTAAATTTGAACATAACGTTGTTGCTTTCATTAGATTGGATATAATCTGATCCAGCCTGTCCCTTGCTGCCCTAAGCCGAGGTCAGTACTCAATAGGGGGTACCCTTAGCTTGTAGTCGCATAGATTTTTAGTTTTTTAAGCCTTGGCTAGAGGCCTTAATTTACTGAGGCACCCACAGGCAAGCCCAATAAAGCAGCAGATAACCTAGGTTGAACTGCGAGATGCCATTCATAAAATAAAATAAACTTTAGATTGGACATGCACGACAGAATGAGGTGCCTTTTCTTTTGGGAATTCTCTCTCGGAGCTCTCGAATCAATAGGCCCTTGTATTAATAAAGAATGCTACCTAATATCTTTGATCGACATAATTGGTATTCGCCAATCGAATTCTGTCTTCTCCGGACCCTATCAGAATACCAGCGCTGCGGTATTTACTTTTTGAATGCTGAAGGAGCCTTTTTTCTTGGTTGTTTTAAATGTAACTTTGTTGGTTTTAAATGCTTCTTTTTTAGGGTTCCGTAGTCAACTAGGAACCCTTATAGTTTCGCCATGTCCGTCCGTCTGTCTGTCTGTCCGCGGCTTAGCTCAAAAACTATAGGTACTAGAAAGTTGTAATTTGGCATGAGTATACACGTTATTGACGCCAAAAAAGTGGTAAAATAAAATTTTGAAAAAAAACAATTTAGGGTACCTCTCCTACATGTAAAGCGGGGATGATAATTTTTTTTTTCGTCCTTCTCATAGTGTGGGATATCGTTGGATAGGTCTTTCGAAATATTAGGGGTTTGGAAAGACCGTTTTTTGAATAAGTAAACCGTTCGTGACTTATCAAGCTATAAAGTACCAATTTTCGTTAGAGTCAAGTGTCCCCCCCCTCTACTAACTAAACGGTTGTAGTTAGAAATTCAAATGTCACGGCAGTAGTACCTATATATAACGAAGTTTAAAGGAAAACTATCACACTTAAGTGGGTTTTACCAGTTTACGAGTAATAGTCGACCAATTGTATTTGACTCGAAAATATCGAACAACTCCATAGAGTTCCTGAATTTTTTTTTTTTTGTGAAGACTGAGTAGTGTAGCTCTGTGTCCTATATTTAAATTCAAAACACCGGCTATGACAAGCCTTATCCAAATCTCAAAAAAAAAAAATTAAAAAATTCTGTGCAAAATTGTCGGACCAGGTGAGGATTTGTATAGGAAGTCAAATTAGTTAGGTAGTCATGTTTGGCTTTTAGTTAGAGCATGGTACGAAACTTTCAGTCAGCGAATACGACCCGCACTTGGCTGTTACAAAAACTACGGAACCCTACACAACGCGTGGCCCGACACGCACTTGACTAAAAAAATATTTTTCTTTCTTTCTTCTACCTTAGGCCTAAAAATCTCCGTCCAATTTCAGATTTTCCACAGTGTTCGACTGTCCACTTATTTGGTTGTCATCAGTAGAAGTTCACTGGATGATTCTACGATTGATTGACGAGCCGACGAACCCCGCGTATTCTGTAGACATCATGTCTCCATACACGCCGCCGTTGAACTTCATTCAGCGGGCAACTGAACTTTGGATTCAAGTGAAAATCCAGCTTTTGAACTACTTGTAAGTATGAAAAGAATTATGATACTTCTTCTCTTGTATCTTCATGAACGACATTATCAGCATATAATGTTCCCAATGCTGGGACACAAGTCTCCTCTCAGTGTGAGGGAATCGTCACGAACTAGAGTAAAATAATGACTAGTCCGAGGTAGGAGCAGATGACTGTCCAAGGTGCGCCATCTGTAATAACGCTAAATCTGTAATCCTTAAAAATATATTGCAATCATAATAATAACATACTGATATTTCATTTCAATAAGCTAAAATAATATATTATTTCATCGACTATTACCTTAATTATCTGAAACAATGATGGTAAGGTTAATTACTGATTTAGGAGTACCAATAAAAATGGTTCACAAAATCTCCACAGGAACACATAAGAAAACTGACAAGTTAACGCATTGTTTTTAAACTTCCAGCTGGTTAGACGGTGTTCAAGAAAGTGTGTACGAATCGCTCCTCGTCCCGATTATCGCAAAACGTGGAAGAAAACCACCAACTTTCAATGAAGTCCGTTATAATGCGTCCATGATATTATCCAATGCATACGTATCTACGTGCGAAGCCTCATCACTTCCTCAGAGCCACAAGTATATCGGAGGTTACCATATTGATGACACTGTGAAGCCTCTGCCTCAAGTAAGGATAAAAACATCTTTGAATACATAACAATTTTCATTATATGAACTACTAGCTTCTGCCCGCGGCTTCGCCCGCGTAGATGTCGGAATTTATCCCACGGGAACATGCTACCAGGATAAAAAGTATGTCCTTTCCCAGGATGCCATCTATCTCTTTGCCAAATCAGAAGTTCAGTGGTTTAGGTGTGAAAATGTAACATACAGTTTCAAGTTCAAATCCTGCCCTTAAAAATCGAATTACCCCTTTTTGCCCCGTCAGGGGTCAATTTTCGACAACTTTACATAAATAAAATAAAATAAAAAATAAAAAAGCCTTTTATTTCTTGCCAATGAATTTAAAATAATAGGTAAATAGAAAGATAAACATTGAAAAGTAAAAAAAAATAAAATAAAATTTGAAAATAAAATTGAAAATTAATTGAACTACTCAAAAATTATAAACATCCTATTGCATCCATTAAAGTTAGTTCAGATCAAATCAAATCAAATATTT
This sequence comes from Apamea crenata, assembly GCA_949629185.1. Taxonomy (NCBI): domain Eukaryota; kingdom Metazoa; phylum Arthropoda; class Insecta; order Lepidoptera; family Noctuidae; genus Apamea; species Apamea crenata. The sequence goes on from OX451373.1 coordinate 11,371,837, forward strand.
TTTTAAATTAATAATGAATTAGCATAAGTAGTTCAATTATAAATTATTCAATAAATTTCTACCCGTGTGATAAGTTCAAGTGATCTTGTTTTTTGTTTTATGAGTAAACTTCCATGTTCGTTTTATGAGTAAACTTCCATGTTCGTTTTATGAGTAAACTTCCATGTTCGTTTTATGAGTAAACTTCAAACTTCCAGGTCTTTTGAACTCTTCTGTCTACTTCCTGTTGATTTGTTTTCCTAAATATATATAGTTACTCACATACTCTAGGTGTCAACTTTACATACTTATGATTAATTATTTTCTGTCAAACGTATTAATACTGAGTTTCGAGTTAATTGGACCGTGCATTAAATTACTTCCACACAAACTTCAACACCCCTGTATCCCCCTTTGAGGGTTAGTTTTGAAAAACTTATATTATAAATAAACTTTGTTACTTACTTAGGCGAGTATTCTTGCCAAGTTTTAAGTTTATTAACTAAATTAATAAGATTTTTCATAAAAACTGTGTCCCCGCTTTTCATCCCCACAAGGGTGGAATTTTGAAAAATCGTTTGGGATGTATTCATAACTTGATTCAAAGATTATTTATACCAATTTTCGAGTTAATCAAGTCACGCATTATAATCCTCCCCTGTAAAATTAACTACCCCTTTTCAACCCGTTAGGGGTAGATTTTCGAAAAACCCTGATACGTGTTAGTCTTTATTTTTGGTCTTAAGTATAAACACTTGAGGTTCGAGTTAATCGGACTGCGCATTCAAATTCGTCCACATAAACTTCAACATCCCTACATCCCCCTTTGAGGGGTAGTTTTGAAAAACTAATAATGATAAACTTTGTTACTTAGGCGAGTATTCTTGAAAAGTTTCAAGTTTATTAACCTAATGAAGAACATTTTTCATATAAACTTTATCCCCGCTTTTCACCCCCACAGGGGTGGAATTTAAAAAAATAATTTGGGATGTATTCATAACTTGACTCAAAGATTATTTTATACTAATTTTCGGGTTAATCAAGCCATGCTGTAAAATCCTCCCCTGTAAAATTGACTACCCCTTTTCAGCCCGTCAGGGATAATTTACGAAAAACCCTGATGCACATTATTCTTTACTTCTGATCTTAGGTATAAATATTAAGTTTCGAGTTAATCCAACCGTGCGCTAAAATTCTTCCATACAAACTTAGAAACCCCCCAACCCCTTTTTAGGGGGTAGTTTAGAAAAACATAAAATGGTATTGGTGCCAAGTTTCAAGTTTATTAACTTAAGGAATAAGATGTTCCATACAAACAAAATCCCCCCATTTTACCTTCCTAGGGGTGGAATTTTTTTTTTTAGTACCTACTCTTCACGAGGGTGTGTTCTTACCCTCCAAATTTCATGTCTCTTCAGGACTGGTCCTAGAGAGATTAGAGAGATACATCCTGAGTTAGTCAGTCAGTCAGGACTTTGAATTTTATATATATAGATTGACATTAGTTAATAATGATAATGTTTTTATTTTTATAGGACTTGCAGAAACTTATGGACAACGCAAAGGATGGAGTGATTTACTTCAGCATGGGCTCAAACTTGAAGAGTAAAGACTTACCCAACGAGCTCAAGGTCAGCCTTCTGAAGATGTTTGGAACTCTGAAGCAGACTGTGTTGTGGAAATTTGAGGAGGTGTTGCCTAACCTGCCTAAAAATGTTCACATCTTAGAGTGGGCGCCACAGACAGCTATTTTCTGTAAGTTCCTGTTTGAAACGTATTGTCCTTTACCGTCGTCGTCCTTATCTTTCAAGCTTAGAAGGCTCGTCCTTTTATCATCTATCATCATTTTTGGGTTTAGCTAAATGACGCTGAATTGTTATACTTTGATCGAATGACCGTTGTTTGACCTTTTAAAGACGTTACTAGTCTTCTTCCTGTAGAGTCAATGATTAATAACTGTACAAAATATAGCACTAGCTGCGCCCCGCGGTTTCATCCACGTAAGTTTCGTTTCCGTGGGAATATCGGGATCCCGATATTTATTTCATCATGGATATCGGGATAAAATATAATAGAGAATAGCCTATGTGTAAGTCCAGGGTGTCAGCTACGTCCATACCAAATTTCATTTAAATTGGTCCAGCCGTTTGAGCGTGAAGAAGTAACAAACATACAAACACATACACACTCACAAACTTTCGCCTTTAAAATATTAGTGTGATTGTGTGAAATGGCTTGGGCCCAGTATGTGGTGAACTGGTGACCCGTTCCTAGTCTAGTCTATTCCTAAGCTGATTATTTGCCGGCTTTTTAGGCTGAGTCAGCCACCACTGTCAATCTTACATGATGGTTTGCACAAGATAATGTTCCGGTCTATGTGCATCAGAATACTCGTGTACTGGTATGAATGAACACAGATCATTCTTATTCATTCATTAGGGTCAATTTAAAAATTATTCTAGTTCAAAGGAGAACTAGAATAATTTCATGCTTGCATAAAATTATATGAAACATACCTGCCCTTATCTCAATTTATTTGGGGTCGGCGCAACATGCCTTTTTCTTCCATACTTCTCTTTCTCTCCCATTCTTCTCTCTCTAGTAGTCGTCATCTATGAATATATAATTATAATTAACAACATACCTACGCGACTATGTTTTTTTTCCGATGCGTTTAATGACTCGGAATGTATACACTATGTAACAAAAACCCTGTTGTTCCAAGTAGGGACGTTTTCAGAATCGATATCCGATGGTAATTACGTAAGTCAATTAAAAAAATATTGAAAAAAAAAAAATCAAAATTAATATTTTATAATAAATATTTGAAAAGTAACACTGATTGCTCACCCCTGCAAAGAGAAATAGGTAGCAACCGGTCGCTTTGTCGCCGCCCGCCGCGCCGCACACTACCGTACTACACTAAGGTCATGAACTCGTCACGTGTCGTTCACATCACTCAGCTGTTTGACTGATAGATAACACTTTGGGAACGTTAGTTTGAATTTTTCAAAAAGTTGCCTTATCAAGTTTGACGATTGATAATTACAATAAACACATAACCAGGCCTCCGTCACTCCATGTACTTGCACGTTATAATTACCTACCGCCCGGCCGAGCGGTCCGGGCCGTTTGCGGCCCAAATTCAGTGCTGTGGGATCGCGCCAAAGAGTATAATAATAATACGGGAATCGCGCGGTGTGAAGCAATCACAACTGTACGTTTGAGTATTTAGGCACATTTTAGCATGCAGCGGTTGCTGACGAGACGGAGTAGGCTTTTATAGCAGTAGTTAATTTTCTACTAAGTGAAGTATCTGTTACGTAGTAACTATTTAGTCATTTGTGGACATAACTAACACTTTAAAATTAATTTGTTTACCCACAAAGCACGTACTTCCGTAGGGTCTTCTTCAAACATCACGAGGATTTCTTCCTCAATGTCATGGTCTCGAGTCCTCGGTTATCCTGCGATACGATGTTGGTCTCGACCGTGCACAGACCCAATGTTGAACGTCCGTATGTGGAGACGTTGGGAAGCCATAGTCGACGCAAAGTTATGTTCCTTGGAGTTGCGAAACGTTCTTGCTACACTACAATATTCCTCATTTGAATAAGACATTTTGGAAAAAACGCACACACAGAATTCACTCACAAAATCACAATAATTTGGTTCTTTTTCTGTCAACGTACGATACATCCGTCCGGACGTAAGTTGCGCGGGCGACTGAGGGACAGTGAGGGGGACAATCGGCTAGTGGCGGTCGTACTCAAAGGGAGTTTGTGCGTGCCGCCTGCTTTGTGTTTTGGCGGTTGGCGCCAACCTGTCTAGCTATCGCGAATCAAAGGGGCCGCCGCCGGCGGCGGCAATCTTTATCGACCGTAGGCATCCATTAGTACTTGTAAATTCAGATGTTATAAACATTTTGTAACAATGCATCGAATTTAAAAACTATCTGATTATGGACAATGTTCGGCCACCATTGTTTTTTTTTTAATTATAACTTCAATAATGGTAAGCCTATAGGTATATATATACGCTCCTACAAGGAACAACAGGGTTTTTGTTACATAGTGTATAATTATGTTAGGTATGTCGGCGATCATAGTTCAGGGTTAGGAACTAAGCACATAATTTTTTTGTAAACCTGGATTATAGTGTAGTATTTTATATGTATTCATGGTGTGCTTTGTGTCCATATTTCTAACTCCCAAGTTCGGCTTTGCTACATTAAACATTTTTAAATACTTAGTCTTTTGGCATGCTCCCAGATAGCATTTTTCGGTCGCAAAATATTTGAGTCAGTAACAAATTGACAAAGTTCCGTTATTGTTTCGAAACAATGCGACTGTGTGCGTTTCGGTTTATATGTGTGGTATCAGTTTTTACACAGTTTGACCGGAACGTGTTTCAGTAACTCTTTGTAGTCGTTGTGTTGACAAAATATGTATGCATTTGTGACGACTTCAGTTTGGTTTGCATGTGTTGTAACAGTGCTTACACAGTTTGACTGGAAAGTGTTTCAGTAACTCTGTGTAGTCGATGAGTCAACACGATATGTACGGATTTGTGTCGACTTTATTTTATACACATTGCGTTGAGTTTTCAACAAGCGAACGATCAAAGATTAACTGTGTTGTAACGGTGTGGCAACTTTGTTACTGGAATAATATTCATGTACACAAAGTTTCGTAATGTTACGTCATAGTTCCAAAACAAAATTTTACCAAAATTTGCATCAAAATATCAACCAGCTGCACCTGGTTCTCAAATATTTCTGAATTGTATGCCAACTAAACATGAGTAAGCAGCCGAAAAAAACGTAATTTCCGGACCACATCGACTTACTACAGGAAAATCAACGATTTATTAGTAAGACAAAATGAAGCTCTAAGCAAGTAATTGCCTAATTTTTAAACATAATTAATTAAAATTTTCTTGTAGTTATTTTTTTATATTTTAGGATACCTATTTATAGTCTAGTAAAAGTAAACATGTAGGTAAGTAATTAAAACGTATTGTTTGGTTAAAAACATATTGTATCAATAAATTTCAGGTGCACGGTCTTCAGCATCTGACAATCAAAATAATAATACAAATAATTCAGGATTATACGACACAATTTTGAATAATTTCACAATTTTATAAAACAAATGTCTTATTTTGATGAAGTTTAATAAGGGTAGGTACTTTTTGAGTCCCCTTAATGCCTTTCCAGGTTAATTGATTTAGTAGGTAGTTCAGTTCAGTGAACAAAGATCTTGCTAAGTTTAATCCAATCTTTGATATTTTTTGCTTTCCACTTGTACCACATATTGAAGAAAATTCTTTGATCTGAAATAAAATAAAATATATTATTATGTCATGCATGCCTGAAGATTTTTTTACGAAACCGGCCGACCGAATAAATAATATATTTAATTAATAAAATAGTGAACCTGCGTGTGCATGCGCGTGTGTGTGTGTGTATGTAATGTGTATTAAGGGTCATAAAAAAATCACGAGACCCTCTTTAGTAAGGACAATGAGAATGGCATTGTCAAAAGTTTCACAACCGCTGGAAAGAATAAAGTGAGAGACACCATATTGTAAATTCAGTAACTTTGTGTCTGCAAGTCAACGCAGTGTCGGAACTTTTTTACCAAATACGACTAGAATAATTTAACTAATTTTTATTTTTATTTTTGTAAGTTTATGGATTATTTTTGATTAAATATCATACTATTAGCATAAAAGTATACAGTTTGATTAAACTAAAAGGTCTGGAGTCCAGAAAATGAAAAAAACTTGTAGTGAAAACCATGTAATCAATTCAATAAACTGATTAAATTGCAATTATATAATGGCCCATCGATGATTTTCAATGTATTTTGTTAAATAATACGACAAATTTCTTTTCCCACTAATACACTACACATAAAAAACTAATTAATTTCAAAAATAAACTTACGCTGTCAAAATATTATGGCGAACCTTTCAATTTGTCTTCTTAGTGCACAGAGTTTTCTCTAATTCTTTGACAATTTACTTGTTTCATAAAGGTTGCAAAGAATGAAGAGAATTGACGAATGAACGAATGATTTCTGAAAAAGTCGGCGCAATGTTACCATACGGCGTCGTAACTTAAAAACCAAATGTTACCGTGTCGAGAAGTGCCCCACTTTAGTCGCAGCGACCGAAACAAAGTCGTAGCAGCGACCAAAAATGTTACTGGTGTCGTCTTTTCAGTGTCGACTAGTTTCGTAACGGCTACCAAAAAATGCTATCTGGGCTTCTTAAAAGTAGAAGGTAAAATGGTTTATTTCATCATTAATATTGATGGTGTTGTTTTGGCAAGCGCGACTGCTTAGCATGAGGTTCTGTTCCAGCCCCTGCTTGGGTAGGGCAGTGTTATTATTATTGTCTAAACTATGATGAAAACCGCATCAAAATCCGTTTCGTAGCTTAGAAGAACAGCGCAGTCAGTATTGCCTATAAACGCATTTTTCTTTCCTTTCTTTAAGGGTTTTTCCAGTACAATATTAATGTCTTCTTTATTTTTCAGCTCACCCCAACCTTGTCGTCTTTATAACTCACGGTGGTCTCCTATCGACGACGGAGGCTATTCACTTTGGAGTACCAATCATCGGTATCCCGGTCTTCGCCGATCAGTTCATGAATGTGGACAAAGCAGTCAACAGAGGATTTGCGCAAAGAGTAGACCTTTCTTATACTATGGCTGACGAGCTCAAGACAAAAATTTTAAACACTGTTAGTAACAAAAGGTGTGTATGACGTGGGAACTTTAGGCATAGATTCATCTTTAATCTTTTCTTTCTATCTATAATATGTATGTATTTTATTTTATTTTATTTGGGAAAATAAACGGTTACACATTACAATGCTATGGTATAGAACTTAAAACTAAAATGGGAGTATAAATGTATAACCAACAACATTTTCCACATAATATAAAAAAGTTAAACAAATACGAACGGCGTATTTACAAAAAAAAAAAAAAAATATAATAAGTAGTTTATCAGCCATCTTGTTACCATAACACAAGCATTAGGTTGCTTAGCTTGGGACAAATGGTGCTGTGTGAAATGTCCAGGGATATTATATTATCTTTTGCCTTAAGTTGGGGGATGTAGAAATCTTTGGTAAACTTTATAGAGAGAGCCTCTGCAAATGGCTCCTGCTGCCAATTTGTTAGGGCCCAGAATGCCTACCTCCGATATTATATCAACCGACACTGATTTTACTAAGAGAGCCTATATTACAGAAGCTAGCGAAGCCAGCTGGTCAATGCGGTATAGCTAATATAATTAAGAGAATACGGGATGCAAGTGCGAGCGAAATAAGCTCGAGAATCAGGGCACTCACTCAACTCGGAAAGGTTGGATTCAAAGAGGATAACTGGGCTGGTGAGCGAGCAAAGCGAGCCAATGAAGCACCGATCATCTGCTAGTTATGTTATCGAAAGTTTGCAATTGTTAAAACAAATCATCTTTTTAACAGGTATGCTGAAAAAGCAAAGGAGTTATCCTTCATCCACCACGACCGCCCCGTGAAGCCGGGACAAGAGCTGGTGCACTGGGTGAACCACGTGGTGAACACGCGTGGCGCGCCGCACTTGCGCTCTCCCGCGCTGAACCTACCCTTCTATAAGAGAAAGTTCCTAGATCTCGCTGCGCTCATCGCGGTCCTAATCTTAGCTGTATACCTTCTGTTGAAGCGCGCCCTCGCGTATATTTGTTCTCAAGTGTGTTCGAAGACAAAACCGGGAAATAAGAAGAAGAAGAATAATTAAATGAATTAAGCTTGGTTTTGTTATTATTGAAAATAAATTGTTTATAAAATATTTGGTGGTTAATTTAATTACTTATTCATTCTTCCTTAAAAGCGTTTGCTTTTCCGATTAGATAAATTAATCCACCAGGACTTAAGTTAAGGAAAAAGTAAACTACAATATTACTGACACCAAAGTAAAGAATAATGGAAAAAGTCATAATTAAATCGGCTACAGTCCACGCCACTGAGAAATTAATCAGGAAAATCGTAGCCTCCACATTGATTAATTTTGATGTGCAGTATATCAACATTAATCAATTCCATCGAACATAGGCACTTTGTTCGACGACACTACTTTCCGCCTCGCTGCTTCCCTGCGACTAGGAGCTCTATGTTGTTCTCCTCACCACTTTCACTGTGGTGAAGTTGTCAACAGCCTCGGACACCAGGGTAGCGGGATCGTCCGAAAGGGTTACCGCTGCCCTGGAACAGAAAGGGCTAAGGAAGGAACACGGGTGGGTTTTAGTCAGTAAGAGTCTGACACTCCCTTCCGCTCCACCCAGAGCGGGAGGGGTCATTGGATGATTTCCAATCCACAAAAAAAAAGCCTCGGACACCACGGCCTTCTTGTAGCTTTCGGGTCGCGTAGCGCGACACACGAACATTAATGACATCATCCGATGAGCTCCAGTCACCGTCCACGTTCCATTCTTCCGATGTATTAGAACCCAATGGCTTGGGAAGCGATGATGGCAAGAGACCGGACGGTATGTTCTTATATCCACGGAAGGTGGGTAGGCCTTTAGTGTGGGATGCGCGTGTGTTGATACTCTTACACCATCCCATCTTCCTGGCTCGGCGTGCGTTAAAAATGAAGTGTAATAAGAAGGTATTATATTTACGCAGATTCGAATGTGTATCAATAATCTAACATGTGCATATCACAGCTTAGTGATCACGCAAATATGAAAGTAATCGTGAACTTACAAAACGTAGGTATTTGCTATGTGCACGATGATTTGCATTTTTAAATAAAATAAAATAATATTAAACATACCTAGCTCCCAAAGGTTTCTGATTTACTGATATGATACCATATCATTTCAAGTAGACATGGGCGAAATAGCTCAGTGAAAAGAAAAAGAGTGATTAGCTCTTTCACTCTAAAGAGCTATATCACTCTTCTAGCTCACTAGCTCTTCTGTAGCTCAATGATCAGACGCCGACTGTTAGCTCATTTGACTCTCGCCGCACGCGCGTCTAAGGAGACGGCTCTGTTCGCTCAATAGTCAATAGCTCTTTGGAGGAAGTTTGGACTCTTTCTTACTCACTAGTGCAGTAGCTCTTCTATAGCTCAGTGATCAGACGCTGACTGTTAGCTCATTTGACTGACGCCGTACTCGCATCGAAGGAAACGGCTTGGCCCGCTCATTCAAGTCATTGTATTTCAATTTTCAATAGCTCTGGTGGAAGTTTAGACTCTTTGTTACCGTAGTTTAGTTCATTATCACGTGTAGCGATAAAGATTTTTTTTTCATTTATTGTGGCTGTGTTTGGTTTTACTGAAGTAGGTACTGAGCTAGTGAGTCTGAGTGAGCTAACTGAGCTAGTGAGCTGTCCCGCGAGCGAGTGAGTGAGCGAGAGCTACGTCAATTGAAAAGAGCTAGGTCTTTTCTATCACTCGCTCACGAGCTACCCATGTCTAATTTCAAGTGCCAACTTTAAATATATTAACTATACATATTTGACGACACGGTTGGCGGTGGCTGAGCGACCGCGATACGTGTCGCGGGTTCGATTCCCGCACGGAACAAATATTTGTATTGCCTACAGGTAGTTGTTCCGGATTTGGCTGTTTGTGTATGTGAGTTTAAATGTTTGTAAACGCACCCACTATACAGGAGTAATTCCTAGTGTGGGGCAACGATTTAAAAAAAAAATACATACATTCGTAGTATCGTTCCTGGATTCTTGATGCTCTTCTACTCGCTGTATAAAGTAAATGATGGCTGACTTGAAGACAATGCATCAGTAGCATAAGCAGGATTTGGAGCTGCATCGATCAAGCTAAGGACGCCTGAGTTGACTTCTACGGGAGATACCCAGATTAGGGGGCAGTCAAATACTGGAGCGAAACTGAAAGAGTTCAGAATATTTATGTATGTTTTAGAAAAATACATTTTTTCTCTGCAATATAAAATACATTTGGAGTTCAGATTTCACTTCCTTATAAAAATATAATATACGAAACCACCCAATATAATTGCCATGATCAATCATAAATATTACGATAATACCGAAAAAATAAATTGATTGATTAGACAAAGTAAAATGGCCCAGCAAAAGGTTGAGAATAACAACAGTAGCCGTAGTACTCGTACCTACTTGCTGACAATACCAGTGGGTACGCTTAGGTTTCAGTTTAGTTGAATATGACTCTTATTTACATAGCCTTAGTACTCGGCAAAATTGCTAAAGGAAATGGATATAAGGCCTCCAAAATTACCCCAAATGTATGTTGAACCCACTTTACTCTTCTGTGGCCAAGCCCATTATGATAGTAACGCACTTACACTAGAATTTAGAACTTATAGACGTTCTTATAAGTCTTACTATCCCTTCTATACAAATTGAAATAAAAGAGAGCATGAAACTTAGCAGCAACTTTAAACTGAGTTACCTACATTTTAGGATGAGTAAGTAATGATAAATTATTTTATTTTGTTAGTAGGTTTGTACAAACACTTTTACACGCCAATCATATTTTAAAAACTACGTGAGGTCGGCGTTTTCTATCTGACTAGTCTGAGAAGAAAGGCCGAAAGAAACTCGGAGGTCACAGTCTCTTTGAAAGTTCAGAAATAATCGTGGTCAGATCATATGAAGACCATGTAGATGGATGGTTGAGATAGATCTGTCCAGTCAGTGCACGCATTTGTCAGAAATTGTGCAGCTCAACACAAAACTTAAGGGGCTCAAGGATTCGACGAACAATACCAAAGAAAGGGCACTTGGCCACATAAATTACTCAAACTGCCAGACCATGGCAAAAACTAACAGAACACACAGAGAAAAAAAAGTAAATAAAAAAAAATACTTATACATTATAATCTTTCTATAAATATCTCACGTGTAATCGAACGATAACAACACTATAAAACACAAATATTACTTGGATCATGGATATCCTTTCACTTGATACAGTTCATCTCTTGTCGACCGAAAGGTCTATTATAACCATCAGATGACATAGAAGTCAAACGCAAACCAATCAAAAATGAACTTAGATAAAGACACGGAATATATCTTTCCGTAGAAAACCTATGGAGATACTGTATCAGTTATGCGATTCAAGGACTAGTCTAGAATAATTGGGTACATCATATTCTGTTATTGACCTCAAACAGATCGAAAGTGGGCCACTTACTAGGACGTAAACACAGTAATAGACAATAGATAGTTCCTATCCACACTGATTCAGTACCACAAAAGGTCAGGCCACGTATCACCGACCTCAAATCAGAACATAATAAGCTGTGCCCAGTTACTTACATATTATTTATAGTAAATAGGATAGAATATAGAATTGTAAACGGATTTACACAAAAGTAATCCTTAGGTACACATATATAGGTACACATATATACCTAGGGTATAGAATAGTACCTAGGTACAGTGAGTATCCAGACTTTTCAGAAGTAGGTAAGAACATTAAATTATTTCTACTCGCTTCTACTCACTACGGTTTGTAAGCAAACCATCTTCGCGAAGCCAATTATCATCGTGGATGACGATGATAATTGGCTTCGCGAAGATTTTCGCGCGAAACAAAACAATTGGCTTGAGATCATTGAAAATAAAAAAAAAACATGACAGAATATTGGCAGTTCGAACGATTGCACTGCGAAAAATACAGATCTGGCTGGAAGCCGTCAATCACAGACAACGGCATGTGTCCAAAAAGTTCCTCTTGTTCATTTTAAAAACCGGTTTTCCGTATGGCAACCAATTTCGAAGAACTTGCTATGGTTATTATGTTGACTAAAGTAACGGACGAACATGCGTTGTTTATCAAATATGAAACAAACACAACATTATGTATAAATTAAAACAATTGCAGTTATGTAATAATTGAGTAATGAATAAAATAACCAGTCGCAGCAAACTCATGGTGAGGAGAAGTTGTGTCAGTTTTGTTTAGAATCATTGTCCAGAAAAGTTTTTGGTTTTAAAAAGTAGTTAAAAGCGTGGCCTTGATCGCGGTGATGTGATTAATAAAAAATATTGTTTGTGGACTGTTGATGCGTTACTATTGTAAGTATTCATAGTTACTAGGTATGTACTTACCTACGATATGTTTTGAATAACGTGATATTGGAGCAATGACAACTGAGTTATTTTTAGATATTATATACGCATTAATTAATGTTTTTAAATTATTATGAGACCATAATTTTTTTTTTAATGCTAATTACTATGAAAACATTGATGTAGGTATACATTATTAATTAAAACAATTATTAGTTTAAAATGATTCAGTTTTAACTGAATTAAACAAATTATCTTTTATGTATATACCAAGCTGTTGTTTTGCATCCTCGTCAATTTTCATTGCTGTTATGAAAGACATAAATAATCAAATAAAATTACGATCCCTGGTAAATAATGAATACATACTTGTTTTTCAGTTATTTAACCTCTACGAGTGATAATATAATCAGTTTGTTTCAACGTGATAATTTTTTGTAAGAGTAAAGTGTCAAACCTGATTTATGTGACCTACGTGAAGGATACATGTATTATTGTTGGGTCCATGTGAACTTTATAACTATTGATAAGACCTTGTAAACACATGTTTTATGAAATAAAGATAGGAAGGTAGGTATGCGTTTTAGTCAGAAACTGCAAATTAAATAAATTCTACGGACTCGTAGGAAGGAAACAGATCGCCGAACAAAATTGGCAATTCATTTAATATGATCCGACGTTACAAAATATATATTTATTTAAAAATAATATTTGTATTTGGCCCAGCGGTTAAGGTCTCGCCTCTTTTGCACGAGGTGGTGGGCTTATATCCGGGAAGTACCAATGTGAGTTTTTCAATTCATATGCACCTACTTTCTGAGTTTATCTTGGAAGTGTGTTTGAAGATGTAATTTGAAAACATTGTAAAAGCCAATTATTTTTAAAAGAGTAACCGTGGAGTTTCTTACCAGGTCTTCTCCATAGGAAACTACCAATTGGAACCGTGCTTCTGACGTTTCATAAGTCCCCATGTTGGTTTATATGTGTTTTTTTTTTGATTAGTCTGAAATCGCTAACCCGTCTTGAGCAGGCGTGGTGATCAATACTCGTGCCATCTCTATATGAGAAGAGGCTTTTGTCCTTCAGTGGGACAGAATAGGCTGGTATTATTATATTACATCGTTTCTGAAGTTGAAAGATGAGTACCTACTACAGGACAAATAGTCAACGTCGTTTATTTTACACCTACGTTTAGGTACAATTTACTTCTGTATTTAAGTCAACTGAGAGTGATTTTCATGAACAAATTGGTATTACGCCAAGTAAAGGTGCAAACCTATTCGTCATTCTAAGCGCTGATTATTTGAGAAAACAACGATACAAAAACACGTCTTGATATATATATATTTGTTTTTTTAAACGTTGCCCCACACCAGGAACTACTCCTGTATCGTGGGTGCGTTCACAAACATTTAAACTCACATACACAAACAGCCAGAATCGGAACAACTACCTGTAGGGAATACAAATATTTGTTCCGTGCGGGAATCGAACCCGCTCAGCCACTGCGCCAACCGTGTCGTCAATATAATCAAATGGCCTTGTTTAACACGTTCAGTGCCGGAAGCCCTCCTGGAGGACTCACTCAAATCTCATATGGAATGCCGGGAGCCCTCGCGGAGGGCTCATCATAAAGGTATCATTCCCACAACCCTCCAAAGTGGGGAGCGCGGGGTGGAATCATTTTCCACTCTATGCGGTAGTGGTTAGCAAGTAGTTCTTGCAATTGAGCCTTGGCTCCAACGAAATTTGTTCCGTTAATATGATAAGAATCTTAGGATCAAGATTTTCTTGACATTTAGCGACGCGGTTACTAACAAAAATGTTCCAATTGTGCGGTGAGGAATAAATCCATGAAAACGTAATTGTAGAATCGGAAAAGGCAAATATATTATTAACAGCGGTACGGGAGCGGTAAGTGTCATAAACTAATTTAGACAAACAGCGGCACAGAGCTCTAGACGAGCTAGAGGCGACCTTAATTCCAAACCTGTACTCGTGTGCCATTCATACCAAAACTTAAAATTATTTACATAGCGTGATTACATTTAAACTCATCCTCCTTTTTCATATTTTTTATCCACTCTCCTTTTTCATATTTTTTATTTTTTCACGTCTTCGGACATGTAAATACCCCTAGGAATACTAAATATAGCAACAAGACGTTCTGAAAACACTATTTTACTTCGTTTTACAATGTTTTATAATACGGTTTCAAACCTAATGCCGATGACCCTCCTCGAGGGTTCACTTTATCTCAAACGTAATGCCGGTGACCCTCCTGGAGGGTCCACTTGCAATATACATAGTATATGGCGGCATAGTGTATGAGCTCTATGAAAAGTGAGTGGAGTCGAAAGTGTTAAGTATTTTGACGTTCAAAGGTGCATTTTATGTGCATATTTGAAATTAAAAAACTAACCAAAAAAAAAACTGACAAAATAGCTGTCTTTGGTGTATCGCTGTTGCCGTTTGAAGCAGCAGTTTTTCTAGTACTGGCAAAGCCTAAAATCTTTTTTTAGAAAATAACATACATTTCCGTATCACCACTATGTAAGTAAAGGCTATTTGAATGCGCCCTTACCTCTAAAAGTGACGATACACAAGTAGATACGTCTAACGCACCTGGGCAGTTCGACCTTGATAGCTGGCTCATTTTATTATCACGGTACAAATAGCATAATAATACAAACTAACCGCAACCACAGTCGGAGTGCGTGTAATGACCACATATAAGAAACTGGGAGGAAGGAAAAGGAGCATAGATTATCCAAAATAGCTATAAGCAATATGTATGAGGTAACACAATTGGCACAAGCAAAGAGAGGGCTATGTCCAGCTGTGAATGATGTCGGGCTGTGAATAATCAGCCTATAATGTTGCCACTGCTCGGACACAGGCCTCCTCTCGGTGAGTGGGAGTGGGTCATAATCCACGTTATAAAAATGTTTGAAGTTGTAGCGTAAACAGAACTTTATTGTGTAAGAATTAAAGTTATTTTTCCATAAACTAATATTTGTTTATATTTTTGGCGAATATGGCGCGATATTAGACTAGTGATTCCTTTTCGATGCCGATAATGTCTGCTTTGAAGCGAACAAAACAAAAACTTAAAATATCTTACCGCAAGAATAAATTATTCCGTAGGTAGCAATTTTAACCGCAAAAAGTCATTATAAAACACCCAATTTGTTTTTCAGATAATGGCGGCAAAGGCGGCGATATATTTTATGCTCTGCCTCCTAATTTGCTCATCATGCGAGGCTTACAAGGCTTTGGTGGTGTTTGGTATGCCGGCGAAGAGCCACGCAATCCTCGGCGATGGAGTCGTCAGACAGTTGCTGAAGGAAGGGCATGAGGTTGGTACTGAGTTTAGTGATTTCATACTAGAAAAAATCGAATCGTACTTTTATTCCCAACCCATATATCCACTATGTAGTTGCTAGAGACAGACCAGATACACTGAACTTCCTGGCCATTTAACTTCATTACGACGAGCTGCGAGAGCAGGGGGTGGCCGAGTGATAATAGCCGCAACTTAAGAGTTGTAGGTCGTAGGGAACCCAGACAAGCGCTTTACTTTGTACAAATTATTTCATCACCACTGCTCAAACGGTGACGGAAAACATCGTAAGGAAACCGGCATGTCCTAGAACCAAAAATACTAAGACATGTGACACCTACCAACCCGCACTGGGCCCGCGTGGTGGATTAAGGCCCACTCCCTCTCACAGAGAGGAGGCCTGTGTCCCAGCAGTGGGAACATTATAGGCTGATTATGGTGATATGACGACGAGCTGGTGCGGTAACACATGCGGTAAAAATTTGTAGCAGCTCGTCCCTGAGAGGTAAAATGAAAAAATATGGTCTCATAGCGAACACTTTCCGCATGAAAACAAATAAAGGATATTGTTCAAAAGATCAGTTATCATCATCCTCCTTTCTATTAATATGCGATCACCCATCTGTGTTGCAGCCTACACTTGTTGCTTACCGTGACAGTTCATGTTTAGCAGTAGATGGTAATGTACGTTTCAAATGTTCCAGGTAACATATATTAGAACGTTTGAATATAAGAATCCTCCACCGAACCTTCGGCAGATTGATGTCAGCAGCAATCTGAATATCTTGCCAGGTATGTTGGTTGGCAACATTGCTGAAGTCAATTTTTTTACTTTAAAAAAAAATCTGAGGTGCTATTCCCGAAATTTTAAGAAAGTCTACAGTCTCTGATCTGTCTCAATCTCTCAAAAATACCTGTATTTTACCTACATTTTTGATAGGTTTCTGACATTGATTGTCGCTGATATGAGATTGCGACTAGATTTTGAACGTTTTTAATTACGAGAATGGGTCTTCTGAGTTATTTAGAATGTGCTTTAAAATTTCGCTTATTGCCTTATTGGTGTAGTGGTCGCAGCCGGTACTGCTGAACTTGAGGTCTTGGGTTCGATTCCCAGTTCGGGCAAAGTGTCATTGAGTTTTTCTATCTGGAATTTCTCAGTAGTAGCCTAATCTGGATTTGTGCCTGATCGATGGCAATAAGCTCGCCCCCTACATCGGACTTAAATATAACTGGCGAAATGTGGGTGTACAGTCACGAGCAAAAGTATGTATACACTCGGCTTTATTCAAAAGCGATTTACTCCTTTATTTTTTAATGAAATTTTATGTAACAACGAACATAGCATTTTCGAACCCATAGGTTTATGTAATGTGTCGTATTTCAACATTGCATTCGTTATTTCATAAAAAAATCGCAATTGAAAGTTGCCAAGTGTTGACATATTGCGGTGCTCGTGACTGTACCATAGGCACACCCCCGCTCAATCCTTTGGAGAAACGAAACATGATGTTAAGTTATGTTTAATATTCCATTTAACAGTTGACTCAATTAACATAAAGCGCATAATGGACAAGTCTGTGGTTACAAATGACCGGCACCATGTGAGGACATTAATGCTGAAAATGGCAGTAACGACGGTGGAGAACAAAGACGTCCAGAAGCTGCTGAACGATCCGAATGAACACTTCGACGTGGTGATTGTTGAATGGATGTTTTCTGATCTTATTGCTGGGTACGTAGACATTACATACATACAATGACATTTGCTTACCTTGTAAAGCATTATATTATTTTAATTATTGTGAATGTGAAGACTATGTAGGTCATTTTATTTATTTTTATGTTTTTCTCTCGTTTCTGTTAGTTTTTGTCATGGTCTGGCAGTTTGAGTAATTTATGTGGTCTACCCAAATGTCCTTTCTTTGGTATTGTTCGTTGAATCGTTAAGCTCCTTAAGTTGAGCTGCACGATTTCTGACAAATGCGTGCACTGACGGGACAAGTCCACTCATCTGTGTGGTTCTTTCCTCAAAATACCATCTCAGACTTCGATCTACATAGTTTTCATATGATCTGACCAAGGTTATGTCTGGACTTTAGAAGAGACAGTGACCTCTGAAGTTGTTTCAGCCTTTCTTCTCAGAAGAGACAGTAAGGAAACGCCCACCTCATCTAGTTTTTATAATATGATTGACGTGTAAAAGTGTTCGTACAAACCTACTTACAAAATAAAATAATTTATCATTACTCACCATCCTAAAATGAAGGGAAACTCAGTTTAAAGTTGCTGCTAAGTTTCATGGTCTCTTTTATTTCAATTTGTATTGAAGCGATAGTAACACTTATGAGAACGTCTATAAGTTCTAAATTCGAGTGTAAGTGCGTTACCATCACAATTGGCTTGGCTACAGAAGAGTAAAGTGGTTTTTGGGTTCAACATACATTTGGGGTAATTTTGGAGGCCATACTCGTATATCCATTGTCTTTAGCTATTTTGCCGGGTACTAAAGCTATGTAAATAAGAGTCATATTCGACTAAACTAAAACCTAAGCGTACCCACTGGTATTGTCAGCAAGTAGGTACGAGTATTATGGCTACGGTTGTTATTCTCGACCTTTTGCTGGGCCATTTTACTATGTCTAATCAATCAATTTATTTTTTCGGTACTATCGTAATATTTATGATTGATCATGGCAATTTTATTGGATGGTTTCGTATATTATATTTTTATAAGGACGTAAAATCTCAACTCCAGATGTATTTTATATTGCAGAAAAAAATGTATTTTTCTAACAAAACATATATTATGAACTCTTTCAGTTTCGCTCCAGTGTTTGACTGCCCCCTAATCTGGGTATCTCCCGTAGAAGTCAACTCAGGCGTCCTTAGCTTGATCGATGCAGCTCCAAATCCTGCTTATGCTACTGATGCATTGTCTTCATGTCAGCCACCATTTAACTTCGTACAGCGAGTAGAAGAGCTATGGTTAAGAATCCAGGCACGATACTACAGATATATGTATGTATAGTTAATATATTTGTATATAAATGGGCACTTGAAATGACATGGTATCATATCAGTAAATCAGGACAACAAAATGTTAGTCAATAATCATATTTTTGCATTATTGTGAAGTGGCATGGGGGTTATCACGAAATGGGCGCTAAGATAAATCCAATATGGACCTGGCATTGGTAAACCGGACCAAAAAGGACTCCTGACACAAAGCATAGCGCATGGCGCGGGAAAAGAGTTACTGGAAGGACTTGGAGGAGGACTTCGCCCATCAAAAAAAAAAAACGCTTTAATATCTAATTATGACTCCGCTGATGCAAAATCAATTAAAGCATCCTTAATTAATTGTTTCAGGTACTACGATGATATGCATGTTCAGGAATACGAGAGGTTGATAGTGCCATTCATACGAAAGAGAGGACGTCAACCTCCTTCATTCTATGACGTTCGGTACAACGCATCATTAGTTCTGGGCAACTCGTACGTGTCCATGGGTCAGGCCCTGTGCCTACCACAGAACTATAAATCGATAGGAGGATATCATATTGATGAGGATGTGAAGCCTTTACCTCAGGTAAGACGGAATTTTTAACGACGACGAATTTCGAACGACGAATGACGGAGTATATAAACTTTTTGGAATAAATTAGGCAGGAGTTGAAACTTGCCGATAAACTTGAAACAATACTATCCATTGAAAACATAGTAACATACAGTACTCCAGACCGAATTTCGGCCATGGTGACCAATGTCAGAGGAGACCAGCCATGGTGTGGGAGATATTATAGTGCATAAGTGTGTGTGTAGACACAGGTGCACTCTCTCTTCTCTCATTCTCACTGTCCGATGGGTCTCCAGGCTGTTACTAAGAAATTCCCAATGGAAAAACTCATTAACACTAATTCCGGCCCAGGAATCGAACCCAGGACGGAAGTCAAGATGCAAATAGTAAAATGGCCAATTTTCTTTTAGGACTTAGAAAAAATAATGATGAGCGCCAAAAACGGAGTCATATACTTCAGCATGGGATCAAACTTGAAGAGCAAGGACTGGCCGGAGAAGGTAAAAACGGACCTCCTCAAAATGTTTGGGGAGCTAAAACAGACGGTGTTGTGGAAATTCGAAGAGGATCTACCCAATGTGCCCAAAAATGTTCATATTTTGAAATGGGCCCCACAACCAAGCATTTTATGTGAGTTATTGATCAATTTTTCCGCATGAAGTACTTAAACAAGGTGGAAGTACCCCCATGGGAGCAATTATGGATTCGTGAAAAAAAAACATTAGTTGTTTCAAATATTTTGGCTTAATTCGCATCGATGTTTTATATATCTATGGACAAGTTGATTTTGTTGGCTTCTTTACTAAAGGCTTGTTATTCATGGGTCTTTCAACATCCTAAAAAAATAATTGATCTTCAAAATCACGTTGGTTTCCAGCTCATCCAAAATGCGTGCTGTTCATAACCCACGGTGGTCTTCTATCCACCACAGAGACGATCCACTATGGAGTACCCATAATTGGCATACCTGTCTTCGGAGACCAGCCCATGAATGTCAAGAGGTCTGCTAAAAAAGGTTTCGCTTTGGAAGTCAACCTGTCTCTTGAAACGGCTGCCGACTTGAAAGTGGCTATCGAAGAAATGCTTCACAATCCTAAGTACGTTGATATGCGATTTCATTCTTATAATAAACTCGAAGGCTAGCTCTTGGGGCTTTCATTTATGTTAATACTTTCAAAACGTTAGTTGAATAAAATTTATATATCTAAGATTAATATTAGTCAGTCGAAGTCAATGTGTTCACAAATAAAAGTGGCTTCCGTATAAATAAGAGGGTTTGCGATTCGACGAGATGTTTATCTGGCATTGCTGTCGTATTTATAAAGCCCATACCTATATATATTTTATCCCTCGCTTCCTGGCCTGGTCGTGGCCCTTTGCAATCCATATTTCTGGCTCAATTGAACCGTCTTTTTACAGGTACAGGGAAAAAGTAAAGGAGCTATCCTACATTTACCACGACCGTCCAGTGAAGCCAGGTGTGGAGCTGCTGCATTGGGTTCAACATGTCGTGCGCACTCGCGGCGCCCTTCACTTACGCTCTCCTGCGCTGCTTACACCACTGTACCAACGACTATATCTGGATCTAGCAGCGTTGGTAACAGTCGCTTTACTTGTGTTTTTCATGCTGTTAAGATTTGCGTGTAATCTTTTGTGTTTAAAGAAGAAGAAGGTAGATGGTGTACAGAAGAAGAAAAAGAAGAATTAGATATAAAATATACGTATTGTAATTAAACCTGACTCTTATTTTTAATTTTTATCTTTTTTGCACTATTCATTGACATTAGAGAAGAGAAGAAAAGAACTGGGGGTCTACTCTGAAGTGCAAAGTGCGAATGTTCGGATCGGACCGACACATGGCCGAACCAAATATTATTGAAAAATGCGAAAAAAGTTCGGATCGGCTCAGTTGGGTCGGGACCATAGTCAATATTCGAAAGAGTGTACGAGTGTAAGATCGGGACCGACCGAACCAAATAGTAATTTCGTAGAAGGAAACGGCCAGACGTTCGGCCGATACTACTTCGGAGTAGAGACCCCCTGGATTGTTTGTTCATTAACCCTGTCCATTAGGTAAACCGTTAATTGACAGATGGAACTAGTGATTGTAGCAACACACAATACATTGATTGATACACGTACGGTATTATAATGTATGTAAGAAGCCATAAATAAGATAATTCAGTAAGATAAGGCAGTTTATATATTTATTTTATTACGTATTTAAAGTTAACTTTTACGTAATCTGGAATATGTACGTTCTAAGACAGCTGTCAAAAACGATTCACCTAATGGACAGGGTATAGAACGTTCTTGTGTCAAGTTACGGATGCTTTGCGATAGACTCATTCGATTCACTTCTCTGTGTCCAAAGATTGTGACTTTCATTTTGTATTTAGATCGGCCATTATATTCAATTTATTTAAATTTTGATGCTTGTCACGACCCACTCTATAATTGATCCACGTACGTATGTCGTCGGCAGTCTTAAATATTTATATTGTCCACAATGCAAAGTATATCTGCTTAATATTCCATTGATGAGCGAGTTCTTCGAGTATTATAATTTTAAAGCGACTCACCAAGCCATCATCTGCTTCTCATATTAATCATAAAATACTTGCAAGAAAAAGTGTAGATAATAAGCCTTCGTTACCATTAACAGTTCCATGATGAAACTACAGATGTTTCTTTTTAAATCCATTCCATAGTTAGGGGTAGTAGTTTTTCCATTTTAAAAGAATCTGAAAATAATGGAACTAATGTTGATTTTGTTATCACTTTTGTTGGACGACTTAGGCAGGTGAACCTATACACGCGGCTACACATCAAGCTATACATTTCCAGTTTTAGCTGACCTCTCATTGTATAGGTTTTTCGTACAATCAGCAGTCAGCTTACATTGGTAATGTATAGCTTGATGTGTAGCCGTGTGAACACCCACATTTCACCAGTTATGTTTAAGTAAAAAGAGGCGAGCTTATTGCCATCAACCGCGTATTAACGGCGTATTTTAAGGCACGGTTGGCGCAGTGGTTAAGCGATTGACTGCTGCGCTGCGTGTCGCGGGTTCGATTCCCGCACGGAACAAATATTTGTATGACCTACATGTATTTGTTCCGAGTCTGGGTGTTTTTCTATCTATAATATGTATGTATTTACAAAAAAAAAAAATGTATATAAGTAGTTTATCAGCCATCTTTACCATAACACAAGCATTAGGTTGCTTAGCTTGGGACAAATGGTGCTGTGTGAAATGTCCAGGGATATTATTATTATTATTAAATCCATACTCCGAGCTGCTACTTACAAATAGCACTTCCTAACAAAGAAATTAGAGAAATCCAATAATCCTTCCCGACCTGGGAATCGAGCCCAGTACCTCATACTCAGCAGTAGAACCTGCGAGCATTAGACCAACAGTCAATTAGTACATTTTTTTTTAGTAGTAGGCCTACAATGTATTTGTAACGTATATTTAGGGACTACTCACACTTATTCAGCTCTGTTAATTACTATATTATTATTATTATTAGAGCTGAATAAGTGTGATTAGACCACCATCCATTTTATGAAAAAAAAATAAAAACAAGTGATTTTATACTTGTAAGTAGGTTTGTTCAAACACTTTAGCACGTCAATCATATTAAAAAAAAAAAAAAAACTAGATGAGATCGGCGTTTCCTATCAGACTACTCTAAGAAGAAAGGCCGAAACAAACGCAGAGGTCACAGTCTCTTTTAAAGTCCAGACCTAATTTTGGTCAGATCATAATTGAAGACCATGTAGATTGGTGTCTGAAATTGTCTATTGAGGGAAAAACTAAACAGATTGGGTGGATCGTCCAGTTAGTGCACGCATTTGTCAGTAATCATGCAGTTCAGCTGTAAATTAAGTAATAAGTAAGTTGTATTCAATTTTTTCAAATACTATTAACAAATAGTTATAATGCTAAAAACTGGTAAGTGGCCAGGGGGTCGATTCTCTAAGTCCGTCAACGATGATACGGGCCCGTCCGGAAGTAACTGGTCGTCAAAACAAGTAAAAATTCAATTATTCGGACGGACCACTGTCAAACCATGTTGTATTCATTCTTAGTTCGGGCTCCAAACTAATCTTATGTCCGTTAGTAATACGGTGTGGGTAACGCCCAAAATTATGGATAACTTCAACTGAAACTTTGGATCTAGAAAGCAGACTGCCAGCCACGAACGAACACGCGTCACGCAGTCTTGAAAATTGCTTTGTTTTACTACAGCAGCCAAGTTTTCACGTAGTTAGAGGAAGGTACCTTCTAAACAGAACTGTATTATTAAGGAATTTGAAACCTTATTCCAACAACGGTAAAGTTTGCAGTTTATATAAACAACTGTATTTAGAAAGAAAAGAAAAATATTTTATTTGGGAAACGCACAGGAAATATATACATAGGCAAGCAAAAAAAGGAACATTCAATATTAACAAAAAATAAGACATATTTCTATCATGGCTAGGTTCTTATTACAAAATCTGGCTCGATGGCTTAAACCATGTCTTAAGAAAAACCTCGTTATGTAATAAGACTATAATTATGTTTGCTTGCAACTCGTTTTTTTCACCGGGCGATCGAATGTTTACTTATTGTTAACTCATCACAAAACTCTAGCTCTCTTTACTCGTACAGCGGGGCTTATCCAATTTATTCGGATCGTCTTTTTCTTCTCTAATATCTCTCTTACCCGTCATCCTGGTGTTTACTTTGTCCCTAGTCGTTACCATCCAGTGTAGGTGTACCTGTGCCTGAAAAGCTGCTCATGGTTTTCTATATCGTCTATATCATCTATATCGCCACATGCGAAGTACGCATTACGCTGACGTCACGCAAAATCCTGAATCGCGCAAGCAGGGTTTACCGCGCAACTAGCATATATTCAACATCCCGACATCAATCGTCGGGCAGTTGCCCACCAGACACTATACCCGTCTGGTCGGTGGATCCTTCTCTTTTCTATGGAGGATGAGTAAACTTTATAGAATAGAATAGAATAGAATTTTTTATTTGCGTAAAACATGGTATACAATGGTGTTAAATACAAATTGAGGCACAAGCATTTTTAGCTAGGATAAAAACATAGCATGCAAAATTTTAAAGACAAGTTTAACACAGTCGTTTTTTTTTTTTAAAAAAACATCAACATTTTTTATCAATATATCATACCTTCATACCTCTATATATATCATACCTCATACCTCTATACCTATACCATCATCATCTGCTTGACCTTTTTGACTTTGTTGGGGTCGGCTTCCAGTCTAATCAGATGCTGCTTAATAATAATACTAGCAGCGCCCCGCGGTTTCACCCATATAAGTTTTGATCCTATATGTTAATCCTGGTTACAAATCCGTTCCGTAGTTTTTGCGGGAAAGTAGGATTTTACCACGAGTCCGTTGTAGTTACCGTAGGCATAATCGACGATCCCCCCCGGTGGGTTCCCGCATTGTCGAGGCGGGGGGGCTCAGTAGCCGTGGTGGATTGGACCACGGTGAAGCTAAGAGGAACCCGAGGAGCGGCCGCTCGTCTAGGCTGTGCGGAAAAGCCGACGACGTAGCGGCCGGCGGGTGGGTTGCGGTGCCGCTTGGGCGACATCGCAGCCTACCTGAGGCGGGCCGCGATGTCCCCCGTGAGGGAGACATCGCGGCTGAGGATTGGAGGCCGCGGCGGGAGAGGAGTGTCGGTGATACGTTGCCGCTCTCCCTACCTTCCGCGGCCTTGACGGGGCCGCCACCGTTCGATGGCGGACGCGGTGGGGCCGCAGGGGAAGAGGAGTGTCGGTGTGTCGTTGCTGCTCTCCCTATCCTCTGCGGCCGTAGCCCCCCATCCTGGGGGGCATGCGGGGCCTGCCATTTAGGCGGGCGTGGGGGCCAGCAGGCGACGGGTGCGGGGGCACCGTTGCCTGTATTGCACAGGCCTCCACCAGTGTTGGACGGGAATGGCTAGGTGCTCCCGGCCATTCCCGTAGCCCCCCTATGTGGGGGGCATGCGGGGCCCGCCATACCATCTAGGCGGGCATGCGCCGGGAGGGCTATGGAGGTAAAGGCTATGCCTATTCCCGTGGCCCTCCCATCACGGCGAATGAGGGAACACCGCTGAGTTTTAGTGGGTATACTGTCATTCCGACAGGGAGTCCCACATACCCCGTCTCGTCCCCCGTGAGGCGGGCATGCATAAAGCATTTCTCAGCGACAAAAAAAAAAAAAAAAAGGCATAATCGACGATCAACGTCGCGCACTTAGTTTCGTGTGAACTTCTTTGCAACTACTCTTTTACTACTACTTTAACTATTGAGAAATATTAATGTAATTTTGTCATAGTAGGTACTAACCCACGACGCCAATCGGCTATATAAGTATTTTTTAATTATTATATTGTATTTTCTCTGTAACTGGTTGTAAATCTTTTGAGAAAATAAATGTCTAAAACCGTATAATCATTCACTTTTTTACATTACTTCCTAGGCATACTCATATATTATTTTAGATAGCTGATACCAAACCAATTTTTGTTAAATATTGTTGATAACCTATACCTAATGACATAATTAAAAAATCGTTTAAAAAAAAATCGTTTATTTTAGAACAAAAACAGATACAATCATAAAAATAGTTAAACGATGATAACTGCAAAAGTTAATAACTGTGGCGCAGTAATTAACTTATTAAAATATATATTATTAAATTATATAGATAAGGAACATTAGACCTGACATTTATTTATTTATAATTAACTACAAAGGCTTGCCAATGACAGTAATTAACGGGTAAAACTAAACATATTACATAATTAACATATTATAAATTCAATAAGAGCAGATTTTTCCAACGCTAGATAATTTTATCGGAGGAATAATTTTGAATTGTTGACAGTTCTTCCATACAAAATCAATACAACACACGTCAATTTTATTCCACGAATAAAGAGTAGGTATCTGTCGATTGAAAAATCAGCCGTAAATCACTTATTTAATTGACATTAATAGTTTATTAATAGATATTTTATTTAATAATAGGTTTAAGGGTGGACATGTTTAAAATTCCAATCTTATATTTTGTAAAACCCTAAGATGGAAATTCAAAAGGTCTTGAAACGCGAAACGCGAGTATACTCGTATCCTAACTAATATTATAAATGCGAAAGTAAGTTTGTTTGTTACCTTTTCACGCCTAAACCATTGAACCGATCATCCTGAATTGTTGCCTATACGTTGTCAGGTGTACAGAAACGGACATAGGGTACCTTTCATCTCGAAAAAGTGCTGTTCCCGAGGAAAATAACAATAACGGTATTATGATAATAGATAGAAGCTGCAGGCAAATGCTAATATATTATATATTTAGTCCTCCTTATTTCGATAACGGCGGTCAATTACTTGCATACTCTTAAAGCTCTAGACTGAATTTAGTTTAGATCAATTGAATTTAGAAACGCACACAATATATAATTGAAATACCTGTGCGAAAACAACATACCTACATGCATATAAAGTTTTCGGGGATGTTGTCGGAAACAACTACAACGCAAAAGAAACAACTAGGTTTTATATTATGTCATCTTCAAACGATTGAGAGAAATAGAACGATGTTTTAAAGTCGTTTAGTGATATGCATACAGTGGTTTTTTGTGCAAGCGGGCTTGAGCCTTGGCACAGTACACGCAAAACAGTAGGCTAAATAGATATGTCTGGTGCATCTTTTTGTTGCCTGCACATATAACTTCTACAACACTAAAAGCAACTTAATTTGTCTTCACTTTCGTGCTCTTCTTGCTCATTACTAAACAAATAACCCTCTTAACTACTAACAACAGAACTACAAAAGCTAACATAATTACTGCTAGTAGATCTAGGTACACTCTCTGGTAGAGTGGGACTTGCAGAGCCACTGAGCGCAAGTGGGGAGCACCTTTTGTTCGAACTACGTGGTTAACCCAGAAGTTTAGAGCATCCTTTGGCTTCATTGGACTATCATGGTATGCTATTGATAGCTCTTTTACTTTTGCGGCGTATCTGTGGAAGAAAAGGTCATGATCAGTACCTGGGGCAAGTTGGTCACTCTCGTAATCAGCTTGGTTGTTAAAGAAAGTACCTGTCATCTGGCAGAAGAGTCAAAACAGGAAAACAAGAACCAAAAAGAAATATTTTTTTTTTATTGCCTATTATTGTTTCCCATTTTTAAAATCTAATAGATGGAAATTGATAATCTAATAGTAGAGGCCATACTCGTATTATGAAAAGTTGAAATAGCAGTTTTCTTTTGTGAAGAGAAAACACGTCTATTACTGTTGCAAAGATACATCTTTCTCTCTCTCGCACAGGAACAATGGTCACCAGAAAGAAGATCAAGAGAGAAAAGAAAGAAGCCGTCAGCTAGAAGAACCTGATTCTACTTACTTCGGAAGATCTCCAAGAACTTTGTCTAGAGCCACCTTCAGATCCTCATGCATATGGTAAGTTAGGTCAACTTTCACAGCATAGCCCTTTTGTTGTGCTCGGTTTGCGTTGAGGAACTGGTCTGCGAAGACCGGTATGGCGATGAGAGGAGCAGCGAAGTAGATAGCCTCGGTGACGGACAAGAGGCCTCCGTGCGTGACGAAGAGGATGAGGTTCGGGTGGGCTGGAAAATAAGGAAATTCATAGAAAAAAAAAAAAATAATGACAGAAAAAACCTAACTAAAAACGTGTTTTTCCCAGTGGTCAGATTGGTGGTCGGACTAGTCTTTCCAACAGGATTTTTCCATTGGTCAGATTTATTTGACAGCTGGAAAAACAACAGAAAAAAAGTACAATGAAAGTAAAAACTGTTTTGCATTTTAATAGGTCTGATCTTACAATTTTATCTTAAAACGTTTTAAAAAATGACCAACATTCAATTCTCCATCAGTTAACACCATTTGTGAATATATTATGAATTCGTCTCTCATTACATTTTCCTTTGTCCGTTTATTTGTTATTTTCGTAAAATCACTTTTCAGTCAAATTCTCAGTAAGTTGATTATCCCGGGTCCTTTTCTGCACAATCATCGACAGCTTCATCGTTCACCATCAGGTGAGTGGTCAAACGTGAGCTTATAAACTACTAGCTTCTACTGACTTCGTCCACGTGAAATTACGGCCACAGAGCCACCGCGTCGCATCGCATAGCCCGCCCGCGCTATTACTTCGTTTTCGTTAGCGTTCTTTATGACTTTATTTATTTTTGCTCGGCTCTTAAAGGCCGGAGCTTGACGGTAAATAGCCTATAACGTTCCTCAAGAACTGGGCTATCAAATCCAGCAAAAAAAAAACCTAACGAGCTCTGAAGCTTTATTATTAGGAATTAGTAATATATTTAGGACTCATTTTTCCATCGCCAGATAACTTTTATTCGAGGAATAAAATTATTGACGTTTGAGTATGACAGTTTTTGTTTGAAATAACTGTCAAAAATTCAAAATGATTCCTCGAATAAAGTAATCGGATTGAAAAATCAGGCCT
Source organism: Apamea crenata (assembly GCA_949629185.1). Lineage (NCBI taxonomy): Eukaryota > Metazoa > Arthropoda > Insecta > Lepidoptera > Noctuidae > Apamea > Apamea crenata. Next base: position 11,400,332 of record OX451373.1, read on the forward strand.
TAATTTCAGGCCTAAATGGAACACTGAAAAAGACGCCAATATAACTTTAATTATCATCCCAACAAAAACAGTTAATTGAGCTCAGCGACAGCGGACTGATTGATTGTTAGATTAAGCAAATAAAGAGGCCCAGTGGAGTACTATAGAGTAATTATGATGATAGAGATGTTTCCAAAAACACTCGTGGTGGTCGAAACTTACTGAATCCAACAATTCATTAATAATATCATTAACATACATCGGTCGATCGATCAGGTTAAGCTACGCTTGCCACGGTTGGTCCGTGGATGGGTGACCATCTTTACGTACCAAAGACTCGGAAAGCACGTTAAGCTGTTGGTCCCGGCTGTCATTCGTGGATCTTTGACTGTCGTTACGGGTCGTCAGAAGCCTGAAAGTCTGACAACCAGTCTTACCAAGGGGTATCGTATTACTCAGTAACTGGGTTGTGGAGGTCAGATAGGCAGCCCCTCCATGTAAAATACCAGTATTCAGCTGCATCCGGTTAGACTGGAAGCCGACCCCAACATAGTTGGAAAAAGGCTAGGCAGATGATGATCATCAACATACGTATGCATTCAAACAAAGTGGTTTTAAATTGGCTAGCTAAACTTCGCAGACGCGATGTAATAAACACGATAAAATAAAAAGATTTTATATTTTTAAGGTGGTCAACGACCGCTGTTATTGTTGATGAAATCTTTTTATTTTATCTTGAGTCTACACAAAAAAAACAGATTTTCTAAACTCACAAGACTGCGGTCGATGAACCCACAAAAAACACCAAATCTTTTTATTTTTATTTTATTATGTTTAGATATCAACGCCCATCGCGTCTGCGGAGTTTAGCTAGCCAATTTAAAATAACCCTGTATAAATCGCAAGAAGATTAATGCCATTTATTTATCATTTTGTAAGTTCCCCAACAACAAAAGTTATCTGTTCACATACTGTACAAAAAATACATACTTCATCATCATTAATATTGTTTTTATACTGGCATGCCATTACCGTGTAGGTACCTAATACTTGTGGTAGTTACATGATGTTTTTCATTGACAACATTAGCTCCGTAACCTTGATGTTTGATTGTACATATTTGTATCAGCCACAAGATGTTATGTTAGTTTTATAATACAGTGTGTAACTGAATTCACGCATTTTATGAAATTAGTTTGTTCAGAATTCTGTCATTTTTAATATATGTTATTATTTATCCCAAAAATTATTAAAACTACGTAAATTACAGTCATACTTCCGCAGCACAGTTAAAACAAACCAAAATGAACTAAGTACCTACTGCCCTTATGCGCGTGCGACTTGCGTGCGTAGATTTGTAATGTGACAATTTGCTCCCACAATCAGTAAACTAATAAATTTATTTATTTATTTATTTATTATAACATAATATTCTAATTTGGGTGTTTGGTGGTGAGCGTTACATCCGGGACATGTTGTAATATCACATTATCTTAGTTTACTGCTTTAATACTTCTCGACCCCAAGTGGTCGCTTTTGCTAAAACAATTTTATTGTTTTAATTACAGCTTGGTGTACTCTGATGTCTAGTCTATGCACCTTTATAGATAACTTTTTCTATACTCATAATGAAGCTCTTCAGCTGTATTAGTTTGTTGGTTTTAATGCGCTAATCTCTACTGGAACTAACGATCGCATTAAAATAAAAATAATGCAATTAATAACCCCATTCTTGAGAAAGGCTACAGGCTTTAATATCACGCTTTGACCCCAAGCAGCCGAGTAAAAAGAAAGAAAAGACAGAAGGAACGCTGTGATGATGATGGTGATGTCCAGCAAGCAATTTCACGCAGACAAAGTCGCGGGCAGAAGTTAGTTTTCTATGCTTGGGATTTCTTTGTCACTTTCGCGTTTCCTATGCTAATTGTTAATCATGCACCTATACGTAAGATCAAAACTGTACCTAAAATGCTCTGCTGCGGCGCCCACTGCACTATATGGACATTTTTCGGCGCGCCAGGTAGATTTTCCTCGAATTTCCATAAAACTGTCTGTTTCAGTCCTCCGAACACCTTCAAAAGCCCTTGCTTTAGGTCTTCTGGTAAGTCCTTGCTTTTCAGGTTTGACCCCAAACTGAAGTAAATCACACCGTTCTTGGCACTGTCCATTATTTTCTTCAGATCCTGAGAAAGTATTCGTTTATTATACGTGATGATGTACAAATAGCAATAATTAAGGGAAATGGAGAGTGCGAGGGTGTTCCTTGAGTTTAAAGATATTGAACTTGGTACAATAGGTACTATGAATAAAGAAACTGCCAAATCCAAAAACAAATAAACATCATTATAGAACAGTGATTATAAAAAAAAGGTAGTGTCACATTAATTTTATTAAATATAGAAAAGCACTTCCCACAGAAGTCCTCGGTCCAAAAGACCAGCTTTAACGAATAGACTAATAGCTTCACCTACCTCCGGTAAAGGTTTGACCGGCTCATCAATATGGTACCCTCCAATATGCTTGTAGCTTGGTGGCAAAGGTACGGCGCTTCCAATAGCCACCTGCGAGTTGCCCAGTAACAAAGACGCGTTGTATTTGAGCTCATTGTAGTTTGGTACTGGTCTGCCTTGCTCCTTAACGATAGGGGCTATTAGTTTCATGTAAGCTTCCTCTTGTTTGGCGTAGAAGGCACTGAAATGGACACAAAAGCGGTGAATTATTATCGTTGTTATGTTGCAACGAGCTATACGAATAAAAATGGTGCTGGCTGGATAGTGGCTATGAAATAGATCAGGCAGGGAGCACATTTCAAGCCAGTGGGTCTACTCGTCCATCATAGAAGCTACTGGCCCATCTGAAATTAGTTCCATACTTCGGAATGAACCCTACTCCCGAATAATTATCTTTTACGGATGGGTAGAAACACATTGGGAGTAAGGATAACTGTCAAATCTGAATAGTTTCACAATCTTGCAAGTCGCCCATAAAACGGATGGTTTTGTCATCGGCTTCCTTCGATTCGTCGGTATATAGCGACACGTCAAGCAGAAGTCTTTTAATTATTACGAGGAAATATTAGCTATTCCAATCTTCGCCAATAAAATTTTTCTGTGTTCCATTAAGACAACAATGAGGATACTGCCTCGAAATGAAAAAACATAGGAATACTCACTTTATCACTGGCCTTCTCCCAACTAAGTTGGGATCGGCTTCCAGTCAATACGGATACAGTTGAATGCCATTATTTTACATGGAGCGACTTCCACAACCCGGTTACTGAGTAATACGATACCCTTGTTAAGACTGGTTGCCAGACTTTCGGGGTTCTGACTATCCGAAACGACATAAGAATACTCACTTATTTTCTTGATAAAGTCCTTTCAATAGCGTCCATAGCTCCAGAACTCTGCATTTGAAGGAGTACGGTGGCAGTCGCGCTTGCCGATAGTCAGTGTTGTAAGCCGGGTTCGGAGGACCATGCACCAGGTTCAGAGTCATCCAGTGCGGCTCGATGGTTGAGAACCAGATGAACGGACATTGGAGTACTGCAGGCAATCTGGAAATATACAACATGCTCTAGATCTGATAATGGGTTCTCGAGTTCTGATCTTCTGCGTGCGTGCTATCGAATGCGTTGTATATCAGTTTTCATTAAATGTGATTATAGAAAAGTTTCAAGGATTTTGGACATTTTACTATTAGTTTTATTAAACGTGGTTGTGCATATATCTAATTACATCATCAACTAAAGCGAAATACAAAAAAAAAAATCAACAAAAAAAAACATGCATAAGTAACTCTAAAGCTAATTTGTTATGTGTTGGTGGTTTAAAAAATTGATCTGGAAAAAATTGGTGGAAGTTTCCAAGCTGTTCAGTCTCATTTGAAGGACACGTCTACTCCAATGTCCGTTCATCTGTTTCTCAACCATCGAGCCGCACTGTATGATTCTGAACCTAGTGCATGGTCCTCCGAACCCGGAATATCTGCAAGCACAACTGGCACCGTACTCCTTCTGGAGCTATGGACGCTTGTGAAAGGACTTTGTCAACCAAACAAGTGAGTATTCTTATGTCGTTTCGGATAGTCAGAACCCCGAAAGTCTGACAACCAGTCTTAACAAGGAGTATCATATTACTCAGTCACCGGGTTGTGGAAGTCGCTCCATGTAAAATATTGGCCTTCAACTGCATCCGTATTGACTGGAAGCCGATCCCAACTTAGTTGGGAAAAGGCTAGAACAGTGATAAAGTGAGTATTCTTATGGTTTTGGGTTATCATTGTTGTTATTAGTTTCTCAAAGTAATCTTATCCTAAGTGATATGGAGTAGTACACGCCCGTAACTTCGGCCGATACTTCGGATTTCGTGCTAGTATTAGACCTCTAGGGGCTGGCTGTTCCAAATACAATATTCTGTCAATTCCAGCAAGTCACAATGATTAAGTAAAATACTATTTATGAATTAAAAGTCATCATCATTATCGTAGATACGTATGTGTGTGTTATTTGTCTAGTTCATTCTGAGGAAGGTCTTTATAATTACGGAAACAAAGATAACCTTTCGGAGAGTCACCGTGATTTATTTTTTGTCGGTGTCCATTTATGGAGATAAAATTAGAGATAATGTGTGAGCAGTGAGAGCCCAGTGGCACTGCCGATCGATTCTGTAAAAATCTCACCGTGAAATGTTAGGAGAAGTGAGTTTAGAGTGAACTGCCAATAATTGCAATACCTAGCTTTGAGTTTGGAATGACAGCTCACTCCACGCTCACTTCACCTAAGTTTTCACGGTGAGATGGTTACAGAATCGCACTGCTGGTCCCGACTTACGCGTTTTAGGTCGTTAGTTCAAACCCAGGCAGACACTTCACTTTGTGTATTTAATTTACATGGAGCAACTGCCTATCTGACATCCATAACCCGATTATTGAGTAATATGATACTCCTTGTTAAGACTGGTGGTCAGACTTTCGGGGTTCTGACTATCCGAAACGACATATTAAGAATACTAACTTATTTTGTTGTTAAAGTCCTTTCAAAAGCGTCCATAGCTCCAGAACTCTGCCTTTGAAGGAGTACGGCGCCAGTTGTGCTTGCAGATAGTCAGTATTGTAAGTCGGGTTCGGAAGACCATGCACTAGGTTCAGAATCATCCAGTGCGGCTCGATGGTCGAGAGCCAAATGAACGGGTATTCGAGTACTGCAGGCAATCTGGAAATATACATGCTCTATAGTTAAATATCTGAAGGCTTATTCTCGTAATTAAAAACGTTCAAAAATCTAGTCGCAATCTCATCTCAGCAATAATCAATGTCCAAAACTTGTCAAAAATTTAGGGAAATTAGAAGTATTTTTGACAGATTGAGACTTAGATCAGACTGTGAACGTTCTTAAAATTTCCAGAATTGCCCCTCAGATAATGGGTTCTAGATTTCTGATCTTCTGGGTGCGTGCTATCGAATACCTTATGCATCGGTTTTCATTAGATATCATCATAGAAAAGATTTTGATTGATTTGATTTGATTTTTTTTATAATTATGTCTGGTTTAAAAATTTAATAAAATAAAAAATAAGTCTCGTGAAGTTTTCAAGCTGTTCAGTCTCATTTGAAGGACACGGAATAATCTTATTAGTTCCGTGTCGATTACTGTTTTTACTTTCTTTACGATTTACTTTACTTCTTCTTATGATATAGTAGAAAGAAGAAAGAAAGAAAATACATTTATTTAGCACAGACTAAAAGACACACAATACATCAGATACATAGGTACATCAGATAGCAAATAATAAAGAAAACAAATAGAAAGTAATATATAATAGTACACACATAAGTATACGATACGTGTGACTTAAGTAGTCCATTATTGCGTAGCCTAGGGTAGTAAACGCCGTGCATTAATACTACTTAAGTCACAAGTATCGTATACTATTTTGTAGCTCGTGTGACCTAAACCCGCACTTAAGTCATGGTTTTCTGTGTAGAAATGGACTACCTAAGTCACAGTAAAGCGTGAGTGTGGGTTTAGGTCACAGAGTACTATACAAATTATTGGAGCATACTATTCGGGATTACCTATTAGTTACTGTTAGCTTCAAGCAATTGTTTGCTAATTACTTTTCGTCAACGCAAGATGAGTCTGAGTTATGTATGTTTACTTGGATATTAGTTATGTGAGTATCATTATTTGTACGCACATCTTTATCGGCCAGGTTTTTTGAATAAACATTGAACATGCTAGCTTTGTTCTTCGTTTTTATCTTAAATACTCTCTCATGTAATGTTTTATTTTTTTGTGGTTTTTAAATCTGTTTCTCTTTATACAATGTTTGTATGAAAGAAAGAATTTGGAAATTTTTAACTGTAAATACGTGTATCGGCCAGCGTAGTATGGGACGCCCCCCAGCAAGATGGACCAACGACCTTAAGAGTGGCTGGGACAGACTGGATGCGGAAGGCGGAGGACAGGGTCTTGTGGCGCAGCCTGGAAGCGGACTATGTCCAGCAGTGGACTGCGATAGGCTTGGTTGATAACTGTAAATGGAATCCAAATATTACTTACGAAGAATACAAATCAGTGAACATGTATTCTCCAATGATGACATCAAAGTTGTTCGTGCGGTCTTTTAACATATTCTGTACATTTACGTTGGCCAGCGTTAATGTAGATAAGGAAATCATCATCTCGAACAAGAACTCGGAGTCTTCTAAGTCTACCACTCCACTCATGATCTGTTTCACGTCCAGCGTGTTTTCTGTGGAAAATATTTGCTTATAAGTAACTGTTAGATCTGTTAATGTAGGATAGAAATTCAGAGATTTGTTTGACAAGTCAAATTTTGATCATCATACAACCTGACCGACCTGCAAATTGCAAAAAACGTAAGAAAATTTAATTTTTTTGGGCTGCCTTAGCATCCCTCTTAAGTCAAACGTGTTAAAAGATAGGTATTATGCTTTAGCAGCTGCTTATATGTTAACATTGTTATATTGAAATTATAAAAATATGAAATAAATATTGAAATTATATTGAAAAATTAAATTTTTTGGGCCGCCTTAGCATCCCTCTTAAGTCAAACGTGTTAAAAGAAAGGTATTATGCTTTAGCAGCTGCTTATATGTTAACATTGTTATATTGAAATTATAAAAATATAAAATATTGAAACATTAATTTGTTTGGGCCGCCTTTAGCATCCCTCTTAAGTCAAACGTGTTACAAGATAGGTATTATGCTTTATCAGCTGGTTAACATTATAGCAAAATATAGTTAACATTAATACATTTTGTAAAACTGACGTTAATATTATTAGAATAACACGTCATTCATGAAATGCTGATAACAAAACATATGACTGTGAATTAACGCTTCAGGCGACCTTGCAAAGAACTATCTTTGGGAGGAATGTCTTTGTTTGAATACGTACTTACCTTACATCATTCTGAAAGGATTACTAATTTAATCTTAGGCTCGCACGGTTTTTACTACGTGACAAAACATCTAGATTTTTTTAGTCATAAAAGTGTAATGGTGGATTTTCTTGCCCATTCTTCTTCATATGAAAACTACCATTTGGAAGGGGCGACTAGAATAAATTCTATTTTATTGTAATTTTTGACGTTCAAAAGTGCCTTCTATGTGCTTATTTGAAATAAATGTTTTGACTTTGCCTTCATTATAATCAGCCAATAATGTTCCCACTGCTGGGACATAGACCTCCTCTCGGTGAGAGGGAGTGGGTCCTAATCTACCACGCGAGCCCAGTGTTGGTGGATATTACATGTCTTCGAATTTTTGGTTCTGGGACATGCCGGTTTCCTTCACCGTTTTGAGATTTCTTTATTATATTATAATGAATGAATAACACATAGCGTACTTTTAATCACTGTAGTACGTTCCCATGGGATATTACCCGACATCCACGCGGGCGAAGCCGCGGGCAAAAGTTAGTACCTAAATTATAAAACCGCACAATCAAATCGGTTTAGTTGAACTTCATTACACATCTACTTACCGGAAAAAACTTTATTGTTGTCAGAGACATCTATTATACGAAGTTTCGGATGATTTGGCTGCTTTTTGACGAAAGGCGTAATGTACGTAACCTGTAAATAAATAAATATTAGGTCAAAACGTTTTTACATGGCAGATGAACGGCCGGAGGTCACTTTATGGCCTTTTAGGGGGGGTTGGGGGGCGCCCTAGAAGGACATGCAGCGTGTCACTTTAAGGACGACATTAATTTAACACACGTATACGGTTTCGCGTTTTCATTTTATGAACATAGAATATAACTCTTTATTATGTACACCATATAAAGTATAATACACCTATCAAATAGAGTGCGCTAACTAATGTACATTTTTAAGCAACTACGCCAATCAGCGGATACTGTTGTCATGAAAATGACTTATCAGACACTGTGTCAATCAATTCTGGTTTATTGTGTCTCGTCCTGGGGCGGGGCAGCGAAATCTCACCATATTCAGATGAACGTGCGCAGAGAGCGGTTCTTAAGGTGTGCTGTTTCAAGCCAAGACTTTATCCCACCGTCAAGCTCTATGAATATTGTCAAGTCCTTACGGTTAGGCAATTGTTTGTACTGGCCACTGCTATTAAACAACATACTATCTCCAGCTATTCTCAGCAAACCAATCGCCGTAACCATATAGTTGCCTTGGCTACTCCTCTCAAAACTTCTTTCAGTCATAGATTCTTTATTTTCCTTGGACTCTATCTTTACAATAAATTAAACCGAATTCTTTCCCTACAGTCCTTGAACAAACATAATTTTAAAATCACCCTACAAGCCTGGCTTCAAAGCCAAACATATACTGCCACAGAAGCTCTCTTTGACGTATTATTCTAATCAGACTCACCACTAACACTCTCTCAAACACACACACACACACACACAAAGACACAAACTTATCTTAATATATATAAATCTCGTGTCACAATGTTTGTCCTCAATGGACTCCTAAACCACTTAACCGATTATAATAAAATTTGTACACCGTGTGCAGTTTGATCCAACTTGAAAATTTATGATCGCAATATTATTTAATTGCAATTTCATTTTCCCATATAAACTGTTCTACCTACTTTCCTGTCAAATATTTGACGATCGTCCCTTCGTTACGCTAGACTCGGGTCCACTCGAATTGAAGCACGTATTAAATTAAGGGTTTTGAATAGTGTAGGAGTAGGGTAGAAGTAGGGTAGGAGTAGGGTAGGAGTAGCGTAGGAGTGGGGTATGAGTAGTGTAGGAGTAGGGTAGGAGTAGTATAGGAGTAGGGTAGGGGGTAGCACACCACGCGAACGAAGTAGCGCCGGGCAGCTAGAAATAATTTATATGGCAAAACAACGTTTGCCGGGTCAGCTAGTATATTCATAAAAACCTCCCAGCATACTATTACTTTTTAATCGTTTTTGTACTTTTCTTTATTCTAAAAATAAGCTCACTAATTGTTTGAAACTTTTGTTACTTGCTGTGATATATGTAAGCTACCAAATATGTAACCATAAACAGGTGGGGACCTGGTGACCTGTAGGTATTACAGGTTTTACTACCTACCACAGGCACTAGTGAGTAGTGATTCACAACCAAAAAAACGTCAGCTATTTCTTGCTGTGTAAAATATTGTTTGTATTGTTTTTTTTTTTTTTGCTTGTGGTGAGAAATAAACACTTTTTATTATTATTATTATAGGTACTAGTTTTGTCTTCTAAAAATAGTTATTAATCTGTGTATGATTAATAAATAATAAATGCAATCTTTACATTCACATCTCAGCCGATCGATTCTGTGAAAAGTTAGGTGAAGTGAGCTTAGAGTGAGCTGTCAATAGTGTCAATCCCTAACATTAATTGGGAATGACAGCTCACTCTACGCTCACTTCACCTAGGTTACAGTAACGCACTGCTGCTGCATGTAATAAAAAAAAAATTATCACGTGCATATGCATGCCCATTTGTTTACTAGGGTTAGAAGTATTGGTTGATAATAATTTATTTTTAGCTACAAGGTTCAGGAAACTTGTTAGATGATAATTGTTATTGACGATACTTTTTTTTTTCAATATTGAATAGAATTCGTCAGTTTGATTTCATTTACTAACAAACGACTACAAAATATGTCACATTAGTAAGTAAGGTACATACCGCACATAATAATTATATGAGTGTTATGATTACGTGATATTTGAACAAACTCCGTTGTTTTTTATTGTTAAAGGTGACACTACAGCAAGTAATGATCAACCTTTGGAGTTTTTAACAAAAACCGTAAGATAAAGCCAGGTAAGGGTAAGGTTTGCCATCAACTAATACAAAAACCACAACAAAAATACGCCTGTAGAAAAATCAATATGACATAAGAATTGAACTCGAAACTTTAGCACCTAATTAATTTATCTGTCATTGCTTAATTTTAATTATTTTTACCTATTGTGGTATATCATTTTATTCTAGGTACATCGTCGTCACATAATTATTATTATATATAACTAATGCTTACACAATATTTGTTTAGGACAGTCTAAACATACAGAATTATTATTTTTAATATTAACAAAAATAGTAATAATTTTAGTAAATAAGCTTGCAACACTGTTTTTGGTGCAATTTTCCGTTGTGATGTGGCAACACTTTTTTTCTCTTCTTGTCTGATTGCTATGTGTAACGGTGTGCCTCTTGACTGCATTTTTATAAGTTTAATAAACTCTATAAGTTTAAAGTTCCCACGCATTTTATTTCGTACATGCGTGCGGTGGTCCTTCGAGCAGTGTTTAAAATCAGTGCCGAGCAGCTTCGCAAATTTTTTGTGGATAAATTGTGTTCGTGGTGTCCGGCTTGCAATACAAGTCGGCGTTGTTGGCGGGGTTTGTACGAGGCCCGCAACTTCGTTCTATGCAAAGCTAGAACGAAAATCAACGAAGCATCATCAAGATACAGCATCATATCATCGAGTAATCGTAAAAATTACGATTTTCTGCACATCGAATTTGGCTTCTATCAAGTTACCCACATTTTCATTTTGTGAGGTGTGAAGTTCGTGGGAGACGTGACGTCAGTAACGACGGTGTTGGGTTGGCAGCATTGAAGAGTGAAGTGAGCGCGGTCCATATACGCCCGGCGGCCATTGCGCCGGAGTCATTCACTCAGCTGTCATTCACTGAGCTGTCAAGTGTCACTGTCATCGGTTTGTTTTATAAACAAACGTCGCCGTCGTCGTACCGGCTCCGTGTCATTAAACTTCGTATTTACAAAGTGCGGCTTAGATATAAAGTGCGCGGAGTTTTCGTAAGTCGTAAAATAAATAAAGTGTTACGTCCTACATACGTTCCACCATGGAGCCCAAGGAAACTTTGCGTAAACATCGGCTTCTTCGTGGCCAATGCAAGGCTACAATCACGCGCATTGAGACGTTTGTGAACGACCCCATCAGTTTTGCGTCTGCTACCGTGGATATCCTGGAGGCTCGCAAGGAGAAGCTCATCACAGCGCTCAAGAGCTATGAAGCGGTGCAATTGGACATACTAAGTATTGACGAAGACGACTGCGAACAGGTTGGTCCAATAGAAGAACAATATTATTCTGTGCTAGCTAAAATTAATGCCTCTTTAAAACAGATAGGTAAGAAATCAGTCTCAGAATGTCATAATGTTTCCACATGTAAATTGCCAACCATTGATATTACACCCTTTGACGGGAAGAACTTCACTAAATTCAAGCCATTCTTTGATTTATTTATGGCTGTTATCGATAATAACAGATCATTATCTGATGTGCAGAAACTTTTTTATTTAAGGAAATATGTAACAGATGATGCTTTGGCAGTCATTGTCAATTTGCCGTTAGTCAATCAGTCCTACAAGGAAGCACTAGGCTTGTTGGAGAAGCGTTTTGATAACAAAACGCGGTTAATAGGAAACCATATTAGCGGTTTACTAGATTTACCTACAATGCATAAAGGCACTGCAGCCTCAATAAGGTCTTTTGTGTCGGATGTACAGCAACAGCTGCATGCATTAAAGAATCTGGGACAGCCCATCGATACATGGGACATGTTGCTAATTTCCATTCTAACAAGAAAATTAGATCAAATAACTAATAGGGCTTATCAATTAGATAAGGATCTAGAAAATTTGCCTTCCATGGCACATTTTTTAAGCTTTCTTGAAAAGCGCGCTATAGCGTTAGAGGATAGCTTACCCCCCAATAGTACTTGCTATGAAAGTACAAGTAGATTCCATAAATCTAACCCATCAAAGGTAACCAATGTTGCCTCACAAGTAAAAGAAATGTGTAAACACTGTAACAAAAGTGACCATGCTCTTTTCAGCTGTCCGGAGTTCAAAACGGCAGCACTAGAGGTCCGCCAGTTATTTGTGCGGGACCATGACTTATGTACCACATGTCTAAGGACACACAAGGGGAAATGTAAGTTTAATTTCAAATGTAAAATATGTAAATTAGGGCACAACACTTTGTTGCACGAAGAAAAAGCTGCTCCTGTTGAGCCTGCAGTGACTTTGTTGTCTAACCCTGTTTCCAACAGCATTTTGCTTCCAACTGTAAAGGTTAATTTATTAAATCAATGTGGTGAAAAAGTTTCTATCCGAGCATTGCTTGACACGGGCAGCCAGGCATCTTTTGTTACAACCAGCCTTGTAAACAAACTTGGGTTGATTGCCATGAATCAAACCCATAATATTATAGGCATAGGTAATAAACAAACACAAATCAATAAACTTGTGAATATAAGTGTGCTTCCATGCCACAATAATGTAAAATTAAATTTAAAATGTCACATTGTTGACACAATAACAACAAGGTTACCCCAACAATTTATAAATGTATCCGGGTGGAATTTACCAAAAAATGTGAAACTTTCAGATGAAGAGTTCAATATCCCAGCTGAGATTTCTTTGTTACTGGGTGCGGATGTTTATTTCAATGTTTTGCTAGATGGTTGCATTAAAATTCAAAATGGACCGGTATTACAAAACACCCTATTTGGGTATGTAGTTGGTGGTAATGTTCCTGAAAAAGTGAGTAATGTAACTTGTAATATTGTATCAAATTATGCTATAAATGATCACAACAAATTAGAAAATGTAATGGAGAATTTTTGGCTCTCTGAAAGAGTACCCGAGCCCATGAAGCCGAGTTGTGATGAGTTTGTAAAGGCTGAAGAAAGTTTTCAGAGTTCTATGAGCCTGAAAGATAATCGATTCTATGTTGATATGCCTCTCATCACACCTCTGGAACATTTGCAGCTTGGCGATTCGTTTTCAGTAGCCTATCAAAGATTCCTGATGTTAGAAAAAAGGTTTAAATCAAATCCTCTATTACTAGAGCAGTATAAATTGTTCATAGATCAGTATGTAGAGCTAGGACATGCTAAGATGGTGGAGGTTGCTAATTACGATATTGATAAAGATCCTGTTTACTTTCTAGCACACCATGCTGTTATTAACGAGGCAAGTAAGACAACCCGACTTCGAGTTGTGTTTGACGGGAGTATGAAGTCCCGCAGCCAGTTGTCCCTCAACGACGTCATGCTGAACGGCCCCGTGGTACAGAGTGAGCTTTTTGATATTCTTATCTTGTTCAGGACCTTCATTTACACAATAATTTGTGACGTTCAGAAGGCCTTTCGCAATGTGATGATAAACAGCCATCACACCTGCCTTCAAAATATTTTATGGCGAGATGATCCTAGGAAGCCTATCAGCTGCTTACAGCTTCAGACTGTCACTTACGGACTGAAGGCCTCTACATTCTTGACCACTCGATGCCTACTTGAATTAGCTCAACGCTATAAGGATAAATACCCACTTGCTGCTGAAGCAATGATCAAGAGTACCTACGTCGACGATATACTGGGTGGGTCAGATAATATAGAGCAGCTGCATGAGCTAAAATCCCAATTGATAGAGCTCCTGAAATTAGGTAGTTTTTCTCTACACAAATGGTGCTCAAACGCCCTTGATGTCCTAGATGGTATTCCAGATGAGCAAAAACAATTTGAACATGTAGACATGAGTGGGAATAATTTAGTAAAGACTCTAGGTTTAATGTATGATATAACTTCAGATAAATTCATTTTTTCAAGCCCCATTTTTGATGAGGAACATAATTTAAATACAAAAAGAAAAATTCTGAGCCTTATAGGGAAGATGTTTGATCCTCTCGGCTTAGTAGGCCCAATAATAGTGGTAGCCAAAATATTCATGCAGGAGCTATGGTCTTTGCAAATAGGATGGGACTCCACAGTACCCAAGGATCAGTTAATATACTGGAGCAATTTCCTAAACAATTTAAAGTTAATGGGCAAAATAAAAATAAATAGATGTGTTAACAGTAAAGATGTTTCTTCTGTAGAGTTGGTAGGGTATTCTGATGCATCAATAAAAGCCTTTGGCTGCTGTATCTATCTAAGAATTTTAAAAAGTGATGGTTCAGTGCAGACAGATCTACTCTGCTCCAAGTCCCGTATTGCTCCTTTGAATAGAAGCAGGACGATTCCCCAGCTTGAACTCAATGGTGCTCTCCTTTTAGCCCAGCTGGCGCATAGGGTTGGTAGAGTCCTGGTGGGTAGGTATTCCCATCTAGATACATTCTTGTACAGCGACTCCCAGATAGTGCTAGCTTGGATTAAGTCAGGCAATGTAAAGTCAAACGTTTATGCCAATAATAGAGTCAAGCAAATAGTAGAGCTGACCGATCAGGCTCAGTGGGGATTTGTTAGGACCTGTGACAACCCTGCAGACTTATTGTCGAGGGGCGTCTTGCCGCATAAGTTGCAGCAAAGTGAGCTATGGTGGCACGGGCCAACCTACCTATCAGACAGGAAACATGCACATACTAATTTTGAAAATTGTAAATCGTCTGATTTGTCCACAGACACTGAACAGATTGATGAGCTAAACGTACCGTGCAACTGGACACAGGTAGAGCCATCGTTTTCAACAAAGCTATTTGAAAAATATTCTAGCGTTTATAAATTACAGAAAGTGATAGGATTTATTTACAGGTTCTATAACAACTGTTCGAAAAATAAAAATAAAATAACGGACGGTAACCTATCGCCTCAGGAGCTTCGCGACTCTATGTCAGTCATCGTGCGTTGTACGCAGATGCAACATTTTGCTAGAGAGGTAGAGTCACTTTCTGCTGGGAAAAATATAAAGACAGGAATAGGTAGCCTCTATCCCTTCCTTGATAAAATAGGTATTATTAGAGTAGGAGGTAGGCTCCATAATGCCAAGGAGATGTCTTTCGATAAAAAGCATCCACCTATCCTTCCGAAAAACTCTCACATAACTAATCTCATAATAGAAAGAGAACACTTGCGACTCTTACACGCAGGCCCTAGGTTAGTTTTGAGCTCTCTATCCCAAAGGTACTCTATAGTCAGTGGTATTCGGGAGGTCAAGAAAGTAGTGCGTAAATGCGTCAAGTGTTTTCGGTTAAAAGCTGAGGCTGCTAAGCAGTTAATGGGTTCCCTTCCGCAAGAAAGAATCACAGCGTCCAGGCCATTTCAGCATGTCGGCGTTGATTTCTGTGGACCCTTCGATATGAAGGTTGCTAGGGTTAGAAATCCTATTGTTAAGAAATGTTACATCGCGCTTTTCGTTTGCTTTGCTATAAAAGCTATACATGTAGAGCTCGTATCGGACTTAACAACTGAAGCCTTCTTAGCATGTCTCAAGCGGTTTATTTCAAGGCGTGGCATGCCCACAAATATATATTGTGACAACGCTAAAACCTTTAAAGGAGCGTCAAATGAAATGAAAAGGTTGTATGACTTACAGTCCTCCAAAAACCACAGGGATACTGTTGATGGTTTTTGCTCTCAGCATTATATAAAATTTAGGTTTATACCCAGTTATTCACCTGAGTTTGGAGGATTGTGGGAAGCAGGTGTTAAAAGTGTAAAACATCATTTAAAGAGAGTAGTAGGGAACCAATGTTTAACCTATGAAGAGCTCAATACAGTCATTGTACAAATCGAAGGAATTTTGAACTCTAGGCCTCTACTTTCTGCAAATTCAAATGATTGTAATTATTTAACTCCTGCACACTTTCTGATTGGAACAGCTCTGGCTAGCTATCCTGAAGTTGATCTAACAGATGTTTCAGTTAATCGTTTAAAATTTTGGAATCTTTGTACCAAACTTAAACAAGATTTTTGGAAATTATGGTCAAATGATTATTTAACACAGCTTCAAAGCCGTCCCAAGTGGAAATATCCTCAACCAAACCTTAAAGAAGGTGATTTGGTAATTGTAAAAGATATGAACACCACTCCATTAAATTATAATATGGCTCGAATTGTAAAAACATATCCAGGTAGAGACAATGTAGTAAGAGCGGCCGATATCAAAATGAATAACAAAGTGTATAGAAGGTCGGTAAAACGGCTATGTCCATTACCTGTAGAGTAGGCTACTGCCGGCCCCAATTATGTTTAGGACAGTCTAAACATACAGAATTATTATTTTTAATATTAACAAAAATAGTAATAATTTTAGTAAATAAGCTTGCAACACTGTTTTTGGTGCAATTTTCCGTTGTGATGTGGCAACACTTTTTTTCTCTTCTTGTCTGATTGCTATGTGTAACGGTGTGCCTCTTGACTGCATTTTTATAAGTTTAATAAACTCTATAAGTTTAAAGTTCCCACGCATTTTATTTCGTACAATATTGTAAGACATTTTAAAAGAGTTAGTAGGTAACTGATTAATTTCATGCTCATTCTTTTCCATACGAGACTACCTTTTGGAAGAGGCAACTAGAATCAATTCTATTTTCTTGTAAATTTTGACGTTCAAAAGTACCTTTCATATAAATAAATAAATGATTTGGCTCTGACTAGATAAACCCTCAACAGCAAGGGATCGGATCAGGGGATCCGACCGGAATAAATCAAAATTAGGACGTTTTTAGAGACAAAACACGGATATAATCATTTGTCACTATACTTACTTCGTGTCCTCCATCAAGAAGGCTTTTAACCATAAAGTCTCCAAGTATACCATGGCTAGGACTTGGAATTGGAAAGACAACCAATATCTTGGATGCATCACACAACGAGAAACTTAGTAGAAGACCGAACAATAGACACTTTAGTTTTTCCATTTTCTGAAAAATTTACGAAAGAATTTGTTAATGGCTTCGAGTTGTTTCAAAATATGCGTATTTTTTTTTTATATCAGTACCTATTTTAGTATCACTATAAACAACTTACAATATTTTAAATTTATTTTGTTCAACCAAATATTAAGGATTATATTTTCTTTTAACACATAATATGCACAAAATATCGATATTTAAATTCGTTCTTCACGCTCTAAAATTCGTCAATACAGCGCGAAGTGACCAAGCAGACTGCGTTTTAATTTAGAATACAGCGCGTGATTCTCATACAGTCTTACAACTAGTGGATCTTCGCGCAGGCTCTTTGTTGATAGGGATGCGTTAACATAAATGGTGATATTATTAAAACGTTTATCAAGATTACGCAGGCCTTCAGTTTTAGACGCACTGTTTTTTTTTAATGGTAACACTTAGTTTTTTTTTGAGGGTAACTAAAATTACAGCTGCACGGTTAGGTCAGGTTAGCTACGCTTCCTCCCCGGTGGGTTCTTGCATTGTCGAGGCGGGGGGGCTCAGTAGCCATGGTTTGAAGGCCCACGGTGAAGCTAAGAGGAACCCGAGCCGCTCGTCAAGACTTTGCCGCTCTCCCTATCCTCTGCGGCCGTAGCCCCCCCAACTTTAATGTTTTGAGGTGAGGTTACAATATAATTTGCTTTTCTCAAGAAGGATGCGTTACCTTAGAAAATTAGTTAATATGAAAGTTAGGTCAAATGAACATTACATAAAAAGCGAGCATTATATAAAATGACCATTATTGACCATTATACAATTTGAAAATTATATGAAATGAACGTTATACTAAATGAAATTTGAGAAAATGAAAATTATATCAAATATAACATTAGATCATTATGAAATTAGTTTAAATGTTTTTATAGCATATGAAAATTATATCATATGAAAGTTATGTCAAATGAAATTAGACTATCTGTTAAGATACCAAACATTACACACCCACTTGCAACATCGTAGATAAGTACTTCCTGTAGAGTACAGTGACGCTGCATCTATTTATCAACAACAACTTGATTTTATTGTTATCTTCAATTGAATACGGACAAAAATAACATTCAGGGACATGTATCAATAATGGCCCGTTTTGTCAACAGCTAGGCGGGCATGCGCCGGGAGGGCTGTGGAAGTAAAGGGTATGCCGGTTTCTAACGGGAACACCGCTGAGTTTTAGTGGGTATACTGTCATTCCGACAGGGAGTCCCACATACCCCGTCTCGAGAGAGAGAGAAATACTTTTGTGTGAATTGCTTTATGGATGCATAAAGCGATTCTCAACTAAAAAAATAAAAAAAAAGTTACCTACGCTTGCCGCGGTTGGTCTGTGAATGGGTGACCATCTTCATATACCAAGGCCCCTCCGTGTCTCGGAAAGCCGTTAAGCCGTTGGTTCCGGCTGTCATTCGTGGATCTTTGACAGTCGTTACGTGTCTTCAGAAGCCCGAAAGTCTGACAGCCAGTCTTACCAAGTGGTATCGTAGTGTCCAGTAACTGGGTTATGGAGGTCAGATGGGCAGTCGCTCCATGTAAAATACTGATATTTAGCTGCATCCGGAAGCCGACCCCAACATAGTTCGGAAAATAGGCCGAGGCTAGGCGGATAATGACTTAGTAATTTTTTTCCAGTAAGAATGAGCATATAAATTATACACGTTATGATTGTTTTTAGACACTATTATAATACTACTATAATATTAAATGTTCTAGAGATAGAAGCATCTGATCAGACAGCACGCAACGTTAAGCTACGATTCAGTAAAGTGAACTCAAGCACAGACACGCAATGTTAAGCTACGATTCAATAAAGTAAACTCAAGTGTCTAAAAACAAGAATAAATTATTAGATTAGTGGAAAATACACATTATACTCTGTCCATTAGGTTAAACGTTTGACAGCGTTCGTAGAACGTACATATATTACGTAAAAGTTAACTTAAAAATGCGAAATAAATTAAATATATAATCTGCCTTATCTTATTGAATTATCTAATTTATGGCTTCTTACTTACAATATGTATAATGTATGTACGTGTATCAATCAATGAATTGTGTGTTGCTGCAATCACTAGTTCCATCTGTCAAAAAACGGTTTACCTAATGGATAGGGTATAATAAACATCTATCTCAATCTTGTTCTAAAATGTTACGGAACCCGTACTAGGCACTAAATAAAATATCATTACGATAATACATACTTACAATCAATATTTGTTGATTGAAGGTATTTATAAAGTGCTGATAAATAGTCAAGGTTGGGTACGTTCCAATTGAAGAACTGTAAATTTTGATACAAATGTAGCGATGTAAAAGTCACATGCGAACAACACAGACGTCACGCAGATCCTGGATCTCGCAAGCAGAGTTTACCGCGCAACTAGCATACATACAACTTGCCGACATCAACCGTTGGGCAGTTGCCCGCCAGACACAGCACTCGTCTGGTCGGTGGATCCTTACCTTTTCTATGGAGGATGAGTAAACTTTATATCATACCTCATACCTCTATACCTATACCATCATCATCTGCTTGACCTTTTTGACTTTGTTGGGGTCGGCTTCCAGTCTAACCGGATGCTGCTTAATAATAATACTGGCAGCGCCCCGCGGTTTCACCCACATAAGTTTTGATCCTAGGTATATGTTAATCCTGGTTACAAATCCGTTCCGTAGTTTTTACGGGAAAGTAGGATTTTACCACGAGTCCATTTTAGTTACCGTAGGCATAATCGACGATCGACGTCGCGCACTTACATAGTTTCGTGTGAATTTCTTTGCAACTACCCTTTTACTACTACTTTAACTATTGAGAAATATTAATGTAATTTTGTCATAGTAGGTACTAACCCACTACGCCAATCGGCTATATAAGTATTTTTTAATTATAATATTGTATTTTCTCTGTAAGTGGTTGTAAATCTTTTGAGAAAATAAATGTCTAAAACCGTATAATCATTCACTTTTTTACATTACTTCCTAGGCATACTCATATATTATTTTAGATAGCTGATACCAAACCGATTTCTTGTTAAATATTGTTGATAACCTATACCTAATGACATAATTAAAAAATCGTTTAAAAAAAATCGTTTATTTTAGAACAAAAACAGATACAATCATAAAAATAGTTAAACGATGATAACTGCAAAAGTTAATAACTGTGGCGCAGTAATTAACTTATTAAAATATAGATATATTATTAAATTATATTAGATAAGGAACGTTAGACCTAAAATTTATTTATTTATAATTAACTACAAAGGCTTGCCAATGACAGTAATTAACGGGTAAAACTAAACATATTACATAATTAACATATTATATGTATGTAATTCAATAAGAGCAGATTTTTCCAACGCTATATAATTTTATCGGAGGAATAATTTTGAATTGTTGACAGTTCTTCCATACAAAATCAATACAACACACGTCAATTTTATTCCACGAATAAAAAGTATCTGTCGATTGACAAATCAGCCGTAAATCACTTATTTAATTGACATCAATGGTTTATTAATAGATATTTTATTTATTAATAGGTTAAAGGGTAATTGGTGGACATGTTTAAAATACCAATCTTATATTTTGTAAAACCCTAAGATGGAAATTCAAAATGTCTTAAAACGCGAAACGCGAGTATACTCGTATCCTAACTAATATTATAAATTCGAAAGTAAGTTTGTTTGTTACCTTTTCACGCCTAAACCATTGAACCGATCATCCTGAATTGTTGCCTATACGTTGTCAGGTGTACATATTATGTAAAGAAACGGACATAGGGTACATTTCACCTCGAAATAAAGTGCTGTTCCCGAGGAAAATAACAATAACGGTATTATGATAATAGATAGAAGCTGCAGGCAAATGCTAATATATTATATATTTAGTCCTCCTTATTTCGATAACGGCGGTCAATTACTTGCGTGCTCTTAAATAGCTCTAGACTAAATTTAGTTTAGATCAATTGAATTTAGAAACGCACACAATATATAATTGAAATACCTGTGCGAAAACAACATACCTACATGCATATAAAGTTTTCGGGGATGTTGTCGGAAACAACTACAACGCAAAAGAAACAACTAGGTTTTATATTATGTCATCTTCAAACGATTGAGAGAAATAGAACGATGTTTTAAAGTCGTTTAGTGCTATGCATACAGTGGTTTTTTGTGCAAGCGGGCTTGAGCCCTGGCACAGTACACGCGAAACAGTAGGCTGAATATATATGTCTGGTGAATCTTTTTGTTGCCTGCACATATAACTTCTACAACACTAAAACCAACTTAATTTGTCTTCAGTTTCGTGCTCTTCTTGTTCATTACTAAACAAATAACCCTCTTAACTACTAACAACAGAACTACAAAAGCTAACATAATTACTGCTAGTAGATCTAGGTACACTCTCTGGTAGAGTGGGACTTGCAGAGCCACTGAGCGTAAGTGGGGAGCACCTTTTGTTCGTACTACGTGGTTAACCCAGAAGTTTAGAGCATCCTTTGGCTTCATTGGACTATCATGGTATGCTATTGATAGCTCTTTTACTTTTGCGGCGTATCTGTAGAAGAAAAGGTCATGATCAGTACCTGGGGCAAGTTGGTCACTATCGTAATCAGCTTGGTTGCAGGAAAACAAGAACAAGAAATATTTGTTTTTTTTCTTGATAGCTATTATTGTTTTCCACTGCTGGGCAAAGGGGCCAGTGAGGTTTGGAAGGCAAATGGGCAGGCCATTTGCCTTCCAAACCTCACTGGCCTGTGCGATCGCTGGGCATATTGGCCCTACAGACGTTATAAGATCGTCACATCACCTTTGCCGTGGTCTACCTCGATGGCGCGGACCTGTCTCACGAATGCACCCGGAGAGATGGGCAAAGATCGTCAATGGACGCCTGAGGTCATTTCAATATAAGATTTAAGAATCAACAATTTAAATGGAGCTACAATAACAACGATAGGAAATTGATAATCTAATAGTAGAGGCCATAGTCGTATTATGAAAAGTTGAAATAGCAGTTTTCTTTTGTGAAGAGAAAACACGTCTAATAGTGTTGCAAAGATACATCTTTCTCTCTCTCGCACAGGAACAATGGTCACCAGAAAGAAGATCAAGAGAGAAGAGAAAGAAGCCGTCAGCTAGAAGAACCTGATTCTACTTACTTCGGAAGATCTCCAAGAACTTTGTCTAGAGCCACCTTCAGATCCTCATGCATATGGTAAGTTAGGTCAACTTTCACAGCATAGCCCTTCTGTTGTGCTCGGTTTGCGTTGAGGAACTGGTCTGCGAAGACCGGTATGGCGATGAGAGGAGCAGCGAAGTAGATAGCCTCGGTGACAGACAGGAGGCCTCCGTGCGTGACGAAGAGGATGAGGTTCGGGTGGGCTGGAAAATAAGGAAATTCATAGAAAAAAAATGAATGACACAGAAAAAAACCTAACTAAAAACGTGTTTTTCCCAGTGGTCAGATTGGTGGTCGGACTAGTCTTTCCAACGGGATTTTTTTTCCATTGGTCAGATTTATTTGACAGCTGGAAAAACAACAGAAAAAAAGTACAATGAAAGTAAAAACTGTTTTGCATTTTAATAGGTCTGATCTTACAATTTTATCTTACAACGTTCTAAAAAATGACCAACATTCAATTCTCCATCAGTTGTGAACACCATTTGTGAATATATTATGAATTCGTCTCTCTTTACATTTTCCTTTGTCCGTGTATTTGTTATTTTCGTAAAATCACTTTTCAGTCAAATTCTCAGTAAGTTGATTATCCCGGGTCCTTTTCTGCACAATCATCGACAGCTTCATCGTTCACCATCAGGTGAGTGGTCAAACGTGAGCTTATCAACTACTAGCTTCTACTGACTTCGTCCACGTGAAATTACGGCCACGGAGCCACCGCGTCGCATCGCATAGCCCGCCCGCGCTATTACTTCGTTTTCGTTAGCGTTCTTTATGACTTTATTTATTTTTGCTCGGCTCTTAAAAGCCGGAGCTTGACGGTAAATAGCCTATAACGTTCCTCAAGAACTGGGCTATCAAATCCAGCAAAAAAAAAAAACCTAACGAGCTCTGAAGCTTTATTATTAGGAATTAGTAATACATTTAGGACTCATTTTTCCATCGCCAGATAACTTTTATTCGAGGAATAAAATTATTGACGTTTGAGTATGACAGTTTTTGTTTGAAATAACTGTCAAAAATTCAAAATGATTCCTCGAATAAAGTAATCGGATGATTGAAAAATCAGGCCTTAATTTCAGGCCTAAATGGAACACTGAAAAAGACGCCAATATAACTTTAATTATCATCCCAACAAAACAGTTAATTGAGCTCAGCGACAGCGGACTGATTGATTGTTAGATTAAGCAAATAAAGAGGCCCAGTGGAGTACTATAGAGTAATTATGATGATAGAGATGTTTCCAAAAACACTCGTGGTGGTCGAAACTTACTGAATCCAACAATTCATTAATAATATCATTAACATACATCGGTCGATCGATCAGGTTAAGCTACGCTTGCCACGGTTGGTCCGTGGATGGGTGACCATCTTTACGTACAAAAGACTCGGAAAGCACGTTAAGCTGTTGGTCCCGGCTGTCATTCGTGGATCTTTGACTGTCGTTAGGGGTCGTCAGAAGCCCGAAAGTCTGACAACCAGTCTTACCAAGGGGTATCGTATTACTCAGTAACTGGGTTGTAGAGGTCAGATAGGCAGCCCCTCCATGTAAAATACCAGTATTCAGCTGCATCCGGTTAGACTGGAAGCCGACCCCAACATAGTTGGGAAAAGGCTAGGCAGATGATGATCATCAACATACGTATGCATTCAAACAAAGTGGTTTTAAATTGGCTAGCTAAACTTCGCAGACGCGATGTAATAAACACGATAAAATAAAAAGATTTGATATTTTTAAGGTGGTCAACGACGTTATTGTTGATGAAATCTTTTTATTTTATCTTGAGTCTACACAAAAAAAAACAGATTTTCTAAACTCACAAGACTGCGGTCGATGAACCCACAAAAAAACACCAAATCTTTTTATTTTATTATGTTTAGATATCAACGCCCATCGCGTCTGCGGAGTTTAGCTAGCCAATTTAAAATAACCCTGTATAAATCGCAAGAAGATTAATGCCATTTATTTATCATTTTGTAAGTTCCCCAACAACAAAAGTTATCTGTTCACAAACTGTACAAAAAATACATACTTCATCATCATTAATATTGTTTTTATACTGGCATGCCATTACCGTGTAGGTACCTAATACTTGTGGTAGTTACATGATGTTTTTCATTGACAACATTAGCTCCGTAACCTTGATGTTTGATTGTACATATTTGTATCAGTCACAAGATGTTATGTTAGCTATATAATACAGTGTGTAACTGAATTCACGCATTTTATGAAATTAGTTTGTTCAGAATTCTGTCATTTTTAATATTTGTTATTATTTATCCCAAAAATTATTAAAACTACGTAAATTACAGTCATACTTCCGCAGCACAGTTAAGACAAACCAAAATGGACTATGTACCTACTGCCCTTATGCGCGTGCGACTTGCGTGCGTAGATTTGTAATGTGACAATTTGCTCCCACAATCAGTATTTAATAAATAAACAATATTTTATACATGATAGTAAAAAATCAGTGAATGTATTATTATTATAACATAATATTCTAATTTGGGTGTTTGGTGGTGAGCGTTACATCCGGGACATGTTGTAATATCACATTATCTTAGTTTAATGCTTAATACTTCTCGACCCTAAGTGGTCGCTATTTGCTAAAACAATTTTATTGTTTTAATTACAGCTTGATGTACTCTGATGTCTAGTCTAGGCAGCTTTATAGATAACTTTTTCTATACTAATAATGAAGCTCTTCAGCTTTATTAGTTTGTTGGTTTTAATGCGCTAATCTCTGGAACTAACGATCGCATTAAAATAAAAATAATGAAATTAATAACCCCATTCTTGAGAACGGCTACATGCTTTAATATCACGCTTTGACCCCAAGGAGCCGAGTAAAAAGAAAGAAAAGACAGAAGGAACGCTGTGATGATGATGGTGATGTCGGGGGAGCAAGCAATTTCACGCAGACAAAGTCGCGGGCAGAAGTTAGTTTTCTATATTTGGGATTTCTTTGTCACTTTCGCGTTTCCTATGCTAATTGTTAATCATGCACCTATACATAAGACCAAAACTGTACCTAAAATGCTCTGCTGCGGCGCCCACTGCACTATATGAACATTTTTCGGCGCGCCAGGTAGATTTTCCTCGAATTTCCATAAAACTGTCTGTTTCAGTCCTCCGAACACCTTCAAAAGCCCTTGCTTTAGGTCTTCTGGTAAGTCCTTGCTTTTCAGGTTTGACCCCAAACTGAAGTAAATCACACCGTTCTTGGCGCTGTCCATTATTTTCTTCAGGTCCTGAGAAAGTATTCGTTTATTATACGTGATGATATACAAATAGCAATAATTAAGGGAAATGGAGAGTGCGAGGGTGTTCCTTGAGTTTAAAGATATTGAACTTGGTACAATAGGTACTATAGATAAAGAAACTGCCAAATCCAAAAACAAATAAACATCATTATAGAACAGTGATTATAAAAAAAAATGGTAGTGTCACATTTATTTTATTAATTATAGAAAAGCACTTCCCACAGAAGACCTCGGTCCAAAAGACCAGCTTTTACGAATAGACTAATAGCTTCACCTACCTCCGGTAAAGGTTTGACCGGCTCATCAATATGGTACCCTCCAATATGCTTGTAGCTTGGTGGCAAAGGTACGGCGCTTCCAATAGCCACCTGCGAGTTGCCCAGTAACAAAGACGCGTTGTATTTGAGCTCATTGTAGTTTGGTACTGGTCTGCCTTGCTCCTTAACGATAGGGGCTATTAGTTTCATGTAAGCTTCCTCTTGTTTGGCGTAGAAGGCACTGAAATGGACACAAAAGCGGGGAATTATTATCGTTGTTATGTTGGAACGAGCTATACGAATAAAAATGATGCTGGCTGGATAGTGGCTGTGAAATAGATCAGGCAGGGGGCACATTTCAAGCCAGTGGGTCTACTCGTCCATCATAGAAGCTACGGGCCCATCTGAAATTAGTTCCATACTTCTGAATGAACCCTACTCCCGAATAATTATCTTTTTCGGACGGGTAGAAACACATTGGGAGTAAGGATAACTGTCAAATCTGAATAGTTTCACAATCTTGCAAGTCGCTCATAAAACGGATGCTTTTGTCATCCGCTTCCTTCGATTCGTCGCTATATAGCGACACGTCAAGCAGAAGTCATTTAATTATTACGAGGAAATATTAACTATTCCAATCTTCGCCAATAAAAGTGGGCTGTGCTCCATTAAGACAACAATGAGGATACTGCCTCAAAAAAAAAAACATAATAGTCCAGGAGGAATCGGCGCATGAGTACCGAAAACTATTCCACCTCAATTTTTTTACGTGATCCTCTTCAAATTGCCCTACTGATGATATAAATGCATGTTGCCATGGGGCAACCCGGTGCCATATTGTTTAAACCGAAATTGTTTAAACAATTGCAAGGAATTGTTATTTTTCAACCGGACAATTTTTTTTTATATTTTTTATCGAAATACCAATAAAAAAGGTCCTATTACTTTTCACGATAAAGTTAATATTTTCAAAGATATGAATTTTTTAAGGTTTGAAAAATCTCAAATTTGGGTACTTTCGACCCATGAAAAATATATTTAAAAGAAAAAAAATATATAAGTAATATTTTTTTTTCAATTCTCTATACAATAGTTAATAATATTGTTAATAAAGATTTAAGAAAATTTCATTGTTTATATCTGTTTTTTAATTGTTAACTTCGCGCGCTCACAAGTATGCGCCGCTTACCTTTAAGTATCGCCGTCTCTCTCTGACTCATGCGCTGCATCGGCCTCTCTGTGTCTTGAATCATTATTTATCATTTATCTTAAAAATTATCAAGATTTTTAAAGAGAGCAATCTTATTAATAATTAAATTGTCTACAATTTGTTTCTTATAAATTTTTTTCTGAAATCAATTTTTTTAAAGTTATTTAAGCATAAATCGAAACATGTAATTAAAATTACTTTTTTATCAGTTTATTTTACTTTTTTGTTATTATCATAAGTAATTTTTGCATTTATCTCAACAATAATAAGATATAATAGTATTTGAAAATTTTTTGAAATCACAATTATTTATAAATAATAAAATTATATTGGGTACGCACTTGAATGTTTAGAAAAAACATTCAAATAAATTGAAAAAAAATAAAATAAAAACTAATTTTATTAATATATATCATGGTGTGTGTATGATTGTGTCTAAGTAAGAAAAAGATTCTTTTCTTTGTTTTTTATTTTCTCAAGGTTACTCTTTGTATTAAACCGCAAGATGTTTGTTTGTTCTTGTGACAAAATTATTGATTATATATAACATTTAAAATAAAAATACAAGTTAGTGCATGTCGATTCTCAACTGATCATTCTTTTGTTTTTTACTCATCGTTATTCAGTCTTTTTTATTTCGTTCAAGACTTGAGATTGTTAAACGTTGTTGCACCCATTACAGTGATTTCGTGTGTTATTAACATTTTTAGATGGATATATTTTTAGTTTTTGTGATTTTTCGTTACAATAAATGTGAGTGTCATGTCGTTTTTAAATGTTCCCAAGAAAAGAAAATATTCTGATGATACCTTACCATGTATTTTTTGTGAAATTGCTGACAATGTAGTGAAAAATCCGAAGCCTGAAACATATATAATTGTACAACGTGCAGCTTATCGACGAAAAGATGAGGCCGCTATCCGATTTGAAAATTTGTTTAATTCTTCTCTTGACAAACAAACATTTTCGTGGCATAGAACTTGTTATGCAAGTTACACAAGTGAAGAAAAAATGAAAAGTGAAGAAAAAATGACAAGTGAAAAAAAAACTTAAAGGTAAGCGGCGCATACTTGTGAGCGCGCGAAGTTAACAATTAAAAAACAGATATAAACAATGAAATTTTCTTAAATCTCTATTAACAATATTATTAACTATTGTATAGAGAATTGAAAAAAAAATATTACTTATATATTTTTTTTCTTTTAAATATATTTTTCATGGGTCGAAAGTACCCAAATTTGAGATTTTTCAAACCTTAAAAAATTCATATCTTTGAAAATATTAACTTTATCGTGAAAAGTAATAGGACCTTTTTTATTGGTATTTCGATAAAAAATATAAAAAAAATTTGTCCGGTTGAAAAATAACAATTCCTTGCAATTGTTTAAACAATTTCGGTTTAAACAATATGGCACCGGGTTGCCCCATGGCAACATGCATTTATATCATCAGTAGGGCAATTTGAAGAGGATCACGTAAAAAAATTGAGGTGGAATAGTTTTCGGTACTCATGCGCCGATTCCTCCTGGACTATAAGAATACTCACTATATCGTTGGTCTAGCCTTTTCCCAACTAAGTTGGGATCGGCTTCCAGTCAATACGGATACAGTTGAATGCCATTATTTTACATGGAGCGACTTCCACAACCCGGTTACTGAGTAATACGATACCCTTGTTAAGACTGGTTGCCAGACTTTCGGGGTTCTGACTATCCGAAACGACATAAGAATACTCACTTATTTTCTTGATAAAGTCCTTTCAATAGCGTCCATAGCTCCAGAACTCTGCATTTGAAGGAGTACGGTGGCAGTCGCGCTTGCCGATAGTCAGTGTTGTAAGCCGGGTTCGGAGGACCATGCACCAGGTTCAGAGTCATCCAGTGCGGCTCGATGGTTGAGAACCAGATGAACGGACATTGGAGTACTGCAGGCAATCTGGAAATATACAACATGCTCTAGATCTGATAATGGGTTCTCGAGTTCTGATCTTCTGCGTGCGTGCTATCGAATGCGTTGTATATCAGTTTTCATTAAATGTGATTATAGAAAAGTTTCAAGGATTTTGGACATTTTACTATTAGTTTTATTAAACGTGGTTGTGCATATATCTAATTACATCATCAATTAAAGCGAAATACAAAAAAAAAATCAACAAAAAAAAACATGCATAAGTAACTCTAAAGCTAATTTGTTATGTGTTGGTGGTTTAAAAAATTGATCTGGAAAAAATTGGCGGAAGTTTCCAAGCTGTTCAGTCTCATTTGAAGGACACGTCTACTCCAATGTCCGTTCATTTGGTTCTCAACCATCGAGCCGCACTGGATGATTCTGAACGTAGTGCATGGTCTTCCGAACCCGACTTACAAAACTGACTATCTGCAAGCACAACTGGCGCCGTACTCCTTCAAAGGCAGAGTTCTGGAGCTATGGACGCTTTTGAAAGGACTTTGTCAACAAAACAAGTGAGTATTCTTATGTCGTTTCGGATAGTCAGAACCCCGAAAGTCTGACAACCAGTCTTAACAAGGAGTATCATATTACTCAGTCACCGGGTTGTGGAAGTCGCTCCATGTAAAATATTGGCATTCAACTGCATCCGTATTGACTGGAAGCCGATCCCAACTTAGTTGGGAAAAGGCTAGAACAGTGATAAAGTGAGTATTCTTATGGTTTTGGGTTATCATTGTTGTTATTAGTTCCTCAAACTAATCTTATGCCCCTAAGTGATACGGAGTAGTACACGCCCGTAACTTCGGCCGATACTTCGGATTTCGTGCTAGTAGACCTCTAGGGGCTGGCTGTTCCAAATACAATGTTCTGTCAATTCCAGCAAGTCACAATGATTAAGTAAAATACTATTTATGAATTAAAAGTCATCATCATTATCGTAGATACGTATGTGTGTGTTATTTGTCTAGTTCATTCTGAGGAAGGTCTTTATAATTACGGAAACAAAGATAACCTTTCGGAGAGTCACCGTGATTTATTTTTTGTCGGTGTCCATTTATGGAGATAAAATTAGAGATAATGTGTGAGCAGTGAGAGCCCAGTGGCACTGCCGATCGATTCTGTAAAAATCTCACCGTGAAATGTTAGGAGAAGTGAGTTTAGAGTGAACTGCCAATAATTGCAATACCTAGCTTTGAGTTTGGAATGACAGCTCACTCCACGCTCACTTCACCTAAGTTTTCACGGTGAGATGGTTACAGAATCGCACTGCTGGTCCCGACTTACGCGTTTTAGGTCGTTAGTTCAAACCCAGGCAGACACTTCACTTTGTGTATTTAATTTACATGGAGCAACTGCCTATCTGACATCCATAACCCGATTATTGAGTAATATGATACTCCTTGTTAAGACTGGTGGTCAGACTTTCGGGGTTCTGACTATCCGAAACGACATATTAAGAATACTAACTTATTTTGTTGTTAAAGTCCTTTCAAAAGCGTCCATAGCTCCAGAACTCTGCCTTTGAAGGAGTACGGCGCCAGTTGTGCTTGCAGATAGTCAGTATTGTAAGTCGGGTTCGGAAGACCATGCACTAGGTTCAGAATCATCCAGTGCGGCTCGATGGTCGAGAGCCAAATGAACGGGTATTCGAGTACTGCAGGCAATCTGGAAATATACATGCTCTATAGTTAAATATCTGAAGGCTTATTCTCGTAATTAAAAACGTTCAAAAATCTAGTCGCAATCTCATCTCAGCAATAATCAATGTCCAAAACTTGTCAAAAATTTAGGGAAATTAGAAGTATTTTTGACAGATTGAGACTTAGATCAGACTGTGAACGTTCTTAAAATTTCCAGAATTGCCCCTCAGATAATGGGTTCTAGATTTCTGATCTTCTGGGTGCGTGCTATCGAATACCTTATGCATCGGTTTTCATTAGATATCATCATAGAAAAGATTTTGATTGATTTGATTTGATTTTTTTTATAATTATGTCTGGTTTAAAAATTTAATAAAATAAAAAATAAGTCTCGTGAAGTTTTCAAGCTGTTCAGTCTCATTTGAAGGACACGGAATAATCTTATTAGTTCCGTGTCGATTACTGTTTTTACTTTCTTTACGATTTACTTTACTTCTTCTTATGATATAGTAGAAAGAAGAAAGAAAGAAAGAAAGAAAATACATTTATTTAGCACAGACTAAAAGACACACAATACATCAGATACATAGGTACATCAGATAGCAAATAATAAAGAAAACAAATAGAAAGTAATATATAATAGTACACACATAAGTATACGATACGTGTGACTTAAGTAGGTAGTCCATTATTGCGTAGCCTAGGGTAGTAAACGCCGTGCATTAATACTACTTAAGTCACAAGTATCGTATACTATTTTGTAGCTCGTGTGACCTAAACCCGCACTTAAGTCATGGTTTTCTGTGTAGAAATGGACTACCTAAGTCACAGTAAAGCGTGAGTGTGGGTTTAGGTCACAGAGTACTATACAAATTATTGGAGCATACTATTCGGGATTACCTATTAGTTACTGTTAGCTTCAAGCAATTGTTTGCTAATTACTTTTCGTCAACGCAAGATGAGTCTGAGTTATGTATGTTTACTTGGATATTAGTTATGTGAGTATCATTATTTGTACGCACATCTTTATCGGCCAGGTTTTTTGAATAAACATTGAACATGCTAGCTTTGTTCTTCGTTTTTATCTTAAATACTCTCTCATGTAATGTTTTATTTTTTTGTGGTTTTTAAATCTGTTTCTCTTTATACAATGTTTGTATGAAAGAAAGAATTTGGAAATTTTTAACTGTAAATACGTGTATCGGCCAGCGTAGTATGGGACGCCCCCCAGCAAGATGGACCAACGACCTTAAGAGTGGCTGGGACAGACTGGATGCGGAAGGCGGAGGACAGGGTCTTGTGGCGCAGCCTGGAAGCGGACTATGTCCAGCAGTGGACTGCGATAGGCTTGGTTGATAACTGTAAATGGAATCCAAATATTACTTACGAAGAATACAAATCAGTGAACATGTATTCTCCAATGATGACATCAAAGTTGTTCGTGCGGTCTTTTAACATATTCTGTACATTTACGTTGGCCAGCGTTAATGTAGATAAGGAAATCATCATCTCGAACAAGAACTCGGAGTCTTCTAAGTCTACCACTCCACTCATGATCTGTTTCACGTCCAGCGTGTTTTCTGTGGAAAATATTTGCTTATAAGTAACTGTTAGATCTGTTAATGTAGGATAGAAATTCAGAGATTTGTTTGACAAGTCAAATTTTGATCATCATACAACCTGACCGACCTGCAAATTGCAAAAAACGTAAGAAAATTTAATTTTTTTGGGCTGCCTTAGCATCCCTCTTAAGTCAAACGTGTTAAAAGATAGGTATTATGCTTTAGCAGCTGCTTATATGTTAACATTGTTATATTGAAATTATAAAAATATGAAATAAATATTGAAATTATATTGAAAAATTAAATTTTTTGGGCCGCCTTAGCATCCCTCTTAAGTCAAACGTGTTAAAAGAAAGGTATTATGCTTTAGCAGCTGCTTATATGTTAACATTGTTATATTGAAATTATAAAAATATAAAATATTGAAACATTAATTTGTTTGGGCTGCCTTTAGCATCCCTCTTAAGTCAAACGTGTTACAAGATAGGTATTATGCTTTATCAGCTGGTTAACATTATAGCAAAATATAGTTAACATTAATACATTTTGTAAAACTGACGTTAATATTATTAGAATAACACGTCATTCATGAAATGCTGATAACAAAACATATGACTGTGAATTAACGCTTCAGGCGACCTTGCAAAGAACTATCTTTGGGAGGAATGTCTTTGTTTGAATACGTACTTACCTTACATCATTCTGAAAGGATTACTAATTTAATCTTAGGCTCGCACGGTTTTTACTACTTGACAAAACATCGAGATTTTTTTAGTCATAAAAGTGTAATGGTGGATTTTCTTGCCCATTCTTCTTCATATGAAAACTACCATTTGGAAGGGGCGACTAGAATAAATTCTATTTTATTGTAATTTTTGACGATCAAAAGTGCCTTCTATGTGCTTATTTGAAATAAATGTTTTGACTTTGCCTTCATTATAATCAGCCAATAATGTTCCCACTGCTGGGACATAGACCTCCTCTCGGCGAGAGGGAGTGGGTCCTAATCTACCACGCGAGCCCAGTGTTGGTGGATATTACATGTCTTCGAATTTTTGGTTCTGGGACATGCCGGTTTCCTTCACCGTTTTGAGATTTCTTTATTATAATTATAATGAATGAATAACACATGGCGTACTATTAATCACTGTAGTACGTTCCCATGTGATATTACACGACATCCACGCGGGTGAAGTCGCGGGCAAAAGTTAGTACCTATATTATAAAATCGTACAATCAAATCGGTTTAGTTCAACTTCATTACACATCTACTTACCAGAAAAAACTTTATTGTTGTCAGAGACATCTATTATACGAAGTTTCGGATGATTTGGCTGCTTTTTGACGAAAGGCGTAATGTACGTAACCTGTAAATAAATAAATATTAGGTCAAAACGTTTTTACATGGCAGATGAACGGCCGGAGGTCACTTTATGGCCTTTGCTGGGGGTTGCCCTAGAAGTGCAGCGTGTCACTTTAATGACGACATTAATTTAACACACGTATAAGGTTTCGCGTTTTCATTTTATGAACACAGAATATAACTCTTTATTATGTACACCATATAAAGTATAATACACCTATCAAATAGAGTGCGGAAACTAATGTACATTTTTAAGCAACTACGCCAATCAGCGGATACTGTTGTCATGAAAATGACTTATCAGGCACTGTGTCAATCAATTCTGGTTTATTGTGTCTCGTCCTGGGGCGGGGCAGCGAAATCTCACCATATTCAGATGAACGTGCGCAGAGAGCGGTTCTTAAGGTGTGCTGTTTCAAGCCAAGACTTTATCCCACCGTCAAGCTCTATGAATATTGTCAAGTCCTTACGGTTAGGCAATTGTTTGTACTGGCCACTGCTATTAAACAACATACTATCTCCAGCTATTCTCAGCAAACCAATCGCCGTAACCATATAGTTGCCTTGGCTACTCCTCTCAAAACTTCTTTCAGTCATAGATTCTTTATTTTCCTTGGACTCTATCTTTACAATAAATTAAACCGAATTCTTTCCCTACAGTCCTTGAACAAACATAATTTTAAAATCACCCTACAAGCCTGGCTTCAAAGCCAAACATATGCTGCCACAGAAGCTCTCTTTGACGTATTAGTCTAATCAGACTCATCCACTAACACTTTCTCAAACACACTCACACACACAAACTTATATTCATAAAAACCTTTTTTATAGTTTTTGTACTTTTCTTTACTCTAAAAATAAGCTCACTAATTGTTTGAAACTTTTGTTACTTGCTGTGATATATGTAAGCTACCAAATATGTAACCATAAACAGGTGGGGAGCTGGTGACCTGTATTACCGGTGTTACTACCTACCACAGGCACCAGCGATCCACAACCAAAAAAACGTCAGCTATTTCTTGTTGTGTAAAATATTATTTGTATTGTTTTTTTTTTGCTTGCTGTGAGAAATAAACACTTTTTCGTCACGAATTCGTCAGTTTGACTTCATTTACTAACAAACGACTACAAAATATGTCACATTAGTAAGTAAGTAAGGTACATACCGCACATAATAATTATATAAGTGTTATGATTACGTGATATTTGAACAAACTCCGTTGTTTTTTATTGTTAAAGGTGACACTACAGCAAGTTGGAGTTTTTAACAAAAACCGTAAGGTAAAGCTTTTTTGACGACTTTTTTGAAGTTTTTTTGACGGCATGGTTGGCGCAGTGGTTAAGCGATTGACTGCTGCGCTGCGTGTCACGGGTTCGATTCCCGCACGGAACAAATATTTGTATGACCTACAATTAGTTGTTCCGGGTCTGGCTGTTTGTGTATGTGAGTTTATGTCTGTAAACGCACCCACGACACAGGAGAAATTCCTAGTGTGGCGCAAAGTTTAAAAAAAAAAAAAAGTCAGGTAAGGGTAAGGTTTGCCATCAACTAATACAAAAACCACAACAAAAATACGCCTGTAGAAAAATCATTATGACATAAGAATTGAACTCGAAACTTTGCACCTAATTAATTTATCTGTCATTGCTTAATTTTAATTATTTTTACCTATTGTGGTATATCATTTTATTCTAGGTACATCGTCGTCACATAATTATTATTATATGTAACTAATGCTTACACAATATTGTAAGACATTTTAAAGGAGTTAGTAGGTAACTGATTAATTTCATGCTCATTCTTTTCCATACGAGACTACCTTTTGGAAGAGGCAACTAGAATCAATTCTATTTTCTTGTAAATTTTGACGTTCAAAAGTACCTTTCATATAAATAAATAAATGATTTGGCTCTGACTAGATAAACCCTCAACAGCAAGGGATCGGATCAGGGGATCCGACCGGAATAAATCAAAATTAGGACATTTTTAGAGACAAAACACGGATATAATCATTTGTCACTATACTTACTTCGTGTCCTCCATCAAGAAGGCGTTTAACCATAAAGTCTCCAAGTATACCATGGCTAGGACTTGGAATTGGAAAGACAACCAATATCTTGGATGCATCACACAACGAGAAACTTAGTAGAAGACCGAACAATAGACACTTTAGTTTTTCCATTTTCTGAAAAATTTACGAAAGAATTTGTTAATGGCTTCGAGTTGTTTCAAAATATGCGTATTGTTTTTTTATATCAGTACCTATTTTAGTATCACTATAAACAACTTACAATATTTTAAATTTATTTTGTTCAACCAAATATTAAGGATTATATTTTCTTTTAACACATAATATGCACAAAATATCGATATTTAAATTCGTTCTTCACGCTCTAAAATTCGTCAATACAGCGCGAAGTGACCAAGCAGACTGCGTTTTAATTTAGAATACAGCGCGTGATTCACATACAGTCTTACAACTAGTGGATCTTCGCGCAGGCTCTTTGTTGATAGGGATGCGTTAACATAAATGGTGATATTATTAAAACGTTTATCAAGATTACGCAGGCCTTCAATTTTAAGACGCACTGTTTTTTTTTAATGGTAACACTTAGTTTTTTTTTGAGGGTAACTAAAATAACAGCTGCACGGTTAGGTCAGGTTAGCTACGCTTCCTCCCCGGTAGGTTCTTGCATTGTCGAGGCGGGGGGGCTCAGTAGCCATGGTTTGAAGGCCCACGGTGAAGCTAAGAGGAACCCGAGCCTCTCGTCAAGACTTTGCCGCTCTCCCTATCCTCTGCGGCCGTAGCCCCCCCAACTTTAATGTTTTGAGGTGAGGTTACAATATAATTTGCTTTTCTCAAGAAGGATGCGTTACCTTAGAAAATTAGTTAATATGAAAGTTAGGTCAAATGAACATTACATAAAAAGCGAGCATTATATAAAATGACCATTATTGACCATTATACAATTTGAAAATTATATGAAATGAACGTTATACTAATTGAATTTTGAGAAAATGAAAATTATATCAAATATAACATTAGATCATTATGAAATTAGTTTAAATGTTTTTATAGCATATGAAAATTATATCATATGAAAGTTATGTCAAATGAAATTAGACTATCTGTTAAGATACCAAACATTACACACCCACTTGCAACATCGTAGATAAGTACTTCCTGTAGAGTACAGTGACGCTGCATCTATTTATCAACAACAACTTGATTTTATTGTTATCTTCAATTGAATACGGACAAAAATAACCTTCAGGGACATGCATCATAATTGCCCGTTTTGTCAACAGCTAATTATTACCCAGAAGATATTAATTATATCATTTCACTGAATAAAATAATAACGAGTGTCCGGTAGTCCCCTTCATATCAATGCCAGGACCAACTGTCACGCAGAGTATTTTTTTTATATATTATCTACATATCTGTATAAATATAAAATGGTAAACTAACTGACTGCGTGATATATCAACGCACAGCCCAAACAGTTGGACCTCATCATCATCATTTCAGACAAAAGACGTCCACTGCTGGACATAGGCCTCCACTTCGACCGGTGTGTGCTTCTCGCATCCGACGGGTTCGTGCGGCCTTCACAAGGTGGTCGGTCCACCTTGTGGGCGGTGGGTTCCCGCATTGTCGAGGCGGGGGGGCTCAGTAGCCGTGGTTTGCAGAGCCACGGTGAAGCTAAGAGGAACCCCATGAGGGGCCGCTCTTCAAGGCTTTACGGCTAAGCTGACGACGTAGCGGCCGGCGGGTAGGTTGCGGTACCGCTTGGGCGACATCGCAACCTACCTGAGGCGGGCCGCGATGTCCCCCGTGTGGGAGACATCGCGGCTGAGGATTGGAGGCCGCGGCGGGAGAGGAGTGCCGGTATTGCGGTGCGCCGCTCTCCCTACCTTCCGCGGCCTTGACGGGGCCGCCACCGTTTGATGACGGACGCGGTGGGGTCGCAGGGGAAGAGGAGTGTCGGTGTGACGTTGCCGCTCTCCCTATCCTCTGCGGCCGTAGCCCCCCCAGCCTGGGGGGCATGCGGGGCCCGCCAGTTAGGCGGGCGTGGGGGCCAGCAGGCAACGGGTGCGGGGGCACCGTTGCCTGTATTGCACAGGCCTCCACCAGTGTGGGACGGGAATGGTCAGGTGCCCCCGGCAATTCCCGTAGCCCCCCAACCTGGGGGGCATGCGGGGCCCACCATACAAGCTAGGCGGGCATGCGCCGGGAGGGCTGTGGAAGTAAAGGGTATGCCGGTTTCTAACGGGAACACCGCTGAGTTTTAGTGGGTATACTGTCATTCCGACAGGGAGTCCCACATACCCCGTCTCGAGAGAGAGAGAAATGCTTTGGTGAGAATTGCTTTATGCATGCATAAAGCAATTCTCAGCTAAAAAAAAAAATAAAAAAAAGTTACCTACGCTTGCCGCGGTTGGTCTGTGAATGGGTGACCATCTTCATATACCAAGGCCGAGGGGCCGTGTCTCGGAAAGCCGTTAAGCCGTTGGTCCCGGCTGTTATTCGTGGATCTTTGACAGTCGTTACGTGTCTTCAGAAGCCCGAAAGTCTGACAGCCAGTCTTACCAAGTGGTATTGTAGTGTCGAGTAACTGGGTTATGGAGGTCAGATGGGCAGTCGCTCCATGTAAAATACTGATATTTAGCTGCATCCGGAAGCCGACCCCAACATAGTTCGGAAAATAGGCCGAGGCTAGGCGGATAATGACTTAGTAATATTTTTCCAGTAAGAATGAGCATATAAATTATACACGTTATGATTGTTTTTAGACACTATTATAATACTACTATAATATAAAATGGTCTAGAGATAGAAGCATCTGATCAGACAGCGCGCAACGTTAAGCTACGATTCAGTAAAGTGAACTCAAGGACAGACACGCAATGTTAAGCTACGATTCAATAAAGTAAATTCAAGTGTCTAAAAACAAGAATAAATTATTAGAGTCGTAGAAAATACACATTATACCCTGTCCATTAGGTTAAACGTTTGACAGCTGTCGTAGAACGTACATAATTATATTACGTAAAAGTTAACTTAAAAATGCGAAATAAAATAAATATATAATCTGCCTTATCTTATTGAATTATCTAACTTATGGCTTCTTACTTACAATATGTATAATACCGTACGTGTATCAATCAATATAATACCGTACGTGTATCAATCAATGAATTGTGTGTTGCTGCAATCACTAGTTCCATCCGTCAAAAAACGGTTTACCTAATGGACAGGGTTATACTCGTAATAAACATCTATCTCAATCTTGTTCGAAAATGTTACGGAACCCGTACTAGGCACTAAATAAAATATCATTACGATAATACATACTTACAATCAATATTTGTTGATTGAAGGTATTTATAAAGTGCTGATTAATAGTCAAGGTTGGGTACGTTCCAATTGAATATACTTAAAAATAATCTTTTCTACGTGCTGTAGGAATACATAATAGAATTTTTGTTTCAGTGCGGTTAGTGGACGTGCTCAAGTGCGGTTCGCGGAAGTGCTGTTCAAATCAGTGCTCTAAGAGGAATACCTCGCGCGGACGGCCATGTCCGCGGTAATAGTACTAACAAAAAAAAAAAATCATGATGTGTGCGGACACGTGTTCATGCATTCCAGAGATGACTGTTCCATTTAGTGAAAGAAGGTTCTAGAGAACTGTAAATTTTGATACAAATGTAGCGGTGTCTACAAAAGTCACATGCGAACAACGCGCCACACTGACGTCACGCAGATCCTGCATCTCGCAAGCAGAGTTTACCGCGCAACTAGCATACATACAACTTCCCGACATCAACCGTTGGGCAGTTGCCCGCCAGACACAGCAACCGTCTGGTCGGTGGATCCTTCCCTTTTCTATGGAGGATGAGTAAACTTTATATCATACCTCATACCTCTATACCTATACCATCATCATCTGCTTGACCTTTTTGACTTTGTTGGGGTCGGCTTCCAGTCTAACCGGATGCTGCTTAATAATAATACTAGCAGCGCCCCGCGGTTTCACCCACATAAGTTTTGATCCTAGGTATATGTTAATCCTGGTTACAAATCCGTTCCGTAGTTTTTACGGGAAAGTAGGATTTTACCACGAGTCCATTTTAGTTACCGTAGGCATAATCGACGATCGACGTCGCGCACTTACATAGTTTCGTGTGAACTTCTTTGTAACTCTACCCTTTTACTACTACTTTAACTATTGAGAAATATTAATGTAATTTTGTCATAATAGGCACTAACCCACTACGCCAATCGGCTATATAAGTATTTTTTAATTATAATATTGTATTTTCTCTGTAAGTGGTTGTAAATCTTTTGAGAAAATAAATGTCTAAAACCGTATAATCATTCACTTTTTTTACATTTCTTCCCAGTCATACTTAGATATTATTTTAGATAGCTGATACCAAATCAATTTCTTGTTAATTAATATTGATTATACTTAATGACATAATTAAAAAATCGTTTAAAAAAAATTCGTTTATTTTAGAACAAAAACAGATACAATCATAAAAATAGTTAAACGATGATAACTGCAAAAGTTAATAACTGTGGCGCAGTAATTAACTTATTAAAATATATATTATTAAATTATATAGTTAAGGAACGTTAGACCTGACATTTATTTATTTATAATTAACTACAAAGGCTTGCCAATGACAGTAATTAACGGGTAAAACTAAACATATTACATAATTAACATATTATATGTATGTAATTCAATAAGAGCTGATTTTTCCAACGCTAGATAATTTTATCGTAGGAATAATTTTGAATTGTTGACAGTTCTTCCATACAAAATCTGTCACACGTCAATTTTATTCCACGAATAAAAAGTATCTGTCGATTGACAAATCAGCCGTAAATCACTTATTTAATTGACATCAATGGTTTATTAATAGATATTTTATTTAATAATAGGTTAAAGGGTAATTGGTGGACATGTTTAAAATACCAATCTTATATTTTGTAAAACCCTAAGATGGAAATTCAAAATGTCTTGAAACGCGAAACGCGAGTATACTCGTATCCTAACTAATATTATAAATTCGAAAGTAAGTTTGTTTGTTACCTTTTCACGCCTAAACCAATGAACCGATCATCCTGAATTGTTGCCTATACGTTGTCAGGTGTACAGATGTACAGAAACGGACATACGGTACCTTTCATCTCGAAAAAGTGCTGTTCCCGAGGAAAATAACAATAACGGTATTATGATAATAGATAGAAGCTGCAGGCAAATGCTAATATATTATATATTTAGTCCTCCTTATTTCGATAACGGCGGTCAATTACTTGCATGCTCTTAAATAGCTCTAGACTGAATTTAGTTTAGATCAATTGAATTTAGAAACGCACACAATATATAATTGAAATACCTGTGCGAAAACAACTTAGCTACATGCATATTCAAATTCAAATTCATTTATTCACATTTAAATAGAGTAATTACAATTATTGATGGTTTCTCATGTTACATTATTAGGTCTTATATTCTATTTAGCCTGTGGTACGGCATGTGAAGTTTATTTTGTCTATTAAGTATATAAACAGATAGAACAGGAATGGGAATTTAATATTAATTATAATTTAGTCACAATGTCTCTGGAATTCTGCGTGCCTGTCAATAATATAGTACCTGGTTAAATACAGTCCAATACAAATACAAAGTCAGATATTATTATTATTTTTTAAGGTCAGGAAATGTCACACTTTTACACACAAAATATAAAATATATATTATTCCTGTGACCATTCGTTTACGGAGTAAATCATTTATTTTAGAAGTAGCTCTTTAAGCACTTTCTTAAACTTTGGTAGAGGAAGATCTTGGATGGTTGTTTGTAACCTATTATAAATTTTAACACACATAGCTAAAAAATTCTTATTAAACAGCGCATATAAAGTTTTCGGGGATGTTGTCGGAAACAACTACAACGCAAAAGAAACAACTAGGTTTTATATTATGTCATCTTCAAACGATTGAGAGAAATAGAACGATGTTTTAAAGTCGTTTAGTGCTATGCATACAGTGGTTTTTTGTGCAAGCGGGCTTGAGCCCTGGCACAGTACACGCGAAACAGAAGGCTGAATAGATATGTCTGGTGCATCTTTTTGTTGCCTGCACATATAACTTCTACAACACTAAAACCAACTTAATTTGTCTTCACTTTCGTGGTCTTCTTGCTCATTACTAAACAAATAACCCTCTTAACTACTAACAACAGAACTACAAAAGCTAACATAATTACTGCTAGTAGATCTAGGTACACTCTCTGGTAGAGTGGGACTTGCAGAGCCACTGAGCGCAAGTGGGGAGCACCTTTTGTTCGAACTACGTGGTTAACCCAGAAGTTTAGAGCATCCTTTGGCTTCATTGGACTATCATGGTATGCTATTGATAGCTCTTTTACTTTTGCGGCGTATCTGTGGAAGAAAAGGTCATGATCAGTACCTGGGGCAAGTTGGTCACTATCGTAATCAGCTTGGTTGTTAAGGAAAGTACCTGTCATCTGGCAGAAGAGTCATAACAGGAAAACAAGAACAAGAAATCTTTGTTTTTTTTTTGATAGCCTATTATTGTTTCCCACTGCTGGGCAAAGGGGCCTGTGCGATCTCTGGGCATATTAGCCCTACAAACGTTATAAGATCGTCACATTACCTTCGCCGTGGTCTACCTCGATGGCGCGGACCTGTCTGAATGTCACGAATGCACCCGGAGAGATGGGCAAAGATCGTCACTGGACGCCTGAGGTCATTTCAATATAAGATTTAATAATCAACAATTTAAATGAAGCTACAATAACAACGATAGGAAAGTGATAATCTAATAGTAGAGGCCATACTCGTATTATGAAAAGTTGAAATAGCAGTTTTCTTTTGTGAAGAGAAAACACGTCTAATAGTGTTGCAAAGATACATCTTTCTCTCTCTCGCACAGGAACAATGGTCACCAGAAAGAAGATCAAGAGAGAAAAGAAAGAAGCCGTTAGCTAGAAGAACCTGATTCTACTTACTTCGGAAGATCTCCAAGAACTTTGTCTAGAGCCACCTTCAGATCCTCATGCATATGGTAAGTTAGGTCAACTTTCACAGCATAGCCCTTTTGTTGTGCTCGGTTTGCGTTGAGGAACTGGTCTGCGAAGACCGGTATGGCGATGAGAGGAGCAGCGAAGTAGATAGCCTCGGTGACGGACAGGAGGCCTCCGTGCGTGACGAAGAGGACGAGGTTCGGGTGGGCTGGAAAAGAAGGAAATGCCCTTAGCGTGTGCGACTTGCGTGCGTAGATTTGTAATGTGACAATTTTTTCCCTCAATCAGTACAACTAATTTAATAAATAAACAATATTTAATACATGATATTAAAAAATCTGTGAAAGTAATATTATTATAACATAATATTCTAATTTGGGTGTTTGGTGGTGAGCGTTACACCCGGGACATGTTGTAATATCACATTATCTTAGTTTAATGCTTTAATACTTCTCGACGCTAAGTGGTCGCTATTTGCTAAAACAATTTTATTGTTTTAATTACAGCTTGGTGTAATCTGATGTCTAGTCTAGGCACCTTTATCGATAACTTTTTCTATACTAATAATGAAGCTCTACAGATTTATTAGTTTGTTGGTTTTAATGCGCTAATCTCTAAAACGAACGAACGCATTAAAAAAAAAAATTATGCAATTAATAACCCCATTCTTGAGAAAGGCTACAGGCTTTAATATCACGCTTTGACCCCAAGGAGCCGAGTAAAAAGAAAGAAAAGTCAAAAGGAACGCTGTGATGAGGATGGTGATGTCGGGGGAGCAAGCAATTTCACGCAGACAAAGTCGCGGGCAGAAGTTAGTTTTCTATACTTGGGATTTCTTTGTCACTTTCGCGTTTCCTATGCTAATTGTTAATCATGCACCTATACGTAAGATCAAAACTGTACCTAAAATGCTCTGCTGCGGCGCCCACTGTACTATATGGACATTTTTCGGCGCGCCAGGTAGATTTTCCTCGAATTTCCATAAAACTGTCTGTTTCAGTCCTCCGAACACCTTCAAAAGCCCTTGCTTTAGGTCTTCTGGTAAGTCCTTGCTTTTCAGGTTTGACCCCAAACTGAAGTAAATCACACCGTTCTTGGCACTGTCCATTATTTTCTTCAGGTCCTGAGAAAGTATTCGTTTATTATACGTGATGATATAAAAATAGCAATAATTACGGGAAATGAAGAGTGCGAGGGTGTTCCTTGAGTTTAAAATATTGAACTTGGTACAATAGGTACTATAGATAAAGAAACTGCCAAATCCAAAAACAAATAAACATCATTATAGAACAGTGATTATAAAAAAAAATGGTAGTGTCACATTTATTTTATTAAATATAGAAAAGCACTTCCCACAGAAGACCTCGGTGCAAAAGACCAGCTTTAACGAATAGACTAATAGCTTCACCTACCTCCGGTAAAGGTTTGACCGGCTCATCAATATGGTACCCTCCAATATGCTTGTAGCTTGGTGGCAAAGGTACGGCGCTTCCAATAGCCACCTGCGAGTTGCCCAGTAACAAAGACGCGTTGTATTTTAGCTCATTGTAGTTTGGTACTGGTCTGCCTTGCTCCTTAACGATAGGGGCTATTAGTTTCATGTAAGCTTCCTCTTGTTTGGCGTTGAAGGCACTGAAATGGACACAAAAGCGGGGAATTATTATCGTTGTTATGTTAGAATGAGCTATACGAATAAAAATGATGCTGGCTGGATAGTGGCTGTGAAATAGATCAGGCAGGGAGCACATTTCAAGCCAGTGGGTCTACTCGTCCATCATAGAAGCTACGGGCCCGTGTGAAATTAGTTCCATACTTCTGAATGAACCCTACTACCGAATAATTATCTTTTTCGGACGGGTAGAAACACATTGGGAATAGGGATAACTGTCAAATCTGAATAGGTT
The DNA here is from genome assembly GCA_949629185.1 of Apamea crenata. Lineage (NCBI taxonomy): Eukaryota > Metazoa > Arthropoda > Insecta > Lepidoptera > Noctuidae > Apamea > Apamea crenata. Next base: position 11,444,885 of record OX451373.1, read on the forward strand.
CACAATCTCTTGCAAGTCGCCCATAAAACGGATGGTTTTGCCATCCGCTTCCTTCGATTCGTCGGTATATAGCGACATGTCAAGCAGAAGTCTTTTAATTATTACGAGGAAATATTAACTATTCCAATCTTCGCCACTAAAAATTTGCTGTGTTCCATTTAGAAAGAAAAAAAACAGAAGAATACTCACTTTACCACTGGTCTAGCCTTTTCGCAACTAAGTTGGGATCGGCTTCCAGTCAATACGGATACAGTTGAATGCCATTACCTATTTTACATGGAGCGACTTCCACAACCCGGTTACTGAGTAATACGATACTCCTTGTTAAGACTGGTTGCCAGACTTTCGGGGTTCTGACTATCCGAAACGACACAAGAATACTCACTTATTTTCTTGATAAAGTCCTTTCAATAGCGTCCATAGCTCCAGAACTCTGCCTTTGAAGGAGTACGGTGGCAGTCGTGCTTGCCGATAGTCAGTGTTGTAAGCCGGGTTCGGAGGACCATGCACCAGGTTCAGAGTCATCCAGTGCGGCTCGATGGTTGAGAACCAGATGAACGGACATTGGAGTACTGCAGGCAATCTGGAAATATACAACATGCTCTAGATCTGATAATGGGTTCTCGAGTTCTGATCTTCTGCGTGCGTGCTATCGAATGCGTTATATATCAGTTTTCATTAAATGTGATCATAGAAAAGTTTCAAGGATTTTGAACCTTTTATTTCTTGGTTTAGTATATTAAATTTGGCTGTACATATTCCTTCCTACCTCAAAATCTCATATCATCAAAATAAAGCTATGTAAATACATAAAAATGTAAAAAAACATGCATATAGTATACTTTAACGCTAAATTGTTATATGTCTGGTTTAAAAAATTGTTCTGATGAAGTTTTCAAGCTGTTCAGTCTCATTTGAAGGACACGGAATAATCTTATTAGTTCCGTGTCGATTACTGGTTTTACTTTCTTTACGATTTACTTTACTTCTTCTTATGATATAGTACACACATAAGTATACGATACGTGTGACTTAAGTAGTCCATTATTGCGTAGCTAGGGTAGTTAACGCCGTGCATTAATACTACTTAAGTCACAAGTATCGTCAGGGCGGCGGGATCGTCCGAAAGGGTTACCGCTGCCCTGGAACAGAAAGGTCTAAGGAAAGAACACGGGTGGGTTTTAGTCAGTAAGAGTCTGACACTCCCTTCCGCTCCACCCAGAGCGGGAGGGGTCATCTGACGATTTCCCATCCATCCAAAAAAAAAAAAAGTCACAAGTATCGTATACTATTTTATAGCTCGTGTGACCTAAACCCGCACTTTAGTCATGGTTTTCTGTGTAAAAATGGACTACCTAAGTCACAGAAAAGCGTGAGTGTGGGTTTAGGTCACAGAGTACTATACAAATTATTGGAGCATATATACTATTCGGGATTACCTATTAGTTACTGTTAGCTTCAAGCAATTGTTTGCTAATTACTTTTCGTCAACGCAAGATGAGTCGGAGTTATGTATGTCTACTTGGTTATTAGTTATGTGAATATCATTATTTGTACGCACATCTTTATCGGCCAGGTTTTTTGAACAAACATTGAATTTGCTAGCTTTGTTCTTCGTTTTTATCTTAAGTACTCTCTCATATGATGTTTTATTTTTTTGTGGTTTTTAAATCTGTTTCTATTTAAACAATGTTTGTATGAAAGAAAGAATTTGGAAATTTTTAACTGTGAATACGTGTATCGGCAAGCGAAGTATGGGACGCCTCCCAGCAAGATGGACCAACGACCTTAAGAGTGGCTGGGACAGACTGGATGCGGAAGGCGGAGGACAGGGTCTTGTGGCGCAGCCTGGAAGCGGACTATGTCCAGCAGTGGACTGCGATAGGCTTGGTTGATAACTGTAAATGGAATCCAAATATTACTTACGAAGAATACAAATCAGTGAACATGTATTCTCCAATGATGACATCAAAGTTGTTCGTGCGGTCTTTTAACATATTCTGTACATTTACGTTGGCCAGCGTTAATGTAGATAAGGACATCATCATCTCGAACATGATCTCGGAGTCTTCTAAGTCTACCACTCCACTCATGATCTGTTTCACGTCCAGCATGTTTTCTGTGGAAAATATTTGCTTATAAGTAACTGTTAGATCTGTTAATGTAGGATAGAAATTCAGAGATTTGTTACAGTCGCAAGTAAAATTTTGATCATCATACAACCTTTCCGACCTTCAAATTGCAAAAAATGTAAGAAAAATTTTTTTTTTTTTGGGCTTCCTTAGCATCCCTCTTAAGTCAAACGTGTTAAAAGATAGATATTATGCTTTAGCAGCTGCTTATAATATGTTAACAGTGTTTGCTATACTGTTAACATATAACATTGTTATATGTTAACAGTATAGCAAAATATAGTTAACATTATTACATTTTGTAAAACTGACGTTAATATTATTAGAATAACACGTCATTCATGAAATGCTGATGATAAAACAAATGACTGTCTAATGAATGAATCTTTAGGAGGAATGTCTTTGTTTGAATACGTACTTACCTTACATCATTCTGAAAGGATTACTAATTTAATCTTAGGCTCGCACGGTTTTTACTACGTGACAAAACATCGAGATTTTTTTAGTCATAAAAGTGTAATGGTGGATTTTCTTGCCCATTCTTCTTCATATGAAAACTACCATTTGGAAGGGGCGACTAGAATCAATTCTATTTTATTGTAATTTTTGACGTTCAAAAGTGCCTTCTATGTGCTTATTTGAAATAAATGTTTGGACTTTGCCTTCATTATAATCAGCCAATAATGTTCCCACTGCTGGGACACAGGCCTCCTCTCGGTGAGAGGGCGTGGGTCGTAATCCAACACGCGAGCCCAGTGTTGGTGGATATCACATGTCTTCGAATTTTTGGTTCTAGGACATTTTCAGTTTCGTCACGATGTTTTCCTTCACCGTTTTGAGATTTCTTTATTATATTATAATGAATGAATAACACATAGCGTACTTTTAATCACTGTAGTACGTTCCCATGGGATATTATCCGACATCCACGCGGGCGAAGCCGCGGGCAAAAGTTAGTACCTAAATTATAAAACCGCACAATCAAATCGGTTTAGATCCACTTCATTACACATCTACTTACCGGAAATAACTTTATCGTTGTCAGAGACATCTATTATACGTAGTTTCGGATGATTTGGCTGCTTTTTGACGAAAGGCGTAATGTACGTAACCTGTAAATAAATAAATATTAGGTCAAAACGTTTTTACATGGCAGATGAACGGCCGGAGGTCACTTTATGGCCTTTCGCCCTAGAAGGACATGCAGCGTGTCACTTTAATGACGACATTAAATTAGCACACGTATACGGTTTCGCGTTTTCATTTTATGAACATAGAATATAACTCTTTATTATGTACACCATATAAATAAAAGACAAAAAAAAAAGTTTCAATTTTCTAAAATAGCATCTTAGAGCAACCTGAACTTAAAGAACTGTAGAAGAGATCAATTGCCGGGGTCACGGAATAGCATCGCATCAATAAAAATAAAACGAATAATGTAAAAAGAGTAGGCAAATTGTAGGAAAGAGATAGCCCTATGTCGGCGAGTGGCGCAAGCGGTAGTTTTCAAATTACGAATGATTTTTACTTACTTACTTTTTGTGACTTCAAGTGACGGCTATGTGAACAGAACCCAGCAATGCATAAATATGTAAGCTGTCACGCCCTTTATGCCTGGAGGCTTTTATTTGGGTAGTAATCTTTTTTATTTACATTTTGAGTAATTATTGTTTAGCTTGAGTACGTATAGTTTTTATTATATTTGTTGTTATATTGGCGTGGCTAGCTGACATATTATGGCGAATAATTTAATTTTATGTTCTGTTTTGTAATGTTAATTACCGAACATAGGTACCTAGTATTGTATACAGTCAAGTATTTTCTTTTTAATTGAACAGACAGCTGTGCTGCTGGGGAGTTTGTTGCGCCACTTCTTCTTCCCAGCGATAGCACTAGGAAGTGGTGAAGGGCGGGCGTTTTTGGGGGACTGTCTTTTGTAATTTTGACGTTCAAAAAGTGCTGATTCTCAGCCTAATTTGAATAAATGACTTTTGATTTTGATTTTTGATTTTATGTTGTTACTAGCAGCGCCCCGCGGTTTCACCCGCATAAGTTTCGATCCCGTGGGAATACCGGGATAAAAAGTATCCTATATGTTAATCCTGAACCATCGTCCACCATCATCCTTAACCATCTGTGTGCCAAATTTTATCCGAATCCGTTCAGTAGTTTTTGCGTGCAAGAGTAACAAACATCCATCCAAACATCCATCCATCCATACAAACTTTCACGTTTATATTATTAGGAAGAAGGATAATTTTCATGATTACTGGCCACTAGACCTACCCGTATGTTAAATAAATGTCGCCATTGTAACGTCACTTTTTTTTTTGGGAATGGCATTTCGCTATTCAACCTATGTGGTCGTCGTCTGCTTAACCGGGCTTTTTAATTGTAACGGCACGTTAGTTAGTTAGCTTATTAACTTTTAGAGCTTTACTTATTCATGATGTTCTTCAGAAAGGTCAAAAGCGTAGCAAAAGTGTAAGGATCGTGGCAGGTGGTGTTCTTTAGTTTTTGTCTACGTCGATGGGAAGAAGGTGTGATATGTATGTATTTTCAAGTGCATATGGTCACCAACCAAAGTCATAATAAATCAATGTGTTATCAGCGATAGAACTGCTGCCGACTTTAATTTTATCAGTCTGATTACCCAGTATAACGCTTGTCATTAATTTGTTTGATATCGTCTCGAATATTTATTTTGCAGGAGTTGATTTTAATTAGCGGTGACCATAATATGGTTTTAAAATTAAAGAATTTGTTTCGTGTTTTATTTTAATTTTTAATGTTTTAGCGTGTTGATGGCAAATATAAAATGAAAAAATATATATAGTTTTTTTTTTTTTTTGTAATAGTATCAGATATTTTTTATTTGCAGAACAAAGATCTCTTTCGTGTAGAGAACAAATCTTCTTATCGTGTCGATGGCAAACCTGTATAGCTTTTTAAAATTCGTTCAAGTTTCTGAACTTCTTCGCGGACTATCTACGAGGCCGCAGGCATTTGTTAGGCATGGTTGCTTTGAGTCCGAACCTTATAATACCCGCTCAGGTGTGAGTCAGGGATACGTGCTTGGTCCATTGCTTTTTCTTATCGTGATCAATGATCTTATAAATAAGGTTAAGTTTGCAAAATGTGACGCCGATGACCTAAAACTATTGGTTCGAACTGATACGGTCGCTGATTGCATACAAGGAGACATTGATGCCATAAATGAGTGGAGCATGGTGAATAAACTCTTTTTTAATTCCAGTAAGGGTCGTCATGACGTACGGTCGAAAACTTCAACCACTCCACTATAACTACAGATTGGGTGGTGAAGTAATAAGTTGTGTCACCAAAATAAAGGACCTGGGCGTAACCTTGGACACTTGTCTGACATTTAGAGGTCACGTCTCCTCTCTTGCCAAGGAATCTTTTAGGCGCTTGGGTTTTGTTTTGAGAAATGCCCGTGATTTTCACAAATCAAATGTAATTAAGCTTCTGTACGCCACTTTGGTTCGTAGTAAACTTGAGGCTGGTGCCTGTATCTGGCATCCCTACACTGCGACTCAAACTGCGTCAGAGGACGCATCGGCAGTCCCGAACTCCATGATCTTTTCTGTCGGCTATTTGTTCCCGACAAATACATCGGACATCGCCAAAGCCGTCGACACAATCAGCCGATCGATTCTGTAAAAATCTCACCGTGAAAAGTTAGGTGAAGTGAGCTGTCAATAGTGTCAATTCCTAGCATTCGTTGGAATGACAGCTCACTCCACGCTCACTTCACCTAAGTTTTCACGGTGATATGGTTACAGAATCGCACTGCTGGTTCGCACGGCCGTCATCTAAAATTGTCGCCAGAGCCGAGTTCCCTGTGTGTCGTGCTTTAAGGATGCTTAATGCCCTCCTGACCACCAATCCTGAATGTGATCTGTTTGCCGATGAATGGAGTAGAATTATGCGTGTATGTCTGATGTTTTGTGAGAAGTATGCTAGGATGTCCTCTATTATATGTTAGTAATTGAAATATTTTTGTATACCTACCATACCTGTTTAAATCTTTATGTTAATTAATGTAATTGGTGTTACCGTTTTAATTAATAATAGAACAATAGTACTTGGCGTTACTTTCCTAAGTACAGTAAGCGTTTCATACGTACGTGCATTTTATTCTTATGCGTTTAGTCGTGTGTAATACTAACAAAACTATGGAGCTTGTGGGTCTGAATTTTTTTTTTTTATAATGTAAATATTTGTATAAATGAATGTGAGCAAGCATTTCATATGAATAAGAACATGATTTTCATACGAATAAAGTTCACATTCGTATTGGACGTTTACTTTCAAACTTTTGTGTTTTACTGTCCATTGAGTGTTGAACGTGGATTAAAAACATTCAAAAATAAAAGTAAACATTTAGGGGTTGAACATGGTCGGGGGTAAAGATTGTGGTGGTTGAACATGGACTAAACCAAGTCAAAGTGTGGTCTGAGAATCTTGCGGTTGTCCTAAGAAATGTGTAATTATACGAGTAAGCTTATCTTATCATGATTGAGAATGCTCAATCATTTAAATTGATTAAATTATGTCCAGAACTAATACACACACACACACACACACACACAGTATACACAGTACACAACACACACACACACACACACACAGTACACAGTATAAAAAAATATCACATACACATCATCATTCAAATATTTATTTATGGCAATAACCCTTATTCCAATTTATTTGGGGTCGGCGCAACATGTCTTTTTCTTCCATACTTCTCTATTAGGGTCTACGATTTTGTATGGAATGCGTACAGTCAGGAGCACCAATATGTCAACACTTGGGAACTTCCAATTGCGATTTTTTCGTGAAATAACGAATGCAAGGTTGAAATACGACACATCACATAAACCTATGGGTTCGAAAATGCTATGTTCGTAACAACATAAAATTTCATTCAAAAATAAAGGAGTAAATCGCTTATAAAAAAAGCCGAGTGTATATATACTTTTGCTTGTGACTGTACGTGGTCGTAAAGCTGAACGGATGCGTACGCATTTCATACAAAATCGATGTTTTCTATGGACAAAAGCTGAACAGAGCTGAATAAGTGTGAGTAGTCCCTTAGTCGTCATCACGGTAGTCGGTCCCTTTCTAACCATATCATCATTCACATAGTCCATCAATCGTTTCTCCCCTACTCTTATAGCCATCGACATTCATACTCACATTCCTCACGATATTTTCTTCATTCCTCCGCATCACATGCCCATAACATGACAACCGATTTCCACACAACTTTTCAGTTACCAGTGTCGCTTTCAGACTTCCTCTTATGTACTCACTTCTTATTCTATCCATATGTGTAACACCAAACATCCTTCTTAGCACTTATCCCTTTGACAGTGATGCGGACGAATTTTTTGATGCCCAATGAGCTCCTGCCTTTTTCTATATTTTTTCGTGTTACCTATATACTTGTATATAGTATATACTAGTTTTGGCTTGTAAAAATAGTAATTAATCTGTGTATGTTTAATAAATAATAAATGCAATCTTAGCATTCTCATGAAGTGAGCTTAGAGTGAGCTGTCAATAGTGTCAATCCCTAACATTAATTGGGAATGACACTGACCTAACCTAACAGCTCACTCCACGCTTACTTGACCTAAGTTATCACGGCGAGATGGTTACATTTCATTCATATTCAAGGTTACATTACATTCTGTAACCATCTCGCCGTATGCGCAATATGCATGTAATAAAAAAGAATGATGAAGATGTATTGGTTGATAATAATTTATTTTTAGCTACAAGGTACAGGAAACTTGTTAGACGATAATTGTTATTGACGATACTTTTTTAAATCGTTTTGTTTTAGCTACTTAGCTACTACATAAGTGTTATGTTAATTATGAAACTATAACTACGTACTATCGCCAAAACCTATTTCTGACCATTTTGAAAACAAAATCCCGGGTAGGTACGTGATGACCACAAGCTGCGTCCGTAAGTAAAACAAAAGAGGATCCTTTTTTGGTCGACTAATAATATGCGCTGCAAGCAGGAATAGTCCTTACGGTGGTCAAATATAGATTTTGGCGACAGTACAACCCGCACTGGGTAGTAATAGATTACGGCCCAGTCCCTCTGGAAGAGAGGAGGCTTGTGTCCCAGCAGTGGGAGCTTTAAAGGCTTATTATGCTTATGCTAACTAGATACAATAATGATAATTATATTTTTCAATATTTAATAGAATTCGTCGGTTTGACTTCATTGACATGACTAACAAACAACTACAAAATATGTCACGTTAGTAAGTAAGTAAGGTACATACTGCACATAGTAATTATATAAGTGTTATGATTACGTGATATTTGAACAAACTCCGTTGTTTTTTATTGTTAGAGGTGACACTACAGCAAGTAATGATCAACCTTTGGAGTTTTTAACAAAAACCGTAAGATAAAGCCAGGTAAGTAGGTAAGGTTTGCCATCAACTAATACTAAAACCACAGCCAAAATACGCCTGTAGAAAATTCATTATGACATAAGAATTGAACTCGAAACTTTAGCACCTAATTAATTTATCTGTCATTGCTTCATTTTAATTATTTTTACCTACCTGTGGTATATCATTTTATTCTAGGTACAGTCAACAGCAAAAGTAGATGATCAAAATCAGAAATACAATACTAATTAACGGAGTTCGCGTCAGAACTGTGTAGCGTCGAGGTGATTCAAAAGTATGACACTGAGTCTGACATACTTTTGAATCACTTCGACGCCACACAGTTCTGACGCAAACTCCGTTAATTAGTATTGTATTTCTGATTTTGATCATCTACTTTTGCTGTTGACTGTACACCGTCGTCACATAATTATTATTATATATAACTAATGCTTACACAATATTGTAAGACATTTTAAAAGGGTAAGTAGGTAACTGATTAATTTCATGCTCATTCTTTTCCATTCGAGACTACCTTTTGGAAGAGGCAACTAGAATCAATTCTATTTTCTTGTAAATTTTGACGTTCAAAAGTACCTTTCATATAAATAAATAAATGATTTGGCTCTGACTAGATAAACCCTCAACAGCAAGGGATCGGATCAGGGGATCCGATCGGAATAAATCAAAATTTGGACGTTTTTAGAGACAAAACACGGATGTAATCATTTGTCACTATACTTACTTCGTGTCCTCCATCAAGAAGGCGTTTAACCATAAAGTCTCCAAGTATACCATGGCTAGTACTTGGAATTGGAAAGACAACCAAGATCTTGGATGCATCACACAACGAGAAACTTAGTAGAAGGCCGAACAATAGACACTTTAGTTTTCCCATTTTCTGAAAAATAAACGAAAGAATTTGTTAATGGCTTCGAGTTTTTTCAAAATATTTTTTATATCATTATTTTAGTACCACTTTAAACAACTTACAATATTTTAAATTTATTTTGTTCAACCAAATATTAAGGATTATATTTTCTTATAACACATAATATGCACAAAATATCGATATTTAAATTCGTTCTTCTCGCTCTAAAATTCGCCAATACAGCGCGAAGTGCCCAAGCAGACTGCGTTTTAATTTAGAATACAGCGCATGATTCTCATGCAGTCTAACAACTAGTAGATCTTCGCGCAGGTTTTTTGTTGATAGGGATGCGTTAACGTAAATGGTGATAATAAAATGTTTATCAAGATTACGCAGGCCTTCAGTTTTAAGACGCACTGTTTTTTTTTAATGGTAACACTTATTTTTTTTTTGAGGGTAACTAAATTAACAGCAGCACCGCTCCGCTTGCCGCGGTTGGTCTGTGGATGGGTGACCATCTTCATATACCAAGGCCCCTCCGTGTTTCGGAAAGCCGTTAAGCCGTTGGTCCCGGCTGTCATTCGTGGATCTTTGACAGTCGTTACCTGTCTTCAGAAGCCCGAAAGTCTGACAGCCAGTGTTACCAAGTGGTATCGTAGTGTCCAGTAACTGGGTTATGGAGCTCAGATAGGCAGTCGCTCCATGTAAAATACTGATATTTAGCTGCATCCGGTTAGACCGGAAGCCGACCCCAACATAGTTCGGAAAAGGCTAGGCGGATAATGACTTACTTAGTTATTTTTTTCCTGTAAGAATAAGCATATAAATTATACACGTTATGATTGATTTTAGACACTATTTAATATAAAATGGTCTAGAGATAGAAGCATCTGATCAGACAGCACGTAATGTTAAGCTACGATTCAGTAAAGTGAACTCAAGGACAGACACGCAATGTTAAGCTACGATTCAATAAAGTAAACTCAAGTGTCTAAAAACAAGAATAAATTATTAGATTAGTAGAAAATACATATTATACCCTGTCCATTAGGTTAACCGTTTGACAGCTGTCGTAGAACGTACATATATTACGTAAAAGTTAACTTAAAAATGCGAAATAAAATAAATATATAATCTGCCTTATCTTATTGAATTATCTAATTTATGGCTTTTTACTTACAATATAATACCGTACGTGTATCAATCAATGAATTGTATGTTGCTGCAATCACTAGTTCCATCTGTCAAAAATCGGTTTACCTAATGGACAGGGTATAATAAACATCTATCTCAATCTTGTTCTAAAATGTTACGGAACCCGTACTGGGCACTGAATAAAATATCATTACGATAATACATACAATCAATATTTGTTGAATAAAGGTATTTATAAAGTGCTGATTAATCGTCAAGGTTGGGTACGTTCCAATTGCAGATACTTAAAGCTGTTTGGTAGATTTACCTTACCTTACCAATTATAAATTAGGTACTGCTTTGTACATCTAGAACAACAACATGCGAACTTCGCATCACACTGACACCGAGGAAAATCCTGTATCGAGCAAGCAGAGTTGGGCACTTACCCACCAGACACGACACCCATCTTTTTTCAATAGAGGATGAGTAAACTTTACACTCTGGTCCTCATAAAAAGAGTACTTTATTAACATTTGATTGTCATAAATACAAAGATATATGAACAAGGTGGAATTATCCGGTACAAGACTAAACCTCTGCTAATTTGTATGTGCATGTTTTGCTTGATAATCCCTTGAACAAAAAAGTACATCCCATCACCAAAACATAATAAACGTAGGTGCTGTTCGGGAACTGAAAACAATAACGATAAACTGTTCCTCTGAAATTTTGTTTTAGTGCGGTTAGTGGAAGTGCTCAAGTGCGGTTTGCGGAAGTGCTGTTCAAATCAGTGCTCTAAGAGGAATACCTCGTCCGCGCCTTTGTTTACTTAATTTGGTTTTGTTTACAGGTTTTTTTATATTAATATATAACCGCACCTTGTGTGTCATAGAATTTTGCTGCATCACCTTGCGTTGCTTCCAATTCACGTCAAGGTATTGTGCCTTATAGAAACAGCAAGTCTTGATGAGTCTATAATATCTTCACAAACACGTTTTAAGTATTTGATAAATCATCATGACTATGACAATAATAATTATATTACTTTGATTTTATCAGTAAATCTTATTGTTTAATTGCATGGTTACCAATATTGTTTTCTGTCGTCAATGATTCTACAGTTCACTTACAGTAGCCTCGAAAAGTAAGTTAACATTTTTCCTCTTCAGCTGTAACACACCAATTATGATTCAAAAAAGTGATTAAAATTTTTGAACTGACCTTCGAGTTATCATAAAAAATAATCATGTATCTGATTAGAAATCATAATGATTAATTATGATTATTATTATTTATCATCATCACAGCTGAAGTGGAAAAATGTCAACCTACTTTTTGAGGTCTTTGTAAGTAGAGGTCTCTTTGACTGCAATTAAACTATTTAAAGGCACTTTTGAATTGTCAAAGAGTCCGTAAATTACTCAGAAAGTTGAAGCTAGTCGCCCATTCCAAAACGTAGATCTCTATGGAGAAGAACGGGCAAGAAACTCCACGAACACTCCTTTAAATCAAGATATTACAAAATCCTGGGTACATTATTCTTTTTGTTTCTATATGTGAGAACGATGTAAGAAAAAAAAATGAAGAAACAATTTAAAATAAGCCTCTTAACTGCTAAATAATAACAGCTGCAGTTTCAAGCTATGCTTGCCGCGGTTCGTCTGTGGATGTTTGACCATCTTTACATACCGAGACCCCTCCGTGCCTCGGAAAGCACGTTAAGCCGTTACGGGTAGTCAGGAGCCCGAAAGTCAGACAACCAGTCTTACCAAGGGGTATCGTATTATCCAGTAACTGGTTCTGGAGGTCAGATAGGCAGTTGGTCCATGTAAAATACTGGTAGTCAGCTGCATCCGGTTAGACTGGAAGCCGACCCCAACATAGTTGGGACAAGGCTAGGCAGATGATGTAAGTATGAATAGTATCGTAAGATTAGTTTAGAAGCTGTCAAGTGTATCATGTAACTAGCTGACCCCACAAACCTTGTCCTGTCCAAATTACAATAATTCATACAAAAAGCTCGTTCAGTTTTACCCGAAGATTTTTGGATTTTCCAACAAGCCTTTCTTAGTGGATGCCTACAATATATAAGGTATCTATGAATCGGTTCTATTCTTTATTCTAGAAATCGGTTTGAAGGCATTCTTCATTTATTCTTAAATTCTAGAAATCGGTTTGAAAGCCATTCGGTAGGTATGATCTGTACTTAGTAAAGCAACCACATCAAAGGGTTCTAAACCTTATTACCATACGGTTTTAACGCTGGATCAGCTTACCAACCACTAGAATTTTGGAGTATTTTAGTATGAACAATAGATTTAGGGCTGAATGTGACAATATTTATCAGACAGTTATCGGACCATTGAAAAATTAGGCCATAATAGTCTTTTCGTGAGTTAGATGTTGTAATTTAGCCATGTGCCCGATTGGATAGGATGGGACAAAAATGGCGACTTTCTATGGACAGTAATCATTTTTGTCCCATCCCATCCAAACTTACACCCCTATGCGACCCATTTAGGGAGTGAATTTTCAATTTGTGATAGATCTCATTTTAATAATGGCCTATGGAAAGCTCTCAATCGATTGCGTTCCCAAGTAGAGCGCTGCAGACAGAATTTGTCGAAGTGGGGAAATTACTGATCGATCCGACCATGCCCCACTTGCTGGAGTGCCCTAAGTGCCTATTCACCTGCACCTTGGATGATTTAAAGAATGCCACTGATGCCGCAATCAACTTTGTCACCTACTAGGCTCAAACAATGGAAAATATCGAAGAAGAGTACCATCGATACGAAAAGTAGAAGACGAATAATGACAGACGTCAAATATCTGAGGGGCAATTCTCGTAATTTTAAGAACGTTCACAGTCATCTCAGTCGCAATCTGTCAAAAAACCTCTAATTTCCCTACATTTTGACAAGTTTTTGACATTTGTTTGTAGCTGAGATGCGACTGCGACTAGATTTTGAACGTTTTAAATTACGAGAATTGGTCTTCAGGTATGTAAACATCTCAGACATTTGAACTCTCCTCAGGAATAGGTGAACAATAATACGAAATATAAGAGGAATAGAATAACGATCTTCATTTATTTAAAACTTAACAACACCTTCAACTTATTCAGCGGCTAGCTGAATGCTAATTTCATACAGCACGTCATTATTATTGTCTGCATTTCTAGGTTGTGTCGAGTTTCATTATCGTTTTTACAAAAAACTTATTTTATAGCAGTGTGACCTAAACTTACCCAAGTCACTCTTCTCTGTGACTTAAGTAGTAGTTAGCATTTTTATACAGAAAAGCGCGACTTAAGTGGTTAGGTCACATGAGCTATAAAATAATATACGATACGTGTGACTTAAGTGTCTATTAATTGAACGGCGTTTAGCACTGGGCAATAATGGACTACATAAGTCACAATATGTATCGTAATGTTTTATTTCACTATTTTTTTATCACAGATATTTTAGAAACCTCTTATGAGTTGGTATAAATATGATTTGACAATAATATCATACCAGCCTTACTCGAGACATAAATATCGAAATTAATTCCTTTTCTTCTGAGAATTCTTCTTAGGACTCTTCTTAAAAAAACTGCTAACAACATAGAAGATCAAAGATACAGTAGCCAGTATCAATGCTAGGAGATCTAGGTAAAGTCGTTGGTAGAGGGGTACTCTCCACGCAGGGGAGCGGAGGTGGGGGGCGCCGCGTGTGCGCACGACGTATTCAACCCAGTGCACGAGCTCAACTCCTGGCTTCGATAGACGATCGTGGAAGATGGAAGATAGCTCCTTTACTTTCTTGGGGAAGCTGTGGAAAAAATAAGTCAAGTATTAGACATGTCTTGTTGTCAAGTGCGACTGTTAAGCAAGTGCGTCTGGGTTCGATCTCTAGCACTCTAATTGTGTAACACTTTGCCATAATCTAAAGGATTTTAGGATTTTGAGGGAAATTCATAATTCCTTGCTTCCATCATCATTTTCCTGCCCTTATCCCATGTTACTTGGGGTCGGCGCAACACGTTCTCTTCTTCCATTCTCCCCTGTCAACCGTCACGCTATCATTCACTCCCTTCTCTTTCATATCATTCCTCACACAATCCATCCATCGTTTCTTCGGCCTTCCTCTCCTTCTCCATCCATCAACATGTATATTCATCACTCTTTTAGTCACATGCGTTTCGTCCCTTCTCATCACATGCCCATACCAAGCCAATTTAATTCATTGCTTCAAATGTTTGAAAAATTCGTCTGCTCTACAACGTAAATAACGGAATGAATCTTGTTCAACTTTCAAAATGGAAAACATTGGGATTGTGACTACGCTACGCGATTACCCAGCAGTTCGGGAAAGGTTTTGTTCAGTTTTTTCAATAATAATTTTACAGGTAGCAGTCTGAAGTTTAGATTAATTTGTGCTATGGTGGTGAGTTCCGTTAATTTTTTCCTGATTATGATTGTTATAATTAATTGAAAATTTGACAATTTTGTAAGACTTATGTATGTTCCTGACTAGAATATTATTAATTGACTTTACTGTAATTTCTGTTTTGTTTTGTTGACATTATCATATTTTAATTTAATAATTTAATTATTAATTTGCACGCCGCAAGGTAGATGGTAGCCGATCTCATTAATTTATGTACTTATAACATTAGCAGTACCTATATTCGAAGTAAATAAAGTTCTGATTCTGATTCTGATGACGTTGCCAAATCGCTCGCCTACAATTGTGTAATAATAATAATGTAATAATACGTTGTGCGTGTGTTCCTTAATGTCATGCTCTAAATTTATATTACAACACGTTGAATTAGATATTTTAATTTGTTACACCTATTCAATTTCATCCCTGTGTGATAGGTAAATATATTTTATTTGATTCTATTCGGGAAACTTACAGCTAATATAAACAGTGTTCTTAAACAATAATGCTATATATCGTCGCTCTAGATGTGATACCTCGTAACTGTAATTATTGGTCAATTTTACATTTTGAAGCGAAATTATCTATCACGCAATTTTCCATCTTTCTGGTGATACCTTGTTATGTACAGGAGGTTTACTTCACTTAAAAAAAACTGACTTTTAGTACCATTTCAATAACAAGACTTTGAAGCACTTTTCAAGGTGGACCTTGTAAGTTTATTAGACACCAAGCATGCCAAGGTGATTTTTTATGAACTGTATGTACATAAAAATTACCTTGGCATGCTTGGTGAGAACATACGGTATTTTATGTAATATTCAATAAAATAACCAAAAGTATGCAATATACATAATTATCAAAACAGTTTTTGTCTCTCCTGGAAAATTGATAGGTTCGTATTTACGAGGTGTCACATCTAGAGCGACGATATGCTATATTAATAGCTAATTGAAACTTACGTGTCATCCTTCAACATAACATCAATAGCGATTCTTAAGTCTTTATGTAGATTGTAACTCAGTGGAACTCTCAGAGCGTATTCATTTTGCACCGCTTTTTGGACATTCCTGAACTGGTCGAAATACACAGGGACTCCTATGATTGGTACTCCGAAGTGAATGGCTTCTATTGAGGACAGCAGGCCTCCGTGGGTGATGAACATCCTGACATTTGGGTGGGCTGAAAGAGGTTATAAAATCATTTTCATCAGATATACAGGTTGGTCAAAAATTAGCAAGTGAAACTCTGCAGACGTAATTGGCATTGATCTAAACACTATAAAATAAAAAAAAAAATAGTTTAAAAAACACTAGAAAAACACGCTTTTATAAATGCACGTAAAAACAAAAAAAACAGCTATGATACGATTTTCCATCATGAAGTTCCAGTTCATATCTTCCGGCTCCATCATCAGATCAGTTCGACAGTACCATATTATTGTATTGTCATCAGAACTACATACAGCTGCCAATTTTGATTACACCACGACCCTTGGAAGATGGTTAAATTAGTTACCTTAGATTCCATGACATAGTGACATACAGGTAGACCTAATAAAATCGTGTTAACAAAAAAGATTTGATTTTTTTGGTGTTCAACGACCGCTGGTTGTTTTATTACTTGATGTTTGAGTTGATTTCTTTAATTTTGTCGTGTTGAAATAACGATACCCTTCACATCCGCGGAGTTTCGCTAGCTTATTTAAATTTACCCTGTATGATAAACAATAAACAAAAAACAGGAAAAACCTGAATGAGGATATCGAAAAAATATCACTTGCCAATAGCGATAGCAATATTATTCAAAACCAAAAGTATTTGACGACTAATACCCGTTTTCACTAGGCGACATTTAAATAAATGCCTAAATTACTCGGCTTCGCGCCGAAAGTTGAAAATCGAACAGCGCGCTTTTATTTAGGCATTAATTTAGCATAAACCGTGCCGTTATAGAAAATATGTGTTCGTCAACAAGCTTTCACAGTGATAGTGCCTACACACGATGAATAAACCGTAGTTTTTCACGGCAAAACAAACAGGTGTATACAAAGGGTTTTAGTGAGAACAGGCATTAAACTTCATCCCTATTACAGTGATTTCTTGAAAAGTTATTGACGCGACTCAATTGTCATTGAGTCAAAGATTACTTACCTAAAATGCTAGGCTGTGGTGCCCAATGTACAATGTGAACGTTCTTCGGGACATTTGGCAAGTCAGTCTCGAATTTCCAAATGACCGTCTGTTTGAGTTCACCGAACATCTTCAGAAGGTCTGCGATCAGAGGCTTCGGCAAAGTATTACCTTTCAGGAATGATCCCATGCTGAAATATATCACACCGTGCTTGGAATTGTCTATGAGGTCTTGAAAGTCCTGAAATGGGATGTAGATAATTTCATTTAATTAATTAAATTGTCTATGTCTTAATAATAATACCCTATATGTCCGAATTAACCACGGGGTCTACTCCGAAGTGCAAAGTGCGAATGTTCGGATCGGACCGACACATGGCCGAACCGAATATTATTGAAAAAAGCGAAAAAAGTTCGGATCGGCTCAGTTGGGTCGGGTCGAATGTTCGGCCGTTTCTTGCTACGAAGTTACTATTTGGTTCGGTCGGTCCCAATCCTACACCCCTACACTCTTTCGAATATTGACTATGGTCGTGGCTGGGACAGGCTGGATGCTGAAGGTGGAGAACAGGGTGTTGTGGCGCAGCCTGGGAGAGGCCTATGTCCAGCAGTGAACTGTAATAGGTTGAGTTGATTGACCCAAACCCATAATCCAATATCATTATTTCCATATCCTGCAAAAACCAGAGATTGTCCTTGGGCGCAAAGGCATAGTGCAAACAGGGATGATCGTCGGTTAGTGCCTCATTTCATTAAAAACGTCTAACGCCTCTGCGAGTTGACTTCGGACCCCATGGTCCCAGATTATGTATTAATATTTTTCTTGTATTTTATAGACATTTCCGATCTATCTATCCCGTATCACCTGCCTTGTTTTGTCTCTGCTTCACCCTAAGGTGACTGGTAGAAAATGTCTCGGGAATTGAGCCCGCTTTTGTACAGTATTTTCTTTAATTGTGCATAATGTTTTAATAAATAAAATAAGTGCGTGATGGCCCAGTGAAATTTTAAGAACGTTCACAGTACTAAGTCATAGAAAAAAAAAACAGTGCAGCTCAACTTCTGCCCTGTTATAAGAGCTGGTGGTAAGCCCCCTGAAATCAGTCTCAATCTGTCAAAAATACGTCTAATTTCCATACATTGTTGACAAGTTTTTGACATTGATTGTCGCTGTGATGAGATTGCGACCTTCTGGTTTTATAATTAACAAAATTCTCAAACTGTCTGAGAAGATGATGAAGATGTCTTTGCACTGCAGTAGTGGGACAGTAATAGGTTGGTATTATTAATATTTTAAGTTTCATAACGACAACATTATCACGAATATATGTAATAGTGATGTCAAGAAAATAAACTGGTGTTACTATAGCTAGAAGTAACAGGGTTGAAGAGGTTATCTAATTGTAGCGCATACTATCAAATTGCCGCTTTTTGGTGATGCGGCAGAACATGATATTTATCTTAGGTACGTTAATTTAAAAAAAAACCTAAACATTTATAAAAAATCATTGTCAACCCGATGGTCAGAGCTTCTACCAATACCAGCCATATCTAGAGATCTTATTTTCGGTTTCAATTTCTTGATTCAGGAATCGAAAAAACATTCTTTAGAAATTATGAATAATGTAAGTAATAATTATTTGAATGAAAATAGATATGTGTAAAAAAAGTGTGGATTGATTTTTTTTAAATATTCTTTTCAATTTCCCAACCTTAGGCAGCGGCTTCACAGGCTCCTCAATATGGAATCCGCCGATGTACTTGAAGTTCTGGGGCGTGCTCGGACGATCACGAACAGCGTCATGCTCATTCCCGAAGATCAACGAAGCGTTGTACATGACATCTTCGTAATCTGGAAGTGTCCTACCGCGTTTGGCGACCAGCGGTCCAAACGTTTGCTCGTATAATTTACGCTCTTCAGGTTGGGTAATGAATCTGAAATTTAAGAAGAATACAGGTTTATAAAATGAAGAGACAGAGTACACATGAACAAACAGTTGTATAGATTGGGAAAGTGGTCATTATGGATTTCAGACGTGTACTCTTTTTTTTTTTAATCTAGTTTTTTTTAGGGGCTTTTATCAAAGATATGTCAGCCCCATCGTACCCTTTTACGTGTACTCTCTGGAAAAGAACACGGTCTTGTCACATGACATATAAATAAACTTTAGGCTAGAGTAGACGTTACATATATATTTGGCAAAGCAAAGATTTCTAAAAATATACGGGGTCGGGCGGGAAGCCCATCCCAACGTGGTTGTGTTAGACATGGCACATGATAAACGCAAACGCTGTGCATCACCATCATCTGCCTAGCCTTTTCCCAACTATGTTGGGGTCGGCTTTCAGTCTAACCGGATGCAGCTGAATACCAGTATTTTACATGGAGCGACTGCCTATCTGACCTACGCAAACACTGTGCATATAATTTTACAAACTTACGTTTTAAGGAACTGCCATTTAATTCTCGAATACAGCTCATCGACTCTCTCCAGAAAAGACAAGGGAGTCATGGCTGGAGACAAGTAGTCTGTGTCGTAAGCAGGGTTCGTGGCACGGTCGATCAGTCTTAGGACCTGCCAGTGAGCTCCCATGGAGTACAGCCAGATCATTGGGCAGTTGTACAGGACTGCCAACCTGGAAGGAACAGTTAATAAAACTTTATACATAGAAAAGATTGTTGACGAAAATACCGAAACCGACGAAAATATTCAGGGGGGTTCAGAGGCAAGTACTAAATCCCTGGTAACTGTATATGAAGAAGAGATCCTGCGGGTGATCCGTTGGGATTAAATTCCAATTTATTTGTGGGCAGGAGGATGATGAATTTCGTCAGTATATAGCATAATCAGCCTGTAACGTTTCCACTGCTGAGATACAGGCCGCCTCTCTGTGAGTAAGAGGGAGTGGGCCATAATCTACCACGTGGGCCCAGTGAGGGTTGGTTACGAAAAATATCTATAGGCAATGTTTTTCCACTCACCCTGAAAATACTTCAGATTCTAAAAAATCCGTAACTACAACATCAAAGTGCTCATTGGGGTCTTGAATTAATTTCTTCATGTTTTCATTCTGGAAGGTAAGTTTTGCGCTTCCTTCAGAAAACATTTGGAGTTGTAGGGCATCGTTTCTTTCTATTTTGTGTTCCATTGCATAACCGATTGTTAGTGCTTCATCATCTGTAATTAGGTATAGTTGTTGTTGGTAAAAAAATTGTACCGAATAGCCGTCGCGTCGTCGTGTGAACATTGCAAACGTATTTTTCTTAACTTGCTTCGCACTCTTAACCTTGCAGCAGAGGAGATGGACATTTTTGCCTGTGCACTGCGCACTCTTAACCTTGTGGCAGAGGAGATGGATATTTTTGCCTGTGCACTGAGTGAATTCACAAGGATAACATTACAAGTAATAAGTTTTAGAAAGTAAGTTGATATTATTAGGTTTGCTTCACTATTATATTGGGTTGGGTTGTTATAATAGTTGTAAGTGATTAAATTAAACTTGGCTTATTTAAAAAAAAAGAATGTTATAACATAATAATAAAATAATAATATGTAAAAGTATATTAAAAGGAAAGAATTCGTCCGCATCGTTGTCAACAGGAAAAGTGCCCAAAAGACTGGCAGCATTGCCACGTTGTATGGTAATGCTGATTCTTTAGTCAAAAAATAGGTCAGCCATCTGATTACGTGAAGAGGCGACAACCGCTTGGCAATGTCTCGAATAACTAAATGGGCACTCGGTTCCCATGGCCAGGGAACATATAAGTTCCAATGAGATTGGAATAACGTTCCCAGGCAGATGGTACTATTTGTCGGCGACAGCACAGTAGTAATTAAAAGTGAAGATCCTATGACTTATGAAAATGAAATAAATATGACATTGAATATAATTATATCATGGTTTGACAAAAATAATCTCATTATAAATTTAGAAAAAACTAAAATTATGCATTTCCACCAGAGAATTCCAAGTAAGATCCTTGTCATTCATTATTTAGGGACTCAAATAGAGCCAACTACTGTCACGAAGTTTCTTGGCATCACAATAGGATAATAATTTGACCTGGAGACCCCAGACAGACGAAATTTGTAAAAAAAATAATAAATTTGCGTACGTTCTGTACAAATTATCAAAGACTGTCAGCCTGGAATCGGTACTAACAGCTTATCACGGTTATGTTGCATCAACATTTAGGTATGGCATAATTTACTGGGGCAACTCAGTTGTTAAAGAACTTGTATTTGGAGCTTAAAAAAGGTCAGAGCTATGTGTGGAACAAATAGCACCGACACTGTTGTCAACCGTTGTTTAAAAGCTTAAAAATCTTTACCCTATCGTCGTTATGTATGTTTTAATTTTTTTTTGTTATATATCTATGAAACTAATTTATTTGTAAAAACACACATCTCGCAATACAAAACAGCCTTCAAAAGTCACTACAGAAAACTTCGTGACAAAAATAAGCTAGAGCTCGAAATTTCACATGAAATTTGAAAATTTTAAATTTCATTTCCATTCGTAGAACAGCCTTAATGAACAAGAGTACTTTCTGTATGTCCACAAAAATATAATAAATGTACTACTCGTTAAAGGACTATTTGGATGACAATTCTGTAATCCCTCCTCCTCAACATTAAGATACCAGAGGGGTAATTCTCGTAATTTTAAAAGCGTTCACATCTCTGATCTGATCTCAGTCTCAATCTGTCAAAAATACCTCTAATTTCCCTACATTTTGACAAGTTTTTGACATTTGTTTGTCGCCGAGATTAGACTGCGACAAATTTTTGAACGTTTTAAATTACGAGAATTGGCCTTCTGACCTGTTTTGACATTAATATTTTATTTCTTTTTGACATTTAACATCGGGGCTATGCTTTCTTAACATTTTACTATGGACGTTCTGGAGGGGAATTGTTGATCCATTACTCTGGTGCTCTCCATAATTTATAATAATCAGTAATTGTTATAGTACTTAATTAATTTGAATTAAAATTGATAATTATAATGTATTTGTACGCCTAATGGCAAAACATAGAGAACCTATGGAAATATTGTAACATCCCACACACTGTGTAGCTCTACCTATGTTTACAAATTAAGATTCTGATTCTGATTCTGAATATTTCCGCCTTTTGAAGTTTTCCACACCTTGGCTTATTTGGTAAACAATTGCGAAAGACGTTTCCTTATTTTATTTTAAAGTTCATTTGGATATTTTTTTATAGAATTCACACCATTTGTGTTTTTTACAAAGATCAAGGTTGATCAAGGATGCTTGTAAAAAAATCAGGCATTTTCAAGCAATTTTGATGCAAAAGTGATGAATTAGAAATGCTCTATTGCTCGCTCTACCGCTCTATGCTCGCATCCAAGAACGTTTTCTAACGCGCTTTTGAGGAAACCGTAAATAAAATTTTATACACATAATATTTGTGAAAAAAGGCTCGTGATTTTTTTTTTGTCCCTTAACTAAATAAGATAGGAAAATAAAGGTAAGTACTGTACTTAGAACTAAATGTTCGGGCTTCGTGTTTTAAAAGTGTTACTTACCTTTAAGCAGAGCCAAATTGCCACTAATATCAATTTGACGGAAGTTTTTGGTTGGAGGGTTCTTCAATGGAAACACGGTTACGTAGGTCACCTGAAAAAATTATATCTAATGCGTTAATTATTATTACAAAGCTTTTTGTTGATCTAACTATACAAGGTCAAATTAATATTAGCTAATTTAATTATCGAGTTTAGCTAAACTCGATAAAACGAAAAAAAAATATTTTGGAAGTGGTGAAGGGGGCCTGTTTCTTGTAATTTTGACGTTCGAAAAGTGCTGATTCTCAGCCTAATTTGAATAAATGACATTTGATTTGATTTGCGGAGTTTTGCTTGCTGATTTAAATTTACCCCTTATATTTTGTTTTCCAGGAAAAATATGGTTCGAAGAAGTAGGTACAATAAACGAACAATGGTTAAATAAAATAAATAAATAAATCCCTGGACATTTCACACAGCACCATTCCAATGGTTGCCATGGCCGTTTAATTCAATACAACGAGTCTAGTTGGCCTAGTACGAGTAACTCTGTATAAAACAATACCATGGGAGGGCCGACCATTATACCTATGAATTCTATAATCAATACTCCTACATACGGCTGGCAGTATATCGTATTTGGCTAATATTTTCTGGACTTGGTATAAAGCGTGGCGTTGGCGTAAAACGTGTGTGTAAATTATATCATCACCAACGCTCTCAAAACGGTGAAGGAAAACATCGTGAGGAAACCGGCATGTCCTAGAATCAGAAATTCGAAGACGTGTGACATCTACCAACCCTCACTGGGCCCGCGTGCTGGATTGCAGCCCACTCCCTTACACAGAGAGGAGGCCTGTGAATTAGCGACGTGATATTTGCTGTGTTTTATTCATTTATGTTATTATTTTTATCCAAAATTTGCTAAAGTTCTATTGTACTTATTTGTATTTTATATTATTAATTTCCGATTAATTTTAAATTTTCATTTTTATTTGACATTGTATTTATGATTTGTTGACATTGTATTTATTTTTATATTGTGATTGTATATATCTCGTGTTTCGTGACTAGTGATTGTAATATGGGAGAAACTGAAATAAATTGATTTTATTTTTTTAAATTATTTATTTATTATTAAAAGCTTCTGCCCGAAAAATTATCCCATGGAAACGTACTACTGGGATAACAAATATCCTATGTCATAACCCAGTGGGGTAGCGTAACACACTAACAGTAGGAATGGCTTTCATTTTGACAGTTCAACAATATTCATTACGTCATTTACGATGTTGAGCAGGCAAATTTTTCGAACATATGAAGCAATGGATTAGCAATATCTTTCAAAATGATTCAGATTGTGATTAATAGTGTGTTACGCAATTAGGGTGCTGCACCATAAACAACGCAATGAATGTTGTTGAGCTGTCAAAATGAAACCCATTGCTACTGATAGTTTTGGTTTAAAAACCAAAACTGCTGAACCGTTTTTGATGAAATTTTTGTGGGACCAATCTGAAAGTATATCCTTACAAAGAATTTTGCAAATCGGCTTATAAATGACGGAGGTCTGAGATACCAAATATAAAAAAAAATACAGTCGAATTGAGAACCTCCACCTTTTTTGTAGTCGGTTAAAAAGTGTGGTACGGCTCACTAGCACCCTAATTATGTAACACACTATCAGCATTGCTTCATTCTCGTATGTTTGAAAAAATTGTATGCTCAACAACGTGTAAATAACGCAATGAATGTTGTTGAAGTGACAAATTGAGTGTCATTGCTACTGATGGTGTGTTATGCAATAACCCCGCTGTACTGTGCGATGGTTCATACAAAAAAAAAACAACCGACTTCCATAAAAACACTACAAAGTGAAAAATAACTTTAATTTCGGAAGTAGGTGTCTTTGGTTTTTGTATTTCGTTTTTCGCCACCGACTTCCGAAATTAAAGTTATTTTTAACTTTGTAGTGTTTTTATGGAAGTCGGTTGTTTGTTTTGTTTGTAAAAAAGTTTTTATTTTTTCCATTTTTTGTTGTAATATTTTTTTTAGATTTTTGTTGATTTTTCAAAAACCGCTGGTCCGATTTTGATAACATTTTTATGGGACCACTTCAGAAGTATCTCCTTTTGAACAAAAAAAGAATTTTGAAAATCGGTCCACAATTGGCGGAGTAATCGCGTAACAAACACACAAAAAAAAAACATACCGTCGAATTGAGAACGGAGGAGGTTCTCAATTCGACGGTATGCTTTTTTTTTAAGTCGGTTAAAAATGTACGATACTGATGTAGAAGGGTTGTTGCGGACCAAACAAACGACCAGTGGTCCACTTTAGCCCTGGATCGAAATAACTGGTTGTCATAGGGAGAAGCCTGTTTTTGTTTTTTTTTTTTGTTTTTTAAAAACTTTACCCCACACCAGGAATTTCTCCTGTATCGTGGGTGCGTTTACAAACATTTTAACTCACATACACAAACAGCCAGACCCGGAACAACTACTTCTAGGTCAAACAAATATTTGTTCCGTGCGGGAATCGAACCCGCGACCACTGCGCCAACCATGCAGTCAGCCATTTACACTAAACACTACTTAACTACACGTTTATGAATGAAGGGGATTGTCTATTACTAGTGGCACGCCAGAAATCGGAGTGGGTTGCGAGAAATCGTAAGGCGAATCACACAGCCCATAGACAAGAAATTACATGAGGACCACGACCGCTGTGACAAGAGTGCTTACTACGAAGAAGAAAAAGAGTGACACGCCTCTGTTTTAATACCAGCACCCCAATCAATCGGAATCTGAATCATTTTGAAGCAAATTGCTAATCCATTGCTTCATAAGTTCGAAAAAATTGTCAGCTCAACACGTAAATAACGCAATGAATGTTGTTGAACTGTCAAAATGAAACCGATTCCGATGACTCGTGTTACGCAATTAGGGTGCTGGTTTAATATGAAGGTTGTAAGCCTCGCATACACTAGGGCCTAGGGAACATTTTTTCCCGCAACATAACGTGCAACACTCAGTCTACGTGTCGCTGCAACGTTGCAACAAGTTCCGGAACATTTTACGTGACGCGGAACATGTTGCTTGCTTAGCTCCGAGAGCGAGCGCACGCATCCCACGTCAGTATCGCGCCATTTGTAGGCCTGCAAAATGTTCCGCAACATTCTCTCGGGACATTCACGTAGTTGTCGAGCGTCATGTTCCGTAACATGTCGCTCCATTTGTCCTCTAGTGTATTCGAGGCTTAATGCGCATAAACCTTCCGGAATAAATTCTCTAAATGATGGTGAAAACCACATCAAAATCCGTTGCGGAGTTTATAAGAACAACGCGGTCACACAGACATACACGACTTTTATTTTACAATTGTATATAAGTAGTTTATCAGCCATCTTGTTACCATAACACAAGCATTAGGTTGCTTAGCTTGGGACAAATGGTGCTGTGTGAAATGTCCAGGGATATTATTATTATTATTATTTATAATACGTTTAAAGGGTCAAATTAAATTAGCTAGCGAAACGCTGCAGGCGTGATGGGCACAGATAAAACAAAACAATGTTTAATTTCATGTTTTTTTTTGCTCTTGAATTCGACCACGCCTGATTGAAAGCGATGGATGAGGTCTATGATGGAACGAGCGTGCCCAGAAGATGCCTGTTCACTCTTGCTTTGAAGGCCGGCAAGATCAGCAGAGAGTTCCACACTTTGGCTGTGCACATAATAAATGTGGATGAGAAACGCTGAGTATGACTCGTCAGGATATCAACCAAGTGTGGATGGTACACTGCAGGACGTCTGGTGGTAGTAAAACGGCGATTTTTTTTGGGGTCATCAACCGCATTTAGTGTAGTCACTTGAAATATCTGTTTATAAAATAGCGTTTTTTTGTAAACTTTACAGACGTGAGGGATATCGTTATTTAAACACAATAAAACAAAAAAAAAAATTTTTTTTCCCTTAACACACATAAAATACTACAAGTAGGTAACAACACTACCAGCGTGGTAGTTAGTGGACCCCAATTTATTTTTTGTCAAATGGTGTTTGTTTTTATTTTGTCGTAGAGTTTCGCTAGCTAATTTAATTTGTCCTTGTAGATGCAAATTGATAGGTAAGGATAAGTATTAACGACATGGATATTGCATGTCAGGTATAATCTACCTACCATTTATGTTCTTAATTAAGATACGATATTTGCATTACCTATTTACTTACTAAGACGTAAGTAGTCATTTATGACAGAAAACTACGCAGCTTCTTCGTACACTAGTAAGATAACCTGAGATATTAATCATGTTGTATTCTATTTATTTTTTTCCATTTGGCCTCCAAGTATTTGGAGTTATCGACATAGGTACTTGTTTTTTTTTTTGTAATGATAATTAGCATTCCAAAAAAAAAACTCGTATGTCGAAAAACTGGACATAACTTTAATATACTTAGATTATAATATTTGTATATTAAAGTTATGTCCAGTTTTTGCAAGGTTGAGCAGAAGCAACAAAAAGTATCACTTTTTGTAGTGTATTCCATAAAGTGGTTTTTTAAGCATTTTTAGAAAAGGTAGCTTAGCTTTGTAAGTCTAAAATAAAAAATTGCTGGTTTTTTTTCACCTTTGTTCATGTATAAATTATAAATACGTAAGTATTAGTGATACAAATAATATAAGTCATTTCAATTGTTGATTTACGAGTTACGTAAGATTTTTAAACTGCCTATAACAGGTATCAATTTTTTTTTTTGACATTAGCGTAATTCTTATTTTATTTTATAACAATATTTAAAATTGATTGTAATGTGAATGTTTTTCAATTTTAGGTACCTATTTTATTATTCTTTGTTCTAATATTTTCAGAATTTGTGTTTTTATGTTCCATTGTCAAAATTTTTCTTTTATTTTTATTATGTCCTAGCTGAACCCCGCGGTTTCACCCGCATAAGTCTCTATTCCGTCGGAATATCGGGACAAAAAGTATCCTTTATGTTAATTCTGGTTATAAACCACCTGTGTGCCAAATTTCATCAAAATCCGTTCAGTAGTTTTTGCGTGAAAGAGTTACAAACATCCATCCAAACTTTCACGTTTATAATATTATTATTAAGTAGGAAGTAGGATAGGATTAGGTATTTAAATTTGTTAGCTTAGTTGTTCATTTTATTGGGCATGCTGTGGTCTCCTGTAATTGAAGGAGTACACCTACTAAATAGTTTGTCGTCTATTAACTATAATTGTTTAGTGTAGGTGTATCTTTTGTTGAAAATCCTAAAATAAATAAATATTTCAATTAAAAACTGTATTCATAATCAGCCCATACAGGGTTATTGGAGAAACACCAACAACCTCTTAAGAAGTGATTGTACTCGTCATTATGAACAACTTTTACCATGGGACCAAACCTGAAATCGCGAAAAAAAATCAGCTGATTGAACAGCTGATTTTTTTTAACATTTTAACACTTTCACATTTTCAACATAGTAAAAGTAATGACGAGTACAATGACCTCTTAAGAGGTTGTTTGTGTTTTTCCAATAACCTTGTATAATGTTCCCACTGCTGGGACAAAGGTCTCCTCTCTGTGAGAGGGTGTGGGCCGTTATTTACTACGCGGGCCCAGTGCGGGTTGGTAAATGTCACATGTCTTCGAACTTTTGGTTCTAGCACATGTCGGTTTCCTCACGATGTTTTCCTTCACCGTTTTGAGAGCAGTGGTGATGAAATTATTTACACAAAGTAAAGCGCCTGCCTGGGTTCGAACCCATGACCAACTCGTAGGTCAGGGCCGTTACCACTGGGCGACGCCTGCTCAAAACACTGTATTATTATTTCATAATTACCTCATGTCCAGCATTCAGCAGATGCCTCACAGCACCTGTTCCCAATATACTCAAACTTTTGCAAGGAAAAGGAAATAAAAGCAAAACTTTTAACGCTTCAGTACTACAAAGAAAGTAGACTAAATAAATTAGCACTAAAAACTTCATTATAACACACTTTTAGTTAAAACAAAGCCTTAGTTCACAAAGGCATATAAATAAATTTTATTCGAACTTGTCTAACAAACACGTCTCTTTTGCGCCCGCGCTAGGCTGAGAATACGATTGAATCATAATATTGAACTCGACGTGAAGTAATCTAGGATTTACAAAGGATAGTTACAATGTACAGTCGACACAATGATGTAGCTAGCATTTAATACTACACCACTGCACCACCAATACCACTATTTAGACATATTCACATATTCGTTACTGTTTTTAACTAACACAAAATGTATTTTATTTATATATTTAAGTATGCATACACACGTCACGTTGCAGTATAAAACTGGTTTACATCCGTCACCTCACACATTCAGGTCCAGTTGGAAACCAGCGTCAGGCACTAGTTTTTAGTTAGGGCCTATTTGGCACAGCCTTGAGGCAGACTTTCCCGCTACTTACATCGGACTTCACACTTTTTATTTAATCTTTTTTTTATTTTATTGTTTGTTTTATCTGTTGTATTTAGCTGGTGTATTGTGTGTCTTTTAGTTTGTGCCAAATAAATGTATTTTATTTCTTTCTTAAATTCTTAATACACGGAGTATATATTTATATAGATTATTATTATTATATATTTATTTATTTATTTCAGGCCACGCAGGCCCATAGATAAATACCTTAACCTAAACATACATATTTTTATTATAAAACTTCACTTCACTAGCTTGTTCTTGAGCTGTTCTGTGGTACTTGTCCGCGGAAGCGACGGAACACCACGATTATAATAGACTAGCTGCGCTAACCACTACCTGTAGGCAATACAAATATTTGTTCCGTGCAAGAATCGAAACCGCGACTCGCAGCGCAGCAGTCGATCGCTCAGCCACTGCGCCAACCGTGTCGTCATTCTATTGTTCCAGTATTTGGATGCAGCGTACCTAATACTTCTCCGGAAGGCAGCTGACTTGAGCGATTGAGTGGAGAGTTGCTGCGAACACGTTACGGGACTTCTTGGTGGGATTGAGAAGAAAAATCGAGCGCAGGGGTTTTGCATCCTCTAGATCACTCAATCAGTTCTTGCAGATCAGTCAGCAGTAGTCGAGGGCCAATAACTGTGTCCGCATGGTTTAGATTGAATAGCACGAGTGAATCAACCACCTGTATCCGCAGCTCTGATACCTTATATTATAAAGGACCTTAAGCCTGTAAAAACCAGTCCGCACTGCCTCTGCCACGTGTGCTTCGTATCTCAGTCCAGCATCCATGTTCAGACTCAGATTACGTGCCTCACTGACTCGACTGACTGACTCACCAAACGGGGTAACGTTGATTGTTGCTGGCACTGCACTGATTTGGCAGTTGTTTTCGAACAGCATAATACTTAGTTCTA
Organism: Apamea crenata; assembly: GCA_949629185.1. Taxonomy (NCBI): domain Eukaryota; kingdom Metazoa; phylum Arthropoda; class Insecta; order Lepidoptera; family Noctuidae; genus Apamea; species Apamea crenata. The sequence continues at coordinate 11,474,959 of OX451373.1, forward strand.
GTTGGGTTAAGTACCAAGCCGTAGTTTTCAGCCCAACATCCTATCCTGTCAAGATCATCGTTAAGGTCCTTTATCGCGATGTCATAGTCACTTGGCTTAAAAGAGATATAGACTTGTACGAAGTCAGCATATATAAACATCGCTTTTGGGAATTTATTACATCCGCATAATACAAATTGAAGATGGTGGGGCCTGGTATTAAGCCTTGCGGGACTCCTCTATAAACTGAAGTGACGAAACAAGGGAAGAGCCTTGGTTAGTTGTATTTCCACGCTGTTGACGGTTGGTAAGATTACTTTGGAACCAGTGTATGTATGGTGTTTTGATCAAACCGTTGTAAACATTCAAAAAACGTTTCACAGAATTACTTGTTGATGAATGTTATTATTCTGTGCAGGATTTCTTAAATGCTATTTTTTGTAATATCTTTATTATCCTCTACTTTGTTACATTTGCATGGTATATTAAGGCAGAATGTACAGTCCCCAAAGGAGATAAGTAACCAGGGTTTTCGGATATAGTTGAAGTTTAGTAAGAACCCGATCGATAATTTCGAATGAAATTTAATTTGATAAATGAACTGTCTGTTTTCTATTAATTAAATTAAATTTTATTCGAAAACATCCATAGGTTTCTTAAAAAACTTCAACTATATCCGACGGCCCTGGTTACTTATCTCCTTTGGTGACCTTATATGGATCTTATTATATAATTTAACAACTTATTTATATGTACCTCTACATTCTAAGTAAATAAGGACCTATTCTATTCTATTTAAATCCGTAATATGTTGTTCAGCTTTGATAGAAATAAATCTATACTAATGTAATATGGTGCATAGTCTGACTGGTTATATCTCAGAAGAACTTGGCAAAGGAAACCAGACCCTGGGAGTCTTTCTCGATTTAGCCAAGGCATTCGACACGGTGTCTGTTTCTGTCCTCCTGAACAAATTAGAGATCATAGGAATAAGGGGAACGCCGCTGAAACTTTTTACTGACTATTTAGACCACCGGTACCAATGTGTTAGAATAGATAATATTACGAGCGATGACCAGAAAAATACTGGTTTTGGTGTTCCACAGGGGAGTATTCTGGGCCCCACCCTCTTCCTTATTTATATTAACGACTTGTGCAATCTAAATATCAAAGACTGTAAAATAATATCATATGCCGACGATACGGCGTTAATATTTAGCGCTAAAACCAGTAGCGAACTGTTCGAAATTGCTCAACTAGGTTTTAATACTGTGACTAATTGGCTTCAAATCAATTTACTAACATTAAATGCCGACAAAACAAAATATATTCACTTCTCCATGCGCAAGCCTCTACTTAACATTACTAACCCTCATCTATATGCCCATCAATGTGGAAACCGTACAATCACCATGTGTAATTGTCCCTTTATCCACAAAACGAGCAACATAAAATATCTGGGGATAATAATAGACGACACACTCTCTTTCAAAAAACATATTGAAAGCCTAGTGAAAAGAGTACGCAAACTAATATATGTTTTTAAAAAATTGCGAACTTTAGCAGATTCCAAATTAATCACACAAGTTTATTTGGCCCTATGTCAATCTATAATTCAATACTGCATCACTTCTTGGGGTGGCGCACCAAAAACTAATTTGCTTCCTCTTGAAAGAGCTCAGAGAGCCATTTTGAAGGTAGCAAACTTCCATCCCTTCTTTTTTCCCACAGATCTGCTTTATAAATCCTGCAATGTACTAACGGTTCGCCAGCTTTTCATTATGCACTTAGTATTAAAACAGCACACCATGCTTACCTACAATGCCGACAACACTAACAAGAGACGGAATGATCTGGTATGCATGTCTAATGCAGCCTCAAAACATGTCTTTGTAGAAAGATTTATAACATTCTTAGGCCCATTCCTGTACAATAGATTAAATAGAAAACTAAGTATCTATAAACTAAATTACTATAGCTGTAAAAAAATTATTCTTAATTATCTACTAACAAACAATTATGCACAGACAGAAGACCTACTTATTGTCTGCAAATAAAACTGCAAACACGCTATTTTATGTTTATTTACCTAAGTTTTAATTTAGTTTTTACGTTATACGCATTGTTAATTTATTATTTTAAGTATGTAAGCACTTCTTAGCCTGAAGCACAGGTTCAACCTAGTTCAGGCAAATTAGCAACTGTGCGCTATTTTTAATTGTTAAGGTAATCAATGTAAAATGTGTTCCCTTTTTTATAAATAAACGATTTATTATTATTATTATTATTATAATGCAGTCAAAAGTTTGCGAAAAATCAAGTTGAACGAGAAGTGTGCATAGGCCCTTATACTGTGTGGTTAAAGATATTTATTTCTCATAAGAACAACATAGTTCACTTAAAAGTGCTTATATCTAAATGATAAATAATAATATCATAACTATTTGCCTCTGGGGCATTGCCTATTTTACAGGGTACATACATGTTTCTTACTGTGCTGATGTTATCTGTCACGTCCAAAACAGCCTCAGTCAGCCTTCGTAAACCACGTGGTACTTCCACGTCGTTTAGGAAAGCTTGTCTGTAGCTCAGGTAGAATGTGTTTATCTTCTAGATATTTTGACAGCTGCTGGCATAGGTAGTTTACTATACTGTGCTAAAGTTTAAAGTGAATTTCGAATCAAATAAATCCAACATCAACAAATTGTTGAATTCATGGTTTTATGGATGCAAAGTCACCGTGATTTAAAAGCATTTTAATACGAGCAACCAGCGGGGTAATTACGTAACATTCTTACAATGGAAATGCCATTCATTTTGGCAATTCGACAACGTTTACTGCGTTATTTACGTTGTCAAGCAGACGATTTTTTTAAATTGAAAAAAATAAAATGAAAAGTGAATTTTGAATTTGCTTTAAAATCCTTCGGATTGTGATTGAAAATGTGATACGCAATTGGGGTGCCGGAGAAACAATTATGAGATTTTTTTGCATCCGACTAGTAGTTTACAAAAACGAGACAAATTATTATAATAAGATCTATTACTTGAATAACTTGTTTCGTTTTTTTGCAAAATACCGCTAGACCTTAACTTTGAGAAGTCGTTAAATCATCATTAAGTATCAAATTTTTTTTGTCACCCGTTTTTTTTTCTAACCAGTCCAAAGTTAAATAAATACAGACCAGGCAGGGGCAAAGCGATACGCTTGATAACCTTCGTTTCGATTGTTAAATTGATGTAACGTTGACCGCACAGAGGTCATATAGAGGAGACTTTTATCATGCACTTTGATTGGTGTAGCTAGCAAATTTCCTGTATAGTTCAGTTATCATGCCATTACTATCTGATCATGGCTACTCGTCGCTAGTCGGTGGTTTAACCAGAACCCTGATTGAAGAAATAAAGAAAAAGTATTTATTGCGACTCGTACAAGAAGATCATAAACTAAACTAAATATAGTTAAAAATAAAATAAGAAACAAATTATATAAAAAAAGTAACAACAAGAAAAATGAAACAGAAAGTCCTATACGAGGTCAAAAGGCTCCTATCCAATAGTTACTATACTCTTTGCTCCTAACTCAGCATGATGCTTCGACATTTAAAAAATAAATGTCGCAGCCATAGAGCAACACGGGTCACCGGCGGACCGTGTCGCTCTATGGTCGCAGCGCTGGTATTCTGATAGGGCCCGCTGTGATGTCACGGGCAATTACAGTAATAAATAAATAATAAATTGCGTAACACACTTACAGTCTGAATCATTTTGAAGGATGTTGCTAATCCATTGCTTCTTAGGTTCGAAAAGTTATGTCTGCTCAACAACGTAAATAACGCCATGAACGCTGTTGAACTGTCAAAATGAAGGTTTTTGTAGCTCATCTTAAATTCATTGAAAGACAACGCCCAGTCGTGGTTTAAACCGTTGGGTCTAGAAGCATGAAAGTGTTTACAAGAGATCCCTAAACTCATATAGCGAAGGGAAGGAAGGATTAAGGAAGGATTTTCGAAAATTCTCCCCTTTTAGGGGTAAAATTGGGGATGAATGTTTCTATGAAAGTTCGTAATTTTTGCCAAACAGAACTACCGGGCGCTTAGCTTGTCTATATAGAATTTTTTGACGGGAAACATTTTGTAATGTAACCAAAGATATTAAATTATTATGTAACCTATATTATTTGCATGCTATGATATAAGCAAAAAAAAATACACTATAGAGCATACATGAAGCTCTATAATGTATTTAAAAAAAAACCGACCCCAATATAGTAGGGACAAGGCTAGGCTACGCAGAATCAACAAGACAATGTACCGGTATCTACAACGCCAAATGCGAACAAGGCGTCATGCTGACGTCACGCAAATCCTACATCTCGCAAGCAGAGTTTACCCCGCAACTAGCATACATACAAACTTCCCGATATCAATCGTCGGGCAGTTGCCCGCCAAACACAACTCCCGTCTGGTCGGAGGATCCTCCCTTTTCTAGTGAGGATGAGTGAACTTTATACCCTGTACCTCATGGCTCTAAAACAAAATTTTACTTTTACTGATTACCAGTAAAAGTAAATTTTTTACCGAGTTATGTACCGAGTTAATTATCTTCTTCGCATGCAAGTGTTTCCGTCACATTAAGTAAACCTATTTTTCTTTCTCTTTTTTATCCATTTACAAATAAGTAAGTATCGCTTATTACTAACTTTTGTTTTTATAAAAGTGAAGATATACTTGGTTGTGAATTTGATTCTGAATCTTATTTAAAAGACAAAAATAAATGTAATAATATCGTGTATTTATAATCTTAATCATTCACATTTACAAAAATTAAACATTTTTACAGGTTAAATGTCCATACTATGCTTAGGTACGCACGGCTGCACATCAAGCTATACATAACCAGTATAAACTGACTTCTGATTGTACGAAAAACCTTTACATTGCGAGGTCAGCTAAAACTGGAAATGTATAGCTTTGTGTGTAGCCGTGTGTACATATAATTCGTCAATGTTCTATGATTTGTTTTCAGTATCCTGATGGGGCTGGTGATGGTGCCAAACAAATGGCCGAATTCTGGGCCGAGTGCATTTAGATTGCTGTCGACACGCTAAAAAGGAGTATCCTAAAACTTTATTACAAAAGTCACAACATTTCTGTCACTATCTGTACTCTTAAATTAAACTACTAAGGGCTGATTTTTCAATCGACAGATAATTTTTATTCCTGGAATAAAATTGACGTCTGACAGATTTTGTATTGAAGAACTGTCAAAAATTCAAAATTATTCCTCAGATAAAATTATCTGGCGTTGGAAAAATCAGCTCTAAAAAAAATAAATACAATTCATTAACTACTCTTCTCCTTTTTTTGTTTCTTCGACCGCTTATTCAAGACATACTTCACTGCTTTCTTTATTAGAAATATTAATAAAGCTAAAAATGCTGCTAGATCTAGGTACAGCTTTTGGTACAGTGGTACGTTGAGCGCAGGAGAGCGGAGGTGGGGGGCACCGCGGTTGCGCACGATGAATTCTACCCAATGCGCGAGCGCTGCGCCGGGCGTCATCTCACGGTCGTGAAATAGGGCTGAAAGTTCTTTGGCTTTTTTGACGTATCTGTGTAGGAAGAGATTAGAATATTTAATTTATCTACTTCATAAAAATTTAAATTCATTCATTCACTGACACAACGAACAGCCTAAACCACTGGGTCAGGAAGCATAAAGTTTTTATATTTAACGAAAGTGAGAGCATTAAGGAAGGATTTTTAAAAATTAATTTATAGGACTTTCATTTAGGGGATGAAAGTTTATATGGAGATTCGTCATTTTTGACGATGAGAAATTTCTTTGGGCTCGTTATTTCAATAAGTTTTGCAAAACTTGTTATTATAATTTGGATACAATATGCGAATAGCGAATTGAATGGTTTCTTGACTAATTTGGGTCGAAAAGTGGTCACTTCAATCATTTGGTATTTCGAAATTAATTGAAATAGTAAATGTACTACTTCAATATTGTTTTAACCAGTGCAAGTTCATATTCGGGGACATTAGGTACCTATTTATTCAACCTTTAATTGACTGAAACTGAGGAGTTTCAGAATAATATAAAATAAATTGTCATGTAACATTTGTTCTACGGTTTATTCTTTTGGCAAATAAAGATCATTATCGTAATTAATTGTATCAACAACTTACGTGTCATCTGTGAGAACCTTCCTCACGGCAGCATCCAGTTCTGGTACCATATCTTCAGCTAACTTGACATGGATCCCGAAACCCTTGGCGTGAACAGTCATCATGTTGAGGACCTGTTCTGCCATCACCGGGATACCGACCAGAGGTACTCCGTAATGTATGGCTTCTACCGTCGAAAGCTGGCCACCATGTGAGATGAATAGTCTGAGGTTAGGATGGGCTGAAATTAAAGAGGCAATTGAAATATCAAAGTGGTTGCTAAAGTTCTGTACTGATATTAATTTTCCAGGACGCTACTGAAGGTGTCAAGCTTGTCATCTGCCTAGCCTTTCCCAACTATGTCGGGGTCGGCTTCCAGTCTAACCGGATGCAGCTGAATACCAGTATTTTACATGGAGCGACTGCCTATCTGACCGCCACAACCCAGTTACCGGGTAATACGATACACCTTGGTAAGACTGGTTGTCAGACTTTCGGGCCTCTGACGATCCGTAACGACTGCCACAGATCCAGGAATGACAGCCGGGACAAACCGCTTAACGTAGTTTCAGAGGCACGGAGGGGTTTCGATTTATGTAAAAATGGTCACTCATTCACGCACCAACCGCGGTAAGCATAGCTTAACTTTGATCGATCGACCTGTACGCTGTTATTACTTAGCCACAAGCCCCTTTGAAATCCATAAATAGATGAAGTAAAACTTTCTTCTTAGTCTATCTGGTTCATAATTATAAAATAACTCACCTAAAATACTCGGCTGAGGAGCCCATTTAACCAAATGAACATTGGCTGGTACATCTTTTAGATCACTCTCGAACTTCCAAATGACGGTCTGCTTATATTTGCTGAACATGTTCAGTAAGGACCTCTTCATCTGATCGGACATGCCATCACTGTTCACGATGGAACCCATGCTGAAGTATATGACACCGTCTTTTGCTTCGTCCATCAGCTTTTGGAGATCCTAAAAGGAAATACGAAATGTTTGATTAGAAAGATGTAGATTCATGATTGGTTGACACTGTTTAGGGTTCAATTAATCAACCTGACACTGCCTCAGTCAGGTTGTATGTTAATTAAAACAATTGATTGACCTGCAAATTGCAAGAAACGTAAGAAAATTAGAATTTCGCGAGCTACCCTTACACTTTCGCCTTAACGCGGAAGACGTTGAAGGTGATGCAGAAGGTGATAAAAGTTCTGTGCTCAACGCATTTTCGGCGCCACGAATTTCATTAGTTATGTTTTCTCAGAAACCGTTCAGTAACGTCTTAAGTCTTTCGTAGTATCCCCGAACGTAGATCCACGCGATACACAATGACTTTTTAATTGTTTCTGTATTTATGGCATTCCACCGGTTAAGAGACATTTAGACGCATTTTAATTGATGACTACCTGTCATCAATTAAAATGCTTTAACCTTAAAAATATTCCCCGCAAGCAGAACTAACCTGAAAATCCCAGAAGATTTTCACCACAAATATTTAGTGCAAAGACTAAACGTTTTAAACGTGCGACGCAAAGAAAGTTAGCTCCGCTGCAGTAAGCGAATAATCCACAGCATGAGATTACAGCTGGATAAAAATCCTCTGAGACCTAGCGTTCCGCGTGATTCCCTATTGTTGTACTAAGTTCTTTGAATGGGTGCAAAGATTAGAGAATGAATTCCGTCCGCGTTGCTTTCGGCTCGACTCAGGCGTTTAGATTTTATTGTACCGCGGGGAATTAATGTGATTACGTATTAACAGCGTCGGTGAGAAATGGTTTTGGGGCGTGTGCTTAATAATTTTGTATGGTTTAGAAATAATGAGTGAAATGTTGTTTTTTAATGATGTTGCGACTAGTTTTAGTGGCCAAAAATTAAATGTCTTCAGTACCATATAAAGAACACAATATATTTTTTTTACCTATACAAATAAATTAAATTAAATTATCTGTTTGTGATGTCAAAATAAGAGCTTTTTACTAAATGCATATGATAATAGATTTAGACGGTACTTATAACATTTTTTTTTTCTGTCCGTTTGTTCCATAACGGGACTTTCACAGGCAGATCGCTGATGTTATAAGGAGAAACTTAGACTACTTTTGTTTTAGAAAAATAATTGGGGTTGTGCGCAAAAAAAAACACAATGAAATCTAATTTGATTTCCGACATGCACGCGAATTCGCGGGCACAGCTAGTGATTTCAAAATGTGCCTCGTATTTTATTCATAGACATTTATCTGAGTCAGTCATATTTTTCAAATCATAAGCATGTTCATTATCTCTGTGCCTGCAGCGTCGGTATTAGCACTCAACTATCTCATAAACACTTGTTGTCTCGCGTTTTCGCTACGGTTTTCCCCAAGTCCCTCAAACAGGTAAATACATGTGGGTTACTACTTCCTACGGTCAATTTAGTCATACATAGTTAGGAACATTACTGGACTCACATTGTCATTATGTGGTTATCAACAAGTATTCATTTAATTGTCTACAATCCTTGTTCCATAATATTGAATCAATGTGAAGCTACAAAACTATTTTACAAAAAAGTTTTTATTTTTCACTTTTTAGTTGTACCTACCTCGCACAAATTCGTATAACACTACTCGTTATGTAAATATCAGTGACAGGAAGTTATTATAATATTATCATCAATTTAAACTAAGTGAAAAAAATACGTATCATTGACAAATCTAATCAAAAACTACCCAATCAAAGTTAATAAAATTTATATACCCCTAAGGCTATTCATTAAAAATTCATTTTTGAAATTGATTCACAATTGCCGGAGTTATCGCGAGATATATATAAAATATACTAAACAAAATACAGTCGAACTGAGAACCTCGTCCTTTTTGAAGTCGGTTAAAAACAAAATTACACATTGGGAACTAAATTGTAACTACTCATTGATACATTATTATGCAACACAAATTGTAGACAGTATAATGAATTTGTGATCATTGTTATTCATCTTGTTTCTCATCAAATTGGAATACAACCATGTAGTACAGTCAACAGCAAAAGTAGATGATCAAAATCAGAAATTCAATACTAATTAACGGAGTTCGCGTCAGAACTGTGTCGCGTCGAAGTGATTCAAAAGTATGACACTGAGTCTGACATACTTTTGAATCACTTCGACGCCACACAGTTCTGACGCAAACTCCGTTCATTAGTATTAAATTTCTGATTTTGATCATCTACTTTTGCTGTTGACTGTACTTTCCCGGATGAATCAAGGTGTCAAAAACCTCTATTAAGGACAGCAGATTCATAATCTGCAACCTATAGTATTGTATAATTTAGAAGCATTTTTTAAATTTTCTAAATGTAAGAATGTCTCACTGGTGGTGGCGCGTGTGTTGGATCATTCGGTTCCCTACAAAATGGTTGAGCTGGGTGGTGCTGATCCACACGTCATGTTCTTGAACGGTTGCCGTCGGTTGATACTGGTCATCTCTTAACTGCCAGGGCTTATTTTTAATTTTATGGAATATGGAATGGGCAACTAGCTCCAACTTTCTGACTAACTGACCGACTATTTAATTTTGACAATTCAAAAGTGCCTGTAAATGGTTTAATCGAAATAAATGTTTTGAGTATGACTTTGATCGTTTTCCTGTTATGTTGTTATTCTAAGCCAACGCTGTTGCACTACAGGACAAAGGACTCCCTTCCTCTTTCTATTTTTCACAATCTACTGTTATTTTGGGCCTACCCTTTAAAAAGGAGTCCACCTTATCTCGGCAACTTTTTCTGGGCCCACAATTACTTATTGGCGAAATTTTATTAACATTACCTGTGGCAAAGGTTTGGTCTTATCGATGTGGTATCCCGCAATGTTCACAGTGTTTTGAGGCAGCTTCATCGCTCCTCCTATGGAGGGGTGAGAGTTGAGTAACATCAGAGATCCGTTATACACAGCATCTTCGTACGACGGCATCGTCACCCCTCGCTTGGCCGCTATCTCGGGGTAATAGCTATTGTAGGCCCTTTTTTCAAACTGGGATAATACTAATCTGGAAAATGGATGGGATAAAGTTGAAAACATATTTTTTTTTTTTAAGAATGCTCCTTGGACTATTCTTGAACTAGCTTGATTTCTTACATCCCCCCACAAAAAACCCCCTTCCCACAAAAAAGTGGCGAAAAAGATCCTGAGGTGACACGAGTTCCTCGTCCTGCTTACTCATACTAATATTATAAATGGGAAGGTAACTTCAGCCGTGAAAAGCTTAGATAAATGATTTAAACCTAGATGCAACAGCTCTCTGTTGCATTTAACCTTTTCACAGCTGAACGGATTTGGATAAAATTTGGGATACGGGTAGATAGATCTGGGTTGGATCTTGGGATACTTTTTACCCTGGTGTTATGTTACGTACGAGGCGAATTCGTGGTACAAAGCTAGTAATTAATAACAAATTGAGATAACTAATACGTTAGGCAAGCGTGGTAGTGGTGATTAAGGAAATTCACTCATGAAGAGCATCATCATCATCGTCATTATTTCAACCGAAAGACGTCCACTGCTGGACATAGGCCTCCTCCAACGGGTTCCTGCGGCCTTCACAAGGTCGTTGGTCCACCTTGTGGGAGGCCTTCCAACGCTACGTCTTCCGGTACGCGGTCGCCACTCCAGAACCTTTCGGCCCCATCGGCCATCTGTTCTGCGAGAAATGCGATGAAGAGTCTAGGTAACGATATGTACTTGCATAAGAAACATAACACCTTCACTTACAGCTGCAAGTTTTTTTTCACAAGCTTGTATAACCCTTCAGCTCTCTGCCAGAAATTCAGTGGGAGTTTGTTTTTTGTAAACATGTCTAAGGTATATGCTGGGTTGGTGATGCCGTCCATTACTCTTAGTGCATGCCAATGGGGCTCCGTTGAACACATCCAGATCAAAGGACAGTCGAACAGTGCTGGGATTCTGTGAAGTTAATAAAAATCTCCTTAATAAATTCTTATTCTCGATACAAAAATAGGCTAGTTTCCTAAAAAAATATAATTAGTCCGTCAGTTAGATTATCAAAAAATATTGAACCCGTATTTTTTCTTTTGTCATTTATATAAAAAATGATGAAGATATCGCCTGTTAAAGTTCCGCGTGACGTCACTTGCTTGCGACACTTTTGCAAGCAAGTAACGTCACGACCCCCCACTCCCAAATTTTGACACGCTTTATCTTTGTAATTTTTTGTTTGATTGGCGAAAGAAAAAATACGTGTCTATTATTTTTTGATAATCTAACTGACGGACTAAATATAATTATAATTTTTTTACCCAGGAAACTACCCTATTGACATCGCATCAAAAATCTGGAAGGAAAATCTACAATTAAAGAAAGAAAGAAAAAGTATTTATTGCGACTCGTTCAGGAAAATCACAAACTAAACTAAACACAGTCAAAAATAACAAACCGAATTATAAATATTTTTTTAAAGTAACAAAATTAAAAATGAAGCAGAATGTCCTACTCTAGGCCAAAAGGCTCCTATCTCAGCATAATGCTGCGACATTTAAAAAATACATGTGGTATAGATAGGGCCCGCTGTGATATCATGGGCATTTACAGAAATAAATAAATTATAAAATAGATTTATGTAAATGTTAGCAAATAAAATAAAATATTCATTTTTAATCCGCGCAATTAAGTAGCTTTGTACTGAATTACAGGAGGTGGGTGTGTATGAGCAGTGGTGGCAGTAACGGCCGCGACTTACGAGTTGTAGGTCGTAGGTTCGAACCCAGACAGGCGTTTTGCTTTGTGAATATTATTTCATCACCACTGCTCTCAAAACGGTGAAGGAAAACATCGTGAAGGACTAAAAATTCGAAGACATGTGACATTTACCGACCCTCCCTCGGCCCGCGTGGTAGATACGGCTGAGAGAGAGGAGGTCTGTGTACCTGTCCTTGTGCAGTAAGCAGTGGGAACATTAAGGGCTAATTATGAGCGTTTAGTAGTATCTGTTTACAGGCATCCTATCAGATATTTCAGATTTTATTCTAGGATAGCAACACTGCTGCGATACTTTTGATATTAGAGATCGCCTTGGTAACCACATCAAGTGGGCCGCTAGTTTGTTTGGCACTCAAATACATAAGAAAAAAAAAGCGGTTCAAGTGCCAGTTGGACGGACGGACAGCGGAGGCTTAATAAGGCCCCGTTGGCACCACCCTGTTCAGGGCATTTTGCACGTCCTTCTACACGAGCAGTCTGTGGGTGAATTATACGCAAAAGCAGTACAGCGCTCTACGCGTCCAATACAATAATGCGTTCAGGGTGCTGTTGGGGCTGCCTCGCTTCTGTAGCGCTTCGGGGATGTTCGCCGAAGCGCGCGTGGATTGTTTTTATACAACCATGCGCAAGCGGTGCACATCCCTGGTGCGCAGGGTGCGGGTCAGCCCGAACAGTATCCTGAAAGCCTTCGCCCAGCGATTCGACTGCCGGTACATGTATCACTGTGACATGGTACATGTACGGGATAATGTGGAAATATTGTTTTAATTGTTTTGACTTGTAATTTGTATTTTTTGGTATTGTATTTTTGTATTTAAATTGTATTTTTTGTATTTAATTGAATTGAATTGTAATGATTTTTTGGCATACCTGTCAAAAATATTATAATTATTATATTTAATTATTGTTTTGCTTACTTAGTTTGTAGTGTAATATGTATAGGTAGGTACTAACATAGTTTTAAGACCTTTGTAACTAACAATTATTATGAATGTTATATGTTGAATGTACTAACACTAGTGTTTAAGTTGTGTATGTAGGTATATACTAACAAATTGGATTTTATAATCTGAAATAAAATGAATTGAATTGAATTGTTGGCACGCTTTGGGCACGGAACCCAAACAAGCTAGACAATACTAGTAAGTTTTTGTAAATACAACTAGACTTACCCAGCATTCATTTCAGAGAAGAACCATTCTAAGATAACAGCATCAAACTTCTCATTAGGGTTACTAAATAACTCGACAACGGTTGGATCCTCCAAAAAGGCCTTATGGATCGTGAAAACGAAGTAGAGGAACATAACTGATTCTCCAAAATTATCTTGGCCAATTAAGTTCTTAAGCGTGAATGCTTCATCTGAAAATAAAAAAAAATAAAAAAATGTAAATGTATGTATGTACAGTCACGAGCAAAAGTATGTATACACTTGGCTTTATACAAAAGCGATTTACTCCTTTATTTTTGAATGAAATTGTATGTTGTTACGAACATAGCATTTCCGAACCCTTAGGTTTATGTAATGTGTCGTATTTCAACGTTGCATTCGTTATTTCAAGAATAAATCGCAATTGAAAGTTGCCAAGTGTTGACATATTGGTGCTCGTGACTGTAAATGTTTTGGAAATTAGGAATAACTTTCTGTACATCAAAGAATGGGCCAGCCATAAATATTAGCCGTAGAACCGATGACTGTTGGGTTACACGTGTTCTTGAGTGGAAACCGCGATTCGGAAAATGTAAGGTAGGACCTTCAGGGTGGCTGGTAGCAACTGGATGAGAGTTGTCGTAAATCGAATTGAATGGCGTACAATAGGAGAGGCACACAGACGGACGGACGGATAGCGGAGGCTAAGTATAGGTTTCCGTTGGCACCGGAACGGGTACGGAACCCTAAAAAGGATTTAACTAAGACTAAAGTCTATAGTAAAAAAAATCTGTTGATTGAAATAGTTGTCTTTCTTTGAAATAAGTTAAAATGTCCCCCGTCTTCTTGGACCGTTAATAGGACTTAAGCAATTGCTAAAATAAGATTTGCAAGAATATTTTGTTTTGAAACAAGTTCAAGGTTACACAATTTATACTGGAAATCATCATTACATCACCGATACTCCGACACGGAACAAAATCGTGTTATGGTTAATTAAGTGTTATGGATATTGCTAGTATTGTAGTTTTTTTTTTTTTGCGAACATGTCATTATATATTTATTTATATATAATTTATTGTACACCAGAAAATACATAACAAAAAATACGAAACATACAGTGGACGGCCCTATCGCTTTCTGTGATCTCTTTCAGGCAATCTTCACCTGTAGGTGAAGGTGTACCTTATTCCGTCATTTTGTATTACATAACATAATAGGCGACCGCCCCGTTGGTCTCGTGGTCGCGAGCACGACTACTGAGCGTGGGGTCCTGGGGGTCTTCTCCAAAGTGCAAAGTGCGAATGTTCGGATCGGACCGACACATGGCCGAACCGAATATTATTGAGAAATGCGAAAAAAGTTGGAATAAGCTCAGTTGGGTCGGGACCGTAGTCAATATTCGAAAGAGTGTAGGATCGGTACCGACCGAACCAAATAGTAACTTCGTAGCAGGAAACGGCCGAACATTCGGCCGATACTACTTCGGAGTAGACCCCCTGGTTTCGAGTGCTATTGGGTTTTTCCACACACAACAGCTTGGAGTTTGGAAGTTGGTGCTGGTCGTTGGTCCTGCACCTGATCTCTACCCGGTCGTGGCGGAATGCCGTCCCATCGGACTATGAGAGTATGGAAAGAGAGAGTGCACCTGCGTCTGCTCACATACTTGTGAATATAATATCTACCGCGCCGAAGGCTATTCTCTGTTAAGATTGGCCGTCATGGCCGAAATACGGTCTCACTATTATTAATAAGAAAAAAAGAAAATACGTTTATTTGCGGTAAACATGACGCATAAAAAGAACACAAATAGGTACACAAAAGAAAAAAAGAAGTTGGGGGAAACATGCGTCTCATCCACGCCAAACGATCGCTCAGCATAATGCTAAGACCCTATACTAATAACATAATATCACGATTGAATCAGAATAATCTGTGATAAACTTACTGTCTACATTTTCTGTCATAAATACTTCAATTATACGCGAGACATTGATTTCTCTTAGGTTAGGCACCACTTCGCTACGCGGAAATGACGTAACGTGGACAACCTGCAAAAAAAAAACAATATTAGATCAACGTTGTTATTTACCTAACAGAATATACCTAAGAAACTTGTGCTAGTGTAACTAGCGTAGTGTGGGACGCCCCCCAGCTAGATGGACGGACGACCTAAAGAAGGTTGCTGGGACGGACTGGATGCGGAAACTGGAGGACAGGGTGTTGTGGCGCAGCCTGGGAGAGGCCTATGTCCAGCAATGGACTGCGATAGGCTGAATTGATTGATTGATTAAGAAACTAGGGCTATTTTTGTGTCTATATAAGTGCAGCAGGAGCTAAGAAACAAGAAAAGAAATAATTTAAAAAAATCGACGGGTTGCACTCCGGGAGTGCCGGCAGAAGTGAAAACTTGAATATTAACGTTATGCATTTTTGATATTTTGGAATGCGGTCTGCTCTCCCTCTGTCTTACGAATTTTCGATCAGGTCACGTGTTCAACATTTTTTACCCATCACAACGAAAGTGCACAACGCCGCTAAAGAAGTTATCACTTCAAAAATTAAATCGCCACCAAAGAGTTAACTCAAAATTCTTTTTGGATACGATTTAATTTTCTTAAAGCCTCCTTTTTTGAAATCGGTAAAAATTGGTTTATTTTTCTGTGCTGTTTAACGTGAATCAGGCTCGAATATGTATTATTGATTGCAATCGAAAATGCTAATTTCAGATTGAACAATGGATCTGTACCTAAAACATGCACCTTAGAGCAAGGGCGAAGGATAGGTACAGACGCCAGCCTATCAAGGTACTACACAATACAATCTGCCAACTTTAATAGATTTTCAACTTTATCGCTAAAGCAAGTTCAAGGTTGACTGGGAAAACTTGACAGTTTCGGGTAGCTTGATGTGCTGGCATCTGTACATAAGTATTTGCCCTTTCGTTTATCGATGATTCGAGATCAATACTAGAATCTAAGATCCAGTATCAGCTGAAAATCAGCGTGGTGGTACACCTTATGTTGTCATCTGACATAATGCTGAGCTGAGGCCCTTTTGGCATTATAATCTTTGTTTTCTGTTTTTATTGTTTTAAGGTGTATTTATTTTTCTGTAATACCAATTAACGCATTTTTGTTTCTTTCAGTTGAACTGCACTTTCCTTTAGGGGTTTATATACATCATTTTATTACAGGGCGGCAAGGACATCGACGCACAAACTGTAACAATGAATTCAGCTCATGATTGTAGACCCCGATAGCGTAGATATTTTTATCGTAGGTTATTAACCCTAGATAACTAATCATTCGTCGACACGACGACGCACTTAAGCTCGAATGTGTCGTTTGCAAACTTCCCCACGCCCCCCTTGTTCCTCTATTTGTTTACCTTATTAATATCCAAAAACAGTGCAGGGCCCGACCCCCCCCCCCCGATTGCGTCTACACGCCTATTAGGAAGCTACTTATAGGCATCGCGTCGTCGTGTCGACGAATGATTAGTTATCCTAGGGTTAAAAAAAATATTGTTGTTCCAAACATTTTGACTGCGCACATTCCATGAAACAGCTGTTTTTTTTTTTGATAAACTACCAAAAAATTCAGCGCATGGCGTTTCAGAATCATGTTCTGAATCCACAGTAGCAGGTTGCGCGTCGATGACCCTGCCAACCTGAATACACCAACAACAATGTCACTTTTCGTATATCTATGGAAAAATATGTAAGTAAGGTACCGACCTCATGACCAGCTTCCAACAGTCGATTGACAACTCCACGTCCCAAAATGCTATGGCTCTTCGATGTCATAGGGTAACATACTAAGATTCGTAAAGCCTCACTCGATACTAGCAAACTTAATAAAAGTAAGCTGGCTGTTGTTTTGAACGTCATCTGAAATTAAAAGAGAATTTAAGTATAAAAAGTAAATAAAAATATTTATTTGACACTTAAAAATACATATATTGCCACAAATCTGATCCTAACGCCCAAACTAGGGCTGGACCTGTATTTTAGGGGTCAGCGTTCAGCCATGGGTTCTATTTTCAATCTGACAGCATTGAGAGTGTCGCTACAGAGTTGACAGCCAAGGTTATTGCCATTTGGTAACACATATAGGTAAAAATTAAATATAGGAATTACAATTAAAATTCCAATTATAGTATCGAATCGGGGGCGTCGGCCACAGGTTCCTCGACCACTGGAGGCCTAAGCCACGGACCCGATCGATCGATCCGTGAGGCTGTTAGTATTTGCTTACAAGCCCCTGTGAATGTAGATACGTGTTATAATAATATTATAACAATATCTTTGAACACACACACAGTCATCCTACTAATATTATAAACGCGAAAGTTTGTATGTATGGATGGATGTTTGTTAGTCTTTCGCGCAAAAACTACTGAACGGATTTGGATGAAATTTGGCACACAGTCAGTTTATAACCAGGATTAACACATAGGATACTTTTATCCCGATATTCCCACGGGATCGAAACTTATGTGAGTGAAACCGCGGGGCGCAGCTAGTACAGCAATATCTTGAATACACACACTCTTAATATTACGTGCGTACTAGCGTGAAGATAAAGATTAACTGATTAGATTAGAAAATCAATCGTTTAGCAACAGTTCTGTCGTACATGCATAATTTATCTTTAGGCAAGTATCAGCGAAAAATGTTATTCCATACGCGTGTAAGTTATAAATAGTATGCCTATATCGTCATTATCTGGGTTACTGATAAATAATAATAATAATTATCAAACACACACAACCTGCAAAACACTATAGCAGAAAAGCTGTCAAAATTTACAGACTTAAAAATAGGGTAAGCCGAATGTGGTGTGGCAGCGTTACCTCCCATTAGTAGTCTCAACCACGGGTGTCATTCCCAAACAACTGCACTAATCTTTAAAAACGCTAGACTTAACTCCTTCCACCTACCAAACCCTACAGAAAGCTGCTAGTCTGAACACTTGCAGATTGTCCGGAAATTCCTTCAGAACGACAATGATGCCCAAATATCACACCCACAAACATCATCATAAACACAAAGTCTAAACATATCATCACACCATAATATTTTATCATCTATCGCTTAGGTTAGCACTTGGCTTCGGCCCGTGTTATTCTATAAAACCGGCAAATCAGTGCCGAGATACAAAAATGTATACCAACAAATGATTATAATAATAATACTCTCTTCACAAAGCTGACTTAAAGTTAATGTGTACAAGAATGTCTTAGCTGTATTCCACCTTTGTGAGAGACTGGTGCCTGATGTAGGGAGGTTGGGAAAAACCTGTGTTACAGGTCACCAGGACCCTTCCACGGCTAGGTTAAACAGAGATACCGTGCAAGAACCGAAATAAACAATATGCATAACAAAAATTAAAACTATATACTCGTAAGAGTAAACGATAGGCTTAATACAAAAGAAGAAGTAATACCAATAAAAAATATCTACCTCTAATTCTGCAGGAGTTATTGAGTCATGTTTTGATGTGTGGTGAGTGTTTATCTTGTGTGAAGTGTTAGACTAGTAGATGTATGTATGTGAGTGATTCAAATGAGCAGTGTGTGAGTGAAGGTGAGTTTCCTGTAGTGAGTGCAGTGATAAATGTTAGTTATATGCATGCCATTGATAAATAAATATGCTGCGAATATCATTGCAATATGTCATGTTGCGAGCCACATGTTTCTCGCTGCCGTAGAAACAATATTGTGTCTGAATGCAAACAGCAGCCTAATAGCGTAACACACTTTCAATCACGAACTGAATAATTTTGAAGGATGTTGTTAATCATTTGCTTCATATGATCGAAAAATTTGTCTGCTCAAACATGTAACCAACGCAATGAATGTTGTTGAACTGTCAAAAATAAACCCATTGCCACTATTCGTGTCTTAGGCAATTACTTTACTCCTGTGTCGTGGGTGCGTTTAAAAAGATTTAAACTCACAGACACAAACAGCCAGACCCGGGACCACTACCTGAACAATCGTGGGTTGCTGAAACCATGTTGCGGTACTTTGTTTCTCAATGAAAATAGGGCTTTACCCTGAAGTAGATAAACCCCATTCACCTATCGTCATGTTCGAAAGATTATACGAAGTTATGTGAAGAAAATTACTAATCTACTTGCTTTTGCCCGTGGCTTCACCAGTGTGGATGTCGAACGAACTACCGGGATTAAATTACCCTATGTGTTAATCCAGGTTCTGAACTATCGGTGTGCCAAATTTCATTCAAATCCGCTCAGCCGTTTTTCGCCAATCTGGAACATACATCCAGACAAACTGGCAAACGGATAAAAAAAAAAAATACTTCCGGCTTCAGACTTGTTCCCAAACCTCGTAGCAATAAGTTTTTTTTGAAATATTTTATGTACAGTTATGACTTCGTTACTATTTTATTTGTATAAATTGCAACATATGTTTGAACAATTCGTCTGTTTAGCAAAGTAAATAACGCAATGAATGTTGTTGAACTGTCAAAATGAAAGGCCTTGCCATTGTACGCAATTATCCCGCTGGTCATAACACAAGTTTGACCTTGGACTCTACTTACAAAAGATAATTGGGTTCAAACTGCCCGTGGCAGTCCGAAATCTGCTAATACGAGCTTACGAGCAATTTCTGAAGATGGATCACAAGGAAACACCGTGTTGTTTTGTTACAAATCCGAAAATAAACGAACCTAGATAGGAAAACGAAAATTCACAACACAAGTAAAGCATAGTTACAACAGCATAACTTTATTCCTATAATGTTCACACTGCTGGGACACAGGCCTCCTTTCTATGTTTAGGAGTGGGCCGTAATTCACCACGCGGGCCCAGTGCGGGTTGGTAGATTTCACATGTCTCCGAATTTATGGTTCTAGGATATGCCGATTTCCTCACGATGTTTTCCGTCACCGTGTTGAGAGTAGTGGCGATGAAATAATTTACGCCAAACTGGACCAACAACAAAGACTGGTGTTACTTTAATAAAAGTAACGCCAGTCTTATAATTATATAAACAAAAAATCACTTACTTTTAAACACGTATCACCATAAATAAAATGTTCACACTATATTGTCAATATTATTATACCAATAAACTTTATCGTAGTATATATTCAAGCGACTTCCTTATTATCATCGCATCACTGTCTGGCGTGTAGCACCATTGATAGTTCCAGGCTGACTGAATAACCACAATAACTTGCTATGTCGTAAGCATCTCCCGATACCTACCTGTGTATAGGTACCTATGTGCATATATACCTATGTGTAGGTGAAAAAAAACGTACACGTGCAAGATTGTTATTAAGAGTTATATCTAATCCCTGAAATTGGTCGATCACCGTGACTCGTTTACTGAAATTTACGCTAAACAAGGGCTAAATCACAGAACCGGTCGTAGTGGAGGTGCTTGGGGGAGGCCTATGTCCAGCAGTGGACGTCTTTCAGCTGAAATGATGATGATGATGATGACGAAGGGCTAAATCAATCAAATGAAACCTGCTGCAACTATAATCATTTTGTGATGAAATGAAGTGAGAGTTTAAATTTTTTCTAAATTAGTCACAATGATTGACAGATTTCGGAAATAAACCAAGGATTATATGAGTTATATTTATAGGTACACATTATCTGTTGTTTTTACAATGTTGTGTGAAAGATTAGGTTTATGATGTTTTTACTTTTATTTACAACTAGCGTCGTAAGAGACCAAAATATGTATATTAAAATAACAGTCACATTTCATAAAACTTCCCTATATCCCACTAATATTATAAACGTGAAAGATTGCATGGATGGATGGATGTTTGTTACTCTTTCACGCAAAAACTACTGAACGGATTTGGACGAAATTTGGCACACAGATATGGTTTATATAGCTTTTTATACCAGGATTAACATACAGCTTTTTATCCCGATATTCCCACTGGATCAAAACTTATGCGGGTGATACCGCGGGGCGCAGCTAGTACTAACATACAAAAATGTAGTTTTGGTCTCAGCAGCCAAAATATAAAGAGAATCAGCCCAAGTCAACTTTTCAAAAGGTATTGTATCTACAATACATTTTGAATTAAAATTGAAATTAGAATTTAGTTAAGTACTGCCCCGAAGACACCTGTCTTCGGGGCAGTACCTAACAAAATTCTTGACCACTGTCTCAAAACCATGTCGACCCACAGGATATCTTCAGGATGTCCACAGGAAGATAAAGTAAAAATAATATATTTATTGAACAGAGACAGACAACAAAAAGTCCACACTGACATAAACAAAAATATTTAAAAGACGTTAGTAACAATATATCTTTTAACCTATGTTAGTACTTATATAGTCGGTTGTTAGTTATACTATAATGTGTTTTGCGTATAGTAACATCATAGAGGTTTTTAGTCAGTAAGAGTCTGACAGACCCCGTCGCCCGCCCCAGGGCGGCGGACATCCATGAGGATTTTCCACCCCGGAAAAAAATAAAAAAAAGGTTGCTTATTTGGTGGTTGGTGGTACCTAATGAACGAAATCGCGCGAAATGAACGTGAGACTGGCGGGATTAAAGTTGTCAAAAAATAAAAGGCCCGTTTTGACATTGACAGTTCTTGTAGTTAATAAAGATCAAATTCGCAAAACACGTATTCGTTTATATGACACTGACAGGTGTCAAAACGGGCCTTTTATTTTTTGATAACTTTAGCTAAGGAATTGACGTGATTTCGAGTAAGGAATCGTTAAGTGGTCAAGTGGTGGTGATGGTAGTGAATTAGTGTCCTGATGGTAAGTGATGATACGGACCACGACTTGGACGAGGAAGATGCATGCTTACCTGGAAGTGTATTCATTTATTCTCGGGACATGAAGATCTGCATAAAACTTGTTGCTTACTCCGTCCCTCGCTCCCGTACCCTGTCCTTCAAACTTCCATCATTCACTGCAATTACGTGGACCATCTGTATTAGGGACCGGTTTACGATGTTCCTGTGGAGGAAACCTTTTTGTTTCTGCGAGTTCGAAGTCTGCCGCAACGGTGCCGGAGTTAATGGGTTTTTGAAAGCCAGTTTTAAATTGAGTATTGTATTATGGCTGCATCTTATTTTGAAAGTATGTTGGTAAATCTCATGACGATATTAGGTATACGATTTGCTGCAGGTATTTTGCTTCGATTTTTTACTTTCTGCATCAAAACACAGCCTAAGAGATGTGATCGAAAATATTATGTTTTACTACAATATGTTCTAATATAAGAAAGAAATAAAATACATTTATTTGCGGCAAACATGACGCATAAAAAACAACAAACACAAAAAAAAATAACAAGTTGGGGCTCAGCATAATGCTAAGACCCTATACGAGACAGAGCCCTAGCGCTGGTTTTTAGCGGCAGCCGGCGTTGACGTGATGACGTCAACCAGTGCAGCATGCAATTCATCATCTGCCTAGCCTTTTCCCAACTATGTTGGGGTCGGCTTCCAGTCTAACCGGATGCAGCTGAATACCAGTATTTTACATGAAGCGACTGCCTATCTGACCTCCACAACCCAGTTACTGGGTAATACGATACCCCTTGGTAAGACTGGTTGTCAGACTTTCGGGCTACTGACGACCCGTAACGACTGTCAAAGATCCACGAATGACAGCCGGGACCAACGGCTTAACGTGCTTTCCGAGGCACGGAGGGGACTTGGTATGTGAAAATGGTCACCCATCCACGGACCAACCGCGGCAAGCGTAGCTTAACCTGATCGATCGACCCGTGCGGCTGTTATTACTTAGCCACAAGCCCCTCTCACAAACAGTTCATTTATAAAATTAAATTGTGCAGTGCAGCATGCAATTATACATAAATAAATAAAAACAACAATCAAAACAAGAAATAAAATAAACCATTGCAACATCCACCACGCGGGCCCAGTGCGGGTCGGTAGATGTCACATGACATCGAATTTTTTGGTTCTAGGCTGGTTTCCTCACGATGTTTTCCTTTACCGTTTTGAGAGTAATGGTGATGAAATAATTTACACAAAGTAAAGCGCCTGTCTGTGTTTGAATCTACGACCTACAACTCGCGGCCGTTACAATTTGTTCACCAGAGCTCCTCTATTTCTCATTCCCTTAAAAAAAAAAAACGTTGCCCCACACTAGGAATGTATCTGTATCTTAGGTGCATTTACAAACATGTAAACTCACATACACAAACAGCCAGACCCGGAACAACTACCTGTAAATATTTGTTCCGTGCGGGAATCGAACCCGTGACACGGAGCGCAGCAGTCGATCGCTCAGCCACTGCGCCAACCGTCTCGTCCTATATACGAGGGGCTCGTAGCAAAATAATAACTGCCACACGTCGGTCGATTCGTGGATGGGTGACCAAGTCACCATTCATTACATATCGCTTAGGAACGCACGTTAAGCCGTTGGTCTCGGCTGTCATTCTTAAATATTTGACCGTCGTTACGGATAGTCAGATGCCCAAAAGTCTGACAACCAGTCTTACCTTTTTTATTTTTGCTTGGCTTCTAAGAGTCATAGCATGTTAAATAGCGTATAGCTTGACGCTTGAAGAAGTGGGGTATCAATGCAAAAATATTTTTTTAAATCCGACTTTAGTTCTCGAGATTAGCGCGTTCAAACAAACAAACCGAGACCTCTCACAGAGAGGAGGCCTGTGTCCCAGCAGTGGGAACGTTATAGGCTGATTATGTTGTATGTAAACAAACAAATAAACTCTTCAGCTTTATTATTATTATAAAAATATATAGATTATAACGGGTGATTTTTTAAGAGGTATAGGATTTGATTTTCAAAAAAAACACAAACAATTTGAAAAATTTGATGAAATCTTTATTGGAATCGATAGAACGATCAATATAATTTAATGTTTGAAGATGATTTCATGCAAATGCTGGCCGCGGCTCCGGTTTAGATGGCCCATTCGCAAGGCCCAATTTCGGCACACTCTCTCCAACATATCAGCCGGTATATCACGAATAAATGCTTCAATATTGGCTCCCAGTGCGTCAATCGTTGCTGGTTTATCCCTGTAGACATGAGCCTTAACATGGCCCCACAAGAAATAGTCCAAAGGCGTTAGATCACACGATCTAGGCGGCCAATTGACGGGCCCAAAACGTGAGATAAACTGTTCACCGAATGGGCCATCTAAACCGGAGCCGCGGCCAGCATTTGCATGAAATCATCTTCAAACATTAACTTATATTGATCGTTCTATCGATTCCAATAAAGATTTCAACAAATTTTTCAAATTTTTTGTGTTTTTTTTGAAAATCAAATCCTATACCTCTTAAAAAATCACCCGTTACGTATAGATAAAACACAAAATACACAGTCATAAGTCCAGTAGAGTGACTTTTCTTAAAAGCTAGCTACATACTAGGAATAGGTACTTTCGGTCCCACTCCTAGGTCCTTTGAGAGATTAACAACTACTTTGAGGGTCCCCTTCTATACGGATTGAGGAGTGGGTGTTTAAGTCCCAAACACCGATATTACGAACAAGAGCAGTTCAAAGTTCGAAGTTTAAGAAGACTTAGTTCACACAGATCAAATAGCAAGTGCATTTATATAGAACACACACATGCAATATTGATTATGATAATAATAGTCCTTTGTTTATTTTATAGCCCCGAAAGCCAATCAATGGCGCCTTATTTTAAAAATTACGTCAATTTACGTCAGGCGCTGACTAATTTGACAGGACTAAAATAATATTTATCTTCTGTTCTTTTCCTAATGAAATAGAAAGAAAAGATGCAATAAACTTAAAAAAATAATTTGTGAACAAGGGAATCGGCGCCATTGTTAATTAGCAAAATGTTGACTCAATGAATCAAATGCAACCTGATCTAAATAATCGTTTTGTAATAAAATTACTACGAAAATTAAATCAAAATCAAAAGTCATTTATTCATTTTTTTTAAGAAGTAGAAGGTGCAAGGAACTCCCCAGCAGCTGTCTGTTCAGTTAGAAAATCCTTGATTCTATGCAATAGTAGGTATGCACAGTAATTAACATTACGAGACACAGTACATTAAATTAAATTATGGTCTTAAATAAAAAATAAATAATTTGTAGTGTTAAATGTATTATTTTACTATGTTTTTCAAAGTGTACAATAAATTATATATAAATATTATATCCCACTAATATTATAAACGTGAAAGTTTGTATGGATGGATGGATGGTTGGATGGATGGATGGATGGATGTGTGTTACGCTTTCACGCAAAAACTACTGCACGGATTTGGATGAAAATTGGCACACAGATAGTTTACAACCAGGATTGACACATATGCGGCTGAAACCGCGGGGCGCAGCTAGTAATATTATAAACGTGAAAGTTTGTATGGATGGATGGATTTTTGTTACTCTTTCACGCAAAAACTACTGCACGGATTTGGATGAAATTTGGCACACAGATGGTTTACAACCAAGATTAACATATAGGATACTTTTTATCCCGATATTTCCATGGGATCGAAACTTATGCGGGTGAAACTGCGGGGCTCAGCTAGTATTAATAATAAAAATCTGCCTTAAACATAACTGATGAAATGTGGGTGTACAAGTAAACCTCTGCTGAAACCTTTGGGGAAAACAGACGTGATGTTATGTTACGTTGTGTTTGTTAAATACATCCTACTACCTACCCACGTGTACCTATAGACAATATCTGTCATCTCATAATGTAGACGGGAAAGCCCTTGCGGTTTGCGCTGCTGCATTGTAACTCGACACTGTGAGGTCATGTCTTCGGTCTCGGGAGTTCACCTTCGAAATTATAATACACAGGTTATCCTCTATATAATACACAGCCATGTACTGCAGTATTTATGTTGTGACGTCATTGATTGTAACAATTTAATCGACCATTTAAGTGAGTTTTCAGTTTTTTATACAAACATGAATCGGTCTATCGTTTTTTTTTTGGTTTCAAGATCGCTCTTAGCGATAAGATCGCCCCTTTGTAACTACATAATATATCTGTAATTTATTTGGTGTACTTAATAAAGAGTAAACTATTCTTATAATATATTCCGTAGTTGCATGTTGAGATTAAAATAATATTTTCCTCTTGCTATTTTAAGTACTTTACTGATTGATCTAGAAATCGAACCTTACACTCTCCAAATTTCCTTGACACCATTACAAATACGTACCGATTGTTGGGAAAGGAAATAAAGTAATTAGCAATAGAGTAACTTGTTTATTTGTAACACTATCATATTTAACAAACATTACACATTATTCTCCATTGACATCAACCAATCTGCCTAGTCTTTACCCAACTAAATTGGGGTCGGCTTCCAGTCTAACCGGATGCAGCTGAATACCAGTATTTTACATGGAGCGACTGCCAATCTGACCTCCACAACCCAGTTACTGGGTAATACGATACCCCTTGGTAAGACTGGTTATCAGACTTTCGGGCATCTGACGACCCGTAACGACTGTCAAAGATCTACAAATGACAGCCGGGACCAACGGCTTAACGTCCTTTCCGAGGCACGGAGGGTCTTGGTATGTAAAGATGGTCACTCATTTACGGACGAACCGCGGCAAGCGTAGCTTAACCCGAACGATCTACCCGTGTGGCTGTTATTACTTAGCCACAAGCCCCTCGTTTTCCCAATTGACATGTTATAATGAAAAGAACATCATTTTTCTTTTTCTGTGAAGTAGTCGCTTAAACAATAATTTTATTGAGGTTCCATTCCCACATAACGTCATGTTACTTAAAGGTTACCTTATTTAATCACACCTGCAACAAAATCCATATCGGTCAGTTTAATTAAACACCTACTAGTATTTTCGTTTAAAACTAAACAGTCTCAAAGTCTTTACCTGATAGTTCTATTTGCATGTACCGTCATAGTGGAAAGCAATTTGAAACGCCTGGCACTCCGTTCATAGCAATCTGCGGATGGACGGCGCTGTTTCACGCTGCCTTATAGTTTGTAAAGGCGCTAAAATTGTGCTAGATATACCTTTTGTATCTTGCGGGGACGTTAATTTCGGTACTGTTTACTTTGGCTGAATATGGAAAGGTTCTCAAACTATATAAAGCCGTCCTATTATCAGTTAAGTGAAAAAGGAACCCTAAATAAATGAAGATAGTGGAAGGAGGATGATCATGCTCTCAAGGTAGGTATTTCCAACACCAGATAATTTTATCGGAGCAATAATTTTGAATTTTTGACAGTTCTTCCATACAAAAACTGTCAGACGCCAATTTTATTCCGCGAATAAAAATTATCTGTCGATTGAAATCAGCCCTTATTTGAGTTAGTATAAAATAATAGGTAAATATTAAATACTTGTGGGATCAAACCGAATAGTTTGCATAAACCGTGTTGGCAGCGCAGTTTACGATGCACATTAAAGAAGTCGATGGCGCCAGATGGGAAATCGAGGTGCTAATACGGTTCGAAATCTGTGGCAGTGTCGACCAGTTTATAGCTCTTTTAGAGGCACTTGTCTACGTTTTATGATTCCTTACTGTAGTTTATAGTGTTCAAAGGTGCTAACAGATCAAGTATTGATGACACTTGTGGTTTTGTGGGCTGTTAAGATGAATTTATTTCGGTAAATAACTAACTGTCCACTGGTAAATAACTAACCGTTGTTCTGCAGGGGAGTTTGTTGCGACATTTCTTCTTCCCAGCTAAAGCACTAGGAAGCGGTGAAGGGCGGGCGTTTTAGAGAACTGTCTTATGTAATTTGGACGTTTGAAAAGTGCTGATTCTCTGCCTAGTTTGAATAAATTTTAGTAATAAGGAAAATAATAAAAACAGGAAGCGTTTTTGCGCTCTCCTACTTATTTAAAATTTTGCCTACCCCTACTGGGTCCGTAGTTGTTTCTATAATATATTTTATATAAGCTAACCTTTAAAATAATAATAATGTACATGTGAAAAAATAAGCAAAAGAATCATAGGGCATCAAAAAATCAAATCAGAATGTCTCAGTAGGACAAAAATACATATTTTTCTCTGAGGAAGTAGTAATGAAAGATTATTGAAATACGTAGTTTTGTGGGCTTTCAAAGCGGCACTGCTAGCAAACTCTATGTCATTGGCAAATACTACATGTAAGACCTTTAAAGGTCTGATGGTAGATGCGACACTGCTTTACAAAGTATGAATGAGTTTCTCAGTACAACGTTGTGAGGAAACGATCCATTGTGCAGCGGAAATATATGGGAAGCAGTATTGAAAGTTGTGAAACTACAGATTATTTAGTACCTTGGAGGATGTCGATTTATTAATATTCGCCTGTTTTTGCAGGACAAAGGTCTCTTTCGTGCAGAGAAGAAATCTGATTCTTAGCGTGTTGATGGAAAAAACAACACCAAAAGATGTTGTATAGCTTTTTATATTAGCTAGGTCCAAAATACAACAATGTGAATACCATTTGCTGACATAAAAACAGCTGTTCTATACATTTTGACCGCGTAGGCGTTGCCCTTTTATATGAAACAGCAGTTTTTTTTATGATAACCGAAAAAAAAAATACTGCGGTAGGGAGTCTAGAATCATGTGCTGAATTCATGGTTTCTGTTTGCGAAGCGATTTACTTATTTAGATTACATGCACAGCATTACAGAATTGAATCCTAAGAAGTTGTACAGAACAAATTACAAACTAAAAAATGACACAAAAACATACTTAGGGCTGATTTTTCCAACGCCAGATAATTCTATCCGAGGATTAATTTTGAATTTTTGACAGTTATTTCATACAAAAACTGTCAAACGTCAATTTTATTCCACGAATAAAAGTTATCTGGCGATGGAAAAATCAGCCCCAAGTAGGCAGAAAAAAACAAAATTAACAAACAAAACACACTTGTAAAATAAACAAAATGTAACAAGTGACAAAAAAAACTATCAAACTATATAGGGAGATATAGTTTGATAGTTTTTTTACAAAACAAGGTTTTTCTTTCGATCAGGTTTAAACCACTAACCCAGTTATTGAATTAAGAATGCAGTTCTTTATACAAAACTGACAGCTTAGTTCGGTGCTAAGTTGTCATTTTAGTATTAAGAACTTCGAAAGTTCGAAATACAAACACTGGCTCAATAATTTAGGCTAGAACTAAAGTTAGGTTTCGTTTTGTAATAAGACGAAATATGTATTAGATATCTTTGATCCATCAAAATCTTAAACGTTCACGATACAAATCTATCCATCTCCCGCCACCACATATTTATGCTCGTGAATGTCTAAAGTAGGTGAATGAATTTCAACAACTATGATTTGTTACCTAATTTTGGTGGAAAAGTTTGTTTCTAGTTTTTTTAATAATCTAAGATGTTGATAAGCAAGAGATACGTATTCAGGTACATAAAATGTGAAAGAAATTTATTTATTCCTGAAAGCTTCTAATATATTGTCGACGCCAGAATTAGTACGACACCAAAATTGATATCTGACACCAAAATTAGAAATATTGACACCAATTTTTTTTTTACTGAAAAAAATTATAAATCATATACTTAGCAATAAAAATCTTATTTATAGTGAATAAATGTTTTAATAAAAAAATAACATAATGAGATCAATAAAAAAATAACAATCAACAAATACAACTTTCTTATTTTTCTGTCTTGTTAATTCTACAGTTTTTAATTTAAATGAATTGCAATCACCTCCTCTGACCTCTATCATCATCATCATCATGATCATTTTTGTTGAACTCTGCGAGCACGCGGTGGCATTTCACTCAAAGGTAGGGTTTTCCC
Organism: Apamea crenata; assembly: GCA_949629185.1. NCBI lineage: Eukaryota > Metazoa > Arthropoda > Insecta > Lepidoptera > Noctuidae > Apamea > Apamea crenata. Next base: position 11,504,791 of record OX451373.1, read on the forward strand.
TTCAGCTTTTTTTTATGATATCTTTCTCTTTCTTTTCTTCGCAATTCCTCTAGTTTGACGGGATCATTACTAATTTTTTCTTTTCTCTTCCTTTCTGCCATCCTTTTCCTCTCCAAGCACTCTGCGTGTGTCAACTTTGAATTTTTTTTCTTTGTCTTGCTGGAAAACAAATAATACCTAACTTAATGTTTTATTGCTATTGAAAGCATTTTTCATTCTAAGCGTACAGTGTACACGAACGTCTAAGAGAATTACAAGTGCAGAAATATAAATTCTCTTGTTTCTTCATCACTCTCAAGCTACTCGTAGGTATAATATACCCCGGTGGGTTCCCGCATTGTCGAGGCTCAGTAACCGCGTGGCTTGATTACCCACGTTGAAGCGAGGAGGAACCCGAGGAGGGGCCGCTCGTCAGAGCTTAGCCGATAAGTCGACGACGTAGCGGCCAACAGGTAGGTTGCGGTGTCGCTGGGGAGACATAGCAACTGAGGAGGGCCGCGCTGTCGTATGGGAGGCATCGCGACTGAGGGTTGGAGGTCGCGGCGGAAGAGGAGAGCCGGTATTGCAGTGCGCCGCTCTCCCTACCTTCCGTGGCCTTAACGGGGTCGCCGCCATCTGATGGCGGACCCTGTGGGGCCGCTAGGAAAGAGGAGTGTCGGTATGACTTTGGCCGCTCTCCCTATCTTCTGCGGCCGAAAAGTGGTAGGCGGCGGGGCCACTGACCTGACTCACCGCAAGGAAAAAGGGGACCAAGGGTGCCCGGACACAGGGTCATCTGTCGCCCATGTGCTGGTTTGGTCCCTGGGGTAGTCACCGCGTGTATTGTGTTCTAGTGCGCCGGTGATGTTGGGTAATCCCCAGAGGAGGGACCGGTGACGGACAGCCGCAGCGGGTTCGCGGATGAGTGCTAACCCGTGCCAGTGTTCCCGCCATAAGCGGCAGAGGAGGACACCGTGGAGTTTTAGTAGGTTGGGGTCCTACATAACTGCACTATCTCCCTGTGGTAGTGCAGTATGCATGAGCATTTCTCCACGGAAAAAAAGGTATAATACCTATAGGTATTATTGTACTTCCAAACCGAGTTATCTTATTATGGTTCTGTTTTCGTTTGTCTGTGAGTTACGTAACTCTAAAAACTAATTTTGGTGTAACTAAGCAATTTTGGTGATTGGTAAAATGCCACCAAAACCACCAAAATTGCACCACCAAAATTAGAATCTTGTTGAATATGTTTATTTAAAAAAAAACTACTAAGAATATACTATTTATATTTGTATAATTTTGAAAGCATACCAAACCTTTTTATTATAAATTTAAATTACAACACCGGCTTAGTCATAAAACGTTTTTAAACATTACACCAAAATTGCAGGTTTTTTGTCCGATTACTACGAAAAGACTTACTTACGTTTTTGGCGGGTATTCACAACAGGATGGCACACATCTGTCACTGCTGCGCGTGAGTGCCTGACTAAACGAAGTGAACGTTGGTAGCGTCGTCCATCTAGGTTTTTTCTTTATGAGTCACTTAATGATTAGATTACTCCCACCAAAATTTAAAATTTCGCGCGGACAGTCCTTTTCGATTTTCACTAGGATAAAGTATTGCCCTAAATGTAAAAATAAAACTTTCATTAGATAGAAAAACTAATACTGAATACAAATAAATTTAGTATTTTCTAGTAAACTAGTGTAGTTTCGTTTAAGCGGTGGTCATCTCCAGAAAAACAGATTGTGGACGCGCCACCAAACTTAGAATTATGCTAAATAACAATTTTTTTTTCACTACCAAAATGTTATCTACTAAAATATTGACGGCCTGATCAAGATAAGTACGCCTTCTTTCTTAAAAAAAAAATAACTTTATTGTACGTTTAGTTTAAGATAATATTTTCAGCCGCGCCGCCTAAAAATTATGATTGAGAAAATCACTCAGGTAGTAAAATATGTACATTTTATTAGTCCAAACTATTGCAGTTCTTCTAGAAAGACTGAATCCCGGATAAGGTGCAACATTTAAAGTTTTCAAAGGCAGGTAGTGCTGAAGGTTTGATGAGCTAAGCACTTTGTTCGTAGATCTCGCCTTTCCAATACAGTTAACACTTTTATTTGATTAGACTTGTCAGTAAAATGAATTTTATGTTCGAGCAGCTTTATGTTACGGCTTCAGTTGTTCTTGTTTTTTGATGCTATTAGGTAAAAGGATTCCGCTTTGCATGTGCTACTTTTCATTCATTATCACCATTAATTCAGCTGAAAGACTTCAACTGGTTCTATGCTTTTCGCTTCCAGTGGATTCCTGCGACTTTCACCCGGTGGTGAAAATGGTGAAATGGTTAAATGTTCCACCTTGTGGGAGGCCTTCCAAAACTACATCTTCCAGTACGCGGTGGCCACTCCAGAGCCGGCCTATTCTATAAAAATCTTACCGTGAAAAGGTAGATGAAGTGAGCTGTCATTCGATCTGATGCTAGGGATTGATACTGTTGACAGCTCACTTCACCAAAGTTTTCACGGTAGTGATTTTTACAGAATAGCACCGCGCAACCTTGCGGCTTCATCGGCCATCTGTTCTACGAGTAATGTGCCCTGACCACTACCACTTGAGCTTGGCAATTCTTCGGACTATGTCGGCTACCTACAATACAGAATGTGTAATAGCACGCTGCTGCTTGCTTTAAATCCTTAACACTAGGTAGTTTTAAGAGCATACTAAGAGATTATGAAACTTTGTAACAGCTAGACCAGTTTACATGTAAACTATGTAACTACTACACCAGTACCTGAACACGTGAACGTAACATAGCTGGCGAAATCTGTGCGCACTAAACACCTCTGTCCCATCCTTCGGGGAATTCAGGCGTGATGTTATGTTTACTTAGTACTAATTGGGTTAGGTGAAGCAAAGATGCAGCTGGGTAGTGGTTACGAGTTGTAGGTCGTAGATTTGAACCCAGACAGGCGCTTAAGTTTGTGTAAATTACCTTCATCATCACTGCTCTCAAAACGGTGAAGGAAAACATCATGAGGAAACTGACATATCCTAGAACCAAAACTTCTAAGAAATGTGACATCTACCAATCCGCACTGGGCTCGCGTGGTGGATTAAATCCCACTCCCTCTCACCAAGCGGAGTCCTGTGTCCCAGCTGTGGAAACATTATATCCTGAACAATAATCCTCACGAAGTAGGTATACTATGAATGGAAGTGGTTAAGAAATCCGTAGGTTATAATCATCTAGCATCTGGAATACAAAAGCAATGATGACCATGACAATTAATTTGGCATCTAAACCGAATCTCCTCAATAAAAACCGTAAATTCATTCCCTCACTGATAGATCACGCACCACCTTAGCCACTAGGTCCAGAAACATTATTTAAGAAAGGTGCTTTTTTTTAATCGTCCCCTAAAGGGGTTAAGGATGGAAGTTTGCATTTTTGTCGTTAGGAAACACCAACGGGCCTGTAGCAGGAAATCTCGATTTTTTGACAGAGCAACACTTCAGTGGATTACACTCTTGCGGAGCAAGGGCGAATCTTTAGTTCAACTATATGATTCAGTAGATAAGTAGCTATAAAACATCTTATCATCATTCTCCCTTATCCCGATTTATTGGTGGTCGGCGCAACCTGTCTTTTTCTGCCATACTTCTCTATTAAACGCCATCTCTATAGTCACCCCTTTCTAACCATATCATCACATAAAACATTTATTTACACCATAAATCAATACAACCCATTCTATTCACGCCTGTCGGTTAAATATAAATAGCTCGAAAACTGCTAAATTTTTCAGCTAACGCTTGAGAGTACGTAAATACGAAGCTGCAACATTGGGCGTCCTAGTCAGTGCGCCTTCAGCCCGAAAACTGATGGCGGTTCATCGTCTTGTATTATTGAGTTTGGGACTGATTCACGGGCAGGGAGAGTGGGCAACAGGACCGTTAAATATATAATAAGTATTTATAATATAGGCCAACGTCTCAGTTAAGCAACTGAGACGTTGCTTGAGGTAGCTGCACGGTGCGGGAGTGGTGATAGTTGTCACAAGTTGACAAATCACTGTGTTCTTGCATGACGTCACCACACCCCTCCCGCACCGCGCTGCTGCCTCAGGCAACGTCTTATGGCTATAGTAAGAGTAATGCTCGAAGAATGGGAAATGCAGGCAAAACCCAATTTTGCAATACTGATGATCACTATTGTTATTTCACACCGATCCCCTCGTAAGTACCATATTCAAATTTTATTTATGTTTCAAATTGACGTTATTTCAAGTTAAACAAATATCAACTTTATTTTAATGGTTATTAAGTTGATTTCAGAGTGACTAGCACGATTTAAAAAGTTATAAAAATGTTTGAAGTTGTAGCGTAAACTGAACTTTATTGTGTAGGACTTAAAGTTATTTTTCCATAAACTCATATTTGCTTACATTTTTGGCCAATATGTCGTAATTTTATTTTATCTAGGTTGTTGTCAAGATTTTCATTTGTCAGCAAGGGCACAAGGGTGACAAATGAAAATCGCTTGCTTTTACATTAATATTGCTGGCGTCCACTGGCGGCATGGCACGGCAAGGGATTTTTATGCGACTAATAGAAAATATAACATAAGAGTATGACAATAAAATTGAAATTTCATCGGCAGCAATGATGCCGCGGTATCCTTAGGCAGGCCGCGACGTGCTTTGGCATCATCATTGAAATTTCAATTTTATTGTCATACATACGGCACAGCATGGCAAGCGATTTTTTCTTCTTCTCTCCTTCTTCGCTACTTCTTACACGAGTACACGAGCATGAATTTCATCATCTCCAAACTTTGATAAATTAACATTATACGTGCCTTACATTCATTCCATCCGTGTGTCCCCAAAGTGTAACAGACATTTGTATTGATGAGCGAGCACGGCGCGAAATCCAATGTTTTGATATCAGACCATTGAATAACTCGACCCGAAGTAGAAATACACGAAAAGAGAAAGAGTTTATTTATGCTGTAGTTTTCCCACCTTCGTTTCGTTTTCGATTTTTGCCGAAATGAAAAAGGTGAGAATTTTTCGTGAAGTTCGTGGAAAGGCACTTTGTAGATCTTGATTTTAGCTAGGTAGGAGAAAAAAATAAGATTATCATGATTTTAGGGTTCCGTACCTTAAAAAAAAAGACGGAACCTTTATAGGATCACTTCGTTGTCCGTCACCACTGCTCTCAAAACGGTGAAAGAAAACAACGTGAGGAAACCGGCATGACCTAGAACTAGAAATTCGAACATTTACTAACCCGCACTAGGCCCGCGTGTTGGAATACTCTTTCCCTCTCACCGGGAGGAGGCCGGTGTCCCAGCAGTGGGAACATTTATGGGCTGATTATATAAACTCATGTGTTATATATTACTTTCATTTTATCTTTTTATCCATTGTGGGTTCCAGGACTGGGAGACGAAGTGTCGGTCATCCGGGGGCAAGATGGGCGGACGACATTGTCACCATCGCGGGTAAAACCTGGATGAGGCGGGCAAAGGAACGTGAGGATTGGCACATGAAAAGAGATGCCTATGCTATGAAAAAACGGAACCCTTATAGATAGGATCACTTTGTTGTCCGTCCGTCTATCTGTCAAGCTCAGCAGTGGATGCCGTCGGGCTGTGGATGTTGATGATGTAACTTTCTAAGCTGTGGTCCATTGAACTAAAGTTTTGTAACAAAAAATATATTTATAAGGGCTTTGAGGGTCCGTGCCACACCTATCAGACCGCCATTTTGTTTTTTTAGGGTTCCGTACCTCAAAAGGAAAAAACGGAACCCTTATAGATAGGATCACTTTGTTGTCCGTCTGTCTGTCTGTCAAGACCCTTTTTCTCAGGAATGCGTGGAGGTATCAAGCTGGAATTTATATCAAATACTCAAGTCTACTGACCCTTGGAGCTGTGAAAAAATCAAACTTCTAAGTCAACGCAATCAAAAGACAGCCGTTTTGCCGCAAATGTTCGACACTCGCAAGGGAATCAAAGCCTACAGGGTACCTACTTCCCGTGAACTCAGAATCTTGAAATTTGGTACGAAGCAACGTTTTATAGCACAGATAAAGGAAAAATTGCGAAAACCGTACATTTTTAGTTACATCATATTAATTAAATTTTAATCATTTTAAATTGTACGGAAACCTCGGTGCGCGAGTCCGTCTCGCACTTGGCCCCTTTTTTTTTCAAGATAGCGGTCACGCATGGAACCTATATAAATTGATAGCTGACATCAATGCAAACAGAAAACTAAGTAGAACCAAACCCTGTAAAGTTTCACGTTTTCCCGTGACATCCAAAAAACCAAATGGCGTGACAGTAGGTATGCCAGACTCCGTATAAAAATCTTCAATCCCCTTTACCTATACCCACTGGAAAAAACCATCAGACTTAAATACCAAATAAACCGTATTTTAAAGCCGTCAAAAGGCCTTAATCAAGTAACATGAGCAGCTGCTCATATTAAATTCTCTCAGAAAACGTTGTCCAGTCCTCGACAAACCAATCGGTCGCCACAAACCGGCAATCTCTAGCTATGCCGTTTAAATTAAAACGGTTGCCGATTGAATCGATACGGCCGCTAAGAATACGTTCACAATGAAGAGGGTTATTTAAATTGGCGGCCAGTTTAATATTATAAGAGTAATGGGGGCCTGATGATGGACCTGGCAGGACCGGTGGTGTCTCAGCGGTAATTTTGGACTTAAGAGAGTCGAAGTGGCGTAGCTAGCGGATTTGAACCCAAGCGCAGACCTTACTTCGTGCAGTGTATTGTGGCTCACTAATTCTAACACTGAAAATCCCTAAATAAAGGCCAAAAGTGGAAACGTTATAACATGTTTAAGTCAATGAGTATCAGAATCTGATGATACCTGGATTGTTGCTTTAGCAGTAGGCTTCACTAAAAAAAAAAAACAAATCCCAAAACACAGTCAGTTGTTTGAGATACAAGGTAACAACAGCAAAAAAAAACGTACTTTTGAAAACATTTTTCCCACTTTTTAACAAGGAAAAGAATGACAGCCCATATTTCTTACGTCTTCCAACAGACACGAAAAACCGTAAACAAATTACCGTCTCTACAAACCGGTGTGGATTTGTCCCAAGCGTGGCAACATGCGACCCTTTGCATTTCAAATAAGGAGTCCGTGTGCTGGTTGTTTTAGGGCGGGCCGTAACCGCCTACACTCTACAGCCTCGGCGGATGAGCTCGTTGTGTAACGAGAGGAATAGTTTCATTGGAAATAGAATAAAACTGTGATAGTTTTGGTAATGGAGGTCACATGTTGGTGTTCTTTAACGGCTCCTTTTTTTTCTGCATGTCGCTAGCACGACTGTATTTCAGAGAGGCAATTCTCGTGATTTTAAGAACGTTCACAGTCTGATCTCAGTCTCAATCTGTCAAAAATGTATCTAAAATCCCGACATTTTGACAAGTTTTTGACATTTTTTTTGTCGCCGAGATGAGGCTGCGATTAGATTTTGACCGTTTTAAATTACGAGAATTGGTCTTCAGATCTTGTTGGCACAAAACTTTGCCACTTCCACGGCGTCGGCGCGGTGGCAGTGCAGAGGTCACTTTGACTGGTCACTTGGACTCCTAAGGAATTTTGTGACGTGGACACGTTTAAATACATACACAAACAGTCATACCCGGAATAATGGCTTCTGCAGAAAGACGCCACGCGACCGTGCGACGCGATTCTAGTAGAACAATTCGTAATAAAACTTCATAGAAATTGTACCACTAGAATCGCGTCGCAATGTCGCATCGTGTCTGTCTGCGAGAACCTTAGCTCTCGAGAAGTGAGAGTTGAAGGATTCGGCAAGTGTCTTAAGTGATCGTCGGTTTTGTGGTTATTAGTGGACCTTTTCGACGACGTCCCATCAAAATCATCATTTCACCTAAAAGACGTCCACTGCTGGGCGCGCCTCCTCCAGTCGTATTTCAACCGGCCGGTTTTTGCAGGATTCCCGCGACCTTTACCAGACGATGTTTTCAAGTTTATGTTGATAACAATGGATTTCTTACATATATTTCTATGACATGCTTCGTTGGTTTAGTTTCAAGCGCGGCTGCTGAGTAAGATGACCTGGGTTCGATTCTTGAGGTTTACATTGTTATTCTATGTTTCTGTTGTAGGTTATTCATAGTTGTAGTCTGGAGTATAGATTTATGCGGTAAATAGAAATAAGCGACCCGAGGCATGTGAGTGCAGTACAAAGTCAAATTTAATTAGCTAGCCAAGCTCAGCATACTTGATGGGTACACAAACAAAACAAAATTTATTCGGGGTTTTTTTTTAAGTATAGTCTTTACTCGAAAATATCAAATTGTCAAAAAATCCTTTTATTTTAAATGTAAGCCCCACATACGTTAAGGATATCTATATCTTAGCCAGCGAAAACAAAAAAAAGGTGTTTTTTCAACCCATACTGTAGGTATCGAAGCTCCCAGTGGTCGTTGACCCCACTAAAAAAAGAATAAAAAACAAAACATCAAAACATTTTTGTTTTTATCTTATCGTGTTTAGATATACAGTCGATAGTCATCACGTCTGCAGAATTTCGCTAGCTAATTTAATTAGGCCCTGCACACACCTCTCTGCCTATACGTTCGAGGAAAACAATAATTATAGCGCTAAAGCCCCCAGTGTGCCACTATCAGTTTACCCACTTCCCGATTCTGTTACCTCATGCGGTTAGACACAGCAAGAGGCCTGTTTGTCTCGTTCCTCACTCCCTCGCTACTCGCTTAGCATAAACTATTTGGGGCCGACAACTGTCTTCATTGGAATAACTAGTAGCTATCTTGTTTCTGTTTTCATTTGTTTTGGGGTTTCTTGTAGCTTTTGGGGAAGGTTTTTAAAAAGAACCCCAGGACGTGAAAAGATATATCTAAAAGGGGGTAAGTCTATTGCTACTATTCAAGCATAAATCCGGATTCGTGCTGCCATTCCGAATTTCCTCGCGAAATAACTCAATAACATTTTTCCTGACCTGCACGCTTAGAATGAACACCATAGAAACGAGTTTTGTCGAGGGAAGAATAGACAAAATTACGGATTGTAGACAGATTTCAAAGAAATCAAGACAATAAAAAAAAACTATTTTATCTTTCATATTCTATTCTATCTGTCATCTTTTCTTCTGGCGACAAAACCCGTTTCTATGGTGGTCAGGCTAGGCGTGCTGGGGATCGAACTCAAGACCATAACTTTAACGAGGAGTTTCCTTTTCTCTTTGAACTTTTTAATGTGACGATTAACTAAACCACCTTCTTGAAAGTTTAATTGCTACAGTTTTAATTAGCACTACCAAACAAAGTGCGGTCAACCCCTTTGTTTCCATACGGAAAACTTTCTCGTGGAAACGATGAAACATTTTTAATTTCCGAACTCTATGACTAACTAGCTCAGTTTCAAACAGCGGGCAAAAATTTTCGGCAACAATTAAAAAAAATACATTTCACCTTGTTAGACTGCCGTTGCTAACTACGCTGTGGTAATACTGGACTAATTAAATTGCACTGTGACTTTGACAGCTGTCGGCGACAGTACTTTGCAGCTCAGGAGTTTGGCTGTGGAAAAAAATTGTAGAACGTATGTTTATACGACAAGCTTTTAAGTTTTCTGTATAACTGACTGTATTTTCTATCCTAAGGCTCCAATTTACTAGAAGAAAATGATGGTAATTCACCTCTGGATTCTTCACCGATTTTAATTACCATTACTTAATTTCAAAAATAATCTACAAGACGCTCAGTGTGTTATTAAACTGTCAGAACTGTGATACTTGAAAAAAAATGAAGGTTTCAAGATTTAGATTTAATTTATTTAGAAGAAAAAAAAAGAGGACTGATGATTTTTATTGTACTTTTTCAATGAAAAATATGAAAGCGCGCCCGTTGGTGGTTGGATAATGTGCTTCTTGTGTAAAATGTACGGACGGACAATCTACATCGGCGAGCTTTATGTGTGAATCTGATCTCTGTCGTCAGTGTTCGTGATTACCCAACCAAGGGCGGGAAAACCCGAACGCAAAGGTTTTGTTTTTGTTTGATTATTTACTTTTATTAAAGAATTTTAAAATTTTGTTTAATAAAATTATAAAGTCAAATAACTAAACTTGCTCACAAACCAATAAAAGAAACCCCATCATTTCGATTGTTGTTTTATTCAAGAAATTCCTAACGTGTTCGTAATTCCTCCACCATCCCTAATGCTATAAATTCAAGTCTGTAAACAAGTAAGTGACAAAGAAAAGGTTTAAAAATATCTTAATAGGCAAATCGTTTAAAGTCACTTAAAATGCATTGAAATTACTATTCATGGCATCGAGAGAATTTAATTGAATTGAATATTGATTTGTGGACGGAGTCGAGTTTTATTTGATTACGTGCCTGGGGATAATATGACTAACTGTAAAATCGTTCTGATTGTTTTGATAATGATTGTTATTGTAATATGAATTTATTAACATAAATTGTAATGTCATAGTGTTGGTGAACGTGGCTAATCAGAGGGCTAATTTTATATATTTCTATGTCGAAGAACAATTCTTAAAAAGCTGTAAATACCTAGCTGTCAAATGTTTTGCTTAATTAATCAATCTGAAACGATTTCAAGCAAGGTAAAATTAACAAAATGATTAATAACTAAGAACTTATTTACCAAATATAAGCAAGCCACTCGTGATTAGGTAACATATTATAGTATTTACAGCAAAAGCAATCACTCAAAAACTGAAGGTCTAAAATCGGTTTTCAGTATCTTAATTTCGTAACACATTTTTCAATCACAATCTGAATAATTTTGAGGGATATTGCTAATCCATTGCTTCATATGATCGTACAACGTAAATAACGCAATGAATGGTGTTGAACTGTCAAAATGTTAGCCATTGATACTTTAGTGTGTTACGCACTATTTTACCTCGCTGCAGCTACAGCTGCATTTACAGATTTCGGAAAACGGTACCGACAAATGGCAATTCTTACGTTTTATATTTATGTGCGCCTCGAGTGCTATGACAATCTTTACACAGTTGCATCAAAATGCACAATTGCATCTGTGTCATTATTACTTTTGTGTCATACTCCTGGTCTAAGCTCTTGAACGGTGGACCGTCTAAGTTCCAGTGAAGGAAATGCGCTCCAACGAACACCTTTCATTTCGCGCCGGCGGCTTTATGCCTTTTTGTTAAATGCTACTAAGCTGACGTCTGGAAATCTAATGTGATACAAATTTAGTACCTTATCAACCCAGTCTTTGTAAGGGATTTCAATGTAATATTTAAAAGTAAATGTATACTTATCTGAAAAATATACTTGGTAGACACTTACTCTGAATTATTATAATTACTTAATGATACAGCTATCATAAAGTTACAGGGATCCACGTAGGGAAAGTTTTAAAAGGATTTATTAAAGGGTATATTATAACATTATTATAAACTCAAAGTCAAAGTTTTCTTATGTTTTATGAAGATAGAAAATACAAGAGAAAGTCTTGGTCTAGAATTTTGCCTTATATTTTGTTAGACATTTAATGGGCTGTGAATTTGGAAAACATAATATATGACTATTATGGTTATTTCTGTTTATTTAATTTGTTACTAAGTACTTAATTTTTATACATTTCGTTCTTACCTTAGGTATTTGAGAATGTTGGTTCAACCCGCAGCTGTATAATCCCATGACTGTTATCTACTGTTATTTGATATTTTTTATACACAAAAGGTGTTGGTGTACCTTTATAAATAAATAAATAAACACTTGTTCGAGAACGTGTGGGGTTAATATACGTGTTTTTACAATATTTTTTTGCTATGTACAGGTCAGTATCAGGTTGTATGTTGATTCAAACATGATTCGCGGCCGTAACAAATATACAAGCTGTTGTTTGACATCCTCGTCCAATTTCAGGATGCTGTTATGAAAGACACAATCAAATAAAATAACGATCCCTGGTAAATAATGAATATATACTTGTTTTTTAGTTATTTAAGTTTGACAGTTTTTCAGAATACACCACTTTCAAAGAACAGAATCGCGTTATGGTATCGTATAAGCGGCCGCGTTTTTATAAAAGGGCGGTTATAGTGCGGTCTCCCACAGGCCGCGTTGGAAAATACGTGTCCCACACATGTCGATTTCCGAAAATTTGAAAAAAAAAACTACTTATTTTATTATTGATTCGTGTCGAGACTCAGTAGCATAGTTACCTCCTTGAATTTGACGAGGATGCAAAACGACACCTTGTATATTTATAGAATTACTAGCTGCGCCCCGCGCTTTCAGCCGCAAAAGTTTCAATCCCGTGGGAACATCGGGATAAAAAGTATCCTATGTGTTAATCCTGGTTATAAACTATCTGTGTGTCAAATTTCATTTAAATCCATTCAGTAGTTTCTGCGTGAAAGAGTAACAAACATCCATCCATCCATCCATACAAACTTTCGCGTTAATAATATTAGTAGGATAGGATAATCATACAAATCATCTCTGAGTTTTTAATAACCTATTAAATTACTATTTCATTTGAATTGAAATCATAACATTTGTGGCCAAATCTGGCTTCAAGAGTTGTATTGCTTATTCTAATGATAAATATCTGTAGAAAAAGTCATATTTGTTACCGTCGCGAATCATATTTTAATCGACAGACATCCTGACACTGACCTGCAAATTACAAAAAAACGTTAGAAAATTTGAACTACCTTAACGTATCCCACTTAAGTCAGTTTGAGGTATTGAAACATTGAATTTCAGGTACATAGGTACTAAAATCCTCTCCTTATACGGGAGCCGTACTTTAGAAACGAGCGATAGTCGTGTCACAGCAGAAGTGTAATGAAGCTTGTGTCGAAATTCTAGGAGCGTGTGAAACTGGCCGGAGTATCTTTGATGCATTTGACACGAGGGTTTTGGGTGAATGTTTTAGAAGATCGCCATTCAATTACTAAAGAAATGGAATATTTTGGAGAATAAATTAACTGAGATATAATAAACGATGCTAGCAACAATCTGTACTAGCGTAACACACTTTCAAGCACAATCTGAATCATTTTGAAGGATGTTGCTAATCCATTGCTTCATACGAGCGAAAAATTTGCCTGCTCAACAACGTCAATAACGCAATGAATGTTAATCAACTGTCAAAATGACAGCCATAGCTACGTCACGCAATGACCCCACAGACTCAACCACGTTTTTGTTTAGTTTTTGTTTAAACAATTTTGTAAAAATGTAGTTTTACTTAATACGGTGTCAATATTTTTTTAAGTTTTATACATTCTACCACAGCATATGGTAATAAAAACCTAAGTAGGTAATCATTCTCGATCTCACAATTGAGACCAAAATATAGCAGGACAGCGAAAAATCATAACATCCCAAATATTTAGCAGATATGTTCATAGTTCGTGAGGAATCTGTATCCGCATCAGTCTCACCACAAATAACGGGCGACGCTTGTATTTCCCTGCAGAGCTTGCTATAATATTTGCGTAACTCCTCTGTATAAAGTCGATATTCCGTCCCCGCGGGTACAGAAACAATCTTCTCGTTGAATCTAAGAGGGATGTTGTTCTAACTCTACAGAATAATGGGAAAAAATATGAATAAAACACTACGTGGTACAGTGCGTAGAGGTGGATGTACGCAATTATAGCGGGGATGGATTGGAGGAAGACGGAACAGATTTTTTGTTACATTCATTTTTATTAATTTTGGTTTCTTGAATTTGTGGCAAAGATATTGTTGCGATTTTGTTCCAAATGTATCCGATGAAAGTGTAATAAAATCCATAAGCATAGCAGCTTATAATATTCCCACTGCTGGGACACAGGCCTCCTCTCTGGGCTGAAAACCAGATGTGAGATTCTTAAGCAACATTGCTCTGTTTTTAGAAGATTTCAACTTTATATTTTCCTACAATTGGGAATATGCAAGTAATTCAAAAATGTTTCATGCCTAATCTCTGATTTATTGTTAAATTGTAATTGAAAAATCTTCGATGAAAATTGGGGTCATAAAATGAACTTCAATAGTCAAATGAAAATCATCTTTCTCGATTCTTAAGGTAAATTAAAATTAGAATTTCGGGTTCAAGTGTTGAAATAATCCAATCAAAGCACTCAAATTGTCAGTGCCACTAAAAATTTGCGTTCACAAGTACGTTTTCTGATCTATTTGTTAATATTTTCACCAGATATAGGTAACTTTTACATGTGTGTGTTTGCACATAAAGAGATTCAGGGCAAATCTATTTCCTTTTGAAACATTGGACCCCTTTTGAACAAGGTAACGAGCACGTCAGGTTGGAAGGACTAGATGAACACTTCACATGAATATCCGCCTTTGGCATCCTAGTTTCCTTGTACCGGTAGTATGATAATATATGTAGAAATATGAAACGGGTAGCATAATAAACCTAACAGACTCCTGTATTCCACGAAGGGTTATGCAGAGGTGCACCCACAGTACAACACAGACATTTCGCCAGTTATGCTTAAGTTCTAGAACCCTGTATGAGAGATGTCAAGTACTTACAGTGAGGCAACTATTCCTTCTCAATCTCGTAATGATACAGCAAGAATTCACACCGGTACATCATGCAATGAAACATAAGAGAACCATCACTAATGTATGTCGCGCTCGCGCAGTCAAATGTAAGACCGCATCCGCTCGACGACAACACCTATACCTAACTACTTATATTTATAATAAAGTAAATAAAATTATAAACATCAACCCACTAACAAAACATAAAACTAAGATGAAACTAAACACATGGCTTCAAACACTGGATTACCCACAGACGGAAAACTTACTTAAAGAACTATGATCGTGATAATCAAATAGTAATGGAGGCAAACAATCCCATATATTACGTATAAAGTGTAAAATGTATTAAGTCCAGCAACCAAGCACAAACTCTCACACACATACACACACACACATACACACAAAACACAGCAAACGCACACACACATGAACACAAACCACTCAAGAGCATGCATGCACTAAATTCATTTAATTTTTACGTTATTTTAATATTGTAGCATAAATTGTTTAATTTCCGTAAACGGGTGAAGACACTGACTCTTGTAACACAGGTACCACCTAGCACAGGAGTCAGGGCTTCAAACTAAAATGTAACACCTTTATTTATGTCAATAAAACTTTATTATTATTATTATTATAGTCCTAAGATGGTGAGCCTATTGCCAACAAACGGGCGCAAATCTAGACTCCGGGATGCTGCTGAGAAATTTCAGAAAGAAAAAAATCCAAGAACATATTGCCCGAACCGGTAATCGAACCCAGGACCTCACGCTCAGCAGTAGAACGTGCGTCCTCTAGACAACAGTAAACCGGTAATTTTTAGCAATTTCCTCAACAAGTGCATTTTTTTTCGTAGGTATACTGAGTCCATTCTGAAAAACCAACATATCCTACATAGTCGTTTAATGACTATGTAAGATATTTTGGTTTTTAATTTAATGAGGGGCTTGTGGCTAAGTAATAACAGCCGCACGGGTTGATCGATCAGGTTAAGCTACGCTTGCCGCGGTTGGTCCGTGGATGGGTGACCATTTTCACATACCAAGTCCCCTCCGTGCCTCGGAAAGCACGTTAAGCCGTTGGTCCCGGCTGTCATTCGTGGATCTTTCACAGTCGTTACGGGTCGTCAGTAGCCCGAAAGTCTGACAACCAGTCTTACCAAGCAGTCGCTTCATGTAAAATACTGGTATTCAGCTGCATCCGGTTAGACTGGAAGCTGACCCCAACATAGTTGGGAAAAGGCTAGGCAGATGATGAGTCGTTTAATTTAATAGCTGACATTTAAAATATCTGTCCATTTCAAATAATATCTAAATATATATACTTAGCCAGCAGTTTGTCCAAAACTCATACAAACCCGTGTTCGACAACTAGTCAATAAACCGTACAGAATCGATAAGGTTATCTAACGAAGTAAGCTGCCCTGTTAAAGTATAAATAAGACAAGCTACTGACAGGCATTCAGATGGCTAAGTTATTAGTAAATGCTAATGCCTGCGGCATTTTCCATGTGGAGATCGGAAACTATCCTACGGTAAAGTTCTAAAAGGATGAAAAGCATGCTATATCATGTCTTGTACACGTTTGCCAAATATCATCCAAATCCGTTCAACCAGGCGAGAAAAGGTAACAGGCAGACAGAGTTCCTTTCACATTTCTAATATTTGTAAGTATGGATGAGATACCGGCCGGTGAAAATGAGTTCGGACAAATCCTTACTAGTATTGTTATAGTCATTGGGTATTCCAACCGTATTCAACACCTTTTTCGGTCAGGGGTTCACTCAAGAATCAAAGTTTAATGTAAAAGTAAAAGTTCTTGCACAGATGTGCTTGCACGGATTTAACACTATCAATTTCTGTTTTTTTTTTATATTTTAACGTTGAGCAATAAAAGCACTTTGTTCTATATTTTATTCATACTCTAATCGTCGAAGTAAGGCGAGGTACTAAACTTCATAAATTAATTAATCTTGATTAATCTGTTTAGTTGTGTTCGCTAACGTTTATTGACCATTAGTTTTGCTGACAGTTGCTTGATTTCTAACATCAATTTGAATTTGACTTCATTATACGGAATTGCTTTTGATTGGAAGATTGATATAGCGAGAATATTTGTGTAAATAAATATTATCAGCCCAAAAATGTTTACTCTTGATTATATTTTCCCTATTAGAACTGTTAACGGTTGAGATCACAACAATTGTGAGGATGGATGGATGTTTGTTACTCTTTCACGCAAAAACTACTACAAGGATTTGGATGAAGTTTGGCACTCAGATAGTTTATAACCAGGATTAATCCATAGGATACTTTTTATCCCGATATTACTACGGGATCGAAACTTATTTGGGTGAAACCGCGGGCGCTGCTAGTAATATTATAAACGCGAAAGTTTGTGAGGATGGATGGATTTTTCTGTTCGGGTTTTTTCTGTGTTTCTCTTTCTGAACGGATTTTGATGAAACTTTACAGTGATATAGCTTATACATCAGAATAACACTTAGAGGATACTTTTTATCCTGATATTCCCACGGGATCGAAACTTATGCTGGTGAAACCGCGGGGCGCAGCTAGTAGCTAATATTTTTTGTTGGGAGTTAGTTTGTGAGAGATTTGTATTCTTCTTTTTGTGTCGGTGGCTATTTAAATGGACTCGGACCAGAATTAGCCTACGTGTTTGGCGCCATCACTAGCGTCCATCAGTTCCTGTAACGTGCAGCTGACAGGACACGTAGGACATGATATTAAATGTCCCATCTTTTGTGGAACAGCACCTGTACTAAATTTACACTCCAAGGCGGAGTTGAATGTCCACCTGATATTCATATTTGTATTTGTAAACACAATTACGATACCTAGACACACCCACCACACCACTCTACCTACATGAGCACCGCCCAGACGTTCGGAAAAATGTAAAGTTCACCCCAAAAACTATTAGCGGTATCAGCCATTAAGAATAAGCATCGATCGGTACAGGGCCTCAACCCGTAATAAAATGCTCAGTTTACTTTTTACGATTCCGGCCTAACGGATGGGCTCGCGATGAAAATGAATAGCTTTTTATATTGCCGACTATACTGAGGTATAAATAAACTTCGGTTTTAATCAAAATAACGGTTCGGTTTTATATCTCACGTTATTTTTGATATGATGTTGAGTTCTAATGTGGAAGAATTGGTATGTTTTCTAAGGGAATTAAGAGTAGCCTAGCCAGTCGTAACGGTCGTGAATTACGATTTGTAGGTCGTAGGTTCGAACCCAGACAGGTGCTTTACTTTGTGTAAATTATTTCGTCACCACTGCTCTCAAAACGGTGAAGGAAAACATCGTGAGGAAACCGGTATGACCTAGAACCAAAAGTTCGAAGACATGTGACATCTACCAACCCGCACTGGGCCCGCGTGGTAGATTACAGCCCACTCCCTCTCGGAGAGAGGAGGCCTGTGTCCCAGAAGTGGGAACAATATGGGCTGATTATGATATGGGAATTAGCTTGTAGGAATCTGAAACATAATGGTAGATATCTCGTTAGATATCTTGGTAGCTGGTAGTCATCTCATTCCTTTCAGCGTGTAATCTAATAACCTTGTCAGTGACGTCCTAGGAACGACACTGACAAGGTTATAAGATTACACGTCGAAACAAAAGTAAATGTAGGCACAGCCTCTATTACCAAGTCGGACATATTCCTAAGTACAACATTTACGGTAAAATTTAAATGAACTAAAGTCAACTTTGGAAGACGTATAACCACAATAATTAAACGTGGGCGTCAGATCATGAAGTAAAACTTTGGTGTCTCGCAAAACCACGAAATCAGCTCAAATCAATGTATACCATTACGGATGCCATGATAAACTAGGCCCTGAGTATGAAAAGACCAAAGAAACTATGGATGGACTGTGTGAAAGATGATAAGGCTAGGAATGGGGTCACTACCGAGATGACGACTAATAGAGAGATATGGAAGGAAAAGAAATGTTGCGCCGACCCAAAACAAATTGGGATACTGGCAGGAGGATGGTGATGATACTAAACCCAGACAATATTAGATGCTGTCTGAAATCAGAGGGGCAATTCTCGTAATTCTAAGAACAAAATAACTTTAATTTCCCTACATTTTTGACAAGTTTTTGACATTTATCGCCGAGATGAAACTGCGACTAGATTTTGAACGTTTTAAATTACGAGAACTGACCTTCTGAGAGGCAATTTATATTAACAAGAATTAATATAAATTGCAAAATATGGTCTGAATTAACGTTATCAAATATTACCCAATTACATGTATCATTTACAAACAAATCAATCATTCATTGACGTCCAATTTTAATATTCTCGTTCTTCAAACTAAAACAATTTCTCACTAAAAATAACTCAAGAACTTTCATCAAGAGAAAATGAACCAGTTAGTAGTAGGTACTCCTAGTTTCTTGCTTTATTTAATATCACTCATAATTTGTTCGTCTTTGAAAAGAAAAATTATCTCAAGAGCTGAGTAAGCTCCTTAGGTGACTGTACTCGACTTGACAGAGCAAATGCGTTGAATAGCTAGAGCTCATGCTTTATTACTTGAAAGTCGCTGTGTATTTTTAGTACTGAGTTCAACGTTACAGCGTGACTTTCACAAGTAGGTATACTTGTTTCATGAGAAAAACAGATTGTCATTCTGGTTTTTGACGATGTGATTAGCATATTGAATAAAATATTTTGATCTACGAGTATGTGTACAGTTTGCGATTTCGATTTCCAGACGGGACAAATATGATTATAGCCCGAGCATCCCATCACTGTTCACATTCCTTTTTCTCCTCTAGGAGAATACCTATTGCAAATAAATGATTAACTGATAATCATATTTTTTTGATGATTTTATGATTGATTATTATAATTATATGACTTACATGTGCATGGTATAATTATGAGAATGACGAGTATAGGTACAGTCACGAGCATAAATACAGGGTAGCAGGAATATCGACGCGCACACTGTTACCATGGATTCAGTACAAACATGATTCTGAACAGTTAAATATTTTCGTCGATTAGTAATAAAAAAATTAGCTACTCCATACATTTTGAACACGTAGTTATTGCACATTTCTATGAAACAGCAATTTCGTTTTTATAACCGAAGAAAAGTTCCTACGCTACGGGGACTATTATCATGGTTATAGTTTGCGATGTCCCTGCCAGCCTGGATATTACTATGGGAGCTTGGCAATAACATCAGAGGGGCAATTCTCGTAATTTTAAGAACGTTCACAGTCTGATGTCAGTCTCAATATGTCAAAAAATACTTCTAATATCCCTACATTTTGACAAGTTTAAGATTGACATTTCACAGATATACAGATTCATCCATTAACATTATGACAGCAAATATATGTGATCATTTTTGTAGAAGGCATATATACGTGACAGCACGAATAGTGACAGCGAAAGAACACCAAAACTATCTGATGTGACAAGCGATGCCATATACAAGGATGCTGAATCGGCTTAAAAATACCTATGTATTAATGCAATATTAACGGACATAACTTGCGTTATAAATCCTCAAAATATCTGACATTCATTTAGCAGCATAAAAATCTGACAGTATAATGTTATAATAATGAAATCAGATATAATTGCCGGGCTGTCCAGATACGACTGTACACTGTACACGGCACCTATGAATGTTATTGACATTTATTTATTGTACATCGCTTCAGAGGTTAATATGGTCGCATTAGTGCCGCACTAGCGCTCAAATGCAGCATAATTGCCAATATTCCGACGACGCACGTCTCAGCCAACTGTCGTTTGCATACATTATTAATTGATATTGGCTATTGGTATCCTCTTTGAGGTTATGTATGTGGTTGGTCCTTCTTCGTATTGTATCAAAGGATCTGATATTACAGGTGGAATTTAGCTAACCGTTTTGTGGGTGCGTGTAATGTTCGTAGGTATGTCTACAGAGGGGATGAAAACGTGGAAAGTTATTTTAAGTATTTATTAATTCACGATACATAATACAAGAGACATGAAATGCGAGATCTATCTATATAACGACAAAGACAGAGATAATGCTGTGTATGTGTTCAGTCGTTACGTTAGCCCGAAATTTTGACAATCAGTCTTACCAAGAGGTTTCGTATTATCTACCTAGTAACTGGGTTGTGGAGGTAAGATAGGAAGTCGCTCCATGTAAAATACTGGCACTCAGCTGCGTCCGGTTAATCTGGAAGCCAACCCCAACATAATTGGGAAAAGGCTAGGCACATGATGATGTGTTCAGTTGGTAAGCTTTTATATTAATAAAAGTAATATCGAAAGGCGCGCGTCTATATTGCGGGTTACGGGTCAATTGAGATTCGCTACGCATGTAACTTTAGAATAGAATGAATATGTGTTCCTCCACAACAGGTTTGTTAGAGTTGCTATTTCTAAGCACTCCTCACCTTGGCTTCCAGACACTCTTTCATCGTTCTACACCCACTGAAAATGTACTGATTGAGACTAATTGGCATACTACTAAGCTTTATCCTGTAGAATGGGTCTCATCAAGTGAAACTACCCACGAATAATAAATTGGCAGTACATTGTTTCTAGGAGAACGTCGTTGGGTCTCGTGGATTGAATGAAATGAATGCTGAATATCATCGTAATATCGTATTGCATTTTATCGATAACGTGTTGAAAGACACTCAGGAATAATGGAGTGTAACTGAATTTATAGTCAGCGAAAATAACAGTGTTCACACCATATTCCTCAGTGTTTAGGTTTCAGAAGAATGGCGGCTCGTCCTAGCGTATTCCTGAGCAGTGTTCGCATACGTGCGTTCATCGATATTCATCCTTCATGGCGAGTTTTTGGTTTCACGCCGTGCTCCGCATACATTTGGACCAAAAGTTTCGTCTACATTATATTTGAAATCTTACCGCTATCTATCACAGATCCGACTTTCAAGTTTGGTAGTTTGGCACTGCAGTTTGTGCTGAGTTTGGGGGAATTTTTCAGTTTTGAATAGCATTTGAAAATTGTATTGGATTTCGATTCCAGATTGTATTTTCAAATGCAGCCCCTAAAGATAATGCATTCTTTCGTTATTTTAGAGACGATTACTTTGATTCATGTTTGGCTAAGTGTAATGAAATGAACCCTATAGGAAGAAAAAATCAGCTAAAACTAGGGGGATATTAGCCAGAAGATTGCCATCTTTAAAAAAATAGAGAAAAACAAACCATTACTTTGGTTTACCACGTCAGCAAAATAAGACTGATTCTTACAACCATCCTCAATTTAAAGAGGCTACTTAAAGTACATATTCTGGCAGCAAATTAGCTTCACATTTGACCCCGAACCTTAGACCCTTCCCCTTAGAAAATTAACCCTAAAATTGGCCCTATAATCGATCAACAATCTCATCACCCATGACCCATCCTATTACGTCTCTGGTAGTCGTAATAGGATGTCGTCCCTTCCTACATCTGTGAGATGTTGCGTGAACGTAAAGGGGTAGTCAGCCCCTTATGTACGAGGGTGTAAATCCCGAAGGCGGTTAGTGTTAACACCAATTACGATGGTATCTACTACGTTACGGTTTGGCTGTCTAATTGCGTAACATACTGTATGTAGTTATTATAAGAAAATTGTTGGGCAAAGGCTAGGTAGATTATACTAGAAAATTGTTGGGGAAAGGCTAGGTAGATTATACTAGAAAATTGTTGGGCAAAGGCTAGGCAAATGGTACTTAAAAAAGCTTTCATTTTTGCTGTTGTAAAAAATTCATCAAGTAAAAGGTTGCATGTTAGAAAATAAAAACTTTCCTGAGCAAATTTCAAAAGAACATCGTACAAATCAACAAAGTTTAAAATAAAGATGGTCATTTGATCAAAAGTTCAGGTGACCAAAGTCTGGAATATCAATGTTTAAATTATTTATTATACTATTGACCAAATCGTTTATAGGTCAAAATGGATTACTGGATAAATATTTCTGTCTGCAGGGTTTAAAGGAACCTGTCCGAGTCGCGGTGCCCCAATTCCCGAGCTAGCTTCGCTCGCTCTTGCATCCTAAGTTCTCATTGCCTTTTTACTAAATCGAGATGTGTTAGACCTTGGGGCACCCCGACTCTTGGAAAAAGTGATTCAGAATCCTAATTTACACGTGCATATCACGTAGTAATGATTTGATGTTTTAAAATTACATCTAGCAACTTTTGATCAGTCGTTCATTTGATGTCACATACATTGGGATTTTATTTCTAAATAAAACATTTGGTCATTTAAATTTTGTTATTTCGTTTATTGTTCTTTTGAAATTTGCTCGAGAAAGTTTTGATTTTCTAATATGCAACCAAGTAAAATATGCATGACTTATCCATCTGAGTAGAGGAACACCAAATAATATTCGGCGGACAAGAAAGGGTGTGGTGGGCTTGTGGCTAAGTAATAACAGCCGCACGGGTCGATCGATCAGGTTAAGCTTGCCGCGGTTGGTCCATGGATGGGTGACCATCTTTACATACCAAGATCCCTCTGTGCCTCGGAAAGCACCTTAAGACTGTGGTCGCGGCTGTCATTCGTGGATCTTTGACAGTCGTTACTGGTAGTCAGAAGCCCGAATGTCTGACAATCAGTCTTACCAAGGGGTTTCGTATTACCTAGTAACAGGGTTATGGAGGTCAGATCGGTAGTCACTCACTGTAAAATACTGGTACTCAGCTGCATCCGGTTAGACTGAAAGCCGACCAGGGGGTCTAAAATGGCCACTTTAGCAGAATCATAATAAGATAACAATATGAATCATATTAAAAATCGTAAAATGGTCACAAACTGACAATTCATAATATGATTTGTGTGCAATTCATATCACGCAATTTACCTGTTTGACAGTTTTGTATGGAAATTCGTAAAATGGTCCACCAATGATTACACCAAATATCATTGATATGAAATGAATTGTAGGTGATTAAACTATTATGTGTAACCATTTAACGAAAATTAGAGGAATTGCTTAAGATCTGCTGGGAATTCAGGAAATGAATAGCTTTTAGAGGTATTGGCAATAGTGTCCTTTTAGGCCCCCTGTACATAGTTGGGAAAAGATTAGGCAGATGGCAGATGATGATGATTCGGAGGACAAGAACCGGCACTAGAGTTTTATTCAAAGCTAAGCTTTTTTTTTAATTTATCACGGCACAGAAAGTTGTTACAATTGTTTCACATGTAAATACAAATTGTTCGTAAAAGTTAGAACAATCAGCCTAACACAACGTTTCCTCTACATAAACCAAAACGACCTTTCTCAAATTGCAATCTATATAATTTTCATCTATTATTACAAATCCAATATCTGTAAACCTTCCTGTTACCACCCCAGAATGGCCGCAGAAATGCCCACAAACGATACAACATGACAACACCCAACAATATTGAATATCTGTAAAATAAGGCCGCTTTACGGCCCCTTATTAAGCGTCGGTACGGACAGGCATGCCAGTAATTTCAACGTCTTTATGATTGCAGAAGAAGGGGATAAGGTATTTTTTTAATCTAAAGGTACAGTACTATAATATTTCTACACCGGCTACGGTAGTGTATGTGAAACTGTTTAATATTAAGACCTTAATGTACCATATGCTCAGAAATAAATGTATTATTACTTATTTTCCTTTAGAAATTTATGTTCCGAAAAAAGTTAAGGGGGTAAGGGTAGCTCGCGAAATTAAAATTTTCATAAGTTTTTTGCAATTTGCAGGTCAGTGTCCGGTTGTGTGTTTAACAATAAAAGAACGAAGAAAAATGAAAGAAAGAAAAAGAAAAGAAAGAAAAAAGAAAAGAAAGAAAAATTGATTTATCTGAAAAAACAAAACGCACATTACATACATTCATTTATTTTTCGCACAGTTACTGCATTGCAATCATTAAAATAATTAATATAACCTTCTTAATCATATGACCCTATTCATATGATTAAGAAGGTTGTATTAATTATTTCATGATTGATATTTCATGAAATAGTCATTCACAAAAACTTAAGAAAGGGCTTTGGTCCGTGGCATATCTACCTATCCGCCATATTGTTTTTTTTTTTTATGTATGTATTAGGCGGATGAGAATGATGAGAAAAGGATGAGAATGATGACGAGAATGGATAAAGTAAGAAATGAGTATATAAGAGGAAGTTTGAAAGTGGCGCCAGTGACAGAAAAGTTGAAAGGAAATCGTTTAGCTGGGTATGGGCATGTGATGAGAAGGGACGAAACGCACGTGACTAAAAGAGTGATGAAGAGTGTATACATGTTGATGGATGGAGAGGGAGAGGAAGGCCGAAGAAAACATGGATGGATTGTGTGAGGAATGATATGAAAGAGAAGGGAGTGAATGATAGCGTGACGGTTGACAGGGGAGAATGGAAGAAGAAAACGTGTTGCGCCGACCCCAAGTAACATGGGATAAGGGCAGGAAAATGATGAATGATTATGTATGTATTAGGCGGCAAAATGGTGTATAAATCGATAGATGGTGGAACAGACCCACCGTTCCACCATCTATCGATTTATACACCATTAAAAACACCACCCATATAAAAATCTTCAATCCCCTTTTAATTTCGTTTAATTCCCCTTTTAAAATTGTGTAACACAATTTTCTAACCAGAGGGCCAAGTCAAGTGGTAATCAATTTCAAAGTGTTTCGTAATTCTATAGCGACTTTCAACAAGGCCGAAATTTAGATTTTCGGTAGCTTACGTCAATACAATACATTTCAATCATCGTTATTGCTGAACGAATGTCACTTTGTCCAGGCCCTCAGCTGCCTTTGAACATTTCTTGAAAGCAGTGGGTCAATCCTCGTAGTTTTAAGAAAGTTTACAGTCTGATTTCGTTCTCAATCTGTCAAAAATGCCTCTACTTTTCCTACATTTTCACAAGTTTTTGACATTTGTTTGTCGCCGAGATGAGACTGCGACTAGATTTTGAACGTTTTAAATTTACAGTACAGTTTCAATCGTTTGTCCAACATAAAACTGAGTTTTGTTAGCTTTACGCTATTGTAAAATATACCGACCTAGATTTTAAATCATCCCAATATAATTATCACAATTTATTTAGGTTAATTAATTACGTTCAGTGCAGATCGTAATTTTAATTCTGTAAATCACTTTCCCCTGTCATTACCATTTTTTAGTGTTTCGTTCTTTCCTAGCTAGAGGTACAGACGCCAGTACATCAAGCTACTACAATCTGACGAATTTCTTTAATAGATTTTCAACTTTATCGCTTAAGCATTAAGGTTCAAGGTTGACTGGGAAAATTTGACAGTTTCGGGTAACTTGACCTGCTGGCGTCTGTACTTATTATAATTTTTTGTATAGGTAAGCTCTCCATATTTTCTCGGTTGGCGTTTATAGAGTATGATCATTGTGATCATATCGCAGCGACAAACACGTTTAGCACATCCTCGTTTCTTCTCTAACCTGTGCACGCCCCGGTACGCGTGACCGGCATGTCCCCCGGTCACCAATAAAGTAATTACTGGGCCCTCTAATTGCATGCGACGGGTTAGCTAACTTTATTACACAATCTTGTAGTTTGTATTGTAGATTGCGCTCATTGTCATGCGGGTGTGATTGATTCAGATGCCTATATTGGTTTTGCGTATGGACTTAGTATAACAAGGTATATCTACTCAAATATCGAATTGATTAAGTTTAAGGTGGACATGATGTTTACAAATCTGGCAATAGTTGATCAATTCAACAGTATTATGATTCAAAAGAAAAGACTTAAATTAATATGTAAATAAAACAAAATAAGGGTAAAGCATCATAGGGGATCAAAAAATTTGTCCGCATCGTTGTCAAAAGAAAAGAAAAGTGATTTAATAAATCTCGGTGCAGATGCTACGAGAAATAAAAGATGAATTAAAAAAACACAAACTGGCAAGATGTGTGTGTAACCGTTAGAGGATCACAGGTGTGATGCTATGATATAAAACATTAACATCAACAGTAGCGGCCTATGCCAGCGGGGTAGTTGCATAACCCGCTAACGGTAGGAATCGCTTTCATTTTGACAGTTCAACAACATTAATTGCGTTATTTACGTTGTTGGGCAAACAATTTTACGAACATATGAAGCAATGGATTAGCAATCTCATTCAACATTATTCAGATTGTGATCAATTACAATCTGAATAATAACTGCACCCTAATTGCGTAACACACTATCAATAGTGTGTTAAGCAATTAGAAGTGATATTTTTTTTCAATTTTGTCTTTCTTTCTTTCTTTCTTTCTTTCTTTCAGTGCAGTACGATTCGGATACCAAAGCAAGCATTCTTTAAGACATTAGGCTAATCTTATAAACAGGAAAGACTGAAGACCCACTTATCCACAAATTGCATGAATACAGAAGCTGCTACCGCATTTCTGCACGTCTAAATCTCCCAGATCTTCGCTGCAAATAAAGGGATTTTTCACCCAGACCGCCACTCGACAATTCTGTAATCTAGCGCAAACAAGGTGAAACATTAGTTACAACGTGCCAACATGTTGCACGATTTATAGCCACTTACTATCTTCTGCGGACATATGAAGGAGATTAGTATTTTCTTCGTTAGTAATTGCCGAAATGCACGCCAATTTGGGTATGAGAGGGACCTTTTTGTGTTTTTTTTGTTGTTTTCGAAATAATGTTCAAGTGGTTCAAAGTAGTTGGTCACCATTGAAGTAACATCTAAAAAGAAAGAAAGAAAAGTACTGTTAAGTACTGTTGTTGTGTGTGTGTTGCATTGTATGTATCTGTGTCTTGTCTTGTGTAAGTGTTCGCATATTTACCCCCAACATGTTTTTTTTCTTTTTTTTGCGTCATGGTTGCCGCAAATAAAAAAAAGTTGTATATAAGTAGTTTATCAGCCATCTTGTTACCATAACACAAGCATTAGGTTGCTTAGCTTGGGACAAATGGTGCTGTGTGAAATGTCCAGGGATATTATTATTATTACTTAAATATTTAAACCTTTCCAAATTCTAAAATAGTCGAGTAAATTCTGAGAAAGCAAATGTTACTTAGTTAATTGTACACATAAAAGGGATCATTAAACATTAAGGACACAAGAACAAATCTCAGCACTAACTTCATGTGTTCTTGTTAAATTATTCACATACCTAATTAATTTGACAGCGTGCTGCTTTGCATATAAACTTCACAGACGTTTCCATTTATTTAGATATATACCAAACATTTGATAATATAGAGGACTTAAAAATCAAAGCAACCAGTAACGCGGTAGGCCCAGAAGGACAAGGTAAACTTAAACCTAAAGGATTAGATTCTAATTGCAAGAGAGAGAGAAACATGGAAAAATGGAAGGTGTCCTTTTCCCTGCAGTAGGACACAACGGGCTCGTTATAATATAAACCAAAGATCAAACTATTATACATATATGTTGCTGACGTGGCTCAAAAGGCTGACCAACTAGGTACTAGGTAGGATAATTTGTCTGATGTGACGTGTTCTTGAGTGGAGACCGCGAATCGGTAAACGTAAGGTGGAACGCCCTCAGGTTAGGTGGAGCGACGATCTTCGCAGGATGGCTGGTAGCAGCTAGATGAGAGTTGCCGAGAATCGAGTAGAATGGCGTGCAATAGGAGATGCTTATGTCCAGCAGTTGACTGTTATCGGCTGATGATTATGATGGTTATGCCGGAAAAACTGTGGGCACACATAGCACAGATCTGGTGCCCTGAGACAGGATAAGACTGGGTCGCGGCCAGCCACGTAGATGTTGGTGGCGACAAATTGGACGGTTCCGTCCAAACTAAAAGCAGGATATGCGGGCTCGCGAAACATGGAAGGAGTGGAGGAAGGCCTTTGTACAGGTGTGGGTCAGCGCAGACGTGACAAAAAAAAAACAAAGCCCAAACTAATTAAAAAGGTATTTCAGTTAAGCAATTAATGAGCTCGGCCTTTAATTTCCAACTATTTGAGACCCAATTATAGAAAGGGGTTGAACTGTATATTGCCAGCAGTTGAACAAATTAGGGGTAGAACGACCATAAAAATAGGCATGAAACCGTGAAAATAGGAAAATTATTCCTGATAAAAATATTACACTTTCAGACTATTTGCGAACTAGGATGGGGTGGATGACCGGACCCGGACTAGAAAGGATTAATTTCAGAGTACATAAACTCGCTGGTAGAGGTCTTGTTTGTAGTAAAATTTTACGTAGGCTTTTTCCTTCTATGTAGGTACTATGTTAAGTTTTGGTCAAACTTTCAGACGTGCTGCGACTTTAAATATACATATTATGGCATGCATGGTCTGATGAAATATTTTTTCCAAAGCCCTTTTAGCTCACAAAGAATCATGTGACAAAATATAACATGCATTTTAAATATACACAATTAAAATAATGATATTCTAGCCGTGAATCAATTTTTTTCGTTTGAGTAGTTAGCAATATTAAACTTAATTTGTGATTCTTTGGTAACAATACCATATAGTTTGTGTTGAATTGTTAATACCATCGCCCCGCGCGTGTCTAGTGCCTTATTATCAAGGGTGGTTTATTTCGTGCCAATTTTTAAACTATTGATATTGTTTAAAAAATTCAGTACCTATTTGATTTTTAGTAAACTTGTTTATTTTATTATTTTAACATACTGATAACAGCTTGTAATAACCGCTGTACTGTTTAATGTGATAACCTATTTGCCACTATGTATAATTTGCGCGTTTCGTGTCTAGCGGTCCCGAGTGCGATAGCTGAGTGTTCGATTCCCAAGCTGTGCAAAGTGTTGTTGGATCTTTTCATCAGGAATTTCTAAGAAGCAGCGCAGACTCTTGTTACAAGCGACTTCAACATAACTAGCAAAACGTGGGTGTTGTATCTCTGCTTACCCCTTCCTGGAATACCTACAGGCGGCGTAATTTAAGTGTACCATGCGGAGACATTGACCCCGTATAACGGGGTTTTACGAGTCCAATGTCTCTGTAGTAATGAAGACTAAGAGGAACCGTATTTTATTACCATACGTGGGGTAGGTATGTGTAT
The DNA here is from genome assembly GCA_949629185.1 of Apamea crenata. Classification (NCBI taxonomy): domain Eukaryota; kingdom Metazoa; phylum Arthropoda; class Insecta; order Lepidoptera; family Noctuidae; genus Apamea; species Apamea crenata. The sequence continues at coordinate 11,534,445 of OX451373.1, forward strand.
CTTCCTAAAATAGCAGTAAAAATAAGAAATGAGAAAAAAAAATGGAGTGCAAAGAGAAAAACCGACCAAGTGAGAGTCGGACTCGCTCACCGTAGCACAAAGCAAAAAACGCCGTAAAAAGACGTTTCTTCTACGGAACCCTCTTTAATTTTGAACTTTATTTTATTTGTATTGTTTGTTGTTTTAGCGGTACCCTTTGAGTACGAAGCCCTAAAAACAGAGGAAGAATGAACCAACTCTAGAAAATGCAAAAGTACAAACTTATAACCAGCTACAGTTCGGCTGACGAGAGAAAGAGTTCTTGACACCTGTCAGTTTCATACACACGGATACGTATTTTGCAAATTTGATCTTTATTGGCTACTCGAATTGTCACACTAGAGGTGTCAGGAACGCCTTTTCTCGATGGTGACGGCCGGACAGTAAAAGAATTACCATTGGATATAACAGAAATTGCTACACCAACAAGTGCCAACGCAGTTTATTTTAAATTAATTGAGGTAAGAGGCAACCTGGACTTGTAAATGTTTAACAAGTCTACCAAAACGAAGGCAATGGTTTACAGTTAGATAACGACCCAAACTACTCCTGTTTTAACAGTGTGCTCTCACCTTTACAGCTGGACGTACAGTCAAACACACATCTTTGTAACAACTAGGCGTCGACTGCGCCTTTATTTCGTAGATTTTTGAAGCTGAAGTGTTACTACTGCACGTGGGTGACAGTACAGGCACTTAATGCTTTAATGAGCCGTCCAGATTATATGAGGACTAATGTACCCCAAGCTTTTAAAGTAGGTTTTATTCTCTAGTAGCACTAATGCAGCTAGTCTAAAGCCTAGACCTGCCCCAATTTTAGTGGATTACAAAAAGGTCGATGTGATTGGGTTCGTTTAAGAAATAAAGATTTTTAGCTTTTGAAGTGACTATTTGGAGTCCTGAGACAGATAAAAGGCGTCGCGGCAGACCACGTAGAAGATGGCGGGACGAGCTTGACAAAACAAACGACCAGTGGTCCAAATAAGCCCTGGATTGAAAGCACTGGAAGTCTTGGGGAGAGACCTTTGCCCAGCAAAAGTAACAGTAACTTTTGAAAGAAAAAAAAATCTCTCATCGCAAAGTAATGGATCACTTCACCAAATAAGGCAGTGCGTACACTAGAAACAAAACCCTTTTCCTTTTATTTTTAAATGTTGCCGAAACATTTAAACGTCAAAAATGTATGGTTTGACAGTTGCTAACCATTACTTAACTGTAAGCAACGTTTATAAATAAACTCCTTTGTCTTTTACAGACAGAACTGTTTCGCTTTGTCTCGAATTATATTACATAAACATATATATTTACAAAATAGAATCGAATATTATTAATTGGTGCTACAGGTTTACAAATAAACAGGTTATTCAATACATTTTTTAAATATATTTTTGGTGTGTTTGTTTTTATCAGAAATACAAAACTCAATGAAGAGATTTTTATAATTTCACTTTCATTTCACTAAAAAAGGAGAGTATTTTAAAGCAGCATTAATTCTTAGCAATGTGGGAACTAAAATAGTTACGAGTAATTTTTTGACTAATTCACAAAATAGTGAAAACAAGAAATTTAATAAAAACCGTCAAGAGAGACCAACTCTTGTTTCTTACCATTAAGGGTCTAATTAACGAAACTTTTGGAGGAAACAGTTGGTTTTCAATTAACTTGAATAATTTAATTTTAAAAACGAATCAACTTTGCTAATTAATCCTGGCTTTGAGTTTTTCTCAGAAAGCTTTTATAATTTCATTAATTAGTTTAAAAGATAGATCATAAAAGCTAAGAATGCTTTTCATTTCACAATTGACTTTAATTTTATAACTTCAATTCCCGACGATGATTTTTTCAATTACAATTTAATAATGTTATTCAAACAATAATTTATTGTTGAGAAAAGTGCAGTTACTAACTTCCTTTAATGAGTGATTACGTAATGCGGGCTTTACACAGGTGACTATGGCCGCACGATTTTCACTGTCTAAATGGCAATTTGGCTAGACTATAGGTGATTAAAATCGCAAGTTCCAAAATAGAGTAGATTTCGACTTTTGTCGTGCGGCGACAGGTCGCATGCGGCGGGTGACCAAAATCGACCGTGAAAATGCTCAGTTGCAGGAGATCGCTCGCCTGTAGGTCGACATTTTGATGCAAAATAAACTATAGCCACTTGCGATTCATTGGCATAGACTACTGCCTATGCCAAATGCCGCTTGGAATACAATTGTTAAAGGGAAATATCGCAATAAAATTGTAGCGGTTTTATTTAGCAAATATTTAATAACAAAAAGCCATTACGATTAATGCATTTAGATAGCGCTTACAGCATTATCTTTTGGAACAAAAGAAATGTAAAGAATTTCTTTTATGATAAAAAGTGGCTACATTTAACACCGTATTCGCTTAAAAAATGGTTTCATCTGAGTACGAATGGTAAAGATGATTTTATACATTTGAAACCAATCAAATTTAGAATTGATTCTACTGAAAAATATTACGCAGGTTCTTATAATTTGCATAACCCAGAAGTCGTTTATGTTGTTAATATTGTTAATGAAAAAACTAAATATTTATATCTATAATATAAAAATGAATCGCTGAATGTGTTGCTAAGCGTAAATCTCGAGAACCGCTGAACCGATTTCGCTAATTCTTTTTTAGAATATTCCTTGAAGTACGAGGATGGTTCTCTTGACTTGAAAAAAAAATTAAGAAAGTTGCTTCACGCGGACGAAGTCGCGGGCAAAAGCTAGTAAATAATAAAGCTGAAGAGTTTTTTGTTTGAACGCGCTAATCTCTGAAACTACCGGTTTGCATTTGATAGCCCAATCCTTGTGGAAGGCTACCCTAAGGAACCGAGCTCAAAGAAAAACAGTCAGACAGAACGCTAAGCGAAAACCAAGTAATAGCACTAGCAAAGAAAAGAAAGAAAGAAAGAAAATACATTTATTTAGCACAGACTAAAAGACACACAATACATCAGATACATACATCAGATAGCAACTAATAAAGAAAACAAATAGAAAGTATAAAACATATGCAAGAAATTAGCAGGAAAGTGTGCCTCACGGCTGCACCAAAAAGGCCCAGTTCAGCAAAAATGCCAGACAACTAGTGCCTGACGCTGGTTTTCAACTGAACCTGATGTGTGAGGTGACGGATATAAATCAGGCGATGCGATGCTATGTGATGTGTGTGAAACGGACAAAATGGCGGGCAGAATCTAGTCTTTAATAAAATTTAAAGTATTATTATAAAAAAACCCTGCATTTGTAACCTGTAACGTAGTTTTTTTACGTTTTTTTTTTAAATTATTGTTTGAAGTTTTTTTTTAAATATAATGTTTTAGTAACCTTAGTGATAGGGCCGTGGTTTCCTATAGTTTGCGAGATCTACATTATGACCAAGACTTTGGGTTAAATGCTGTGTATGTGTTTAGTTGGTAAGCCTTTTCCCAACTATGTAGAGGTCGGCTTTTAGTCTAACCGGATGCAGCTGAATATCAGTATTTTACATGAAGCGGCAGCTATCTGATCTCCACAACCCAGTTATTGGGTAATAACCCCTTGGCTTTTGACGCCCCGTAACGACTGGGGTGCTGGGCCCAGTGCGGGTTGGTCACATGTCTCCGAATATTTGGTTCCAGGACATGCCAGTTTCCTCACGATGTTTTCCTTCACCGTTTTTAAAAGCAGTGGTGTTGAAATAATTTACACACAGTAAAGTGCTTGCTTGGGTTCGAACCCACGACCTACAACTCGTAAGTCGCGGCTGCTACCACTGAGCCACTACTGCTCTCATAAAAACTATAAAGATAGACACTGGCGCCGATTCACTTGTTCACAAACTAAACTAAATTGAAGTTCAGTGCATCTTTTTCTTTTTATTTCATTAAGAAAAGGACAGAAGATGAATATTAGTTTAGTGCTGTCAAATTAGTCAACGCCTGACGTAATTGACGTATATTTAGTAGCCATGTTTTTAATCACGTCTAAATTTGCTATGGCGTATCTAAAGGACCATGGGGAATTTTGTATGGACCCCGTCCCCACCCTACAACAGTCATGGGACACGTGTCATTTTGTTGATTGCGACCCAAAAAAGGATAAAGTACCTGTTTTAGTAGCAAAAACTATTGGGTTTATTTATATTATTTATAATAATAAATAAAAAATACTTGGTTCTCAAACTGGAAAATATAAGCTGCAGTTACAAATGGCAAACAGTCTTATAGACGCGGGGATTCGCATCAGATCCAGATTTCTGCAATGCCTATATAAACAGATTCGCTAAGAATTAGGAGCTCTTACATACTCAGGGACGAAGATTTCATTTGGTTGGGCGCCTTCAGCTGGACTGTTGACATCGACAACAACATTTTCGTCAGGAAGGTCTTGTCGATTGACATCATTGTTGGCTCTTTGCCAGCATTTGTGACATACAGCCATGATGTTATTGAAAATAACCTGGAATAAAAAAAAATACATTTAATATCCTATCACAATAAATAAAGATATCGTAGGACTAGGTTGCAGTGCACACAGAATATCTACTTTCTTACGACGATGATACACCACACCCTACGTTATATTATTTTTACAATGATTATTGTAATTCATCGTAAGCACTGTTAGACAAAGAAAAAAATAACATTACTTACTAACCTCTATTAGTCCATTTTGAGAAATATAGTCAGCCACCGCTGGTGAACTTTGTGGCAAAGTATCTTCCAAAATGTGTCTTCTCTGCCTTAGGACAGAACGCGGACACATAACACATCGGCGTCCTGAATCCATAATTGTGCCAAAATGTTCTCAAAATCAAAATCCCTGATACCTGAGGGGTGAGGGAGGCAGGGGAGGGGTAGGAGACGCAGGACCTCTGTGCATGTCTCGACAAGCCCAAATCGGTTTCCTGTACCGACGCTATTAGCGTAGGTATAATTATTTTATGCGCAATGTAATTAAAAAGGAAAAAAATATATAAAACAACAATGTATCATTAAACCTAAACCCCACGTATTTGAAGTACGTCGCCATAATAAAAAAAATATCTATCCTACTAGATGCTTCAAATGACACTTATTTCAAATCTGTTGGATGGTGGGGACATTTCTTCCCATCGTCCTTTGACAGGACTAAACTAATATTTATCTTCTGTCCTTTTCTTAATGAAATAGAAAGAAAAAGATGCAATGAACTTAAATATAATTTAGTTTGTGAACAAGGCAATCGGCGCCATTGTTAAAAAAGTTACCACAAAAGAAGTTGGAATAAATTCCACTGTGTGATACGATTCGGTGTAAATGATCTCAAACAGTATAATCTCTCATGTTCATAGCTCATTTCACAGAGACCTTTAACATGAAAGAACTTTCGATTTTCTGATTTCCCACACCAATGAACACAACATAAATTCGCATTTCTCATTTTTTTGCAGACAAGAGGAACTCTTTACTTGTCAAGTAGTTGAATATTCTTCTTTGTGGTTATTCATTATTTTGTACTTTGAGATGTAGCGCTAAAGGATCAAATTCCACTGACGGGAAAAAAATACGTAATACCGTAATGAATATTATTTTAGCACAATGTACTGGTATTCTTATAAGTGTTTGTCGAGACGTGCTCCTTTATTCAAGGTGGAATGAAGGTCAGGAAAGTATTCTATAGATAAGTTTTTTCCAATATATTTTGGTCTCATGTTCTGCAATAGTCCTGCACCAGCCGGGGGTTGTCCATGGGTGCACTTGCACAGTGCATACAGGGATAACCATAGGTTGGTGCTTCCTCATCATTTAAAATAGTCTAAAGGACTTCTGCGAGTTGGCTTCGGCCCCTGGTACGCCTTCCAAAGGTCAGGGACCCCAGGGTCCCGAGTAAGTTAAGTTTAAAAATCATCATCATTTATTTATTTTCAGATCATAAAATCCAATTGGTTAGTACTTACATACACAACTTAAACACTAGTATTAGTACAAAGCACATCAAGCTACCCGAAACTGTTAAATTTTCCCAATCAACTTTGAACCTAGTGCTTCAGCGATAAAGTTGAAAATATATTAAAGAAATTTGAGAGATTGTAGTAGCTTGATGTGCTGGCGTCTTTACATCCATAATAATTATGTATGTTTATTTGTATGTATGTTAGCATAGTCTCGTAATTTTTGTTTAGTTTATAAGTGAATTGTTTTTTGATTCTATGTATTATTTTTTTGTCTCCATTGCTCTATCACACGCTGTCTACATCTCTATATCTGTTGTCCTATCTCAGGTATGCTGGAAGAGATTTCTTATGAAATAAGCATCACCTCTGTACCTATTTTTTCTGTTCTGTTTTTAACCGACTTTTAAAAAAGGAGGAGTTTCTCAATTCGGATGTTTGTATTTTTTTTATTGTCTATTTATACCTATGTGTGTACCTACATAAATGGTATAAAAAAAAATGTTAGATACAAAGGTTTTAAAACCATGTTAGAACACGTTAACACGATCGTCCTCGAACGTCACGTCGAACTATGTTATGTTGTAACAGGCTAAGGTTAACAAAACAATGAGACCAGAGAGGTATGTAATACCAGCCTAATATTGTCCCACTGCGGGACAAAGGCCTCTTCTCATACAGAGAAAGCAGCATTGATCACCACGCTTGTTCAAGACGGGTTGGCGATTTCAGACCTACATATATTAACTATAAGACCCGGTTTTCTCGTGATGTTTTTCCTTCATCGATATCAGTAATGTTCAAGCAAAACATTTAAAGTGAGATAAGATTATATAAAAAGGGACTATTTAATAATACAATCTGTTGTTTTGCATCCTCGTCAAATTTCAGGAGGCTGTTATGAGAGACATAAATAATCAAATAAAATTACGATCCTTGGTAAATAATGAATACATACTTGTTTTTTTAGTTATTTAAGTTTGACAGTATTTCAAAATACAGAACAGAATAGCGTTATGGTATCGTATAAGCGGCCGCGTTTTTATGCGTGTGTAAAAGGGCAGTTACAGTGCGGTCTCACACAGGCCGCGTTTTAAAATGCGTGTCCCACACATACCGATTATCGAAAATTAGAAAAAAATACCTTCTTATTTTATTAATGATTTGTGTCGAGAATCAGTAGCATAGTTACCTCTTTGAATTTGACGAGGATGCATAACGACACCTTGTATAAGGCGGAGCAGTGGTGGCCCAGTGGCAACTGCCGCGGCTTACGAATTGAAGGTCGTGGGTTCAAACCAAAGCAGTCGCTTTACTTTGTGTAAATTATTTTATCACCACTGCTCTCAAATCGGTGAAGGAAAACATCGTAAGGAAACCGGCATGTCCTAGGACCAAAAAAATCTAAGACATGTGTCATTCGCCATCCCGCACCGGGCCCGCGTGGTGGATTATGGCCTACTCCCTCTCACTGAGAGGAGGCCTGTGTCCCAATAGGGGGAACATTATAGGCTGATAATGCTATTTAATTAACTGCTAACCGACATTAAACTTTCCATTGTTAATACAACGCCAAATAAAACCAGTAGTTTTATTACGAAACAACTCCTAAGAACACTACAAAATAATGAAACGCCAAGAAATTAATAATAATAATAATAATAATAATATCCCTGGACATTTCACACAGCACCATTTTGTCCCAAGCTAAGCAACCTAATGCTTGTGTTATGGTAACAAGATGGCTGATAAACTACTTATATACAATTTTTTTTTGTAAATACATACATATTATAGATAGAAAAACACCCAGACTCGGAACAAATACATGTAGGTCATACAAATATTTGTTCCGTGCGGGAATCGAACCCGCGACACGCAGCGCAGCAGTCAATCGCTTAACCACTGCGCCAACCGTGCCGCCAATTATAAAACACAAAAGAATTTCGAAACATCTCAGCTGTTACAAACAGAAATAATGTTCGTGTTTTATTATATTAATAAAAGATGTAACGAGCGTAATGTTGGCGACTCCTGCGGTTAAAATAAACTTGGCTAACAGCGCTGAAGAGTTCTCAAGGAATGCCAGAGAGAACAGATCGAATTAGCCGTGTACCTCTGTGGGGACGAAACAATTTAATTTGTGAAATTTTGACAAAGTCGAGAAGGACTTTGGCTGGTAAGAAGTTGTGGGAAAGTTGAGCTCGCTGCAGAATTAAGTAGCAAGTTTTGGTGATGGATTTTTCTGATAGGTTTATTAATATTAGTCTTTTAGTCGGACAGACATAAACGTGTATTCTTAAGTCTCGTATCTTATGGAGTTTCTTTATCAAAATCAAAAGCCATTTATTCAAATTAGGCTGAGAATCAACACTTTTCGAACGTCAAAATTACAAAAGACAGTTCCCCAAAACGCCCGCCCTTCACCACTTCCTAGTGCTTTCGCTGGGAAGAAGAAGTGGCGCAACAAACTCCCCAGCAGCACAGCAGCTGTCTGTTCAGTTAGAAAATACTTGATTGTATACAATACTAGGTATGTAAAGTAATTAACATTACAACACACAGAACATTAAATGAAATTATTTGCCATAATTATGTCAGCTAGCCCGCCATATAGGCTTACGCAGTACGCTTACCTACGTTTTGCATAGTTCGTTTGCCAGTCAGCAAAGGCCTCCTTCAACCTTCTGCATCCTCTCTCTGGCCATTCTACCCCATTTGGTTCCACTGACGTGTCTGATACCATCAATCCCGCCTTTTCTGTGCTCTACCTCTCTTCCTTTGGCCGTTTCTTGGGTACAAGGGTAACTATTTGGCTCCATTTGTCTTCTATAGTTCCGATAGGTTTAGAACATATCAAAGGGAAATTAGTAAAAAGCACCCCCACTAATAAAGATGAGACTATTATATTTTCATTGAATCAGAACTGTAAGACGTGACTTGGATAAGAACATGTAATCAAAGAAATTTTAAGGATTTCATTACAGCCATACTTGCAGACGAACGAAAACGAATTAGGTCTTCATCGATCTGATATACAACGTGCCGTTACAATGGCGACATTAATTTAACATACGGGTAGGGCTAGAGGCCTGTAGTCATAAAAGTTCTAACAACATAATATAATTTGTAAAGGACATATATAATATATTTCATTTCGTACCCAAAAATAAAAGTGTGATAAAAATATGATTTTTGGCCTTTTCAATCTCATATAGCAGCCGGGGGTTAATTGTAGATTTTCGCTGTAATAGTAAAAAAAATGCTCAATGTTCAATAGTACTTTAATTTTTGGGTGAAAAATGTTTGATAATTAAATGATGTCCTTTTAAATTACCGCCTACGCTGTTCGCCGATATAGGGCTCTCTCTCTTTCCTTCAATTCACCTACTCTTTCACGTTATTCGTTCTAATTTTTTTGATGCGATGTCATGATCGATGACCCCTGGCCTACTGTTCTTTGAGTACAGGTTGCTCCAAGATGCTAATTTAGAAGATTGTAAAAAAATCAATAATAACGTTTTGGAGGCATGAGGAACAGGGTGTAAAGTTCACTCATCCTCCATTGAAAAGGGAGGATCCTCCGACCAGACGGATGTTGTGTCTGGCGGGCAATTGCCCCACGATTGGTATTGGGAAATTGTATCTATGCTAATTGCACGGTAAACTCTGCTTGCGAGATGCAGGATTTGCGTGACGTCAGTATGACGCGTTGTTCGCATGTGGCGTTTGTAGATACCGCTACAACGTTTAATGAAATTAAAATATACGTAAAACGAAAACGCGATACCGTATACGTGTGTTAAATTAATGTCGCCATTAAAGCTGCACGCTGTATGTATACAATTTATCAGAACTAAAAAAAAACCCAGCCAAGTCTATTCGGAAACTCCAACATTTTTATAACATTGAACCCATCCTTCCAATCTAACCCACAGAGTTTATGAAAAATCGTCAATCTTCTGCCATAAAAATGTTTGTAATGACCCTGTTTCCTTCTAAGCTTCTAAGCCACAGATCTATTCGATAGGCTTTGTGCATTTGCCGCAATCGATCTCGCCCAGTTGTTACTGTCTGAACCAGGTTTGTGGTCTGAATTAATCCATAAATGATGCGAATTCTGGATCTCATCGTCGTTGCAATAACTGTTCAGAAGTGTTATCTTTTTTATGTCACCAGATTATGTTTTCAGACTAAAAAACTGTTTTACGTCATTCTAGATTTTTTTTCATTTTAACTTTATTAGTTTTTTTTAGGCCGTCTGGTCTTTGTCGTCTTTTATTGTCCAAATTTTTATGGACAGATTTGTTATGATCTATTTTTACTGTAATATCTTTTGCCTTTAACCTTATACTAGCGAACCGCCCTTGCTTCGTACATGTGCAACGATGTACTTATATGACGACACGTCAAAACATCGAGATTTCTGTGCTATATGTACTTAAGGGGCTTGTGGCTAAGTATTAATAGCCGCACAGGTCGATCAATCAGGTTAAGCTACGCTTGCTGTGGTTGGTCCGTGGATTGGTGTCCGGAACACTGGGTTGTGGAGGTCAGATACGCAGTGGTTCCATGTAAAAAACTGGTACACAGATGCAACCGGATAAACTGAAAGCCGACCCCAACATAGTTGGGAAAAGGCTAGGCAGATGATGATGATGTACTTATCTATCTATATATATAAAATTCAAAGTCCTGACTGACTGACTGACTGACTGACTGACTGACTGAGACATCAACGCACAGCCTAAACCGCTGGTCCTAGAGACATGAAATTTGGAGGGTGTATTCTTCGTGAAGAGTAGGTATCCACTAAGAAAGGGTTTTTCGAAATTCTACCCCTAAGAGGGTGAAATGGGGGGATTTTGTTTGTATGAAAATCTTATTGCTTGAGTTAATAAACTTGAAACTTGGCACGAATACTTATCTAAGTAAATTATGAAGTTGGGCATTTTTTGTTTTTACAAACTACCCCCTAAAAGGGGATTGGGGGGTTTCAAAGTTTGTATGGAAGAATTTTAGCGCGCGGTCCGATTTAATCGAAACTCAGTATTTATACCTAAATTGAAAGGAAAGAATAATGTGTATCAGGGTTTTTCGAAAATCTACCCCTGACGGCCTGAAAAGGGGTAGTCAAATTTACAGGGGAGGATTTTACAGCGTGACTGGATTAACTCGAAAATTGGTATAAATAATCTTTGAGTCAAGTTATGAACACATCCTAAATGATTTTTCAAAATTCCACCCCTGTGGGGGTGAAAACCGGGGATAAAGTTTATATGAAAAATCTTATTCGTTAGGTTAATAATCTTGAAAATTGGCATGAATACTCGCCTAAGTAAGCAATAAAGTTTATCATTATTAGTTTTTCAAAACTACCCCTCAAAGGGGATATAGGGGTGCTAAAGTTTGTGTGGAAGCATTTGAACGCGCGGTCCGATTAACTCGAAACTCAGTGTTTATACTTAAGACCAAAAATAAAGAATAAATCTATCAGGGTTTTTCGAAAATCTTTCCCTAACGGGTTGTAAAAGGGAAGTTAATTTTACACGGGAGGATGATGATGCTTGGCTTGATGAATTCGAAAATTAGTATAAATAATCTTTGAGTCAAGTTATGAATACATCCCAAACGATTTTTTTAAATTCCGCCCATATGGGGGTGAAAAGCGGGGATACAGTTTATATGAAAAATCTTATTCATTTAGTTAATAAACTTGAAACTTGGCAAGAATATTTGGCTAAGTAAGTAATAAAGTTTATCATTATAAGTTTTTCAAAACTACCCCTCAAAGGGGTGTTGGAGTTTGTGTGGAAGAAATTGAATGCGCGGTCCGATTAACTTGAAACTCAGTATTGATACTTTTGACAGAAAATAATTAATAATAAGTATGTAAAGTTGTCGAAAATTGACCCCTGACGGGGCAAAAAGGGGTTATTCGGTTTCTTAGGGCGGATTTGTACTTGAAACTGTATGTAACATTTTCACGCCTAAACCACTGAACTTTTGATTTGGTAAAGAGATAGATGGCATCCTGGGGAAGCACATACTTTTTATCCTGGTAGCACGTTCCCGTGGGATAATTTCCGACATCCACGCGGGCGAAGCCGCGGGCAGAAGCTAGTGTTTATATATTATGTATCAAACACATAAACCTTCAGGAAATCATTCTATTACTTCGTTTTTGCTTAGCGTTCTTTCTGACTTAATTCCTTTTTCCTAGCGTGATGTTAAATAGCTTGCAACCAGAGATTAGCGCGTTCTAACAAACAAAATAACTCTCCAGCTTTATTATTAGTATATGTAGATAATCTAAGACATTTGTGCCAGCGTAACTTTATTCACATTTCGGTCTTATTCATGAACTTTGCTTCTATTTCTATTAACTTTAGAATACCCTTCCAAACCAAGGTGCTAATCAATAGGATTTGTGCACGCTAGCCGCCTCGCCGCAGTCTATCTCGGTCACCTAACACTGTCTGCAAACCGTACCTGCCAGACCAGCTCTATTTTCGTTTAATTCTCTTGAATTAAACGAAAATAGGGCTGGCCTGGCTGTCAATACTGGTTTTAGACAATCTGCTAGCGTGGAATCTGAATTAGTTTGTGAATACAGATTAGGTTTAACTTGTTGACAGAGTATCTACATATTGGGGGTATCGATATGGGCATGTGATACGGAGGAATGAGGAAAATGTCATGAGGTGAGTTTTGGGTAAGAATGTATAAGATATGATGTATATGATGGCTATAAGAGTAGGGGAGTTTTCCCCTTGGCTTTAAGTATTTGCAAAAAGGTATTCACAAGGTATACATGTGAATGGAAACGCTGGAAGGAACACTATAGGAGGAAATATTCCGTCATCTACCCCGGTCACGACGGGAACTGGAACCGGCGAGAGATGTCGTGCGGTGTCCCACAGGGATCGGTTCTGGGGCCGCTCCTGTGGGATATCGGTTACGACTGGGTGCTGCGGGCAGACCTCCCTGATGGCGTCAGCGTAGTTTGCTACGCTGACGACACGCTGGTCCTGGCGCAGGGGAGGTCGTATCAGGCGGCGGCCGACGCGATGACACGCGGGGCTGCGATAGTCGTGGATAGGATCCGGCGGTTGGGTCTCGAGGTGGCATTGCACAAGTCCGAGGCCAATATGTCCTTTCATGGGCCCCGGTACGGGCCACCTTCGGGATCCCAACTGATGGTAGGAGGGGTTCACATCGGCGTCGAGGCAACGATGAGATACCTGGGTCTCGTCCTCGACAGCCGGTGGAACTTCGTCGAACATTTCCGACGTTTGGCCCCCAAACTGGAACGGGCCGGGGCCGCCTTAAAGCGGCTCCTGCCCAACCTGAGGGGGCCAAACGCCTCCTGCCGGAGGCTTTACGCGGGGATCGTGCGGTCCATGGCCCTATATGGGGCCCCGGTGTGGGCGCGTTCACTGCGGCTTCGAGCCGCACACTACCTGAACGCGCTCCAGAAGGTGGTAGCCACAAAGCTAATCCGGGGCTACCGCACGATCTCGCGCGAGGCGGCAAGCTCCTTGCCGGACTGCCGCCATGGGATCTGGAGGCGATAGTCCTCGCGCGCCTGCATGATTGGCGCGCGGAGGCACTACGCCGGGGGGAAACTCTGCACCCGCGGCAAATCGCCGGAGGGACGGACCTCCGGCGCGATCTCATGGCGGAATGGAAGGCGCGACTATCGCAACCCAGCGCAGGGCACGCCGCGATAGCGGCGATAAGACCCCTCTTTGAGGAGTGGCCAGAGAGGCGTCACGGCGTTCTCACCTTCCGCTTGACGCAGGTCCTCTCCGGACACGGATGTTTCGGGAGGTTCCTGCACATAATCAGGCGGGAGGAGACGCCCGGGTGTCACCACTGCCAGGATCGCCCGGAGGACACGGTGGAGCATACGGTGGCGGTCTGCCCTGCTTGGGCGGAGCCCCGCCGTGTCCTCGTAGAGGCGATCGGCAACGGCGGCGACCTCTCGCGTCCGGCCCTTGTGCAAGCCATGGTCCGGGGCGAGAGGGAGTGGGAGGCAGTCACCTCCTTCTGCGAAGCAGTCATGCTAGCGAAGGAGGTGGCGGGGAGGCTGAGGGAGAGAAACTCACGCCTCAGCCGCCGCGGGAGACGCTCCGGGCGTCTGGAGCCGCGTGACGACTCCCGGCCACCGTAGGCGCGGGCCTGCGGGCGGTGAGTAATGGGTAGCTCACCGTCCGATCAGGACCAGGCCCGTGCCGGACGGCGCGTTGTGTTCCACGCGCGCCTCAAAGAGATGTCAGCAGAGGACGGGGCCCCATAGGGCCGAAGCCTGCCGGGGCGGCGGGATTTTCCGAAAGGTTAACCGCTGCCCTGGAACAGAAAGAGCTAAGGAAGGAACACGGGTGGGTTTTAGTCAGTAAAAGTCTGACACCTCCCTTCCGCTCCACCCAGAGCGGGAGGGGTCATTTGATGATTTCCCAACCACAAAAAAAAAAAAAAGGAGGACATATTATTGGTGATGTTCTTGAAAGGTCAGGTGCATAGTATTCGCCAACGGCTTGCTTGTATGACCAGCACCCTAATTGCGTAACACACGATCAATCGGAATCGGTTTCATTTTGACAGTTCAACAACATTCATTGCGTTATTTACGTTGTTGAGCAGACACAGATGACACATTTTTTGAACATTATGTAGCAATGGATTAGCAATATCCTTCAAAATGATTCAGATTGAGATTGGCTGTGTGGTACGCAATTAGGATGCTGATCTATGAAGGTAAATGAGGCAAAAGGAGTATGTACTTTCGTTACCCGCATGGGACGAAGGTGTGAGTCATGTACATATTATGGATGTATTTGCATTCCAAATACATACATAATATATGTACAAGTATGTGTGTGTATGTGGTAATATTAAAGTCGGATTTATTCGGATGTATAGAATGTATAATGAGATAACTGGCCTACTTTTTGTATTCGATTTCCAACAGATATTTGGGAAACTCAAGACTCACTTTAACTCGACAGACAAATTTATCATTCAAATTCATTCACCTATTTGTACATTCAATAGTCCTTATTGTTTTATTTATTGTATACCTTATTTTATTCAGGAAGTTTTTTTCTATTTTTATCTGACCCAGTTATAAGAGGGCTCTGACCTCTAATAAACAAGAACGTGGACTAAATATACTACAGAATGACAGGTGTTTTTTTGTGCCGATTAAAAGCGCCCCGCTCGAGCGTCTCAGGAACAAAAATTGACATACTGTTGCAAAATGGTTGTCGTTTGTTTTGGTACGTCTCTGATGATTTAGGTCTAAATCGTGGAATAAGACTTTTTTGTGTATTTTGTGTTTACTACGAAATATTGAGAACATTTTTATCATGAGAGTATGCGCATTGTGTAAAACTCACTATCAAAAATATTAGTTCCACAGACGCTCACGTTGTTATCAGCGCCCAAATGGCGAACATCAAATGTCTTCGTTTTGTCATCGGTAGTATGATGTCCAGCGTACTTGTATAATACAGACCAGTGTCAGAGGGGCAATTCCTGTATTTTAAGAACGTTCGCATTCTAATCTCAGTCTCAATCTGTCAAAAATTCAATCAATTTACATACATTTTTGACAAGTTTTTGACATTGATTGCCGCTGAGAAAAGATTGTGTTCACGCAGACAAGGCGTGAGTCTTAGTCCAAGGCAGGGGACGCGCGGAGGGCGCGGCGCGGCGTGGCGCGGGACTACATCGCGGCAGCAGACTGGCCGCCGCCCGCACCTCACTCCAATACCGAGCACGGTCGAAGACGCGCGCGCATACTTATCTACCTACTTGTACCTATTGTTAAAGTTTAGTCCAACATTGTACTGTCTTGTAGAACCGTATTATAAGTGTTTACAGTCCACTTTACTTTTATTCACGAACCTTTAGTTAGGTCATCAACATTTTGGTCCTTCGGCCTTCTTTATTTTAAAATACGCGTAACGTATTTTGTACGAACAAAGAGGACGTTTGCGCGGTGGCAGTACGGGCGACGACGTTGGCGGACTTTGACACGACGAGTTATCAAAGCGCCGTGTCACTACAAGCTGCGTTAACCGGCAGACAAGTGGAGTTGGAGTCGCCTATAATAAGCGAGGAGAGGACGTCTACAAGTTCCCGAGGTCTTCACGTCGACGGTGGTCAAGTCTCGACTACGTTGGTCGAACCCGCCGAGACATTTATCTACTTGCTTCGTGGGAATCAACACAGTCCGCCTTGTGGATAAAGATAAGCATATTGTGTATCGTTCCAAATTCCTTTCTAAAAATTCCAGTTTGAAGTCGAATGCAAAAATTTCCGTTGCAACCGTTTTCAGTTCAGTTTCAAATTTGAGTCATCAAGTAATTATTTACATTGGTTTATAGTGTGTTCATATTAGTTTTATAGCTACATCGAACCGATTTGTTATTATTGCACCGGCTGGCATTTTCTTTGTTAGCGAGTGAGCTTCAAGGTCACGCGCCTATTCATTGCAAAAAACATCTGTTCGCTTCTAATTAGTCACATCATACTACCTACCTACTTGTTTAACACCTTTATTTCTTTTTTTCATTTGCATCCTATCTACCTAAAACCAGTTTCTTATAATGGCTACTGAGGAATTACTTGTAAGAAAACGCAGTGCTTCAAAAGCTAAGCTTACGAATTTCTGCAATTGGGTAAACGTGCTTGTGAGTTGCGAATCAATTTCTAGTTTGCAGCGTATTGAGCTGGAGGGTCGCCTTAGAAAATTTGATGCCCTATATGATGAATTTGATAATTTGCAGTTGGAGATCGAGGTGCTCTCGGACAAGCCAGACGAGGCGTACCGGGAACGTGCCAAATTTGAGGAGCGGTACCACGCAGTGGCAGCACAGGCACGCAGTTTGCTCATAAATGCCGATGCCGGCATTGACGGCGGGTCTGTAGCGGGCTCAGCAGACAAAAACACAGGTGCATCGTTCCGTCAAAATTGTGTACGCTTACCTAAAATTAATTTACCTCATTTCGATGGTAGTTATCAGTGTTGGCTAGAGTATAGAGACACTTATCTTTCTCTTATACATGGTAGTAGTGCAATCGATGACATTAGCAAGTTCCATTATTTACGTGCTTCGCTCAAGGGAGATGCTCAGCAAATTATAAAAAATATTGATTTCAAAGGCGAGCATTATCAATTGGCTTGGGATTTGCTATGTGAGCGATATAACAATAGTAGGCTTTTAGTAAATAACCACGTGCAGGCTTTGCTTAATATTCCAGCTGTGTCTAAAGAGTCTTGTGTAGCCTTACGTCAATTTATTGATAATATAAATAAACAAATTAGAGCTTTAAAATCGCTGAACGAGCCCACTGACCAGTGGAGTACACTGGTGGTGTTTATGATGAGTAGTCGACTTGACAAAGTTACTAACAGAGATTGGGAAGAATATCGCAATAATTTACCCAAATCTCCTACTTTGTCAGAATTTTGTTCGTTTGTTAGTAGGAGGGCTGATTTGTTAGAGACAGTTGAACATAGCGAATCGACAAAAGAAAAGGTAGACAGTAGTACTAACAGTCACACAGTAGATATACAGAATACTAACAAAAGCGATAATTTAATCAAAACCAAATCTAATAATAAAAACAATACAAAAGATTGGAAATGTCCGTTGTGCAAAAAAGATCATTTTATGTATGTGTGCGATGACTTTCGTAAGTTGTCACTAGAAAATCGTTTGGCAAAGGTGAAGGAGCTTAATGTGTGCTTTAATTGTTTACGTCCTGGGCATTCAAGTAAACGTTGCAAATTATCCCACTGTAAATATTGTAATCGCAGACATAAC
The DNA here is from genome assembly GCA_949629185.1 of Apamea crenata. Taxonomy (NCBI): domain Eukaryota; kingdom Metazoa; phylum Arthropoda; class Insecta; order Lepidoptera; family Noctuidae; genus Apamea; species Apamea crenata. The sequence goes on from OX451373.1 coordinate 11,552,254, forward strand.
ACGCTTTTACACGTAGAACAGTCTAATCCAAATGTACAAGATCCAATGCCTAGTGTTGCTTTACCTAGTTTACTTAATGACGTTTCTGGAGGTGCGCAATTACAAAAAGGCACGTCTGAAAACGTTGTTTTGTCAAGTGACACTACAGATACTACCTGTTCTGTTGTACTCTCCACAGCTCTGCTGACGGTGGTCAGCAGCCGAGGTGAGAAGTTCAACGCCAGGATCCTGCTTGATAACGGTAGCACGGCCAACTTTATCACTGAAACACTGTGTCACAAGCTGGGATTGTCTAGACGTAACGCTAACTCCACAATAACAGGTATAAACAAGCAAACATCTAATAGCACACAGTCTTGTAGAGTTACAATTCAGGCTCGGAATGGTGGCTACAGGGAAACCATCACTTGTATCATATTGCCAGAAATTACTAGGATGTTGCCGTCTTCAGCTGTAGATCTTAGCAACATCAACATTCCAGCAGACATTCAATTAGCTGATCCATCTTTTCATATTCCGTCTGTAATTGACATTCTTGTTGGCGTGGAAGTGTTTTGGAATGTCTTAGGGTCCTCATCTATAAATTTAGGTAAGAATCAACCCAAACTTCACGCAACAAGACTCGGGTGGATAGTTTCAGGACCGGCTCCATTGCGTTCATTCTCTAATAACCAGTCACACTACTGCAACGTGTCTATGGATGAATTAAATAACAACCTCAACAGGTTTTGGGAATCAGATTCTGTACCATCCAAATATGCTTTGTCACAGGAGGAACGTGCGTGCGAAGAGAGTTTTCGTCATAATACTACTCGGGATGATCAGGGTCGTTTTGTTGTGACAATTCCTTTAAAGGATAATCCTAACATTTTAGGTGAGTCATATGAGATGGCCAAACGTCGATTTCTATCACTGGAGCGCCGTTTTCTGCGTGATCCAAGCTTCAAGGAACATTATGTTGCCTTCATGCAGGAGTACGAGCGTCTTGGACACATGACAGAAAATCAAACTTCTAGGAAGCCTCATTCAGGTGACAATGTTGAGTATTTCTTGCCTCATCATGGGGTCGTCAAAGAATCCAGTTCGACAACAAAACTACGGGCAGTCTTCGATGCCTCAGCGCCAACCACGTCGGGCGTATCACTCAATCAAATCCAGATGGTTGGTCCGACTATCCAAGAAGATCTATTATCAATCTTGTTAAGATTTCGGCAATACAAATATGTCATCTCTGGAGACATAGCCAAGATGTATCGTGCCGTTGCTGTTACACCCTCACAACGTACTTTGCAGCAAATCATTTTCAGGAAAGACTCAAAGTTACCGTTAAAGACGTACAGTCTGAATACTGTGACCTACGGCACGGCTTCTGCCCCATACTTAGCAACAAAGTGCTTAGTCAGCTTGGCTAATGCTGCTACCAGTACAATCGTCAAGTCTTCAATTGAACGTGACTTCTACGTTGACGACTACCTTTCAGGAGGAAATTCAGTTTCAGACGTAGTAGAAATGGTCAAGGAGGTAATATCTGTCTTAGCATCAGCGAATTTTCATATACGAAAATGGCAATCTAATAATTCGTCAATTTTAGATCAGGTTTTTAATAGTTCAGCAATTTTAGATTGTCTAAAATTGTCTGAAGATAAGAACGCGGTATCGAAAACATTAGGTTTACGTTGGATGTGCGAGGCAGACTATTTAGCGTTTTCTATTTGCATTGATGCTGAGAAACAGGTGTCTAAACGCCAAATTCTCTCAGTCATTAGTCAAATATTTGACCCATTAGGCTTGGTTGGTCCATGTGTAGTCGAGGCGAAAATCGTAATGCAGAAATTGTGGTTAGCCAAGTGTGACTGGGATGAGCAGGTGCCAGAGTTTATATGCAATTTTTGGTACAATTTTGTTAACACTCTTCCATGTTTAAATAATCTAAGAATTCCAAGATGGGTTGTATGTGACAATGCTATATCGCATGAAATTCATGTCTTTACAGATGCATCAGAGAGAGCTTTCGGTTGTTGCGTGTACCTCCGGTCGGTGAACAGGCAAGGTTCAGTTAAGGTACAATTACTCGCATCTAAAAATCGTGTAGCACCGATAAAGCCCACTACCATTCCACGTCTCGAGCTCTGTGGGGCGTTGCTAGGCACAAGGCTGTGTGTTAAGGTTCAGAGTTCTATTACTTTGCCTGTACTTAGATGCCGGTTTTGGTGCGATTCAACAATAGTGTTGAGTTGGCTAGCTATTTCACCAAGTTTATTAACCCTCAATTAGGCGCGTGGGGTGTCATGCACCCCAGAGCAGGTTTCCAGGCTCACAACTTTTTAAATTTTGTATTTAGCGCGTTGGCCTTCTAGGTAGCTTCGTAAACACGTAAAACGTACACGATTCAGGTGCGAGCGACGCTCTGTTGTGGACGGTTCGGCTCGGAGAGCGTGTTTGGGGTGCACGATACCCCAGGTGACTGTTTGTGTAGTCTAAATTCCGAGGTAGTGGATGATTGATAATTTCATTATATCCAAATAGTGTAAATATAATACAAAAGGTGCCATGTATGTCCAAGAAGTAAGGACAGGAAAACAAAGACTGAATGTTCGAAATGCCAAAAACATGTGTGCAATGACCATATGAATATAGTTTGTCAAAATTGTGACGATAAAAACTAGGATTAGTAAAAAAATATTTTTCATATTAAAAAAAAAGTTAATTATGTTAAAAATACGTTTAAAAGTTAATTAATATGTAAGTTCAAATGTTCTAATTAATAAAAGTCTGATTTTGCATGTATTTCGTATTTTATTTAATTTCCTAAATCTGGGGTGCCAAACACCCCTCGCGACCGCTTATGCAACTTTTTAGGCGCGCCCAATTGAGGGTTAAAACCTTTCGTGCGTAACCGAGTCAATGAAATACAGGAGAGCACTGCAGGTCATACGTGGAGTTACGTGCCGTCTAGAGACAATCCGGCAGATCTTGTTTCGCGTGGGCTGAAGGCTGACCTTATCAGCGAGTGTTCTTTATGGTGGTCAGGCCCACAATTTTTGTTAAATAACGAAAAAGACTGGCCAGCTATGCCCAATAAATCTGTGAAACTGGATCTGCCAGAAGTCATTACATCTGACTGCACAGATCATTCATATCTCACAGATTCACAAAACCATGGACAGTCCTCTCACATAAATCCATCATTCATTCATACACTACTCCATAAATATTCAAATCTAAGTCGTCTACAAAGAGTGGTGGCCTACATACTAAGATTTGTTTATAATTTAAAAAATAAAACTAAGTTACAAAATACACTATCAAATCAAGAACTTCAAGATTCTTTGATTTTCATTTTATGTCAAGCTCAAATGGAGATGTTTCCTAAGGAATATATTATTCTTAAATCTAGCAAGACTTTGCCTCGTAAAAATAGACTCATTTCTTTAAGTCCCTTTGTTGACAAAGATGGTCTCATTCGTGTAGGAGGGAGACTTGATAATTCTCCTTATGATTACAATATCAAGCATCCAGTTTTACTATGTTCTAAGCATCATGTCACTAAAATCATATTCTATAAATATCATAAAGATTTGTTACACGCTGGCCCTCAGTTATTGATAGCAAATATACGTCAAATGTATTGGCCTCTTGGGGGCAGAAACCTATCAAAATCTATTGTAAAGCATTGCATTAAATGTTTTAAGTACAAATGTCAAAATGTTCAACCAGTCATGGGACAGTTGCCTTATAATAGAACTCACTTGGAGTTCCCATTTTTGAATTGCAGTGTCGACTATGCCGGGCCAATATTGATAGCGGATCGAAAGGGGCGAGGGTGTAAGCTTGTAAAGGCGTACCTCTGCATTTTTGTGTGTCTTGCAATTAAAGCTGTTCATATCGAGCTCGTTACAGACTTAACTAAGGAGGGCTATATGGCTGCTTTAAACCGTTTCGTTGCTCGTCGTGGCAAACCCAAGAGTATCTTATCCGATAATGGTACTAATTTTATAGGCACTTGTAATGAATTGCGACAATTCTTACAAGATTCAAATATTTCTTATGAAGTTGCACAAAAGGGCATTGAATTTAATTTTGTCCCTCCATACTCTCCACATTTCAACGGCATTGCTGAAGCTGCCGTTCGTTCTACTAAACACCACTTGAAAAGACTACTACAATTAACACATTTCACATATGAGGAAATGGTCACTTGCTTGACTCAGATTGAAGCTGTTCTTAATTCACGTCCTCTCACACCACTTTCCTCTGATCCACTAGATTTTACTGTCCTAACGCCATCACATTTTCTAATTGGACGATCACTTATGTCTGTTCCGCATCCACAGGTGACTGATATAAATATCTGCCGCTTGGAGCGCTATCACAGAGTGGAACATATAAAGCAGCATTTTTGGAAGCGGTTCCATTTAGAATATATTTCTCTGCTCCAACAAAAAACAAAATGGACGTCATCTACAGGACAACTGGCAGAGGGAACGTTAGTTCTCATCAAGGAGAGAGGACAACCGCCACTGCTGTGGTCACTGGGACGTGTCACGAAGGTCTTCCCGGGGAACGACGGGACTACGCGTGTGGTCGAGGTGAAGACAAAGAAGGGGACGCTACTACGTTCTTTTAATAATATTTGTCCACTTCCTCTAGATTGAATGCTTCAACCCGGGGAGGATGTTCACGCAGACAAGGCGTGAGTCTTAGTCCAAGGCAGGGGACGCGCGGAGGGCGCGGCGCGGCGTGGCGCGGGACTACATCGCGGCAGCAGACTGGCCGCCGCCCGCACCTCACTCCAATACCGAGCACGGTCGAAGACGCGCGCGCATACTTATCTACCTACTTGTACCTATTGTTAAAGTTTAGTCCAACATTGTACTGTCTTGTAGAACCGTATTATAAGTGTTTACAGTCCACTTTACTTTTATTCACGAACCTTTAGTTAGGTCATCAACAGATTGCGACTTGAATTTGAACGATTTTTAGGTACTAGAATTGGCCTTCTGATTGTTTGTACATAATCTTGTTTAATAGATAAGTTAGCGGGTAACGATACTGCTGTTCGAGGCACATCGATGGTTATATCTGGAACTTTTATTCTCTTTTCTTTTAAACTTGGCACGTTTCTGCTGCGGGTTTCCGGTATGCCTGTACCGGATAGTCACGTTTAGTTTGAATCGAGTTATTTTCCTTTCCTTAGGTTTTTATGAGTCAATATAAACTGAGTCGTGCGATATTGCTTTCTGTGTTTGACATACCCTGCCCATTAGGTTAACCGTTTTTGACAGCTGTCTTAGAAAGTACACATTCCAGATTAAGTAAAAGTTAACTTTAAAGTGCCTAGTAAAATAAATATATAAGCTGCCTTATGATTGAATTATCTTATTTATGGTTTCTTACATACAATAAAATACCGTATGTGTATCAATCAATGTATTGTGTGTTGCTGCAATCACTAGTTCCATCTGTCAAAAAACGGTTTACCTAATGGACAGGGTATAGAGGTGTTGTTTCATTTTGTTTGTTTTGATGATTGCTAAAACTGTTTTTTTTTAACAAAATAAAATACAGAGCGGCGATTAGGTTATCACATTAAATAGTACAGCGGTCATTACAAGTTGTTAAAATAATAAAATTTAAATTTTACTAAAAATAAAAAAAATAATTAGCGTAAAAATTGTCATGAAATAAACTATCCTTGATAATAAGTCACTAGACACGCGTGAGGCAATGGTATCAAGAATTCAACACAAACAACAACACAAAATATGTTATTGTTACTAAGTAAACACAAGTTGTTTGGTAGGTATATACTGAAACGAAAAAAAGGTCCCACGACTAAAATGTTAATTGTTATTAATTATTTTAATTGTTTATGTTTAATATACGTTATGTAGAATACGTGGTTTCAATTCATACGATTGTCATTTATTTTTTTATATTCTAGTGCAGAAAAATGCCTAAGAGCAATCTACGGTATCAGTCCATTAACATCATGTAGACCTCTATTTAAAAAATTAAAACTTTTAACACTAACAGGTCTGCAAGCTGGTGTATTCGTAAAAAAGCATTCAAAATTTTTTAAAGCATGCGACTTGCATTCGAAATATACTCGTCGAGACCCAACGAAGAATTCCGTCACATCAAAGTACATTGTGCCATAAAAATAGCTTTATCACAGCAATTAAAATATTTAACAATATTCCAAAAAAATAAGGGAACTCCCTCTTAAATACTTTAAATCCAATCTACATAAATGGCTTATTGGTAATTGTTTTTATAATATGCAAGAATTTATTGATAAAAATGTAACAGATAAATATGGTTACTAATTTTTATTATAATTATTACCTACTTTTTACAAATACCTATTATTGTTAAGAATTTCATTAAAGTTAGGAGACATGTTGGAATAATGTATCCTCTTAATTTTTTACATGTAACGTGTTTAAATATTTGTATGCCAGTCCTTGGCGAAACATGTAAGATCATAATTCTATTTATAAGACCTTAATGTACCATGTTTTAAAGCAAATAAATATATTCTATTCTATTCTATACCGAATCAAACTTATTTTATACTACTGTAAAGTCATTACATTTATTTATTTTCCCTTCTTTTCAAAAAACCTTTGGTGATCGTGGCCGTGGAAAGAACGATCAGTAAGCCAAGACCTTTTAAATGAGATACGAGTATGTCTCAAGTCTGTTGACTAAGTTTCAATTTTGGAGACGCTAGCCGCCCATCGTCTATTAAATTGCTAGTCTTAGATGGAAGGGTTAGTTTATATTTTTCCAGACAGCAATTTTAATGTTAGAAACCTAAACCTATATACAAGATGGCGATTTAGTCACTTGCATCTGTCAAGAGGGTGATTGTACCCGTCATTTTAAAATCTTATCAAATTCGTCACAAATAAAAAATCTGACTTTCGGGCTTCTGACTACCCGTAACGACTGTCAAAGATCCACGAATGATAGCCGAGACCAACGGCTTAACGCGCTTTCCGAGGCACGGATAGGTCTCGATATGTAAATATGGTCACCCATCCACAGACCAACCGCGGCAAGCGTAGCTTAACCTGATCGATCGACCCGTGCGGCTGTCATTATTTAACCATGGGCCCTGTATAGCTTTGTAATTAGGAAATAACTAACCAGTTAAGATAATACCTGGCTCTAAAGAGGCTTGAATCGTAATCCCAATTAATTATTCACTTTAATTAGCAATGAAAAGTACTAGGCAGTAAAAATCGAGCGTAAAAGACAAATAAAAGGCTTCGAACTAATCTAGGAACGAGGAAGAAGGATTTTTTAGTGCTTTCAAGGCAATCACGGCCTTAGTTTTACATTCCTTGGGCTTTGCATAAGATATTGTCGGCTAATTGGGCGTTTCACTTCAGCAGTTCCGGACATCCATATCTATGTAGGTATACTTCTTACTTTATATCCTAACTAATATTATAATGTTGTCCAGAGTCATGGATTATCAAGCTCTTTACAAATATAAAACTAACTAATAAGTTCGCATGTATATATTCTTAGTGAGGTTTTTTGTGTTTTGTGCAATCTTCATTTTGTTCAGTAGACATTTATTATTATGATGTAGAGTGACAATTCCTTTGAATATGAAATTATAACATAACGCCTGTAATCCTCGAAGTGTTAGGCAGACATACCCATAATACACCCACACTACGCCAGTTATATTTTAAGTGCCATATTGTATCATAGGAGGCGCCATCAACAGCCGGACGCAACTCCAGACTACAGACTGAGAAATTCCTGATGGAAAAACCCAGCAACACTTTGCTAGACCTGGAAATTGAACCCAGGACGTCATGACCAGCTGTAGCGCTTGCTACCACTAAATCAACGAGGCCGAAACCTGAATGTTTGTATAAGGGCGAATTCCACCAAAAAATACCTAGAATAAGTCTTACCCTGAACATAAATTTTGAATTTTGACAGTTTCTTCATACTAAATCTGTCAGACGTCGATTTTAATCCACGGATAAAAGATATCTGACTTTGGTAAAATCAGCCCAAAAAGGAAAACGTTTATCCTAGCGAAGGCGGCGTTAGTATATGTTGTGTGAAATCATGATTTTGATCAGTAGGTATAATATTATTATTGAGGGCCTTATGGCTAAGTAATAACAGTCGCGCGGTTCGATCGATCAGGTATAGCTACGCTTGCCGCGGTTGGTCCGTGGATGGGTGACCATCTTTACATATCAAGACCCCTCCGCACCTCGGAAAGCACGTTAAGCCGTTGGTACCGGCTGCCAATCGTGGATCTTTCGCAGTCGTTACGGGTCGTCAGAAGCCCGAAAATCTGACAACCAGTCTTACCAAGGGGTATCCTATTACCCAGTAACTGAATTATGAAGGTCAGATAGGCAGTCGCTTCATATAAAATACTGGTATTCAGCTGCATCCGGTTAGACTGGAAGCTGGCCCCAACATAGTTGGGAAAAGGCTAGGCAAATGATGAGGTATAATATTATTATGATGTATAGTGACAATTCCTTTGAGTAGGAAACTATAAAACCCTTATATTGTAATTTGTCAGTCCCTTGTCGCCTCAGCGTAATAAATAGACGTAGGTTTTCAACTTGTTTCATAAATCACATGGATACAGGTTGACTTTTGATGCCTGATTTTGTATTTTATTTGGGTTTTTGTGGTAAGGTGGTAAGTATGACAAATGTATTATCATGAATATCATAAATCATAGGATAAGACGAATTTGTATAAATTATTACTTTTTTCTCGGGATAGGTGAAGGAGTTATAAATTGGCAAACTATATTGCGTTGCGGGTGTCAGATGTCACTTTGGATGACAAGTTTGAGTCTTTGGGTGTTTTTTTTAGTATCGGAATATATGAGCGCGAAAATTAGATTTTATTACAACACCAGCCTTAAATTCTGATGTTGATATTAAAATAACAGTCGCGCGGTTCGATTTATCAGGTAAAGCTACGCTTGCCGCGATCGGTCCGTGGATGGGTGACCATCTTTACATAATAATATATAATAATAATAATATCCCTGGACATTTCACACAGCACCATTTGTCCCAAGCTAAGCAACCTAATGCTTGTGTTATGGTAACAAGATGGCTGATAAACTACTTATATACAATTTTTTTTTTGTAAATACGTACATATTATAGATAGAAAAACACCCAGACTCGGAACAAATACATGTAGGTCATACAAATATTTGTTCCGTGCGGGAATCGAACCCGCGACACGCAGCGCAGCAGTCAATCGCTTAACCACTGCGCCAACCGTGCAGTCTAAGACATATCAAGACCCCTCCGTGCCTCGGAAAGCACGTTAAGCTGTCGGTCCCGGCTGTCATTCGTGGATCTTTGACAGTCGTTACGGGTCGTCAGTAAGTAGCCCGAAAGTCTGACAACCAGTCTTTCCAGGGGGTATCGTATCACCCAGTAACTGGGTTGTGGAGGTCAGATAGGCAGTCGCTCCATGTAAAATACTGGTATTCAGCTGCATCCAGTTAGACTTGAAGCCGACCCTAACATAGTTAGGAAAACGCTAGGCAGATGATGATTGATATATCGTCTGGGTCGTCGAGGTTCTGGGTTCAAATCCGTGAAAGTACCAATATGACATTTTCAATTCGTATGTAGGTACTTTACCTTGGACATTACTAACTTCGGTAAAGAAAAAATCATCGTGCGGAAACCTGAGGGGCACTTCTCGTAATTTTAAGAACGTTCACAGTCTGATTTCAGTCTCAATCTGTCAAAAATACCTCTAACTTCCTTACATTTTGACAAGTTTTTGACATTTGTTTGTCGCCGAGATGACACTGCGACTAGATTTTGAACGTTTTAATTTAACGAGAGTTAGCCATACTTTTACTATAAGTCGGAAATCGCCAACCCATCTTAAGCAAGCTACGTCATCAATGCTCGGGCCTTCTTTGTATGAGAAGAGGCCTCTGCCTTCCATTGGGACAATGATGGGTTGGTATTATTATAATAATAAAAACAACGAAGAAAACAAAATGTCGTCATCATTCTTCTGCCCTTATTTCAATTTATTTGGGGTCGGCGAAACATGTGTTTTCTTTTATACTACTCTATTAGTTGTCATCTCGGTAGGGGGTAACGATACCGTTCTAACCATAGACCGTCTATCACACAGTGTTTCCATCTCTTTGGTTTGGAAGACATTAAAATTAAACATCATAATCAGCCTGTAACGTTTTCACTGCTGGTACACAGGCCTCCTCTCAATGAGAGGAGGTGGGCCGTAATCCACCATGCGGGCCCAGTGCGGGTTGGTAGATGTCACACGCCTTCGAATTTTTTGGTTCTAGGACATGCCAGTTTCCTGGCGATGTTTTCCTTCACCGTTTTGAGAGCAGTGGTGATGAAATAATTTACACAAAGTAAAGCGCCTGACTGGGTTTGAACCTAAGACCTACAACTCCACCACTGCTCCAATAAAACCCTGTTTAGGTTTAAATTAAACATAACAAGTAAAATATACGTAACGTCAAGTTCCTGTATGTTTTCTGAATATTTTCAGACTTTCCACTTTTATCTACATACGCGCCTGTCACACGCGTAATAAATCTCCGACTACGACATCTGAGGGGCAATTCTCGTAATTTTAAGAACGTTCACAGTCTGGTCTCGGTCTGAATCTGTCAAAAATACCTTTAATTTCCCCACATTTTTGACATTGATTGTCGCGGAGATGAGATTGCGACTAGATTTTGAACGTTTTTAATTATGGGAATTGCCCTTCACATGCAAGATCGTAACTTAGTAATCAGAGCGAAACTGACATGAGTATAAATAAAAATGGTCATATAACCTTCCTTAACTGTTAATAACAGTCAAACGGCTTGAGCTCAATAAAAGTGTTAATGAGCTCATAAGTGTACCCTGCAGGAGCCACGTGGGCTCTATAAAGGATAATGAAATTCTTTATTAACAGTATGCTAGAAGATATTGTTGTATGATGAATGTGTATTAACGTTAAAAATATCGCAGCGGGTTTTTTTTCGCACACTGGATATTCAACCTACTGATAAGCGCCCAGAGTTGAAAATCCAACAGTGTGGTTTTTTGACGCGTTCTGTTGGATTCTCAATGCTCGGCTCAACACCGAGAGTTGAAAATCCAGTGCGTGATACAATCCCACCGCGATATTTTTACGTCCGTGCTTACGTCGGGTTATAATTCTGGGTTTGACTAGGTTTTATTGTAACAACTAGTTAAGAATTAGTTGTTGTTTTGTTTTTTATTAGTTGAAGTGTTGATGTTATTGTTTATTTATTTACCAGCAGCGCCCCGTGGTTTCACCCGCATAAGTTTCGATATCGTGGGAATATCGGAATAAAAATTATCCTCTGTGTTAATCCTAGTTATAAGCTACATGCGTGCAAAATTTCATCCAAATCCGTACAGCAGTTTTTGCGTGAAAGAGTAACAAACATCCATCTATACAAACTTTCGCGTTTATAATGTTATCGCGTATCTTCAGTACTATCTTATTTACTTTATCTGGATCACAATAGTCTCGGTCTTTCATGCAGTCGTCAATTATAGGTTTACCAGCAATCTCAGAAACAAGTGTACACATAGTCATACATAATAATAACATTATTCTTCTTAAACTTAAGTTTAATAACAAAAAGTAAAAAAAATATTTATACATATATGTTAATGTTGGTATTTGGTTGAATGAAATAAAACAATGTTGTTTACAACTGCAAGTTGTTGGTGACTTTATTAATTAATTACCTACTTCTTCTTCTGCCTACCCTTTTCCCAACTATGTTAGGGTCAGCTTCCAGTCAAACCCAGCTACCGTAGCTGAATACTAAGTATTACATTATTATTTTGCATGGAACGACTACGTTTCTGACCTCCACAACCCAGTTACTAGGTAACACAATACCCTGGCTGTCAGATTTTCCGACTTCTGACGACCCGTAACTACTGTTCAACGTATTTTCCGAGGCACGGAGGGGTTATGTATAGATTGACCATCTTTACAAACCAATACCCCTCCGTGCCCATCCAATATAATTAATTACTCTCCTTGTTAATTATTTAAAAAAAACATTGATTCTAGTTTCATTCAAAGTTCTTTGCTTCATGAAACACCCGTCGGCGGTAACTGCCTGGCTACATATAAATAATATATGTTCAATTCCTTTACAGGAAATTAAAAAGCACAATCTAGTAGATTGTGCAAATAATGTCACACAGGAAATTGTTTGATCGACGAGCGACTTCACTTACATAAGTCACTTATAGCTAATTGAATTGAATTGCTTTAGCTTTGTTCTAGTAGGTAAGTGGAGACACTACCGTTTCGTAGATTTATGGGATGTATATACCCTTCGTGAGTAAAGTATAGAAGCCTACATCAAGATACTACAATCTGTTAAATTTATTTATTAGATTTTCAACTTTATTGCTATAGCATTAGGTTCAAGGTTGATTGGGAAAAAGCTTCGGTTAACTGGATGTGCTAGCGTCTGTACGTTTAGCCACTCTAAACTCGACATATGGCTTAGCATAAGCAACTCCTTTATAGACACGAAAATAGGCATACTCTTGTAATAATCTCTCTCTCTCTCTTCTCTTCTCGTCTCGTCTTCTAATAATCTCTGTCCTGAATAAAATAAATGTATGTATATTTGCTCTCCACACTTGGCAGAATGTGATGATATCATTGACTAATCTTAAGATAATAATGTACCAAATTCTGACAATTATATGATTATGATTAAACATTCTTTATACTAGCAAAAAACTTTATATTAGTGCGTACTGTGAAGGGCTAGATAGCCCTTCGAGGTACTGGGAGGAATCAATCAACAATACGATTCCTTTACGTTTATATTGACAGAACGTCTTTACATATTCCCGACTAAACTAGCACTGACTCACCACTGACTTTTCCCAAACAAAGATCCTAATAAAATATTTGACACCCCGTCTAAACATGCTTGAATGTTCAAATGGAAACCGCGCTAAATTATAGCCAGCCTGCAGTAAATAAGGTCGACTTTGGTGGACAACCTTTACAGTACACTCGCACAGTTTTAATAAGGAAATGGAGAAGTATTTTCAATTAACACTTTCATTCGTATTCCAATGAAGTTTTCATTCGAACAAGAGCGCTGGCTAATATAGTAGGTTTTGTTATATTTTTTGTGTTTTTTATTCAATGGACTCCGGGAGGTTTTTCTTTTAGCGTAAATTAGTTGATGAAAATGGCTGAGGCCATTCCAGTTGATTCAGTTATTATTGGATCCAGAAAAGTTTCAGAAGTATGAAAAAACATCGCTTGTTTCCATGATTTTACTAGTTTATTTTACAAACGATAGGTTCCATAATCAGCCTATAATGTTCCTACTGCTGAGATAGAGGACTCCTTTCTGTGAGAGGGAGTGGGCCGTAATCCACCACGCGGGCTCAGTGCAGATTGATACATGCCACATGTGTTCGAATTTTTGGTTTTAGGACATGCCGGTTTCCTCACGATGTTTTCCATCACCGTTTTGAGAGCGGTGGTGACGAAACCATTTACACAAAGCAAAGCACCTGTCTGGGTTCGAACCTACATCTCGTAAGTCGTGGTCGTAACCACTGGGCCACCACTGCTCTCCGAAGATAAATTCTATACCTTAATAATTGTGCCGTTGAAATAACAGCTGAAATTTGCAGAAATAGTTGAGTTTGATTCTACGAACCAATATACCTGTGGAACGCAAATAAATGTATTGAGTATTGAGCTATAGTTATTCATAAAAATAACAAAAAAATATCATCATAAATTATTATAATGGATATTTATTTTAACCACGCTTGAACTAAGTTTTAGTTTTTTTAAGATGTTGTGCTAATCTAGCAAACTAATTTAATAGAAAGCTATGCCACTTTATATTGTTGACATTTGCATGTTTCAAATTAACGCAAAAGCCTTGACCTCACTATGATGCGATCTCTATACCCACCTAATTAAGGCTAAATGGTTTGTGGTGACAAACCACAATTGTTAGTCAGAAGCCCCAAAAGTCTGACAACTAGTTTTATCAAAGGGTATTGACTAGCCTGGCCTACCCAGTTGGGGTTGTAGAGGTCAGAAAGGTCACTCTAAGTGATATACTGGTGTTCAGCTGCATCCGGTTAGACTTGAAGCCGACCCCAAACAAAGTTGGGAAAAGGCTGGGAAGATTGTGTGGTGACAAAAACGTGCCATCTTAACTAGTGAGAAAACGTGTCTTCTTTCACTAGAGTGAAAGAAGACACGTTTTCTCACTAGTTAAGATGGATACGTTAAAAACCTAGAGGTTTTTAACGTATTTTTATTCCCTGATCGTATGATTTATCTATCTTGATAGATCATAATCTCGCTGATATATTCATTCTCTTTTCTACTCTTTAGCACATTTGTGTAGAAATCGACTTCAACCTCCATTATGATGCTAAAAAATGTTGAAAAAAACACGGGACTTACATTAGCGACACGTCAGTGTGTCAGTTTGTTTTGATTGATCTTCGTAGTACTCTAGTAGATCACTGTAATACTTGAATGGGTTATATTTACAGAAGAAGTATGTTTTAGAATGACAATCTGGGGTTCAAACTTAAATGTTCAGTGAGATTTTTGTATAGATCAGAATCTTGGTCTAAAAAGGGATGCATAATCAGCCTATAATAATCCCACTGCTGGGACACCCGCCTTTTCTCTGTGAGTAGGAGCGGACCTTAATCCAGCACGCGGGCCCAGTGCGGGTTGGTAGATGTCACATGTCTTCGAGTAAAAGGGATGAATGAAAGGCAATTGCATGAAGCTGAGACGAGAATGCTAAGAGGGATTTCGCGTGGTATTACGCGAATCGCTAGAATAAGAAATGAGTATGTGTGTGTAATTGTGTATGTGTGTAGAAGAGGAAGTTTGAAAGAGGCACCAGGGAACTGAAATGTTGAGAAGTTGAAAATCGGTTATCATGGCATGGCGGTGGGCATGTGATAGGGAGAAATTATAAAAATATGTTTCGGTTGCAAGCATTTCATAATCCAATTTAAGGTAAATATTTTATATGGTTGTTTTTAACCAATGTAAAGCACGATTTTTGTATGTTGTGCTTTATTTTAATTTGTTGTTTGGGTTGAATCCCGTAATTGAAAACGTTCAAAATCTAGTCGCAATCTCATCTTAGCGACAATCAATGTCAAAAAATTTACAAAAATGTAGGGAAATTAGAAGTATTTTTGACAGATTGAGACTGAGATCAGACTGAACTTTCTTAAAATTAAGAAAACTGCCTCTCTGATGTCAGTTAAATAAGAATAAACAGGGGCTTTGGTGAGTAGGCACCTAGCATTTTCTTGCGTTAACATTACAAAATCCTTAATATCCGGCCTATAGTTCAGGATCTTAGTACAAACCGCTTTTTTAAGCAAAGTACGGAACAATGACCTACAAAAAAGTATCCGACCCGGCAGACAAATTGCCTCTTCTACCAACTTTCAAAGATTTCATTCTTTCTTCCATTTTGAACATTAGCCGCGTCTGAAACAATTTTTCTTCGTAAACGAGACTTTATAGTTAGTAATACTCAGTAAATGTGCCCGATTGGCAAGAGTTTAGCGGTGAAATATCGAAAAACCATCAATTTGCATAGCTATGGGTCTCAATGGGCTCAACGTGGCTGTTTTGAGGCCTGCCAACTAATTTGGAAACAAAAGGTTGCAATGTATTTACATTTGACGATCTCCTTTTGCTGTTTTCGGGGTAAAGGATTGCGATAGGAAATCTTGTGTTTTGGAAATGTATTTATTATGTGGCATAAAATTGAAATATTCTATGTTTTCGTTCATGTATGTTACTCGAGTCAAGACACAATCGATGTCATATCATCATCATAATCAATCTGTATCATTACTGGGACACAGGCCTCCTCCTGTGAGAGGAAGTGGGCCGTGATCCACCACGCGGGCCCAGTGCGGATTGGAAGATGTCACATGTCTTCGAATTTTTGGTTCTCTTTGGCTCACGATGTTTTCTTCACCGTTTTGAGAGCAGTGGTGAGGAAATAATTTACACAAAGTAAAGCACCTGATTGGTGCTATTCTTAATAGTAAAAATACCGCTTATAACATTATAAATGGACATCGCTACGTAGGTAAACTGTAACCATGAATGCAGCACATGATTCTAGACTAAGGTTTTGTCGGTCATCAAAATTAAAATCAGCTGAAAAATTTTAACGCTTGGTTTTAAGAATTATGTACTCTCAATCCATGGTAACATGTTGCGCGCCGATGCTCCTGCCCGTTTGCCACTCTGTACCTATACAGGGTGGCAGGGACATCGACGCGCAAACTGTAACCATGAATTCAGCACATGAGTTTAGAGCCCATAGCGTCGAAATTTTTCGTCTGTTATCAAAAGAACATGTTCTGCTCGTTCAATAGCATATTGAACGAGCAGAACATGTTCCACGTCGTCATTTTCTTTGCCCGATGTACAGTTCAAAGGTCGATACCGTTTCAACAAAAATACTATGGCCTCTATAATTGATCTCGTCAGGCAAGACTTGCAACTGTACTCAAGAGGTTGTGGAACGTCACCAAAGTTACAGGTGCTTACCGCTCTAAGATGTTGGGGTCGTCGTGAAGTAAGCACGTTTACATGTATTTATATCCCGCATTTAAATATACCTACCTATGTAAGTATTATTTGTTAACGTTTTTAAATCTCCGTAACATTTTAGGTTCAAGAGTATTTTAGACACTAAGGGGTTTATTCATAAACGATGACAAAAGTTAAGTAACGCTTAAACGTCAAAAATGTATGGTTAAACAGTCGCTAATCACTGCTTAACTTTAAGCAACGTTTATGAATAAAGGGGCAGATGTTTTGGCATTTAGTCTATGGATTCAGCAGAACGACAGCATAATCACGTTAAAACGTCTTGTAGCCCCTCCAACACATAGCTATGAAGGGTTTATTGAACGTTTATGAATAGAGCATTTTATAATAGGTTTATTAGTGCTAATGAGCATTTAAGTAATGAGTGTTTTAAACCTATTTTAGGGGATTTTTATGAATAAGACTGTTAGTCTATTGGAACAATTTACGTTCAAAATAACAATGCAGTTAATAATAAACACTTACATACCCATTTCATGGGGCTAGGCAGAAACTACGGAACGCCACCTGCTTCGATCCTTAAATATTCCTTTTGCTACCTTTACGTTAAAAATAAATTACCTAATCTGCATTCGCGACATATTCGCCAAAAATGTAAACAAATATAAGTTTATGGAAAATTTACTTTAATTCCTACACAATAAAGTTCAGTTTACGCTACAACTTTAAAAATTTTATAACTTTTTCAGTAGTGCTAGTCACTCTGAAATCAACTTAATTACCATAAAAATAAAGTTGATATTTGTTTAACTTGAAATAACGTCAATTTGAAACATAAAATCGAATATACGTAATAAATTCCAATGTTTTTTCTAGCAGATCTGACTGAATGTATTTGGATCGTAGCTCTTTTCTCTTTAATAGGTCTAACGTTTCCAATGGAACATTTTAAGAATTTATTTAATTAAGCGCATAGTTTTCTTTACTTTGTAGGACAAAAAAAAAACGTAATTAAAAAGTGTTCCTTAACTTGCCTTTTCTTACCTATTAGACAAGGAATTTTCAGTTTTTTTAAGTAGGTTTTTATTGCGTTTTTTTTTTTCGATTTAAGATGGGTTAAATTTCTGCTCATAAAATTCTTGCCTATTCTTTTACCCCTGGAAAAAAAGGCCTCAAACCATTATTTTCATCACTTGCAATTTCGCTCTTAGTTTTTCCAGTGTTAAAATAATCCATCAAATCATCTCGCCATCCCCTTCGTACTTAGTCTGAAAAAAAAAATAATAAAAGGAAAGAAGTTTGCACCAACTTTCAGGATTTCTGGGAGCACTTAATGGATCCAGAAATCCTGAATCTTGTTACCAATTTAAGACCTTGAGTTATTAAAAAGTGGGACGATAAAAATAATGACTGTTAAAAACCAAACATACTATTTTAAATACCTATCAAATCAAAACTCGAAATTAACAATTTGGGAATGAATAAAACATGAATTGGAAAGGTATTAAAATAATTACGCTTCATTAAAACTGTTAATTTGACAAGTTAAAATTAAATGGAGGATGAAATGAGTTTTTAATTGGAAAAGGTACCATGTGTTCGATAATTCGATTAGTGGTTGAAATCACTATCGTTTTGGACGAATTTTCTACTCCAGTTCTCTTAGTTATATTATGGCTAATGTTTCGGAAGTGTCCGTTATTACATTGAAGGTGAAACGAAAACGGGTTTAGTGATTATCCGTCCAACCGACTAATTCTCTGTAAATTTTGCGTGCTCAAATTACTTTATGAAGTTAACGGCCGAAGTTTCAACCGTAACCTAATTTTAATTCGAAACTATGTATTTGTGTTGTCTCTTTAGGGGGCATGCGCTAAAGTTGTCAAAAAATAAAAGACCCGTTTTGACATTTGAGAATGCATTCTTGACACCTGTCAGTTTCATACAAACGAATACGCGTTTTGCGTATTTTATCTTTATTAACTACTAGAACTGTCAATGTCAAAACGGGCCTTTTATTTTTTGACAACTCTAGCCCGCAAAATTCAAAGTTACTTAGGTTTTTTGCAATCTGCAGGTCAGTGTCAGGTTGTATGTTCATTATAATATGATTAGCAATCGTAATAAATATGTATTTAAGTATAGAATTATAATATAATCATTAGAATCAGCAATATAACTCCTTAAATTAGAATTGGCCTTAAATGTCATGATTTTATGAAATAGTCATTCAATTGAATTCGACGGCACGGTTGGGTTGGCGCAGTGGTTAAGCGATTGAATGCTGCGCTGCGTGTCGCAGGTTCGATTCCCGTACGGAACAAATATTTGAATGACCTACAAGTAGTTGTTTCGGGACTGGCTGTTTGTGTATGTAAGTTTACATGTTTGTAAACGCATCCACGATACAGGAAAAATTCCTAGTGTGCGGCAACGTTTTACTAAAAAAAAACAAAATTGAGCCCATTTACACCAAAACGTTATTTATTTAACATAGACTGATTAATTACTATGTTTACATGTTAACACTAAATTAAATATATATTATATACAAGTATGTAATAAAAAAAAAATAAAGAAAAATTCAGGAGCTCATTGGGCCTAAGAAAATTCATCCGCGTCGCTGTCAATTAAAAAAAATACCACGTTGGATGGCAATGCTGATTCTTTGGGTTAAAAATAGGCCAACCCTCTGGCCATTCAATAGGGTAATATGGACTTAGAGAGATAATGTTTTGATGATTTTTTAGGGTTCCGTAGTCAACAATGAACCCTTATAGTTTCGCCATGTCCGTCTGTCTGTCTGTCTGTCTGTCCGCGGTTTAGCTCAAAAACTATTTATACTAGAAAGTTGTAATTTGGCATGAGTATACACGTTAATGACGCCGACAAAGTGGTAAAATAAAATTTAGAAAAAAAAACAATTATTTAGGGTACCTCCCCTACATGTAAAGTGGGGATGATAATTTTTTTTTCGTCATTTCATAGTATGGGATATCGTTGGATAGGTCTTTCAAAAATATTAGGGGTTTGGGAAGACCGTTTTATGATTAAGTAAAATGTTCGTGAGCTATCAAGCTTTAAAGTACCAATTTTCGTTACAGTCAAGTGTCCCCCCCTCTACCAACTAAACGGTTGTAATTAGAAATTCAAATGTCACGGCAGTAGTACCTGTATATAACGAAATTTAAAGGAAAACTATCACACTTAAGTGGGCTTTACAAGTTTACGAGTAATAGTCGACCAATTGTATTTGACTCGAAAATTTCGAGCAACTCCATAGAAATGTCGATAGATAGCGCTAAGCGTCAGTTGTATCGTAGTCGACTATTAGTTATTAGTAGTTAGTATTAGTCGAGTAGTTGTATCGTAGTTGTGTTGTAGTTAGAGCATGGTACGAAACTATCAGTCAGCGAATACGACCCGCACTTGGCTGTTATAAAAACTACGGAACCCTACACTGCGTGTGGCCCGACACGCACTTGACCGGTTTTATGATTATAATTCTATAAAATAATATTTGTTACGGTCGCAAATCATATTTAGATCAACATACAACCTGATACTGACCTGCAATTTTCAGGTCAAATAAAAAAAATGCAAGAAAATATGACTTTCACGGGCTACCCTAACGCTTTCACCTTACGATAGTATAGTAACGACCGCAATACTTGAAGATTCTTCAAGTTATGTGACATTTAAGAGTAAACATTAAAAAGTAATTATGCTTTTATTAGCAACTATGATGGAAACTGTGTTTCGATACGTAATATGGACTCATAGTCTTAATATTTTTGCAGATTACTCGCATCAAGAATATATTTAATTATTTATTTATTTTTTGTATATATTTGTGTATCTATGTTAGTGTATTGTATACATCATATTTGCACCAACGACAGTCCCATTTTATGTCTCAGAAAATCACTGTCCATTCTAAAGTTGCCTGGGAGAGATCGCAGTAATGCGATAAGGCCGCCCATTGTATATTTTGTAGTGTTTCATGTATTTTTTATGCTATGTATTTTTGTGGTGTACAATAAAGTATATATAAATAAATAAAAAAATCGATTTAAAAAATATCCTTCTAAGCACAATCTCTTTTAGCATAGTTTATTTTACTAACCTAATGATAAGTTAATGGCTAACAATAATGTATGGTTAAACAGTCGCTAATCACTACTTAACTTTAAGCAACGTTTATGAATAAAGGGGATTGTACCTACGTCTATATTTAAAGATACCTACCGTTCTGATACTCGTTCCAAGGAACGTTTATATGTATGCAACCAGTGTTTCTCATTGTAAGTGAATAAGTTGTATTCTGTTTTTGAGAAATAAATGTCTTAAACCATAAGAGTTCGGATCTAGACGACTTGTTACAGGGACATCTGAAGCATCATGTACTTCTTTTTTATCTAAAACAGTAGAAAGCAGGAAGGCTTTTGCTCACTGTTGTATTTTGTACTAGCTTCTGCCCGCGGCTTCGCCCGCGTGGATGTCGGAAGTTATCGCACGGGAACGTGCTACCAGGATAAAAAGTATGTGCTTCCCCAGGATGCCATCTATCTCTTTGCAAAATCAGAAGTTCAGTGGTTTAGGCGTGAAAATGTAACATACAGTTTCAAGTTCAAATCCTCCCCTGAAAATCGAATTACCCCTTTTTGCCCCGTCAGGGGACAATTTTCGACAACTTTACATACTTATTATTAATTATTTTCTGACAAAAGTATCAATACTGAGTTTCGAGTTAATCGGACCGCGCATTCAATTTCTTCCACACAAACTTCAACACCCCTATATCCCCCTTTGAGGGGTAGTTTTGAAAAAATTCTAATGATAAACTTTATTACTTACTTAGGCATGTATTGTTGCCAAGTTTCAAGTTTATTAACTAAATTAATAAGATGTTTCATAAAAACGATATCCCAGCTTTTCACCCCCACCGGGGTGGAATTTAAAAAAATCATTTGGGATGTGTTCATAACTTGACTCAAAGATTATTTATACCAATTTTCGAGTTAATCAAGCCACGCTGTAAAATCATCCCCTGTAAAATTGACTACTCCTTTTCAACCCGTTAGGGGTAAATTTTCAAAAAATCCTGATACATGTTATTCTTTATTTTTGGTCTTAAGTATAAATACTGAGTAACGAGTTAATCGGACCGCGCGTTCAAATTCTTCCACACAAACTTTAACACCCCTATATCCCCTTTGAGGGGTAGTTTTGAAAAACTAATAATGATAAACTTTATTGCTGACTTAGGTGAGTATTCATGCCAATTTTCAAGATTATTAACCTAACGAATAAGATTTTTCATATAAACAGCTGTATCCCCGCTTTTCACCCCCACAGGGGTGGAATTTTGAAAAATCATTTGGGATGTGTTCATAACTTGACTCAAAGATTATTTATACCAATTTTCGAGTTAATCTAGCCACGCTGTAAAATCATCCCCTGTAAAATTGACTACCCCTTTTCAGGCCGTCAGGGGTAGATTGTCGAAAAACCCTGATACACATTATTCTTTCCTTTCAATTTTAGGTATAAATACTGAGTTTCGATTAAATCAGACCGCGCGCTACAATTCTTCCATACAAACTTTGAAACCTCCCGATCCCCTTTTAGGGGGTAGTTTAAAAAAACAAAAAAATGCCCAACTTCATAATTTACTTAGATAAGTATTCGTGCCAAGTTTCAAGTTTATTAACTCAAGGAATAAGATTTTTCATACAAACAAAATCCCCCCATTTCACCCTCTTAGGGGTGGAATTTCGAAAAACCCTTTCTTAGTGGATACCTACTCTTCACGAAGAATACACCCTCCAAATTTCATGTCTCTAGGACCAGCGGTTTAGGCTGTGCGTTGATGTCTCAGTCAGTCAGTCAGTCAGTCAGTCAGTCAGTCAGGACTTTGAATTTTATATATATAGATGACATCCAAAAATTAACTTTCAGTCCTCTTTGAACTCATGACCTTGAGTTTTAATGTATTTAGAATATAAATAAAAACTAGACATTGCATATAAAAAAGTTTACTTATAATGACTTCTAAAAGAAGCTATTGATCTAGACAGATTTCATGGAATATCTTTATATCAAAATTTGATATTTATATTAAAATAAATTGAATTCTAATAATTGAAATATTTTTATCCAACTCAAACTCAAAGCATTTATTTCAATTGAACCATTCACAGGCACTTTTGAATGTCAAATAGTCGCTCAGTTAGACAGAGACTTGAAGCTAGTTGCCCATTCCAAAACGTAGATCTCTATGGAGAAGAACGGGCAAGAAAAAAGGGTATAACATAAATTACATTACAAAATACGATATGTCTCATAAAAATTGATTCAGTATTGCATTTCATTGTGCAGTCTCGTATGACTTGCCGTAACTTTAGTAATACAATTGCATGAGAACTGAAAAAAATGCGACTGTCTCCGTTGGTCTAGTGGTCGCAAGCGCTACTGCTGAGAATGAGGTCCTAGGTTAGATTCTCATGTCGGGCAAAGTGTTATTGGGTTTTCTATCAGGAATTTCTCAGTAGCAGCCCAGAGTATAGCAATAGGCTCGCGCCTATTACAAACCGAAATATTTTAATATAGACATGTCGGAGTTATTCGTTTATTCGGAACGCCAGCGCCATCTCGTGGCGCTTGTCAGAGTCTAGCCTAAGTTCGTGGGGGTGGACGAAAGTTACAGCTATACAAGAGCGGTGTGAACAGAGCTCTCGCGATCATCGAAACATTGGAAATCGTACGGACAACATGTGCTCAGAAACTGTCTCGCGTTCTGTATCGTTAAGTTATGTACCCGCAGTGTGTGATTCGTTAGTGTGACTAACTTGCTCGTAAATTATAATCTGATTTGAACTTCAAAACGTTTTTCTATTGCGCTATAACCAACACTACCCATAGTACGCACACAGTAATTAAAATATGCCTGATGATAACGAGAAATAGACATACCTTCTCCGATATATATAATTCTTCTGTACGTGTGTTTGTCACCTAACTCCTCCTGAAAGGCTAGACCGATTTGGATAAAATGTGTGTATATTTCAATGGGTTCCTGGATGGTTTGAGAACACAATTGGACCCGCTAGGTGGCGCTGCTTTTCCAGGCAGGATGACGTCTGTCGGGTCCGCTAGTATACATTGCATTGGACTAGGTGAAATGTGGGGTTACTAATAGGCCTAATCCTCTGCTTAAATTTTTCCTAACCCTTTGGGGAATTACAAGAGTAAAGTTTGCAGTTCACAAGTTACTGGTAGCAAAATATTCCTCAAAACGAATGTCGCATGTTCAACTGGTAAAAAACGCACAAATACGAAATTAAGTCCGCACTAAACGTTAATAAAGAGGCGCTATCTAAGTTTTAATCTCGTTCTACCCCTTGCAATGTTGGTTACATTGTATTATACGATCCGCCAGTTTGCTTTCTTACTTCCATATAAAAATGCATTGCATATTCTCGGCTTTTATGTAAAACAGTTTCTGAACTTAAGCCTTTTTACCGGGAAAAGGGAAAAAAATGTTTCAACGGAGAAATCTCCTTTTTACTTTATACTAGGATTTGTACGTTTTCTTGATTTCGCCTGTTCAGTGCAATAGTCGTTTTGGCGGGGGAATTCTTGGCAAGCGTGGTCGGAGCCCCGGGTATAATAGTGCTGGTTGAATTTCAAACAGTTCCTACGGTTCGAGTTCCTTGGCTGTGTTCTTAATGTTTTAAATTTATTTTTTGTTCTAATTTGGACTTGTGTTCTCTAATGTTCTGGATAGTTTTTAGTTCACGATTGTATCTAATTATTTGATGAACGTTGCCAATTGCAAAAGTTAGATAGACAAGTTAGATAAATCAATTATTAAGTGCACACGAACGAAATAGCACGACACACAAAAGCGCAATTAAATAACAAAGTAAGTACATGAATATATAGAAAATACAAGGTACCACTATAAAAAAAAAACATATTTAAAGGAATAAAGTAGCACTATGTAATCAAATAACGAATACAAAAAGAGAGGTGTGCGTCTCAAGTTTGCACTAAACAAGAGTCCAGCTCAACATGTGTCAGGCAAATAAGTACTCTATTACTAATAAATAAAATTAAAGTGTCTGTTTGCAATGTCAAAATAACAGCATTTCGGTACTTGTAACAAAATAACAATTTTTCAATATTTTGTCTGTCTCTCTGTTCCGGCCAATCTCCAAAGCGGCTGGACCGATTTTGAAAAAAATTGGTATGGGGATACTTTAAACCCTGAGGACGGACATAGATTACTTTTTATCAACATGCCTAGCGGAAGCGGAAGCTAGAATATTATACCAGAAAAAGCCTTCATAAACAATGGCGGTGTATAATTTTCACAAAAATAAGTCCATAAAATGATCAGTACCTTACCGATTAAAAAAGAAAAACAGCCGACAATAGACTTTATGCAATATGTGATCAAACGTATAAAAGTTTCGACACATTGAACAGTAAAATGAGCAAATACCAAAATACTCAGCGACAATCAGCTCAATTCTGCAATAAATACTACAGGACAGCCAACAAGCTGGTACACTCGCCACCTGACGCCGTATGAGTTACGTCGGTACGTGTACAACATCAGATATGAAACTCAACGATGCTCCAATGAATGCATCTGTGTTTATGTCACTCATTTTATAACAGAGGTGAGTGTGGAGATAAAACTTATGAAGCTGTTGAGGGGATATTATAACTAGTTTTTTACGGTTTCGTAACCAAAAGGTGCCAACGGGACCCTATTACTGTCCGTCTGTCCGTACGTCCGTCTGTCTGTCCCTGTCAGCGGGCTGTATCTCATGAACTGTAAAAGGTAGACAATTCAAATTTTGACAGACTGTGTATTTCTACGAGTATTGCCGCTATAATAAGTCATACAAATAAAATAAAGTTAAAAATAAAGGGGATCCCCATACAAGAAACGTTTTCGGCGTTATTGCCTGGTGGTACAGAACCCTTCGTGTGAGAGCCTAACTCACACTTAGCCGCGTTCTAAAAATATTATTAACATTTTTTTAACACTTTGTGTTGACCTAGGCAATTTTTTGTTGCTATATTAGGTTAAATTTATTTCAACTTGATACCTTCTCGCGTTCCTAAGGAAAAGGGTCTTGACAGACAGTCAGATGGACCACAAAGTGATCCTATAAGAGTTCCGTTTTTTTCCTTTTAAGTTACGGATCCCTAAAAATAGCTATTGAGCAAAGTAGGCGCCGAGGATCAGACGTACTATAAGTGTCGTAACCAGACAAACACTTGCACACAGTCTAATTTGTTCTAACCAAGCAATAAACGTTTTCAAACATTACCTTCGTTTTAATTCCAAATCCCTCTGCTATCCCAATTTAACACTAAATAGAGCGTTACATTAGGTATTCCCAAGCATCCGTCCACTACACTAGGGGATAGAGTTTAGCGTGCATTCTGCAGTATAGTGCAACGCTAA
This sequence comes from Apamea crenata, assembly GCA_949629185.1. NCBI lineage: Eukaryota > Metazoa > Arthropoda > Insecta > Lepidoptera > Noctuidae > Apamea > Apamea crenata. The sequence goes on from OX451373.1 coordinate 11,578,400, forward strand.
TGATGTTTGTTCGCCGCTAATTAGCTCGGGACCGAACTGACCCGAACGAGTGCCCGACAATCAGATGTTCGACACAAACTAATTTCGAAGTGGTAGGGTAGCTACGAAAATAGTATGTGGATAGGAATATTCTGCTACGGTGCTACGGCGTAGCTTACAAGATGACGTCACATTCATATGTAGGTACGTCGTCGTAGCACATATTTGACTTTGCTACGCTACTCATCATTATTCTTAAACTTTTATGTGCAGTGGATGTGAATGTTTTCACTATTTTTTCTTTTAATGAAGTGACTTTTTTGTGTTTATTTATTTATTGAAACCAAAGATGTACACAATTCATGACGCATAAAATAAAGGGCAACATCAGAGGAGTAATTTTCGTAATTTAAAGAACGGTTACAGTCTGATCTCAGTCTGTCAAACATAACTCTGATTTCCCTACATTGTTGTCAAGTTTTTAACATTGATTGTCGCTGAGATTAAATTGCGACTAGATTTTGAACGTTTTTAATTACGAGAATTGGCCTTCAGGTATTAAGTAGGCGCACTCCTTTACTTATAAAAAACCACAGCATGCAATAAAATTAACAAGTAAGCTAATAAAGTTAAAGTATTGATAATAGATAACATTTGGAAAAGTTACTAAATTATTAAAGGACATCAAAAAGAAAATATAACATGTAGATATATTTAAAATAAATGCTTAAATTAAATATAATCTTATTTATATAGTTAGATTAAAATGCAGCAAGCAGACGGACTTTTTTTTTTTTTTTGTGGATGGGAAATCATCATATGACCCCTCCCGCTCTGGGTGGGGCGGAAGGGAGTGTCAGACTTTTACTGACTAAAACCCACCCGTGCTCCTTCCTAAGCCCTGGCAGGCTTCGGCCCTATCGGGCCCCGTCCTCTGCTGACATCTCTTTGAGGCGCGCGTGGAACACAACGCGCCGTCCGGCACAAAAAAAAAAGGCTTAGAAGATCAAGATGCAGTTTCCATACCGAATTAGTGATTTTTTAGGTTATGATCGTATTTCTCAGTATTCCCGTTAGAAGAAGTATAATTAATACTACCGCTGTAATCTAGATATCATAAGGAACAAATCAACATGCATTTCATTAGTAGACGCCACAATTTTTGGTGGGTCTATTCGCCGAACAAAAACAAAACTATCTCCTTTGATACATAGCACGAGCTCCTCTGCTTGCTGCATTTACATCACATAAGGCTTATAATAGTCAAGGCTTATAATGCATTTAGCTACAAAGGGCCCACATGAATATTCAAGAGAATATTGCATGTCAATATGCAGTTTAGTACAGCATTAATGATGTAAGCTTGCCATGAATATGTTATCTCTTGTCAGCAACAAGAGAACTCGAAGCCAAAGTATTTATTTCAATTAAACCAATTACAGGCACTTTTGAACTGTCAAGGGGTCGGTCAGTCAGAAAAATGAAGCTAGTGGCCCATTCTAAAGCGTAGTAGGTACCTATGGAGAAGAACGGGCAAGAAACTCCATGGACACTCTTTTAAATCAGAATAATAATTATGGTATGCTGGAATAGGGCTGGAATTTTCTAGGTAAATCATCTTTCACACAGTCCAACCATCACTTCTTTGGTTTTCCCCTACTCTTATAGCTATCCACATGCATACTCAAAACTTTCTTCTCGACATAGCCTCACATGTAATGTGAGGAATCTCCGTATTAAATGTTCATACCATGAAAACCGATTTCCACACAACGTTTGAGTTTGAGAGGCACACAAATGGATCCTCTTCTTAACACAGCTGTATGCAATTGCCTCATTAGTAAAATAAACTTAAAAAATAAAGTAATTTTAAGTAGGTTTCCAAGTCCTTAAAAAAATATCGCTTACATTTCCATCGCTTATCCCAAAACATGTCAAATCCATGCTCACTCACGTAGCAAAATTACCAAATTAATGGCATAAGCAACAGATAACAGCAACTAGACACTGGACACCAGTTGGTAGCTGTTAATCAGATAATAAGCTAAGTTTTGAATGCAATATTTAGCCTGTGTTCAGGCTAAATTGTGCCTGTATTCAGGCAAAATTTTACTTCAAATGTTGATAATGGGTGTCGCCTGTTGCATACCCTTTTGTTTAGTTTTATATTATGTAGGTACAATATTTGAATGAAAACTTTATGTTTTGTTCACGACATAAATTTAATTTTATTTCTACTGTTGTGATGAGAAAATAGCGTGAGTACTAAGTATGCTCGGGTTTTATACTATTGTTTAATGTTTGTCTTGCTAAACTAATAACCTAAGTGTTTTAATTTCCTACTTGTTTTTTGTTTTGTTGTTCTTTCGTTTGTTTCACTATGTAGTTTTAAACTGCTTCATTGGTCTCGTAGTCGCAAGCGCTATTGCAAAAAGCGAGACCCCAAATTACTATGATCGCTTAACGATTCCTTACTCGAAACTACGTCAATTCCGTAGCTAATCCCACCAATCTCGCGTTCATTTCGCGTGGTTTCTTTCAATATTATGTGTTATAGAGAATAAGACCACAGCACCCTAATTGCGTAACACACGATTAATCGGAATCGGTTTCATTTTGACAGTTCAACAATTTTCATTGCGTTATTCACGTGTTGAACAGACAAATTTTTCGAACTTATGAAGCAATGGATTAGCAATTTGCTTCAAAATGATTCAGATTCCGATTGATTGTGTGTTACGCAATTGGGGTGCAGGTCGGACAAGGCGTTTTGGGTTTTTCCATTCGGTTTTCTCAGTAGTATCCTGGAGTTTGAAACTTGGCATTGTGATACCCCCGTGATTCGGAAAGTACTCTAAGCCGTTGGACCTTTGCCAGGGTAGCGGGATCGTCCGAAAGGGTTACCGCTGCCCTGGAACAGAAAGGGCTAAGGAAGGAACACGGGTGGGTTTTAGTCAGTAAGAGTCTGACACTCCTTTCCGCTCCACCCAGAGCGGGAGGGGTCATTTGATGATTTCCCATCCGAAAAAAAAAAGCCGTTGGACCTTCGCCTGATCTCTCTCTCGGACTATGTGAGCGAGAGAAGAGGGAGTGTAGTGTTTGCGCATAACATTTGTGCACTTTAATGTCTCCCGCGTCGATGGCTACTCTCCGCTGAGATTGGTCCTAATACCTATCGAAATTTTTCGTATCTTTCGAAGTATTTTTTTTTTAATTTGGTTCAAGATTGGATACAAAGCATAATGATATGATGAAGAAGTTTATCCCTATCAATAAAGGAGTATTTAGTGCCATTTAATCACAAATAAGACCAACTCTTTTTAATCAGCTTCCAGCCAACCAGTAATATCATTAGAAAAAGAACGGATTCTTCTAAATGACTCCTTATAGCGACTTCAATCCCTCTTTTCTAGTAATACTCACATTAAATGGATTTTCTCTTCATTCCAGCTCGGCTCGAATAATCCTTCTTAACAAAATATCTTAATAAAATGTGGAAATGAGAGAATTACGGCGCGTTATAAGAATTCGAGGAATAGAAAAGAAAGCTTGGCTAAAAAATGATCTTTAATTAACAGGGTTATAATACTCCTTAGGAAACCTTGCAGCGGATACTATACTTTTTTATTAAAAAGGGAAATAGCATTGTTGATGCTCGGAAAACACGTTATGCCATTCTCTGACAACCAGTATTACCAAGGGGTATCGTGTTACCCAGTAACTGGGTTGTGGAATGTGGAGGTCAGCCAGGCAGTCGCTCCATGTAAGCATGTCAGCTGCATCCGGTTAAACAGGAGGCCGACCCCAACATAGCCGAGAAAAGGCTAGGTAGAATGAAACCATAATTTAGTACTATTATTTAATGGCCTTTATAAATTCAAGTATTTTACACGTGTAGCCTTTGGTCTAGCTTCACTCTAAAGGCCGTTAATGCTCTTCGAGTCCAGTACAATAATACATTCAGGATGCTGTTGGGGCTGGCACGCTTCTGTAGTGCCTCTGGGATGTTCGTGGACGAACGGATTGACGGCGTCGCTGCAATCAGGCGCAAGCCGCTGTGGAGCGTGCCAGTAACAACAGTCTCCTGAGTGTCATTGCCAACAAACTGGATTGTCCTTTCATCTGGTACTTAAGTCAGCTACATGCTCCTGTAAATGTCTACTACTAACATAGTTTTTAAGTTTTAATGATACTAACATCCCTTACCTTACCTTTACCTACCTTGTACCTTACTTGTAGGGGGTACCTTTTGTGTTTATGGGATCGTATTCTGAAATAAAGAGATTATTATTATAAATTGCATTAAAAATAGGATACCAAACTTATACTCCTAAGAGAGCAGCTGCCTCTCCACAAAAAAAAGCTAAAAAGCATATCCTACGCAATAACTCGTATTGTCAATACCCATTGACCGTTTTTAGCATCTTCTATAAAAACTTTAGGAACCTTTTTCAGGAGCAAGAGCCCTTTTATCGGAAAGGTTTTGAACAAAACTGTTATGGCCGCCAAACGGACACCTGTGACTTCTAAGGAGAGGCTACGATGTAATTTGGGATTATAAACGTGATTCTGTTCGTGTTAGACGTGATGTTACCTGTTGTTTTTATTGTCTTAGGTAGCTGAAATAGGTACGACTGTAGGCACTTCATCTAGATTCTGTGGACACAACGTTTTATGCTTAATTTATTATTCATTGAAATAGTTTCGGTCTGGTAAAGTTCTTCTAGTCCTTTTTAGGGTTCCGTAGTCAACAAGGAACCCTTATATGTAGTTTTAACTATAAGGTTTACACGTCAAGGACTGACGTCCGTCCGCAGCTTAGATCAGAGAGTACTATATAGCTATAATTTGGCATGGATATACATATTAATCACGCCGACAAAGTGGAAAAAAAAATAAAGAAAAAAAAGTTTTTTAGGTGTTGTTAAGTTTTACAGTGGCCGGTGGTAAATTCACGGTAGCAGTATTCTAACGAAGTTAAAAGGAAAACTATCACAGCTAAGTAGGCTTTAAAAGTTTACAAGAAATAGTCAACCAACTTACATTTGCAGTTGCAATGTATGGGAGAACAAGATTTTCAACTACAATGTTAAGTTTGTTCTTGGGATAAATTCATTCCAACTACGGAAACTTTCATTGTGCGTGGTGGTATTTTTGGCGTATATTAAAATATACTTGCAGTTTGGAAACTGCAAGTATATTTTAAAATACGCCAAAAATAAAAAAATAAAAATTTAATTTAATTTTTAATTTGAACCTGTAGAACTCCAGGTTCTACAGGTTCAAATAAAAAATTAAATTAAATTAGCCACCGAAACTTCGCAGACAGATGATGACAAAAATTGATGATGTTGTTTGGGGACATCAACCACAGGTAGTGTAGTCACTTGAAAGAAATCATACTTCAAGTCACAACAATACAAGCGCTCGTTGACCCCCAAAAAACCATAAAATATCTTCCGATCAAGTCTACAGAGTCTCGCTAGCTAACTTAATTCGACCTTGTATATATTATCATTTTAGGCAAAAAGTAACTACTTGCTAAATCAATTTGTTATTCAGTATTAAATGTCGGCGACACTCTTGTTGTACACACACTATCTAGAATTCTAGACGTTAGCCAAGTTTATGACTTTAAGGACTGATTTTTCCATCGCCAGATAACTTTTGTTCGAGGAATAACATTGACGTTTGACAATTTTTGTATAAAATAAATGACAAAATTTCAAAATTATTCCTCGAATAAAGTTAAAATTGATTGAAAAATCAGCCCTAAATTGTAATAAGTTTATACTTGTAGTTTCCAGTTCCATTTATCCGCAAGTAAGTTAAAAATGACTGACAAAGAGTGAACTCTGGTTTCTTGCGCATTGAATGTCGGCCGTAAAACTTTATAAAAAAAGTTTAATTTGAAAACCGAATCAGTGGTATCTGCAAAACGGTGAAGGAAAACATCGTGCGGAAACCGTCATCTTAGAACTAAAAACTCCAAGACATGTGACGTCTACCAACCCGCACTGGGCCTGCGTGATGGATTACGGCCCACTCCCTCTCACTAAGAGGAGGCCTGAGTCCCAGTAGTGGGAACATTATAGGCTGATTATGCTAGTGGTGTCTTAAAACTTCTGCATGGCCTTTTGAACATCCGAAGCAGGATATCTGAGACGTTTCTTGCTCATTCTTCTCTATACGAAAACTTCCTTTTCGAAGGGGCGACTAGAATCAATTTTATTCTATTTTATTGTAATTTTTCACGTTCAGAAGTGCCTGCGATGTGCCTATTAGAAATAAATGCTTTGACGATTTTTATTTTAAATTATTTTCCGCAAAGAACTTATAGATGCACTAGCTTTTGCTCGCGGCTTTGCCCGCGTAAATGTCGGAAATTATACGGGAACGTAGGTACTACCGGGATAAAAAGTTACCCGTTAAGGCGTGAACAGGTAATAGACCGAGTTACTTTCGCATTTATAATGTTAGTATGAATAGTATAACAAACTGCCCCGTGGCGTGGTCGCAAGCGCGACTGCTGAGCGTGGGGTCCTAGGTTCAATTCCCGGGTCAGACAAAGTGTTATTGAATTTTTCCATAAGGAATTTCTTAGTAACAACCCGGAGTTTTTAAGTTGGCGGTGTGACACCCCCGTGTCTGGGAAAGTACGTTAAGCCGTTTGTCCTGCATCTGATCCTTCTCCGGTCGTGTTGAGTTGCCGTCCCACCGGACTATGAGAGTGAGGGAAGAGTGAGTGCACTTGTGTCTGGGCGCACACTTGTGTACTTTAATATCCACCGCGTCGATTGCTATTCTCCGATGAGACTGACCGCTGTGGCCGAAAGACGGTCTGGGGCACTTTATTTATGAATAGTATGAATGGAAGTATAGATTCGGAAAGTTTTGAAGTATGGAAGTATTTAAATTCGTGTTTTATTCATTTTTGAATCCAATTATTTATTTATTTATCCCATTGATACTGATGCGGACGAATTTTTTATGCCCTATGAGCCTTTTTCTATATTATTTCTTATTATATACTTGTATATATATTTTAGTGTTAGCTTGTAAAAATAGTAATTAATCAGTGTATGTTAAATAAATACTGTAATTATTTATTTCAGAGCATACATTTGAATTTTCATATCCCTAACTTAAGAAATGTTTCCCGTACAAACTTTCATCCCCTATATCACCCCCTATAGGATTACTGTTGAGATAAAAAGAAACGTATGCCCTTCCCCAGGATGTCATCTATCTTCTTGCCAAATTTTATCGAAATTCGTTTAGTGATTTATTCGTGAAAAAGTGAACAGTCGGAGTTACTTTCGAATTTGATAAGATATTGATGATCTGTTTCGATATTGTTGTTTGCCAAAAACAGTGTTTACGTTTCCTCATAGTCTACGAGTACATTATTAGTTAGGTTTACATTAAAATAAAAACAAAATAAGACACAAAGGAAGCATTTTACTTATGAACTCCACACTAGGTTGAGCAGGTCGAGCCTGTCTCGTGGAGTCAATATTATTATGGAATTGTTCATCAGCTCGGCTCCAACCGTAGGGGATAGAATACAGATCACACCATCTTGACAGTTCCTAGTATCACTTTATTAATTAAGTGACAACACTTTATCTGTGTCGTCTGTACGTTAAGTATGCCAAGGTCAAGGAAAGGTCTTGTCAATTATGTGTGGAATGTTGCAGATACTCAGATCAGACTCCTCGGTTTAAGAAGATAGTTTGGTACGTATTGAATGAATACAGTCATATATATTTGAGTTAGATAAATTAGAAGAAAATCTCTAATTCTAACTGTAGGATTTACAGGTAACATAATGCTCATCATCTGCCTGGCCTTTTCCAAACTATGTTGGGGTCAGCTTCCAGTCTAACCGGATGCAGCTGAATACCAGAATTTTACACGGAGCGACTGCCTATCTGACCTCCACAACCCACTTATTGGGTAATACTTTTGGTAAGACTGGTTCTCAGACATTCGGGCTCCTGACTTGTAACGACTATCAAAGTTACAAGAATGACAGCCGGGACCAACGCCCTAATAACACACGACGCACGGATCTCGGAAAGCACGAGACACGAACCTGAAGGCCAGTTCCGGAATTTAGTACGTTCAAATTCTAATCGCAGTGTCATCTCGGCGACAAGAAAATGTTAAAATGTAGGAAAATTAGAGTTTTTTTTGACAGATTGAGACTGAGATCAGAAGGCCAATTCTAGTAATTTAAAACGTTCAAAATCTAGTCGCAGTCTCATCTCGGCGACAAACAAATGTCAAAAACTTGTCAAAATGTAGGGCAATTAGAGGAACTTTTGACAGATTGAGACTGAGATCAAACTATGAACGTTCTTAAAATTACGAGAATTGCCCCTCAGGACTGTGAACAATCTTAAAATTACGAGAATTGCCCCTCAGGTATGTGGTGTGATTAGAAAACATATCTCAAGCAATTCTCGCTCAGACGCGCTTATGGCTGAGTTATAATTATTAAGTAAGTAAGGTTAAGCTACCCTTGCCGCGGTTGGTCCGTGGATGTGTGACCATCTTTACATACCAAGACTCCTCCGTGCCTCGGAAAGCACGTTAAGCCGTTGGTCCCGGCTGTCATTCGTGGATCTTTGATAGTCGCTTAGGGTCGTCAGAAGCCTGAAAGTATGACAATAATTAGTCTTACCAAGGGGTTTCGTATTACCCAGTAACTGGGTTGCGGAGGTCAGATAGGCAGTCGCTCCATGTAAAATACTGGTGATAGTTGAGAAAAGGCTAGGCAGATGATGACCCTAAGCAATTCTATTTCGCTGCATTTATAAACCACAGCAAAAAGTAGCACATCCTTTAAATATGTAACCAATTTATATCATTGAAACTTCATAGCTTCCAAAACATCCCACGTGCTCTACCCAAACCTAAACTATGTCACAACGAGCTGCGAATGCGATATTTATAGATTATTCAGACAAAGGTCAAGTACAAGGCAAATAATTGATGAAGCATTTATGGCATCGTATGGAACGTAGCGGGTATTCCCAGGAATGTATCCGTTTGATCGGATCTGTGGCTCATATTACGACTAATAATAGATACTGTGTCAAATACCACAGCAGGTATTTAATGCTTAATTATTGTTGCTATGGGACTAACTCCAGACGCAACATCAGGCGACACGGTTGGCGCAGTGGCTGAGCGATCGACTGCTGCGCTGCGTGTCGCGGGTTTGATGTAGTTTGGGGTAAAGTTTTATAAGAGAAGAAAAAAAAGACTGACAAATTAAAATGGCCTCCCCGGGCGGCATGCGGGCCCAATGCGGGTTGGAAGATCTTCTGTCTTCGAATTTATGGTTCTAGGACATGCCGGTTTCCTCACGATATTTCCTTTCACCGTTTTGAGGGCAGCGGTGATGAAATAATTTACACAAAGTAAAACACCTGTCTGGGTTTGAACCTACGACCTAAAACTCGTAAGTTGCGTTCGTTTCCACTGGGCCACCACTACTCCTCCACATATAAACGTATACGAGGCAAAAAGAGTATGAAAGGTTAAGAGCTGGTGGCGTTGCCGTTGTGTAGTTTCTGTCTACCCCCATAGGAAGAAAGCATGAGTATACAGGGTGGCAGGGACATCGACGCGCAAACTGTAACCATGGATTCAGCACATGAGTTTAGACCCCATTGCGTCGAAATTTTACTCGGTTATTAACATTAATAAAGAAAATCTTCCACAGCAAAACAAGAAAAAAAACACCAACGCAAGCTATAAACTGAAACATATTAGCCCTGTTCCATATTAAAAAGCTAAACTAACTCCTACACAAGTTTATTCGCAGCTAAGCTTAGGTACATAAACATGTCTTATCACGGAGCAGGTTTACAAGGAAGCTGGACAACTATATACTTCTTTATGCAGACTTACGGGTTAAACAAGGAACACAGAACATAACATCATGCCTGTATTCCGCGACGGGTTAGGCAGAGGTGGACCTATAGTATTCACATGTCGCCAGTTATGTTCAAGTCTCATGTAATAAGGGGCAACTCGATTGCCATCAACCAGTCACCAGATTTCTGGCTGATAATGAGAATTTCCAGATGAAAAACCCAATCACACTTTGCCCGATCCGGTTATCGAACCCGGACCTCACGCTCAGCAGTAGCGTTTGCTATCACTAGACCAACGAGGCTTAAACAAGGAAGTTATTGAAGGAAATACTGGTTGGAATTCCATTTTCCTTCACAATGGGTAGGCACGAGCAATAGGACCTCGTAGACCCAATCATCTAATAACGGTGTCGTGGGACCCGGTTGGATCGAAGTTCCTTTTTCTGTATGTTGTAGTGGTATCTACAACGCCACATGCGAACAACGCGTCATACTGACGTCACACAAAATCCTGCAACTCGCAAGCAAAGTTTACCGCGCAACTAGCATATATAGGTACAACCGCCAAGATATGAATCATTGGGCAGTTGCCCGCCAGACACAACACCGGTCTGGTCGGAGGATCCTCCCTTTTCTATGGAGGATGAGAGAACTTTACTCCCTGTTCCTCATACCTCTATAATGTTATGTATTAAATAGAATAGAGACAAAATATTCCAGACAGGAGTCTATAGGGTTTAGTAACAATTTTACTTAACTTCTAGTGTTAGTAGGTTACTGACACAGGTATACAATTAAAATTCGGCATTGAACTGCACTCACCTCCGCAACCGCCGTTGCCCCGAACAAGCGTCATCAGGGACGCACATTTATTCGTAATGATGGCGGCAAAATCATTAATATTTTTATCCACAAACTTCCCTGATGCACTACAACGCCACAGACCACAAACAACAGGCACAAAGAAATAAATTATCAACGTTTGAGAGTAAATAAATAAAATAAAAAAAAACATACTACAAACATTTGATTTTTCGGTCTAGCTTCCATTCGCCTACGATCAGAAAATTCGTTCCGAATACATTAATAACGGATACTCGAACATTTGACTGTCCGTAACAAAATAAAACAATAGTTTTTTCTACTCTTGAAACCTATTTGAAGTGGAAAATTCTTTCAACTTCAAATAGGTTTCAAGAGTAGAAAAAACTATTGTTTATATAAGCTATTTAAAGGAAAACACCTACATTCGACATTGAGGTCAACAACTCGTAAACAAACTAGATAAGTTTGTCGATGGACCTAACTTTGTCCTCTGTCGTAGGTAGAGAGGTGTCCCTACCACGAATTCTCGAAGTCATCATCTGCCTAGCCTTTTCCCAACTATGTTGGGGTCGGCTTCCAGTCTAACCGGATGCAGCTGAATACCAGTATTTTACATGGAGTGACTGCGACTGCCTATCTGACCTCCACAACCCAGTTACTGGGTAATACGATACCCCTTGGTAAGACTGGTTATCAGACTTTCGGGCTTCTGACGACCCGTAACGACTGTCAAAGATCCACGAATGACAGCCGGGACCAACGGCTTAACATGCTTTCCGAGGCACGGAGGGGTCTTGGTATATGAAGATGGTCACCCATCCACGGACCAACCGCGGCAAGCGTAGCTTAACTTGCTCGATCGACCCGTGCGGCTGTTATTACTTAGCGACAAGGCCCTCCCATGAATTCTCGAAGTATTAATCAGAAAAGGCAGTACGAAAAAATATTTCATAATTTGTAACATCAGCCTAGGTATAATATTCCCACTGCTGGGACACAGGCCTCCTCTCTATGAGAGGGAATGGGCTAAAATCCATCACGCGGCTTCAGTGCGGGTTGGTAGATGTCACATGTCTTCGATTTCTTGGTTCTAGGAAATGCGGTTTCCTCACGATGTTTTCCTTCACCGTTTTGAGAGCAGCAGTGAAATTATTCACACAAAGTAGCACTTTGTGTGAATAATTTCACTGCTGCCTGGGTTCGAACCGACGACCTACATTCCGTAAGTCGGTGCCTATACCTCTGGGCCCCCCCCTACTGCTCTCGCTATAATGATTATAAAATCATAATATCAGAAAGAAAGAAGAAAGAAAGAAAATACATTTATTTGCGGCAATCACGACGCATAATATAGAACAAACACACAAAAAAATATCAAGTTCGGGGTTAAATATGCGTCACATTCACGCAAAACGGCCATCGCTCAGCATAATGGTAAGACCTTATACGAGACAGAGCCCTAGCGCTGGTTTTCAGCGGCAGCCGGCGTTGACGTGATGACGTCAACCAGTGCAGCATGCAATTATACATAAATAAATAAAAACAAGAAACAAAAAAAACAACAATCAAAACATGAAATAAAATAAACATACACTAAAAAAAAAAGACATGAAATATAATTATGATGTGGTAACATGCTTTGTTTCCCTGAAGGGTTGGGATAGATACACCACATTTCGCCAGTTATGTTTAAGCCCCATGTAATATGAGGCGAGCCTATTTCTATCAACCGGGCGCGCATCCAGACTCCGCGCTGCTAGTGAGAAATTCCAGATAGAAAACCCAATATCTTCATATTATCTTGTTAGGGTTCTTAGGGTTCCGTACCCAAAGGGTAAAAACGGGACCCCATTACTAAGACTTCGCTGTCTGTGCGTCCGTCTGTCTGTCACCAGGCTGTATCTCAAGAACCGCGATAGCTAGACAGTTGAAATTTTCACAAATTATGTATTTCTGTTGCTGTTATAACAACAAATACTAAAAACAAAATAAAATAAATATTTTAGGGGGCTCCCATACAACAAACGCGATTTTTTTGCCCTGTTTTGCTCTATAGGTATCAATAATGGCAACAGGCAGGCACTTGAAATATTCACAAAATACTCAGTTGTATTTTTACTTTAATAATAAATAATAAAATTAAAATAAAATAAATATATAAGGGGGGCTCCCATACAACAGACGTAATTTTTATAGATAATGGTACGAAACCCTTCGTGCGCGAGTCCGATTCGCACTTGGCCGGTTTTTTTTTTATCTTTCTTCCGGCCTTATTTTCCGGTCGGTTAAACATAAATGGATAATAAAGCCTATTAGTGATAAGCATTCGGGAACCTCATTTCACCAAAGACATTCTGTTAGTGAAAATATATCAAACAGAATCTGTATTTCAAAATCATTTCGAAATCACCTCACCTTAATTTCTTACAAAAGACTTGTCGACCGTAGAATAATTTCAGTAGAATTCCATTTCTGAATCTAATAAAATTAGATTCTAAGACACAAAATATAATTTCGTATCTTAACTGAGATTTACAAAGCTACCCGACCAGAATAATTGGAACTCGGAATAATTCGATAATAGACGTGGTAACAGTTCCAAACCGGGTCCCACAGACCAAATTAACACTGTCCATTTCAGGCTGCTGGACATACCTAAGCCCTTGTCCCCTTAAGGCTTAAATGGTAGAGGTGCATGGCTTAGTTGCGGGCAAATTGACCAACGGGATGGTTTGCCGCCCGCAATTTTTTACAATTAGCTTTTTGTAGGTCACTTGACATAATAAGAAAGTTGGAAGTGCACTTTGATCATTTATGTAACACTAGTATTAATTTAAAGAGTGGAGTAGCGTAGTTGATAATAAATAAATTTCGATAAACTGAAAGCATTTATTTCAATTAAACCATGTACAAGCATTTGATATTATTTAGGAATTGATCAGAGATGAAGCTGTCCATTCCAAAGCATCATCATTTCAGCGGAAAGACATACCATGTCCACTGCTAGACATGTTATGCCTCCCCCAAACACCGTCACTTTGACCGGTTCTGTGTTTCACGCCTCCAGCGGATTCCTGCAGCCTTCACAAGGACATCGGAATCCAAAGCCATGGACACTCTATAAAATCAAAATATAGTCTCAAAACAATGAAACTCTGGTCCATTCCGGTTTCGATATGATAAACGTGAATAAATTCTATTGCATTAGCGTGTTTGGCATTAAATGTTTTACTGGAACTATAATAACACTGAAATATTGTAATCGATACATCGTACTTTATGCTGTTTTAAGTTAAAAAAGTAAAAATGTAAAGTAAAAATTCATTTATTTTCCACACTAATCAAAACACAGTACTGACATTATTAGAATAAATGGCGGGGACTGGAGCCTAAACTAGGGCAGCCCTGTATTTCAGGACTCCAGGTCTTCCTCCCGCGGCGAGTGAGTTGGTACAATTTATTAATGGATGACAACTAGAGGTGTAATTAATATATATTGTGTGTGTTGTGAGTTTGAGGGTGTGTGCGTGCGTGTGTGTGTTGTGTGTGTGATGAGTGAGAGTAGTAAGTTATTGGTGATCTATATTCGTATGATTTGAAACGCCAGTCCCATCGTTGTGGGGGGCAACACAGATTTTTAAGAACTACATACGTATATAACTTCTAGTTCTACTTCTTCCCATGAGGGTAGGCAGAAACTACAGCACGCCACCTGCTACGATCCTTACATTCTCCTTTGGCCTCGTTGACGTTCATACATCAGAGGGGCAATTCTCGTAATTTTAAGAACGTTCAGAGTCTGATCTCAGTCTCAATCTGTCAAAAAATACTTCTAAATTCCCTACATTTTGACAAGTTTTTGGCATTTGTTTGTCGCCAAAATGAGACTGCGACTAGATTTTGAACGTTTTTAATTACGGGAATAAGGGCCCTGGTCATACACGGACGCCGGTTGCGAGTATTATGCACCTGACCTTTCTGAAGAACATTTTTTTTTTTTTTTCAACATCATCAATAAGGTCACTATATACCCTCCTAGGGCGTCCTGTCCCGGCGTTTCCACTCTTATCTGCCTTGTTAGTCGCCTTTCATCCATCCTCTCAACATGATCAAACTATCTAAGCACACTCTTTTCAATTTCTCTAACTAAATCTTCTTTTAAACCACACCGATGCTTTGGCACATTATTCCTCAATGTATCGTGTTGAGGAATGGTTTTTAATATAAAATATAAATCAAATTCTAAAATTCAAGTCTCAGGGTTTCATATTACTTGCTGCTTTTTTGCTCAAAAAAGCCCAGCTGTTTCATTTAAACTCCGCCACATATTGCACCTTTGTTCACACTGAACTTTTTTAACAAAAAAAAAAGAAGTTAGGAACGCAATATCGCAAACCAGTAGTAGCTACCGGCCAGTATGAAAGGCACAAAAGTGTACTCTCTGCTAGCAGGTACTCCACTATCTAATGGGCTTAACTTCACACACGGCACAAGCCCACGCGAGACCTTGTTTCTATAAAGTATTAACACCTAATAGCTTTGCGACCGACCTGGGTATAAAGAGACGATTTATGGTAATGGAGAGGAGATTTTTATTAGGATTTGAATTTTTTAGACCAGTGCGAAATATAGAGGTTTTGTTATTGGGACAAGCGACGTTGAAACTTTTCATGAGCATGTTGTTGAGATAAAAAAAAACCGGCTAAGAGCGTGTCAGACCATGCACAATGAAGGATAGTTAGCAGTTGGAATATCATAACAACAAACCTAAATTGTAGTTGAAAAAATGTTCTCCCATACATCGAAATACGCCACGGTCAATTCTCAAAATGCAAATGTAAGTTTTTAATCGTAGCTTTTTTATGTGTTAAATCTACAAATTAACGATATTCGAAGGTTTTCCTTTGCTTGCGCTATGAGATCTGGCTTCTTGCCAAATTTCATGTTTGTAGGTCAACGGGAAGTACCTTATATTATGTTTTGATTTATTTGCGAGTATCAAAATATGTCGCATAATTGGCCGTATATTTTTATTGCGTTGACTTAGAAGCTTGATTTTATTTGCGTTCCACGCGTTCGTGAGAAAAAGGGGTCTTAACTGACTGACAGACCGACGAACAAGGATGTGATAGTAGTAGTGATAAGGGTTCCGTTTTTCTCTCTGCCCTCTTAATTGGTATTAAAATACGACAGGCAGAAAGGCAATTTCAAGGTTACACCAATATAAACTTTTCACAGTTTGAAAATTCAAAATGGTCAACCATTTATATGCTTGAGTACGAGGCTTTTGACTACGTTGTATGTGTATATTTTATGTCTTTTTTATTTGTAATGCGCCTGTTGTTTGTGCAGAAAAAACAATTTTTCTTTCTTTTCTTTCTTTCAGTTAATTCGGTGCACGTTTGCATCTTGGAAAAGAGGACGTACCTTTGAATGAGATAGTTTTCTATTCTCTACAAGAAAAGGATTGGATAGATCCAAGCATGTAATACCGTGTCGTCGGCTTGTACACACGGCTACACATCAAGCTATACATTTCCAGTTTTAGCTGACCTCTCATTGTACAGGTTTTTCGTACAATCAGAAGTCAGATTTTACTGGTTATGTATAGCTTGATGTGTAGCCGTATGTACACCATGTAATCTTACCGATCATGTAGGATTTTAGAGTAGAAAATGAAACAAAATAATTTTTAGTAAACTATGTACTCGTATTTACGCTGATTTGAAACTACAACATATTATATTTTTATCCAATCAATACAAAGGATATTTGACTGTTTAGGGTTAAATCACAATTGATCAATTTTAAATATCTAAATGTAAAAAAAATATGTAAAACGATGTTCCATTGCGTTTTAATCACATCACTAGTAAAATAGTGTGGCAACATTGTTACAGTAAGAAGTGTCATTTTACTGCAGCTAATTAAACATCCGACCATAGTGTAAATCCCCCATTGCTTTAGAACTACTTCACATTATAAACTAGCTGTAAACTAAATTCCATTTAAAGCAGACTAACCTACCTAGTTGCTAGGCCAAAAAATTCTTTCAAACCGAAATATTCAATCAAAGGTCACGTCGATACTAAAATCCCACATCCATCATATTTTTTTGCTCAACAACGACGAACCCAGGAAAGATGAGTAATATGTTTTATTAACCCATTTATTGACAACCCAAAAATGGCGGGCTTACGGCCAAAAGTAGCCAGCCCTGAAAAATTACGTACGTTTAATAAAAGCACGTTCAACCGGGGACGGGGTTATGCGGTAATGTGACAGCAATGCAGGCCGGACACGTGGGCCCGTAACGACCGGACCGGTACGTGTGTATGTCCTACGTGCGATGCGGACGGCTTTATGCTAAAAAACTTCTTGTATTTTATTTTTTATATTTTGCTTGATGTTTTTTTGATATAAAAAGGTTTAATAATACGTGTAGCTGTTGTCGGATTTTATGGACGGTAATCAGAGGATTAAACTGCATGGAATTTTGTGTGAACCTAAGATAATTACCACACTGGGTTGTGAAGGTTGAAATACCGTCGTTATTGCTTACATCATACGTTAGTATCCAAGTGAATCCATTATTCTATGATTTATCGTGTTTATCGGTTTTACTTGAGTAAATATGAAAATTGACGAGTCACAAAGTTGTCTTTTAAAGGATCAAACTGTAGATAAGTAGGTAAACACACTTTATTTCAAGAAGTTATTCTGTTTACTGACAATCGTGTTCATTTCTGTAAAAAAGGCGGCCAAGTGAGAGTCGGACTCGCACATGAAGGGTTCCGTGGCACCGTTTAATATTTAACACGACATATCTCTTTAGGAGTTTCTCTTTAACTTTATATTATTTTTATTATTTGTTGTTATAGCGACCAAAGTAGTACACAATTTGTGAAAGTGTCTAACTATTACCTACTGTTAAAAAAATATAGCCCTGTGACAGTTGGACAGCGGAATCTTAGTAATAGGGCCCGTTGGCACCGTTAGGGTACGGAACCCTAAAAATTTAGAGATTAAAAAGAAGCCGTCTTTTAGATGGCCAAGTAAATAAACACCCTTTTTTCATTTCTGTAAAAAAAAGAACACCGCCACTCTAGTTTGTAAGGAATTAACTATTCACTCCCCAGAGATCCTATATAAAACTCGCATCTGGTTTTCCCCACATAAGTCTAATATCCCATCATCATCAGCCTTTAGCCGTCCACTGCTGGACATAGGCCTCTCCTATTTCACGCCATTCAGCTCGATTTTCGGCAACGCTCATCCAGTTGCTACCAGCCATCCTGTGAAGATCGTCCAATATGCCAACGTTCACAAATTCAGAATCTTTCCAATAATCCGCCTTTAAAGAATTACCTTAATCAAGCACTTCTTTGAATGTACCTTTAATCTAAAACCACCATTTAAATTGCCGAGCGCACGTTAATTTGCCAACCTTTGACTAAAATGGGACACATTGCCAGTTTGAATTTAACTTTTTACTCCTCTGGACTTTAGTAAATTGGATTTATCATTTGCCATTACCGTAGATTAACTGGAAAGTACCGACCATCACTTTTCTTTTTGTGTTTGTAGGTAATTTTGGGGACAATAACATGATGTGTAAACGCACATACGGAGATCGCACTATATTATAAATTATAATAAGTAAACGTTTGTTACAAAATATGGTGTCTGCTTATGGCCACATCGCTTAATAGAATACTGCGCTTTCAGAGGTCGAGTCAGTTATATGTAAAAAAAAATTGTTTAATTCAAGTAACACGACTGATATACAAACCGATACTTAAATAGATACAGACAGTATAACAAGCACAGACAAAAACGAACTGCAGCAGTGCCGGATATAAGGGCAATCCAGTCTGTTGGCGATTATTGCCAGGACGGAGATAGTGATTATGATTTCTGCATTTTTTTTACACAGATTAATGGTTTTTGAAAAAGTAAGTAACATTATAAGTTCATATTTATAATAAACTGTTTATTATATTGGCTAATAAGCTGACTAGACCCCGGTTGGCTAGCCAGTATTCTTTTAAGCGTTTGACATGATAGAAGTAAACGCGAGTATACGCGATTCAGCATCACTGACCCGAGCGTGACGGTACAGTTTCATTCACAGTTCAGAAAGAGCGGAAAGTGCGCATAAAGAAGTGTTCACTTCAAAAACTCTATTGAGTGAAAGGCTGAACTGATTTGAATACCTGGATCTATGGATAACCGTATTTCTTTATCGTATATTTACACAATTTTTTTTTTTTAACTTGGTACATGAAGTAATTCCACAACGATCTGAGAGAACCCGCAAGCACAAGCAAGTATTGAATAAAAACAAACAATATTTTTCTATCTTTAAAGTGTTTGAAAGTAGCCAAGCGATTGGATCGTATGTCACGATATAAACGAGGTAGGTACCAACGTAAGCTTAGCGCATCGATTTACCACTCCATTGAACCTAGTTTCAGCACTGAAATAACTATTTTCAGGCACGACAGCAAAGATCTAGGAATAAACTTTGGTCTAAAGCTGTAAGTGGACTAGTAAGTAGCGTTGGCAAATTGTTTTCTTGAACCAATGTTACCATTTTATAAATATTATGTTTATATAAACATAATTAGGTATTGTTAATTTATTTTTTATTTCTTATTGTGTTATTTTTATCATACTTATCTATACTGCACCGGTTGACGTCATCACGTGTTGATGTGATGTGACTGTCGCTAAAAACCAGACGGATGACGTCCCTCTGGTTATTAGCAGCGATGGGGCAGCTATAAACCAGCGTTGGGGCCCTGTCTCGCATAGGGTTAGCATAATATGCTGAGTGATGGCCGTTTTGCGTGGGTGTAACACATATTTTTCCACAACGTGTTCTTTTTGTGTTTGTTCTTTTTTTGCGCCATGTCTACCGCAAAAAAAAAAGTTTTTTCTTTTCTTGTTTTTTCCTTTTCTTTTGAAAGAATAATATAATTGAAATTCCGATAAAATGGCTGAGAGATTCCTATTTTTTTCAGTAGTTTGGGCTTTGTTGCTAATCAGGGTGTGGTGTGGACCAATGTTTAAATGAAATCTTGTTAGATATATTTATCGGATTAAAAATACAAACCTAACTATATAATATTATAAATGCTGATGATGATGATGACGCGGGCGAAGCCACGGGCAAACGCTAGTAGTGGATAAGTGGCAAAGTGTTTTCATTATATAACTTTTTTCTTTTATTTAAGTATCAGGTATACAGAATGCCTAAGAATGCCTGGTAGAGAATGCCTAAGGCATTAAGTCCGCCTTTGTACCTTTTTTGTGCGAAAAGTTTAAATAAATAAATACAGGTATCTATATCTTTTTGATGGCAATTAATGATTGTTTTAAACAAGCCTTTGTTTTCAACTTACGAGGTTACTGCATTGTTACGAATAATTTTAACAGTCAATCAATTGTCTAAAAGTTTCAACAATGGTTTGAAAAGTGAGACAAAGGAACAAGTAAAATTATTTTCTCAACAAAATGAACTTAAAACTGCTGTCATTAGTCTTATGAAGTTTTGATAGTCTGCAACTTACTAGATTACATACAGCAATGCCTTAATTTTTTATGAAAAAATAAAATTTTAACTTAAAAAAATAAAATAAAACATAGTGATCCACCAATGTCGGGAGCAGGGTCTAAGCTACCGGTGGTTAGGGATCCAGAGACAGGAACCTCCTCGCAATGCGAGCCGTATCGAGGAGTACTGCCTTTAGAATCAGGCCCTTGATCCAACCGCCTAACGAGAGCCTCGATAGATGTTGATCGAGGCTTTCGGCCATCAGGCCATTGGCCGATACGACAATCGGCACAATGACAGCCTACCTCACATTCCACATATCAACAACCTCGTGTGCTAAGTCGAGATATTTAATTTGTTTCTCTTTCTCAGCTTTCACGAGCTTCCCGTCATGTGAAATAGTAACATCGACAATCATCGTGCGCCGCGCTAATCAGCGGAAAGTATTGTCGTCGAACAAAGTGCCTAACTATGTTTGACGACGGTAGTACGGACGCCAGCAGGTCAAGCTACCCAAAACTGTCTAATTTTCCCAATCAACCTTGAACCTTAATGCTTTAGCAATAAAGTTGAAAATCTATTAAAGAAATTTGACAGATTGCAGTAGGTTGATGTGCTGGCGTCTGTACATGAAGCCACAGACCCGACTCCCATTTACCCACAGCCAGCATGCACGCACGCTCCGCAGTAGTAACAGACGTGTTAAATAAATTATCCTGAAGATGTGGAGCGGCTCATCCCACTGTCTTTGGGAAAATGGATTATCGGGTAGATCTGAGTTCGGGCAAGCGAGTCTCCAGGCATCCATAGCCTCGGTGAAGCACGGCGCATCAAAATTAATCAGTGTGGAGGTTAGGATTTTCTGATTAATTTCTCAGTCAACTAAATAGCTAAACTTTCAGACTTTTCTAGAAAATAATCTCTAGTAACTCGTAGAATACGGGAAGTCCAAAAGCGACTAAAACATTCGATTGAAAAAGTTTCGGTCACAGATTGGAACTGTCCTTTTATTTCGGAAATCGCCTTGCGCGACCATCTGTCTTTGAAACTACGCGCAAATTAAACTTCGCCCGTTCTTTAGACAACATTTAGTAGGTGAATAGTACGGACACAACAGGCTGCGAAGTTTTGTTACGAGAATAACTAAGTGTTAACTGTAGTTCGACTACCTCGGTGGTCTGTGGTCGCAAGGGATACTGCTGAGCATGAGGTCCTGGGTTCGATCCCCAGGTCAGGCAGTGTTAGTGGATTTTTCCATCTAGATTCTCAGCAGCAATCCGGAGTCTGGATTTCTGTCCATTAGTTCCGGCCCGTGACTTCGTTCGCGTAAAATTTCTGATTCGCTCGACCCATCCCGTCGCATCACAACTCCTGCCCGTGCTATAACATCCTTTTAGCTTAGCGTTCTTTCTTACTTTTATTCTTTTAGCCCGGCTCCTTACAAATGTTTTAACAGTCAGACAGCTTTATATACTATTAACAGTTATAAAAAACCACTCCTCTATAGACGTTTCTACAACTAAGCAGAAGGTTAATACTAGGCGATTTTATGAAGTCTGTGAAACAAATCCGGTAAAAACATCTTTTGCCCAGAATTTCTTCAGTTTCAGAGCAAGCAGATTATATAATAAAACTAGCTGACCCGGCAAACGTTGTTTTGCCATATATAAATTATTTCTAGCTGCCCGGCGCTACTTCGTTCGCGGGGTGTCCTACCCCCTACCCTACTCCTACCCTACTCCTACCCTACTCCTACCCTACTCCTACACTACTCCTACCCTACTCCTACCCTACTCCTACCCTACTCCTACCCTACTCCTACCCTACTCCTACCCTACTCCTACCCTACTCCTACACTACTCCTACCCTACTCCTACCCTACTCCTACACTACTCCTACACTACTCCTACCCTACTCCTACCCTACTCCTACACTACTCCTACCCTAGGGTGGACATCCCTTATCACTTAAGGGTTTGAAAAAAAAAAAAAAAAAATAGATAGTAGCCGATTCTCAGACTTACTGAATATGCACAAAAAATTTCATCAAAATCGGTCAAGCCGTTTCGGAGGAGTATGCAGACTAACATTGTGACACGAGAATTTTATATATAAGATTAACAAAATTCTTGCAATTGTTAATTTGTCTAAGATAGAATGTAAAAAGAAGCTTACACAGTGGCTTTTGGAACTTGATTATGAAAAAACTGAAAAACTGCTCACAATCTTATCCTAGTCTAGCGTTTTCATAAAATACATACAGCCATCTATTCACGAACACACTCCTATACACATCCACCTTTAGACGCACACACAACTACACCATCTTACTCTCACACACACACACAACAGCACACCACACACACGACACTTTCCACTTCACACTCACACTTCGCACGCTAACAAACACACACACGCATTTTTATTTATTTTTTTCCTTTTGATTTATTAGTGTTATTTTTTTTCCTTTTGATTTGTTATTGTTTTCTTTTTTTGTCACATGTCCTACGTCCAATTATTTGTGAAAATTCCAGTCTCGGCGAGGGGGGCCAGGAGTCCATAGCACAGGGTATCCTAGTTTGGATTCCTGACTCCCACAAGTCCTAGTACCTACAATATTTTTGTAACACCTCTATTTTACTGTAATTGTACTTTGTGGGATTAATAAATACATTATTATTATAAATACATTATTACAATTTCGACGTAACATAAAAATATTAGATAACATAATCAGAATAAAAAAATAATAATCATAATCAAAATAGGCAATTTAAAATAACAAAATAAGTAACTTACTATACATCATACTAATTTAAAATAATATCAAATGGAAAAATATTTTTTCAAATCCTACTGGTATTACCAGACATTAGCGCGTTCAAACAAAAAACAATCATTAAGTCCGCCTTTGTACCTTTTTTGTGTGCGAAAAGTTTCAATAAATAATTAAACAAAAAAGTAAACTAACCCTCCAGGTACAGATATAGAAAACGATATTGGAATTTGCAAAATCTATAGGAAACATCTGTAGGCGATCCTTGTCATTTAAATATCTCTGTCTACCCTCATACATAATAAACATAAATTATTCTACCCAACCTATCTTTCAATCCGACCCACTCAACCCACATTTCATCCCGGACGAGATTAACTTACCTGTCGAATGGAACCCATGAACGTGTTGTATTAAACCCTAATTGATACGCACTAACACCGGGCTTAAATTTACGTCTGTATGTACCTACCAACCTGTGTACATATAGATGGTGAAAAAGGGTGCGGCACGTTCACGTTACTGGCAAAGAAGAATAGAATAATATGCTTTATTATATACAGCATAACCTGTAACCTGTGTGTGCGTGTGTGGGCTGTGTGTGTGTGTGTGTGTAAGCTGTGATCGAATCGAGGCCAAGGTTCGCCCAAAGAAACCAGCACCCTTGCGTAACACACTATCAAACTCAATCTGAATCATTTTGAAGTATATTGCTAATCCATTGCTTCATATGTTCGAAAAATGTGTCTGCTCAACCACGTAAATAACGTAATTAATATCGTTGAACTGTCAAAATGAAACCCATTGTTACTGATAGTGTGTGACGTAATTACCCCGCAGGTCTCGCTGAGTTGACGATATCGTCAAAGTCGCGGGAAACACCTGGATGAGAGACGCACAGGACCGGGAAGTGTGGCAGACGAAAGGGGAGGCCCCTACCCAGCAGTGGGCGATTGACGATGTCGTCAAAGTCGCAGGAAACACCTGGATGAGAGACGCACTGGACCGGGAAGTGTGGCAGACGAAAGGGGAGGCCTTTACCCAGCAGTGGGCGATTGACGATGTCGTCAAAGTCGCGGGAAACACCTGGATGAGAGACGCACAGGACCGGGAAGTGTGGCAGACGAAAGGGGAGGCCTTTACCCAGCAGTGGGCGATTGACGATGTCGTCAAAGTCGCGGGAAACACCTGGATGAGAGACGCACAGGACCGGGAAGTGTGGCAGACGAAAGGGGAGGCCTTTACCCAACAGCGGGTGATTCCGGGCTGAAATGATGATGATGATAATGTACAGTCACGAGCAAAAAATATGTATATACTCGGCTTTACTACTTTATTTTTTTAATGAAATTTTATGTTGTTACGAACATTGTCGAACCCATAGGTTTATGTAATGTGTCGTATTTCAACGTTGCATTCGTTATTTCACGAAAAAAAATGCAATTGAAAGTTGCCAAGTGTTGACATATTGGTGCTCGTGACTGTACACCATAAATATTAGAGATATAAATGTAGAAATTTTACAAGACGTGACACAATGGGCGGTCGTATCAAAAGCAAAAGGCGATCTTATAAAGATAACCTTTGGATGGATTTAGGGTACCTAGTTTCCTGGCTAAAAAAATAATAATTATATTTATTCAGTTAGTCTATCGAAAAATAATGGACACGTATTTTTTCTTTTGTCAATCTAACAAAAAATGACAAAGATAAAGCGCGTCAAAATTTGGGAGTGGAGGGTCGTGACGTCACTTGCTTGCAAAAGTGTCGCAAGCAAGTGACGTCACGCGAACGGCTTAAACTTTAATTTTTTATATGATTGATAAAAGAAAAAATACGGGTCCAATATTTTTTGATAATCTAACTGATAGTAGATAGTATAATAGGCTAGTTTCCTAAAACATTAATGATAATAATATAATATAATATATCCCTGGACATTTCACACAGCACCATTTGTCCCAAGCTAAGCAACCTAATGCTTGTGAAATGAGTCCGTCATTAGAATCTTTTAGGAAACTAGCATGTAGTACAATATTTTCCTGATAGATCGTTAAAAAGAAACTCATGGTTTACTTCAATGTTTTTAAATCTTGGTAAATTCCATAATTATTTATTAGTTCAATTCTGCCAGCCTTTTGGGATTTTTACCATTGACAGTGATGCGGACGAATTTTTTGATGTCCTATGAAAAAAGTTCCCTCTCTTTTCGTTTTTATTATATACATAATACTAACACACTTACTTGTACATAATATAATAATATATTTTAGTGTTAGCTTGTATGTATATTGTAATTAAAGCTTTTTGTAAACAAACAAAAAGATTTAATAAAAAATAAAATAAAAGTTTGGCCTATAAATACATTAAAGTGAATGGTTCGTGTTTGTTTGTAATCAATTAAAAATAAACTATGTATACTAGATACTAAATTAAACTAACTAACTTACTATACAAATAAATACATACAAAAACAAAGGAAACTTGGCGTCGAAGTACTCGTCCGCACCGCTGTCATCCGGAAAAGTGCCAAAAAAAAACATATTGTAATAAAGATGCAATCAATAAAAGTTTCATAAAGCTACACAACGTTCAACCATTTTTTATGAAAATCTAGCATACAACAATCCCTTAAAGTTCTATGCTACTGAAAGTAGTTATTGGAGCCAGCCAATAGGATAGCTTCTTAAAACCAATTAACACACACTGCTGGATTTAAGTCTGAAGACTTTCTCTATTACCATCGACAAATATTACTTCGTTAAACAGCAGCGGCGTTTTCCCTCCTACACTTAAGCCAAGGTTGATAAACGTTACTTCGCACGTGCTAATTAACGTTGAACAAGAACATGTCGTATCATACGTATAACGTTGAGATGTGAACATGTATATGTGATGTGTGCCCACTCTATCTAGCACTTCTGATTTGCCAGTTGTGTGACAATGACAGGAATAATACTTAGCCAAACCAAGTGCTATGTAACGTTTATTTATCCTCGCCTTAGTTTTTATGAAGCACATTAAGAGCGTTGACAATGTACGGCATTTCATACAAACTTTCAAGTCCTTGTTTTTCGAAATGCATGAACCGATTTTAATGAAACTTCCTACGCATAAGCAGGATATATAGGTCTAAAAAGTGAATTGAGAACATTTTCGAAAAATAGTGTTACATGTAAATTCGACCGATTTTAAATTTTCCATAGAAACAGAGATTTCCAATTATCTTTTTTTAAATAATTCGAAAATGTTCTTAACTAACTTTTTAGACTATTATTAATTTGTTTCACATTGTAGGTTTAAGAGAGATTTCGTAGATCTCTGAGTGAATGGATGGTTATGCACAGTTCATACTGAACTGATGAAACTGATAGCACGAACTGCTCATGCACTATGAGCAGTTCGTATATAACTGCTTATTACATTAGTACAAACAAATGCTGTTTATACTGGTTAATATTATAGAAATATCAATTTCATAGAGAGCTCCTATAATGTCGATATTGCGAATTGAAATACCAATACAGTTCTGAATAGGTGTCTCGTTTCGAAATAAGATTTTTGAATAGAGAGTAATAAGCGTGAATGGAAGAACTGTTCAGAATAGAGATTCTTGAATAGCTGTAACATTTTGAATAGAGACTTTTGAATAGAGAGTAATGGGGGGTAGGGATTGAGTATGATCTAGACCCCCATTACTCTCCTAGTGAAGCCGATCCCAACATATGTAGTTGTGAGGTTAGGCAGATGATGATGAGTTTTCAGTCAAAAACCTACAGCTAAACATAAAACATACACTACACCTATAAAGTCCAGTCGCAACAAAATACAGTCTAAATCACAACATCACATAACAGATTAGCGATCCCGTACATCCAAGTCCATGATTACCAAGTAAATTACTCACATAAGCTTACTGGTGTCCCTCTAGTAATCCAGAAAGGTTCCACAAACATTTAAATTTTAATCATGTGTGCTTAGGATCTCGTTTCTTATTCAGTTGAAAATAAACAGGAATGTGTTTGGTGTAATATCAACATTCTGGTAATTAATTGAACGATAAGCTTAATTTTATGTGGTACTGTGTTTTATGGAGTTGGCCGAGTACTTTATAGGCATTTATAAGGGCCTTTTATAAGAGCAGTGGTGACCCAATGGGTGAAATAACGGCCGCGACTTACGAGTTGTAGGTCGTAGGTTCGAACCCAGACAGGGTTTACTGTGTATAAATTATTTCATCACCGATGCTCTCAAAACGGTAAAGGAAAACATCGTGAAGAAACCGGCATGTCCTAGAACAAAAAATTCGAAGACATGTGACATCTGCCAACCCGCACTGGGTCTACTCCCTCTCACCGAGAGGAGGCCTGTGTCCCAGCAGTGGGAACATTACAGGCTGATTATAAGGGCTTGATCAAACTTACCACAACTAAACCACATCGCAGCGACAAAATGTGGGCAAGCAGTGGTTACGTGTGAATAGTGTCGCTTCTTGCTGTTGCGTTGTGGTGACTACAAAATTTCGATGTCGTTGCCTTGTCGTTAGTAGTTGTAATGTGGTTATGTTGTGGGTAGTGTTTGACAGGCAGATCGACTCCGCGGCTTTCGTAAAGGAGACACACCATGACTTAACAAACGCAACGTTGTGTTTGCGATGTGGCCGGCAGCTAGTGCACGGTGGTTGAGTTTGACGGCCAAATGTGGTCTGTGTGACTAAAGAAATTGCCGGCCGTCCACGTGTCGTCGTTGTAATGTGGTACGTGTGTTCGGGCCCTAAAAGGAACCGGTCTTTTTACTTTTTGAGAATATTTTTATGATTTGTTTTATATTGATTCATCAATCACCGTTGATGAATATACTGTGATGGTAACTACGTACCTAACTAGTTAACTACCCATCATAAACCGCCTATAATGTTGCTGGGACAAAGGCCTCCTCTCGATAAGAGGGAGTGGGCCATAATCCACCACGCGGGCCCAGTGCGGGTTGCACAGACCGCTATCCGCCTTAAACAAAATAGAGAAATATTTACTAGTAGTAGGTATGGTGTAGCGAGTCTGCTATATATAGTATGGTGTTTATTTAATTTAATTTTAATTGGAAGAAACTAATAGCAACAATATTTTAAAAGATTGGCTTTATACCTCTGGCAAAACACTTTAAATTGTCTTACATTAAGTTATAAAGACTTAGACTATTAAAAAATGTGCTCATCCAGATTAGCTTTTTCCTAAACTAACTTCATTCATGAAAGCTCTTTATGCATAGCTAAGTGTTGAAAACCGTTTACAAAACCGTCATAATTTAAAATCTAGGTAAGTTCTTAAGGTTTATTTTCAACTAAACCTTCAGCCATTCACTGACTACCTAAGTACATAAATAAAGTGCTATGCGGCTTTCATTAAGGCTCTGTTTAACCGCAAATTTTGTGACCGAAAAGCCGGCGTTTGCAATGTACTACTATTGACACGTACTAGCTATTCACGTGGTTTAACGAGCGAGCGAAAATGTTTGACGGTGACTGCTACTACAGGATTTTCGACCTTATTTACTTTGGTGACTGACGGTGTATAGAAGTAGATAGTGTGATCACCTGCCCTTTGTGGCTGGTTTAGCGTGAGTAAGTCATTCTACTACGAAAAGCCTATTGGATTCATTTATATATCTGAGTTTTCGATGCATCTGCACCGGTTCTGTTTACAGTATTTTCTAAAGGAAAGCAATATGATAAAAAACCGGCCAAGTGCGAGTCGGACTCGCGCACCAAGGGTTCCGTACAATTTAAAATTATTCAAAATATTTTTATTATAAATATGATGTAACTAAAAATTTACAGTTTTCGCAATTTTTCCTTTATCTGTGCTATAAGACGTTACTTCGTACCAAATTTCAAGATTCTGAGTTCACGGGAAGTACCCTGTAGGTTTTGATTCCCTTGCGAGTGTGGATTAAATGGCTGTATATTTTGATTGCGTTTGCTTAGAAGTTTGATTTTTTTACAGCTCCAAGGGTCAGTAGACCTGAGTATTTGATATAAATTCCAGCTGGACACCTCAATGCGTTCCTGAGAAAAAAGGTCTTAACAGGCAGACGGACGGACGGACGGACAACAAAGTGATCCTATAAGGGTTCCGTTTTTTCTTTTCGAGGTACGGAACCCTAAAAATACCTGAACTGTCTCCTCTTGTCCTCGATCACAAGCGATGGATGAGGTCCATGATGGAACACGTGTACCCAGGGGATGCCTGTTCACTCTGCCTTTGAAGGCAGACGAGTTAAAAGTGAAAGGGAAGACACAACGCCTGCAGACAATTCCACATTTTGGCTGTGCGTATAATAAATATGGAGGAGAAGCCCTAAGTATGACTGGTCGCGATAGCAACCAAGTGTGGATGGTAACCGGCAGTCCGATTATAAAAGGGCGATGGTTGATGGGTGGTTTTATCCGATAAACCGCTGTTTGTATTGTGATATATTAAAAGTATGTGTCCTGATTATTTCCTCTTAGGGCTGAATTACAATCGACAGATAACTTTTATTCGTGGAATGAAATTGACGTCTGACAGATTTTGTATGGAAGAACTGTCAAAAATTCAAAATTATTCCTCGGATAAAATTATCTGGCGTTGGATAAAATTGACGTCTGACAGTTTTAGTCTGGAAAAACTGTCAAAAATTCAAAATTTATTCTCAGGATCAGACTTATTCTAGTTATAAAAGTATGTTGGAATGCGCACTTATCAGCATAATTACTATTTCGTGATTAAGCCTGAACTCAACAATATATCCAGCAAAGTGTGCATTGTTTAAAGTACAATCAACTCTATTCTATGATTTCAAATACATATTTATCACGAAAAAAATTAAAATAGATTAAAAATGCTTATTAATCGTATATGCTAGATTGTAATTGCGTAATTGTTAACCACCTGGTTATTTTTTTAAAAGTATAAAAAAAAATACCAAGAAACCCATCGGGTCTTAAAACCAAGCGCACCTAACCTTTACATTCCCATTCATTCAACAAAGTTGAACTCCGCAAAGTGCAAGCTTCATATCTCCCAATGCAGATACCCTTAAAAGTCGGGACCTGGCAGTTTGCCAAGTGGTCCGCGCTAAGATACGGACCCGTTTGAGTAGCTAATCCCGGCTTATTGCTGATATAGACCAACTCATGCGTTATTTTAGGATAAAACCGCCGGTTAATTAGAAGGAGCCATTTTAAACGTTTGTTTTGCTTAAACGGGCAATTTTCGCCCGGCAACAGTTGCTGGAGTATTGGAGCACTCTAGCTTCATATTCAGCCTATAATGTACCCACTGCTGGGACGCAGGTCTCCTCTCTTCGAGAAGGAGTGGGCTATAATTTATCAAGCAGGCCCTGTGCCTGTGTAGATGTCACATGTCTTCGAATTTTTCTAGGACATGCCGGTTTCCTCTCGATGTTTTCCTTCACCGTTTCGAGAGCAGTGATGGAATTATTTACACAAAGTCAGGTCAGGCTGGCTAGACTGGGTTCGAATCTACGAAATACAACTCGTAAGTCAGGGCCGTTACCAAAGGACCACCACTGCTCTTAAATAAAAAAAAAATAATAAATTATTTCTTATTACTATTCGAGTTTTACATAAAATTAATCGGGTTTACAATCTAATAGGTACTTCTTATTACTTATATGTGTTGATGAAGTTAACTTGTATTAGTAATAGTCGCCTCATCGGCGTCGGCCTCTCCTAATCCTTTCCACACAACTCTTTCCCGCGCCTTTCACATCCTTAAGGGTCCACATCTTTCTTTAAAAATGCCTCTCCACCTTTTATTTGGTCTCCCCTTTTCCCTTTTCCTGTCTCTTGGTATCCATTCTGTTAGACGTTTGCCCATTTGTCATTGTTCATCCACCAACACTGCTCTTACTTTAGTTTATTGCCAAAAATTTGCTTCTTTAATCCGAGGGTTTCCCACATTACCGGATCAAATGAAGCAATTTTCTGTATTGTTAATGAATGCGGTAATGTATGTGTAGCGGGTAACTCACAATTGCCTTATGACCTATGCCTTCTACATGTTGGCGTCGCAGTAAATTCCTTAATGTTTTCGTGCAGCGACAATTGGAGTTTTATATGATTTCTGTAAGTACGTTTGTATCTACTAACACTTTTAAATGTCATTTTTTTTTTAAACTAGTCGATGTGGCGTTTCCTTTCTAACTACTCTGAGAAAAAAGGCCGAAACAATCTCAGAGGTCACAGTCACAGTTGCTCGTATAAGTGAACCTTAAAAGAAGTAATTAAAAAATGCTTATGCAACTTGGAACATTGCAGTAGAGATAAAGTTAAACTACCCCTTGATTAAGTTGTCCACTAATATGTTTGAAGTTCATAGCCTATTTAATATATAGTGTTTAATGTCTAAAGCCGTTTTTCGTTATGAAACTACCTAATTGCGCAAACTTAGCTACTTATTGATAGTTTCCCATGTAAATAGGTATATGTGTCTTTATCCTATTAATATTATAAACGTGAAAGTTTGTATGGGTGGATGGATGTTTGGTACTCTTTCACGGAAAAAATACTAAACGGATTTGGATGAAATTTGGCACACAGATGGTTTATGACCAGGATTAACATATAGGATACTTTTTTTATCCCGATATTCCCACGGGATCGAAACTTATACGCGAGGCGCAGCTAGTATTTAAATATAGTCATGAATTTTTCGTAATTCCACTATTATCTTCTACACTACAATTATTCTACACGTCCTACCACTGTTTGTCTCTGCATCACCCAAAGGTTGACTGGTAGAATTTCTTGAAGTAATAAATAAATTAATAAATAGGTAAATTCAAATTCAAATTGTTTATTGCTCAACACAGTACATTATATACATTTCAAGATGTCAAGTTAATGCGCAGTCCACTGTGTTGCACCAATTCAGGCATGCAAAATTATCATTAAAATTATACTATGTCATAAATTCATAATAATACGTTATACACTTTCATAAATTCAAAATAATACCATAAGCAATGTCATAAATTCAATTCAATAAGTTCAGTATACAATGTCATAAATACAAATAAATAATTAAGTTATTTCATAAATTACAATTAAAAAGTAAGTAAATTCGGAGTATATAATGTCATAATAATTAAGTAATAAATAGGTACCTACTTATATAAACGCAAAGCCATCAATTAATAACTAAGTTTTAATGATAGTTTCACATCTAAATCGATAATTATTCACACGTGAAACAATCAATGAATAACTAAGTTTGCACAACTAGTTTCTAGTAAATTCGGCTTAATACTAGTCTCGTTTTTTTCCGCTAGGTCATAAGACTTGCCGTTCGGCTCGACGTCATGATGTTAAAGATAAAAAAGACTGACCTTTTTTTAATTTTTTTGGTAGGAAATCATCATAATATGACTTCTCTTTCGAACAACCCGCGGCCTCATTGACTGACCTCAGCATATTTTATCAAACGTATTAAGTAACCTAGACGATGTAGTCAAAATAAACACAATAATATTTGTCGCAAAAAAATCAACTGAGGCGGTCAATAGGTCATAAAACGCTAAAAATATTATCTACTCTTTGATATTATTTCATAAACACGTTACTATAGGTATTTTAATCAGGAAAATGAAGTGTTTTGATACTTCAAATGTGTCATAATCAAGTCACAAATATCGTTCTTACGGTAACGCGAATGTTAACATTAATGTCTGTTCCAAAAGTAACTGATAAAACTGTAAACATACTCTATTTAAGTTAAATTATTACCCAATCAAACACTGCAGAGAACAAGTTCATTTGTATTATTTCTCCAGTTTAAAACAAAACAATCAAAAGTTAATCAGCATTTTTCGAACGTCAAAATTATATAAAACAGCCATAACCAAGTACCTGGGCCACTGGGTAACAGATAGGTAACTTTGTCTGACAATGAGGATATCGAGCGGGAACGTAGGGCGCTGTCGGTTCGCTGCAACATGTTGGCACGTAGGTTTGCACGCTGTACTGAACAAGTAAAGGTGACCGTATTTAAAGCCTACTGTCAGTCTTTTTATACGTGCAACATAGGGGCCAACTATGTGCGGCGGGTATACAGTGCCTTGCGCGTACAGTACAACAATGCGTTTAGGGTGCTACTGGGGCTGCCGAGGTTTTGCAGCGGTTCTACGATGTTCGAGAAGGAGCAAACCGATAACTTTTATGTTATTATTAGGAAGCGGAGCGACACGCTACTAAGTCGCTTCCGACGCAGCACTAACAGTATCCTGAGCGTATTGTCCGAGCGGTGGGACTCGGTGGTGTTGGAGAGGTGGATGCACCTGCATGCCAGTTCGTCACCATTATTTTGTTAAGTGATTATTATTTTGTTTTATCTTTATTATTGAATGTAATTGAATGAATTTGAACCTAATAACTATAATTTTATTTTATTTTTTATTTCAACTAACACAATTTGTCAGTGAAGCATTTGGTTTATTAACATCTAAATTATTTAAAACAAAAATATGAAACTGAAGCTAAAAATAGTTATCGACAACAAGTAAATCGGCATTTGGCTAATTATTACTTAGTAATAAAATTATTACTTACTAATATATTATGACTAACAGCACAAGCGCGGGGGTCGAGGTAGATGAGCAGGAAATACATTATGTCGATAAGTATATCTACCTGGGCCAGTTAGTGCCAGTTAGCGAACAATTCCAATTTTGTTGTCAAATGAAAAACATGTTTATTGGAATTCCGGGTTGAAGTATTCCATTAAAATCAATCAATCAGTTTGTAAGAGGCACTACAAACTGGCGCTCACAGATACGTTTTCAGATCCATTTGTTTGGCGGCGGGATCGTCCGAAAGGGTTACCGCTGCCCTGGAACAGATAGGGCTAAGGAAGGAACACGGGTGGGTTTTAGTCAGTAAGATTCTGACACTCCCTTCCGCTCCACCCAAAACGGGAGGGGTCATTTGATGATTTCCCATCCTCAAAAAAAAAAAAACCATTTGTTTACATTT
Source organism: Apamea crenata (assembly GCA_949629185.1). Taxonomy (NCBI): domain Eukaryota; kingdom Metazoa; phylum Arthropoda; class Insecta; order Lepidoptera; family Noctuidae; genus Apamea; species Apamea crenata. The sequence continues at coordinate 11,612,460 of OX451373.1, forward strand.
TATCAGTTTATTTTGTAGGTACCCACTTAATCTCTCTCATGCTACATCGCGAATTTGTCACGTAATTAACCTTCGAAAGTTTTATCGAGGATTTAAAATTGCATCTTATTGCAAATATTTCCGATCGGAATATATAATTATTATCTCTGACACTTATCATAATTATACTGATAAAGAAATATGATGTATGTAAACGAATTAAAATAATTATTTTAGTCACTTTAATGAACGAAGAGTTGTGAGTCCCACTGATGTCGCTTTAAGCAAAATGCTCAGATTATTATTGATATTTTCTTTCTTTGTGTTATTCAGTGCTAAAAGTGTTTCAGAATATCAGTTAAATATACTGCATTATAATGATTTTCATGCAAGGTATGTGTCACTTTTCTTTGATTAGACGAACATGTCTTACAGAATGCTTTTTTTGACACCACGGTTTCTTTAGAATAGAAATGTAGTATATCTGATAATAATCCCATATGTGGGTAGGCTTGTCAAGCTCAGTTGGTTGTTAGCCATTACACGAGTCTATGTGATTTAGGAAAGGGCTGCATAAATCCAACAGTAAAGTCGAAGCGTTAATGAATTAAAGTCATTTTTAGGGATGGGGAATTATTATCGCTGCTTTGTTCCGAATAAATCATCGGTACTTAGTCCTCTAAACAAGTTATTGAAAAAAGGCATGGCATGGGAGTGGGGAAAATATCAGTCTGAAGCGTTCGATAAATTAAAGAAAGAGTTATCCTCTGATCGCTTTCTGGCCCGCTACCACCCGGAGTACCCGACGGTCGTTACTGGCGACGCCGCACACAGGTGTACTCAAAAGTTGGCCAATATTACGTTATATTGCTGTAGTTTGTCTAAAATAATAGTTTGAAGGTGCTTTAGAAAATTAAAACTTTATTGATACTCGTACTATGTTTAATTGATATATTTAATCTTACTAATATGAATAAGTATAATCTTATAAAAATGATAAAGTAAAAACAAAAAAAAAATACAATTACAATAAAGAATACCTATACTTCTGTTGCTTTTAAGTAAAAACTCAATAGTTCTCTTCGACTAATGTCACAGTAATCTTTAAGGACTGCAGTGATTTAGTGGTCCAGATACTTAAACCTCTCCAGTCTTTGCCTGGATTCGCCACACAGAGCGACATGTAGAATAAATGAATATGCCACACTGCCTGCTTTGAAAACCATTCTTTTGCTCTTTGTGACATTATATTTGAGCACATGATTCACCGCATAACATTTGCATATACCGAGCAGCTGCCTCAGAGCCCCGATCAACAGCTCAGCAAAACCATATCGTCAGCATAACTAATATTGTTAATGCACACTCCGTCAATATAAAGTTCGACGTTGGTGCTTCTAAGCGCAAGGATCAGCAGGTTCATGTAAAGGGTTAAGAGCCGATCTTTAATAAAGAATAAAAAATATTCCAGTTTAGAGGAAAATTAAGAGTTTTTTTTTAGTTGCTAGGGGAGACTTCACTCTATAATGTTTAGACAGACTGAAACGAGAAAACTAAATTTCGACCGCAGAACTCGGCAAAGTCGTCCCGTGCGTTTGACAGCTGAAGTTGAATTATTTCTGAAGTTTAAATATAACTTCGAATATCTTAAAAGTGTACTGCTGACAGTTTTTTTTTTAAGAACGAGAGATAAAATAACAAAATATTTATCTAAGTACACATTTCTGCATTAATTGTACTTCAAAATGCCAGTAATCAGTTTTTTTTTCTTCATCAAACAAAATAATCAATAACTTGACCGAACTTTTTTCAGATTTGTCGAGACTAGTCCAACGGGATCAGCCTGTGACTCATCTAAAAGCCCGTGCATCGGGGGGTTCGCTCGTCTAGCTACCTTGATCCGTCGGCGCCTGGCCAGTGAACCCCACTCTCTTCTCCTGAATGCAGGAGACAGCTTTCAAGGCACTATTTGGTATAATATTTTACGATGGAATGTCACCCAGGATTTCATGAACATGCTGCCTCATGACGCTCACGTTCGTTTTTGTATTTTATTTTTGTTACAATTTCTGTTAACAGTAATATTTATATGTTAGCAATGTCTTATTCTCCAGCAAAGACTTTCAAAGTGAAGTAGGATTTGAAGTCTTATGTAATTATGATCTTATATAACTGGCAAAATGTGCACGTCGGGGTCGGGGTCGGGTAGAGGTATGAGGAACAGGGTTTAAAGTTCACTCATCCTCCATTGAAAACGGAGGAGCCTCCGACCAAACTGCTGTTTGTGTCTGGTGCGATACTGCCCAACAATAGATCTCGGGACGTTGTGTATATGCAAGTTGCGCGGTAAACTTTGCTTGCGCGATGCAGGATTTTGATGAAAAAAAAAAAAAAAAAAAAAAAAACATGGGTATTGGCAAAAGCAAGAAGACACCTATGTCCAGCAATAGGTGAATTCGGGCTGTGGATTAAGATGATGAAAGTACCAAAGCAAAAATTATGATTATTTCATTTTCTTTACAGGCGCTAGGAAACCATGAGTTTGACAACGGAATTGACGGACTCGTTCCCTACTTGGAACATTTAAAGTCAAAAGTTGTCATAGCCAACATCATTGATGACGATGAACCGACAATGCAGGGTTTATATGAAAAGAGTATCATCGTAGAAAAAAATGGCAGAAGAATCGGCATCATTGGTGTTCTAATAGCCATTACTAGTGTAAGTAGGAAATCAACCGAACATTTTTATAATGTAAGACTAGATTATAACAACAGTAACATTTTGAGAAATTACGTTTTAGCAGTTGTAAATGATATTTCTTTTATAAGTCATGTTAATATCGTAATATTCGCAACGTATGTTAAACTATAATAATATCTACAATAATAAAGTAGAGTTCATCGTTTTGTAAGCAAAAAATCTATTGAAAGCAGAAATGATTGCAGTGTTTAATCAAAATATCATCGACTTTCAGATTTTGGCGGATACGGGTAATCTTAGGTTCACAAAAGAAGTTCAGGCTGTAAGAGAAGAAGCAGATAAGCTAAATGCTCAAGGTGTTGATATCATCATAGTTTTGTCACACTGTGGTCTAGACATCGATAAGTAAATCCTTTAATATTTCGGTTTTAAATAATTACTATATTAGTTAAAAATAAAAGTGTTAAGTATGGATGGCTTATAAGAAAAGAGGCAGACCAAAAGCAAGATGGATGAATTGTGTGAAATATGATACTAAAGCTTATGTGTAGATGCATGGAAGAAAAAGACGTTCTGTACCGACCTCGACGCAGACGACATTGTTGCCATCGCGGGCAAAACCTAGATGAGGCTGCCAGAGATGTGTGATGATGGACACAAGAAAAGGGAGGCCTTTGCCCAGCAGCCCAAAGTCAGGGTGTGGATGATGATGACCGACCCCGAATAACTAGGCAAAACGACAAGAGGATGATGATTTGAAGATCTTGTAGTTGCTCAGTTATACTGTGCTCAGGCCATGCGGTAATATCACATTTTGTCCATGGTGGGCGGAATGTTAAGTCAATAATCGCAAAGGTTTGTCCCATAGCTCGATAGATGGCGTTGCGCTGTTTAAAAGCAGGCTATGGCTTCGTTACCCACGATTAGCTATAAGGAACCAATTATTATAAATTAAATAACAGCATCGTCATGTTTTATTGCTACAACACCTAGCAAAGTGAAGCATCTTGGTACGGCTTTGTACATGTTGCTAAGTTTACGGCTAATTACCCGACTACGGCAAAGCCAATGGGATTATGATTTTAACAGGCTATGTATGTATGTATGTATGTTCATCTGTTCGCTCATAAATACGACACTACTTGTCATATTTTGACAAACGAGTTGTCATTGGAAGCGTTATGTTGTTCCGCAAGTTATAGGCTATATGGCGTGATAAATGAATAACATAGATCGTGTGGATTACGTGTGACTCTGGATATATGAAAACTGATGTTATTTTTTTACGATGCCCTGTTTATGCCTTTTTAGTTAGCGTTTTTTAAACACTTACTTTCTTCAACAGAGAAATCGCCCTTAATGCTGGCCCTCACATTGACATCATTGTTGGTGGTCATAGTCACACTTTACTTTTCAACGGACCTGTCCCTGAAAACAGTGGCTTTACTCCATACGGACCTTACCCGGTAGTAGTGGAACAAGCGACAAGAAAAGTAAGATTATATGAACTTAGATAAAAAAGATGTGAGGAATACTGTACATATCGGCTGACTTCTTTCACCGTCTGGACAAAAACAGGATATATACGGTGAACGGAGTAAAAGCATATGACAGATAAATCTTTTTTTCACAAAAAATAAAATGAAAAATTCTCATTTTTTTTTCGATGGCTTCAATCAAAGGATCGAATGTCGTTTCGAATTCATTGATAATTTCCGCGTGTAAAGTACCCGCCTATAAGTTGATTTTTTTTATACAATTTGTCGATTTATTTGTTTTTTTTTTTTAGTATGTAAAGTTTACTTCAAATAAGAAATAGTATTTATTGATAGGTTAATGTCATTTTAGATTTTTTTTAAACAGCGACAATGAAACCGTTTTTCGACTATTGCAGGTTCTTATAGTACAAGCAGCAGCCCATACACAATATTTGGGCGAAATTAAGCTCACATTTGACGATGCTGGCCAACTTTTGAGCTGGACTGGTAACCCTCATTACATTGGAAACGAAATTGAACAAGGTATGTCAGGGTCTGCTTAAAAAAGTTCTAGAAATATTATCATTTTTTTAAATGTTAAAGACACTGCAAATAACAATACCCATCAGCTTCTATAATTTTAAGACGATGACGGATTACAAATCTGCGTAAAGACAAAATAAGGCTCATATTTTTTTTTTTAGTATTAATCGCTCTTGAACTCTATTATTTATGCAAGAGCCTTTGAGCTACAGTCATGTATATTTTACTCCTTCCAGCGACAGATGTTTTAGAAAAGATTGGAAAGTATCTGCCTGAAATTCAGGAAAGAGCTAACGAAAAAATTGGTACATCTTTAGTGGAACTATCAGCAAACTGCACATGCTCCGAGTGCAATTTTGGCAATTTCATTTGCGAAGCTTTTTTGAATGCTGTGAGTATTTTTTTCGATTGCCCTATGTTAGTTTTAGTATTTTATGATGTTATAAATCTAACCTCAAAGGGACGTCGCAATATGGAATGGCAAAGATTTATTTTCACTACTAAGTCTTTGCGAACTAGTCAAGTATGTATTTTGATTGTTTTAGGCGCTACCTAAAGCTGGTTCCAAAACCTGGAACTATGCACACTTCTGCGCCATAAATCGAGGTGTCATAAGACAAGATATAGATAAAGGAGGTAAGGTAGCTAAAATAAAAGAAAGAAAAAATTAAATTTGGGACACACACAGGAAATACAAATAGTTAAAAAAGGACAAAGTTACATTAAAAACGACTGTGTGTGGCCAACAAGGCTCCTGTCTCAGCATAATGCTGCGATATTTAAACGATAACAGAAGAGAAATTAAAACTAAATACTAATTAAATGAATTTCTACGGTAATTTTCCTATTGCAGTAATAACTTACGAGTCAGTAATAGTGTCAAATCCTTTTGAGAACCATGTTGAAGTTTTTGACCTCAAAGGCGAACATATTTGGGAAATGTTGGAGTTTTCTGTTGCCAACGATCCTTGGCCTGGAGCAAGGATGTTGCAAGTAGCAGGTAAATATTTCTTGGACTGTGCTGGATATTTTTTTAAAGGACCATTTTATTAAGAACCTAAAATTAAGACCTTAGAAAGGAATACTCTGGGCTCGTGAAGACTATTTTGAATTCTGATTTGTTTAAATATAAGGTTTGCGCGCAACGTTCGACGGCTCGCGGCCAGTAAACTCGAGGGTTCTCAACGTCACCATCAGATGCATTGAGTGTGACGTCCCTCGGTACGAGCCGCTCCAACTCGACAAAAACTACAAGGTCGTGACGCAGAGTTTCATTGGCAATGGCGGTGACGGTTTTACTGTGAGTGATGCAGCCATATTAAATATAAAATATTATTTTGTGTTTCAATACCATAGAAATAATGTTTAATACATGGAGCAGATGACTTTGAATTAGGTGAAATTGTCAGAAATTAAATAAAGAAATAACAACGTTTGTGGTAGCCTTGGTGATAAAATCTGAGAAAGAAATGGCACAAGATGCAATATAGAGTTTCTAAAAATCCCGTGATAATTATTCACAGTTCTACTTGGACGTTTTGTGGCCTCTACTGTATTATCATTTAGTATACCTAGAGAAGCTATAGGTTACTGAAATAATGACCTTCAAAACATTTCAGATGATAAGCGAAAACCGTCAGAACGTAGAAGTACTTGGAATGGACTACGATATCCTGATGAACTACATACGTCATCGGTCACCCGTATTCGCCGACACTGATGGCCGTATAACGCTAAGAAATCCTTGCCAAGCATAGGAAAATTGCTTGCCAAGCGTAGGAAAATTTGAAGTCATTTTTAGATAGTTAATTTTTGTACTTAATAAAATATTATAATATTAAACGGTCAAAAATATGAAGATGCTTTTTTATTTATAGCTTTATCACGGCGGATTCGTCGCGTGCGCAACGCGTTCGCCGCGTGTGTGTATCATCAGACTGGCGATTTGATTGTGTGTTTCCAGGGAAGCGATTGATCAACGTGCTGGTCGAGTGTGCTCAACGTGTTCGCTGCGTGAGAAACATGTAACAGAGTCACAGCTTGCAACACTTTATAATTTATGTTTTCTCTCTGTGTTTAATCCGTATAACCCCACTGTAAGGCAAATGTTTCGACCCTGACTCTTTTTTTCAGTTTTATTTTGTTATTTGGTTGGTTATTTTATTATTATTAAATATCGACAAGCTTCTTATTAATAATTTCACAAGTTGCATCGCATAATCTTGTAATTCCATCGAAGATTACATCTCAATTGAAACTATTTCGATAACACTATTTTCATTCCTTTAGCATATTAAAATGTACTTTATCGTTCTTATCGTGTCATTATCTTATCAATTGAAATATTATGTATCATACACGTAGATTAGTCAAATTAATTTAGATACTGTAATGTATGTTTAATAGCGCGACCTACTGGTCTTTCTGCTACAATGCTTCTGCTATTGTTATTTTCTCATTTTATATTGTATAGTGCTCAAACTGCATCGGAATATGATTTGAACATTCTACATTATAATGACTTTCATGCGAGGTGAGTGCCTTTCCTTTGTTTTCTTTTAATTACAGCGTTGACATTATAAAAGTGCCGATTTTTCTGTGAGTTTTTAAAAATATTTAAGCTGGATAGGTTCCGTCAAAACGGGAAAGAGGACACGCGGGCTCGCGAAATATGGAAGGAATGGAGGAAGGCCTTTGCCCAGGAGTGGAGTGAGCAGGCTAGTAAAAAAAAATCTATCCAGCTTCTGAAATTGCATTGGTTCATATCAGGAGGCGTTGGTTTTACTCAGTATAAGAAAAATATTCTGCTTAGAATTAAAAGTGAAGTCACTTTTAATTTTATGAAATATAAATAATTAAGAATAATAAGGATAATGCAGATTTTTGATAAGGAAGATTTTCACTTAAAGTGCAATTGATTGATCTCTTCATAAAATAAACTAAGGTAGAAATCCGTATGGCAAAGGTTGAAATAAATCATGTTTTATTTCAACACGGTAGTGTGAATGTCCTCTAAATAAGACTATAAACAAATGAAGATGGTTAAGTCTGACGTATGAAGGTTACAGCAAGTCGAGATTAACCTAAAATTCTATCCTATTAATCGTTTATCTATACCAATAAAAGGGTCTTAACGTAGCATTACGATAACCAATCCAGCATGCCTATTGCCTATGTTAAGAAAATCATATCAGTTCATATCTAATTGAATAACAGCTGATATTGTTTTATTAGCAGAAGCAATTTTACAATCAATGAATTTGAGATGTGATGCCTGCCAGGGCCGCAGGTTGTTCGAAAGAGATACCGTGGCCCCTGGCCCCACAGGCAACTGAAGGAACACGGGTGGGTTTTAGTCGGTGAAAGTCTAACACGCCCTTCCACTCAGCCCAGAGCGGGAGAGGTCATTTGATGATTTCCCACCCAAAAAAAAAAAGTTCTAGAGATTAGCGCGTTCAAACATACTCTTCATCTTTATTATTAGTATAGATATAATAGATATTAGTAAAGAAAATAGATAGGTAGATATTATATTATAGATATACATATAGATTTGCATCAATAATACCTATTTGAAATTCTGGTATCAATACAGCGGCTGCTTTTCATTTAATTGCTTTTTTCCAGGTTCGTAGAAACTAGTCCATGGGGAACCATTTGCAACCCATCCGCCAACCCTTGCATTGGAGGCTTCGCTCGTCTCACAACCTTGGTTCGTGAGCGTCTGGCCAGTGAACCCCAATCGCTTCTCCTGAATGCAGGCGACAGTTTTCAAGGCACTATTTGGTACAACATTCTACGATGGAATGTCACCCAGGAATTTATGAACATACTGCCTCATGATGCTCATGTAAGTTTTTGGATTCTATTTTCGGTCTTAGGTGTCGAAAATTAAATATATTTTACAATAAAAAATATAAGGTTCTTGGGGATGACTTGTCTCGTTATTAATGGCTTAAATAGTTGGTGAATTAACTTTTATTAAAATAATATCTTCACGTGACCAGAAGGCTGGCCTATTTTTAGCCCAAAGAATCAGCATTGCCATCCAACGTGGTAATGCTGCCAGCCTTTTGGGCACCTATCCCATTGACAGTGATGCGGACGAATTTTTTGATGCCCAATGAGCTCCTACCTTTTTCTATATTTTTTCGTATTATATAGGTACTTGTATATAATTGTATATAGTACCTATATATTAGTGTATAAATATTTAAGTTAGATATAATAAAATTGTGACAGTTGATTAGAACTGGGACCTAAAACATAAATTCCCATATAAGAAAGAAAGGAATATTGTTTATTCTGTACACACATAAGAACAAACTTTTAGCTTAGTTACAGCAAAAATATCAACATTTTCTGTTCAACGTGCCACAGGTGCTAGGAAACCATGAGTTTGATAACGGCATTGAGGGAGTAGTCCCGTACATGGAACATTTAGACTCCAAAGTAGTAACTGCCAATATCATTGATGATGAAGAACCGACAATGCATGGTCTATATGAAAAGAGTATCATTGTAGAAAGAAATGGCAGAAGAATTGGTATTATCGGTGTTATTATAGCTACTACTGATGTAAGTACGAAATTATTAATGAACTTACTTAGTTGAATAAGGCCTATTGTCTACGACGCTACTCACAAACTAATTAATGACGCGTTAGTTAGCCGAGCCGTGTGCGGACCGCCATGAGTACAAGCTGTTGTTTTGCATCCTCGCCAAATTTCAGGAGGCTGTTATGAAAGATATAAATAATCAAATAAAATTACGATCCCTGGTAAACAATGAATACTTGTTTTTTAGTTATTTAAGTTTGACAGTATTTCAGAGTACACCACTTTCAAAGAACAGAATCGCGTTATGGTATCGTATAAGCGGCCACGTTTTATGTGTGTGTAAAAGGGCAGTTACAGTGCAGTCTCACACAGGCCGCGTTTTAAATGCCAATTTCCGAAAATTAGAAAAAAAATGCCTACTTATTTTATTATTGATTCGTGTCGAGAATCAGTAGCATAGTAACCTCCTTGAATTTGATGAGGATGCAAAACGACACCTTGTAGTGCTGCGATATTCTGAATACTCTTTGGGTATTTCAATTTGTAACTTGTTACTTTTGAGTAGCATCGTGGGCGATAGGCACAAAACTTTAACCCCGTGTTATCACGATACTGATGCGTAGTTAGTAGGTTGCACTTGTTTCATTTATATTTTTCAGAATCTGGCGTCTACAGGTAAACTTAAATTCACAAATGAAGTTGACACCGTTAGAGAAGAGGCCGAAAAACTAAACGCACAAGGCGTTGATATCATTATAGTTCTGTCTCACTGTGGTCTAGAAATCGATAGGTAAGATCATTGTTACCTAGCACGAGAAAGTTAACATTTTCTATGACCTTTATTTTTATTATCGTGGAGAAATGCTCATGCATTCTGCAATACCACGGAGAGATAGTGGAGTTATGTGGAACTCTTACCCAGTAATACTCCTCGGTGTCCTCCTCTGCCGCTTACGGCGGGAACACGGGCACAAGTTAGCACTCATCCGTGAACCTGCCGGTGCTTTTTTATGACCTGGGATTGCTAAATTGTATTGAAGTTATTATATTAATTTTGGATATTTTGGTCAACAGAGAAATAGCTCTTCTCGCTGGCCCTCACATTGACATCATTGTGGGAGGTCATAGTCACACTTTGCTGTTCAATGGAGATGCTCCTGAAGGCAGTGGTTTTACTCCGTTGGGACCCTACCCTGTAGTAGTGGAACAAGCGACTAGAAAAGTAAGATTTTGTAAATATTCATTTATAAAAATATCATTTATTGGAGATTTTAAGGCAGATCAATAATGAAAAAAAGGTGGAGGGATCAGGGGAGCCCCAGTGGAAACGAAGTTCAAAATGAAAATCCAAGATGTCAGTAGCGAAAATTTAAAAATTTCGCAGCCGAAATCTTGTGTTTTCATTTTGGCTTCACTATCGTTGGAGATTTTAAGGCAGATTAATAATGAAAAAATTAAAACGAGGGGTCAGGGGGATCCCCAGTGGAAACGAAGTTCAAAATGAAAATCCAATCGGATTTTCGAGGGTGCTGAAGCCTCAGCACCCTCGAAAACCACCAAAACGACACCCATGACGAAATATTTAAAAAAAATTGCAGCCATCTTGGATTTTCATTTTGACCTCACTCTAATATTGGCTTCAGCACACTCTTTCTATTATATACAAAAATATATCACATGGTACACAATTCTCGAACTTTTGCAGGTTTTAATAGTACAAGCAGCAGCGCATACACAGTACTTGGGTGAGATCAAGCTCACATTCGATGCTGGTGGTCACCTCCTGAAATGGACCGGTAACCCTCATTACATTGGAAATGAAATTGAACAAGGTAAGTCAGTTTTGTAAAGAATTTTGGTCTCCAAACCATAATTCATTGCTGATCAATTATATTAACAGTTAAAAAGAATGTTTCACGGGAATGCCAATGAATTCTTAGTTACCTTATGAGAGTGATCGCTTTTAGTAGTAAATCTTATTAATATTATAAACGCGAAAGTTTGTGAGGATGGATGGATGGATGGATGTTTGTTACTCTTTCACGCAAAAACTACTAAACGGATTTTGATGAAACTTTACAGTGATATCACTTGTATATCAGAATAACACATAGGGTGCTTTTTATCCCGTTAGTCCCACGGGATCGATACTTATGCGGGTGAAACCACGGGGCGCTGCTAGTACTTTCATAAGGCTTTCACCGTCCTCAAAGTCAGCTTCAGTTTACCTGAAGACCATCACCTTCCTGCCCTTGTCCCTGAAGATAAATCAAGGTTTATTATTTTGATTTCTTTTACTTACAGCGGCAGATGTTTTGGAAAAGATTAACAAGTACCTGCCTGAGATTCAGGAGAGAGCTAATGAAGAAATTGGCTCATCGATGGTGCAACTATCATCAAATTGCGCATGCGCCGAGTGCAACCTTGGCAACTTTCTTTGTGACGCTTTTATGCATGCAGTGCGTAACTATTTTGTACATTTTTGATGCTTCGATTTCTTCTCAAAATAAAACCGTATTAACGAAGGTTCACATTTGAAAAATGACAATGGCTAGCTCAAATTCCAACATATGTATCTGTTCCAGGCTTTGAACAGAGCTGAGGCGAACAGCTGGCACTACGCACACTTCTGTGTCATCAATCAAGGTGGCATTAGAGCAGCCATTGATCAAGGAGGTAAGTTAACTGACAAATCATGATAAACTGCAATATACTGAGAATCAAATAATCAATGCAGTCTATATGACTGAATTCAACCCCTTGCAGCATACTTCTATGCGATACGACGGTCTATCACGCGGCCGCCTCAATATATTTGTCAGTACTTTTTGGTTTATTTTTGCAATATTACTCAACTCACACTACTTATGTACATATTGACGGCACGGTTGGCACAGTAGTTAAGCGGTTGACTGCTGCGCTGCGTGTCGTGGGTTCGGTTCCCGCACGGAACAAATATTTGTATGGCCTACAAGTATCTAGTTGTTCCGGGTCTGGCTGTTTGTGTATGTGAGTTTAAATGTTTGTGAACGCACCCAGGATACAGGACTAATTCCTAGTGTGGGGCAACGTTTTTATAAAAAAAAAGAGAGATATTCGTTACTATTTTTTATCTGTCACATATTTATATTATTATTTAAGTATGCATACACACGTCACATTGCAGTGACTGATTTACATCCGTCACCTCACCACATCAGGTTCAGTTGAAAACCAGCGTCAGGCATTTTTGGTGCAGCCGTAAGGCACACTTTGCTGCTATTTTTTTACATCGGTCTTTATACTTTCTATTTGTTTTTTATTAGTTGCTATCTGATGTATGTATCTGGTGTATTGTGCGTCTTTTAGTCTGTGCTAAATAAATGTTTTTTCTTTCTTTCTTCTGGAGTATTATATTATTCTCCAAACACCCAGTTCCGTTCCGTTCCGTATTCCGTAAAGATGAGAGTTGGTATAAATGCTTCACTTTAACATAACATAAAGTAACAACACGCCTCTATTTCCCCGAAAGGTTAGGCAGTGGTGTACTTATAGTATTTTATATTTCACCAGTTAAGTTTTAAGTCCCATGTAATAGAGGACAAGCCTATTGTTATTTGCAACGGGGCACGAATCTAGACTCTGCTACTGAAGAAAATCCAGATGGGGAAACCCAATAACACTTTGTCCGACTCGGGAATCGAAACCAGGACTTCGTACTCAGCAGTAGTGCTTGCAAACACTACATAGACCAACGAGGCAGGCTTCATTTTAATATTAGAATATTAATTTTACAATTTTTCAATTACAATTTCAGTTGCATTAAAGTGCCCTTTTCATCACCAAAATAATATATTTGTTCCAGACGCTGATTCGTTTCTAAAGTTTCCAACTTTTAACTATTTTAAAATTCATATTACAGTGATAACTTTCGAGTCTATGATACTGTCCACCCCCTTTGAGAACAACGTTGAAGTTTTTGACTTGAAAGGCGAACATATTATGGAAATGCTGGAGTATTCTGTGGCCAACGAACCTTACGCAGGGGCGAGAATGTTGCAAGTGGCAGGTAATCATCTAAATGTTACTTTTTTTTAAGTTTTGTAACTTATAACCGAAGTCTATCACGTAGAATAAGGCTTTCTTTAAAGTAGAAAGCTCTAGAACAAAAAACTTACTTAAAACTTTAGGCTTTTTCACGTCAAGTTGGAATGATAGCTTTAAAACTGTAATGCATCTCGAAATTTTTATCCAGTGTTTTTGCGGCGCAGATAATTTTTATGTTACTATAAGTTTTTCAAGTAATAAAGCCTATTTTTTAAAGTCATTAATACCATTTGCGCAACGAATTTCCAGTTATGTATGAAAACTGTTTTCTAATAATCTGGATTGGAATTTGATGGGCTAGCGACTTTGATCTTTAAACCAACTCGTCAATGAGTCAATATTTGCAATAAATATTGGCTTTTCAACGAGTTCTACTAACTAAAATAAACCAGCTCCCTTAAAATACTGCCCATTATTGTTTATCGAACCCTAAACAGTGAACTGGACCGAGAATTTTGATTTACGCCATTAGAATTACAAATAAATGTAGTATAAAACAATTTTATATCGGCCCAGCAGATTCTGTGTATCGGTCAGTTAAACAAATAAACTCTGGGGCTATGTTTGTTTATACTAACGATTATTCGTTTTTCGTAAATAAATATATTGCTTTGTACAATGATATATGAAAAACAATAGTTCCACGAAAGCCTTCTGAAATAGAATCGCCAGAATCAGATCAAAATCTTAGAGGATGGATGATATTTGAGAGAAATTCCGTTGGAATACTTGCTGTCAAATTTACTATTCAGGAGATTTTCACTAATTTATCGCCATGTAATTTCAAATGTCACTCAATCGCAGGGTTGCGCGCAACTTTCGACGGCTCGCTGCCGCTAAACTCGAGGGTCCTCAACGTCACAGTCAGGTGTATCGAGTGTGACATCCCTAGGTACGAGCCGCTCGAGCTCGACAAATACTACAAGGTCGTGTCGCAGAGCTTCCTTGGCAGTGGAGGCGATGGTTTTAGTGTGAGTGACAACCGATACGCAATCCATTATTTAGTAGTATTTTCAGACAGTACAGAAAAATTTAAGCTTATTGCTAAGTGCTCGTACAGTTAAGAGCATGCAAGCATTCTAAAAGTTGGCAACGTCACAAATAGCTGTGAAATATTTCCTTGTTTTTATTCATTTATACTATTCGTTTTATTAAATAATGATTACTAATTGGAATTGTGAAATGTCGCTCTACATAATTATAGTGCATAAAAATATTAATTACGAATTGCAATAAATGCACTGTATTAGGTAGGTATTGTAACATTTCATCTAGATATTTCAACGTATAATAACCAAACAGCGAAATATTTGACAGATATTAGGTACCCGCTTAGCTGTGAAAATTAGGCAGATATGTTTTAAAGGCTGAATATGTATCTGATGAAAAAAAAATTCATCGTATAAACTATTTAAAAAGCTCGTAAGAAGAAGAATATCTTCTCCCAATCAAGAACGTTGGAACCCTGACGGTGGTGGTCCATTATGTAGGCTAATATCAATAGCCTACGAGTCTCACATACCTACAAGTTAACATTAGCATAATATTGTCTACATAATGTACATCGAAGTTACCGTGAAATTGGAATATTTTATCAGACTTGCTTCATAACGAAAATTTTGTAGGTAAACGTCAAAATGTTATACTATCTTTTTCGGGTTCCGTACCCAAAGGGTGCCAACGGGACTCTATGTATAAGGCTCCGCTGTCCGTCCGTCCGTCCGTCTGTCACAGGGCTGTATCTTTTAAACCGTAGTAGGTGGACACTTGAAATTTTCACAGATTGTGTACTACTATTACAGCTATAACAACAGATAATAAAAATAAAATTACATTAAAACTTAAAGGGGATCCTCATACAAGAAAAGTGTTTTATTTTAAAAAAGATGTAGTGTTAAAATAAATATTGTCCGGTACTACGGAACCCTTAGTGTGCGAGTCCAACTCGCTCTAGGCCGCGTTTTTGCATTTAGGAATTATTTGCCGATAGTGGTATTCTCTTTCAGTGAAGAAATTGCAAAGGAAAATATTATTTGTATTCTAACGCCTCATACGTATTTATCTAACTGCATAGCCATAAAACTAAGCGCAGTACTTTAAAGGTCGCTAGCCCAAAGATCCTCCGATCCCTTATTTCAAAAAAAATCGTTCGGTTTTCCTCTAAAACTCTACTTTTCTTAATTTCAGTCTCTAAGCTGCTTTCAATCTTCCAGGCATGCGGGCCGTTTTCGATGGAGCCCTACCCTTAGGCAGCCGAGTACTTAACGTGACCATTCGTTGTATAGAATGTGACGTACCAAAATACGAACCCTTGTCAACTGAAAAGATCTATAGAGTGGTTTCAACCAGCTTCATAGGCAATGGCGGAGGCAATTACACTGTGAGTCCTAAAAATATGGCCAGAACTCTTTTGTTACCATAAATTGGCCGTTATATCTCCAATTGCTTATTTTACTGTGGGAATTTGGGTTGTTCAATGGTTGTGTAGGCGTCGTCTGAGTCGATTTTTGATTCATCAAACGGTTAACGCTTTTATGTTCAAACCCATATACTGTAGACAGGGGATTATTCGAGTGATATATATGAGCTTAATAGCTCAACTGTCACTAATGAGACACAATTACTTTTCTATTGTTACCGAACATAATAAGTTTGCCTTATAGACAAGGGGATATAGTCATATTTAGTTGTCTTATTGTCTTCCATGTTCTAAACCTAAATACATTGTCAACTTTAAAACACATCTGCCTTGTGGTATTTACTAAAAAAATGCCAGTGTTGTATGGCCTGTATAAAAAAAAAACCGAAATTAACATATAACCTTAATTTGCATGTTTACTCATTCATTTCCTTCAAACTTTACAGATGATAAGTGAAAACCGGCAAAACACAGTGGTCCTGGGAGTAGACCACGTTCTTCTAATGGACTACATACGTCATCAATCGCCCTTATTCGCAGATACTAATGGCCGTATGACGATAAGCAACCCTTGCATTGTGTAACTTAAAAAAAGATGAAACAGTAATTTTTTCGTGGCACTCTATGTTATTTTTACAAAAAAAGGGTTTTGTAAGAAAAGTTTTGTCAAAATTTTGTTTTCTTTATTCAACCTACGAATCAAAACCGTACGAATTGGACATAAACGAAACTATTAATTATAATAATCATCATCTGCCTAGCCTTTTCTCAACTATATTGTGGTCTGCTTGCTTAACCAGATGCAGCTGAATACCAATATTTTACATGGAGCGACTGCCTTACTAGGTAATACGATACCCCTTGGTAAAACTGGTTGTCAGACTTTTTGGTTGATATTAATTATAATATTAAGCAGGTAATATTTGAACAATATAAAAGCTAACAGACTTAAATTTATAATAATAATATGGACATGTATATATAAAATAGAAGAGACAGAATCATAGGGCATCATAAAATTCGCCCATATCGCTGATTTTTCGAGACATCGCCAAGCGATTGGTTGACTCTTCATGTGACCAGAGGGCTGGCCATTCAACCATCAATATCATCTATGTAAAGTAACATAAATTGTTATTAGGTACCTTATAGATCTCTCTCTCATTCACAAGATTTATATACTGCAAAAGCGAAATTGCCGATAAAATAAAAAGTTTCAGAAATTAATCGCTGTAATAAATTATTCAGTAAGATGATCTGGTACGAACTGCTCACAAAAAAATCTAGTTAGTCATGGCCCGGGAATCGTTATTCATTTCATTGAAAAATCTTATTTTAATGGGGTGTGAATGATTCTTATATTCCGAGTCAGGTCTCTTTAATATAGATCGATTTATTGAGAAGCCCTTCTTTCAGTTGGTAATGTAGGCGACGTTTTTACATGATATTGGAGATTTTTGGCCCTTTTATCAGCATTTGGGATAATGCTACAGTATTTTTTTATTCCACAAAACGACGCGCGCTGTACTTGGGGTTACCGAGTGTACGAACACGATGTGAATGTGTTTGTAAGCACAGTAGCTCTGTGTGCCGTTCGAGACAGTGGCGAAGTCGGAAGTGTGTGTGTGTGTTATGCACTGACGCTACTTGCCTTCACGCAAACATTCACAGGGTGTTTGTACACTTTGTTATCACAAGTAAAGCGCGCGTCACTACGTGAGATAAAGATACTATAAATGGAGGTTACTTTTCATTGCTTATATTCAATTGTGAAGATTAACTTACTACAATATAGGTAATATTAGTACCTTATGTAACCATAATAAATATAAGAGTAAGTTTTGGCAGTTTAAATGTGGCATAAAATATTTAAATAAAGAAAAAACATTTATTTTGGTCCCAACACCTATACACATTTCATAAACCTGCCAAACTGCGTGACAGTTTGTCGGCAGGATTAGCGCTCGTTATGAAACGTTTGGTTAAACATCTAAGTAGGTAGATACAGATACTTTAAATGGACGGTAAGAATATTATCATAACAGCAGCGCGGGCCGCCGTCGGCAAACAGCGACGGCTCGCGCCGTGCATGCTTTTTCAGAAATACAATATAGGTACAGTTGTTCCACCTCACACACACACGCGCTACTTGTGACGTGGCCACTATTACAACTCATAAGGTATATGCAAAAATGATTAATGCTCGAACATGAAGTTTATCAACAAGTGTATAACAACAACCTCGACTAATTATTAACACTTTCAAAGACACAAAACTTCTATTGTGTCTCATATAGCGCGCCGGAACCTGTTAATTACTGTCGCATTTATGGTGAATAAACCTGCAGTAAATTACATAACCTAACTCATACAGAAAAGAATCGAGTATTTATATCTTTAGTTAATATCAAGAACCTGATGTTAAAGAAGTTACTTGGGCAATCCTCACCACCACGACATGGATGCCAAATTGTTCTTGGATCTTGCTCGACGGCGCTGACACCAAACTCATAAGACTTTGCTTCCATTTCTAGGCCAAAATAGGTCAAAAATACATCACAATATTTTACTTCAGTTTATCCATAAAAGTACCTTGAAAGTAAATTCTCAAATGTAAATACAAAACTTATGAAGCTCGGACGATATTTCTGCATTTTTAAAAAGTAAGTAGACACAGTTTTGATGAAAAATATTTGAGGAAGCAAGTTTCGCAGACCGGGGAGGACAATTAAAAACAGTTTTCTTTTCAACACTGAGACCGGGGAGGTAAGTAGTTTTCTTTTATTTATTTTTCGCCATTTTCTCAAACAAGACTAAAATGAAATGCAAAAGCGCGACCTTCGTCAGAGTAAATATTGTATTTTAATTAATGAGTAACTAATGGTGTTTTTATTATTTTTAATTAATGATTTTATTATTCAATTTTATAAGTAATTATCATTTTTTTGGAGATTTGGTATGTTTATTGCTGAAAATTATGTGCCCTTTATTTATAAATGTTACTTAAAGCTAAAAGACGTTAGAACTTCAAAAATGTATGGATAAATAGTGATACATAACATAATCCGCCTATAATGTACCCACTGCTGGGACACAGGCCTCCTCACGGTGAGAGGGAGTGGGCCTTAATCCACAACGCGGGCCCAGTGCGGGTTGGTGGATGTCACATGTCTTCGAATTTAAACGGTTAAATAGTCGCTAATCATTATTTAACTGTAAACAACTCATCGTCAGACACCTGATCACCACCACCACTCATCGTCTGACGTCTGTCTGGCATTAATGCTGAAATGAATGATGCTTTTTTGCGCAGCCGTGTGGCATACAATGTTTGTTACAACATATTTTCACTTTTTAGGGTTCCGTACCTCGAAAGGAAAAAACGGAAACCTTATAGGATCACTTTGTTGTCCGTCCGTCCGTCCGTCCGTCTGTCTGTCTGTCAAGACCCTTTTTCTCAGGAACGCGTGGAGGTGTCAAGCTGGAATTCAAATACTCAAGTCTACTGACCCTTAGAGCTGTGAAAAAATCAAACTTCTAAGCCAACGCAATCAAAAGATACAGCCGTTTATGCCACAAATTTCCGCAAATTTTCGACACTCGCAAGGGAATCAAAACCTACAGGGTACTCCCCGTGAACTCAGACTCTTGAAATTTGGTACGAAGCAACGTCTTATAGCACAAATAAAGGAAAAATTGCGAAAACAGTAAATTTTTTGTTATTTATTATTATATAATTTGTTACATCGTACAATAAAAATATTTTTAATCATTTTAATTTTTAAATAGTACGGAACCCTCGGTGCGCGAGTCCGACTCGCACTTGGCCGTTTTTTTTATTTTGTTATTACGTAAGGAGGAAGAAGGAGGACATCGCCGTCGAGGTAGACCACGGCGAAGGTGGTGTGACGATCTAGCGAGGTTTGTAGGGCCAACATGGCCAGAGACTACTCAAGACAGGGGGGAGGTTTGGAAGGAAAAAAGGGAGGCCTTTGCCCAGCACAGCCTTTGGGACACTATAATAAATAAATAAATAAAAAAGCCTTTTATTTCCTACTAATTACATTGGTTTTGCTTTTGAGTTACATAACTAATAATTCATTTATTTCACATCTAGTTTTTCTTTAAATTGTTTTCCCTATTGCTAATTTATATTACGCTTAACTAGTTTGTTGCCGTTACTGCTTTGCTTATTAACTATTAACTATTATAATATAACCTAATTTTAGTTTGATATGGGAATATCTGCAGGAGCCCCATTGCAGGGCCAACATGGCTAGAGACCACTCAAGATAGTGAGGTTTGGAAGGAAAAAGGGGAGGCTTTTGCCCAGCACAGCTTTGGGACACTAAAGGCTAACGAAAAAAAAAGAAATGTTCTTTGTGTTTTGTGTTTCACGAATTGTATCCTAATAAACGTTATTATTGCTCTCTTTCAACTTTTATAAATAAACCCTAGAATTTTCAAAAGGTTAATGCAGGAGTATATTGCCAAGGGAGCGGTGAATGCTTATGCGAATCCCGCACCCCTGGCCATAGGCAGAGGTGGAACACCGCGGTGGTTTTAGCCGGTAAGAGACTGGCATACCCCTCCGTCACCCCCACGATGAAGTCCATGAGGATTTCCACCACGAAACAAAAAAAAAAAAGGAGTACATTGCTAAGGTGATCTTATCAGGTTTATTGGTGATCGCTGTTTGGTATTTTCAGACAAGACTACCCTCGTCCGATTGAAATAGGTACTCCCCAAGTCGACTTCTCTGCCAGAAACTTACCCAACCTACATCGACCTAACCAATCACGAATATAGGTAATTGCACCAATTTCCGTGAATTTTCATAGACATGGATAAACTAAAGTACCCTTTAAACTATTCCCAGTATAAAGCGGCTTTGCACACCACTAGTTACTGAGATGCAATGGCCCGTGAAATTGCACCGAGCTGCACTTTCAAAGCATGTGTACCAATGCCTTACACGATATTTGTGAGGGTAACTAAATACTACCGGATTTTTTGCCGGCGTGACTAGTAAGCACACGGGACTCAGATTGCTTTTACGCTACTCGTGTGTTCGAACTTTTATGGTTCGTGTTTAACTAACCGTAAAAAGTTACATTGCAAAATAAAATCGTTACTGAAGTGATAATTTCTTGATTGGAATCGAAAACAAGAGAATTGTTCAGTTTACTGAGAAATACTAAAGAAAATTGGCAATGCTTTTTTTGCCAGAAAATATTACGAGGCCTACCTCGTAATATTTTCTGAGATTCCTTAGGCCTACCTAAGGAATCTATCCAGGCAATTAATGTACGTATAATATTTTCGATACCTACTAGTGAGAATTCAGCATTTTGGTTATTGTGATTACGAAATCAAACAATTCTTGGAACTATCGGTGAGGTAACGGTAAACTAACAAATATTTCTAATATATTTTCACCAATACAGTTTTAAATACTTGTAATGTATTTATACAAAGCAACGTAGACCTACGGGGAGATAAGCAACAAAAGATGAATGCTTCTGAATAATTGATGTATGAGTTATTAAAAAAAAAACTTGCGGGATTTCAAATTATATATCCAAGATGGCGGATGGGCGAAAATTTAAAATGTTTGCTGTTGCCATCTTAAATTTTCATTTTGGCCTCGTTGTTGGCTTTAACACCCTCGAAAACCATGAAAACGACACCCATAGCGAAAAAAAATTAAAATTTCACATCCGCCATCTTGGATTTTCATTTTTACCGCACCCTGGAAAATCGTGAAAAACATCTCTCTCTCTCTGTCTCTTTCTATTATTTATAATAAAATATCGCATAAAGCTTTGTCGTTACGTGAAGATTTCTACCAGTGCACAGGTATATCTTTACTTAAAAGGAGGTCCCTATGTAAGTTTTACTGTAAAAGTTGTACATGTTACTGCAATGAACTTTTTGTATTTTTGTATTTTGTAGTTCACTCCTACTGCAAGCGAAAGCAATGAAGTTCTTTAACGCAAAGAACTTCGTTCCAAAAACCTTTACATCGATTTCTAACATTACATGTATTATATAATTGTCGTCTTATCTCAACGAAAAGTCACTAAGAGTGTTTTTGTTTGCGACGTAAGTAAGCAAAATCTAGTCGCAGATAGATCCAGCTGGCTCGTAAAACCACTATCCATCAAACCTAGGCTGTAAATTTTATGCCTATCTTCGTAAGTTTCTTTTTTTATCCTCAGCACATCTGGCTAGTTTTAGGTCCCAGATTAAATGAATGGGGATTCTAGAATCAAAGTTCACAAAAACAAAATTGTGCCTTATGTACATTGTGTACCTATACTATCCCGGTAGGTAGAATTATCTACTGCTCTACCGTCTACAAAAATCAAAGTTGTATCCATTTTAACTTAAAAACATTCCTCTTCCAACCGACATTAACTTGAGGAAAGTTGTGCCATATCTAGATGTAATTCATCACGGATAGTTGGTAATCCTTCGGAAAGTAGCCTTGATCCACATTCCTTGCCTACAAGTGCGCTCGCTTACTCAACGGGGCTTAACTTTTCCTGTTATCTGTTTTGCGTACTTTAGCAGAAACTTCCAGTACTGAGACCTATGTCAATGTTTTTATTGCAAGATCGAATGACGTGGGTCGATTGGAAGAGTTGGCGGGGTCGAGGGTTAAGCGACGGATGATCGTTCTTATAATATTTAGATATCTACTTTAAATGTTTTACTAAGCATTCTGAGCTATTAGAATCGGTGCTTTTGGCATAAAGATCAAAATTGTTTTTATAGTAAATTATAGTAAAGAGGCTAAAAGTATTTTGCGTGGGTCCTAATCCTGGCTTGTTGATTTTTTGTGCTTAATTCCTTTAGAAATATAAACAGTTATATACCAGCGCTGGGGCTCTGTCTCGTATAGGGTCTTAGCATTATGCTGAGCGATGGCCGTTTTGCGTGAATGTGACGCATGTTTACCCCTAACTTGTTATTTTTTTTTTGTGTGTTTGTTCTTTTTTTATGCGTCATGTTTGCGCATATCCAAATAAAAGGTACTTTGTACTAGTAAATGTCTTTTCTTTCTTTTTCTTTCTTTCTTTCTGTACAACTAGATGAAATTCCTAAATATCTAGCATATAAGCAAAATGTCAGGAGAGCGCGCCAGCGAATGGACAACTGTTTTTTTTATGATGAAGGCTTTCATCTTTCAATCTAATGTGATTAGCGAGTTGTGCACAAGTGCAAACGATAATCAGCCTATAGTATTCCCACTGCTGGGTCGCAAGCCTCCTCTCAGTGAGATGGAGTGCGCCATAATCCACCACGCAGGTCCATTGCGGGTTGGTAGATGTCACATGTCTTCGAATTTTTGGTTCTAGGACATGCCGGTTTCCTCACGATGTTTTCCTTCATCGTTTTGAGAGCACTGGTGATGAAATAATTGACATAAATTAAAGCGCCAATTAAACTGATGAAGTACCTACTTAATATTTTATGTTTAGCTGCATCTTATAGCTAGGTTGTGTAGTTAAATACCTTGATAGTGAATTATTTTGTAGCTATAAACTCTAGAACTTCAAATTATTCCTGCTTTCTGTAGGCAAATGATGTGGTACCTACATAAATATGTACTGGTATTTATTTATACCAACAATAAACGTTAAATGCCACAAATGAAGTATGAATTAGTGTAATAAATACTTGATTTGTTAGTTTCATAAGGCATTTAATGCTAGTTTCTATATATATCTACACACTATTAATAAAGCTGAAGTTTGTTTGTTTGAACGCTAATCTCTGAAACTTTCAGACGGATTTGAAAAAATATTTTTGGATTTGATAGTCCAATGCTTGAGAAAGGCTAAAGGCTATTTATCACCACGCTGGTACCCTTAGAATCCGAGCAAAAAGGAAAACAGCCAGAAATAACGTTAATCGAAAACGAAGTCATAGCGCAGGCAGGCGATGCGATGCGATGGGGTGGATCGGGGAAGCAAAGAATTTAACGTGGACGAAGTCGCGGACAGGAGCTAGTATAATACAGGGAAGAGAACACCCACATATTTTACGATGTCTCGTAAAATGTCTTAAGAGGTGTGCTACAACATATTGGGAAGATGTGTTAGGGACATATTTGGTAAAGACGTGCTGAAATTCGGGAAGTAATATGAAATGGCAAATAATATGACGTGTTGTTATGTATGATTGTGTTGTCCCTAGTTTTGTACAAAAATGAAACAGCTTTTAAGAGCGTTGACAACGTACGGCATTTCATACAAACTTTCAAGTCCTTGTTTTTCGAAATACATGAACCGATTTTAATGAAACTTCCTACGCATAAGCAGGATATATAGATCTAAAAAGTTAATTGAGAACATTTTTGAAATAGTGTTACAGCTAAATTAGACCGATTTTAAATTTTCCATAGAAACAGAGATTTCCAATTATCTTTTTTTTAATAAGACATTTCGAAAATGTTCTTAACTAACTTTTTAGAACTATGTATTCTGCTTATGCGTATGAAGTTTCATTAAAATCGGTTCATGCATTTCGAAAAACAAGGACTTGAAAGTGTGTATGAAATTCCGTACGTTGTAAACGCTCTTAAGGAGTTGGTGCTATCCAAACATTGATAAATAATATAGCCATTAACAGTGGCGTGCATTGTTTTTCAGAATAGGTAGGCAGGAATTTAATTTCGTCGTATTAACTTGAACGAGTAAAGACCAAAATGACAATGTGCGAATAGTACGGTAGCCGAGTAGGCCGTCTGGCGACTGCCTACTGCCGCGCGTGTTTGCATGAAGAATTTGTTTTTTGTCAGGTATGATAATTTAGTGAGTTTCCTAATTGTGGGGCACACACAGTAAAATGTAATTGACAGGATTATGGTGACTTTTCGAGGTAGGCACTGCTTATATGCCTTTATGCAATGTACGCCACTGGCCAATAGACATACTCGTAGTCCGGTTTGTGAAAAGGTGTGATTGGATATCTGTACAAAATTATAATTTTAACATAATAATAATTAGAGAATATACTGTGCACCTCAAACTACTTCTTCATTTAATCTGCCTACCCATTTCCCAAATTCGTTAGGAACGGCTTCCAGCCTAACTATATGCAGCTGGATACCAGTATTTTACATGGAGCGACTATCTATCTATTTGTATGACCTACAATTAGTTGTTCCGGGTCTGGCTGTTTGTGTATGTGAGTTTATATGTCTGTAAACGCACCCACGACAAAGGAGAAATTCCTAGTGTGGGGCAAAGTTAAAAAAAAAAAAAACTAACCTCCACCAGTTACTGGGTAACACGATAGAAAAATAGAAAAGAAAAATACATTTATTTAGCACATACCAAAAGACACACAATATATCAGATACATACATCAGATAGCAACTAATAAAGAAAACAAGTAGAAAGTATAAAACATATTATTATGTAAGAAATTAGCAGGAAAGTGTGCCTCACGGCTGCACCAAAAAGGCTCAGTTCAGCAAAAATGCCAGACAACTAGTGCCTGACGCTGGTTTTCAACTGAACCTGTTGAGTGAGGTGACGGATGTAAATCAGTTTTACACTGCAACGTGACGTGTGTATGCATACTTAAATAAGATAAATATGTGAGAGATAAAAAATAGTAAAGAATATGTACATAAATAGTGTGAGTTGGGTAATATCGCAAAAAAAAAATAAACTAAAAAAGCACTGACAAATATAATGAGACGGCCGCGTGATAGACCTTTGTAAATATGTAGATAAATAAATAAATTCTTCGATACCCTTTGGCAAGACTGGTTTTCAGACTTCTGATTATCCGTAACAGCTATCAAAGATCTACGAATGACAATCAAATGCTCAACGTGCTTTCCGAGGCACGAATGGGTCTCGATGGTCACTCATCCACGTACCGACCTCAGCGTTGCTTAACCTTGAAGATCGATTCACACGGGCTAGTTTTTCAATTAGAGAGAATTAGACGGCACGGTTAGCGCAGTGGTTAAGCTATTGACTGCTGCGCTGCGTGTCGCGGGTTCGATTCCCGCACGGAACAAATATTTGTATGACCTACATGTATTTGTTCCGAGTCTGGGTGTTTTTCTATCTATAATATGTATGTATTTACAAAAAAAAAAAATGTTAATAAGTAGTTTATCAGCCATCTTGTTACCATAACACAAGCATTAGGTTGTTTAGCTTGGGACAAATGGTGCTGTGTGAAATGGCCAGGGATATTATTATTATTAATTAAGTACAAAATACTCAAAACTGATTATTGTAGGTAGGTATCATTTCTGTCCAAAGGATTAACTTTAGTAGGTAAGACTTGAAAATAGTATCCCATCTTGCCCTTAAATGAACAATACCAAGGATTTGTGGTCAATATGTGGGAAGCGGTCGTAAACTGGTACCTTTGACAAATATAGCACGTCATACATGACCGTTATATGAGAAATCTTATCACCCTCGTTATTAGAGGTGATAAAATCAGTTATGATTGCGGAGGTTTTCACCCTGTAGTAACAACGCAAGGTGGACATAAATAGATAATTACGGTAGAAGCTACAGATTTTATGAATGATGTTGTTAATCAAAAGTTATGACTGGTACCGAAGGACCAATTAAAAGCGTATTAAAAAAATATTTTCCTGTTTTTTTTTGTATAGACGCCAGCACATTAAGCTACTACAATCTATCAAATTTCTTTAATAGATTTTCAACTTTAGCACTGAAGTATTAGGTTCAAGGTTGATTGGGAAAATTTGAGAGATTCGGGTAGCTTGATGTGCTTGGCGTCTGTACTCTGATTATTTGTTATCAATGAATATTATTTCGTCAAAAGGAGTTAAACTCGGAAATGGTGCGTAAGGAGCTGAGTTGATAACCAGCTAATATGTTGATATATTTTATATATCAACTATTATGAATAACATAACATGACATGACGCCTGTAATCCCCGAAGGGTTAGTTAACTAACCCTTCGGGGATTACAAGCCTCGTCCTACCTCTAGTTCACCCACATTTCGCCAGTTATGTTTATGTCCCATGTACACTGACACACACCTGATGGAAAAAAAAACAAATAACACTCGCTGGATCCCTGAGGGAGGACATCGCCGTCGAGGTAGACCACGGCGAAGGTGGTGCGATGCTGTGGTACAATTTCCAGGGCCAACATGGCCAGATATCTCACAAGACAGGGAGGTTTGGAAGAAACAAGGGGAGGTCTTTCCCCAGCAGTGGGACACGACATAGGCTAACTAAAAAAAAAAACGGGATGCATTCCGGGAGTGCCGGCAGAAGTGAAAACTTGAACATTAACATCTTACAAATTTTGTGTCCTGACGCAAGCTCCGTCTTACGAATTTTCGATCAGGTCACGTGTCCTGACGCGAGTTTAACATTTTTTACCCATCACAACAAAAGTGCACAACGCCGCTAAAGTTAAAAAAAACAGTTTGCCCAACCTGGGAACGTTAGACCAATGAGTATGGTATAGAATGTACTTCGTTGTATTACAAGTATCTCCTGTATTTCTACTATGGTAAACTTTTTTTTCCTGACGTAGGTAGTCAACAAAGATGATGTAAAAGTATCTCATAGTTTTTTTTTCACGTGTTTTTGCATCACAGTGATTTTTATTGTCGTTGCCATAAGGTTCATAGGATGCTGTCAGAAGTAAAATAAGTGTAAACTATAGTTTTGTTTCCTTTCTCTTATTTTTCTCTTTTTTTTCTTTTTTTTTCTTTTTTTTCTCTTTCTATTACTAAGGCTCCGCCATACGTCCGGCCGTCCGTCTGTCACAGAACTGTGTCTTTTGAACCATTATAGTTAGATACAAGAAATTTTCACAGAGTGTGTTGGACGCTATAACAAAAATAAAATAAAGTTAATTTTAAGGGCTGGCTTTTACCTTGGCTAAGAGGCTAAGCATTGCCATACAACGTGGTAATGCCGCCAGTCTCTTGGGTACATTACCAGTCGACAGCGATGCAGATGCATTTTTCGATGCTATATTTTAGTTTGAGTACGAGTATATGTTTTAGTTAAGTTAGTTACTCGCACTTGGCCGGTTTTTTATGTAACGTTTGAGTATTTTAACGAATAATATTAAAAAAAAATATTTATTATTTAAAAAATAGTTACAGTTAATAATAAAAATCTGCCATACAAGAAACATGTTTATTTGAATAAAGTATTTTTTTAAATGTGTTAATAATTATTGTACGGTGGTATGCAACCCTTTGTAGGGGGGACTCGCACTTGGCCTTTTTTCAATGTCAATAAACTCCTTTTCAAAACTGAGTCTGTAAAAGTAAAATGAGTATTGCAACACGATATCTTCGGGCTTACAGCTTTGCTAAAAGACTTCAAAGAGACTCTCTTTTTAGAGGTTTTAGTTCTTAGCAATCAATTTGTAAGAACCAATACTCTTCTGAAAAAACGTAAGAATTTCTTTTGACAATTTCTATTGGAGCACTTCAATGTACGACATTGTTGTTTTAATAAAAAAGAAAGTGTTATTTCAAGACTTATTTCTTTTAATGAGAGAATGGCTGCTCTATTACGTGCAATAAACTAAACGATAAAATCGCTGATGTCTAAATTGGATTTTCCTGAATTTCATGTTTGATGTCTTGATTTGTGATCTCTTTGTCCAATATTAACCTATTTATTTATAGAAATAGGAGTTAGTAATAGAAGTTAGTATTGGCAATTAAGTGCCCCTTAAGAACGAAATATTTTTGAAAAACGGATGCGTCTTTCAATATCATTTCAAGTCACTAATTAGAATAGAATGGCACTCTTTACCATATAAATTACAGAACATAAACAAGTAAATTTTACGGGTGACACTGTGGCAATTACTACAACAAATGTAATAAATCAAGTAGAAAACAGAGTTTTTATCTGTCAGATATTTTCCCCGTAACTTATCTAGGGGTTGTAAATACAGGTCCTCATCATCATTTCAACCGAAAGACGTCCACTGCTGGGCATGAGCCTTCCTTCCAAACGCCGCTATTTGACTGGTTCTGTGCTTCTCGCATCCATCGGATTCCTGCGGCCTTCACCAGGTCATCCGTCTACCTTGTGGGGAGCAATACAAGTCATGACAGTTCAAGCTGAGGGTTTTCCTCGCCACAACAATTACACGGTTTATTCTACTAATATTATAAACGTTGTATGGAAAGTTTGTATGGATGGATAGACGTTTGTTACCCTTTTACGCTAAAACTGCTGAACGGATTTGGATGAAATATGGCAAACAGATGATTTAAAACCAGGAATAACATATAGGATACTTTTTATCCAGATATTCCCACGGGATCGAAACTTATGCGGGTGAAACCGCGGGGCGAACTTTATTATATAGCCTGTATTGTAACGAAACCATACCGAGATTCAGAAATTTGGAATAAATGCACAACGCCCTCTATCGAGTGTCGTTGTGAACTTTTTTAAGCCCCTAATTTTATTTATCCCCTTTAGAGGATTCAAATAAAAAAAATCGTGTCCAATAGATAATTGTTATGATTTTATTTTTAATATTTTACATGTTTACTTACTATTTCGTTATTTTTGTACAAAGTTTTCAAAGTAAGCGCATTTTTCAAGTTAGTCCTCTATAACTCCTGAACTAACAAAGTTATCTGAGCCGTTATAGTTTTTCTTCAAAGTTCATCATATGGACTACCATCATGAATTTTTTCAGATTTTTCGAGCCAGCCGCTTAGCTTTTAGAATAGCTATTTAAAAAAAAGTTGCGCTTTAAAGTTAAATATCTCGCAAACGGATACCTAAATCAAAAAAATGTCTTAGCAACCTCTCAATGTTTAGAAGACCTATCTAATGATACCCCATACTATAGGGTAGACGCGAGAAAAACTTTACGGGTAGGGGAGTAGCCCAAAAAAAATCTTTCTAGCACTAGCCGTCTGGAAGGTAAGCCGAGGACGGACAGACATGACGATACTATAAGGGTACCGAGACGTGAACTACGGAACCCTAAAAATGAATACACGCACTGCAAAATTATGAGAACAGTTCATCATCATCATCATCATTCATTTATTTGCAAACATGGGTAAGAGATACATAGATTTTTTTTTGTTTATAATATTATAATAAAGTTCTCCATATTTTACCATCACATGGGTATGCAAATAGTGTAACACAATTCAAACTATCAATAATGTCAACTAAATTCAATAAGCCACTTCTTCTTCCACTTCCAGTTCTTTATAATTAATGCCGATGAATTAAATTAATTAATTAAAATTAATTATATGTTCGAGCCGCTTAGGGTTGGAACCTTAGGGCCATGGGGTCCGAGTGCCCACTTAGAATTTCGAGACATCGCCAAGCGGTTGGTCGACTCTTCACGTGACCAGAGGACTGGCCTATTTTTTGCCCAAAGATGATTCTTTGGGCCAAAAATAGGCCAGTCCCCTGTATGCCAATGCTGATGCATTGCCATGCAACGTGGCAATGGTGCCAGCCTTTAGGCTCGTTTCCTATTGACAGCGATATGGACAAATTTTTTGATGCCCTTTGATTATTTCCCCTCCTTTTTATATACTTGTACATATTATTATTATAAGAATGTTAACTTTTTAAATTATGTAAACATTTAATTAAAATTAAAAGGAGTTCATTGTTTATCAAATTGTCTACTAACTTAAATTGTCCATATATTCAAATGACAAGTGTAATCTATGACAGTGGTATGAAATGGTTACTTTACTACAAATTTAAAAAAAAATTAATTTACCAAACTGTATAATAAAAGCCACGACACTTTGAGCAGAACAACTAGGTATCTCTTGTCACGACGTAGCAAAAGTGCATAAACGGTATTGGTAAGCAATCTTAAATCAAATCAAAATTATTTATTTGCATAAATAAGGTACAGAAGGTTGGTCAAATGTACAAAATTGTTCTCTTATTCTGCCTTTAATTTCGGCGTGCAAATATAAAATAAGGTTACAAACTTTATTGATCATAATCATGCAGCCAGTAAACAGATAATCCCATTAAAATTGTGTCATTGAATTAATTAAATGTCACTATAAAATTGAAAAAATAAAAATCATAAATGTCAATAATAATCATGTCAATAATAGGAGAGATTCGGCACACAATAATAAATTCAAATGACCGTGCCATTTACAAAACTTACAATTTATAATCCAAAAATTCATGCACACTATAAAGGCATTTTCCAATTAAAAACCTCGTCAAATTATTTTTAAATCTAGAAAATGGTAGCGTTTTTATAGAATTTGGTATTTAGTTATACAACTTTATGCACATAATATGCTGTTGTTGCCTGTAAATGTAAGATTCGTTCTCGGTCGCTTATGTACGCTAAGGCAGACATCTTATCCTCTCGGCATATTAAAAGATAAACAAAATGGTGGAAAGATTGGCTACACAGCGAAGTTCGTAAGTGCTACCACCTAATAAGGATAGCCGCAACGATCGTAGTTAGGACCGAATTAGGATATTCCGAGACTCCTTAGCTATTAGGTACTCACCTAGCGCCAGTTCCAGCTAAAACGGATTCTGAAAAGATCAAATGCCTTTTAGTTGTTGCAAATGATTCAGTGGAAGTTGCTAGAGGAGGCCTTTGCCAAAAGGCACACTGAACTAAGAGATATTCTGTAAACTATAGAGGTATGAGGACCAGGGTGTAAAGTTAACTCATCCTCCATAGACAAGTGAGGATTCTTCGACCAGATGGGTATTGTGTCTGTTAAGCAACTGCCCGATGATTGATGTTAGGACGTTGTATATATTCTAGTTGTACGGTAAACTCTGCTTGCGCGATGCAGGATTTTGCATGACGTTAGTTTGATGCGTGTTCGTATGTAGATTCCGCCACAAACTACTACTGGAAATACCATAACGAAAAATATTTAGAATGGAAGGGCTTATTGTGGTTTTTTCAAAATCTAGAATTTTTTATGTTGTGTTCGAGATAGAGAGACATTTTTTCGTCATCCTTTTGTTTTCGAAGAGGCATTATAATTATGGATACTGTTTTTTGAGGCATGTGCAATATTTAACAAAACCTAAATAAAAAATAGCGGCGACCTTAATTAACTTAAAATATAATAAGGTTTGGAAGATTAGTTTGGTCGCGGACATTAAGAACTGGTTCCCAGGGGAAATCTGCGACGCAAAACTTCGGAGGTTCGACTTTTACGTTTGAGATAAAAGTTCGATAAATGGTAGAATTTTAACTTTTTTGGTAAACTAGGGAAAATGCAGGAGAGTGCGGCCATTACTGTTTTTCTATGCGAAATTGAATATCGCAAATTCTTCTTTGATCATCAATTTAAAAAGCTCCCGCTCAGAAGAAAAGTTATCATCATCATTTGCCTAGCCATTTCCCAACTATGTTGGGGTCGGCTTCCAGTGTAACTGGATGCAGCTGAATACCAGTATTTTACATGAAGCGACTGTCTATCTGACCTCCACAACCCAGTTACTGGGTAATACGCCCCTATTACATGGGACTTAAACATAACTGGAAAAATGTCACTGAACTATAGGTACGTCTCCGTCTAACCTTTCTGGAAAACTATGCATGATATGTGGGAATCGTATTATTGGCCTATAAAACTTTTCTTCTGGGTAATACTTATTTTACGATTACGATGTTGGTCCCATGGAGAAAATTGTTCAGTCTGATGGTCTGTACCACACCCTTCAATTTGGCTGGTCTTTGAAAATTAACCCTGTATACATTTTTGACGACATTGAAGCAATAATAATAACTTTATTTCGGGTGGCATAGAAACCTTAACCTAGTAGGTACACATTACATATTTTTTTATAATTTGCCATGACTCGCCACACCTACACACGATATGATCCACCGATTCTGAAAGGACAGTCAAAACGTACTGCTATTGCGTTCAGAACACCGTTGTTGCTACCCCGAATACGGGCCAGTAGGGAAGCTGCTTTTTTACGCATGATGGCCTGGAAACCATCAGTGCGCGCTTCAGCAAACATCCCAGACGCGCTGCACGCTACGACAGACCCAACAACATTCTGAACGCATTATTGTACTGAGTGCGCAGGGCTCTGTAGGCTCGCTGTAGGATAATAGGCATGAGTGATGTATATTAACACTCACATTTTACCAGTTATGTAGTAAGCCATGTATCAGGCCTAGGAGAACATATTGCCATTATATAAGAAATAGCTGGTTGATTTGAACAGTAAACTCGCTGAGAAACCACATCTAAATTTTTTTTTAACAAATGCAAAGAGTTTTTAAATTGTACACTTTAACTACTTAACTTTAATGATGATATTCAATTAATAAATTAAACACTAATATACGATAGTTCTCGCAAGGTTAAACAGTCTTCTGCGCTTCGTGTGGATCGCACAGTCTGCCAGATTAACAGCTTTCCGTCGACACCAATTATTTGTTTCAATCAATGCAAGCGTGACTCAGAGCCGATTCCGTTGAGCTGCCAACATTACATATATGGAGGAGTGTATGAATTATTCAGTTTTATTGCTGAAAGGATTAATCGTCTGTGATTTATTGAAGAGTTTTTTTGTTGGACTGCAGTTGGAAAAGAATTAGCTCAGGCCGTGTGCACACTTGTTACAACCAGCAAACAGCGTTGCAGTGCAAACCGATTTGAAGGGTTTACCTACCTGCAGGTAAACTGACATGTATTTATTTATTTTATTATTTATGTACACACAGTAAAATTCATAGGTATATGACATAATTATAATTTCAGTACAAAGGAAAGATAGAAAGAAAGTAAAGTGCGTTTATTGGCATTACAGCAAAATAAATACACAAAGGTACTGCTCATTTCTTAAGAAATTGCTTCCAGCAGACCGGCGAAAGGGGAAGTAAAAAATAGATAAATAGAGAGAAAAATAGTGTGTGAGAACGCGAAGAGAAAAATATGAATGTGTGAAGCCTAAAACTAAAATATTTAATATACCTACACAAATAATGCAAAAAAAATGTAATGAGACGTAATTAATTAGATCGTTATGTTTTTTCCATGATTATGTATTATGCTATGATCCACTTTCTATCCTGGGGGTCTACTCCAAAGTGTAAAGTGCGAATGTTCGGATCGGACCGACACATGGCCGAACCGAATACTATTAAAAAATGCGAAAAATGTTCGGATCGGCTCAGTTGGGTCGGGACCATAGTCAATATTCGAAAGAGTGTAGGAGTGTAGGATCGGAACCGACCGAACCTAATGGTAACTTCGTAGCAGGAAACGGCCGAACATTCGGCCAATACTACTTCGCAGTAGACCCCTGCCCACTGTGTCCCAAAACATGCAGTCGACAAGTGACCTCTGCGCTGCCACAGTCGACGCCGTGGAAGTGGCGAAGTTTTGGGCCACCAGGATCTGTGAAAAGTGACACGAAGAAGGGAAGGGAAGGGACCATAGGCGGTGATAGCTACTTTAAGGGAGACAAGGTAGACCGACGGTCAGCAAAAAAAGTTAGAGAAGTATTTCTTCTACTTACACGATAAGAATAGTTGGTCGCCCTAATTAATGCAAGACAATGTTTATGTTCTTTCTCCAAAATTAGCTTACTGACAGGTTATTTTGTTATTAGTATTATCTTATTTATTTATTTTACTTCGATGGTCTGAGTTTATCATTTGTAACTTCAAGTGACAGCTTTGTGAACAGAACCCAGCAATGCATAAATATGTAAACTGTCACGCCCTTTATGCCTAGAGCCTTTTATTTGGGTAGTAAGTTTTTATTTACATTTTAATTTTAATTTATTATTTTTTAGCTTGAGTACCTACGTATAGTTTTTTACTATATTTGTTGGTTGGTTGGTATATTGGCGTGGCTAGCTGACATTGGCAAATAATTTAATTTTATGTTCTGGTCTTGTAATGTTAATTACTTAACGTAGGTACCTAGTATTGTATACAATCAATTATTTTCTAACTGAACAGACAGCTGTGCTACTGGAGAGTTTGTTGCGCCACTTCTTCTTCCCAGCGATAGCACTAGGAAGTGGTGAAGAGCGGGCGTTTTTGGGGGACTGTCTTTTATAATTTTGACGTTCAAAAAGTGCTGATTCTCAGCCTAATTTGTATAAATGACTTTTAATTTTGATTTTCTTGTTTGTATCAGCGTTGAAAACGACAACACCTAAACTAAGCGAGCCTATTAATCTTAGGGCTGATTTTTCAATCGACAGATAACTTTTAACAGTGGAATAAAATTTACGTCTGACAGATTTTATATGGAAGAACTGTCACCAATTCAAAACTATTACTCGGATAAAATTATCTGGCATTGGAAAAATCAGAATTTAACCTCATAACTTACGCCTAACAGTTTGACAGAACAGTTCCGCTGAGTCTCAGGGTATAAAATGAACTTTCTAGAACATTCTACACTAGACCTACTTTAATTTTACACCCTTTAGCGTGATAAATAAGACAACATTTACATAAAATACGAAAACACGTTACCCAATGTAGACATACTATTAAAATGACCAACCCGTCCACCATCAAAATGCAATGAAGCATGATTACATTCAGTTAGTGTTCGGAGAACTAGACTGGATGCATAATTCATAGTCCAACTGGCGTTCAATAATTCAGGCCGAAGGCCGAAAGCCGAGAGCCGAAAGCCAGGCACTCGATGGGTTCAGATGTTTTATTTTAGTTATCACTTATTCAGTTGTTCGCGACTTGAATGATGATAAACTGTATTCGTATGAAGTTATGAAGGTTGTGGGTTTATTATTATGATTTATGGACGTGGTTTTGTGTGGAATAACTATGTTTGTCTGTTGAGAATGTTAGGGAAATTAAAGATCTACTATTGCCGGGTAAAATGTTTTAGAAGAAAAGTGTCTCGGTACTTGTGTTTAGCAAATTTCGTTGAAACTTGGCGCATAAGACACTGCTAAGCTTTTATATGTAACCAATTTTGAACAGAGCTACGCTGGCGCTGCTACGAAACCGCGTAGCATTCCGCGTAGCATTCTACGCGGTTCCAACAACTATGCTAACAACGCTATACCGGTAAACACCTCAACGGCTAGGGAAACACCTCAAGATGATTAATTTTCATTTCATTTATTTATGCATAAAACAATTCATATTGTGTTAGTACATAACATAGCTAATATTATTATTATTGCATGCAGAAAAAGCAAAATTAGAAAGGTACATTTCAAAAATATTTTCGATAACATTCGTACTCAATAAAACTCTAATTTAATTTTAAATAACGCGGTAAGGTTATGTTTTGCTATTTTAACTTGAAATCACATACTAATGTGTTATTGACCAGAAAATAAAGTCGTTTATTACCTAAAGAGCCTTTTAAGAAAAACCACCACCATTTAACGATGTCATTACAAGACATAACCGCACAGAAAACGACGAGTTTTTACACAGAACGTCGTAATAAAGAGGACAATCGCTTTTTGTTTAACACCTCTTATTTACGACTGCACCGTAAAATATTGATATTCGTTGTAAACGTAAGTTTTAAAGTGGGTGTGAACGGATATTTTAACCCCTTATTGACGATGTACATCATAAAATGTTACACTCCGTGAGGAAGAAACTCACATCAACCTGCTTCCTTTGTAGAGCAATTTTAGGTACAAAACCTATTCTTCAAGGATAGAGTGAAAAGGGGATGGTCTCAGAAATAGGAATCATCATCATCCCCATCATCAGCCTGCAGCAGTCTACTGCTAGACATAGGCCTCTTCAATTGCACGCCATTCAGCTCAATGAAATAAAATAAAATAAATAAATTCTCGGAAACTCTCATCCAGCTGGTACCAGGCACCCTGCTAAGATTGTCGGTCCACCTATTTTGAGGGCATCCTACCTTACGTTTGCCGATTCACGGTCCCCACTCAAGAACACGAAAATGAAACGAAATAGGGATGATGGAAGTGATTTTCGGACAAACATGTTCTATTTACTAAGTAAATACCTTTGTAAAAGTCAACATCCTTTCTGCTAGTATATTTACGTTCAAAAGTCCAATATGTGAATATACGACCCATTCACATACCCCTACCATAACAATGCACAGGACAGACTTAATGAAGACTCTTTGAAGTCTCAAGTAGTCTTTAGTTAAGTCCGAGTCTTAGGTATAGTATGTACTAAGCGTTAATGAAGTCTGGAAGCATCAGGAGATATAGCTTCTTGGAAAGGTTTATTAGGATCCTGGAACCTATTTGATGTTGTAGACACAACCTTATTGCATACGTTTTAAGACGTTAGTTTTATGACTTTAATTTATATTTAAATATGCCAAAAACAGTTTTTAGCAGTACAGTTTGCTGTGACTGTGTTTTCCTTTTGTTTTTTTTTTCTATTTTTTTCGACCATAACCACCTACGGCGATCCTTGAGCTTCCCCAAGGATCGACGTACGTGCGGTACGTGGTCAGCAGTGACGTCTGTCAGTTGTCACTGTCAAGGCCCGAAATGAAACGATGCTACGTTTTTGCCAAGGAACTAAATTGATCAACAATTTGACCATTGGTGGTTACGGCATACGTTTATTGTTGTAGCCTTCATTGATAACAGCTCAACTGAGAAGGTTTAGTTGTTGGCAAAATCTTCATCTATTGCCCTAAGCCCTGTTGATCTTCATCAACAATGTGTGGTACATTCCATGCGATACTAATGAAAACATTAATTGGTACTAATGATCCTAACATCCTTCTTAGCCCCAAGAATTGCCCAACTTAAGTGGCAGTGGGCAGGGCACATTGCTCGCAGAGCAGATGACCGATGGGGCCGAAAGGTTCTGGAGTGGCAACCGCGTACCGGAAGACGTAGCGTTGGAAGGCATCCTACCACGTGGACCGACGAACTTGTGAAGGCCGCAGGAACCCGTTGGATGCGAGGAGCACAGAACCGATCGAAGTGGAGCTTAAAGACGGTTAAAGACGTCCACTGCATCTTTCGGAGGAAATGATGATGATGGTGAATCATCCTACATTTCATTAGTATCTTTTGGTCCCATACCAAGCAGCAGTAACTTTTGACCAATAAAATCTGGTAAACCTTAATAGTCTAATACTGAGTACTACTAACGAACTATTATTACTAAGCAACGTACATGATGAAATATTATCTTTATTAATCTTGATATAGTCTGACCCTAATTTGTTATCAACGATAGCCTAATTACCTATTAGGAAAGTATCGAAATGATTATTAAGTGTACGCTAGCTCAATATGGACGTAGTTATTACTCCTCATTAGTTTGCGAAAGACCTTCATTTGTCATGACTGTAATCGTTTGATCTAGTATGGTTAGAAGAACTATGAGGAATGTATCGGAACATTATTCATTTGTGTGAAAAGCATATTGCTGTGCCATAACACTCTTTTCTCCGCCTTCTGCATCCTGTCTGTTCCAGCCACTTTCATAAGGTCGTCGATCGATCTAGCTGGAGGGCGTCACACGCTACGGTTGCAAATACGTGGTCTCCACTCCAGGACTCACCTGCTCCATCGGCCATCGGTCCTTCGACACATATGACCAGCCCTTTCAGTTTGCTTACTCTGCAAGCTATGTCAGTAACTCCGGTTCGTTTCCGAATAATTTCATTTTTTATTCTTTAAAGAAATACCGAGCATAGCGCGCTGAGCGACCTTCAATTTGTAGACCAGTCCTGCTGTCAGTGTCCATGTTTCGGCACCGTATGTCATAAAGGGCAGGTAGGTTACAAGTCTGCATGTCTGCATGAATATTTTGGCACGTAAGGTAAAATGTGTCAGATCTATTTACATTTTGCATCAACATCACACCTACTTTATTGTCATATTGTTTTGTCCTTATTTATTTATCTATATATATAAAATTCAAAGTCCTGACTGACTGACTGACTGACTGACTGAGACATCAACGCACAGCCTAAACCGCTGGTCTTAGAGATATGAAATTTGGAGGGTGTATTCCTCGTGAAGAGTAGGTGTCCACTAAGAAAGGGTTTTTCGAAATTCTACCCCTAAGAGGGTGAAATGGGGGGATTTCGTTTGTATGAAAAATTTTATTCCTTGAGTTAATAAACTTGAAACTTAACACAAATACTTATCTAAGTAAATTATAAAGTTGGTCATTTTTGGTTTTCATAAAGTACATTTTTGGTTTTCATAAAAGGGGATTGGGGGGTTTAAAAGTTTGTATGGAAGAATTTTAACGCGCTGTCCGATTTACTCGAAACTCAGTATTTATATCTAAAATTGAAAGTAAAGAATATTGTGTATCAGGGTTTTTTGAAAATCTACCCCTGACGGGCTGAAAAGGGGTAGTCAATTTTACAGGGGAGGATTTTACAGCGTGGCTTGATTAACTCGAAAATTGGTATAAATAATCTTTGAGTCATGTTATGAACACATCCCAAAAGATTTTTCAATATTCCACCCCTTTGGGGGTGAAAAGCGGAGATACAGTTTATATGAAAAATCTTATTCGTTAGGGTAATAAACTTGAAAATTGGCATGAATACTCGCCTAAGTAACCAATAAAGTTTATCATTATAAGTTTTTCAAAACTACCCCTCAAAGGGGGATATAGGGGTGTTGAAGTTTTTGTGGAAGAATTTGAATGCGCGGTCCGATTTACTCAAAATTCAGTGTTTACACTTAAGACCAAAAATAAAGAATAATATGTATCAGGGTTTTTCGAAAACCTACCTCTAATGGGTTGAAAAGGGGTAGTCAATTTTACAGGGGAGGATTTTACTGCATGGCTTGATTAACTCGAAAATTAGTATAAATAATCTTTGAGACAAGTTATGAATACATCCCTAACGATTTTTTTATTACAGTTCACATGAAAAATCTTATTCATTTAGTTAATAAACTTGAAACTTGGAAAGAATGCTCGCTTAAGTAAATAATAAAGTTTATTATTATAAGTTTTTCAAAACTACTCCTCAAAGGGGGATATAGGGGTGTTAAAGTTTGTGTGGAAGTAATTGAATGCGCGGTCGAATTAACTCGAAACTCAGTATTAATACTTTTGACAGAAAATAATTAAGTAATAATAAGTATGTAAAGTTGTCGAAAATTGACCCCTGACGGGGCAAAAAGGAGTAATTCGGTTTTCGATTTTTCGACGATTTTTAGGGCAGGATTTGAACTTGAAACTGTGTTACATTTTCACACCTAAACCACTGAACTTCTGATTTGGCAAGAGATAGATGGCATCCTGGGGAAGGACATACTTTTCATCCTGGTAGCACGTTCCCGTGGGATAATTTCCGACATCCACGCGGGCGAAGCCGCGGGCAGAAGCTAGTTTATATATACTTTACTTTACACCAGAAATACGTAACAAAAACAAATACAATTTTTAAAACAAAACATACAATGGGCGGTCTTATCTCTTCCAGGCAACACTCCTCCTCCTTCTCCTGGTCCTTTGCACCAGCACGGTCAGTTTCATTGATCAAGCTTACACTTTAACCTAAGTAATTCGCTTTATATAAGTAATTTAAAGTAGAGAAACGTCGTTGTGTGTCGTGATTGTGTTTTAGTCGTTTGCTAAATTGACTGCCGCTTTCATTACTCCAAGGTCCATCTTAACAGACAAGACAGACGGAGTTTCTTGCCCAGTTTTCTCCATAGGAACCTACTACGCTTTGGAATGGGCGACTAACTTCATATTTCTGACTGACCGACCCCTTGCCAATTCAAAAGTGCCTGTAATTGGTTTAAATGAAATAAAAGCTTTGAGTTTGGTTTTGACTACATATTCTGACAAACGGTCAAATTCAGAAAATTTTAAATGGATAAATTTTTCATAGAAATGATAAATGTTTTAGTTCAGGCAACCCATACAAATTGTAACAGGTGTTATCGAGCTGTGCAACTATAAATATGATATTTTATACATGCATGTAATTTAGAGCCGGATTTACAGGCGATTAAAAAGTCGCACGTACAAATCCTATCACGTTAAAAATTGTGATGACATTTTTTATTCCGTATTGTATGTGTTTTATGTTTGATGATTTAGAAGGCACTAAATTCAAACGTGGTTGTCTTTTATATGTCAGTACGTGATGTTATTCATTTGGATAGCATAATCAGCCTATAATGTTCCCATTGCTGGGACACAGGCCACCTCTCTTCGAGAGGGAGTGGGCTGTAATATACCACTCGGGCCCAGCGCGGGTCGGTAGATGTCACAAGTCTTCGAATGTTTGGTTCTATGACATGCCGGTTTCCTGACAATGTTTTCCTTCACCGTTTTGAGAGCAGTGGTGATGAAATTATTTAGACAAAGTACAGCTACTACTTAGGTTCGTACCATGACGTAAAGTCACGAGGACCAATATGTCAACACTTGGCAACTTTCAATTGCGATTTTTTGATGAAATAACGAATGAATAGGACGCATTATATAATCCTATGGGTTCGAAAATGCTACGTCCGTAAGAACATAAAATTTCATTAAAAAATAAAGAGTAAATCGCTTTTGAATAAAGCCGAGTGTATACGTATAGTGTATAATACTTTTGCTCGTGACTCTACAACTCGTAAGTCAACTGCTTTCATTAATTTGAATATCACCCTGCAAATGTTCATGTTCACTTCTTATAATGAGCTTATTTATATTACCGCTAAACGTTCATCCAGCGCACTATAGGTTTGTCGTGCAATTATTCTCTGACTGGCTATTTCTACCAAGGCGTGATCTTAGATTTTAGAAGAACATGATTCTCTACGGAAGAAGAAGCAATGATCGCTATTCGCCCAAGACGTTCCGAAACACTCCAGCACGATCTTCTTCTTAGGGGTCTATGG
This sequence comes from Apamea crenata, assembly GCA_949629185.1. Classification (NCBI taxonomy): domain Eukaryota; kingdom Metazoa; phylum Arthropoda; class Insecta; order Lepidoptera; family Noctuidae; genus Apamea; species Apamea crenata. The sequence continues at coordinate 11,654,063 of OX451373.1, forward strand.
CACGGCGGGATCATCCGAAAGGTTTACCGCTGCCCTGGAACAGAAAGGGCTAAGGAAGGAACACGGGTGGGTTTTAGTCGCCGAAACCGAAACATGGACACTGACAGCCGGACTGGTCCACAAATTGAAGGTTGCTTCTTTAGGACGGGGCCCGATAGGAGGACGGGGCCCGATAGGGCCGAAGCCTGCCAGGGCGGCGGGATCATCCAAAAGGGTTACCGCTGCCCTGGAACAGAAAGTGCTAAGGAAGGAACACGGGTGGGTTTTAGTCAGTAAGAGTCTGACACTCCCTTCCGCTCAACCCAGAGCGGGAGGGGTCATTTGATGATTTCCGATCCACAAAAAAAAAAAAAAAAAAGGGTCTATGGCAATCTAAATCGAGTCGGCGCAGAATTTTACTACAAGTTTGGCGCCTTCAGTAGCGTCCATTAGTTACTGTAACGCGCAGATAAAAGGACTCACGGGAGACGATATTGAGTGTCCCATAGTTTGTGATACTCACGCATGGAAGTCGGATTGGTAGTTACATTATCAGGAAAACGATGCTTCCATATAGGGCGAGGCTTTTTGTGGCCATATAAAAACAACCATGGCTGAAAAGAAGGTTCTTTGCAAAGAACATACCTACTGTGTGTCAGGTAAACAGTCTTTTATTTACAAGAGATACCCGAAGTTTCAAATATTCATTTTGTATTTCGGTCCGAAAGGTATGAGATAGATAATAAATTTTCTCAAGTTTTTTTCCTTCATAAGAACAATATGGCTCTTCAGATTTCCATCTTGATTTCGCTACGAATGTTTAATATCTCGATTCGAAATGGACATTTTCATTTTAAATGCAATATAATATCGTTTTCTGTTTATGTCTACGCAAATAAAAGATGAGAGCTTTATTATAAAAGTAATAACAATCATGAGAAAGACTTAGGATTATAGAAAATCGTTTCGATTATCCTGGAATTTGAAGATCTTTAAGAGGGTTTCGTCGTTTGGAATCCAAGACCATTCCATTCAAATATAGCAATTAGAGAAAATGCCAATGAAATAAAATGAAATGAAAATTGTTATGGATTTTAAATTGTTATTTTTTATACAGAAGGCCAATTCCCGTCCAATTTAAAACGTTCAAAATCTAGTCGCAGTCTCATCTCGGCGACAAACAAATGTCAAAAACTTGTCAAAATTTAGGGACATTAGAGGTATTTTTGACAGATTGAGACTGAGATCAGACTGTGAACGTACTTAAAATTACGAGAATTGTCCCTCTGGTGTACCACTGTGGATTTTTTAAATTTATTTCGCTACACTATGTTACACAAATAAAAAATTATTATGATTATTATTATGATTAAGAGTATGTACGGATCGTAGTTTCTGCCTGCCTCCATGTGTGTAAATTGATGATTATGATTCGTTATTTTACTAAGGGCTGTTTTTTCCAACGGCAGATATTTTTATCCGAGGAATAGTTTTGAATATTTGCAAGTTCTTCCATACAAAATCTGTCAGAGATCAATTTTATTTCACGAATAAAAAATATCTGTCGATTGAAGAATCAGCCCTAAAAGCAAAAAATGGAACGATTATCGCAGTTGGTTTCTTTTAAGCAGACAAGAGAACCATTTTAGGCAATTAATTACTAGTCGACAAGCGAAGAGAATGATTTTTCAGACAATTACACTGAAGATGTGTTTAAATAAGAATATGAAAGGAGAATTACCTAAAATGGTACCAAAAAGTCTCATGCATCAAGATCAAAATATTATATTAATCATTTTCATATTTTTTTACGACATTGTGCGTCGGGGATTTGATTTTTGAACAGTGAATTTAATTTAAATTAAAAAAGTGTTGATATTGTATTGTGTTGTGTTGTATTTTCTTTACATGACGTTCCGTTTCAAATGATATGATTAATATAACCTTGAATTTTAAAAGTGTCATATCCACGTCTTTCAAAAAACATGTAAAAAAATTATACTTTTCCGATTACGATACATTAATTAAAAATAACTAGAATATAATAGAATAGAACTTTTACTTAAACGATTATCATTTTTTTAGAACTCTACGATACTTATGACATGTAAAACAAAGTAAAGTATCTAGTGTTTAGCTTACCTATTTAGATTTTTTGAAAACCTCCGATACCCGGGTTTTTTTTACAAAAATAACTTTTGTATGAGTTAATATGACAAGTGTAGTCTATAAAAACTAAAGTTTAACTTTGATGCAGCACGGTACGGGATTGCAAACATCCATGGGCATTGTCCCTTAAATCGATGCTCCATGCACCTTTCTTTAGGTTATTCCGTTTATCCGCCTCAAAAAATCCACCCTAAGGTGGATTCTCGGAAACGCGAAAATCCACCCTAGGCCTAGTTGGATGGCGGCGGGATCGTCCGAAAGGGTTACCGCTGCCCTGGAACAGAAAGGGCTAAGGAAGGAACACGGGTGGGTTTTAGTCAGTAAGAGTCTGACACTCCCTTCCGTTCCACCCAGAGCGGGAGGGGTCATTTGATGATTTCCCATCCAGAAAAAAAAGGCCTAGTTGGATAAACGGAATTTATAGGGTGGATTATCGGACATGCGTTTCCACGTATTCACCGGATTTTATGAAGTGGATAAACGGAATAACCGCGTTTTTTCACTCTTACTACTTGAAACAGATCTTTTTACGTTCCTAAAACGCGACAACACGAAGCAACAAATCATACCACCACAACAGAATGATAAATAAACTCCACTAACACTTAGAAACTGTATTATTCGTAGTTACAGAGTAAAATTCGGTATAAAAGCAGTAGTCGAGAACTAAAAGCCACCTGCACGGGTGCGGTAATAAATCTTACGTACACGCGTTTTATCCCGCGTAGTAACCCCGACAGCGTTTGATATACGAAGCATTCCAGTGCTCGGGAAATTCTGAATTTTATTGGAATATAGAATATTTCAGAGTGTCTGTTTCGATGGTTTTGGTCAGACACTCAACACACTCAGCAATCCTAACCTACTATCCTACTAATATTATAAATGCGAAAGTTTGCATGGATGGATGGATGTGTGTTACTCTTTCATGCAAAAACCACTGAACGGATTTTGATGAAATTTGACACACACACAGATAGTTTATAACCAGGATTAACACACAGGATACCTTTTATCCCGATATTCCTACGGGATCGAAACCTATGTGGGTGAAACCGCGGGGCGCAGCTAGTAGACATATAAAAGGCACTTTTGAACGTCAAAAGAGATAGATGAGACTTGGTAATTAGAGGCGTACGTATATTATTATGTCCAGAAGGCCAATTCTCGTATTTTAAATTTTAATACGTTCAAAATCTAGTCGCAGACTCATCTCGGCGACAAACAAATGTCAAAAACTTGTCAAAATGTAGGGAAATTCGAAGTATTTTTTGACAGATTGAGACTGAGATCAGACTGTGAACGTTCTTAAAATTACGAGAATTGCCCCTCAGATGTATGGATGTAAACGAGTCAAAAGGAGTATGAAAGGATCGTGGCAGGTGGCGTTCTGTTGTTTCTGCCTACCTCCATGAAAGAAAGGCGTGACTATATTTGTTTAATTGTTGATTGGTAGTTTCAGTTAATAACTAAAGTTGGTTTTTAACTAAATATTTGGTTTTACTTTACAGTTCTTTCATGTTGTCCAGTATGGCATCATTAGGTAAACATGACTGGAGAACTTTTGACATACAAAAGAGATCTTTGTCTTACTGTGGACCATCATAATGTGGGGAAAAATGTTCATGATGTGTATAAATGATGTGCACAAACCTAAAGCATCGCAAGCCATAGATATACACTACTTTTTAATCGCACTTTTCTATGGGTTAAAACCAATCTAGGTATCGAAAATTCGAATATGTTCCATATACACCTGCACATCCATATGAAATTATCGTTAACTAGCTTTAGCCCGCTGCTTCGCCCGCGTGAAGGACGAAAATTATCTCACGGAAATGTACTTTACTGCGTTTAATAATACATAATTCCGTAATATATTGTTATCATATAACTCTATTGGTTTACTCAGCGCATGACAGTAAACCTACCATCCGGCATGATTTTTCCTGATATTTTCGACAATCATCGTCATGTTTCACTGAAATATGGCTATGGTTGTCGAAGGGGAGACCGCGTATCGGTAAGCGTAGTGTGGGGGCGCCCCCCAGCTAGATGGATGGACGACCTAAACAAGGTTGCTGGGACGGACTGGATGCGGAAGGCGGAGGACATGGTGTTGTGGCGCAGCCTGGGAGAGGCCTATGTCCAACAGTGGACTGCGATAGGCTGAGTTGATTGATTGACGCGAAGCCTTTAATGAATTACTCACCTTAACCTTTCTCACTCCATTCAATGGTGAAAACCATATGAAAATCCGTTCAGTAGTTTTTGTGTTAATCGTATTCAGGCAGACAGATGCGGCGGGGGGACTTTGTTTTATAATAAATGTAGTGATAAGTGTGGTAACTACTATTAATTATTCGAAAATCTATACCTACACATTGTTTAATCTAGTTTTAGACGATAAGCCTACTATGTACAAAATTAGGTTTAACTTTAATTGTATTCATGAGGATCTAACTTTTGGGTCTAAAATATTTCAGATATTCTGGTTTAGTATTCACTAGATGTTTGACTAATCGACTAAAAATTATGTAAATTTATAACGATATAATGAAAATTATTTAAGTTTCGGGGCGGAGATAAGCCTATTTGGACCTGGGTCTGCTAATAATCACTTCAGGGGCTTCAGGGGCTATGAAGTGTCAAAGCTATGTTTCGTTACGTAGTCCTGTGTACTTTCTTTCTCTTTCACACCGAATTAAGATTAAAATTTGCCTGATTAGAGCATAGACCGGTGACCTAGTGGTCATGGAGGTGACTTACGAGTTGTAGGTCGTAGGTTTGAACCAGCACCCCAATTGCGTAACACACAATCAATCGGAATCTGAATAATTTTGAAGCAAATTGCTAATCCAATGCTTCATAAGTTCGAAAAATTTGTCTGCTCAACACGTAAATAACGCAATGAATGTTGTTGAACTGTCAAAATGAAAAATTTTCCTTAGCTACTTATTTTTAATTCATCTAGTTTTTAAAATAAGATTGACGTGTAAAAGTGTTGGTAGAAACCTACTTAAAAAATAAAATCATTTATTATATTAATTAACAGACAAAGCACAGCCTATACCGCTGGGTCTGAAAGCATGAATCACAAGAAAGAAAGAAAAATATTTTATATGTGACAAGCACAGGAAATAAAACAATAAAAAAGAACAGCACGCGTCAGCCAACGAAGTGTGTGTGTGTGAAGAGTGATAAGGAATCGCTTAACCACTGCGCCAACCGTGCCGTCAACTATGTTGGGGTCGGCTTCCAATCTAACCGGATGCCATACCAGTATCCAGCTGCATCCGGTTACCGGTACCACAACCTAGTTAGATACTAGGTAATACTGGTTATCAGACTTTCGGGCTTCAGACTACCCATAACGACTGACAAGGATCCTGGGGGTCTACTCCGAAGTAGTATCGGCCGAATTCCTGCTACGAAGTTACTATTTGGTTCGGTCGGTTCCGATCCTACCCTTCACTCTTTCGAATATTGACTATGGTCCCGACCCAACAGAGCCGATCCAAACTTTTTTCAAATAATATTTGGCTCGGCCATGTGTCGGTCCGAGCTGAATATTCGCACTTTGCACTTCGGAGTAGACCCCCAGGAATGACAGCTGGGACCAACGGCTTAACGTGTTTTCCGACGCACACAGGGGTCTTGGTATGTAAAGATGGTCCCCCATCCAAGGACCAACCGTGGCAAGCGTAGCTTAACCTGATCGATCGACCCGTGCGGCTGTTATTACTTAGCCACAAGCCCCTACCTACCTATTATACCAACAACAGAATTATAATTTTCTCCTTATTTGGAGTAATTGGTAAAACAAGTAGAATGTATTACACTACTTATGTTATGTAGTTAACTGTAGTGTGTGGATTACTTACGCGCGTAAGTTTAAGTTCTTGTTGAGTAAATATCTCTTAGGGGACAAAATATGAACGACATGCTGTGAATAAATATAAGCACTTATGTAAGTAAGACAGATGTGAGGTGTATACAAAATAGAATTCTTTATGTAAGTACTGGGATTAGTTTCAGTAGGTAGTTTTTCTTTTTTCTCAGCCTTAAGTCCCCATCAATTTCTTACTTTTGCAGCGGTATCTACAACGCCACGTGTGCGAACAAGGCGTCATACTGACGTCACGCAAATACTGCATCTCGCAAGCAGAGTTTACCGCGCAACTAGCATACATACAACTTCCAGACATCAATCGTTGGGCAGTTACCTGCCAGACATAACATCCGTCTGGTCGGAAGATCCTCCCTTTTCTATGGAGGATAAGTGAGCTTTACACCCTGTTCCTCATACCTCTATACTTTCTACAAGACGTTGCGGTATATTCTTAGCAATGTTTCTCCATAAATTGCCTTAAACGTCTATTACCACAAGTGCTAACCCACTCTTGGCTGACAACCAAGCTATTAAAAATAACTTAACCACCAAAAATCACTAACATCCTGCCATCTAAGCCCATAACTTTCTTTATGAAAATTGCCCGTCTCCAAAATCGATCATACTTTATTTCAAAAATTGTGCACCGGGCAGATACTTATTCAAATTTGCCCAATATAATGCATGTTGTGGCAAGTTCTCGTGAAAACTGGGCTCCACTTACGTTGGCTCCCTTCCAAGGGGACACGTATCGTGCAGGCTAGATTAATTGTTACTTCTTTTGCCAAATGCACTCTAAGGCCTCGATTTACGACTGGCGTTTACCAGGTTTTTGTGAATATTGTGTGTGTCATTTGTTTTGTGTTAGGGTTGGCAGTTAACGGTACAGTTTTTGTAAGGAATCTAACAATATTATTGTCTGAAGTCTCAGCTGCGTGTTTGCGACTGTTGATATTATTTAGATCCAAAAAAAGCTGGTTACAATAACAAGCAAAATATCCAAGTTGTTAACGAGTTATTTTGCTTGTAATTGTAAACAGATAATAATAAATAACAGTAGCAGTATAATTAATTATATAATATAACTAAACAATCGATAACTAATATGCTCGCCCTCTATAACATGGGACATAACAATAACATAACATAACACATAACTGGTGAAATTTGGGCGTACTATAAGTACACATCTCCTTAACCTTTCGGGGATTACAAGCGAGATATTATGTGTGTTGTATGTAAAATGTTTCTTAGTTAAAATAAATTGCGACCCACATATTCTGCAGATAAAACTACATGCAAAGTAAACGGAGTCTCACAATACAAAATACTTGAGAATTTCATATCGTAAAAGACCATTTTTAAACCTAGAGGACCGTAGTAATAATATACACTTTACTATTCTAACATAAGTGGTACAATTCCAGTATATTTAAGCGCTATGGACTCGCAGTTGCCGTAATAATTTTTATTAAGTGCTGTCATAGTATATCGGGTCGTTTGCGGTGAAAAATCTTTTTAATTTGTTGAATGGTAGAATAATGATTACTAAAAAGAACTGCATTGACTCTGTGCCAGAAGTTTGGAAGAAATTGAAGTCATTATGTTTTTTTTTTGGGTATGTTATTTTATCTGAATAAATGTTGGAAAAAAGAACCAATGGTCCAACAATATTCATTTATTATATCGAAGATCCTAAACGTAAAATATTGCTTTTCAATGTTAAAAGTCTATAAAATAATTCGTAATGTCACTCAGAGAAATTGTATTGGAAAGAAAATAAAAGTCAATTTGTGGCACTTATTTACAAGAACAATAAGTTTTAGCTGAAACTAATTCCTCGAATACAAAACTACTTCAACCACTGCTAATTTTCTTAAAGGATAACCACAGCAAAAATAAAACAAATTATACTTTGTTCAACAAATAATTGTTTGCAAGTGCAGCTGTACCCGAAGAAGTAGACAGGTGTACGATTTATTCAAAAAGTTCGGTTGTTCAACAATATTGGATTAGTTGTACAAAGTATTTCAGTACAAGCCATTTAAATTACAAGTAGCCAGATGGTGAAAATTATTTGAAAAACATTTCGGGGCCCGAACTTTGTTGGTCCCTAAACTCGGCTTCACAGAGTCTTGTGAAATACTACAAGACTATCTCTCAGATTTATCTGAGCAGATTATAATATTATTTATATATATCTAAATATTCAGTAGCGAAAGTGTGTCAAACTTTGACGGCCTTATTACAAATTAAGGATAACCTTTAGACCTATTCCATAGTTTGGAATAGTTCTAAATACAAGAACTGGTGTCAAACCCGTGTCTATGATGTCAATTTTGTATTAAGAAGTTTACTGTGCTTTAAATAAAGAACAAAATACAATAAGAGTGGTTGAAGGTTTGGGCTTGGACTAAAGTTAGTTTATAAGACAACTCTGTATGCCATGTACACTGCTTACAAAAAAAAAAAAAAATATATTAAAGTTAGAACTCGTTTTGTTATAAGACGGCCTCAGTTTAAAATTGTCGGCCAACTGCTGCTCTATATGAAAGTTGTTTTAGTTGTTAGAGGGCTTTCACAGGCGTTCATTTTGTTTGAAAATTATGGATACTTTTAGTCGTATAGTGCGCTGTCTAAGTACTGTACTTAGTGTAAAAGCAGTGAGGTACTTACTCGTTATAAGTACAGAGACATTTTATGTACATGAAGGCCAAGTTTGAAGGAATAAATTATACTTTAGTTACACGTCGTGGCAGCCCGCGACTAAAACTAGCTCCCTAAACATCAGCTGTCAATTATTTTCTTAAGAAATTGCAATTGAACAGATTGAGACTGAGATCAGACTGTGAACGTTCTTAAAATTACGAGAATTGCCCCTCAGTTCTCGTTCTTCGATAAACCGCCGTTGTGTCACTATATTTATGTCTGTCGTTTATTATGGTGTACATAAAGAGTAGGTATTCTATTCTTGTTTCTTATGAGCAGAATTGTATTACAGATTGTTACTTTAATCTTTCTGAAGTATTATGAAATTAATCTTAGATATATATTACGTTTTTCGAGGGATTTAATGGATCGGGTGTTTTTGACAGGCAAGTATCTTATTTTATTAAATCAATTTCCTTAACTTTCATATTCATATATATTCATTTTCTTCCATGCCTAAAATAATTGAATCATAACGACATATTGGCACGCAAAGAAAGCCTTATAACTTTAAAAGATATAAAATGAGTAATATCCCCAAAGGAAATTACTTAAAAGACATTCTTTTGAACCATCGCTTGATGAAATTATACGATGACATTTTAATATACGTACAGAACATTCGAATTTTACTCATTAATTAAAATAGCGCTTAGAAATTCATAAAAATCGTAATATAGAGCAGAGACCACTTCAAGAAAAAGTCACTGGTCAAGTGCGAGTTGAGTTTCAACTCGGGGATGCCGTAGCTGTTTAGACATAAAATAATAATAATTTATTATTTATAACGTCTTAAGAGGTGTGCCTCGTCCTATTGGGAAGATGTGTTGGAATGTGGAAAGTAATATGAAATGACAAGTAATATGACGTTTGTTGTCCCTAGTTTTATACAGAACAAAAATAAAAGAAAAAAAATTACACAGCTTTTGCGGGGTTGTTGGTGCCTTTTCCCAACTGTGTTGGGATCGAATCTAACCGGATGCAGCTTAATACTATACTTATTTTACATGGAGCGACGGCCTATCTGACCTCCCGCCAGACGTCAGATGTCGACCGTCACATTACACATTGCATTAGTTTATAATGTATCAGCCAGTACAGACGGTTAAAGTTATTAATGCAGAAAAATGATTTGAGCGCATCGTTCTAGTCCTTGAAGCACTATTTAATATAATCAAAAATATATAGATAAAGGTACTTGTATATATATGTTTACAAGTACCTGGTACTTGCAGAAACACTGAAATGATAAAATTAATAATATATTATTATTGTTATTTAGTTACTTAAAGGTTTTTTAATACGTACATAAGGGACTTACAAAGGATGCATTATTAATTACATGGTGTAGGTACAACGATTGTTGGGTGAATGCTGCGCTGAGTAATCTGCATTTAGGTGAGACAAAATAAAAAGGCTCCGCTTTTCCCATTCAGCGAGGGACTCCTAAAAAAGAGAATAAATTCTGTACCAACACAAAGTGTCACAAACTATGAAATATTAACTCTGCAGTCAACAGAATGCAGAGTTTCTGAGTAATTGAATAAAAATCTTGGTGAGCAAATTATGACGGTACAAAATTAGATAGCTGAGTTTTAGCCCTGAGGAGTATGCTAATGGAGTGCTCATGTTGGCGACCTTATTAGTGTTATTGTTATTTACAAAGCTGTATCAAAACTTTGTTAATATGTGAGAGTTGCTTATAGGTGCAGCAGTGATATACTAAGTTGGATGGTTAGAGGGTTTTAAAGAACTTCAACTTTTCAAGACGTGGCGAGGATAATATTAGTCACTAGAGTTGTATTTGGGGACGGAAATGTAAGAAACGCAGTTAAAATAATAATCAAGTCATTGGACAGTTGGCATTTCATGAGACCAGAAGGCAATCAGTGTCAAAAACTTGTCAAAAATGTAGGTAACAAAGAGATTTTTTCACGCATTGAGACTGAGATTAGAATTCGAACGTTCTTTAAAAGAGGGGAATTGCCCCACAGACCTTTTATTTCAGATTCATAACCTGTGCTGAGTTTATGTAGATGTGTCTCACTTCCTTAACCTGTATATTAATGATTACTTCATTTGCGCTCTACTCTGTGAGTCTGGGCAATGTCTAGGGACGTGGCTTGCAATTTGTAAGTACATGCATTGTTTACAACTGATGGAACGGGTGTTCCGTTGTAAAGCATACTGGGAAGGATCAAAATGCAACGTACCTATACATTTTAACTTAACTTTGTAAATGTTGTCTTGAAAATGGAGTCTTTGTGCAAGAGTTTCACAATTTATTTAAAGAAAACTTTAGTAGCCTTGTTTACTATCAATCTGATCTTTGCAGATGACCACGAAAGCTGAAGCTAAATCATTAGTTTCCTTGAAATAAATATTCTTTAATTCTGACTAGAGTGAGAACAGGCCAGGTGGAAGTCGGACTCGCACACGAAGAATTCCGTACCACCGTACAATATTTAACACTTATAATAAAAAAAAAACATGTTTCTTGTATGGATTCCCCCTTTAATTTTTACTTTAATTTAGTTTTTTAGTTGTTATAGCGGCAATGGAAATACACACTCGGTGAAAATTTCAACTGACTCATATCTGTATACCTCTATACCGCCCACAGACAGACGGACGGACGGAAGGATCGACAACGGAGGCTCAGTAATAGGGTCCCATTGGGTAAGGCCCCCAAAAAGCATTCTAATTTTCATTAACTTTTAGTGGAACAGTAAAGTTAGGTAAGATACTCAACATTACCACTTGCCGGTCTGCCGCCTACAAGCTTTCTACCGATAATTTCTCCACCGACTTTAACAACTTGTGTGGGACGAAACACAGCTGCACTCCAAGTTCTTCCAACCCAGACCAGACCAGATATTTCAATACATCCACGAACATATTCCTCATTTTATTGCTCTTAACAAACTATATTTTCCTTTTACTGAAATTAGATCCTTCGCAAGTTGCTTCCGTAGTTTCTTACTTTACGAGATATTTTAGGAGTCAAACAAGTTTCCTCCTGTATAAAGTTCCGTCTACTAATATTACCCAACGGGTTCAAACTCACGACCTCATTTCCCTTCTAGTTTAATGTATGCGAACTGAACTAGACTGAGCTGTTGTCTAAGCAAGCAAGGTCGATTTAATTTTGGGTTTCCTGGGATTTTTACTGATGGAACTATGAACATACTTAGGTACGATGCTCTACGATGGTAACCTGGGTACTAGATATTTATAATAGGTAGGTATTATGAGAACACTGAACACATTTTTTTCCACCTGATTTTATTTTGTTTATTTTATTTATTTATAGTTAATTAAAACGGTACAACACCAATTACATTAATTAACATAGAGACATGACGTTGACAATAATATAACTTAAAACTAACATGGCACAGTGGACTCCCTTGCATACATTCTCTCACAGAACACCAGACATATACGCATAATTTTAATCCATTCATCCGCAAACACATCACATTCAGGGCTGGCAGCCAGAAGGGCCTTCAGCACTTATAGAGTACGACAGACCGGGGATTCGACTCTGGCTACAGTTTTCGCTGGGAGTTGCGCAAACACGGCGGCTCTAACGGTGTCAAACAAGCCCGATCCGAGTCCGATGTATTTGTCGGGCGCAATTAAAAGTCGGCAGAAAAGACCATGGAGCTCTGGGCAGTCGATACGTCCCCGTAAGATCTTGCAGGCTACAGTGAATTGATCAAGGCCTCTTCTCACTTCCAACAAGATAAAGCCCAACATCCCTAAAAGATAGTTGGTAGGGTACATGTAGGGAAAGAAATGGTACCTTTGGAAGAGGCATCTCAAATCAAAATATTTTATTTCACATAAACCTACATGAGCACTTATGAAACGTCAGAAGCTAGGTGCACGGTTCCAATTGGTCGTTTCCTATGGAGAACAGCCGGCAAGAAACTCCACGGTTACTCTTTAAAAATAATTGGCGTTTACAATATTTTCTATTTGCAGAATTAATAGTATGGGAGGACAGCGTAGGATTGTCAACAAGTATCAGGTACTTAATCAAATACAAAAAAGGTCTACAAGGCCTACAACGTTTTCACATTCACCAAAAAACACATCAATCAAAAAGCTAACTTAACCTACTTAAGTACGGTACTAAGGTACGTGTCTCACTTTTTAGTTTGTAAATTGCCTTGTACAACGCCTTGGGATTTTGCTCTGTAATGGTGTGTATGTAAACTAAAATAAATAAATAAATTCGGGACACTAATAAAGTTTGCACTCACTTAACTAAATTCCAGTTTAAAGCATTTTTATTGATACCATTTATTTCAGGAGACCACTATAAAAATGCTTCATAACCAAATGATTCTAATGCGGCATACCCAAAACTTGAAATAACCTTTACTTTTCACTACATTGCGCGTTTTGATCTGAATATTTTTAACTCTCCCTAATTGCACTGCAGTAAACCAGCAATGGATTTCAAAATTATTTTTATTCCCATTCTGTAACGTGCTGATCCCGAGTCGGTCGTTAAGCCTCGATTGTCGTCGTAACATGGTTTTATACTATCTATCAATTCGACGTATAAAATTTACGAGTGTGGGACGTACTGCGGTCGCTGGCAAAGTACCATCCTGGGTATGTGTTTTAGGTATATCGTTCAAAGGGTATGCAGTAACAAAGGATATTATTTTATTTGGGGGTATAATCTCAGATGGTATTAATCTAGGAAGAAAACTAGGAAGTAATAATCTTTCCCGGAGATCCTACAAAGTTTGTATGTAATCCTGAAAGTTTGTATGGATGGATGGATGTTTGTTACTCTTTCACGCAAAAACTACTTAACGGATTTAGATTAAATTTGGCACATAGATGGTTTATAATAAGAATTAACATATAGGATACTTTTTATCCCGATATTCCCACGGAATCGACACTTATGCGGGTGAAACCGCGGTGCGCAGCTAGTAGTAGCAGTATTGTTATAAGTAAAGGAGATTGGTCGATTTTATATAGGTCTAATGGGAAGAAAGCTTACCACTCAATCTTTGCACAGGAAGAAAACTACGGAATGATCATCTTTCCCGGAACTATTGTTACAAGGAAAGGAGACTGAACGATTTTATATGGGTAATTTTAACACCCAATCTTTGCACCAGAAATCAGAATGATTTATAAATGAGACTGGGCGAAAGTGGCCTATGTATCAATAGCCATTCGATTTTGATATTTTTGTAGGGATAACTCATTTTTACCCATGTGCAAAGGCATCAACAAGAGTTTTCCAGTCAATTTTCCATTTTCTTGCAACTGTGTTTTTTTTTTCATAATCTGTAATGCAGGTCAACATGTTTAAACGGTTAAGGATAGTTTAATCGTTGGAACTACTGGAAAACATTCGTTATAGACTTATAACGAATGTTTTCCAGTAGTTCCAACGATTAAGATCCTTGCTCTTATCACACGTCCGAATTTCCACCCTGTATTATGCCATCTTGTTACCATAACACAAGCATTAGGTTGCTTAGCTTGGGACAAATGGGGCTGTGTGAAATGTCCAGGGATATTATTATTATTATTATTATAAAAGTGTCTTTTTCTCAAAATTGTCGTATCAGATTTTGATGTCCCTTTCAAAAAGGGTATACATGAGGTATCCCTACACACATGTTAAAACCATAATTATCGCTATTGGTCCACTGATCACTTTAGCCCAGTCTCTTTAATAAATAATTCTAATTTCTGGTGCAAAGATTGGGTGTTAAGCTTATTACGTAGGTAGATACATAATATTATATGACATATTAATATGTATGTACCTATTAGAAATGGACATCCCTCGCAGAGCGTTCAACATCCCTAGCTAAATACAAGCCTCCTAAGACCACGAATATCAAGTTTATAAGATGAACTAAAAGCATAAAATAACTCCCCACTATATTGATATTTTTTTTACAAAAATACAAAATGTTTATTTCTGTACCAACTAGTTTACATTAGTTTATGATTGGAGCCTCCTTTTAAGCATGATGACGCCTGTGTTAAGAGACTCCGCACTCCGCACATATTAGGGTCAACGTTGTTTTGATGACAGACGATATGATTTTATCCACAAGAAATATCATCAGTATCATCATTTCAGCCGAAAGACGTCCATTGCTGGACATAGCCCGCCCCCAAGCACCTCCACTTCAACCGGTTCTGCGCTTCTCGCATCCAACGGGTTCCTGCGGCCTTCACAAGGTCTTTGGCCCACCTCGTGGTAGGCCTTCCAACGCCACGTCTTCCAGTACGCGGTCACCACTCCAGAGCCTTTTGGCCCCATCGGCCATCTGTTCTGCGAGCAATGTACCCTGTCCACTACGCTGCACCACAACTTCGTGTACTACATTCACACTCTCCAACACCCACGTCTGACAAAAAAGACTTAATATAAAGTACATTAATATCAGATCAAAACAGATTCGCTCACATTACCTAATCCTCTAAGGACCGCAATATTCCACACTAAAATTACACATTCCCTAAGATTTTTCGCCAGTCTCATACAATCAAGAAGAACACACTCTAAATAAAACTGATTACACAACCTGTCTTCTAAATTTCCCCGAACTCGGAGTCGAAACGAAGGTGCCTGATAAGCTCGAGCCATAACTAAAGCGCGTACATTAGCTCTAAATTTCGAGCACCCGAGACGACAACATCTCACACTAACAAAGCCGCGGAATATTTCCGAGTTGTTTGGCCGGAATAATACAGTCTAAATGGCTCGAATAAAAGTCGCCCCGAATTTATACGGCTAAGCTGTTTTTTGTGCAGTTTAAGTTTTTGACTTGTTTTTTTTTTGTGGAAAAGTAATATATCATCCTTTTTTGTTGGTCTCTGGCAGCTGAGAATAGTTTAAGCTTTAAAGCGCTTATATTTTTTTAGGGCAGCACGATTGCATTTTTTAAATTTTATCTCTTTGCAAGATTCGTTAATAACATTTATATAATAATTATTGACCATGGTCAATAGTGCCATTATAATGAATTTATATAAACCAATAAATTTATGTATGTACTTATTATGTAAGTAACACTATATATATCTTGGACACAATATCCGTTTTTACATATGATACCTACATTTATATTTGTATATAATAATTATATTTATATGTAAGTATTGCGTTACCGTAATGCATTTTATATATTTTTGGAAGTCCTAAAAGTCTTCACCAATAGTCGTCGAAGGGTAATATTGCATAAATTGTGGAAAATCGATTTTGCTTTCGAGTTTGCCTTAGTCGAAATTGTTTCATAATTGGTACTATCCCCCGGGATGATTCCTTGCTATCTGTTCTTCGTCTACAGGGAAACCCTGTGGCAATTAACAGACTAAAGTTGTATGATATTTCGCATTAGGTTAATGAGAATTTAGATTAACCCGCTTAATGTGAGATACATCACAAACATTATCATTGTCACCACCAGTGTGATTCATAATAGTAGGTTCGGTGTATCTGACGGTATACCTACTCGTTAATCTCTCTTTACTATCGGTCGCTATTATACAGTTTGTTTCTTCTCACGAAACTACGCGCGCTTTACTTGTGCTAACCAATTGAACAAACACTCTGTGAATGTGTGCGTGAAGATGAGTAGCGTCAGCACATAACACACGCACGAACTGCTGACTTCGCCATTGTCTCGCACAGTACGGAGAGATCCTGCGCTTACACACATATTCACAGCGTGTTTGTAGACTTAGTAATCAAGAAAAGCGCGCGTCGCTTCGTGAGATAAACATACTGTGCCAAAAATGTGAAAATGTCTTTGAACTCGATATAATTGAGGAACTTCAAAAAATAGATCCAGACTCAACCATCTCATATAATTATTACGTCTTGACTAAATAACGTATGTAGACAACGTGCATACTACCAGCGCTAGGGGCTTAATTCTCCGACTCTCTCACCTACGGGACCATTATTTTTCATTTAAACGTTGAGTCCAACATCTTATTTTTATAGCTTCCTACTGTGCGGGCATAAGCGTAATGTACCTACTTTCTTATCTGGAGGAAGATTTATTTGTAGACAAATTGTGTAAGGAATCATACCAGTTAGGTATGAGCGTTTTGACATCCAATACGTAAGAAAAATGTAACTGACAAATGCTATACTATCCATATTTTATCAAGACAAATATTGTGCACCAGTTCAGCGTAAAAATGGAACACTGTGTCAAATGGTTTTCCAATGAAGAACACCGTGTCAAATGATTTCCACTGAAGAGAAGAAGTGTTTCTATTCTTCAGTCGACAAAACTTTATTATGTCAAGCATGACGAGCAATTTTTCTCTACTTTTGACACAGACGACTATTTTTACACAACACCTGTGTACATTAATTTATTCCATTTAAGTAATTCTAGAGGGCTGGCCTGTTTCTTGGCCAAAGAATTAGCATCGCCATACAACGTGGCAATGCAATACGTCCGTACAATACCTATGTGTATAAAATGAAGTCCATGAGAGAATTGACATATTTTCGTGCAATTTGAGTGAATTCGCAAGTTTTGTTGAATTTTGTTAGTTATACTTAAATATTAATATTTTAGGTTATGTTTTTATAGCACTAAAAAAAAAAGTTTTGTATTTTTTAAGTTTTGATTTTTTATGTAGGTATTGTTGAAAGTGCTTTGTATTTTTTTTTTTAATTTAGACTTATGTATTAGGCGTAAGTTGATTTTTCATTTTATTTGGGGTTCATTTGCTAACCAATATTGCATTGGGGTCATCCTGTAAAGATAGTGTGTGTAAGTTTTTAATAAATAAATAAATGCTGCCAGCCTTTTAGGCACTGTTCCTGTTGACAGCGATGTGGACGAATTTTTTGATGCTCTATAATTATTTTGCTTATTTTTTCACATGTTCATGTCATTATTTTAAATTTTAGCTTATGTAATGTAAATTTCTTTACTAATAATAAAAATAACAGCTATGTTCACACTGCACACACTCAGTAATTCTCTGTTTATATTAATCGCATACTGGATTGTTCCCAATAGTTCCGGGTAGGTGAACACTCGATTTTAGTAGGTAATGAGGTCCTAGACAAACCGTTTCTCGGTGTACTACGAACAGTTACAAATCTGCTTCAATCCGCGTGCATTTTTTAGATCCGTAGATTAGTGCGGTTCCGACTAACTGCTCGATGAAATATTATGAGCTAAGAGATTATGACAAAAAGAGAGAGATTGTGTAAAAATGCTTCGCTGCTTTGTAATTTTTATTGTTTTAAATGCACTTTATGAGCGTTGAAATGGTGTTATAGTTTGTGTGTGTGCACGATTTTTTCTGATGCGCACAGCAAAGGAGTGGAATTGTCTGCCTGCGTCTGCATTCCCGAGTTCATACAACCCTAATCTCCAGGGCGAGAGTGAATAGGCTTCTTCTGGGAAAGCTCGTTCCACCGTAGATCTCATCCCTGCCTCTGGGCTGGATTGAGGTCAAGAGTGAGCCGATTGTCAATAAAAAAAAATTAAAAAAAATAATTAACTTTATTACAATTATATCAATCTGCCTAGTTTTTTCTTAACTACGAGTATGTATGTTAGGATCGGTTTCCACTCTAACCGATGCAGCTGAATACCAGTACTTTACATGGAGCGACGGCCAATCTGACCTCTGCAACCCAGTTACTGGGTAACACGATACCCCTTGGTAAGAATAATTGTCAGACTTTTGGACTTCTGACTGCCCATAACGACTGTCAAAGATTTACGAATGACAGCCGGGACCATCGGCTTAACGTGCGTTCCGAGACACGAAGGAGTCTCGATATGTTGGTTGTGGTGTGTGATTAATAATACCCGGCGGCGCGAGATTCGTTGCCCGGAATGACTAACCTAACCTAACCCATCATAATTATTTTTCATGTTTTTTTTATGTATGATTATTTTATTTTACTTCATGTTTTGATTGTTATTTCTTTTCTTTGTGTTTGTGTCGAATCATAATTATGTTGCATGCTGCACTGGTTGCCGTCATCACGTCAACGCCGGCTGCCGCTGAAAACCAGCGCTGGGGCTCTGTGTCGTATAGGGTCTTAGCATTATGCTGAGCGATGGCCGTTTTGCGTGAATGTGACGCATGTTTACCTCCCACTTTTTTTTTTTTTTTGGGTTTGTGTTTGTTCTCTTTTTTTATGCGTCATGTTTGGCGCAAATAAATGTATTTTCTTTCTTTCTTTTTTTCTTTCTATAAAGTAGATAAATTATTTACTATTTGTAAATTTTTTAGATAATACTTATCAATTAATTGAGATACCGATTGGCAATTGAGTGAGATACCGAAGATACAGGTTTATAAATATTTATGTAAATCAATTATTTCAATAAACAATTTAAATTTCAGTGCTCAATTTCATTAAAGTATTTTCAAAACCAATACAAAATCAATTCTAATAAATATTTCATCAATATGAATCGACATCGAGAAACACGGCAAAGTTTCAGCAACAATATTATTCGTAAAGTTGGTCCAAGCGAAGCTTTACTCCGTGAAGCCAAGTTAATAAAGAGGTCATTCAAAGTGAAACTGATCGGTATAATAACGTGTCAGTAGCAAGCGCCATTGAGTAGATAATACTTAATATACCTGATATCGAACGCACACAGGCGTTTTACTCTGTGTAAATAATTACATCACCACAGCTCTCAAAACTGTGACCGAAAACATCGTGAGAAAACGGGCATGTCCTAGAACCAAAAATTCGAAGACAAGTGTCATCTACCAACCAGCACTGGACCGATGGACTGAACTGGTGGTGGATTACGGCCCACTCCCTCTCAAATAGAGAGCAGTCCTGTGTCCCAGCAATGTAAACATTATAGGTTGATTAAGCTTATGCCTGATATAATCTTTTAAAGGTTGGATGGAAGACGTACAGAAGATCGCGGGGAAAACTTGGAGGAGACTCGGATGGACCAGGAAAGTGTGGCACAACAGGGAGGAGGCGTATAGTCAGGCAGTATTCGAACAAGGATGCGAATGATGATGATGATGTCTGTCTAAGTTCTTTACTGTCCAGGGAGAAAACGAGCAATGCTTGTCTGAACTAATATTATAAAGAGAAAAGATTTGATTTTTTGTATGTTTTTTTATTACGCGTTCATGCTAGAACGGCTGAACGGATTTGGATGAAATTTGGCACATGCGTAGACCATGACCTGCATTAGGACATGGGGAACTTTTATCTCGTTATATTCCCACGGGATCGAGACATGCGGGTGAAGCTGCGGGGCGCTGCTAGTTTACTTATAAATATGAATGTTACTTTACTGGTTTTCAAAACACGTATTTTATCTATGTGTGTCCTGTCCTGGCAAAATGGCTGGACTTTCGGATCTCCAATCACACACTATTTTACTCGATCCTCGGCTACTCTCATCCACCCCGCGAAGATCATCGCTCCACCTAGCCTAAGGGCGTGCTACTTTACTTATCTAGTTTGCTGTTTCATGAAACTAAATACCTAGTAAAAGTTTTAGTATTCTAAGGGCGAATTTCACCAAACTTTGATACCTAGAATAATTCTTATCCTGAGAATAAATTTTTAATTTTTGACAGTTTTTCCATACGAAAACTGTCGGACGTCAATTTAATTCCATGGATAAAAGATAACTGACTTTGGTAAAATAGCCTTTAGGTAGATATGGCCATAATCTATGTACTTACCATGGCATGCTCTAACATCAACCACTTGACTCAGTCCAAATAAAATCAAAAGTCATTTATTCAAATTAGGCTGAGAATCAGCACTGTTTGAACGTCAAAATTACAAAAGACAGACCCTCAAAACGACCGCCCATCACCACTTCCTAGTGCTGGGAAGAAGCGGCGCAACGAACTCCCAAACAACACAGCTGTCTGTCAAGTTAATAGAACCACTTACTGCCAAACTATATACGAAATCTTCACTATAACACTGAATATTTAATTAAATCACTGGCCAGAATATAATCTCCGGATAGATAGTAAAAGCAGGCTTTCGAAGCGACCCGACCATTAAAACGTAAACCTTAAGCATCTACGCAGGTAACTTCGTTAGGCCCTTAACTTATACTACCAATCCGTGGGAGTTTGTGTTTGACTATTGAAGATATTTGAAGCTCTTCTATTTTTAGATGCTTCGATAACCTTAATTGCCATTTCTCGAAAGGTTATTTGTTCACTTGGTTGGATAAGAAATTATGGAGCAGTGATATTTACGGCTACTTAACTGCCACGCTTTACGCGCTACTTGCAGCAAAG
The DNA here is from genome assembly GCA_949629185.1 of Apamea crenata. Lineage (NCBI taxonomy): Eukaryota > Metazoa > Arthropoda > Insecta > Lepidoptera > Noctuidae > Apamea > Apamea crenata. The sequence continues at coordinate 11,675,103 of OX451373.1, forward strand.
CTGTCAAAACGAAGACATTGTTAACCTCTCAGGGATGAGCTAGTAAGTAATAATATAAGTGAAGTGAAATCATCTTGATCATTGCTTACCTACATTGATCGGAAGGTGCGTCATGCAGTGGTTGTTGACGTCACGATTCCCCATGATGATCACGTCACGCAGGCTGAAAAACCATACATATAACAGTTTATCAGAGTTACTCGTGAAATTACCAACATGTAGAATGTGGACTCAATTTTATAACTGTGCCAAAAATCGTCTCCGTAAATGATTTAATAGCTAAGAACCACGGCTTATACTGATTTATATACAGAAGGCAGTTTCTAAGTCCCTAGTCTTGGACACGAACACAAAGAATAATGAAGAAGTATTTGCGAAAATCATAAAACTAACCGATATGACCCGCAATGGACGTCTTTTTTCGGAATAATGATGACGATACTAAAATTATACTATCCTCCCTACTGTCCCTACCGTCCCTGATACATGGGACCTAAACATAATTAGTGAAATGTGGTGTGGTGTATGTAGCTTACTGGGTGCACCTCTTCCTAACCCGTCGGAAAATGCACGCGTGATGCCAATGTTATGTTATAAAACAAATAAAATAAAATAAACCTTCCACCGGAAGCCAAAACACATTTCATCATTGTACAGGCATCTGTTTTAAGCAAAGCCAGAGGTACGAGACGAGTCTACCGCAACTTATTAATTACTTCAGATACACAATATACGATGGGGTGAGCGCTTAAGCTTCTAACTTTGATTATAACCTTGGACTCGCCTCAATAGTACCGAGACACGTACGTGCGGTAGTAACGTTCTTAGGTAGTGTCAAGTTGACATTCATTGGTCTAGTTTAGTCTCTAGACCGTGGTGAACAGCTTTTCATTATTGATGGAGGGAAAAAGAAGATTTGGATAATTGCGTTATTTCTTTTGAGATATTTTCACGTAGTTTGGTCTGCAAGAACGTGGATTCGAAATCAATCAATCAACTCTGCCTATCGCAGTTCAATGCTGGACAATATGTACGCCTCTCCAAAATTGTGTTACAAAAACAATCTATCCCAGTCACCTATTAAGTTTCTTATAGCTAAAAGAAATAAAGTGGGTTGAAGTAGATAAATCGATTGTTTTTGTAGAGACCCAATCAAAGACTGATGTACTTACATTATAAACTTTACTTTATGAACCATTTGAAATGAAGATACCTATATATATTATTATATTTTAAAAATAAAACTTGTGGGGTCGGAGGACCCCCGGCAGGAACTTCAGATTGATTATTTCAAACATCTAAGCAACAAGATGTAGTAAAAAAAAAATGGATGTCACGTGATCAACTTTGAACGTTAATATCTCAGAAACGAGAAGCTTTACGGGGTTTGGTGTCGATTTATACATGTTTTATGCGTGGCCGCCATCTTAGATTTTCATTTTGACCTCATAACTAACGGCTTCAGTAGCCTTGAAAATCATGAAAACTATGCTTCTCTCACTGTGACTCTTTCTATTATTATATGTAATAAAAAGTTGCATAACACTTTTTTTTTAGTTTGCTCCTACCGCAAGCTCCGTTAAAGAACTTCGTTCCAAAAAACCATTTAATGCCAGCAATGGACCTTTATATCCAAAACATGCAGAAGTTTTTAACGAAGCTTACGCTACTGAAACTCAATCCATCAATGACCTTTACTCAAGCCCAAAACCGAACTCAAAATGCCAATAAATCTATCAACACTCGGCTAAGACCAAGATTGTGGTTGGAAACTTAATAAATTATTACAATTTTGAGTTACGCATGCCCTGCCTGTTAGTAGGTACCTCAGCTATAAGTTATGGCCGGTCAAGGCGGGGTTAAAAGACAAGATAATAACAGGGATACCCCAGATAGGGTTGCCTAGGTTTAAGGCGTTTAAGGTAACATTTGGCAGGTTTCCGCTCCAGTGAAAGGGATAATCATTGTAGGTAAAGTGGATATCTTTTTTTCTAGACATTTGATCTAGATTTTCGTGTCTACTGTCTGGTCAGAGTGATTTAGGTACATTCGGTTATGCGAAAATAATTTAGTACGAACATTGTTTTATTTAATTCAAGTCCTTTTGCAATCTACAGCCGTATAAAGAGTTGTCAATTCTTGATTGTAGAATGCAGCACGATTGTACAACATTTGAAATGGCTATCACAGATTATTGACCTTGTGTATTCGTCGATTAAAAAACGTAAGCAAGTCACCGAGGTTAGAAAGTTGTGCATCAGAGCTTATTCCCTTATTCTTTAATCGACCCACCAATCAAAACCAAATAAGATTTTTTTGTTGCAGACTTGGCTTGCTCTCGACCTCGATCTGGCCTGACGGAAAGCGATGGATAAGGTCTACGATAGGACGAGCGTGCCCAGAAGATGCCTGTTTACTCTTGCTTTCAAGGTAGACGGGTGATATGTGGCAGGGAAGACAGACGCTGGCACAGAGAGATAAATGGGTTGACATAGTGAGGGCTTCATTCCAACCTTCACATTTGCCTTCGCGCAACCCTAGCGCCATGCACCGCCATCCCTCTTTAGCATATAAATAATAGTGCCCCAAAAAGGGTCCGAAGCAGTGAATTCTTGACGCCCCGGTATATTATTGAGCGCCACTTTCACCACTAAACTGTGAGGTTTTATTTTATTCATGTTTATTAGGGTTCTCGGTCACCGGGGATTATTTGCTGTAAGTTATAAGCTGTTGGGAATCCGTTCGGATTGAACTTGCAAATGGTGTGCGTTAAATCGTGCGTTGGTCCTATGTAAGCATTTGGTGTTTTGATGACCACCGGTGACCCTTAGTTTAGGGTGTGTTTTTAAAGTACGGTCCTAAATCTGCTTCAGCCTAGATCGCCTAAAATTGATTGAATTCATTTTGTTGATTTTAATAATGCCATTTTATTTTTCGTGTGTTCTAGTTTTATCAAATAACGCAGTTTATTGAGTAATGTTGCTATCAGTACACCAAAAGAGCCGAGTTCTCTCTACGTAAACTAAAGAAGATTTTTACTACACTATCAAAGAAGATTCTTTACTTTACTACACTCCATTTTCTAAAAGCGAACATCGTTCAGGTTTTTCCGCCATGAGCCACAAAATAATCTCCCTCGCTAGGCGGCTGTTATTGTAACTCATACATTATAACCGCAATATCCCATGTTTACCTTGCCAAGAGTCTATACGAGGGAAGGTGAACAAAATCATTCCGTGGTATAAGAATGAGGGGAATATTGTGGAAATTTCATTCTCACGAAGAGAATAATAAAATAAGTTTCTTTGGTGCCTCAGTTTTTTAGGCCTATGAAGGTAGTTGAGATGCTTTATTTAGATAAGTTTAATTACATCCTGATTCTATCTGGGAGATAGAGATACAATCTGCGTCAACAGTTAAATGTTTTCGTTTTAAATTAAAATCTCACTAAAACTTAGCGAGGAAAATGTTACTTTGCTTTTATTCTTTTACGTAACCAGGCTTTTGGCGCTAAATGTTATGTTTCAGCGTATGTTTTTGTTAAAAACGACCTATCAGACTATCCCTTGCTAGGAAGAACTACGAAAAAGACAACATTGTAATGAAAACGCTCACAAAAATGCTCTTGAACGTGGTTAATATACGCCATTTCACACACAAATGTAGAATACATATTGCCGAAAATGCTGATTCACATCGTGTATCAGAAAGGAGTGGTCGTAAGTATTGAGGTTACGTCTGACGCGGATAGAATGAATTATTTATTTTATTTGATAAAATTTTACATAATTATATAAATTGAAATACTAAAATAGATTATTAATTTATTTATTACTGTAATTGCCCGTGACATCACAGCGGGCCCTATCAGAATACCAGCGCTGCGACATTTATTTTTTAAATGTCTTTCTTTTGTTACTTACTTCTTTTTTTTTATATAATTTGGTTTTGTTAATTTTTTTTTATATATAATTTGTTTAATTTTTTATTGTGTTTAGTTTAGTTTTATGATCTTTCTGTACGAGTCGCAATTTCTTTCTTTCTTTTAATTAGGGGGGTAGTACAGACCACGAAAAAATAATCAGTTGTCCCAGCTTTGGATCGACTAGGTATTATTTATTTATTTATATATATACTTTATTGTACACCAGAAAATACATAACAAAAAAATACGATCATCACTACAAAACATACAATGAGCGGCCTTGTCGCTTTCTGCAATATCTTCCAGGCAAGCTTGGAATGGACAGTGATTGCGTGGATATAAAAATGGGGCTATCATTAGTGCAAAATAATCATGCACCATGCATGGTGTATTTTTTGTGATTCCGATGTTGGTGCCATGGAGGAAGTTGTTCAGTTTAATGGTCTGTATCACACTCTTAAATTATGACCACAACTTTTGAAAACATGCTGCAACACAAATAAATTTTTAACCAAAAATTTATTGCGTTATAAAAAAATAGTCTGTATTTAGCATCTTGAAAATCACCTAGCGGTTGCTAGGTTATTTTCAAATACAGACAATTTTTTGGGTGCGGTTACAAACATTTAAACTCACATACACAAACAGCCAGACCTGGAACCTGCCTACCTACCTGTAGGCAATACAAATATTAATTGTTCCGTGCGGGAATCGAACCCGCGACACGCAGCGCAGCAGTCGATCGCTCAGCCACTGCGCCAACCGTGTCGTCAATGATTATACCTTAAGTTAGGCATGATTCCATACAGAGCTTTGATCAACAATAGTACAGACGTGAAGCTACTACAAACTGTCAAATTTCTTTAATACATTTTCCCGATCAACCTTGAACTTTATCGCTAAAGCATTAAAGTTCAAGGTTGATTGGGAAATTTGACAGTTTCGGGGAGCTTGACCTGCTGGCGTCTGTAGTAGATTTCCAATGAGCGCATCAAAAATAAGATCACAAATAATATTGTGGTCTTATTAAAAATTATGCTGCAAACATAATTTTTGCAACCTTATTGCTTAGAAATAATGTTTTATTTTAAAAATACGTTTGCTTTTATCAAGTTAGTAAATATATTGCAAACGATAAAAAACTTTACGCTTGAAAGTTAAGGTTTATAATCAAGTTATTAGCAATCGCGGCAACTTGAGCGATGGGTTTTTGTTCCTAATCCTCAATCTAGTGCTATTTGTTGATCAAATAGTAATAGTCCATTTATTTGTCCGAATATTGTTACAGAGTTGTTACATAGTTTTAAAAGTTCATAATATTCTGTCGTTTCTGGCGTACAAATACATTTTCAGTAGGCCTAGCCAAGTTGTCAATCTACAATCGTTAACGCTAATAGAAAACTAATCAAATGTATAGGAATGACATCATCTCAACGCTTAGTCACGTGGTCAGAACAAACGAATAGAAAATTCGTAGCCAAGTTTACTCGTTCAAAATGTTAGAATGAAATGTAATCGATTCTACAACGTTGATCGCTACATCCCATACAAATGGTAGCCAAGTTACAGTTTTGACAAGCGATAACAAAACGATGTCGAAGTTTTTGAACGATAACTAAGCTACCGCCGAGACCCAAGAAAAAACGATAAAAAAAATGGCGTCTATTATGAACAGGGCTTTGGTTAGTTACTTAGATATAAAATTGAGAGCTGATTTTTCCAACTCCAGATAATTTCATCTGAGTAGTAGAATAAATTTTGAATTTTTGACTATTCTTCCATACAAAATCTGTCAGACGTCAATTTTATTCCACGAATAAATATTATCGGTCGATTGAAAAATCAACCCTTAATTAAATAAAGGAGTATAACATTCAAATTGCAAATAACAATCAATTTCAAATTACAAAGCAGAAAAATAATACAATTAGTTCTAAGATCAAACTACTAAAGCTGCAAAGCTCGATCGCGTAATTCTAGTAATCTGCATCGCAGCAAGAAGATGTACTTATAGCAATGGTTGAAGGCTTACGTAATTAGGTAGCCAGTAGTGCATAAGTAATGATTACATTGCCTACAAGCTCCATTAAGTGATTAGTGTACCAGCTAATTGTGGTAGACGTAGGCATAATTTGAACCTAGTGTGTTTTAGGTAATGCTGTGTTGTTTAAGAATTTAAACTTAGATGATGTAGTATTATACAGTATTATATTATTTTAATTATTGTGAATGTGAAGACTATGTGGGTCATTTTATTTATATTATTTATAATTTTACTCTCTGTTCTGTTAGTTTTTGTAATGGTCTGGCAGTTTGAGTAATTAATGTGGCCTACCCAAATGTCCTTTCTTTGGTATTGTTCGTCGAATCGTCGAGCTCCTTAAGTTTTGAGTTGAGCTGCACGGTTTCTGACAAATGCGTGCACTGGCTGGACAGGTCCTCTCAATCTGTGTGGTTCTTTCCTCAAAAAACCCTCTCAGACATCGATCTACATGGTCTTCATATGATCTGACCAAGATTATGTCTGGACTTTAAAAGAGACTGTGACCTCTGAGTTGGTTTCGGCCTTTCTTCTCAGACTAGTCAGATAGGAAACGCCGACCTCATCTAGGTTTAAAAATATGATTAACGTGTAAAAGTGTTTGTACAAACCTACTTACAAAAATAAAATCATTTATCATTTATATCTTTACTTATTGTAACTCAATCATGTATTTATTGGGACTAGTAGATGTTATGCGCAATACTTTTCTTTACGGTTTGGTTCGGGTTATTTTTCTTTTCTTTATGGTTTGGTCATGTTGAGAGGTTGAATGAAAGACGACTAACAAAAGATATTTACAAGGCAAGGCAGATGTGAGTGAGAACGAGTAGGGAACGCCCTAGAAGTACAGATAGTGACCTTGTTGGTGATTTTCTTCAAAAAGGTCAGGTGTGTAGTCCTCGCAAATGACGTGCGTGTATGATCAGAAGGCAGTCTCATCTCGGCGACAAACAAATGTCAAAAACTTGTCAAAATGTAGAAAAAATTGAGGTATTTCTGACAGATTGAGACTGAGATCAGACTGTGAACGTTCTTAAAATTACGAGAATTGCCCCTCTGATGTATGAACGTAATCGAAGCGAAAGGAGTATTTAAGGATCGTATCGGCGTTTTATAATTTCTGCCTACACCCATGGGAAGAAGACAAGGCAAGGTTTATATGATGTTTCTTCTTGTTTTATTAAATTCCCTTTGTCCCCTTTAACGGGGACATAGCCTACGGGGACAACGGGAATACAGGTTCATTTCTTTTAAAAATACAGTAACTCAACCAAATGCAGTCCAGTTTTGGTCGAACGGGCTAATCTCTAATCCAATACCTACCGAGTTTTCTTAATGGGATAATCTCGGAGTCTATCTTGGCTTGCAAGTTGACTAGCAAGCGGCAGTTCCGAACTGCCATTTTTTTTAAACGTTCGCATTCTTAACAAAGTCTCAAACTGCCAATAAATTATCTAATTTACCGTAGATAGAGAATTACTGTCCTTTCACTGTTACTTTACCTCTGACAGCAGAAACCCAAAAACAACCTTATTGTAACGAGAATAAAGATCACAATGATTTTGGTAGACCTGAAAGTGGTAGTTGCTGCCGCTGGCAAGTCTTAACCACAACCTTAGCACATTGAAAATAAAGATCACTGTGATTTTGATAGTGATACAAAATTAGAGCTAAAATAACATGAAAATTAAATGAAATAAATTAGATTACCTATATTAAATTAGATTAAATTGTATTGTTATTTTTAATTTGATGCTCTAAATTGATTGATTGTTTTTATCTATTTTATATTGGACACTCATTGATTTATTTTGAATCTATTCGAGAATGCTAACTTAGTTTGTAGGACCTCTGTAACTAACATAATATGGAATTGACATTTCTGAAATAAATGTATATTATTATAACTATGAAAGGACGCTGTGTGTGTAGCTATGTCATCGTAATTTACCTACATTTTGGACAAGATTTAGACATTGATTGTCGCTGACATGGAGATTTCGCCTTGAATTTGAACGTTTTTTAAGTACGAGATTTCTTTATTGCCTAATAAGCCTGCCCTTGCACTCGATCACGCGTGATGGACATCCATATATGAAGTCAATGATGGAACGAGCGTCCAGAAGATGCCTTGGAATTAGTCTTATTTGTTTATGACACGATTCAGTGCCAAGGCCATAATCTAATACTAAGTTGCCATTGCGAGGGCAATGTGAATGCCAGGCCGTGAACAAATCCATGGCAATTAGGGCCACCACTGGACGCTAAAACTCTCGTTCACGCGAAACTTAAAGCTATTTGCCAAACGACCGCCATCCAGCCAAAAATTGGACCAATTATAGTCACACGAACGAAGAATATTGGAATGATGGAAGTGCGATGAGTTTTTTTGGATTTTTTGTTGTTCGTAGTCCTGAAATGTCAAATCCAAAAAATTCTGAAATACATCCAGCTTTCGCTGAAATGGCATAAGGAAAGCAAAAAGTGTGGCGAGGCGTATGAAAGCTAGAGTTTTTTTAAATAAATAAATCATTTATTTTGGACCAAACACTGTACACATTTTATAAGCCTGCTAAACTGCGTGACAGTTTGTCGGTAGGATTAGCGCTCGTCTTAAAACATTTGGAATCAACAATCAGATTAAACATCTAAGTAGTAATATAAATACAGATACTTTAAATGGATAGAAAGAAGATTATAATTACAGCAGTGCAACTAATTATTGCGAGATTTTCATTAAGCAGTTCAGTTTTTAATTAATTCTTTATTGTTCACTTTTGACCATCTAGCTTTATTCTTTGTTTACTAGTTTCTTTCTTTACTAGTCTACATCTTAGTAGTTTATAACTAAAACGTAATATAACTTGACGTCAGATTGGATATTTCAGTCTATTTTTTTACTTACTACAGATTGCCGTTCCAGTCACATTATTCCATAGACCTCTATAATAATGACACCCTCCAGTAAAACAAGGCACTTGTATCGTTTTACAAAGTGTAGATTTTAGAATTAAAATGTTTGTACAATTTAAATGAACGGCTCGCCAACTCACAGGTAAACCCTGAAAGGTTTCCCTTGTGCGGTTAAATCCAAATTGTAAAATAGGTTAAGTGTTTTAGAAATACAGTACCTAAATAAAAATATTTAGTGCACACAAAAGAAATAGCAAAACAAGAGGGGCTTGTGGCTAAGTAATAACAGCCGCACGGGTTGATCGATCAGGTTAAGCTACGCTTGCTGCGGTTGGTCCGTGGATGGGTGGTACCAAGACCCTTTCGTGACTCGGAAAGCGTGTTAAGCGCTGGTCCCAGCTGTCATTCGTGGATCTTTGACAGTCGTTACGGGTCATCAGTAGCCCGAAAGTCTGACAACCAGTCTGACCAAGAGTGGCTTCCGGTTAGACTGGAAACCGACCCCAACATAATTGGGAAAAGGCTAAACAAATAACACAACACGGCGCAAACTAAATCTGTACTAAAATCACAAAGTAATTTAGGAAATGTAACGATATTCCCCTTTATTTATAAACGTTGTTTAAAGTTCAGTAGTGATTAGCGACTGTTTAACCAGAAGGCCAATTCTCGTAATTTAAAACGTTCAATATCTAGTCGCAGTCTCATCTCGGTGGCAAACAAATGTCAAAAACTTGTCAAAATGTAGGGAAAGAGGTATTTTTGAGAGATTGCGACTGAGATCAGACTGTGAACGTTCTTAAAATTACGAGAATTGCCCCTCTGATATTTCTGACGTTTAATACATTTAAAGAATTATTTCACAGATGTCAGGAGAACGCGCCAACGTCTGGACCACAGCTAACATTTGTTTTTTTTTATGATGACGGCTTTCATCTTTAAATAATTGTGATTAGTGAGTTGCGCACGAGTGCAAACTAGAAATGTCTGGTTAAACAGTTAACTTTAAATTTATATTATGTACGTTTATAAATAAACATCAATATTGTATCATATCCAGTACAACTAAGTCTCCATGCTTACGTGGCGGTCATATTACCGGAGTGCGAGCGTACACGCCAAATAGCCATTGTCGTTTAATAGAACAAATGAACCTATTAGTTTTATTAATGTACTAGCTGCACCCTGCGGTTTCACCCGCATAAGTTTCGATCCCGTGGGAATATCGGGATAAAAAGTATCCTATGTGTTAATCCTGGTTATAAACTATCTGTGTACCAAATTTCATCCAAATCCGTTCAGTAGTTTTTGCGTGAAAGAGTAACAAACATCCATCCATACGAACTTTCGCATTTATAATATTAGTAGGATTCATAGTACCGAATACGTTACGCGGTTCTAGGTAAATAATTAACTGGTTCAATCGTTATGTGGTTGAAAGTAGGGCCAATTGAACGTGATTTTATGAGTTCAATGGTTGAGACTTGAGGTCTTCACTATTGGGCGGCGGGATCGTCCGAAAGGGTTACCGCTGCGCTGGAACAGAAAGGGCTAAGGAAGGAACACGGGTGGGTTTTAGTCAGTAAGAGTCTGACACTCCCTTCCGCTCCACCCAGAGCGGGAGGGGTCATTTGATGATTTCCCATCCAAAAAAAAAAAAAAAATGTCTTCACTTTGGTCTACTGCCTATGTTTTTTTCTTTTTAAACTGGTGGACTGGGTAGTGCTTTTTCTGCTTCGCGTCGCTACGACTGATTTCCGACTACCTGTGTGCCGCGAGGTGAAGGGATAAGGGCGCGGGGGGTGCGGTACGTTATGAACAGGTTATTTAGCTGTCGGAAAGTGATGGTTGCATTGAGTTAAGCCACACTTTGAATATTAGACTTATGGCCAGGTTTTTTATGCCAATACTCGTATGTGCGCTGGCACGACTGTGTTTTAAATGCTGTTTTCCCAAAACTTTTCCCCTTCCACGGCGTTGTCGGAGGCAGCGCAGAGGTGACCTTGACTGCATGTTTTGGGACACAGAGGGCAGGATAGGAGGTGGAGCAATGGTTTGTGACATAGCTCCACAATCACACCCTACTGCCGTTCCGTCAAAGTAGCCGCACTTTACCAGGTTGGACGTACATCTTTCCACTTGTGTCCGGAGACGGTTCAGAGGCTTCCAAGTGGACCTGAGCATACAAATTTCAAGTAGTCCCATATTCGTTTCTATTGATCTATTCAGTAGCGAATAAATTACGCGGTTATTTTAAATTATTGAAAGCAGGGTCAGTTGAGCGTGATTTTATGAGTTCAATTACTGGGACTTGAGTTCTTCATTAACACGACTATTGGTGTACTGAAAACTGCCTGTGGGACTGCTTAAATTGTTTATGTTGAAGGAATGGGTAGTTCTAGGTATAAAAAATTCAAGTAGTCCTGTGGCGTGGATTTCCAAGGTGAGAGCAAACCTAGCTGAGTTTCATCAAGGCACTAAATAGTTAACTATGAATAAACTTTTCAACCCACACGCTCTCTAAAACTTCCGGAACGGCAATTTTAGCACCAGCCAAAATGTCGAAACAAGTGAGAGTTCAATCACCCCGCTAGAACCAATTTATACAATTGAATAATTAATTCGGCAAAGTTCAAGAGTTTAAAGAGAGCTTTAATAAAATTACTTTTAACTTTTAAAGTGAAACAGTAATTAAGTTTGGCTTGAGAAATGGGGTAAAACTTTTCTGGTTTACTTAAAAAGTACTATTTGGGAATTTTTTATTTGATTGAATCAGCCTACTAAGGTAAGCTGCACAATTATAGCACTGCTGTCTGAAAGAAAGTTGACCACCACAACCCAGTAACTGATTAACACCCCTTGGTAAGACAGCTTGTCGGAATTTCAGGATTCTGACTACCTGTAACGACTGTCTAACATCTATGAATAGACATTCTTAGATGTTTTACGGGACTAACGATGAACGGTGTAATGTACTTTCCTAGCTACGTAAGCATATCGTTGTCAAATGGATGGTCACCCCATCCCTGGATTGCTCGCGACAAGCGTAGCTTTACCTAGATCTTTCGACATATTAACTGAATCCAATACCTACCTAATGGGTTCTCTGGGATAACGGGTCGGACCCTTGCTATACGAAGAGATTCCCTAAATTTGTGTCGTCACAACTAACATCTTGGTTAAAAGAGTTCATTGTGATAGAAAATAATAACTTATATAGGTACTAGCTGCGCCCCACGGTCAGTTCAGTAGTTTTTGCGTGAAAGAGTAACAAACATCCATCCATCTATACAAACTTTCACGTTTATATAGTAGTAGTAGGATATTTATTTTTGCCTGGATACTTCGATACGTCTGCATAGTTTAATGATCATCAGGAAATCCTAGTGAGCTGCTTTGAAAACTTCTGTCAGTTTGACATCGCAAGTGAAAATCAAACGTACTTGCTATAAGTATATTATTTCAAGTACATTTTGCTTTGCACCCGCTCCTAAATAATATTGATTTCCCTTTTTAATTGGGGTTAATAACTGGCAAGTATATACCTACTGGCATTTACACAAAAAAAAAAATACAATATCCAGTTTTTCTTTTCAAACAACAGAAGGGAGAATGCTACATTAGCAATTAAACTTCTTACCGTTTACCCTAAGCAAACTTAATAGAAGACCTTTAAGAATTTTTAAAGATTTCTGGCCAAATTAGAAATCCCTTGCTCAATTTCTTTAAATAAGGTGAAACATTTCAGACGATTTTAATAATAACGATATCTGTTTCGAGGCAATCAACAGAATATACCATTTACTTTTAAAATTCATAACGCTGTTAGCATGCGACCTTGGCCTTTATGCCCTAGGGATAAAAGCTGTTTTCTCGTAAAAGTTCTTTATTGTATTCATTTGAATTAATTTATTGCCTCAAAGAATGGTTGGATAGATAAGTGTAATAATGATGGGATGAAAGAACATTTTTTTGGTTAATTTTACGGAGAAGACCTGTCGGGAATAATAATCTTTAGGGAGGGATAATAAAAAGGTTTATTATACTATTTCAAATGATTTGTTTGTTCGTTACAAAATGTTATATTTAAAGGTATTTCTAATTACTAAACAGTTGAAAGAAAATATTTAGTGACGACAAACAGACATAACAACCGATCAAGAGCGAGTCGGACTCGTGCACCGCGGGTTCCGTACCATTCTGATGATTGCTGAAAAAGTGTGCTATTAAGAGACATCGTTTTATTTTCCTGTAATCTTTACATAAACTTCTATCACACAGAATAATTTCAGATTTTTCTCTATCAAACTTCGGAGATAAGGAAGGAAGGAACGGTATTTTTTTTAGATTTTCATCATTATCAAATTCTAAATCTAAATTTTACTTAATTTATTTAACCAAAAACCTTAAATATGTAATTAATATAGTGTCACTTGCACACGTGTGGACCTATTGGCCGCGTCAGCGAATGTTATCTGCGTTGCTGAATTTCGGGCCAACAAAACTTTGTTTATTTTTTCTGTTTTTGCCATCGAAGTGCTAAGAAGACTACACAGTAAAGAGACAACCCCATTTGTATGTCAACGCAATCACTGTCCATTCCAATGTTGCGTGGAAGAGATCGCAGAAAGTGATATAAGGCCACCCATCGTATGTTTTGTAGTGTTAGATGTATTTTTTTTTTTGTATCTTCTGGCGTACAATAAAGTACATATAAATAAGTAAAGCTTAGCTTAGGTACATTATAGCTGCGGTAGGCCGCCGCGCGTCGCATTGCAAAAATGCGCCAATGCTCTGGCTTCATTAAGAACAGCGGCGGGCCGCACCGCAGCACAGCAGTTGTCTGAGACAGATTTAAACTTCGAGTTTGAATTGGAACTGTTTCAACTTTAGTGCATAAGGCTCGCGCATATTTGGGCGGGCCGTGACGCAACGTATTCAATTCCGCCCCTAGATCACTTTCATACATTTTTTATGACATGAACCATCGCACAGTACAGGCAGGCCGCATTGCAACTCGAAACAGTCGCAAAAATACGCCTAACGAGCGATCCGTCAGTGCGTTGCGTTGCGACTCGGTGTGCGCGAGCCTTTACTAGACAACAACAGCCAAAATACATGAAATATATCAAACGAAGTAATTAATGTTTGTAATTCCAAAAGTACGACTAAATTACCGCGACCCACTGATCCGCGTATTGATTTGCTATTTATTAATTTTCTGCTTCATTTAAAACTTTGTTCACTCATTGCAATATTTATTTTAATTACTAATGACTAATAATGCAATTAATGCTTTTAATTAATTATGTACCTACTTCTCTTTTAACATTGAGTTTGTTAATGAACAAACTTCTTCTCTGCTTTTTTTTCATCATTTTCTTTTTGCTTGCCTACAAACAGTAAGGATTCCTGCTAAGATGCTGCGTTTTTGGACACTACTCGCAAAATGTAATAATAGTAGGTAAACAGCTATGTAGAGGAGACTAAGCTATATTGAACCGGCGCTTAAATTGTACCACTTCTGTATTTCTATCAAATTACACATTTTTGTTGTCATTGGCACTTGTGGCGCTGCGATCGCCTCATTTTGGACGAGAGTGAAATAAAGTGATAGATTTTGTCACAGAAATAGAAAGCTTCAGGCTTAATATAATACCAGCTATTATTGCCACACTGCAGGGCAAAGGCATCTCTTACAGAGAAGGCACAAGCAACGAGCATTGATCACGACGCTTACTTAAGACGGGTTGGCCATTTCAGACTTATTTACCTACCTAACTACGAGTATAAGTGCAGGTTTTGTCATGATGTTTTCTTTTACCGCTGTTTTATACACTCAAAAATATAAATAAATAAATAAAAAAAACTTCAGATAGGACAATCCTACTTTATATCCTAACTAATAATATAAACTTGAAAGTTTGTGTAGATGGATGGATGGATGGATGTTTGTTACTCTGTCACCCAAACATACTGAATGGATTTGGATGAAATTTGGCACAAAAATTATTCTAAATGTTAATCCTAATAAACCAATCTGTTTATTAGGATTAACATTTACGATAATTTTTATCCCGATATTCTTACGGGATCGAAACTTATGCGGGCGAAACCGCAGGGTGCAGCTAGTAATATTAAAAACGCGAAAGTATGTAAGGATGGATGGATGTTTGTTACTCTTTCACGAAAAAACTACTAAACAGATTTTGATGAAACTTTACAGTAATATAGCATAGACATCAGAATAACACATAGGATCCTTTTTATCCCGATATACCCACGGGATCTAAACTTACGCTGGCGAAACCACGGGGCGCTGCTAGTCTATTATATATTTATTTAAATATATAGGTAGGCATATATTTACAAAATGATGAAAAGGATTTTCTTTTATATAAAATAGGTATTTTATATAAAAGAAAATCATTTTCATCTACAGCACCAGTTTTGCCAAGTACCCCAGTATGTTTTTTTAATATTTATTCTGCAATATTTTATTTTAGGCTGACACACCAATCATCACGAAGATTTATATTTATATCCACACATCTTAGCTCATCTCCCAAAGGATAAACGAAAATATTGCGTTTCTATCTTTGAAATATTACTGTAAGCGAAATATTCTTCTATTTCCATTTATTTTATGATTGTACCATAAAACAAACATTGTAATTTAATACATAGACGGAGTTTACATGTTTTATGCGAAGGATTTTTAGTTTTCAGAAATGCGTTCAAAATATATTAGTTTTGTAATCAAATATTATTTTGAAACTAAATAATACTTGCCTTTGTTGTTGTCATTTGATATTTAAAGTTACTTACTTAAGGCGAAACGTACTTGAAATTCATTTCTTTGAAATATCATACCCTGTTAACTTGCATAGAATATACAATTACAGCCGACTAATGCCAATAACCTTTTAATAAATAAAAATAGATACAAAACAATAGTAATCAACAAGATATTTACATCATTGTAATTGTGTAAATCTCCATGACAAACATACAAATTATAATCAGCTGATGAATTTTAAACGAACGTTTGCCATTTAGCTCTATGGCAGAAATTACAATATTTTATGCTAAAATTTAAATATGCTGAAATTATAATTACAATTATAATTACCAATATGAGAATTTGTTATGTCAAAACAAATGTAAAACTGCTTTATTGGAAAAAGTTTTTCGTGGGTATTACTCCAAATATTTATAATAATACTAAATTGGCGTGGCTAGCTGACATATTATGGCAAATAATTAAATTTTATGTTCTGGTTTTGTAATGCTAATTACCGAACATAGGTACCTAGTATTGTATACAATCAAGTATTTTAAATTGAACAGACAGCTGTGCTGCTGGGGAGTTTGTTGCGCCACTTCTTCTTCCCAGCGATAGCACTAGGAAGTGGTGAAGGGCGGGCGTTTTTGAGGGACTGTCTTTTGTAATTTCGACGTTCAAAAGTTCTGATTGTGTTGTGAGTGCTCATGAATCGTCACGTCAGCGTTGGAGAAGAAAATAATGAAATAAATAATAAAAACATATTTTAATTTTTTTTGTCCATGGTTATGTTATGCTCATAAAACGAAAATGTGAAATCGTATACCTAAGTGTGTTAAATTAATGTCGCCATTAAAGCGGCACGCTGTACTTTGAATTGTTTATGTCCAAGGTTACAAAATAGCTGACAGACGGACTTATTAAAATTAAATCCAATTCTAATATTCCTTTAAAAATGAACCTACTTCTTCTGGACAAGATGTCCCAAGTATAGTAATAACCAGAATACATACCCAAACACAAACAAGCTCAAACCCATTAAGATCACCTTGTATATTTTACGTTAAAACAAGGTAAACGATAACGCGTCCTGTTTCAAAGTTTCCAGTGTGTTTGCATAAGAGTAAGAGTGCTACGCTATAAAGTGAAGTAATGGCCCTATTTCGTTTAATAGACTCTTCGTTAGTATGAGTATGTAGAAGTTTATCTTTACTAAGGTAATTTATGGTACGTCTACTACAGTACTAAAGTACCAGCTTGAAAACTGGCCAACTATTTTTGAGAAATAAAAAGTGGTTTTTAATGTTGGGCAACTTAGAACAAGACTATAGTACCTAGCTACTACTGGGTGGCGCAAAAGTAAAGACCCTATTTGGTTCAGCTATAACATTTTTTCTAAATTAGAAAACTAGATTTCGATTTTTTTAAATGTATATTTGTGCCATTAAATTTCGTACCATTAGGATTTAAAGATGATGTCTTTTAAATGGTGACCTCCAGAGTTGATACACATTTGAGCCCTATTTATGACATTTTGCATAACTTGCCGTAACACTTCCTGCGATATGTTCGTTATTTCTTGACGAATGTTTTCTTTTAGAGCTGCGAGAGTCTGTGGCTTGTTCACATACACCCGAGATTTCAAAAAACCCCAAAGAAAGAAGTCTGGACTGGTCAGATCGGGTGATCTTGCAGGCCAAGGCAAATCGCCAAAACGAGAGATAACTCGGCCTGGAAAAGCGTCCCTCACTAAGTCCATAGTGTCGCGCGCTGTGTGTGCCGTAGCGCCGTCTTGTTGAAACCAGATGTGCTCCAGCCCCAATTCGTCCAAACTGGGTATCAAAAACTCACGTAACATGGTTCTGTAGCGTTCTCGTTTGCGTGGCACGTCGCCTCGTTGATGTTTCTGGACACTCTTCCACATCTTCGCGCACAGCATCGATATTTTCAGCTGAACGGCCTGTTCTTGGTCTCCCAGACTTAGGTCTATCCAATGTTGAGCCAGTTGGTTCAAGGCGTGTGGCAAAGCGTCGAATTGTGCGACCAATCGGTGCCGGACGGTGGGGAAATCGTCGACGAAATTCACGTTGTGTTCTTATCACTGATGAATTATTCCGTAAGAACATTGACACAATTATTCCACGTTCTTGGGGAGTAAAACGGTCCATGTTTATTTTCAGTGTATTTTACATTTGTTCACTACACAATTTTCAACAACAGAATGACAGAAAATGTCATATAAAAAAAAAAAAGGTATTTTCTTTAGTGCCACTACTTTTGCGCCACCCAGTACAACTACAATGTTGATAAAAAGGTTTTTGAATGAGAGAAGAAAACGGAATGGTGTCAACCGCTGCAGCATACGGAGATGATATAAAAATAAACCCAATAATATTATCCTAATACATATTGAGAAGAATCAAATATTAACTCTTACAGAATTATCAAAACCAAGATACAAACCAAAAGCGAAACGTTTAAAAGCTTCTATTTGACAGCTAGTTTTATAAACCTATTTTAATTTTGAACGTTGTGGCATAAAAGAACAAAAGTTGTAATAAAAGCTATCCGTCGCTTTCTTTCAGTTTCATGTCGCGTTGGAAATATTCCTGTAAATATAATAAAAACTCGACAAAAGCGTTTGTTACCGAGCATCTTTTAAATAAGCAATTTTATCCCTAATGAACGCCGAACTTTTTGTGTGTTCGCTTATAAAAAAAGGCAGAATTTACAAAGAAATGTTTCGTTATATTATAATTTAGGTCAAATAAAATCCTTGACTTATATTAAAACTTGAGTTGAACCTACATGTAATATTTTAAATTTTGGACAATTCTAAAGATCAAGGCATAAAAAAACATGTCTACGCGGGAATACCACACGGCCGTAGCCAGCTCAGCCGTAGCAACGCGCGGAGCGTTGCAGTAGCCTAGAGCGGGCGTCTGCGGTACAACCGATTTTATTTTGGTATTGGTAAATTACGTATACGTAGGGAAGCTTGTGTCTGAGTAACAACAGCCGCACGGGTCTATCGATAAGGTTAAGCTACACTTGCCGCGGTTGGTCCGTGGATGGGTGACCATCTTTACATACCAAGACCCCTCCGTGCCTCGAAAAGCACGTTAAGCCGTTGGTCCCGGCTGGCATATGGATCTTTGACAGTCGTTACGTGTCCTCAAAAGCCCGAAAGTCTGACGACCAGTCATACCAAGGGGTTTCGTATTACCCAGTAACTAGGTTGTGGAGGTCAGATACGCAGTCGCTCCATGTAAAATACTGGTACTCAGATGCATCCCGTTAGACCAGAAGCCAACCCCAACATGGTTGAGAAAAGGCTAGGCAGATGATGATTGGTAAATTACGTATCTTTAATATATTTTCATTGATTAAAGATTATCGGTACTGTACAGTTAATTATTCATATGGTAATTGAATAATATTATTGTGTTCAAAGGTTCAAGATTAATTTTATGAATATTATGTTACTTTGAACGGAAGTGGTCTCGATTGTTTTATCGCCGCGTATCTACTCCATCAAAATGTTTATAGATCTACTACTGGGTGGCGCAAAAGTAAAGACCCTATTTGGTTCAGCTATAACATTTTTTCTAAATTAGAAAACTAGATTTAGATTTTTTTAAATGTATATTTGTGCCATTAAATTTCGTACCATTAGGATTTAAAGATGATGTCTTTTAAATGGTGACCTCCAGAGTTGATACACATTTGAGCCCTATTTATGACATTTTGCATAACTTGCCGTAACACTTCCTGCGATATGTTCGTTATTTCTTGACGAATGTTTTCTTTTAGAGCTGCGAGAGTCTGTGGCTTGTTCACATACACCCGAGATTTCAAAAAACCCCAAAGAAAGAAGTCTGGACTGGTCAGATCGGGTGATCTTGCAGGCCAAGGCAAATCGCCAAAACGAGAGATAACTCGGCCTGGAAAAGCGTCCCTCACTAAGTCCATAGTGTCGCGCGCTGTGTGTGCCGTAGCGCCGTCTTGTTGAAACCAGATGTGCTCCAGCCCCAATTCGTCCAAGCTGGGTATCAAAAACTCACGTAACATGGTTCTGTAGCGTTCTCCAGTGACAGTAATCGCATTGCCTCCAGCGTCTTCGAAAAAATAGGGTCCGATCACTCTGTCAACACAGATGCCACACCATACAGTAACTTTTAGTGGGTGTAGAGGTGTTTCTTGAATAATGCGCGGATTATCAGTGCCCCAGAACCGAGTATTCTGCTTATTGACATGCCCTGAGAGATGGAAATGCGCTTCGTCACTCATAACCAATTTTGAAGGAAAATCATCCTCTTCAAGGTTGAGGTTTATGACGCGCTGGCAGTAATCTAGACGAGCTCGGTGGTCAGCAGGCAGCAGCTGATGAGTCATTTGAGTTTTATACGGGAACATCTTTAAGTCTTTCACCAAAATACGCTGCAGGGTCCGTCTGGAAATGCCCAATTGCGTGGCACGTCGCCTCGTTGATGTTTCTGGACACTCTTCCACATCTTCGCGCACAGCATCGATATTTTCAGCTGAACGGCCTGTTCTTGGTCTCCCAGACTTAGGTCTATCCAATGTTGAGCCAGTTGCTTCAAGGCGTGTGGCAAAGCGTCGAATTGTGCGACCAATCGGTGCCGGACGGTGGGGAAATCGTCGACGAAATTCACGTTGTGTTCTTATCACTGATGAATTATTCCGTAAGAACATTGACACAATTATTCCACGTTCTTGGGGAGTAAAACGGTCCATGTTTATTTTCAGTGTATTTTACATTTGTTCACTACACAATTTTCAACAACAGAATGACAGAAAATGTCATATAAAAAAAAAAAAAGTATTTTCTTTAGTGCCAGTACTTTTGCGCCACCCAGTATAAATAAGCGAATCTTAACATAGTAGATCAAATATAAACACAGGGCTAATTTTGAGTTTCTTGGAAAAGCTGAGGCACTTTTGAAACTTTTGATTACTAAAACAGGGTGCTTAACGTACAAAGTTCTCTAAATAAACCAACCACCATAATCAGGAAGTCAATGATAATGTCTAAAGTATTCAAATGTTACGTTAATTGGAGTTATAAAAATATCTGCGCCAAATTGTTGTCATTTGGCGTCGTGCCAAAAGCTTGGCAAAGTCGGCCAGATGCGGATGCTAATTTTTATTCAAAGTAACAAGCCTCTGATTACACACAGTCTAGACAGTAAGCAAACGCTTTAAACGCGTTGAGGTTCTTAAATGATATGTTAATATTTTGTTTATTTTTTCATATAGCTATGGTGGCCCAGTGACAACGCGTTGTAGGTCGTAGATTCGATCCCAGACAGGCGCTTTACTTTGTGTAAATTATTTATCACCACTGCTTCCAAAACGGTAAAGGAAAACACCATGAAGGAACCGACATGTTCTAGAACAAAAAAATAGAAGACATGTGACATCTACCAACCCGCACTGGACCCGCGTGGTGGATTCCAGCCCATTCCCTCTGATTATGGCTGATTATGCTGTGTCCTCTGCTAAGTCTGTGCGCAAACAGCCAGACAGACAGACTCCACTTAGACTATGAAAACGCTGATGGTGCGCATAGTTGTAACAAACTGAAGGAACTGTATTTTTAAGGATGTTCCTTTTCAAATCTCGGTTTTAATCTGTATAAAATACCTCGGATTCACCTAAATTTTTGTCAAGTTTCTGAACGAATTGTCGCTGGAATGAGACTGCAACTGGAATCCTAACGTTCTAATTAGGGAAAAACTGAATTCTGAAGGCCAATTCTCGTAATTTAAAATGTTCAAAATCTAGTCGCAGTCTCATCTCGGCGACAAACAAATGTCAAAAATTTGTGAAAATGTAGGGAAATTAGAGCTATTTTTGACAGATCGACACTGAGATCAGACTGTGAAACGTTAAAAAATTACGAGAATTACCCCTCTGATCTACTTACAACACACAAAACAGTAACATTTAACGCTTTTAACTCTATAATCAAAACAATTTTATTGGGCTTATGGTTTAAAGAGATAATCCCGGCTTGACTTAACAGTCAACCTTGTAAGTCACGGCTTCCGATGATTTTCCGCACGTGCCGCCTCGAGCCCAGGTAGAAACGTCTCATGCGCATATAATTTTACTGGCACTTACATAATCCCTTTAAACCGGATCGTTGGGCGTTACATACAGGTTGGGCGTATTGTGCTGATGCATGTATATATAACGAGCTTTGTAACTAAGAGATAAGTACATTTTTATTATAACATCACGACTGCAATTCCCGAAGGTATTGGCAGATGTGTAACTATTGTAATTTATTTATTTAATAGGTACTCCAAGCACATACATCTAAAGAGGCAGACGTAATGCCATAGGTATTTTCTTTTTTTTCAGTCAACCTTCGGGTGATGCATAGACAAACAGTGCAATTATGAAAATTGAGGAATCAGTATTTGAATTATTATAAAGGTAAACCTATTAAAACTATAAATATAATATATACTTAATTATAAAAACATATAAATACGAGCACAAAAAAATAAACATTAATATAATGAATATACTAAAACGAAATAAGACAAACAATGATTACCGTTGTGAAATATGAGCACAAATAAATAAATATTAATACATGAATACACTAAAACGAAATAAGACAAAGAATGATTTCCGTTGTGAAATAATTATGAGCACAAATAAATAAACATTAATACTGTATGAATATACTAAAACGAAATAAGACGAACAATGATTACCGTTGTGAAATATGAGCACAAATAAATAAACATTAATACATGAATATACTAAAACGAAATAAGACAAACAATGATTACCGTTGTGAATTAGGAGCACAAATAAATAAACATTAATACTGTATGAATATACTAAAACGAAATAAGACGAACAATGATTACCGTTGTGAATTATGAGCACAAATAAATAAACATTAATACATGAATAATTATACTAAAACGAAATAAGACAAACAATGATTACCGTTGTGGTGATTCCAACATTCCGCCAGTTAGGTTTAAGTCTCATGTAATAGGGGGCGAGCCTTTAACATGTAATAGGGGGCGAGCCTTTTGCCAGCGCCCGGGCACAAATCTAGACTGCGGGCTGCTAAGCAGAAATTCCTGATGGGAAAACCCAACAACACTTTGCCCGACCTTGATATAGCACCCAGGACCTCATGCTCAGCAGTAGCGCTTGCAACCATTGGAACAATGAGGCAGTCAAACTCGAGATAAGTACCTAATTAGTTATTAATATTATACTGTAAGGTGTTCTGTAACATTTTAATATTAAGATAAGGTTGAATGTTATCACCATCTGCCTAGCCTTTTCCTAACTATGTTGGGGTCGGCTTCCAGTCTAACCGGATGCAGCTGAATACCAGTATTTTACATGGAGCGACTGCCTATCTGACCTCCCAGGTAAGGTAAGGTTGATGTTATGTGATAGTGAATTATATATATGTAACATTATATAAGCTAACATTTAAAATAATAATATGTACATGTGAAAAAATAAGCAAAAGAACCGTAGGGCATTAGAGAATTCGTCCGCTGTCAACAGGAACAGTGTCCAAAAGGCTGGCAGCATTGCCGCGTTGTATGGCGATGCTAATTCTTTGGCCAAGAAATACGTGAAGAGTCGACTAACCGCTTGGCAATATCTCGAAAACCAAGTGGGCACTCGGACCCCATGGCCCTAGTGTTTCAACCCCTAACGGCTCGAACATTTATCACCCAATCAGGTTGGAATATTTTCGCCGTTTGAGGTTTTCTTTACCATCAGCCGCTCCAGCACAGCCCACCATGCTAGGAATCTGGGAAGGTGTTCTTGGCTATACGCCTTATCACAATATTCAGTCCAGATAAATTATACCTGCTTAAAGAAAAGTAAGACCAGACTTACTCGTCCCTATTCTAAAAATATAATTTAAATTCTATTTTCCAAGATGATGAATGGATCGCATGTTTCCTCCATACACATTAAATTTTCGCTTTGAATTGAACACGAGACGAGACTTAGGTTCTCTTCAGAAAGATGCTCAGTTGGTCTAAATTTTCTAATAAGAATTTCCAGAGGAACATTTGTTACAATGTAGGTTAAAAGAGCAAACGTGAAGTGTTTTACACACTTCATTTTGAACATGCAATCAGCATCTGCATTCTGCTGTATGCAGATGCTGGTTGTATGTTCAAAATGAAGTCTGTGAAATTTTGACTTTAGTTATAAAGGTAACTTGAATCGCGGTTGAAAATTGGGAAAGGCCAGCAAAAAATGTACGATAGGTAAAATCGAGTTATTTCAGCAGTAATCATTTTGTTTTCGCCGAGTTATTTAGTAAGTACAGCTTTTCTTCTTGGTTGATTTTTGATTGAGTCTCTTCTGAACTTTGTTAATTTTCCGTCAGGAATTCGGAACGTTGGTATCATAAATTTTAATATACATAACGCAAATTTATCTTTTCCAGAGTCTGTAAAATTGATACATTTGTATAAAATTGTAACATTGTGTTCGAAGGTTCGCGGAAAGATGAGGCAACTCGAGCAGAATTCAATTTTTAATTTTTACTTCGTTCCCCTGAATCCAATTTAGCTTTGGATTCCAAATACCACAATTTCCACTTATACCTTCATATTTACTTTTTGCTTTTACAAAGTCGATCGTTCCTTTCTTGGAACTCAAGAAATCCAGTTATGAAACGGGCGCTAATCGAACTGTATATCTCGTTCGATTCCCGGGTCAAAAGATCTGGAGAAACGGTTGGCCTAGATTGTTGGACCACAGGTGGGTATTTATAGAATTATTCTCAGGTATATTTTATTTGGTGTCCCCTTGTTTCGCAGGCAAAAGTTTCATAGAATTTCTTTTCCCAGAAAATGTTTCATATAATATTTGGTCCTTGTATTTTAATTTCAAATATTATTGTTTCAAAGACTATTTACTTGAATGAAACATATTTCACAGAAACGTAATTCAATGAATTTGTAATTACATTTTTTGGTTTAACAATCTTATCAAACAGTAGAATTATTTTTTAACGAATATTGTTCGGTGTATTTTTCCATGGTGTTTTATTTCAACAAAAATGTATTAAAATAGACGTTATGCTATCCATAATTTGAATTAAAATATTGTCTTAAAAAGTCAATATGTTGTGCTACAAAAGTTAATGTCAGAAACGAATCGCTGCAAAACCGACTCCACGTAGTCTTGTCTGCCCTACTGTGTTATTTAGATCCGCGTAGGCGTGGAGGGGCGAGGCGGCCCGCGAGCTGAGGAGCAGGTGGTGAACGTGAATACCATCTGCGACGATAAGCTCGCGTGGGACCGCCGGGGCCCCGCAGCGCCGAAGCCGTGACAGAAACTATGCCTGCTGCATGTTGCATGCTCAACCAGTAGATTTGGTTAGAACTGAGACCCCCAACAGAAATTACCTCAGCCAGAGTATACAATACGTATAATAATTTTAGCAACGGTATGAATTGAAACGTTTAGAAACTGTCACTTGATAAAATGTTATTCTTGGTAATAATTTTTATATTAAATCAACAATACAAGGATAAAGAATATTTGATTTAATATTCTATGATATGATTATTGTAATTAAACATTAAACTTTATGTGAAACAAAAATCAATGATTTAAAAATCTTCAAAGTAAGTATTTTGCGTATTGATTATTCTATGAAACGAAAATATGAGAAAAATTGTATGTGAAACGAAATTCTATAAAACTATTAGCTGTAAAACAACGTACAACCATTTTATTTAAACTTTAAAGACACTTTGCGGTAAAATATGAGTTCTTTTAATGTGCCTAAGGACATATTTTGATAGGAGCATCCTTCAATTTTTATTTTTAATAATCTTCTGAACTGAGACGATGACAGATCATCATAATCAGCCTTTATTGTTCCCACTGCTGGGACACAGGCCTCCTCTCTTTGAGAGGGAGTGGGCTAAAATTGTTTTGTTCATCATTCGTGCCCGGTTGGAATATTTTCCCCAAACAGTTAAAAATACAACGGAAAACGTTTCAAAAGATACACGTGGCTTTATCTAATTTACCAGCGAGGCAATAAGGCCCTATAGGTGAATTACCTTAGAGGAATCAGCGATGCGGTCGCAACTTGAGGCGAATTCTTATGTTTAGACTAGGCTGTTATAGCCTGAATACAAATGAATGAAATGTATGTTCTGAAAAGATGATCAGTGTCGTTTTTATTTTCACATACTTTATGTTCATTTGTATTCAGTTCATGTTCATTTGTATTTAGTTTCATATTCAGTCCATTCTTCTTTGGAATGCGCTTCTTCTTGATATCAGAAATTGCAGAGTAATTTTCGAAACAAATAGCGTAGAGTCATCTCAACACCTCTGTTACGGACGCCGAGCTCGCCATAAAGTTCTAATAATATTGTTAAAATACGTAGAATAAGGTGTACTTGTTAGTATTAAAATTGTATGAATACGTTAGGTTAAGAAATGATTGTAACTGGTCGCGGAGTCTCGCCTCCGACAAGTCGAGACAAGTCGAAACCTGTCGGAGTCCCGACACGGACCAGAATATCTGGATTGGTGGGTCGCCAAGTATTTTTGTAAATTAGACAGTAGTGTACACACTACTTGCGCCCACGTACCGGGACATATTAAAGGGCACTTTATCCAGCATTTTGTTCATTGTTCATCGTTCGTTCGCTGTACGCTGTTATCCTGGAAAATAAATACGAAGATCACACTGGAGTTTCAATTAAGAAGAACCTTATACAGTCCACACACACCGATACAGTCCGACCAATACAGTCTGGTCCTCCGAAGCCGCATCAAGAAAGAAGAATCTGCGACTTGGAAGAACGAGTTATTTGCAAGTTTGAACCAGTAACAACTTACCTGCACGTCTCTGCTGTATATTTCTGCTGTGTCACCGTGCGCCGTCAACCGAACGCGATGGTAGTCACCCGTAGTCAAAGTGACTTAGCAGAAATGGAAGAACAACGACGAGCCCTAGAACAAAGGGACGCAGAGCTACTAACATCGGTACGTCGCAGGGAAGCGGAACGAATAGAACGAGAGCGACTACGACGACTATCGCTTGATCCACCGGCGTCGCCTCGAGTCGAAAGTATGGGCGGACCTACTACCGCCGCAGACATCGCTACAGCGGGACCATCGTCAGAACAACGACGTATAAGATCGCCGCCGCGATCAGTGAGATCAACAACAAGTGCGACTACGCGGCTACGACTGGCCGAGCTTGAGGCGGCCGAGAAACTAGCAGCCATTCGACGAAAGGAGCTGGAAATTGAAGCAAATCTGGTGAAGAAGAGATTGGCTGCCGAGGTCTCCGTGATCCAGGATGACCAGGAAAGCGCCCATGAAGATTTACTTCAAGAGGAATACCAGCACCAGAAGGTGGATCAATGGCTGCGCACCCACCCCATCAGTACACGGGGGGAGGGGGACGCAAATGCAGAAGCCAAAGAAAACCCGAAACAGCAACGCTTTGATGTGCCACGAGGAAGGTCGCCGACGCCAACGAGAGCCAGAAACAGCATTGACCAATTAGCTGCGACCCTGGAGAAGATGGCCAGACCACGACTTCGACACACAGATCTACCGACTTTCTCTGGCGCAACCAGTGAGTGGTTACCATTCAAGGCATCCTACTACGACACGACCAATATGTCCAACGTGTCACCGGCAGAGAACCTCCAGCGACTTAGAAGTTGCCTCAAAGGCGAAGCACGAGAAACAGTAGCGGCTCTTCTGCACGCGGCCACAGAACCGGATGCTGTCATGAAGACGTTGGAGCAGTGCTTTGGCCGACCAGAGGTGATCATAGACAAAGCGCTGGACGACCTGAAGAAGATGCCAAAACCTAGTGCTTCAGCCAGTGACCTAAATAGTTTCGCGATCAAGATTCAAAATACAATATGTGTGCTGAAGACAATCGACCGCAAGGGGTACCTCTATAATCCCTTGCTAACCCGGGAAGTGCTTGACAAATTAAGTCCCCATCTCCGATCCCGATGGTGCGACTTTCCCTGTGACAACGAAGGGACAGCAGAGCCAGAAATAGTGACGCTATCTCGCTTCTTAATGCGTGAAGCGGATAGGGCGTTACGATACACATACGCCCCAACGACGAGCGCCGCGACCGCACCACACAAGAAGGAGACCAGGCCTGCCATAACCCTGAAGAAGAAGCCCAACACAGTGTACGCCACGGTTGAAGGGACCGAGGAAGATCAGTGCCCCAGTTGCAAGCAAAGCCACATATTGACCCAGTGCTCGAAATATAAGGCAATGACCGTGGACCAGCGCTGGGAACTAGTGAAGGAGCATAAGATATGCTTCAAGTGCGCCCAGAAGAAACACAGGCGCATCATGTGCAAGGCGAAACCGTGCGGTGTGAACCAGTGCCGCCGGCCTCACCATGCTACGATGCATCAAGAAAGAAATGAGTCGCCCGAAATAAAGTCAGCGACTGAACATAAGTCTGAAGAACCAACAAAGGAGGAGGCAGTCATGTCGGTGGCTACCCTAACAGCCGCCGGCCCGAAGACTGTCCTTCTTAAAATGTGCCCCGTGATCATCACAGGTCCACGGGGGGAGATAAAGACTCACGCACTCTTCGACGAAGGAGCCACCATCACCCTCATTGACGAAGACCTGGCGGCGAGCATCGGGGCCGAAGGGATGTCACAACCATTGCACATCCATGGGGTAAACATGTCATCGCGAGAGCAAGACAGCAAGATCGTCACGGTGCAAGTGAGAGGAATCAGCAATGATAGCGCATCACACAAGCTTCGGGCAAGAACAATGAAGAACCTGAGGCTTCACCAGCAGTCAATTCCTGACTCTCTGCTGGAATATGAGCACCTACGTGACCTCCCAACAAACGAGGTGTGTTACGAACCAACACGCCCCGGACTCCTAGTGGGGACAGATCACTGGGAATGCATCGTGTCAAGAGAACTCCGAGTCGGCGGCCCCAATCAGCCAGCTGCATCCCTAACGCAGCTTGGCTGGGTAGTGCACGGGACCACACCACGAAACATCATCATGAGCCAAGACAACGTGCTGCATCTCTATGAGAGCGAGGAGCAGCAACACGACCACCAGCGGCTTCACGACTTAGTGGAGGATTCTGTGGAGAGGCACCAACCGAACAGAGCCCCCACGCCACTACAAGATGACGAGCATGATCTTCGGCGCAGCCAGTTCTCCATACATGGCACATTATGTCCGTGATTACAATGCAGACATACATTGACGCGCTTGACGGACAAGAGTACCCACGCGCGCTAGAGGCCATAAAGAACAGCCACTACATGGATGACCTGGTAGCAAGTTACGACGACCAGGAAGAAGCCCAGAAGGCAGTACAAGAAGTAAGACAGGTGCACGCGGTCGCCGGGTTTACTCTGCGTGGATGGAGCACGAATCATGAAACAGTGCTACGCGACGTACCCCGAGAGCTGCATGCCACCACACCCACGCAACTGGGGGGAGAGAAGCCCGCGAGCAAAATACTCGGGCTGTACTGGAGCGCCGAACGGGACGAGCTCGGATTCAACACCTCTATGAACCGAGTCCCCGCCCCGGTACGAGAACGGAAGCGCGCACCGACAAAGAGGGAAGCACTCAGCGCGGTGATGTCCATTTACGACCCTCTAGGACTGCTGAGCCACTTCACAATACGAGCAAAGATCATACTGCAAAGTTTGTGGCGCCTCCAAATGACGTGGGACGAAGAAATACCAGCAGAAGAGAACGAGCTCTTCGCATCGTGGTTGGCACACCTGAACGAGATAGCCAAACTCCGACTGCCACGCTGCTACACAACGAAGAAGTACGACCACATCGACCTCCACGTGCTATGTGACGCCAGCGAACAGGCCTATGCGACCGTGGCCTACTGGAGGATCACAGGCAGCGACGGGAGTGTCACCGTAGTATTGGCGGCGGCCAAAGCCAAAGTAGCGCCACGACAAGCGCAGACCATACCTCGGCTCGAACTGCAAGGAGCTGTCATAGGGGCGAGACTCGCTGACACCCTCCGAAAGGAACATCGCATTGAGGTCAGCAGAACGGTGTACTGGACAGACTCTTCCACTGTCGTGCACTGGATAAAACACGACATGCGACGATACACGCCATTCGTCGCGCATCGACTGGGAGAGATCGCCGAGCTCACCTCGAAGGAAGAATGGCGATGGCTGCCAACGGAACATAACGTAGCGGACGACGCAACGAGGCTCAATGACGCTCCGCTGAACGCAACGGATCGATGGTTCCAGGGGCCGGCCTTCCTATACCAACCGGAAGAGCAATGGCCCAAGATGTCAACGCGAGTGGAAGAAGACGACGAGGTACTGCATACCAGGGAAGAACCGGGACGAGACAGCTGGCTACCAGACCCTGCCCGCTTCTCGAAATATGAAGTCCTGGTAAGGGCCACTGCACGAGCGCTCGCCTTCATTGACATCTGCCGACGTAAGGCGACCAATATGGAGCATCGACACATTGAGCGTGCCGAGAGTGAGCTAATACGACACGCGCAAGAAGACAGCTTCAAGGAAGAACTGAAAAGGATCAAGTCTGCTCACCCCTTAACAAAGTCAAGCAGGCTGTACCGACTAGATCCTATATTAGAGGAGGGACTCTTGAAGGTGCGAGGACGGATCGAGGCTTCCTCAGCACCCACCGAGACGAAGCGGCCCGTCATCCTAGACGGCCGCCACCCATTGACCAAGCTCATCGTGCTTCGGGAACACTGCGCTGCGGGGCACGCCAACAGGGAGCGTGTAACGAACGACTTGTAGGCAGCGCTATTGGGTCATTCACCTACGACCCACCGTTCGCACGATAGAGCGGAACTGCGCCTTCTGCAAGAGACTGAGGGGAACGCCCAAGACGCCGGCCACAGGAGACCTGCCGCACGCCCGCCTGGACCCTTTCCACCGCCCGTTCACTAACTGCGGGGTGGATTATTTTGGACCCATGATGGTCAAGGTGGGCCGCCGTTGAGAAAAGAGGTGGGGCGCCTTATTCACATGTCTCACCTCCCGCGCCGTGCACATTGAGCTCGTCGCATCCCTTTCAACGGACTCTGCAATAATGGCATTAAGAAGAATGGCTGCACGTAGAGGTTGGCCGCGGCTCATATACTCAGACAACGCGACCAACTTCCGAGGGGCTGATCAGGAGCTCCGCGCCGCCTATGCAGAATGGTTACCCGCCCTGAGCAACGAGGGGCTGTATCATCGTACGGAGTGGCGGTTTATACCTCCTGGCGCGCCCAATCAAGGCGGTGCGTGGGAAAGAATGGTGCGCTCCGTCAAGGCGGCCCTCAAGGTCACCCTGCAAGAAAAGGCACCCGCTGAAGAAGTCCTCCGCACGCTCCTCACCGAAGCAGAGTTCTCCATCAACGCACGACCCTTGACCCACGTCAGCGTGGACCCGAACGATCCCGAGGCCCTGACCCCTAACCACTTCCTGTTGGGGTCTTCAAACGGCCTGCCTACGACGGGGCCGTGCAAAGAGGACGACCGACGAACATGGCGAGCTAGCCAAGCGCTCGCCGACCACTTTTGGCGGCGCTGGCTACGAGAGTATCTGCCCACATTAGTGCCCCGCGGTGAACCAAAGAACGACGCGAGACCGCTACAAACTGGCGACATTGTTCTGGTGGTCGACAATACGCTGCCCCGGAACACCTGGCCGATGGGGATCGTGGAGCGTACGCACCCTGCAGCTGACGGCAGCGTTCGTGTGGCGGAGATACGGACCAGAACCGGGATCTTCCGACGTCCGGTGAGCAAACTCGTCGTCCTGGAAAAGAAAGAAGAGGCTTCGCGAGCTACGCCGGGGGGAGAAATGTTACGGACGCCGAGCTCGCCATAAAGTTCTAATAATATTGTTAAAATACGTAGAATAAGGTGTACTTGTTAGTATTAAAATTGTATGAATACGTTAGGTTAAGAAATGATTGTAACTGGTCGCGGAGTCTCGCCTCCGACAAGTCGAGACAAGTCGAAACCTGTCGGAGTCCCGACACGGACCAGAATATCTGGATTGGTGGGTCGCCAAGTATTTTTGTAAATTAGACAGTAGTGTACACACTACTTGCGCCCACGTGCCGGGACATATTAAAGGGCACTTTATCCAGCATTTTGTTCATTGTTCATCGTTCGTTCGCTGCACGCTGTTATCCTGGAAAATAAATACGAAGATCACACTGGAGTTTCAATTAAGAAGAACCTTATACAGTCCACACACACCGATACAGTCCGACCAATACAACCTCCCTTGATTTTGTTTATTATTATATATAGTATAAGTATATATTATAGTAATAGTATGTATGTGGATATAACCTATTTATGTATTTGTGTACCTAGATTTAAGAGTTTTTTTAAAATTATTTTTCCTCTCATTCAAAGCACCTGCCATCTAATCTCTTCACCAACCTTGGTTGACTGGTAGAGTATGCCTAAGGCATTAAGTCATAGCCACATAGTATGTATGTATTTATGTATCTATAATTTTGGATATGTATATATTTGTGTATCTATTTTAGTGTATTGTATATATAATATTTGAACCAACGACAGTTCAATTTTTTGTTTCGGAAAATCACTGTCCATTCTAAGGTTGCCTAGAAGAGATCGCAGTAATGCGATACGGCCGCCCATTGTAGCGTATTTTGTAGTATTTTATGTATATTTTATGCTATGTATTTTTGTGGTGTACAATAAAGTATATAAATAAATAAATAAGTCCGCCTTTGTACCTTTTTGTGCGAAAAGTTTAAATAAATAAATTTGTAAATAGACTTGTCTGTTATACAGGGCAAAATGCTATCTGACCCAATCCGATAGTATCGCTTAGCATAATCAGCCAAAAATATTGCTTCTATAAATACCGGGACACAAGCCTCCTCTCTTCGAGAGTTCGAGTGTCACTTCCCTGAAATTGAATCTCGTAAGAATCAATTTCGGGGAAGTTATGAGAAAACGTCAAACTAAAATAAAGTGTTGATTTGTAACAAAAAGGTTTGGTTTATCTTTTCAAGTATTCAAACAATACCATTACCTACTTTGATTTATCAAATTCTACAAAAATCGAATGATGCACTTTAAACGTTCATCAATATCGTTTCACATCAACCTTACGTATTTTTCGCAATTTCTTATTCATTGTTTCGGGTTTGACCATCCCACTTGGATGATTCACCATGCATGTATATTAGGTACAATTTAGAAGTCCTTACTGATGCAATTTCCACACTAGGAAATGCCTCTAAAACCTCATTCTCGTTAGCTGCACAAACGACGTCACGTCTTGATGCAATTTGACACATTCATCTTCATAACTGCTACAATTTGTACTATTTTCAAGCTATACTAGAACTATGTAGCTCATGCCGTTCTGACGTGTAAATCTTCATCGTTATCTCTTGCTGCATTTGCAAAATAAAACCAGACATTTTTCTTAGAGTTGTAATAAACTCGATAATATTTTATTCTATCTTGTTATCCTAGGTCAACTTACTTTCCACGCCTCAGCTCCGCTTTTTTTTTTAGAAGCCTTTATTACAGTTATCCGTAAATAACCATAAATAAATAACAAGATAGCAGTCTCTATTTTCATCTTTTACAGAAAAAAGCCAAATAGGTGGTGTTGATTTTTTCTGAGCAAGCTTTTGGTAGAATCTTTGTAAATAAAGATGTGATACACGATCCACTTTTGGAATAAATACAAAGGATTTCTTACAGGCTTCAAGGACAAAGGGCTTAACTGATCAACAGTTTGAGAAGGTTGTACGGCGGCGGTTGGAAAGGTTTATTCACGACATTTGTTGATGCCAGGATTATATGGAACGGTTGGTATTCCTTCGTTGGAATTTGCGATAAGAATGTTTGCCTTTGAATATACTGATACAGATTTTAAGGGATAACTTTTTTACTTTTATGTAATAAAATAATGAAAATTTATAAGATACTCAATGGAATGTTTTTCGTGACATCAGCAATTCGTTGCAATGAAAAATATGGCTCTAGATTTATTGCTTTGCAAATATAAAAAAAAGATTTATCTTTTTTAGTTTCAACCTTAAACAAAACAGTTTTTGTAACTTTTCCACAACTATTTCTACTACAAATCACTCTCCGTCTGTCTGGTCTCTCACTCAAGTTCAAGCTGTCAGTTTCAGTCTAGTCAGACACATGGTTGTGATTACCACCTAATCTCCTCACCAAATATCCTCTAAATCTTAACAAACTCCAAAGTAAACTGAAAAATAAAACGTACCAATGTATATCTTTCTTAACTCGGCCCAAAGCTCATTAGGGATCACTTTAGATAGTCCCAACGATTACCAGACGATTCAAGAAGTTCCGACGTCCCTGTATTTGTAAATAAAAAATACAGGCCTAATACGACCGCCTCAAAACTCGGCCAAAGAGTATTAGTGGGTACTTGCAATGTTTTTACGTGGAACATTTTGTGTAAGTAGGGTTACCAAGTACGGTAGAAAACACGCAATCTTTAGTTTTTTTTTTTTTTGGTCTAGAAACGTAATAGGTCTGGAAAGAGAAGCTAAGGTTATTTTAGTTCTTTGCGATCTTCGTTGATCGAAAGAAAACAGTTTTTGTTCCAAGTTTAACTTGTTCGGCCCGTCTTTGGTTGAGTGAAATGAAAAGAAAAAAAAAATAAGATACAAACAAAACGCACATTACAAAAAAAGACAAAATATACACATACAAAGTAGTCAAAAGCCTCGTACTCAAGCATATAAAAAGTTGTCAATTTTGTCCATTGCTTGATGTCAGGAGCCAAAGACAACACATCAATTATTGACATTGACAATACAAATTAATTTGTGATGCGCCCGCGACACTGGCAGATGACAGCTAACAAAAGCAATCCGACTGTATTTATTAAGTTTTTAATATTTTTCTCACTTCGTGTAGTTTACGTATTCTGGTATTTATATCAGAATAAACTAGATTAATTGACTAGATAGAGAAAGTGGTGATTTCGAGTGACAAGTAAGCTTCGCCCATAATAATAATGTGAACAATGTGATCATACTACCATTTTGCGTTATTTATACTGTGACACTTAACATTGAACCTGCCTAAACCGATTTATCCGTAACATCCCTTTATGCCTTAACAAATAATCTAGATTTTCATAAATAAGGAATGTTCCCTCAAACAGCATAGTCAGAGAACATTCCAAACCAAATACCCATTTCATTTGGAAGGTCTTTTAGTCATCTTATGGCCAATTCTCGTAATTAAAAACATTCAAAATCTAGTCGCAATCTCATCTCAGCGACAATCAATGTCAAAAACCTGTCAAAATTGTAGGTAAATTAGAGATATTTTTGACAGATTGAGACTGAGATTAGACTGCGAACGTTCCTAAAAAAACGGGAATTGCCCCTCTGGTATTCGCAAGACTATGGTCACCCGACCCAGGAAATGTTTTTACGGCAGTGCCAGTTGTCTTGTGGCTAATATGTTTTATTTCTCGCAACGAGGCTGGGTAATAAAATCTTGGTTACTTTAGAAATGCTTGGATTTTTGTAAGGAGAAATGCGTTAGCGGAATGAAAAAACTTTTTCTAAAAGTCTGAAATAAAATAGTGGGTGTTTGGTACCTGATCTTAGAAAAAAAGAAGTGAGGCTCAAACGTGCAAATTTTATGAAATCTTTCTACTGCTATTTTTTGTAAAAATATAATAAATGTGCTCGCATTTTCTACACAAAGAGTTAAAATTTATGTGTTTGTATGTAGGGGGTAACCTTCGTAACGACTGATCCGTTACCGAAAATTCTGTAAATAATGTGAAGGTACAGTATTGCAGAGTGTAAAGGATAAATATATTTTATGTAATACAAGAAATTTCACTTTGACGAAATTGCCGGCTGAAGCTAGTTTTGAGATAAAAAAATTCTGCAAGTAGTAACTAATGCTTATGCGAATCCCGCACCCCCGGCCGTAGGCAGAGGTGGAACACCGCGGTGGTTTTAGCCGGTAAGAGTCCGGCATACCCCTCCGTGACCCCCACGATGGAGGAAGTCCATGATGATTTCCATCGCGAAACCAAAAAAATAAAGTAGTAACTATCACAAACATATGTCAAACCTTTCAACTGAGAAAACGAATGGTTTTTCTGATTTTTTCCCTATTGATATAACACACGGTATCTTTCGGTGGAAACGCTGTTCAATCCTTTTTCAAATTAAATCAGACGGTTATCATAAAGGACCCTTTTACCAAAAAAGGATTACTTACAAGAGATTGTGATTTCGAAGAAAGCAATCGTATCATAAACGAATGGTGAAAATAAATGCGAATCATATACCTACTATAAACTTTTTGTATACCGGACTCTAAAGAAAATTGCCTAAAAATTGATACACGATTCAACCAAACTCATCCACTAGTTCAAAGGTACAAACATGGCTGCTGGAATAGCCGATCTTGAGTGATTCACTTTCATTTATTCAATTTAATTCATAACTTTTATATTGGATAAAACATTCACATTAGTAATCCGCAAATACGTTTAGATACTTTTACTATTTATTTTTACAGGGTTCAATGCGGTTCAAGGGGTATTGTGTTACCCAATTACTAGGTTGTGGAAGTCAGATAGGCGACTGCCTATCTGACTTCCACAACCTAGTAATTGGTATTCCATATACTGGTACACAACGGCATATACTGGTATTCAGCTGCATCTAGTTACACAGAAAGCCGACACCAACTTAGTTGGAAAAAGGTTAGGCAGATTGATGGGTTCGATTCGGTTTCTTCATCCAAATTCAAAAGAAAAAGTGAACTATGTAATATATATTAACAGTACAACGGCTTCAGGGAAAGATCCCTGAATTCCGAAATGAAGTAATAATAGCTCCTACAATAGAAGAAATAATTATGTAATGGATACAGAAAAGATGTTAGTAATTACGGCCCTTCATGTTATTTCGGATAGTTTCGTAATTGTTTCTGTATCTCTGACATCCCGAAATGTTTATTTTCTGGTTCGGAAAAAGGTTTTTGTTCAATGAACGTTGTTGCTGGCGTTGTTTTGTGAAAATTACTTGGAAAGAAATATAATTTAGGTTAGTAGGTTGTATTCGGAATTGTCTTCATAATCAAAACTAGCTAAACAAGCTAAGCACACATAATCTCCGGGAAAGGAATAAGTAGGAAATTCTGAATATTTGAGAACCATTAATTATTCGAGCACAATGAAGCTAAAATTATTTTCCTCATACTAACCCTTCATCTTTAACAATGAGGGTTATTTCACATCATTAGGCTTCATGAAATATTCATCGGTATTATGTTTGAAGACCCAAAATCATCAGGAAATCGCGACACCCATTGAATAGTACCAAAATAATCGTAGTCACAAGAAGAAATCAACTGCGCAGGAAGTGAAAAGGCCATCGAAACTCGATTTACATAACAAACATGCGGTAACGACTGAGATCAAGACCCTACTATAGAAATGAAATTGGAACAAAGCGAAGAAAACCTGTTTTGATTTCCATTAATCATAACATAATATTATCTATACATCATTAATAATATTATGTTCAAAATAAATATTAATAATTAATAAATACCATTAT
The DNA here is from genome assembly GCA_949629185.1 of Apamea crenata. Lineage (NCBI taxonomy): Eukaryota > Metazoa > Arthropoda > Insecta > Lepidoptera > Noctuidae > Apamea > Apamea crenata. The sequence goes on from OX451373.1 coordinate 11,712,445, forward strand.
GTGAGAAATATGTAGTACATACTGTATCCAAATATCTAATGTATGCTTTGAAATAATCATGATTCTGAAGCTTTTATCGTAGATGAAATGACAGTTTGAATATTGATGAGAAAACCCAAGCCCCTTAACAGAAGCAAACTTGGTGGTGGTTGGTTGAGGAAAATAATTATAATGAAGCATAAAAAGGTATTAGTAGCATGGATAAGGAAGTGACATTCACCCACAGCGTTGATAATAACAGCAAAGATGCTACTTAAGTTATAAAGTTCAGTTTAAAATGATGAAACTTTATTCTTTCAAATAGTTTTCACAGTTTGAGGTTATATTTCGTTTTCATTGATCTACTTTTCTTTAGTACTCCAATCTTAGATGAGATTTATTAGGTAAATTTGTCTGCGCTGTATCTCAGACATTATCGTAGATTGAGTATTACAATGTCGGTATATTTATCATTTAAGCAAAGACAGATGATTGCTTTGGGAAAACTTTCGATTAGTTATGAACTCTCTTTTTCCTGGTAAGTATTAGTTATTGTTAACCGCAGCCTCTGAAATATTGCTTCTTAGCCCACAATAATAATATGTAACATAATTTTATTTTGTATTCCTGTACTGAAATTCCTGCTGACCTTTTCTGTAAAAATCTCATCATGAAAACTTGGCTCAAGTGAGTTTGAAGTTAGCTGTCAATAATGTAAATTTTTAGCATCAGGTGGAATGACAGTTCCCCTTAAGCTCACTTAACAATCTCACCGTGAAAACTAAGGTGACTTGAGCTGTCAATAGTGTCAATTTGTAGCATCTGGTGAAAGGACAGCTCACTTCAAGCTCACTTTTCCTTAGTTTTCACGGTGAGATTTTTACAGAATAGATATTCTGCTCTGCTTTAAAAGTAGCCATCTACTTGCTTAACAAAATTACAGGCTTTGATATTTATTTGAATTTAATTTTGTTATTGTGTTAAGTGAAAATGTTAACTTAAATTCGTGTTACAATGGTAAGTCAAGATAGCAACAAGGCACAGATAAAGCGTATCGCGCTATGCGTATCGCAAAATACGGCGGCATTACCGACTTCGAAACAGAAAGGGAACGGATTAAAAGTTTCAAGTGATTTAATCTCGTTGAGGGCGAAAGATTTGGCAAAATTTTAGCCTGCAAATGAAATGGAAATTTGGACTTTAAAGCCAATCCTTAAACGGTACGATTTCGTAGTTCGTAAGGAATAATATTTCGCCTTCGAGTCCAGTAAGTGGAGGCACTTACCTACTGTTTTAAACAAATATTCTTGATTACTTGGATTGAGGAGATATTTTATAAGCACACTCAGAACTTCCAAAATTATGGTCTTTGAACAATGTTCATGTTAAGTAAAGTTTTCATAGGAACCTTCATAAGATAAGATCATTTATTTATCCAAAACATGCGTAATCACACACATGACATGCAATATGTTACATTATATTACATCACAGTCATGTTTTGCCTTAACCGCGTACAAATATAAATAAATAGAGTATTTTATAAACATCAAACAATTATTTTATACATTATTCAAACAGTACTTAACTCCAATATTGTTTGCAATGCGACAGTGGAACAATCAAGTATTCTCATATTTATTACGAATTTCTGGAGCATGATAAAGACATTATCATCTTAACGCTTCCAAAACAAACTTCACAATTTAAGTCACATTATGAAACGTATTTTCCAAAATATCATCACTCATTTAGCACCTCCGAGAATTTAAGGATGAAATCGCCTATTGTGACGGTTTCTACATAAAAACTTTTTTGACGTCTTTTGAGTAATAAAAGCGTTTCTTTTGAGCATTATTCTCTTTGTGGATGGAAACTTTCAATGCTTCGATTTAATGTGATTTTTTCTCAACTTTTTTGTTGTTTACTATTTTTAACTGTCGAGACTGTGTTTTTCTAAGTCTGGTCTCGCTTGCTTAAAAGCTTAAGTATTGTTTTTCGTGTCAGAGGTGAAGAGAGGACGTTTTTTTGGGGTCAAGTTGAATTGAAAACTAAAAACTAAACTGTTTTATTTTTTGACAAAATATTAGTAGTTTAAAATGAAACATCTGCGTACTACATTAGTTTAGAAAATATGTATCAAAACATTTTTTTGGGAGCGTTTACGTAGTTTTTATTGAAACTATACATCTTGCCTACATTCTTGCTACATTTATTGACTCCAGCCCAAAATACTTTACACGTAAATGCCTAACGTTTATGTCCAGTGACAATCAAATTCCCGAAACCCTGTCTATCCATGCTGACCCGAACACCACCTAAATCCACAAGACCCACAATTTTCCACGATCGAACAAACTGCACCTCTGGTGTTGCCCATTGATGCATGACATCACAGCTCCGTCACTCCAAATATCCACGGTTCAATGCTTTGAATGACGTAAAGCAACCAGAATTGCGTCCAGCCTGTTAGATTAACAAGCATTCATCGTCGTACGTAATTTTATAGCTGTAATCTATCAAAGGGAGATTTATGACCGTGATTTGTGCTTAGATGGGAAATTGGATGTTTTAGATAGGAATGAAGTTGTTTTTTAACCTTCGTTGGTTTAAGGTCGTTTTCTATGAATATCTTGTGTTAACAAACGCTTAAATCAATCAATATCAAATTAAAAACTTTATTTTCTCACCACAATATACATATAGACCAGAGTCGATAATTTTTAAAACTAAAAAAAATAATAGTAGGATGAAACCCATTAGAAAAGGAGGGGAATATTATAAAAATCAAAGGAAAAATAATTTACGGGCGATCTGAGGTCGGGAAGGGGATGGGGGTGAGCTTTTAAGGGTAAAAATCGGTTTTTCTCGATTTCCGGCAAAACTAAAAGTCCTATCGAAAAAAGTCAAATAGCAAAGTTGTAGGTAATAAAAAGATCTAAAACTTTTGTATTAACACTTTTTTCACATAACCTCAAAATTTATATGAAAAATTTAAAAAACCAAGTTTTTGGTTTTTTATTTTTATCTTTTACATAAATTCTTTTATTTTAACGAAATTTGGTGAAAACTTACCTTTTTATGTCCCAAATACGCTGTAATTTATTTGATTAAAAATATTTATTATTTCACCTTATTTTGAATTAATATCGAAAAAGCACCCCAATTTTCAATCGAAAATTCACCCGTCAAAATATCAGCTTTTTTCAAAAAGTTGGTATGTTTTCTGTTCGTTGAAATCTCTATTTTCCGATGGTGAAAAAAAAATATATGTTACTGTAGTAAATCTTCTCAGAAAATGCAAAAAATCTAAAAAAACTCGAATTCGAAAACTGATAATCTGAAAAGACAAAATCGAATTATTAATGCCTTCACTATTTTATCGTGAGTATACACCCCCATAAAAAAAAAATATTAAAGAAATAAATGGCAAAATGTATAAAAAATATATTAAAAATCTATAATAAATGTATAAATATATAAAAATATGTATAGTAAATATATTTTTAATAACTAACTTTTGGCCGATTTTCATATATATTTTATACATTTCAAATATATTTCAGATATATTCAAAATATATTTTTTTTATATTTTTAGCTATGTTTTTTATGACTTTTAAGATATATTTTGAATGTATCTAAAATATATGAAATATACATGAAAATCGGCCAAAAGTTAGTTATTAAAAATATATTTACTATACATATTTTTATATATTTATACATTTATTATAGATTTTTTATACATTTTGACATTTATTCCTTTAATATTTTTTTTTCATGGGGGTGTATACTCACGATAAAATAGTGAAGGCATTAATAATTCGATTTTGTCTTTTCAGATTATCAGTTTTCGAATTCGAGTGGTTTCGATTTTTTGCATTTTCTGAGAAGATTTACTATAGTAACATATTTTTTTTTTCACCATCGGAAAATAGAGATTTCAACGAACAGAAAACATACCAACTTTTTGAAAAAAGCTGATATTTTGACGGGTGAATTTTCGATTGAAAATTAGGGTGCTTTTTCGATATTAATTCAAAATAAGGTGAAATAATAAATATTTTTAATCAAATAAATTACAGCGTATTTGGGACATAAAAAGGTAAGTTTTCACCAAATTTCGTAAAAAAAAAAAGATTTTTGTAAAAGATAAAAATAAAAAACCAAAAACTTGGTTTTTTTAATTTTTCATATAAATTTTGAGGTTATGTGAAAAAAGTGTTAATACAAAAGTTTTAGATCTTTTTATTACCTACAACTTTGCCATTTGACTTTTTTCGATGGGACTTTTAGTTTTGCCGGAAATCGAGAAAAACCGATTTTTACCCTTAAAAGCTCACCCCCATCCCCTTCCTGACCTCAGATCGCCCGTAAATTATTTTTCCTTTCATTTTTATAATATTCCCCTCCTTTTCTAATGGGTTTCATCCTACTATTATTTTTTTTCACTTTTTATTATTTTTAAAGGCTTCTACCCTGGTCTAATAATTTATTTTACATTGGTCAGATTCGACAATGATACACAATTCAGGTAAGTATATATTATGGGAGACTGATACCTAAGCTAGGCTCATGGCCTGTTTGAATAGATTCTTCTTCAAATTTCTGAGGTTTGTGGAGTCAACGTTATGTGAGGGCGGCCCAATAGTTACTCTTTTGATTCTAAAGGTGTCTACAGGTTTTTTCGATATGTCTGTTTTGACGACCGATGTGATCTAAAATCTTCTAACAGATTTGCTTAATTTTACCTGTTAACGATCGATAATTATAAAGGTTAAAATCAAGCATCACTTGTTGATTTGCCGACTGGCAGAAACGATACACAGTGGCGATCGTCAAAAAATTCCGATGTCGATCGTCTGTGCTTACACATTTACTTGATTTTGTTTGATCACAAGTGTCAATCGTCAAAAATAAAAGCAAATCTGTAGGCATCTCAAGATATACAGGGTGGCAGGGACATCGACGCGCAAACTGTAACCATGACTTCAGCACATGAGTTTAGACTCCATAGCGTAGAAATTTTTCGTCGGTTATCGAAAAAAAATCTTCTGTTTCATAGAAAAATTCAATACCTATGCGAAAATGTATGGAACAGCAATATTTTTTTTTAATAACCGACGAAAAATTTCGACGCTATGGGGTCTAAACGCTATTGCAATGCATTACTTTATAAGTGTTTTTTTTTAATAATACTTAGAAGGATAGAAAAGGACATATCGAGCCATTACCGCCGTCTTATCGTAAGCGACATTTTTACCTAAACAGCGTTTTTTATCGCAGACGACATTTTAAACTATAACGGACTCGGTTCGTCGACATTTCCCGCCAAAACCCAACCAATTAGAAAGTTATAGCAAATGCTAAGTTTATCGTTAGCACAACAGTTTTCTATATTTTATAGTAACCGACATAATCAAAATATATCGTAAGTTGCGTAATTATCTAAGAATTGCAGCGTAAGCGACCCTACTTGTTATCGCAACCGACAAAGTACATAAAAATTTTGTCGTTTACTATAAACAAAGTGGCAAAAAACGTGTTGCGACGAGTCCATTCCAGTGAAGATTGTGATGCAATAACTATCTCTTTGCACTGTATTTAGTGTTAAATGATAATTACCCGGTTATTACGTGATAAAATTAGGTTTTATTAAGTTTAAAGTGGTGTGGTAGTGTTGTATAGTGTTTAGTAAATCACTGCAGTTACTTATTACGATTGTTCTCCAAAATGTCAACGCCGGCAAAGGTATGTAAGATACGTACTTAATTATTGTAATTTTGTTAGTAAATGAATGTAATTACAAAGCTTACTAATTTTTGAATAGCGTTTGTTCGTGGCTTTGCCTGCGTGGGAGTGGCGTGGCTTCCGTGCATAACTTTGGTAATCACTAAAGAATTGCCGCTATTTGTTACCTACTTAGCTAAAGTTATTGTTGTTAGATGTAAGTTTTTGTATACCTATACATAACTGCACCGACTGGGGACGTAGGTCCCTACCTCAGCCCTACAGAAAACCACATCGCCACTTAGGTGGTGTTGTGTTCCTGTTGGTAAGTAGGGTATACAGAGCCCCAGAACTCCATAGGTGCAGGGGTACGAGTTCGCCAACACGCTATCTTTGAGATATCTTTGGTATTACCAGCGCCTAGGTTATGGTAACTGTTTACCATTAGGTGGGCCGTATGCTTGTTTGGCACATTAGTAGTATAAAAATATATTTCGTTTTTTAATAATTACGGAGTTTACATTTTTGTGTCAATAAAAGAACTTTTTAGTGCTAAATACTTAGTTTTTTTCTTATTGTTACAGTCAAGGATTAAGAATATTATGGAATTACTACCACCGAGTTCTATACCAAAACAGAGCATTCCTAAATCTCCTGTTCCTGAAGATACACAGCAGAAGAACGTAACGCTTGATTCTATCATGCCAGTGGGAAGAGACTATGACTACAATCTGGAAGCGGTTTTGCCTCATATGACATCACCATCTTTACTAAATTTTACAGCTGAATCCCTTTCAATATCAGACTATAATGATTCCACATTACCTATAAGAAAATTTCTTGTTGATTACACTGATTCTGATAGTGAGAAATCATACACCTTAATGGACTTAGATAATCAAAATAAAATACTAGATGAAAATCTTTTCGATAATGATCACACTGCTTTTGCTAATCAAAGTTTTTCTACTCTTGAATGTAATCAAGACGAAACCCAACCACAACCAAGTACCAGTTCACAGTCTAACCAATCGGAACATAATGTGCCCATGACGTTTTACGACTTGTCCTATATTGATTCGGAGGATTCATGGAAACCACCGTCGTCGTCCAGTGGTTCAGAAGAAGACATGCCTCAACAAATTGAAGAAGAGACTAGTGTTGGGAAAAGAGGGTACAGAAAAAAAAGACCTTTACCGAAAAGGCTTCTGAAGAAAAAAAATCGTCAAGCTGCTGTTGGCAAATCTGTACGGCCAAATCCTTGTTTGAACAAAAGATGCGGCAATTCATGTGCTGATAAATTTTCTGAGGATGATCGGTGGATTATTTTTGAAAACTATTGGGGCATGGGATGTACTAAGAGACAAAAAGACTTTCTACTGTCATGTGCTAAGGCAAAACCAATTGGTAGAAAGCGAGCGACTAGTAATATTCGCAAAATATCATATGATTACTTTATAAGCTTTAAGGGTCAAAACATTAAAATTTGTCAACAATTTTTGCTTAAGACATTAGATATATCCCAGATGACTTTAAGGTATACAATTGAAAATGCAAATAAAATACTGAATACTACTCAAAAAGACAAAAGGACTCCTCTCCCTCACAACAAATCTGATACAGAAAAAGTGTGCTATTTAAAATCTTTCATTGAGATGTTGCCTGCTGTGCCATCTCACTATTGTCGCAACAAAAGTACCAAATTATATTTACCTCAAGAACTAGAGAACATAACAAACTTGTACAAATTGTATATTGATCACTTAAAAGAAAGGAACCTAGATTCATCAATATTATCTAAAAGAGTTTTTCGTAGTATTTTCAAAACCGATTTTAATATAGGATTCCATTTGCCCAAAAAAGATAAGTGTATCTTTTGTGAGAAGTACAAAAATTTACCGCCAGAAAGCAAAACTGTTTTTGAACAAACTACAGAATATAAAAATCACATTCTAGATAAAGACAAATGCAAAAATCTGTTTTTAGAAGATCAAAATATTAGCAAAGCTTCTAATTCTACCTCTCTTTGTGTAAGCTTTGACTTAGAAAAAGTCCTCAATACTCCACATGGTAAAAGCGTTACCCTATATTACTCACGAAAATACGCATTTTATAACGAAAGTATCTACGAAAGCGGTACGAGGGCTGGATATTGTTACGTGTGGGGCGAATGTCAAGGAAAAAGAGGTTGTAACGAAATTGTTACTGTCCTATTTAAATATTTAACTCTTATAGACAGTAAAGGAACTCATAGCGTCATAAATCTGTATGCAGATAGTTGTGCTGGGCAAAACAGAAACCGTGCAATGATATCCATGTTAATTCATTTTTTGAAGACAACAACTACGATTACTGCAATAAAAGTAACTTACCTCTTACCTGGACACACTATGATGCCTGTTGACTCTATTCACAGTACAATTGAAAGTTTTATCCGCAATAAAACAGTGTGGGCTCCTTCTGAGTGGCCAACTATGATCACCAATTCTAGATCTGATCCAACAGGTTATTTTGTACATGTTTTAAATTACACTGATTTCATGGACTGGAAGTCTTTTTCGCAAGCTTTATTGCCAGCCAAATTTAAAATAGCCTTCAAAACATTAAGAATGGTACATTTTAAAAAGAACAATCCAGTAATTACACTGCAATACGGTTTCTTCGAAGAAAGCAACAAACAAGAGTTGAATATGGACCTGATTATTAGATCAAGAGGCAATACTGCAACTATAATTAATGGACCAGCACATTTATACCATTCCGAACTAAACATTTCAGCTGCCAAGTACAAAGATCTTGTGGATTTGTGTAATAAAAATATTATTCCATACAGGTACCACGAAGAGTATGTGAATATGAAGCATGATGGAACAGTTCCTGACGTGTTACCTGAAACTGATGCAGATGATAGTGATAAGGAGAATTAAAGGTTTTATTTAGTTTAAATTGGGTTGATTTCAGTGTTCTTTTAAATGTTAAATTAATAAGAATTAATGTTAACTGAAACAAATGCAGGTAATAAGTATTTTACTTTAATTCCCTTGATAAAAGTTTAACAATTCTATTTTAAGTTTAATATATTGATCTCAGTGTTCTCTAAAATGATAAAATAATGAGAAATATATATTTATATATTTTAATTTGTGTTTAATTTATTAAGTACCCGTTTATTTATGAAAATAGATCCATAGTTGAAATGGCTTATTGTCGCTTGCGTTATAACTTTAACCAGGTTACTTTTTATCGCAAGTGTTATCTCAAACGCCCGGAAACATAAGAAGTCGTTTGTTTGAGACAGCAAAATTATTGTAAACGCCAAAAAAGCCTCAAAACCTTTTGTTTTTTTGAAAATTTTAACCGTTACACCTAAGGTTTCAATAATCATTATTATATGTCAAATTTCAATTTAATAGCGCAATTATTTGTAAAAATATTGAAAAAATACCTTCTCCTGTAAAATTTGGTTTTTGTCGGTTACACTAAGTCGGCGGTAATGGCTCGATATAGAGGATCAGCTGACAGAGCACGTCATGATGTAAAAGGAATAGCATAGTTTATAGAAATAATTATCATATAATTTATACGATTTTACGCCTTTCATTGATAGTCCCGGTACTGTAAGCGCGCTTACCTATGACGGATGATCATAATACACTAAAAATAACTCTTTCAAAAGAGATCCAATATACTTCTAGAAAAGAGACGAGTAATACTATCAATATTGTAACCGGGTTATTATATTCTCATAATAATATCTCTTCAACAAGCGAAAAGTGAATGTAGGAGAGCCGCCAAATATATCGCTTATCAGAGCCACAGTCGGTATTCGCTCGCAGACACTGTTATGAACATTCATTTTGTCATGTCAGGTGTGTTCGCACGCATGTTAGAAGGGCTATGAAAACAGCGGGACACATTTCATTTATTGTCCCATATGAGAAGCGTATTGTGTAGGTGTAGATATAGTGACGTAGTTTAGGGTCAATGTGGCAGCTTTTATTATTTTTCCTCATATATTGACCCAGTTTTTTTGCTTTGTGAAGTGTAAGAAGGTAGGAAGATAGGTAATCTATATCAATAAAAATAAAATACTGTTCGTTGGTAAGCGCATTACTCATGAGAACAGCTGGATCGATTTATTTAGTTTTTTTGTTGTTGAAATTTTCCTAATCACAATAGACCGAATAAGATTTTCAGGGAAAGAAAAATGGAAAAGTTGTCCGGACAATTCGGGAAAAACTGACCTACTGTTTTCTATAAAACTTTTGTACGAATTATTGAAATTTGTACAGAACAACGTCTGTTGGGTCAGCTAGTACTGAATAATCCTGCTTTAAAATTCACGTACATAGGTATAGTTAAATTCGCTCGTTTCGTCGCCGCAATGAGTCAGGATATATTGCTCCACCGTGGGTATGTAAACCAAGTTGTTAGTAACTGGAAACTTATGGGTTTAATAATGCATGTTTTATTATTCAGCGTTATTTTTGCTGTAACTGACTGCTGTGAAAGCGCTGAGATATGGCTGTTAATGTAGATTTAAGTTGGATAAAAAGCGCTTTAACGCTAGGTGTCTAGTTTTTATATTCGTTTTAAAATAATCTGTTCCTGGTTGTAGATTTTTCAGTACATTTGCTAGTATTACCTACTTTTGAATTTATAAACTTGTTGAGATTTTTTACTTGCTCTGGCCATTACCTAAATAGGTTTGACTTTTGACAAATGTATTCATTTTCATACAGTCTTGTTCGGTCGAGAATATAATTAGCAAGAATTACAATTAAGCCACTCTAACCTTTCCGAATTTCTTGGTGACCCCCCCCGACTCACCCCGTCGCATCGTATCGTCTGCCCGCGCTATTACTTCGTATGTGCTTAGGGTACTTCCTGACCTTTTTTTAGTTTTGCTCAGCTCCTAAGGGTCATTGCGTGATGTTAGACGCCTTCCTTGAGAATTAGGCTATGATATGATTTTTTTTTTTTAATCCGGCTTTGGAACTTTTACCGAGCTTTATTATTAGCGTAGATAGTATATAAATAAATGTTTCATTTAGTTTATAGAAACAGCGTAAAATATAAAATGGTCAGCTATTAAGTGCATGCAAAAATGTATTATGGTTCCCATTATAATATGAATAGTGAATGTGTTTCCACAAATGTGAACGAAGGTGGCTAGGAAATCCAAACTTCGTTGTGGAAATCCGATTTTATACCGAACAGTGCATTTTCCGATGGTAAGCAGGTATTGATGTTATACGTAGTCCTAATGTCGACTATTTGGAAGTGAGAGTGTAGATAATGGATTCGCGCCTTAGGTTTGGGTTGGTAAATGTGTTTTTGGAATGCCATAAGAAAATAAAGTCTTTTACCATGGCAACGAAAACCAGATTAAAAAACTATCGAGTGGTTTTAATTATAGAGCAGATGTAACACTTTTAATCATCATCCCTTTGGCATCATCAAATCTTTAATAAAAAGAAAATCCCTTGTCCTAGGATTCAACAAAATGGACCCTAATCTTATTATAATCTAGCCTTAGAAATAGACTAATGAGTAATTTCCTCGTGTCCCTTGGTTTAATGGCATTAATTTGAGTAGAAATAATGTAAAACTAGCTTTTAGACTTAGATCCGGACACTATCCATCAACAAAGTTTACTTTCTTAATGAAAAAGTCTGATTCTCCCAATTGCTTAACTTGTATTCAAATTGAAGATGTTCAGCGCGCGGAGTTGTTGAAGACTTACACCACTTATTGATGGACTGTGTTCGATACGAGTCTGGTAGACATGATTTGTTCAGGGTCTTGAGGTTGAACAGACTTGAAGTAGGCACATTCCATAAAATCCTGGCTCAACCAAATGGCGATGATGCGAAGAGTCTGTTTAGGTTCATGGCCCGGATATGAGAAATGTGTATTTAGGGTACGATGGGACTGACATACGCATTATTTAGATTATAAATGTCCCTAAATAAATAAAGAGAAAAAAAAAAGATGTTCAGCATTTGCATTTTTTTTTGTTTCCCCAGGCTGCGTGGCAGTCCCAACACTATTCTGCAATCAATAGCCGCCCAGGCAGATAGCCCGCTAGTGTGGGCGATTAAAAACCGGTCCCGTTCTGTTGTAGTTATTAAGTACTAACATAGGCTGAGCTATTTTTGTTACTACAATATAGACCATTGTAGTCTGCGTGAATAAAGATTATTATTATTACCTATATGCTGATGGAATGTGTCCAGATTATAGATGAACGCGACTTGATGCTGAACGAATTAAAGTTAAATAGGCTGGATGTAGGTCTGATTCAAAGAATTTTGGCAAACCCTAAATCGGAAGCAGCCAAAAAAATTATGTACTTTAGTATTAGTCGTTTATTTATTTATTTATTGGCCTATCTACAATTGTTACACTGTTTTTCCTTAAATTACAAGCAATATACAAGCATAGTGTACAATATGATGCGATAGACACAGTGGGGTTTATTCATAAGCGATGACTAAAGTTAAGTAACGTTTAAACGTCAAAAATGTATGGTTAAACAGTCGCTAATCACTGCTTAACTTTAAGCAACGTTTATGAATAAAGGGGTTTATGCTTAGCAGTTTAGCAGTGAGCAGTAGCCTTTTGCCTGTATTAGTATAATGTAATTTGGCTTTGTTTCTCCTTGTGTATTATATCTAGGTGTATTTGCATTGTAATAAGGTATGATGGGGTTGACATATCCTTATTGGACAAGAACCCCTTTTAAATAAAAATAAAAAATAAAGATATTAAAAAAAATATAATAATAATCTAAACTATGAAATTCTTTACTAAGAATGGTTCAATAGCACTTTTCTTATTTTCTTTATTAAGGCGAATACTCTTGGTTCTTGTGTTTGTTTAGCACTTTGTACTTTACACTATTCACTATCACTAAACACTAACTCAATAATCTCCTACACGAAAGAAAATAAGCTTAGTACATACAAAAAAATAACCATTAATAAAATCATACAATAATGTTTTCTTCAGCTGTCAACTCTTTATAAACGTATTATCATGAGATTTCTCCTAGAAAGACATACTTTATAATCTTAAAGCTTTTAAGAACTCTAAGAGATCTTTAAAAACATTTTGTTTGAGTTCAAACACCATTTATGGCTTTTCTTATCGAAAGTTTCAGTCTTAATGGTCGATAAAGAACATAACGATTTGATAATTACTTTCCAAATTAATTGCAATTACAAGAACAATCTATGGATGCCTTGATTATGAGTTAAAGATTAAAGACGACCGTATTTCTTAATAAATCAATTTGGCAATTAATTGATTATGATTATTATTATTATTTATCAATTATGTTGAGGTCGGCTTCCAGTCTAACCGGATGCAGCTGAGTACCAGTATTTTACATGGAGCGACTTCCAATCTGACCTTCACACCCAGTTACTGGGTAACACGATACCCCTTGGTAAGACTGGTGTCAGACTGAGGATTCCGACTACCCGTAACGACTGTCAAAAATCTGGAATGGCAGCCGGGACCAACGGCTTAACGTGCTTTCCGAGGCACGGAGAAGTTTCGATATGTAATGGATGGACACCCATCCACGAACCGACCGCGACCACCGTAGCTTAACCTCCGATCGTCCCGTACGGCTGTTATTAGTTAGCCACAAGTTACTTATTACTACGTACTTAAGACGACCGTTTTTTTTTTAGTCATAAACTAATGCTTAGTGCTAGTGTTTGGTAGTGATCCCACCTGATGGAAAGCAGTGATGCAATCGTTGATGGTAAAGCGCACAAAATTATTATGAGCCTATTCACTATAGCCTTGAAGACACTATTCATATAACATATAGGTACCATCACATAACTATATTTTTATTTTTTTATCACACTAAAACTATATTTTATTATTCTTAGTAAGTGTGGGTGTTTAATATAAGTAGGGTGAACTTTCTTCCCAGTATACCTTTGTCAGAAACAATACAATAATTATTACATTTTAACCACACAGTTGGTAACCGCTATACTTGGGTACTGAGAAATTCATTAATTTATATCTAACTGAATTCAAGGATATGTGATAACCAGTAATAAGTTTTCCAATTATTAGTAATGATTGAAATACCGTTTTCCACTGTTTCCACAGAATTAATATTATAGGAGCAGTTCTCTGTAGAAAATATCTATAGAGAAGTACTCTTATTAAAGTGCTAACGGTACCCTATTACGAAGCATCCGTCTGTCCATCTGTCTGTCAGCGGGCTGCATTTCATGAACCGTAATCAGTAGATAGTTGAAATTTTCACAGTGTGTATTTTTATATAAAAATAAAGTTAATAACCCTTTGTATGTGAGTCCGACTCTCACTTGGCCGGTTTTTTCTATAATCTGTCACACTTTTTAGTACTTACCTACTGGCACGAACAATTACTATACAACGTGTAAATATCTATGCAAAAGGGGTGAAGAATACATCAGAAGGCCAATTCTCGTAATTTAAAACTTTCAAAATCTAGTCACAGTCTCATCTCGGTGATAAACTAATGTTAAAAACTTGTCAAAATCTAGGGAAATTAGAGGTATTTTTGGTTTGATTGACATAGACCAGGCTGTGAACGTTTTTAAAATTACGAGAATTGCCCCTCTGGTATTCTCTATTCAATGCTTCGACTCAAAATAAATAACTCGAAACGAAACCAAACATTTGGTATGAATAGAATTCTCTGACTCTTTATTATGTACACCATATAAATTACACACATAAATATAGAAATTTTACAAAGGGTATTGTGTCACCCCCGGGTGACACAATGGGAGGTCTTATCGCTAAGAGCGATCTTTTAAAGACAACCTTTGAATTATGAATTCTTTATTCATACCAAATTTTTGGTTTCAAAAGTTTATTGAATTTAAATCAGAACAAACGTGTCGCCGCATTACGAGGGTGGGGCACGATCATTCACGTCACTTGCTAATGTTAAGTTAAATCGACGGAATCAAACGATTCGACAATGTGAAACAGCGTGAGCGATTGGTTTCATGTACAGAAATTTCTCATAGATATCTTCCTAACATGCAGATTAACATCTGCCTAGTCTTTTCTCGACTATGTTGGGGTGGGCTTCCGTATGAAGCTGAATACCAGTGTTTCACAACCCAGTTACTGCTGGATAATACGATACCCCTTGGTAAGACTGGTTGTCAGACTTTTGGGCTCCTGACGAACCGTAGCGACTGTCAAAAATCTGCAAATGGTAGCCGGGACCAACCGCTTAACGTGCTTTCCGGGGCAAGGAGGGGTCTTGGTATATGAAGATGATCATCTATCCACGGACTAACCGAGGCAAGCGTAGCTTATCCTGATCGATTGACCCATGCGGTTGTTATGCATATATAAGATTTAAAAATCCTTGCCATATACAGGGTGGCAGGGACATCGACGCGCAAACTGTAACCATGGATTCAGCACATGAGTTTAGACCCCATAGCGTCGAAATTTTTCGTCGGTTATTAAAAAAAGTGCGCGATTTACAAAGCCAGTTAAGTTAACGTATAACAGTTTTCTATTCCATTCTGTTAGGAAAAAAAACAAAAGATATTTATTCAAACCAAGCTTTATGAACATCAACATACACGCCAATATACCTACAAAAACATTGAAAACTATCTCAAGCAGAAATACATATTAAAAACGTAAATAGAACTTGATAGCTAAATAGAACCCTCCAGGCATAAAGGGCGTACCCACTTACATTATGCAATGCAGCATTATGTTCATAAAGCTGTAACTTTAAGTCACAAATGAAAAACTTGGACCTTTTGAAGCAGCAAGTTAATCAACTGTGTGAAATAAATAAGCAGATAATAACTGATAACAAAAACAGAACCATGGTTAGCAAGGCGACTTGTCACAACAAGCAGTACCTGCTCACGGACATAAAGCAATTTTAGCCGTTACCCCCTCGCCTTATTTGAGTGGTATGGCGTAAGGAACTTCGTACCTAAGGGGGTTCCCCCGACCGCTCACTTTTATTTTTATTTTTATCACATTGCATACGCGCAGTACTATAAATATGATAATCCAACAAAAGCTACGGTTAAGACGATTAGGCTTATACAAAAAAAACAAAACATCATTTTTCAAGCACAATTGTTTTCTTTGATACGTAGAAAAATAAAAAAGATGCTTTAGAAAAGTCCTTTTTATTTCCTCATCCTTTGAATCCGATTTAGCGACCGTGGTTGAAAATCTACCTGGATCATAAATCATTTCGTTCCACTCTGTGACTGAAAATCGCTGAGCTAAATTCAAAACATTTTCCGAATTCAAAGAGCAAAAACAGTCCATAATTCACGGTACGGCTTAAAAAAAATCAATGGATATTTTTGAATTGGATTCCTGGTAATAATTCCTCTTTGCCTGTAGTCATAATTAATTATTGTTTGTGGTATTATGATGTTATTAATTCCACTATGTGTGAGGGCGACGCTAATTAATTATAAATATGAAATTATTAATGTGAGAGCTATAGAACAGAATAGAATACTCTTCATACGTATTACAGATATAAATGTGGTTTACATAGGAAGAAACAATGGGCGGTCTGGCGGTTATATTTATCATAACAGTGATTTTTTTTTTACTTTAAAGCTTTTTTTTTATAATAAGTCTTTATTCTAAAGTTAAATAGTTTAATAAATCTGTCTAGCCTTTTTCCAACTATGGAAAAAGGGTTTGAGTTGGCCGTTCTTCTCCATAGAGATCTACGTTTTTGGAATGGGCGACTAGCTTTAGCACATATTTCTCGGTCTCGATAAAGAACGTCTCACCTGACAAAATAAACCTATATTTAACCTGAAAATAGACCTTAATCCCTATAGCGGAAGGCACTAGCATGAGTTATGAATCTTATGGGGAGATAAGGGGCCGTAACTAGCGAACGTGTCGGGAGAAGAAATGGGAATAGATTAGGAAGTGTTGCTAAAAACGTGGGAATGAATTCTCGCTGTCGATTGTGTTTTGTTCGGATATTTGGAGTTTCGAAGAGAATTAACACGTACACTGTCCAATGACTCCAAAGAAGTCACGTTTGTACCAAACTCGTATGTCCATGACTCTAGTTGAAGTCATAATCCAAAAGTAAATTTGTTGTTTTTTATTTGACTGGACGTAAATGTATAAGAGGAAAAAAAATCCTCAAACGTTAACCATACGGTTAGATAACAAGGCTACCGAAAATTTAAGAGAGCCGCCGTGGACGTACGAATGCATTTATAACTTTGTTCTGGGACAGGGAACGTGTTAAGATTGACATTACTTTACAGGTATAATAAATGACAGGTATGAAATAAAATTCACATGCAGGGTGAAACGTGCAAGTCAGCCATTGGAAATAGTTTTTAAGGCTATACAGAACCTCGTTTAAATAACATTCACACAATACAATACAATACAATAGCATTTATTTGCAAATATGGGTAATAATATGGGTAATAGGGGTTACCCATAACCCCCCCCCCCCCCCGGGGGGGGGTTGGTTATGGGTGGTGGGCATTTTTTGTTATTTTATTAATTTTGTATTTTGTGTTTCACGAACTGTGTCCAAATAAACGTTTTTCTTTCTTTCTTTCTTTCTTTCTAATACATAAGTAGATAGTAGTAGGTATAAATCAGAGTTCTGCCATATTTCACCATTCGGCATGCTAACATTTACATTATACAAAATTGTTAAAATTTAAATTCTCATTAAAACATTGAATTAATATTATTACACGTACATAATATACTCTCTCGTATACCTACATATCGTTTTGAGTATGAATATGGATGGCTATATGACTAGGGGAAGACGAAAGAAAAGATGGATCGACTTTGTCGAAGATGATATGGCTAGAAAGGAGTTGACTACCGAGATGACGACTAAAAGAGAAGTATGGAAGAAAAATAAAAGTTGCGGCGTTCTAAATTAAATTGGTATACGGGCAGGAAAATGATGATAATAATACATATGTATATGAGATTTTGTTAAGTCGATCTAGCCTTTATGTGACGTACGACGGAAGACTGGCCGGGACAAATATCTGAAACCTGTAGCAAGGCTGATACATAGGCTCTCATCACCCTTTATCATCAATGCTCTAACTTTTCAGAAATTTTCAACTTACACAAAAGTACTAAGAAGTTACGGGTCGTCAGTTGCCCGAAAGTCTGACAACCAGTCTTACCAAGGGGTATCGTATTACCCATTAACTAGGTTGTGGAGGTCAGAGAGGCAGTCGCTTCATGTAAAATATTGGTATTCAGCTGCATCCGGTTAGACTGGAAGCCGACCCCAACATAGTTGGGAAAAGGCTAGGCAGATGATGACAAAAGTACTAAGAAGACCCACTGACCGTAGTTTTTAAACGGTAAAGGCATAATTAACAGAGTGTTAGTCATTAAATTGTAAAGTTAATGAGGAAATTCCATTGTTCAAACACAAAACATCATAAAACAGCCATTTTTAAATTATATTGTTCAAATTCTGGGTAATTTAACACAGTACCTACTAATTAAGAAAGTGCTTTCGAAATTTCAATTAAGATGTGGAAAAATCAATTAAGATGTAGGTACTTACCACCTCATAATATACGCGCCGCACTATGTAGGTACCATTTTATTGAAACTCAGATGTGTCTTCTCGACATCCGTGTGTCACTAACGGGATGCAGCAGAATACCAGCGTCAGGTATTGTAACTGGCATATGCTGAGCTGGACTCCCATTTGGTGTAACCATGAGACCCACACCGCCCAGTAGTGATCGACCGTTATAGACTAACTTATACGAGGTGTCTATGGGTCAATTTATCTTTTTAATCTGTGGTTTTTTTTTGTTTCACCTTTATTTTTATGTATTTTTATTACTTGTATTGTTTCTTTTGTTGCACTAAATAAACGTTTTATCTATCTATCTATCAAATGATATCTTCATGAAGTAGTAGTCATGAAAACTCTTTAATGTATCAAGTAGTATTAAGTTTAGATACTTCAAAGTATTAGATTTGAGTGAATTATGTAGTTAGTGCTTTCAGTGAATTTAAATAGTCTCTTGATGTCATTTATCCTGTCAAAGAGAGTAAATGGGTTTTTTACCTGATTACGTCGAGTAAAAAGGGTAGAGTTTCTCAATTATTTATTTTAATTGATTACTTTTAGAGTGTGTTCTATAAGTTTTAGTTGGATTGAAATCTATTTGAGAATTCACATCAATTTTTCAACTAATTATGTTGTTGGTTTTAAAACTCGATGTAGTTTAATACACTGCCCGCGGCCGTTGTACTCGTAATAAAATTATGAGTTCAGAAAATCTTTTTTCTTTGTTTAAAAAGAATAAAATATCGATACCTGCCACGTCTGCGAAGTTTCGTCTACTCATTAAATTAGATATTTATAATAAAGCGTCATGAATACAGAGCAGTGGTGGCTGGTGGCCCAGTGGTGAGGGCAGCGACTTACGAGTTGTTGGTCGTAGGTTCGAACCCAGACAGGCGCTTTACTTTGTGTTAATTATTTCATCACCACTGCTTTCAAAACGGTGAAGAAAAACATCGTGAGGAAACCGGCTTGTCCTAGAACAAAAAATTCGATGACATGTGATATCTACTAACCCGCGTGGTGGATTACGGCCCGCTCCCTCTCACAGAGAGGAGGCCTGTGTCCCAGCAGTGGGAACATTATTATAGGCTGATTATTATCATGAATATGTGACTGATAATAATAAGCATACCTACTTTAATAATAATTTAACTCTAAACTTGAATACGAGTATATCCGTTATCATATTTTATAGTCACACAAATTGTATGAAGTTTTTTCACTCCGTTTCAACGTTATTAATATTTTACTTTCAAATTTCATCTTACAGAGAATGGTAGCACTGTATTTTATTTAAAACTACACTCGTTTTTATATTCTTTGACAGTAGTTGAGTTATTACACTGGAAATTCACAAAATTTTTAAAGGTTTGTTTCGAGGTAAGATTATGTATTTTCTTACAAGTGCAAACTCAATAAATGTAATAATTGGACATTCTTCGAAACGGTTTTTAGACATTATAACAATTTATGAGATGTGTTTATTTTTAGACTTATTTTTGTTTTAAAACTGTCACCATTTGAATTGTGGTGGTGTGCACCTTGCAATCAAAATGGCGCATCTTCTTCCGATACTATCCTACTAATATTATAAACGTGAAAGTTTGTATGCATGGATGAAAGGATGTTTGTTATTCTTTCACGCAAAAACTACAAAACGGATTTGGATGACATTTGGCACACATATGGCTTATAACCAGGATTAACATATAGGATACTTTTTATCCCGATATTTCCACGGGATCGAAACTTATGCGGGTAAAACCACGGGGCGCAGCTGGTACAGGTATAAGTATGCAGGCAATGTTTTAACTGAGCACAATAATATCTATATCTCCAGCCCTTATCGCAATTCATTTGGGGTCGGCGTAACATGTCTTTTTCTTCCATACTTTTCTATTAGTGTCATCTCTGGAGTCAACCGTCTTTCTCTCCATATCATTTATCACACAGTCCATCCATCGTTTCTTTGGGCTTCCCCTAATAATGATGCATAAAATGTACGATTCATTTACTTAATACCTACTGCAAATAAAGGCTGTAAAGTCATTTATTACAACTTAAACTCCAGCTTACTCATTTGTGTAAAGTTTAGACAAATGAGTAAGCTGGATGATGGTGAACCTTTAGGCGCTAAAGGTACAAACTGCACCAGTTAAACTCATACGTTAAACCCTAACAAACAACAAGTCCTGGCTTGTTACCGGAAACCGTGAAAGTTATATTATGAGGTAACATGTAGGTACCTACAGAGTGACCTGACAATCTGTCTTCTGCTACAAACGGTAACTAGTTTAACCAAAACTCTAACTAGATGTGGTGTAGAGAAGCAGTAATACCATTATAATATGATTTTAATTAGGATTTCCTAGTTTTATTTCATTGGCATTAATTTTGTATTCACCCAAAATTATTTTTAAAGACTTACCTAACAATGTGTTGTTGTATACTGTATGTATAACCTTTCAATTAAGCTGACATGAATAGTAAAACGTATGGGGCACGAACAGCGGCCTCTCAATCAACCTGTCAATCCAACGTCGTAACTATTGAGCTATTGCCGCTTATCGACTGTGGAAATAGCCGAGAAACGGTTGAAAATAGGGTAGATATGAAGAACACAAGACAAAGGGTGCTAATGCTTCTATAAAAAGTCTTATTACTCCCTAGAGCGTGTTTACAGGGTAAAGAAAAAATATTAAAGTGAATCGTACGAGCCAATAATAAATTCTCAATTCGAACCAATTTTCACCAATCACAGCACAAAACTTAATAAAAAAGTAAACAAACTGGCTGGTCGCTTCCAGATTTATGCGTTGTGACGTCATATTACACTCGGTGTCACGCGTAACAGCCCACCATAAATATTTATTCGAGTTTTCGTCGACAATCAAAGCGCTGTAAATCACTGCCCGGAGAGATGCATTTTTGTTTTGTTTCATCGCTTTTTCTGTTTTTGCACTGCATCGAACATTTTTCGACTATCGGAAAGCGAGATGTTCTGTTGTTAGGTAGATTTTTTTGAAAACGAATCGGGTTATTTTGTGGGAAAAATATAACCAGAGTGCGGCTGTCACATACTTGATCCGAAAATGTTTTGCAGAATAAGTTTTAAAACTGTTACCGGCCGTAGTTTTGTTTTTATGTTTTGAGTGTTTGTGAACTCGTTTAGGTGAGTAAGCAGCAGAATTAAAATTGAGATATAGTTGTTAGTAAAATCATCATCATCATCTGCTATGTTGGGGTCAGCTTCCAGTCTAACCGGATGCAGCTGAATACCAGTATTTTACATGAAGCGACTTATTAATAATCTAGATAGATTATTAAATAAGCGGCAAACCAAATTGAGTATCAAATTAGCCAGTCATCTATTTCCCTTGCGAAAATACTATATCGTTAAAGAACAAAGGAAACACATGTTTAGCAGAACGAGAAAATAAACTCGAATGAATAGGTACGAGGAAAAATATTATATCACAGAACATTAAGGTAACAATAATAACTAATAACCAAACAGTTCTAATAATAATCACACAAAAAGTCCATTCATCATGGCGTCGGAAGCAACAATCTCCAGCGATGATAGCCGTAATTGATAGCAACAGATTCATCAGATTTGATGGTATCGGACGTCGACGTCGATATATCGTGTCCCTGCAAATTACCGAAACTACGCGCTGTCCGGAAAATGACCGGTATTGAACATAAGCATCCGGTGCGTGGCTGTGATCCTGTGGGATTACAAGGTAACTATGTAATTAGGTATTTCTAGGAATAGGTGGCAATTAATTGGTATTTTTTTAATATCTTGCGGTCATTTCATTCTGATAATACCAGAAAGCAACGAAAAGGAATCAAAAGGAGTATGTAAGGATCGTTATAGCACGTGACGTTCTGTAGTGTCTGTCTCCCCCATCGGAAGAATTTGTGAGTTTATGTATGTATGTATTCTAGAAAACGGCTTCAAAGTGAGAGAGAGTATAATAAATAAACAGTCATGCAAACACATCAGAATTAAGCACAATCGCACCTATGTTTGTTTATCCAATAAAACCTTTGTTTAACCATACCTATTGACTTAAACGTACTAAGTCCATTAAAAAACATTCAGCATCCACAATTTTGAGAACACTCCAATATTCATAAGGCAAAAAAAAAATATAAAGTTGATATTTTGCCGCAGCAGATAATCTCGCAGCCATTTTGTTTCGGAGTCGCGTCCGATATGTGATCAGCAATTGGCCGCCAGTGTACTGAGCCGTAATCAACGTCCGTGCCATTTATTCGATAACGATATTTCTCTTTTTTTGGACGGCGTAAAAGGAAAAGTTATGCTTTTAGCCTTTCGTTTGAATAAAAATCTAGAAGTGTATGTTTTCTACTATGCTATACAGCAAAATACAAGAAAATTGTAAAAACTGATTGCGTTTCTTCTATTGTAAATCAAAATCAAACGTCATTAATTCAAACTAGGGTCCAAATCAGCACTGTTTAATCGTCAAAATTACATGAAACTGTCCGTAAGACCTTCACCACTTCTTAGTGCTGTAGCTTTGAAGAAAAAGTAGCGCAATAAACTTCCCAGCAGCACAGCTGTCTGTTCAGTTAGAATAAATAATTATCCAAATGATCAACTTAACACACAGCACAGCGCCGTCACTGATTGGTTGGCAGGTCGTGTGTTAATTATGATAAGCAGAACAGATACACCCTTTTTTTTTTTTTTTTTTTTTGTGGATGGGAAATCATCAAATGACCCCTCCCGCTCTGGGTGGAGCGGAAGGGAGTGTCAGACTTTTACTGACTAAAACCCACCCGTGTTCCGTCCTTAGCCCTTTCTGTTCCAGGGCAGCGGTTAACCTTTCGGAAAATCCCGCCGCCCCGGCAGGCTTCGGCCCTGTGGGGCCCCGTCCTCTGCTGACATCTCTTTGAGGCGCGCGTGGAACACAACGCGCCGTCCGGCACGGGCCTGGTCCTGATCGGACGGTGAGCTACCCATTACTCACCGCCCGCAGGCCCGCAACAGATACACCCTTACACTCTAACTGTGTAGCAATACACATCGAGGTACAGTCACCAAAGCAGTATCGTCGGATATAGTTGATGTTTAGTAGAAAACTGATGAATGTTTTCGAATAAAATTTAATTTAATTAATAGAAAACGAACAGTTCATTTAACAAATTAAATTTCATTCGAAAACATCCATTGGTTTCTTACTAAACTTCAGCTATATCCGACGACCAGGGTATCGGATATCGGTGTCATAATCAATTAGCCGCCAATGTACGAAAGCAATCAATGTCGAACCTCATTTATACAATGTTTATATAATGTTTTTTTTTCGGCAGTATCGGTACCAGAGAGGAAATGTTAATTTTTATGTGCTTCCGATAAAGTCATGTATGCATATCAGCTTATAAACATCCAGCTCTGAAAATGGAGCTCTTGGTGAAATTCAATATTGCAGTTATAGAGTAAAAGCTATCCCACAGGTTTGTATTTTGATTCGAGAATAACATAACATCACACTTGTAACCCCCGAGGAATTAGGCAGAGGTGTACCTCTGCTTCCTGATTTCGACAGCTTTGTTTAGGTCCCATGTAATAGGGGATTAGCTCATTGCCATTAAACGGGCACAGGTCCCCAATCAGTGCATCCTGCCTGTTATGACTTACGGAGCCAAAACGTGGAACACTCTCAGTACGGCTTGTCCATAAATTCCAGGTCATTCACCGAGCTTTAGAACGGGTTGTGTTTGAGTCTTTCTGAAGGATCGAATCTGCAACGAGGTGATCTGGCAGAGAACCAAAGTTGTCAACATAGCTCTTCTCAGGGTGGCTGTTAGCAGCTGGATGAGAGTTGCCGAACATCGTCTAGCAGTGGGCAGCAGTAGGCTGATGCTGATGATGTGCACAGATTCAGACTCCTGGCTACTACTGATAAATTCTCTGATGGAGAAACCCAATAACACTTTATCCGACCTGGGAGTCGAAGCCAGGACCTCATCAGCAGTAGCACTTGCGACCAATGAGGCAGTTAAGTATTCGAGGATGAAACGACTTATTTTGAAACACGGTAAGCAATCGCCTCTTCAGAAACACGTACCCAAATGGTGCAAACGGGCCCCTTTTTACCAAGCCACTGCTGCCTGTTTGTCTGCCTGTCCGTCACAGGGCCTTATGTTTTTAGCCTTAATAATACCCACTTGACAATAAGAAAACTTCGACGTTCACAAGAAACCTCGAAAGAATGCATATTCTTAAAATGTTTTACTCCTGATTTGTGCGGAATCCAAACATGCGAGTTACACTGTTAATACAATATAATTAACGAATGATGAGGATAGCTTACAATTCTGTTTGTTTTATTTTTTTTTTATCTGTGTAGTCCCAGTGCTGAGCAAATATCTCCCCTACAGCTTTACATTCTTTCCTGTATGTTTCGTTCTCCGGCCAATCTCATATTTAAACGCTTCTAGGTCATCATGTTTCTGTCAGCGTTTCCTAGGCTTCCCTCGTCGTCACTCGTCTTCTGGCTCCCAATGCGTGACAACTCGGGCGCTTCTGTCCCGATGCATCCTACATACATGGCCCGCCCAATCCCACTTCTGCCCAGCAAAATTTTTGTCCATATCGGTGATTCCTGTTTTCGAGTTACACAATTCTGTTGACCACAACTAAATCAGTTCTTGAACAAGCATTGTATAGTTACTAACAGCACACAATTAAATCATTCTCTTGATAAATACAGCTTTCATTTTACGACTAGTGTAACAAAATAGTTTCAGTACAGTTCTAAATGAACTTTAGTTGCACTAATTCATTTAGCTAATTCCATTTGTGAGTACCGACTGTTTTTCAATTAAGTTCTCGTTTTGTGGGTTATTTTGGTAATTTGTGCTTTTTGAGGCTTGTTAATGTAATGTTTGTGATTATTTGAATTTAATTAAGAAGGAAATTGTTGGAATTCTTTTGTGGGGAGGCTTTTGATGTTTTGTTATTGGAGTGGGAATTTAATGAGAATTTATTACGATTTCTGGGTACAGAATAAAAGCTGAAAACGTGTCCGTTGGAGTATATGTCACATATCCAGGATTTTGCTTACCTGTATTGAAATTCGTAGTAGATTGTCCAGTATTATCATATCCATCTGACATTCCCATCTTATCTTCTGTAATTTGAAGATTTGCTGATAAAGAACCAGGCTGTCCATTAATAAGTTGAAATCATGAATGAATGTCGAATTGTATAGTGGATAAGTAACGATGTAGAAACAAATATTTAAAAAAGTATGCTTAGATGGTTTGTTCATGTTGAGGGGATGAATGAAAGGTGACTAACAATTTGTATTAATAAGGCCGATGTGAATGTAAACGCCGGGAGAGAACGCCCTACATAATTATAGTGACCTTATTGGTGATGTTCTGAAAGGTCAGATGCGTAGTACTCGCAACCGGCGTGCCTGTATGACCAGAGGGGCCATTCTCGTAATTTTAAGAACGTTCACAGTGTCATCTCAGTCTCAATCTGTCAAAAATACGTCTAATTTCCCTACATTTTGACAAGTTTTTGACATTTGTGTGTCACCGAGATGTGACTGCGACTTGATTTTGAACGTTTTAAATTACGAGAATTGGCCTTCTGATCTCAGCCTCAAACTCTCAAAAATAATTCAAATTTCCCTACATTTTAACAAGTTTTTGACATTTGTTTGTCGCCTAGATGAGACTGCGACTTGATTTTGAACGTTTTAAATTACGAGAATTGGCCTTCTGATGCATGAACATAGGGTAGCGGGATTGACCGAAAGGGTTACCGCTGCCCTGGAACAGAAAGGACTAAGGAAGGAACACGGGTGGGTTTTAGTCAGTAAGAGTCTGACACTCCCCTCCGCTCCACCCAGAGCGGGAGGGGTCATTTGATGATTTCCCTTCCACAAAAATAAAAAAAAAATGCATGAACATAAACGAAGCAAAAGGAGGATGTATGAGTCGTAGCAGGTGGCGTTCTGTAGTTGTTGCCTACCCCGCGAAGGAAGAAGGCGTGAGTTTATGTATGTACGTAATTAACAATGATGGCAATTACCATATTTGGTTTGGAAAGCGAATATGGTAATTGTGATTAGGAAATTTGTTAATGGGTACATAATCGTGTATTACCAAGCAAACCTAGTTAGGGATTCGCAACACTTCCCGTGATAGACTTCTAGAGTTGCCAGCATAGCCTAAGGCTGAGATAGGAAGATCTTTAGTAAGATACAAAGTTGTACACTATAGTTTTAAACTTGCACCTGTGTCGAACTTATAACGATGTAGGTAAACTTCGTGCCTCGTTGGCCTTTTACTGTGTAGTATACTGTTGAAACAAATACGGTTTTCCTGCAAATAAACACAGTATCTGCTTTAATTTATTTACACGAGAATATAAAAAGAATTCAGGTGTTTGCATAGAATACTTGTGAAAGATTGCTATTGTCTACTATTAGTCTCCGATTCTTTATAACTGCCACACTTGTAATGTAACAGAGATTTTCTGGCAGTATTTTTCTATTCAGTATTGTACTGTTCTATGAAACAGCTTATGTTTTTTTGATAACCGACGAACAATTTCTACGCTAGGCGTTCTAGAATCATGTACTGAATTTGGTTTGAGTCTGCGTGTAGATATCCCTGCCACCTTACCTTACTGAATTGGCTTTCATATTTCCCCTGAAACATGAAAGCTATTTCAATAATATAGTTCGACAACATCTGATAATATGCGAAGCTTCAGCATTTAGTCTAAAATTGATTAAAGTGACCATTACATACATAATGGGTACTATCTACTATTGTAATAAACACAACTTTCCAGCTTTATAAACTTTGTTTTAGCGACTCGATAGCAAATAGCTGGTCCGATATTTCGCAATTCAACTGTAAATTAAACATTAAACATTGTAACGATAAATGCTGACCTTATTATTGAGTCAATAATAGATATCATTATGTGATTACCATTCCTAAACTGTTTGAATGTAATACCAATATTCTATCTGTAGGTAATAGGTAATACGGGCTGGTGTCCGCAGCTCCACGTCAATGCGCGTATTATGCGTACGGGTGGGATTCCATCTCTATAAACTACAAAATAGATGAAGGTAGGTACCTACTACAGAAAGAAATTTAAAAAAATATTTTATATGGGTTACACACAGGAAATACAAATATTAAAAAATACCTAAGCTAACCTAATTTAAAACTAACAAAGTTACATTACAAACTGCCAAAAGAGGTAAATAAATTAAAAAAAAAGACCTGTGCGAAGTCAAAAAGGCTCCTATCTCTGCATAATGCTACGATATTTAAAAACTAAATACCTCACCGCATTTGCATCCTTAAATAATGAAATGGGAGATTTCAGAATACTACTTCGCTTATAATAATGTTAGAATATTCTAGAAGCAGGGTTAAAATACGCAAATGAAGTAAGCAAGTTCATGAATATCAACACTTATACCCTGTCCATTGGGTAAAACGTTTTTTGACAGATGGAACTAGTCATTGCAGCAACACACAGTACATTGATTGGTATACGTACCGTGTTAAAATGTCTATAAGAAGCCATAAATAAGACAATTCAATTAGATAAGGCAGTTTATACATTTATTACGCATTCTAGAGTTAATTTTTACGTAATCTGGAATAGTTACGTTCTAAGACAGCTGTCAAAAAACGGTTAATCTAATGGACAGGATATACTACGTACCTATATGATGATATTTCTAACAGATGAAAAAGCAGCTTGTCAACGATATTGCAAATAGCAGCAGCTATCGTCATTTTAAACAGCTTTAGCTGAACATAACGTGTTTACTTATCTTCATTGCAGCCCATTTTTGACATTATTTTTAAGGATCTACTAAGCAGCCTCTTAAAACGAGTGGTCATATAGCGTCTGATAACGATGGGAATTCGTGCTGTATTAAACTCAAAATGTAGTGAAAGAAAATGATGATAATGCTTTTGGGATATAAAAGATGACTCATGCAGTTTCTATTTTGAAACTCCACGAAATACAGTCACGAAAATCCAACATACATCGTCAGAAAATGAAACAAAATAATTCTAGCAAACCTGTAAGAAATATGACTACATATGTGTGCGCGGCGACTTGGAACATTGACTAATTAGACCATAAATTGTAGCGTTCAAACTACCGACTGTAATTTTTTCCTTAACATGAAATTACAAGGTGTTTCCTATTTTTCTTTGTAACAGTTTATAGCCTTATGGTAGGGCGGCTACAAATGAGTTTTTGTAGCGGTTTTGTCGCCATATTTCTGATAGATCAATCGCAATTTTTATTGGGACTCTTAAGAACGATGTAAGCTTATCGTAATAATGGCAAGTAGGGGCAATCATCTTTTGGGATCCGTTGTTTTTTTCCTACAACTTAACCATCCTTTATTACCTCCACTGCTGAGGCATACCTTCTCTCTGTGAGAGGGGGTGGTTCGAAATCTACCACGAGGACCCAGCCCAGTACTTCACAAATGTCTTCGAATTTTTGATTGAAGGACTTTTTATTATATATATATGACTTTTTTATATATACTTCTAGGTCATCATCATCATTTCAGCCGAAAGACGTCCACAACTGAACATAGGTCTCCCCCAAGCATCGCTTGGACCGGTTCTGCGCTTCTCACATCCACCGAATTCCTGCAGTCTTGATCAGGTCATCGGTCAACTTCGTCATCCTTCCAACGCTACGCTACACTACTTCTGGTACGCAGTCGCAACACCAGAACCTTCCGAACCACATCGGCCATCTGTTCTGCGACAAATTTGCCCACCCTGCCACTTAAGATTGGCAATTCTTTGGGCTATGTCGGTCACGGTTCTCCCGCGGATCTCTTTATTTCTGATTCGATATTTTTACTAGGCAGGAGAGCAGTGGTGGCCCAGTGGTAACGGCCGCGACTTACGAGTTGTAGGTCGTAGGTTCGAACCCAGACAGGCGCTTTACTTTGTGTAAATTATTTCAACACCACTGTTCTCAAAACGGTGAAGGAAAACACCGTGAGGAAACCGACATGTCCTACCTAGAACTAAACATTTGAAGACATGTGGCATCTACCAATTGGGCCCGCGTAGTAGATTACGGCCTACTCCTTCTCACAGTGAGGAGGCCTATGTCCCAGCAGTGGAAACATTATAGGCTGATTATGCCACTAGGTGGGTAGGAGCTCTGTTACTTTATTAAAATTTTATTTATGTTTCAAATTGACGTTATTTCAAGTTAAACAAATTCAACCTTACATTAATCGTAATTAAGTTGACTTTAGAGTGACTAGCACTATTGAAAAAGTTATAAAAATGTTTGAGTTGTAATGCAAGCAGAGTTTACCGTGCTAATTGCACGGTAAACTCTGCTTGCGAGATGCAGGATTTGCGTGACGTCAGTATGACGCGTTGTTCGCATGTGGCGTTGTAGATACCGCTACTGTTTAAATTAGTTTAGTTACTGTCTTATGTATATGGAAGCCCTAAATATTACAATTCTGAATATTGTGTTACAAATGTAAATGTTAGGGTGGCGTTACAATAATTACAGTGGCGTTGTAGGTCACAAGTGAAAAAGTGTTGTTTTAATTTTATTACTAACGGTTCAAGGGTTTTTTATTACTATTTTGTGCCAATAAATAATATGAGTTGTATAGCGATAAATAATGCAAATTGTTTTGTTATGGTACTTAATGGTGTAGAATTGTATATTTTTTTATGAACCTTATGGCAATTACTGTTGTCGTTATTATTATAACTTTTGTTATAAAATAAAAATAGTGGTTGTATGTTCTGTGGTTCTAAAAATATAACTTAAAAAAAAAACTTTGCATTTTATTATGAATGGCGATGTAATTTGTGATTGGGATCAATACCTACCTACCTATTCAGATAAATATATCCAGAACACATAATTAATAAGAGCACTTTTCTCATCATCTGCCTAGTCTTTTCCCACCTATGTTGGGGTCGGCTTCCAGTCTAACCGGGTGTAGCTGAATACCAGTATTTTACATGGAGCGACTGCCTATCTGACCTCCACAACCCAGTTACTGGGTAATTACGATACCCCTTGGTAATACTGGTTGTCAGACTTTCGGGCTTCTGACTACCCGTAAATACTGTCAAAGATAGACGAAGGACAGCCGGGACCAACCGCTACATGTACCTCCCGAGACACGGTTTGATCGCCAACTCGATTGTCCGTCTGAAATAGATATGGTGGCGGTTTATCCTCGTAAAAAAAAATCAGCATTTTGTCTAGGATGGCAAAGCATTTTCAATGCCTCTGTTATTGCAGTTGTTCATAGGTGGCGCTTTGCCACGAGAAACTTAACCTCAAAAATGTAAATTTTACACTTTTAATCTATAAAACTTTAATGGCTAAAGTTTCCTCAACGGCTATACCAACCAACTCCTACCAGCTTCCTAAGTTACAAACAGTCGGTGCTGCTAGTTACGGACCACAATCGGAGATCGGCAATTTGGCGAAGTGTTAATAGACCAATTACTGACCGGCCGTCCGGTCCCGGGTGGTATTAAACTAATAATTCACGAAGATCCGAGGCGCGGCATAATCCGGGCCGGATCGGTTGCGAACTTTGCGAGTGGAACTATTTTGTGATTAGGTTGGTATTTACGCGATATGGGTAGGTGTATATTGAGCTTACTTACTTAGGTGCAATTATGGAAAAAAGTGGCGGTTTACGCGGGTTGCGATGTGACGCGAGATTCCTGCCTGAACGGAACAAATCTGACGGTCTACATCAGTAGTCACCGAATGGCGGGCCGCTGACCTATTTTGTGTGACACTTAGGAAAACAGTAAAATTTATAACTGACAAATATGTAGCTTAAATTTGTCAGAATTGACACATTTTCACGAGAGGTGTTAATAAAGCAGAAAACTATGAAAGCAACGTAGAAAGTGACGCTGGCAGAATAGTCGATACGGCTCAGTTGCCAAAGAAGAAAAAAAAAAACCTAGAAAATTGTCAGATTGTCGCCTGTCACTTGTTGCCTGTCGGTTTTATTAAATAGGCTCAAAGCTCCTAAAAGAAAAACCTCCTTACAATACGAATCCTGTCAAACTATCTCGCAAAACCTTCTTCAGCCGAATTTTGCGTACTATTCATTCTGGATTTAGAAATCCAGCGCACATTAGTTTATATCCAAAGAAAGCGATAGAGCAAATTATTTTAATGAGAACACGCAACACACCTTCTAATAAATACTGATATCAAATATCTCTACGCAATTTCAGGCTTCGGTTGAGTAAACGGTGAAGCCAAAAAGCGCTTTATTACATAAATTACAATATCTAACGAACATTATCGTAGATAGAGCTAAAACAAATATTGTTGAGAACTTTCGCATTCAGGGCGTCTAAACATTGCCTTTCGTTATCTCGTGTTGATTCAAACATGATCGAAAGGATCGTTGAACTTTAATATGTACCTACATTATATTTCAGTTATGTTTATGTTCGCTATGTAGGCCCCTAAGCATTACAATAATCGTTACTTTTTCTCTCTCCACAACAATGTAAAAATTGTTAAGGAAATAAAAAAAATAAAAAAAAACGGTTCACATACACAGTTATAAACAGAGACAAGAATTATAGCGTTTTGACAAAAATGCAAATACGTCCATACTCCGTGATATTAGGGTACCCTGTGTAACGGATCACCAGAGTAGGTAGTAGAGGAGTATGTTCACTACCTAATTATTCTTCTTAGCGTGTTGATGGCAAATAAATATCGTTTTTTGGTTAATGCGTTTGGCCCAAAGTTCAGCAACGCAGATAACATACGCGGTCGCGGCCGGTCCTCACGTGTGCAGGTGACAAGGCATGCGGTGCAAGATAATAATAATATCCCTGGACATTTCACACAGCACCATTTGTCCCAAGCTAAGCAACCTAATGCTTGTGTTATAGTAACAAGATGGCTGATAAACTACATATATACAATTTTTTTTTTGTAAATACATACATATTATAGATAGAAAAACACCCAGACTCGGAACAAATACATGTAGGTCATACAAATATTTGTTCCGTGCGGGAATCAAACCCGCGACACGCAGCGCAGCAGTCAATCGCTTAACCACTGCGCCAACCGTGCCGTCGCTTCAGATGGGAGGTGAGTCACTTCTTAATTATATGTATCATAATTCATAACATATTAAGGAGGTATATTTTTCCATGAGGGACTTCTCAGGAGCAGCCCGGAGTCTGGATATTTGCCTGGTTCATGGCCGTAGGCTCACACCCTATTACCTAGGACTCAAACATACAAAACGTGGGTATAATATTAATAGGTGCACCTCTGCCCTTTGGGGATTACAAGCGTGATGTGTATGCATGTATGTAAGATGTCTATTGTAATCGGTCCCTTGTGCTCCGACCGACCGCGAGTGAGACCGAAAGCGGGCATAATTAGAAAATGTAGGTAATAATGGTTGGAAAAATAATTACATACAAGTATAAAAAGCAAGGAAATTATAAGGCAGTACCAACCTAATTAGGACTATTTATTTATTGCGGAATATAAAATTTACATAATATGTAAGCTAACATACTTAAAACAATAATAATAATATGTACATCATATATGTTATATAAAAAAGAGGGAAAAGGCATAAAAAAAGTCCGCATCGCTGTCAACAGGAAAAGTGCCCAAAAGGCTGGCAGCATTGCCATGTTGTATGGCAATGCTGATTCTTCGGCCAAAAAATAGGCCAGCCCTTTGGCTTTCGGCCTATTTTTTGGCCGGTGTATTCTGTAAAATTCTCACCGTGAAAATGTGAAGTGAGCCTAAAGTGAGCTGTCATTCCACCAGATAATAAGGATTGGAATTATTGACAACTCACTTCACCTAAGTATTCACGACGCGATTTTTAGGGTTCCGTACCTCGAAAGGAAAAAACGGAACCCTTATAGGATCACTTTGTTGTCCGTCCGTCCGGAACGCGTGAAGGTATCAAGCTGGGATTTATATCAATTACTCAAGTCTACTGGCCCTTAGAGCTGTGAAAAAAACAAACTTCTAAGCCAACGCAATCAAAAGATACAGTCGTTTATGCCGCAAATTTTCGACACTGGCAAGGGAATCAAAACCTACAGGGTACTTCCCGTGAACTCAGAATCCTGAAATTTGGTACGAAGCAACGTCTTATAACACAGATAAAGGAAAAATTGCGAACACCGTAAGTTTTTAGTTACATCATATAATAAACATATTTTGAATAATTTTAAATTGTACGGAACCCTCGGTGCGCGAGTCCGACTCGCACTTGGCCGGTTTTTTACAGAATAGGTTGGCTGGTCACGTGAAGAGTCGACCAACGGCTTAGCGATATCACGAAAAACCAAGTGGGCACTACCTAATTGATAAGAAGGTCAGCAATCAGCAATGAGGGTATAGGGGCTGATAAAAGTAACAATTTATTATTGGTTATGTCCAACACATCTCAAAGCAATTTCACTAACTAGTGAGCTGCTTAGGATAAGAGCTGCAAAAAGATAAAGGTGGTTCTAAAATTGGCTAAAACATAATTATGAGTCCCAGTTGACCTACCTACACGTTTACCAAATACTGGGAAGAAATTCTATGGCACTCTATTAACATTTAGAACTTTCATTTCTTATTATGCTATTTATATCTCATCTGCACTGATTGACGTCATCGCGTCAACGTCACACGTGACGTCAACGCGTCAGCGCTGGGTTCTGTCTCGCACAGAGTCGTAGCATTATGCTGAGTGATGGCCGTTTTGCGTGGATGTGACGCATATTTTCCCCAACTGGTTCTTTTTTGTGTTTGTGATGTTCTTTTTCTGCGTCATGATTACTCGTATTTTCTTTGTATTATATCAAAATAATGTAACAAGCATATTGATTATTACACAGATACATAATTATAAGTTTATTAGTTGAATGTGTAAAATTAGGTATAGTTAAGAATTTTCAGTCTATATTTTCCAGGTTGTCTCACACACAATTAATTATGAACGTACAATTAATAAGTTACTCAATTATTACTTTTAATTAATATTTTAACAGACTGCTCATAATTATTAGGTATATTGTCTCTTAACGAATTATTAGTTATGACTAAAAATACTTAATGAATTTAATAGTAAAAGTTAGCACTAAGTGGTGCAGCTCATTTATATTAATTTTTAATTTAGAGCCTCTGAGACTACCACTAAGATTTGATATTTAATTTTAGTAGTTCGAATTAAGTAACATAATTCAAGTTGGATTTATGGATTCTCACAAGTGCTTTCAGACCGAAAGTAAAGTAGTCAACGAGAAATTTATGTGGCAACCGCAATTTATTTCAGAAAAAATATGTTTGGTTAATGAAAGGACTGAGTTCAGTAGATTTATAATTATTTCAGTAGATTCGCGAGCGTAACAAGAGTTGAATATCGTGGGCTGCCCTGGCGCTTCCCCCTTAAGTGTTTCATGGCAATAGGCTCGCTCCCACATCATAATCAGCCTATAATGTTCCCACTGCTGGGACACAGGCCTCCTCTCAGAGTGAAGGAGTGGGCCGTAATCCACCACGCGGGCCCAGTGCGGGTAGGTAGATGTCACATGTCTTCGAAGTTTTTGGCGCTCCCGCATACATGGGACTTAACTGGCGAAATGCAGGTGTTACTATAGGTACAGCTCTGCCAAATCTTTCGGGGATTATAGGCGTAATGTTATGTCATGTTAAGTGTTTCATTTCAAACTGCGTTGTAATAGTCGGAGGAAAATAGTAAATTCTTGTGCGAATTATATAATCTATAATATAAAAATGAATCGCTGAATGTGTTGCTAAGCGCAAATCTCGAGAACAGCTAAACCGATTTCGCTACTTAATTCTTTTTTTAGAATATTCTTTGAAGTACGAAGATGGTTCTTACGGAAAAAAAAAATGTAAGAAAGTGGCTTCACGCGGACGAAGGGGGTAAAAGCTAGTAAATAATAACACCTGAAGGCCAATTCTCGTAATTTAAAAAGCTCAAAATCTAGTCGCAGTGTCATCTCGACGACAAACAAAATGTCAAAATCTTGTCAAAAATGTAGGGAAATTACAGGATTTTTTGACAGATTGAGACTGAGATCAGACTGTGAACATTCTTAAGATTACGAGAATTGCCCCTCAGGCCTTTTCAAGACCTGTGCAGTCCCACCTGGACAACGGCCTCCCTCCACTCCTTCCATCTTTCGCGAGTCCTCCTTCCATAAATAAAATAAATGTAGATAAATCTTCTTCTTCATAGTAGTAAAGTGCTCTTGTCAGAGCGATCGTGGTCCTCATGTAGTTTCTTGTCGGGGGACTGATGTGATTTGCCTCACGATTTCTTGCCATCTACTTCGATTTTTGTGTATTTAGTGCACTCATACAAAGGATCCAAGGTCCACAGCGAATTTAATTTGGTCAGTCCAACTCATTAGTCAGCGTTCGCGTTGTCTAGTGCTCTCCAGTCTGCCCTGCACGATAATGCGCTCTATAGAGTCACCGTCACGCCTCTAGACGACTCCAAAGTATTTGAAGATGCGTGCTTAGACAGATTTTTTTTTTTTGATGTCGAGTGTTTGGTGTATAGAGGTGTTGGTTCGAAACTCTATCCACGATACCCCAAGCATTGTTCTCGAGCACCACATTTCCAGAATGTCTATCTTCTTCTTCTCGATGTTGTGCACCGTCTACGTAGATAGATAGGTCAAAAATACCTAAAAAAAATAAATTAGAACCCTAAAGCCATGTTCGTTTTGTATGAAACACATTTGACATTCAATCTAAATCTTGCGAGGACTTGAAAAATATTTTAAAATGTAAAATGTAAAAATAGCCTTTCATTGTGCGATGAAATATTTTAATGTGATGTAGGTTTTCAACACAAGTGCTTAAAGAATAGGGCTAGACTAGTGATGAATCTTAAATGGAATATTTGACCTTAAATAATAACAAAGGCAGTTGAAAGTTGTGTGACTTTGATAAATCGTTATTCGTGTCACGAGTAATAAATTAATGGAATAACTTGTTTGTTCTATCTTTACGGGACCTGGAGGATAATACTCTCAATTTTAAGAACGTTAACAGCCTGATCTCAGTCTTAATCTGTCTAAAATACGTCTAATTTCCCTTAATTTTTGACAAGCTTTTGACATTGATTGTCGCTGAGATGAGATTGCGACTAGATTTTGAACATTTTTAATTACGAGAATTATTTGTCTTCAGATTCTTGGCTAAGTTGAGCTATCAAGGTGAAATCAACTTCTGTTTTTCTCTTTAATGGCAGTTAACGTGACTACTTGTTTAGTTATTAAAGTATGTAAAACTAATCTCAAAGCTGCTTACTACTTCTCTTTGTAAACTCCTGTTCGCGAAGAAGCTTGTCTGGGGATGTACTACAACCATACATGTTCCTACTACCATGCAGCCTTACTGTGTTCCGGTGTGTAGGCTATGGGTCCCGTTATAATTACAGACACATGAAATATCTCAGCTTTCTGTCAGGGATGGCATACCTGCAAGAGCAATGGTAGCACAGTGGTAATGGCCCCCACTTACCGAGTCGTAGGTCGTGGGTTCGAACCCAAGCAGGCCCTTTACTTTGCAGAAATAATTTCATCACCACTGCTCTCAAAACGGTGAAGGAAAACATCGTGAGAAATATTTTGCTGAGTAGTTCGACAATCAACCAAGCCATTTGCAATGTTCACTAAAAAGCAGATATCATTAATACGACGATTATGCTGATGCTTTACCTGCAATGCTCTCGGTGTGCTATGTTCATAAGTGACGGTCACCATTACTTACGCACTATCAGTTGGGTTGTCTGCTCGACTGCTAACCTATAACGTAAACGAACTGCCGTTACTGCCATGACCATAGGAGGCAGTTGATTGTCATATTCCTAATATAAACCTCTTATTGGAATTGATCTACAATCTAATAACAGTTTGCAATCGAAAAGTTAAAGACATATTACTATTTGCGAAGTTATATTCGGAACGTGTATAGACATAGTTCTTGACTTGCAAACAATGAGTCAACGAGGCCACAGGTTTGAGGTGAACTTTTGTGATGACGTCTCACTTGAAAATAATTGCTTAAAAGAGTAGGTACTTAGCCTCAAAACTAAATTTGATCAGTTATTTTCAATACGAGTATTTGCTTCAACAAAAAACATTAGGTACCGTCTATTTGTCACCCTTTGTAAAGTTTATATTTTTACATTCTGAAATTTATATGGGTACACCATATAAATTACAGAATATAAGTAAATATATAAACTTGAGACTTCTATTCTATTCTATGTAACGAGTCGATGTTTATTAATATTAAAAGACTAGCTGAGCCCCGCGGTTTCACCCACATAAGTCTCGATCCCGTGGGAATATCGGAATAAAAAGTATCTTATGTCCTTATCCAGATCATGGTCTACTACATTTCATCCATATTTGTTCAGCCGTTTTAGCGTGAATGCGGTTACACTTTTAAACAACACGAGCATACAAAATATCTAATCTTTTCTCTTTATAATATTAACTAGCTGATCGGCAAACGTTATTTTGCCATTTAAATTATTTCTCCGCCCGGCGCTACTTCATTCCCGTGGTGTCCTCCTACCCTACCCCTACACTACTCCTACCCTACTTCTACCCTACTCCTACCCTACTCCTACACTACTCCTACCGTACTCCTACCCTATTCCTACCCAACTTCTACCTTACTCCTATAACACTACTCCTGCCCTACTCCTACACTAGTCCTACCCTACTCCTACCCCATTCCTACCCTACTTCTACCCTATTCCTACACTACTCCTACCCTACTCCTACCCTATTCCTACCCTACTTCTACACTACTCCTACACTACTCCTATCCTACTCCTACCCTACTCCTACACTACTCCCACCCCACTCCTACACTACTCCTACCCTACTCCTACACTACTCCTACCGGGTCCAAACGTATACAAATCTGGTCCTAACAATAACGAATACATAAAACCAAGAATCATCCAATTTGGTGCAGTCGTTCGAAAGCTATGGGCGTACATACATTTCGAAGATCCATTTTTATTAAATAGATTTAGATAGATGTTGTCTTGTTATTTTCGTTTGATTTCTATGTTGGGCAAGTGTTATTGGGTTTTTCGGTCAGGAATTTCTCACTTTCAGCCCGAAGTCAGGATTTGGCAATAGGCTAGCCGCCTTTTACTTGAACGTAACTGGTGAAATGTGGGTGTGCTATAGATACACCTCTGCCCAATCTTTTTACTTGAACATAACTGGTGAAATGTGGGTGTGCTATAGATACACCTCTGCCCAATCCTTTTACTTGAACATAACTGGTGAAATGTGGGTGTGCTATAGATACACCTCTGCCCAA
The DNA here is from genome assembly GCA_949629185.1 of Apamea crenata. Classification (NCBI taxonomy): domain Eukaryota; kingdom Metazoa; phylum Arthropoda; class Insecta; order Lepidoptera; family Noctuidae; genus Apamea; species Apamea crenata. The sequence continues at coordinate 11,751,233 of OX451373.1, forward strand.
TCCTTTTACTTGAACATAACTGGTGAAATGTGGGTGTGCTATAGATACACCTCTGCCCAATCCTTTTACTTGAACATAACTGGTGAAATGTGGGTGCGCTATAGATACACCTCTGCCCAATCCTTTTACTTGAACATAACTGGTGAAATGTGGGTGTGCTATAGATACACCGCTGCCCAATCCTTTTACTTGAACATAACTGGTGAAATGTGGGTGTGCTATAGATACACCTCTGCCCAATCCTTCGGGGAAAGGCATGATGTTATGTTTTGTCATTAAATGGGTATGGGTACAGCAATAGACGACAAAAAACAACATGACATAATTGTTTTCATTCGCACTGAAATCGAATAAATAAATCAAACTAAACGGTAGGTGCATCGTCGGGCTGCGAGTTTGATAAATTCTCCAATTAATCTGAAGTGCAATGTGCTCGCCAGAGTTATTGGCACAGCAGTATAATGTTACAGATATTAACGGTCGTCTGTGTACGGTTTATGTTTTAGACTATGTTTAGGTGACATGTGCAATTGTGGTGTGGCATAGTATGTATATGTACAACATGTAGGTTCAGACAGGTTAGCAAATTGATACCACCATTTCGTACAACTGTCAAGAATGTCAGTTGTGATTTGAATATACCTACGAACATAAGGTTATGATTTGGCGTGGCACTCAAAAACTGGTATAAATAATATTTGAGTCAAATCGTGGTGTCTGTGGGGGTGAAAAGAGGCAGGAGTGAAGAGGGAGTTTATATGATAAATTTTATTCCTTTGGTTAATAAACTTAAAACTTGCTTGGCCTCGGTAAATAATAAAGATTGTCACTTTTAGTTTTTAAAAACAACCTCTTATAGAGGGTTAAGGAGGTGATAAAGTTAATAGGTAAGGAAAAATTTGAATGCACTGTTGGATAACTCGAAATTCTGTACTAAAACTTAAAACAAAAAGAACGCGTTCCAGGGTTTTTCAAAAATCAACTCCTAACGGGGTGGAAAAGAGTAATAAAGTTTGGATTTTACTACTAGCTTCAGTATAAATAAACGTACAAAATGCTTTTTTTTTAATCAAGCCCTGTCGTGTTGAAAAGGGTGGACACTGTTTATTTGAAAAATCTAATTCTACTGATAAAAATCACTCTTAAAAATTCACCCGAATTCTGATTTGTCTAAATCTATATACTTATGGCCGATTTTCAATAGTCAAATAACTTTTATTATCATCATCATTCTCCTGCTCATCCCAATTTATTTAGGGTCACCGCAACATGTTTTTTTGTTCCATAGTTCTCTAATAATTTAATCGTCATCCCGGTAGTCAACCCTTTCTAACCAGATAACTTTTATCTGAGTAATAAATATTGCGGAATATGAAAATATGTCAAACTGTCACAATCATTCTTCCGGTAAAGTTATCTGACTATTGAATAATGAGCCCATAACATAATAATGGATATATTTGTGTATCTATTTTAGTGTATTGTATACATAATATTTGCACCAAGGAGTCCCAATGTATGTCTCGGAAAATCACTGTCCATTCTAAGGTTGTCTGGAAGAGATCGCAGTAATGCGATAAGGCCGCCCATTGTATATTTTGTAGTGTTTCATATATTTTTTATGCTATGTATTGTTGTGATGTACAATAAAGTATATATAAATAAATAATGGTAAAGAGATTGTTTTTTTGGAATGGTTATGGTTTGGTTATTGTATATTAATGATGGCTTAGGTATAACTCTCCTCAAGAATTTGGCTATCAATTCTTGAGGAGAGTTATATCTAAGCTATTTAACATCATGCTGTGACCCTTAGGAGCTAAGCAAGCGAAGGAAGGCAGAAACGACGACAGAACGCTAAGTGAAAACGAAGTAATTGCGCAAGCGGGCGATGCAACGCGACGAGTTGGGTCGGGGGAACAAGAAATTACGCGCAAAGAAAGAAAGAAAGAGAAAGAAAGAAAATACATTTATCACCGCATTTATGCCGCGGACGAAGTCGCGGGCAGAAAACTAAACTAAACTTTTAACTTACAGTAAATGTACAAAATGGTTTCTCGTTATTGGAACATGTTGAAGATCACGACAGACATACATATTGATTCAGGAAGGCAACGGACTTTATTTCAGCTTTTGTAACAAAAAATGCTAGAAAATTTAAGTGGGTCAATGGCCGAAATTCCCATGCTAAAACAATTATAGTCAGTTTGCTTAACAATTAATTTTGCTGACTGTCAGGAAAATTACGATTAGCGATTATTGATTTAAATCAACGCAGTGTACTGCTGGAGATAATCCTGTATAAAATTGAGAAAATTATCATTTACATTGTCATTATGAGCCACCCTCCGCATCCAGTCTGGCCCAGACACCTTCTGAAAGTCTGCGGTCCATCTAGCCGGGAAGCAAACCACACCACGTTTGCCAATTTACGTTCTTCGCTCACCTTGCACTACGTAGGCAATTGGCTTATTTGAATCATAAAACACACTCAGTAGCACGCTGTCATAGATTTGAATTAGTAAGTTCTCATACTCAATATAATATGAGTAGGTTGAGCCGTACTTGTGTGAGCTTTCTCCTCTAAGGGTTGGTTTCGAGTAATTATTACCTACCTAAAGAACATGACATGTGTTGTGGTTGTCCCACTGCAAGGTACTACCAAATACAAACTCCTGTGCTAATGAGTTCCACGTATCCTTAATTTTAAGCTCAGCTCAGTGTTAACATTTCTTAGAATATGTAAAAGGTGGGAGGTAAATAATTTTATACAAGCAAAAGCGAAAGCTTGTTCAAAAAATTCTCTCAACACATTCTCAAAGGCATCACTCACTCTTAACGTTCCCATATGACGTTTATGGCCTCAAACCCGATTACTTTAACATCAAGGTCCTTGAATATTCTCTCAGAACAGATTTACTTTGACTAACATATATTCAGTTAAAATTTATTGGGAATTACGTAGATAGCGCACCGATCAGCCACTAAATCATTGTATCCTTAGGCGGTTTACGCGAATGAGCTTCTCTTCCAACAAAAGCTAGGCGCGAAATAATTAACGCTTTAAACAATGAGTCGATACAATAGGATTACTTTGTGTGGAAGTTACTGTTAATAATACGGTGTTAATTAGTGTGGGGTAGGTAAGTATTCCTGCCGTCTCGCAGCATTGCTGTGTTTTCGTTTGAAGGAAATCAAAGGGTTATTTTGTAAAGTATAAGTACTAAAAGGGGCGCCAGTGAAATAAGCATAATCAGCTTACAACGTTCCCACTGCTGGGACACAGGCCTCGTCTCTGTGAGAGGGCACCACGCGGGGCCAGAACGGGTTGGTGGATGTCGCATGTCCTCGAATTTTTAGGTAGAACCCAAAAATTTCCTCATGATGTTTTCCTTCACAGTTTTGAGTAACAGTGGTGATGAAATAATTTACACAAACTACAGTGCCTGCGTGGTGCCAGTGAAACAATTGGTCAAAATACTGAACACCAAAAAAACATGGTTATTAGGTTCATACTGGTCAACCTATATAAGATATACAACGTGTTTTTTTTTGATATCCTATAACTCTAGGGGTCATTGTACTCATCATTATGAACAACTTTTACTACGAGACCAACCTGAAAGCGTGAAAAAAAATTAGTTGTTCCCTACATTTATGTTCGTATAACTCGTCAAAATGTTGGCCCGGGAACACCAGATTTTTGTTTCGCGATTTCGGGTTTGGTCCCATAGTAAAAGTTGTTCATAATGATAAGTACAATGACCCCCTAGAGTTATGGGATTTAAAAAAAAACACGTCGTATGTTATCATTAATTAATAGTTTTTTATACACTTTCCGGACTTAAAAAAAAACATGATTTGTTATCATCATCATCATTTCAGCCTGGAATCATCCACTGCTGGGTATAGGCCTCCCCTTTCGTCTGCCATACTTCCCGGTCCTGTGCGTCTCTCATCCAGGTGTTTCCCGCGACTTTGACGATATAGTCAACCCAGCGAGCTTTTGGACGCCCCTGGTTTCTTTGGCCGAACCTTGGCCACTATTCGGTCAGAGCTGTACTCCATCGGCCATCTCTCAATTTGTTATATAAAAAAAAAAACAAAACACTGTTTGCATTCTTCTTGGGAACATCGTTTAATCTTTCTGGGGAGAGTTAACCTTCGAAAAGAAAACAGTTGGTCAAATATTTCTTACGATATCTTCGAAAAACGGTAAATTGGAAAAGTCTCCCAAACTTGAAAGGTTGGGGAAAGCTCTTAAAACACATTGGTATTACATCCCAATTTTTCGGAAAGTTGATACCTTACGCTTCAATTTTCCGCTGACTGGATAAAAATCTAATCACATTAGACTGTAAAAGTAAAATAGAGAAAATAAAGACACTTTTTGACAAAAGATTACAAAGTCGGACAATAAGTTATGTACATATTTTTATTTTGTTCGTCCCCAGAATGCCCATATCGTCGTAACATATTACCCATGGGAGAAAAGTTGAGCAATTTCAGGGCACAGACCCCGAATCTCGAGCCTTTTAAAGGTCACAAGTTGCGTCTTAAGCAAAAATTTTACTGAAGTTTGACCCAATCTGGGACGAAATTTGAGACCAAGCAATTTGGTGTGGCCGCCCAAGTAAATTAGAAAATTAGTTCTCCAAATAATTGCTTGACGTTACATTAAGTGGAAAGTCCAATAAATACGTCCAAAATGTGTGTACGTTTCTCTAATTCAGTTTTAGATAAGAATTTGGTTGAAATGAAATTGGATTGATTGCCGTTTCTTTCCTTACAATTAATACATGCATGCCTACCTACTAACACTAAATTGATTTAATCGATTCTACTTAACTTGCATTTGAATAATTGGCAGCTGGATGTTTGTGTGGAACAGCTTGTCTGTCGACAAAGGCTTCCTCTAAAGATTTCCACGTATTCCTGTCTCTTGCTAAGCGGGTCCATACCGGACCAGCTATTTTCTTGAACTCATCTTCCCATCTTTTGGTTTGTCAGCCTCTATTTCTTTTGCTATGTCTTGGATACCATTCTGTTACTGACTTACTCCATTTCTCTTAACATATGTCCCGTCCAATGCCATTTAGGCTGTCTGTAGGCTGTGTGTGCATTTTTCAATTTTGTTTTCTTTTTAATTTCTTGTAGTTTCACTCTATCTCTTCTTTTTATACCTAAAATACTTCTTTCTTTTTTTTTTGGCATTTTGGCAGACTTTTAATTTATTTTCTTGTAGTTCTGTTAACGCCCTCTTAGGGAAATAGTGAAGGATAAAGATATGCCAATGAAAGGAAAAAAGAAAGTACCTATACGAAATAATATGCATTATGCCAAGCTTACTATACGGGTGCCAGACATAAATTAAATATGGTCACCTAAATTCAAATCATAAATGCTTGCCCTTTATGAATAAAAAATAAACAAGGTTTTAATTCATAATAGAGTTGGATTTTATGCTACTTATCAACTAGGGTGAATAGTTTTAAGCCATAATCCATGACCAAATTTAAAGTAGGATAAACCCTAATAGTCCTCAGCTCTGCGCTACGATCGGGGCTTCATAATCATTATGATTCCACTTAAATCCTGCATTGAACGTGGTTTAATCAAATAAATATGATAATAATATGATATAGTTAAAGTGTTTTCTTTTTATTTTGTGTAAAAAAAATATGCTGCAGAGTAAAAAAACATCGTGGTCTGTAGAAGACATCACCAACATTCTAAAACGTATTTTCTTGCAAACAAAACTTCAACACTGCGTGTTCCCTTGCAGTCGCGCCAACACAAACTATACATATTTGCCGCTTGATCGCGCTTCAGCGTGTAAAAGTCGCGCAACGAGGCGTCACTAATACAAGGATAACGTTTCATGCAGACGTCTATCTCTAACAACGTTCGTTCTTTCTTGACATGCGGTTGGAGTAACTGGGGCGAGACGCTTGATCGCGCGTGTCGATATCCACTGCAGTGGGTTATGAAGTTTATTTTAGTCAGAAAATCTAGTGTCAGTTCAGTCTTATTCTAAGCGTGTCGATGGTAAAAATAACACGAAGAAACATAATATCGTTTTTTAAATTTGTTTCGCCCAAAATTCAGCAACGCGGATTCCGTTCGCTGACGCAGCCGTTAGATCCTCACGTGTGCCGGTGACAGGGCATGCGGTGCAAGATGGGAGGTGAGCCATTTTCTGTGGAGTTCAGGAAGAACGAACAATATTTTATACTAAATTTTTGTACAAATTACTTCGCCCCGGAGTGTAAAACAGTGCTGTTTTACAAACAATGGGGAATTTAATATCATATCTAGGGTGATTTGATATTAAATTCCCCATTGTTAGTCAGTAGCGTCCATCAGTTTCTGTAACGTGCAGGCCACCGTGCACGTGCAGAGACCGATGGACGCTACTGAAGGTGGTGTAGCGGTATCTACAACATACGGGCCCCTTCAGTGCCAACTCGTAGCCAAATTCTGGGCTGACTATATTTAGATTGCTATCGATATTCTAAGAAGAGGGAAGTATTTTTTTGATTCTCAGCCATTCATATTATTTATACATCATTATTTGTTATATCTATACAAATAAACACAATTGAAATGGCTGAAGGAATATCAAAATAACAGCTTTTTACTAAATGCGTATGAAAGTATATTCTGAAATTATAACAAAATAAAAAAAATGTCTGTCTGTCAACCTGTTTGTTGCGGCTAAACTCCGAAATGGCTGGACTGATTTTGACGGGACTTTTACTAGCAGGATGTTATAAGGATTAACTTAAGCTACTTTTATTTTAGAAAAAGAAATAAGGAATAAGTAAACAGACACATTATTGTTTTCCGTCATCCACGCGGACGAAGTCGCGGGCACAGCTAGTTACGAATATAATTCAAGTATTTGTTTAATACTAATACTTTCTCATAAATAAGGTAAATTACAAGAGTAACTTAGAAGATTTTCGATGGAGAATTTAGGTTCAAGATAACATTTTGGTATTTTTTGTAGGTTAGTTATTGGATAGCTTCTCAAAAATCTAGTTAAGGAAAATTTCAGACTAGTTTTGTAAGTAATCATGTTGGCAGTTTATACGAGTATACGGTATACCCACCGCATATATTTTTTTCATTTACTTGTACTCTAGCTTATAATGTAATATTATTATTCATGTCTCGTTTTCATGTCTGAAAATAAATTGTATTAAATATGATACACGTGGACGTATTTTCTGAATTATAAGAGTCAATCATTTTTAGGATATGAGTAGGGTACGTGGTTACTGGGGAAATTACTGACACGTTTCAACTTTAGTTATGGATGATTTTATAACAAGTGGCAAGTTTCAGCCAGACAGGTTTATTGCCAGGTTTATTGAATTGCTAGAGAAGTAAAGAGAAGAGGCTTCGAGATGATCATAAGCCTATAAAGTCTTCTGCTCGACATAGGCCTCTCAAACCATACACTATTTTTCTCTACTTTCATCCTTCAACTACCTACCACACCGCTCTGCAAAGATTGTCGCTACACATGAGGGCATCACTAATAAATTTTCCTTTAGTTAGCGTTAATGTAACCATGAGCATTGTTAACAAAACGTAGAAAATGCATTACCAGTTGCTAGAAGCTACACAAAAATATTTCCAATTTAATATAATATTTTATTTCACACTAGCGACCTGATAATGTATTGAGATTTCTTTATTATAATTATGTAAGTTTAATATTAATCTATAAAACACACTAAACCTTCCGGAACAAATTCTATAAATGATGGTGAAAACCGCATCAAAATCTGTTGAGAAGGTTAGAAGAACAACGCAGTCACACAGATAGACATGAAAAGCCACTTTTATTTATAATCATAATTAGCCTATAAAGTTCCCACTGCTGGGACACAGGCCTCCTCTCTGTGAGAGGGAGGGGGCCGTAATTCACCACGCGGGCCCAGTGCGGCGGGTGCGGGTTGGTCGATGTCACATGTCTTCGAAGTTTTGGTTCTAGGACATGTCAGTTTCCTAACGATGTTTTCCTTCACCGTTTTGAGAGCAGTAGTGATGAAATAATTTACACAAAGTTACATAAAATTTAATTTATAAAATGTACTAGCTGCGCCCCGCGGTTTCACCCGCATATGTTTCGATCCCGTGGGAATATCGGGATAAAAATCATCCTATGTGTTAATCCTGGTTATAAACTACCAGTGCATTGTGCCAAATTTCATCCAAATCCGTTCAGTAGTTTTGGCGTGAAAGAGTAACAAACATCCATCCATCCATACAAACTTTCGCGTTTATAATATTAGTAGGAAATAAACCTACATAATATGGGCACATAAGACACGTTAGAAGCTAGATATTTATATCCTCTCGTAACGCTACGCACCTAACCTAATGTACAAATGGTTTAGGTAATGGTCCGATTGACAGGGCATGAATAACTGCCCTTAACAACGCCTTATCTCCTGGCTTGAGTGTGTTTCAATAGGATATCTGAACACACATTGTCTGAATTTAGTATTCTCATTAGGAGAGCAAATCTCGGTATCAATGAGCTCTTTTCGTACATTCGTGAAGTCACGTTCCATTTAAGCACACGGAACACATTGATGACGACTATGGTATAACATAAAATCACGCTAGTATTCCCCGGAGGATCAGGCAGAGGTAGGATAGTACAGCCACGTTCCGCCAGTTATGTTTAAGTGTGAGCCTATTGCCATCGAATGGTCACGTAATTAGACTCCGGGCTGTTACAGAGATATTCAAGAATGATTTTGTTGCTATAATTCAAATTTTATTTATGTTTCAAATGGACGTTATTTCAAGTCAAACAAATATCAACTTTATTTTAATGGGAATTAAGTTGATTTCAGAGTGACTAGCACCATTGAAAAAGTTATAAAAATGTTTGAAGTTGTAGCGTAAACTGAACTTTATTTGTGTAGGGATTAAAGTTATTTTTCCATGAACTCATATTTGTTTACATTATTAGCGAATATGTCGCGATTCAAATTTACATATTATGCTGGCCACATTTGTCAGGACAAATACTTTGATTCTGTTTCAAGGCCGATTTGAACGTTATTAAACCACAAACGGATGTCTTAGAAGAAAATTTTAGTATACAACTTAATACGACTGAATAAATATGTCATCATTAAGTTAATAGCTTATGAGCTCCAACCATCTTACGTTTTTGAAATGAATGAACAATAAGGTTCTTATTTAATTGCACACATAACGATCCTATAACTCAAGACGGTATGAAACAAAGCTCCTAGAAACAACTTAGTTCTAACGACGATATAAAAAAACAGAATAATAATTCAATTACGTACAGTCTTCCGTGAAAAAAAAATAGCTACACGATTCCCTCAATTTTAACAAGAAAATGTGTTTTTTGCCAACATCTAAAATCCTCAAGAGCTTTGTCGAAACCAATTTTGGATACGTTCCTAAAAATAACGAGGTAAAATAGAGTTCGCTCATCTTACAGTATCTCTAAAAACGATGTTCTTTTGAGGAACAGAGTCGACCCTACATCCCTTCATATTTGATGTCAAGTGTTCATTTTGCGGGTTAGAAGAAAAACGACGTAGCCAGCTGTTATTATTACGGTACAAGTTGTAAAACGCAGCCCAGGAAACTGTACTCCTTAGGTTTGCTAAGTAGGTTAAGAGTCTTCTTAATTTCACTCGTTTATTTTATACACTGCTTAAATTTTCGTCACTTCGCGGAATCGACATTAAAGGCTCGTTGGGTGGAATTGGTTCAAGCTCGTTAACCATCGTTCAAATAGTCATTTCGAGCAATTCATAGTTATTTAACAGTCTAGACTAATCTATTCCAGTGTTAACCTTAGGTGTTTGCATAACTTTGGCACTTTCGCAGCCCGAATGTAAGTTTGAGTACATTAAACAGTCTTGGTTAGGTTTCATATTTGCAGTGCTCTCCGCTGTCAATATGAGCACTGTTATATGTGTTTTTTTAATGTTGTTTGTGTATTGTTTCACCTGCGCCTACGCTGTCCTCCCATACATTGTAACAGCCAATTATTTTAAGAGTAACCGTGGAGTTTCTTGCCAGCTCTTCTCTATAGAAAACGAAACGACCAATTGGAACCGTGCACCTAGCTTCTGACGTTTCATAAGTGCCCATGTTGGTTTATGTGAAATAAAATATTTTGATTTTTTGATCATCTCGAAGTCATTATTTTTCAGAATAAAGTCGAAACAATACCTATTACACAATAACTATTTTTTTTTTAATTTTGATATTACCTATACTGAAATGTTATTCAATAATATTACAACCCTGTAAATATTGGAAATCCACAGAAATCATAAACGTCAACTAACTTTTGGCAACTGGAATTAGAAGTGTTTGACTACTAAAAGCCGGTTGTCAAAAAAAAAGAAAGGAATCAGAAGGCCAATTTTATTGTCGTAGGTAATAGGGCTAAGCAAAAAAATAATAATTATACATATTTAGCCCGTCAGTTAGATTATCGAAAAACAATGGACACGTATTTTTTCTTTTGTCAATCAAACAAAAAATGACAAAGGTAAGCGCGTCAAAATTTGGGAGTGGGGTGTCGTGGAAAAATGTCAACAAAATTTTTGAGGGCACTGTATGTCTGGTTTTAAGGTATTTATAGCGTCTGGTTATCTTACAAATGTTAAAGGTTTTACTGTATTTTGTTTGTTACGGACAGTCGGTAAAGCAGAGTTTTGAGCTTGTGAAATTATGGCAGAATATATGGAAAATATTTTATCCTACCGCAACCAAATTCCGGCAAACCGAACGGAACATAATTCGAAGAAGCATGTTATTATACTTTTGATTCTGGTTACGCTCTTATATCTCCAGCAATATCAAGCCAAATGCCACGTTGGTCTAGTAGTCGCAAGCGCTACCGCTGAGCATGAGGTCCTGGGATCGATTCTCAGGTCGGGCAAAGTGTTTTTGGGTTTTTTCATAAAGAACTCATTTTTTTTTCTCACTAGCTGCCTGGTATCTGGATTTTTGCCCAATTGATGGCAATAGTCTTGCCCCCCCCTATTACATGGGACTTAAAAAGACTGGCGAAATGTGGGTGCGCTATAGAAAAGAAAAAAGAAAGAAAAATATAGGTACATACACCTTTGACTAACCTTGCCATACGGGGACTACAGGTGTGATGTTATGTTATGTTACTTCAAGCCGTCACCAAAAAAGGTTGGAACGGTTCATGCCACTTTTCTCGCATAAAAAGTGTTTTCAAAAAGGTGAATTCACTAAAGATATTTTTGTACTCCACATGTGTTTGAGCAGATACTTACTCACCCATCAACAAATTGTATTTATGAAAATGAAAACTCAATTGTTAATCTTTTAATCCCAATATTACTTGTCAACATTGCAGTTAATTGAAAAATTTAAACGTTTTCAGAGTTCCGTCGTGTTTAATTTGAATTTCTATAAAATGAGGACAAAATTATGAAGCATTGATTTTAAATTATAAAATTGAGAGACGTCCAATTGGAATTTAATGAGATTGCAGAAAGTGACAGCTTGTCATTTAAATTGCGAGGTTTATTGGAGTGAAGTGTGCTGGCAATTAGTGAATGAAAGGAAATTAGGTGACAATCACTTACGCAGATTTTGATTAATTAGAAAGCTGATTGATTGACCTGTGTAGGAGCTAATTCCAGTAAAGCTTATCGTGAGTTTCAATGGAGCAGTATTACTGAATTGTTGGTAGATGAACTAATCTTTATATCTGAACTAGCAGCCTGCCCCTGCTTCGCGCGGTTTTACGACTTGACAAAACATTGAGATTTCTTTATTATAAATAGTAAGTTTAACATTAAATTATTATACAAATAAACCTTTCGGACCAAATTCTCTAAATGATGGTGAAAAGCGCATCAAAATTCGTTGGGTAGTTTCTAGAACAACGCAACGTCACACACGAAAAGCGACTTCCATTAATATGTAGCATGTATTATAGATATAGATGAAGTTTCAATTTAATCCTACTAATATTATAAACGTGAAATTATGGATGGATGGATGTTTGTTACTCTTTCACGCAAAAACTACTTAACGAATTTGGATGAAATTTGGCACACAGATAGTTTGTAACCAAGATTAACACAGGTTGCTTTTTATTCCAATATTCCCACGGGATCGAAACTTATGCGGCTCAAACCGCGGGCGCTGCTAGTATACAACAAATGTAAACATAATACGTAGACATAATACTAACCTTACCTTACCTGCCTTCTTTACCTTTACTTTTTTAGGCGAGTTGAATGTTTCCAACTTGGCAAGTTAATTTAAATACAATTCCGTTGTTTCGGAGCGATTGCTCAATAATTTTCCAATCTCGTCGCAAGTCTCACAGTCGATTGCAAAAGATTTTTCATTACCAAACCTTTTTGTTATGTTTAGTAACGTTTTACAAAAATTCCGTGCCACCGGTTCTGAATCATTGTGGCATGTTTTCTTTTATTTCCTTGTTCTGCTTTATTCTTTCCACGTTTGTTGAAGCCAAAGGAAATTCCACTAAATTATTTTAAATTTTTAGAAGAATCGATATTGAGTCATGTTTTTTGGTTCGGACGTAACATCAAAGAGGTCATGGCCGAAACCTCAAGGCGGAATTAGACGCTAAAAAAAACAAATGAAAGTGGATGAACCATGTACTCATCGCACTAGAAGCAATACATAGTACCTACCTATTCATAACCTATCCCTAGACGCTAACATGACACGATGAATTAATTATCTACTTACCAGCTAATTAAACGCAGGCAACATACGGTGCAAAGTGAAGCTAAGAAACGTTTATAAACATACCTAATTCAAAACATGATTGCAATAGTTAGAAAATACAATTTTAAGAAAAAACCGGCCAAGTACGAGTCGGACTCGCGCACCGAGGGTTTTGTACAATTTAAAATTATTGAAAATATTTTTATTATATGATGTAACTAAAAATTTACGGGTTTCGCAATTTTTCCTTTATCTGTGCTATAAGACGTTGCTTCGTACCAAATTTCAAGATTCTGAGTTCACAGGAAGTACCCTGTAGGTTTTGATTCCCTTGCGAGTGCCGAAAATTTGCGGAACTTTGCGGCATAAACGGCTGTATCTTTTGATTGCGTTAGCTTAGAAGTCTTCACAGCTCCAAGGGTCAGTAGACTTGAGTAATTGATATAAATTCCAGCTTGATACCTCCACGCATTCCTGAGAAAAAGGGTCTTGACAGACAGACGGACGGACGGACAACAAAGTGATCCTATAAGGGTTCCGTTTTTTCCTTACGTACGGAACCCTAAAAATAGATAAAATAGCAATAATAAAAAGGAACTGGGTAAAAAAACAAGCTTTATGTTAAAGAAACATAATATCGATCATACAAAAGATGAAGTTCTAGATTGCAGAAGTGAAATTATAAATAAAATGAACCATCAGCATCATCTGCCTAGCCTGTTCAAAACTATGTTGGGATCGGCTTCCAGTCTAAACGAATGCAGCTGAATACCAGTATTTTACATTGAGTGACTGCCTATCTGACCTCCACAACCCAGTTATTGGGTAATAGAATACAATAGAATAGAAAACTTTTATTTCAGACAGGAGTCCATAGGGTTAGTAACAATTTTACTTAACTTCTAGTGTTAGTAGGTTACAGACACAAATCTACATACAATTAAAACTCAGCGTGGAGCTGCATCCACCTCCGCAACATCGGGGAATCCCACCGATCTGCGAACACACTGAGAATACTGTTGGTGCTGCCGCGACCACGCGTCATCAGGGATGCGCATCTACTCCTAATAATGGCAGCAAAACCATTAATATTATTATCCGCAAACATCCCTGACGCACTGCAACGCCACGGCAACCTCAATAGTACTCGCAGTGCATTATTATATTGAACGCGTAGGTCACTGTATGCCCGCTGAGTGAAGTTGACCCACAGGCTGCACGTGTAGAAGGACTGACAGTAAGCTTTGAATAGCGTAACTTTGACTGATTTCGTACATCGTGCAAACCTGCGAGCCAGCATGTTACAACGGACAGCCAGCGACCTACGTTCCCTACGATACCCCTTGGGAAGACTGGTTGTCAGACTTTCGGGCTTCTGACTACCCGTAACGACTGTCAAAGATACACGAATGACAGCCGGAACCAACGGTTTAACTTGATTTCTGAGGCACGGAGGGGTCTGGGTATGTACAGATGGTCACCCATCCACGGACCAACCGCGGCAAGCATAACCTGATCGATCGACCTGTGCGGAAATAAAATTAATATGAAATCCAATATTTTACTTATTATTAAGAATAGGTGCGTACGTACTCCAGTTGGATATAAAACCGATCCCATTATAGTTAGAAAACAATAGGATGATAAAAACGGATATATAAAAAACGCAGCCTATCCTTACAATCCTATTTGACTTTTGTTACTGCGAGTACTGGTACTGACAATATCATGAATGCTGATTCAACAGAAGTGTGTTCTAGCATGGAATAATGAAAGGTATCGGTTCTGAAAACTGGAGCAACGTTATGATACAATGCATGACACTATTGTACTGAGCTTTTCTTTGTATGCATGTTTGTGAATGTGCAGCTCGAATGAATGGGAATAGGAATCAGGGACCATAAAGTTTTAATGAGGAATTGCAACAAAGATGATGAACATTTCGAATGGCATCATAATTTATGGGACAGTCACGAGCACTAATATGTCAACACTTGGAAACTTTCAATTGCGATTTTTACGTGAAATAACAAAAACAACAATGAAATACGACACATTGCAAAAACTGAAAAAAGGGAAGGAAAATACTATGTTCGTAGCATCATAAAATTTGTTTAAAAAATAAAGGAGTAAACTGCTTTTGAATAAAGCCTAGTGTATACATATACTTATGCTCGTGAATGTACGTCATGATAACATAGCAGTTGGAGAGTCGTAAATATAGTGCGTGGCATATTTAAACGTATTGGTTGGTGGCAATGTATATTTTAAGTGTTTTTAATTGATTTTAGTTTAGTTTAATTTTAGTTTGTGTTTTTCTGTCATGCAATATGTGTCACTCTGAAAACGTCGCAATTCCTACCGCCACAATACGGCAAATGCCTAGTTTGGGCGTCATCGACCAAACTAGGCACTACTACGACTATTTTTGTACAATTTAAATATTCTACTATCCTAAATTAGCTCAATAATTATGAATAATTTAAGTTTCAATCTATTTCCATTTTATTCTATACAGAAGACGTCGATTTCGTATTATAGTAATATAATCATAATTTAAACATTTATTACCAAGCCTACGTCCATCAACAGTCTAGTTCGCCCTAATTGAATCAGTTTGACAGTGCGAGCGAGATAGAGTGATACATGGTGCGGGGAAGTGGGGGCAAAATATGAATTTCAGCTGAACTATTACAAGCCCTTAATATAAACGCGAAAAAAAAACGCGAAAGTTTGTATGGATGGATGGATGTATGTTTGTTACTCTTTCACAAAAAAACTACTGAACGGATTTGCATGAAATTTGGCACACAGATAGTGTGTAACCAGGATTAACACATAAGATACTTTTCATCCCGATATTCTCACGGGATCGAAACGTATGCGGGTGAAACCGCGGGGCGCAGCTAATTAATAAATAAGTTTGAAATTTGAAATATTACAGGGGAAACTTCATCTTAAACACCTACGTTAGGCATAGGTAAGAATCAGCAATGATTTACAAAATTACAACAGAGCCAGAGCACAAAACTATTTAGTTGGAAATTCTGCCAATATATTTTCCAAAGATGATGCAGTAGGAATATATAAAAAATAAAAGCAGACAATATTATTGAAACACTATCTGCGTTACGCACGTACGTACGTTATTTACCTGACGTTGAAAGCGGTACCTTTACAAAGTTGAATACGAACCAGCATCTATTTTATAAGGATACTGTGTTACTATTTGATATAAGCTAACATACTTAAAATATTATTAATAATATGCACATGTAGCTATATCAAAAAGAGGGAAAATAATCAAAGGGCATTAAAAAATTCGTCCGCATCGCTGTCAACAGGAAAACTGCCCTAAAGGCTGGCAGCATGGCAATGCTGCCAGCCTTTTGACAACATTGTATGGCGATTCTTTATCTAAAACAAATTATATTATTTTTTTAAGCCAGCGCTTCACTGCTATTTCTACAATACTTGAAAAAAAAGGCTCGATTCAGAGACATCTCGTCCATTTTCCATTCACTCACTTAAAAGTCTTTTCCTGCATTGTAGAACATTTTTACACAAGAACCATGTTTCTTTCTCATTTATTATGCTGAGAGTTTTCAACGACCGCACTTTGCTTGCAAGATGCTTTTATAATCCCAGTAAAATGAGCGGGGAAACAGTCTGAGACGACAAATTTGTCATAGCTCGTTTTAATACCATACGCTTGTACGAAATAGAGTCTGTCATCAAAGCTGGAATAGTTCGAGGAAACGGGAATTAAGTCGGAGTAAGACCCGTCAAGGAAAATGTTCGGTTAATTTGTCTGGAACAGACGATGTGGTTGGAATAATGTAAGTTAATGGTTGAGGGTATTCATTTGATGGTCGGTAATAGATAAGGGAATTGCTCGATATATAAAGCTCGATAGGGTCGTTTTATCAACTATTACTGATGCTTTTATCACACAAAAGATTAATTATTTATTCAACCAATTTTTGCCTTGCACAATCCTTCACAACAAATTGTTCTTCTAAACCGATCTCCATGTGCTTTCTTTCCCATCAATTTTGCACAATAAGTCTCAATAAGCTCATTGCAATCCAAAATATCACATCACTTCCAAGTTTAAGAACTATCTAAACTACATATACTTAAAGATTGAAGTAGTAGTTACAGTCCTTGTGCATCTGGACATTATAACATATACAATTTAGGATAATATAAAAAAACAACGGTAATGCTCTTAATGTTTCTATTTCTACAATACTATAAATAAGCACTGCATTGACATTAAAGACGCATCAATCTGTGTCAACACCGCGCCATGATTTCTCTCTAAAAATATTTCTGCTCCCATTCCCTCTGGCCTTGTTTATATTTATTATCTTCCGTTCCTTCCCAACATAAAAAAAAATGTATAAAAGTTGTGTCATATAAAATAAAAGACAGAATTATGTGTGTCACAATCCAATTTTGTGAATTGGTGACTGTGCAAAGAGACACACACGGCCACAGAATATTAATGATATAAGTTTTTTGAAGAGCTCCTAGTCGAAAACTGAAATGGCAGCTGGAATTTCTCTACGTAGTAATAGTGTTATGTCATCAACGTATAAAGGTTTTGTCTGGAGAATGTGACAAAATAAATAGCGTAGATAGTTTAGACCTTATCGTGGGGCTTGCGGGGCTTATGGCTTAGTAATAACAGCCGCACGTGTCGATCGATCAGGTTAAGCTACGCTAACCGCGGTTGATCCGTGGATGGGTGACCATCTTCATATACCAAGATTCCTCCGTGCCTCGGAAAGCACTGAAACCGTTGGTCCCAGCTGTTATTCGTGGATTTTTAACAGTCGTTACGGGTCGTAAGAAGCCCGAAAGTCTGACAACCAGTCTTACTAAGGGGTATCGTATTACCCAGTAACTGGGTTGTGGAGGTCAGATAGGCAGTCGCTCCATGTAAAATACTGGTATTCAGCTGCATCCGGTTAGACTGGAAGCCGACCCTAACATAGGTCGTTGGGAAAAGGCTAGGCAGATGATGGCAGATGATGAGTTTAGACCTTAACGTTGTAGTATGGGAAATTTTACTCCTACTAATATTATAAACGTGAAAGTTTGTATGGATGGATGGATGATGTTTGTATCACGCAAAAACTATTGAACAGATTTGGATGAAATTTGGCACACGGATGGTTTATAACCAGGATTAACCTTTACCTATAGGATACTTTTTATACCGATATTCCCACGGGGTCGAAACTTATGCGGGTGAAACCGTGGGGCGCAGCTAGTTATAAATAATTAAAACACGTTAAGAATAAACAGGGACCAATATCAAAAAAAAAAAATTGGTACAAAAAAATATATAAATAGATAAAATGCACTTGAAAAATAAAATCGTTTTATTATAATAAATCGCTTTAAGATATTGATCGGTATACAATTTTACCCTTTTCATCGGTAGGTACTAATTTTATCTCTTTTTTATTCACACCCAAGAACCCCGAGTGACATCTAAATCTATTAAAATTTTTGACCTCATCTCGAAAGGAACTCTCCGTTTGAAGTTCTGGACTCTAAATGTTCCTGACTATCTTCAGTTTGAATAAGACGAAAGGAATTCTAACGAAGTAGGTAGGTACTCTAGATTCCACTTCTATGAGAAAGGATGTCTTCTGGAATATTTTTGGTAATTATAATTCTTGACCTTCAATTTAAAGTTTTTCCCAAATATTGAAGCACATTGCTGAAGGCCTTAAAGAGCTGCTTGAACTTCTTTTGAAAGGTCCAAAGAATTTTGAGTCTTTCAGTGACATAAAAGAACTTGCCCTAGCGTAAAAAAACGCCTCAAATTTTTCTTTGGATATCTCAATTCTGTGTGATTAATAAATAATGTGGAATTAACTCAAAGAAAAATGGAATCAAGCTTACCAATTATAATTCTAGCATTAAATGTAATAAGAGTAACTGAATAAAAATGAGTAATAATGTTTTTTCTTTTGACTTCAAAAGATCTTTTTCAGCCCTAAATACAACATATTTAGGGCTGAAAAAGATCTTTTGAAGTCTAATTTCAAATATTCAACACTAGCTGCGCCCCGCGGTTTCACCCGCATAAGTTTCAATCCCGTGGGAATATCGGGATAAAATGTATCCTATATGTTAATCCTGGTTATAAACCATCTCTGTGCCCAATTTCATCCAAATCCGTTCAGTAGTTTTTTCGTGAAAGAGTAACAAACATCCATCCATCCATCCATCCATCCATCCATACAAACTTTCATGTTTATAATATTAGTAGGATTACTTTTAGTTTTTATTTTATTATAAGTTTGGTCTCCTTAATATACTACTAATTTACTTTCAATGTATCTGTACCACAGAAAATCTCTCAAACCTCCGCCAACGATGGTTTAATATCGTGCCCTGCGTGTCCTGTCAGCTGCACGTTACAGGAACTGATGGACGCTGGTGATGGCGCCAAACAAGTAGCCGAGTTCTGGGCACAGTCCTTATATAGCTATCGACACGCTAAGAAGAACAAGACAGAAAATCTCTGGTTTCATTTCCGAAACAGCTCAAAAACAATGCAGATGCACAAACGTAAACTTTCAGCGTAAAGTATCAGCTGAAGTGTCTTTGTCAAGACGTTCTTGAGAAGTTGACAAGTTTCAACCCGATCCCCGAGGATAAGTTGCAACCGTATGAACAACTTCAAAGACGGATAATTAAGTCGTAGTCGTCATCCGGACGAAAGAGAATAATTAATGACTGATACAGGAATTTTGAGCCCACTGAGAGAGAGGAGGCCTGTGTCCCAGCAGTGGGAACAATGTAGGCTGATTCTGACAGGAATTTCGGAACACTACTTTCAAATATTATCAATGTCATATTAGAGTCAGAAAAAGAGGGGCTTTCGGCTAAGTAATAACAGCCGCACATCAGGTTAAGCTACGCTTGCCGCGGTTGGTCCGTGGATGGGTGACCATCTTCATATGACAAGCCAAGCACTCCGTGCCTCACGTGAAGCACGTTAAGTCGTTAGTCCCGGCTGTCATTCGTGGATCTTTGACAGTCGTTACGGGTCGTCAGAAGCCCGACAGTCTGACAACCAGTCTTACCAAGGTTCGTATTACTTAGTAACTGGGTTGTGGAGTTCCGATAAGCAGTCGCTTCATGTAAAATACTGGTATTCAGTTGCATCCAGTTAGACTGGACCACAGCATGGTTGGGAAAAGGCTAGGCAGATGATCATATTGGAGTCAGAAAAAAGCGAGCATTCTGTTTTGTTTGGTTTCTTCAACACAAAACAGATTCAGAGCAGTGGTGGTTAATGGCCGCGGTATACGAGTTGTAGGTCGTAGGTTCGAACCCAGACAGCCGTTTTCTTTGTGTAAATTATTTCATCACCGCTGCTCTCAAAACGGTGAAGGAAAACATAGTGAGGGCACCGGCATGTTCTAGAATCGAAAATTCGAAGACATGACATCCCGCCCATCTACCAAACCGCACTGGGCCCGCGTGATGGATTACAGACCACTCTCTCTCGGAGAGAGCCTGAAGGGAGGCCTGTGTCCCAGCGGTGAAAACGCGGCGAAACAGATTCAAAATAAGATATTGTCGCCGTCTTTTCATTAAGGGTTTTTAGTTGTTCGTATACTTAAAATAAAACAACTTATTTTTTTTTATTTTCTATCTTAAATCAGTATCTAAGATAGAAAAAAAAAATAAAAAATTAAGTCGTTTACGTACATGTTGAACGTTACATGTCAGTACATGTAACGTGTACTTGTTCGCAAAACTGAAATGTATTTTTAGATGACACTGTCTATCTCTCCAAGTAAACTTTAAATATTCACAGTGAATAATATAATTTACTTTGATCGACATCTGGAAGCGTCTGGACACTAAGTGTCCTTAGTGGCGACACGATCAGATTCTACTTAGCTTCTACGAATACTAACGTCCCTTGTTTAGTATCCAGTTATAAAACTGGGATTTATCTATCGGGAAAATCTTTTAAAGAATAAAGTGAACGAGGTCGTACCACAAGACAAGTAAAGAGCATATTTATATTTAGAAGTTTAAAAATCTCATGTATATTTTTGTTTTATCTTTTCAATCTGATATATTTTGTTGTGTCCTAGGAGCTCGAGGCTTAATAATAACAACTGCACGGGTAGATCGATCAGGTTAAGCCACGCTTACCGCGGTCGGTCCGTGGATGGGTGACCATCTTTACATACCGAGACCCCTCCGTGCCTTGGAAAGCACGTTAAGCCGTTGGCTGTCATTTGTAGATCTTTCACAGTCGTTCCGGGTAGACAGAAGCTCAAAAGTTTGACAACCAGTCTTACCAAGGGGCCTACCCAGTAACTGGTGTTGTAGAGGTCAGATAGGCAGTCGATGTAAAATACTGGTATTCAACTGCATCTGGTTAGACTGCAAGCCGATCCCAACATAGTTGGGGAAGGAATAGGCAGATTGATATTCTTATGTGTCCAAAATAGATCTTTGCTGGGTTTTCTTAACACCTCTTAAGCGTAAAAAGGTCTTTCATGCATAAAATATTATTTTAGAAGTCATTTTTTTTTTTAAAACAAACGTTGCCCCGCACTGGGAATTACTCCTGTATTGTGGGTGCGTTTAAACTCACATACACAAACAGCCAGACCCGGAACAACTGTAGGCAATACAAATATTTGTTCCGTGCGGGAATCGAACCCGCGACACGCAGCGCAACAGTCGATCGCTTAGCCACTGCGCCAACCGTGTCGTCAATATACTAAAAGTGTCGTTATTGGCGATGCTAGAATAGTGTAAGATAACGGTTAGGTAAGAACAAGAAACAAAGACAGCAGAGAAACAAAGTTGTCGACATAGCTCACAGAATAAGCAAGATGAAGTGGCAATGGGCCGGCCATATTAGCCGTAGAACTGATGACCATTGGGGTAGACGTGTTTTTGAGTTGAGACCGCGAATTGATAAACGTAAGGCGGAATGCCCTCAGGCAAGGTGGAGCGACGATCTTCGCAGGATGGCTGGTAGCAGCTAGATGAGAGTGACTGAAAATCAAGTTGAATGGCGTGCAATAGGAGAGGCCTATGTCCAGCAGTAGACTGCCATAACCCGATGATGATGATGATGAAGAACGGGAAATCGCGAAGTACCTATAGGTACTTTCTTTCAAGATTACACTGTAGCGGTATCTACAATGCCACATGCGAACAACGCGTCATACTGACGTCACGCAAATCCTGCATCTCGCAAGCAGAGTTTACCGCGCAGTTAGTATAGATACAATTTCCCAATATCAATCGTTGGGCAATTGCCCGCCAGACACAACACCCGTCTGCTCGGAGGATCCTCCCTTTTCTATGGAGTATGAGTGAACTTTACACCCTGTTCCTCATACCTCCAAAACACATTTAATGTTCTTTCAAGATAACACATTTAATGTCCTTTATTATTGTTCTTCCAAGATTACACATTTATTATTTTATGGAACAGAACAAAACTTGAAAATTTCGTAACTCAATACCAATTAGTTTGTAAATTATGAATGTACAAAAAATAAGAAAGAAATGTAATTACAGGGAGAAGTTAGAGAGTGAAATTAGAAGACATCCTGTGCAAGGAGGCTGTGTTCGACGAAACCTAAGAAATGCGTTAAAATGAAGGAACTTTTAAGGAAACAAGAAAAGCGTGTTAAGTCGGTCTGTCAATGGAGTCTCCAAGGATATTACGTGCTTCAAGAAATCTATATATTACCGTATTCATTCCTTATAATATTTACGAGGAAAATATAAAAAATCATTCTGTCTCTGTCATCATTAAGTGACAGACAGAAACAGAACGATGCTTTAAATGCGTTTAGGGATTAACGTATTTAGTGATTTTTGGTACAAGCAGCCGTAGTAGTCCTCAAACTTAATCATCGTACTCTAAAACCACGTTAATTATATTTAAATATGTATTCATATTCTGTGTTAAATCTGATTTTGTATTTTAGGTTAAGATTTTATAGCATTCAAAAAAAAGTTTAGTTTGATAATTATTACATTATTCGGTAGTCTGACTTTAGATTGTGTTTTTAATAGAGTTTAGTGTTGCTTTCTACATATTTTTAAAGTCTGGTTTCTAAGTATTAGCGGGAAGTTGATTTTGAATATAATCTGGTATGTGTTTGCAATCCACTATTGTATTGGGGTCATCCTGTAAAGATAGAAGTGTAAGTTTAATAATAAATAATAACTCAGAATCAACTTACCGTACTTGCACGTTATTTGGTGAAATCATGATATTATGATTAGAATATTAGGGAAAGGTAATCTATATTGTAGTTTTTTGTCAAGTGTTGCTAGGGTAAACTTTGAATTTTAACAATAAATATCAATTGACATCTAACGCAATATATATATTATATCCACTGATCACTATTTTTTTGGATGGGAAATCATCAAATGACCCCTCCCGCTCTGGGTGGAGCGGAAGGGAGTGTCAGACTCTTACTGACTAAAATCCACCCGTGTTCCTTCCTTAGCCCTTTCTGTTCCAGGGTAGCGGTAACCCTTTCGGGCCCCTTTCTCTGCTGACTTCTCTTCGAGGCGCGTGGCGTGGCGTGGAACACAACGCGCCGTCCGGCACGGGCCTGGTCCTGATCGAACGGTGAGTTACCCATTACTCTCCGCCCGCAGGCCCGCGCCTACGGTGGCCGGGAGTCGTCACGTGGCTCCCGACGCCCGGAGCGTCTCCCGCGGCGGCTGAGGCTTGAGGTTTTCTCCCTATCACTAAACCCTGATCATTAAATCAGCGAACCCTGGTCATTAAACTGTTACTACTGATGAAAAACCGAGAGTGGTACAGAGCGAGTGTGCATGGGAGGCCGTCATCTCCTTCTGCGAAGCAGTAATGCTTGCGAAGGAGGAGGCGGAGCGCATGAGGGAGAGGCAATCACTGCGCCCTCACGCTCGTAGTCGCCGCCGGAGACGCCCTGGACGGGAGTCAACAGCCGACTCCCGGCCACCGTAAGCGCGGGCTTGCGGGCGGCGAGCAATGGGCAGCTCGCCGCCCGGTAAGGACCAGGCCCGGGTCGACGTGTGTTCCACGCGCGCCTCAAAGAGATGTCAGCACGAACTGTCGGGGTCCGCTAGGGCCGATGCCTGCCAGGGCCGCGAGTTGTTCGAAAGACATACCATGGCCCCTGACACCACAGGCAACTGAAGGAACACCGGTGGGTTTTAGTCAGTAAAAATCTGACACGCCCTCCCACTCCGCTCAGACCGGGAGAAGTCATATGACGATTTCCCACCGAAAAAAAAGGGTTAACATAGGTGTGACAAAAACCTTCTCCATTTCAATTCGGTCGTTAAACTAACTGTACCCAACTATTATAAAAATTGACGCAAGTATATAATTAAATGTTCGCTGGCTAAATATTTTTGAAAGAAAAAGAAAGAAAACAAGAAATAAAATTTTCTGGCACGCACCGGCGACCGGCCGCGACTCTAACATTTTTTCGACAAATATTTTTCCTGGTGCGCTGTTTTATTTGTCCTGTCATTTGTTTTACTGCCGTGCACGAAATTTCACATCAAAAAGGGAATATAGTTTTTTGTTGCGATTTGGGGCTATAAAGGCTGCGGGCCGTGGATTTTCGTTGTTCGGCTTCCTGGATTTGCTCTTACAAAAACTCCATTCTCTGATTTTGTCTAGACTTCAGCTTTTTGAACCGTCATATCAAAATAGGAAATTTAGTGCCCAGAAATAAACTACTATTACAGGATTTTTCAAGTGAAACGGCGGGGATGTCACGTGACTATTGTTATGCAGCGAGTGAAAGGGGGCGACACAACGTTAGACCCTGCGCTTACGCACCTCGGTCACTCGCTCGCAAGCTCGCAAGCGACGGACGTGTATTGTAACTGTAGATTTCAATTATTTCTATGTCTAACGGTTTCACGTTGTTGTGATTTATTTTCTATCTTATCATTTTAAAATAAATACTTCCAGGTAGTTTTGCTTTAAATTAAATGAGCTTCTGATCCATAAAACTATGGGATTATTTTGTGGACGTTCGATTCTACCCCTATGAAAAACATTCAAGACAAAAACTACAGATATCACAGTAAAATGTACTGTTTAGCCCAGTGTGTACCAGTACAGCGTCAGAATAACTGTTTGCTTTATAAATAAAAATATTTTTTTTAATACTTGTTGATGAATAATTGTTTGCTGCACCGGACGACGTCATTACGTCGTCGTCGCCGGCTGTCGCTGAAAATCAGCGCTGGGGCTCTGTCTTGCATAAGGTCGCAGCATAATCCTGAGCGATGGCCGTTTTGCGTGGATGTGACGCATGTCAACCACTTATTGTTTATTTTCTTTATTTGTTCTTATGTTCTTTTGTGCGTCATGTTTACCGCAAATAAACGTATTTTCTTTCTTTCTTTCTTTCTTTATTTATTTATTTATTTATCCATTTATTTCAGGCATCAAGGCCCATATAAAACACATGCAATACAATATTAATATAACTTAAAAATACTATAAATACATACAACATTATAATTACACTAAAAACTAAGTCACACGAAGTGTCTGCGTCGAGTTTCGCTGACTGGTGTCATGTAGCCGGCCACGAAACCGGCGGTACACAACACCCTTCGGCCAGAACTCTTCCTTGAGGAACTTCTCGAGATGATGTGTCGGAACACGCACCACGAACGACTTTAAGTTCGTGTTGTGACGCGACTCCAACTTCTCGTTGTCCAAAGTCAAAGTCCAGTTGATCTTCACACGCATGTACTCCACGATCTCCTCAACCTTCGTGGAGTGGTGCAGTCTGGACACGTACAGCTGCGTCGTCGGGATTGCTGGTCGCAGCAGCATGTTGGGCCCTACCAGCGCAGTGCCGCACTGGTTCTTTAGACGTACATAAACACATATTCAAACCAGAACATTATTTACTCAAATTATCAAATATTTCATTTCAAACTCTAACTTTATAGCCCATACTTTAATGGTGTATGCAATCTGTATTCGTATATTTTAGTTAAAGCAAACTTTGGGACGAATGTTCGCGATTCATGCTCTGCATTACGTCATAAAACATTTAGGCTGGAAACTGAGCCATTAGTTTCAACATTGTCTGGCTTAATTTAGCGAAACAGCGAGAAGAAAGGCTGAGTATATTTACTCATCTATTTTCTACTATAAAATGAGGTTTGTTGACCTCCAGTTTCTGTTTAATTAAAGAGAAGTGAAATAGGTATTGAAGATAAATCTGTAACTACGACGCCGAGAATTTACCCCAGAATATTGCATAAATACAGCTGAAGAGTTTGTTTGTTTCATAATCAGACTATAATGTTCCCACTGCTGGGACACAGGCCTCCTTTTTGTGAGACGGGGTGGGCCGTAATCCATCATGCGGCAGTGCGAGTAGATAGATGTCATATTTCTTCGGATTTTGGGTTCTAGGACATGCCGGTTTCCTCGCGATGTTGTTGTTGTTGTTTGTTTGTTGCACGCGCTATTCTCTGGAACTACCAAAATTCTTTTGCATTTGATAGCCTGATTCTTGAGAAAAGGTACAGGCTATTTAACATCACGCCAGGACCCTAAGGAGCCGAGCAAAACGAAAAAAGTTAGAACAAACGAAACGAAAACGAAGTAATGGCGCGGGCAGGAAATGTGGTTGCTATTGTAAAATAGCAAAATCGTAAAATAAGCACATTTATATCAATTTTATATTGTGGTATCTTACAACTTCCATGCGAACGAAGTCGCGGGCAGAAGCTAGTCCTACTAATATTATAAATGTGAAAGTTTGTATGGATGAATGGATGTTTGTTACTCTTTCACGCAAAAACGACTGAACGGATTTGGATGAAATTTGGCACACACATAGTTTATAACTAGGATTAACATATAGGATACTTTTTATCCCGATATTTCCATGGGTCGAAACTTACGCGGGGCGCAACTAGTATTGGATAAATTAATCTAACAAACAGAAAGAGCTGGTGGTAATGGTAACTTTTAACAAGTTAAGACGTAAAGATGCCATTTCGCCTTTTCTTGTTAGAAACATACTGAAATGGAAGCCTACACAGTACCCAGAAAATAAAAGTCAACGGTCAATACATAGCAAGGAATAAAATGTTTGTACGCTAAAAGAAAATAAGTAATATAACCTTAATTAAGTTCATTCCGTAAATGTATTGGGGAAGTAGACCCTCGGGAATGGAACGACATGACAGTCTAGAAAAAAACACATTGTGAAGATAGAACCGAAATTGTCTTACTCTTGTTCAATTGAGACTGCAAATATAATTAGATTGGATCGACTTCTACCCATTCTACTTCCGATCTTAAAACTTGCGTACCAAGGTTGAAACTGGAGAATCAATTTTAAAATGCGCCCCAACCGCCGTTGCATCTTAATTAGGAAAACTTATTAGATCGAGGTAAAAAGGAATTCGTGAGAAATGCAATTGCATAGCGGTTTTATACAAAATTATTTGAAATTCTTACTGGAAACTGTGCATAGTAATTGAATAGGTAGGTGCACTTTGCAGTGTTTATTTTCTTTTATTGTAAATAAGAAGGCAGATAAAATACAAGTCCTTCAAACTAATCAACCAAAGTACACAGACGTAAATAGTCGAAACAGTTGCTTTTATAGCTTGAGTGGTATGCAAAGCAGTACGTATTTAATTCTAATTCAAAACGAGTACTTGCTTAAACACAAAATTGTCTCCTTGAGCTCAATGCCGAAAACCTTTATTAAAGCAGTAGGCACCTATTGCTAGGGCGGTAAATGCTTATGCGAATCCCGCACCCCCGGCCATAGGCAGAGGTGGAACACCGCGCTGGTTTTAGCTGGTAAGAGTCCGGCATACCCCTCTGTCATCCCCACGATGGAGGAAGTCCATGAGGATTTCCACCGCAAAACCAAAAAAAGGCACCTATTGCTATTTTCACTCCAAAACATTTTCTGAAATTCTCAACACCCATTTCATCACACGGCTGCTTAAACACACCTCTAAAAGTTTAAACATAATTCGCTTGTCACTCACGTTACTTTAAAACTTTTCTCGCCATAACTGTGTGCAATTTTGAGGAGCTTGTAAGTACCAGAGTCGTAGGAGTCCTTTTTATTTGGAAAATTGTCCTTATTTTGTTGTATTTTAGATTAGTTTAGTTTGATCGTGTAGTAACAACCGGTGCTTCTGTACTTCTGAATTTTTTTAAGGATTTAGGTAACTACATAATAAATTTGACCATGGTAACGACTTTTCTAATCAACAGAAATATTGAAAGGGTCTATATTATTATATCATACTTTTCGGATTAATTCAAAGACCAAACAAAGTCTTTGATGTTCAAAGGCAAATGAAGTATTAAAAGTATTTTCAATTCAAAATGTGAAAGGTATTTATTAACTTGGCAATAATTATTTCTTAGAAAATACTTGTTTGTGATTTTCATCACAATAAATCAATTTTCAGTGTATACCTATACAAAACTTTCCTGTCCTAAAAACGTTATTAGGGTTGGTAGACGGAAAGAATAAAAGGATATTATGACTTTCAATATTCCTAGGAACAATTCACCAGCGCCAGGACAATATCAAGCGAGCAAGCGAGTCTTTAAAAATCCAATATGCAAAATTGTTCCTTTCAAAAGTCAAGAATCGTAAAGGACATACTTTTATTTGTTAGGGCACGATAGTACGATTGTTTCATATTCCTAGGCTTGTTGGAGTGGAAACGCAATATTATTTGTTTTATACGTTTTGTAAGATAGACAGGTAGACGATTTGTTTCCCACCGCGATAAGATTTTTCGGCAAAGAATTTTTCCTGAAGGCGGTTATAACGATCATAGTGGTTTGATGGCCGATAAGAATAAGGAAACTGATATAAACCTTAGCCTTTCGCAGTGTGGAAGCTATCCGTGAGGATAACTCCACAAAATAACCTACAGCTGTTTCAAAGTCGGTTTGAAAGTGACATCTGCTAAAGAATCAAGAGAGTGCGTTTAAAAAGTTGGCAATGTCGCAAATATCTGTCAAATATTGTGTGATTAATCTATCAATATTGCTGAATGAAATTATAAAATACCATGCAATTACTAATATCACAACACTAAATATTTAGTTTGAGGTGTATATAAAAAACTGTGCGGGCGGGGGATAGGGGGACCCCCGTCAAGAACGAAGTTTCTTACGCGATACGCGTGGAACGCACACAATCATACACTCGTATAAGAGAGAGGGAAAATGTCACATAGAGGGAGGACAACGCTTTTTCCTTACGTGATGATTTCTGCCAGACAATTCATACAGTAAGGCGCGATAGGCCCTTTGTAGACACACGTTTTTCTTGCCGTGAAAACAACGGATTAAACTCAAATAATAATCCCAATTCAGCCTCTGTTCTTCCCTCTAGCACAACTATATCCTCGTCTGACATTTGTCACATAGAAGTAAAGACCGATGTAGTAACTGATTTACTCTGCAATTTGGATCCATCAAAAGGTGCTGGCCCTGATAAAATATCTTCTAAATTTCTCATTGAATGTGCGTCTTCCATAGCCCTACCTATTTCAATCTTGTTCTCCAACTCTTTATCTCAAGGTGTTGTTCCCAGAGTGTGAAAATCCGCGTTTATTACACCCGTACATAAGAAGGGGTCCAAAACTGAAATTACTAATTATAGGCCGATATCCAAACTGTGCATTGTAGCTAAGATATTTGAGAGAATTATCTATAACCAGTTATACCCCGCGCTTGCTAATTCGTTCAGCTCTTTCCAGCATGGTTTTTTAAGGGGACGGTCCACCGCTTCGAATCTTGTCTTGTTTAATGACTTCATTACCGAGGCTATGGATGATGGCGGGCAAGTCGATGTGGTTTACACTGATTATAGAAAAGCATTTGATCGGATCGACCATGACACCCTAATTAATAAGCTAAACCACATGGGCATTCGTGGAGACCTCCTGAGGTGGTTCTCATCTTATATTGACAATAGGTCGCAAGCAGTAGTGCTCAATAATTATATGTCTGGATGGGTATCCGTGCCCAGCGGAGTACCTCAGGGTTCGTTGCTCGGTCCCTTCTTATTTGTGGTATATGTAAACGACATCGATCAATGCCTGCATTCGTCCCAATTACTATGCTTTGCTGATGACATGAAAATTTTCATCAAGATTTCATCGCTTGATGATGGGTCAGCACTTCAGGCTGACTTATATCGGCTTGAGGAGTACTGTCGGGCTAACAAACTCGATCTCAATCCATCTAAGTGTTCAGTGATCACCTATACTAGGAAACGTGCTATCCTGGCCACCACCTATACTTTAGCGGGCCAAACCTTGCCTAGGTGCGATACTATTCGTGACTTAGGCGTCCACCAAGATAGTAAGTTAGTTTTTGACGCACACATTGACGCCATCGTCAAAAAAGCCTCCAAATTGCTTGGGTTTATAATGCGTCTGTCTAAGTGCTTTACAGATGCTAAAACACTTAAAATATTGTATTGCACTTTTGTTAGAAGTCAGCTAGAGTATGCATCTCAGCTATGGAACCCACGTTACCATAAGTACATTGACCGCATTGAGAATATCCAAAGGCGTTTCATAAAATATCTTTGTTTCCATCAAAAGATTCCATACCATTCAATCGATTACCTCCGACTCTGTAAAAAGTATCATTTATTACCACTCGAAGATGGACGTGAGATTGCTGACTTTTTATTCCTGCTAAAAATCTTTAACAGTAATATTGACAGTCCTGAGTTATTATCAAAGTTTTATTTCAATGTTCCAAACAAAACATTTCGATTTATACAACCCTTACGTGTACCTCACAGTTTCACGAATTATAGGCAGAACAGTTATATTGTGCGTGCAAGCAAAAATTGTAATAAAATATGTAAACAACACGATTTGGATCTCTTTACAACCAGTGTGACCTCAGCTAGAAGGTGCTTAAGCCTCAATTTTTTTAAATAGCTGCAGTGCTTTTTAGTTATTGTATTTTTTCCTATTTTTTTTTTATCTCAATTTTCAGTTGCGAACACAAATGGTTATTTTACTAGTTTGAACTATTAAATATAGTATACTATAGCAATATGTTACTGCTTGTATGTGCACAACACAAATTTTATTATAAGTCTAAACGCGAAGACTTGTAATTGGCTTTCTGTCGACTATTGTTTCCTATTTTTAGTTTGTTTTTTTAGCTGTAAGTCTTCCATGCTGTAATAAATAAATAAATAAATTATTCGCCGTGTGCAGGCACGTTGTATGGATCATTAGGGAAGCTTGTAGACAGACACGTTTTTTCTACGGCGTGGTTTATACGCCGTACCGTGAAGAAATCGTGCCGTGGAGGGCTTTAGGTACTTCGTTCCAAAAGCATTAGGAAACTTTCCAAGACAAAAGATTTGGGAAGTTAATACAACACCTAATTTTGTGTTATTATTGAAATTCATAATCAATATTTTAGTGAATTATAGTTTGTACGAGTATTTTAATGTGTATATTTGACAACTCCTCTCTCAAACCCTTCAGGGATTACAGGCACGCATGATATGTTATATGTGTGTTATAATTTGACAGCTATCTGCAACGTTGCCAACTTTCAGAATACCCCCTTTTAAGTCTGTAATACATTTTAATTTGATAATAAAAGAAAGGAACGCACATAAGAACCAAAAAACAATACAAAGTAACATGACAATGAAGCAGGAAACAATGTAGATGGCAGTTTTTATTAAACCTGTGATACGATTGCGCCAGGCCCTATGTTTACGCGACTCGGATATAAGCAGACGTTACTTTGAATTTGCATTACACAGAGATTGTGGCGCACTTGAATGGAATTGTTCAAGCTTCCTTTGTTGCGAATTCTAGTGCATTAAGTAAGTAGTTTATGGCGTCGAAGATATTGAAATGTTACATGAATTTTCAGGCGGATAGTATTTTGGTTTTATCGAAATAGTGACTTTGTATTCGTATGTTGTGTGTTTTGTTTTTTATTTGTAGTAACCTACTACGTTTTCTTTGATAATCTTTTTTGTCAAGTGGAGAATATGTATGTCATTTTTTAGAAAGTATTTTAAAAACTATAAAAATAGAAATACTGATGCTAGTGCCGCAGGAGCGTAGAGACATGTACAATAAAAGAATTCCAAGCAATGATGAAAATGATGATGATTGTACGAAATATGAACTAACGAGTTGTAGGTCGTGGGTTCGAAAGTAGGCACTGTTTTCAAAACAGTGAAGGAAAACACCGTGAGAAAACCGGCAGCTCCTAAAATCAAAAATTCGAAGACTTGTGTCATCTCTCAACCCGCACTGGGCCCGCGTGTTATATTACAGCCCAGTCCCTCTCGAAGAGAGGAGACCTGTGTCCCAGGAGTGGGAACATTATAGGCTGATCATGTAAGTTAAGCTTCACCAGAGACCAATTTAAAGTGCTAGCAAGCGATTTACTTTCAGCAAATTAAGAGTCGAAGAAAACATGAAAGCTCATTTACAAAAATAATATTAATGGACTGACAGATACAATTTAATCAATCTATTCATTAATATCCATCCTAAACTCAATAATTTTGTGAATCATCAATCAAAATCAATGTATAATGAAATCTGTTTTCTATAAACAAGAATAGTAGGTATACCTATTCTATACACAGAGCGGCAATGTATCTCCTATTAGCTGAAGTACGGTTGCATCCATTGCTTTTATTTTATTTTTTTGCTTTATTCCTGCACTTGAATCGCTTTCTCGTTTATCCCGCATCACTTGGTTTTCAGTTCTATTTGTTACTTTTGTTTTTTACTTTCATTTACTCCTGCTACGCTTTCCTAAAAGCGTATTTTTAGCTGGATTTAGTTACACACGGATTTTGGAGGAAAAGAAAACATGTAGAGTAGATGTTTCATTTTCAATGTAGTAGGTAGGTTTTTATTTAACCAGATAATCGTTGTAGCCCAAAATAGTATTAATAGAAAACTCACGAACAAATGCACATTAAAGATACTTACAGAAATATATTTCATGATTTCACTATCTTGAGCTAATTGAGTCTGGTTTTTGCTAGTTCAGTTAAGAAATTTGCCTTGTAATGAGATTGTCAGATGGTTAAGGAAAAATTATTATGTGTATTTATAAAACATTTTTTTAAGCTATAAAATCGTAAAGCAATATTACTACGAAACTGCGTAGTGGCTTATTTATCATTCTCCTGCTCTTATCCCAATTTATTTGGGATCGGCGTGACATGTCTTATTCTTCCATACTTCTCTATTAGTCGTCATCTCGGTAGTCTCCTTTTCTAGCCATATCTTTTTTCACACACATCCATCGTTTCTTTACCCTACTCGAATATCCATCCACATTCATACTCAAAACTTTCCTCACTACATTTTCCTCATCCCTAGCTTATTATCCTTCGCAATTTGTAAGAATCAATTCAGGGCAATCGGCTGTTAGTGCCTGTACTCGTTTCGGGCAGTACTGTGACCCTTTCCCTTCAAAACTAGGGTCCTAGGATCATAAATCACAGAGTTTATTGACGTTGGGATCCATCTAGATAATTGTAGTCCGTCCCATACTATATTGGGTCTACATACTGGAGAATGTAACTATCAACCTCGCAATTTTATCTACTGGGCGGGCACGGGTGCTGATTGCTGTTTTTTTTTAATGATTGGATTTTTGAGTAAGTTACTTAGCTCGAAAAACGATTTTCGGCAATCGAATTAGTTTTAATTTGATCAAATACTTTCATTTGTTGTGTCGCAATAATGTTAGAAGCCATTTTGTTACAGAGGCCTGGATTGTTTTTTGGTCAAAGTATTAGCATTGCCATTCAACGTGGCAATTCTGCCAGTCTTCTGAGCACATTTCCGAATAACAGCTATGCGGACGAGTACTTCAACGCAAAAGTGTCCTTTTGTTTTTGTATTTATTTGTATAGTTAGTCATTGAATTTAGTACCTAGTATAAATAGGTAATTCTGTTATATATTAAATGTAAATATTTTAATGTACGTATATGAAATAAAGTATGTTATTACATAATTAAAGAAATAGCTTTTGAACTCCGCCTCAACCTAATTTACTAGAGCAAATATTTTTCTTAAACGAATTTTATATTTCATTTAGGACTGAAAAAAACCGTTACACAATTAGGTACCTGTAGGTTATCTTGTTCTCGAACTCATTTAATACCAAACTCAGACTGGAAATTCGGCATTAAATTCAATTTTACAAATAATAAGGGCACTTGATTTGCCGTAAAACATGTTTATCAAGACACTGGCTTATGTCGGTAATTTAATTTAAAATGTCTAATTGAAAGCTCAATCACGCGATTATGCCAAAGTTTTACAGCCCGAAGTCTATTTCGTCAATATCTATTATTGTGTTGTGTTTCCGAGACACAACCCGTCTTATTACAAAAACGAAACCTGTTCTAGCCTAAACTATTGAGCCAGTATTTGTATTTCGAACTTTATTTAGATTTAGGCAAAGTTCTAAATACTAAAATGACAACTTAGCAGCGGACTAAGCTGTCATTTTTTATATAAAGAACTGCATTTCTCTATCAGTTGGGTTCTTAATTCAATAACTGTGTCAGTGGTTTAAACCTGATAGAAAGAAAAGCCTTGTTTTGTAATAAGGGAGAACATGTTTTCCTAAAATCCGTGCACTTTTTCGGTAGCTGTTAATTTGATAAATTTAATTATTAAACTTGGGGTTAGCCCAAGTTAGTGTCACTAGGTATTTGAACACATAAATTAAACCGACTTGTAAAACCTAAACGAAATATAATATATAGGATAACAATTCTAGTTTTAGTTTTGCAATTCGTACGTAGGTTATTTGATAACATTCCTTGATACTTGTAAATCCATGAACACGTGGATATGAAACAAAACCTTTCTTTAACAGAACCATAAGTCAGACGTCGAGGACAAACAAAAAGGGACGATCGGACATCGCCCAGTGGCGATAATCTCCCTCACAAGCTCCCAGCTTAGCCCCTGTCGAATCGGACTGTACATCTCGAAAATAATTGGGAAATAGGGCGAAAAAATGAACGGCCAACTTGGAAAAGTTTGTGAATATCGGAAGAAATGGGAATATCAAATGACTAATATTGTCCTTTTACAAATGGACTATGTTATTTGGAATTCATAGCTGTAGATGACCATGCCGGTGCTAATAATATAAACCACCGAATAGTATTTAAATAATCCACTAAGGCACAGGTATAAACCTACTTTGGAAGTCAGGGGAACTATGTTTGCGATACTACTTCTGTATGTTGTAAATGTATTGTCTGTAAATAATTTGTCACTTTTTTGTTATAAAAAAAATATTTACTTATTTATATTCGTAAGTAGGTAGGTAGGTAAAACCAAAAAACATTTTTTGTTAAGTACAACTGTAGACTAAATACAATTATTGTACTATTTAAGCGAAAAGAGTTTAATAATAAATTCTTCTCACTTCTCACGAACACTGTTGAGATGCCACCAAAAACCAAGCAAATATGATCCAACATTGTATGCATCTATAGCTACATACATAGTGAGCGAGTGACTTGTCTCCCACAGCTTGTATTTGTATAGCTCTGCGCCAATCTGAGGTCCAACTAGGTCCAATTTGCTTTGTAGACATACAAACTTGAGGCTTTCATCAGGACTGAAGCTTGATGCCTCAGGTGTGCTTATAGTGTTAGGAGTGATATTCAAGAACTTGCCTTAAGGTATGTGTATAAATACTGTCCCGAATGTTTCCAGGTCAAGTGAGTGAGGCGCTTCCAGCAACTTTATTAATAGAACCTCTAGGAGAAAACTCTTTTTGGGTGGAGGTCGTTGTGGTATTTTGTTCAGAACTGTCGGAAGCTGGCGATTGCCACTTATTATACAAGTACGCTGGACTAAATATACTAAATGAAATGACAGTTTTTTTTTGTGCCGATTCAAAGCGCCCCACTCGAGCGTCTAAGGAACTAAAATTGACAAATTGCCGCAAATGACCGTCGTTTTGTTTTCGTACGTCTTTGATGATTTAGGTCTAAATTGTGGAATAAGATTTTTTTGTATATTTTGTGTTTAGTACGAGATATTTAGAACATTTTATCATGAGAGTATGCGCATCGTATGTAAAACTCGCTATCAAAAACACGTTCCACGGACGATCACGTTGCTGTAAGAACCCAAAATTGAGACGAAGAAGTGGCGTAACAAACTTCCCAGCTGAATTTGAAACTGAATTTGACGTAGACCCTCCAAAAAGTGAAGCTAATAAAACCAACCAAATAAGTTGACGAATGTAGTTAAAACGACGGGCAACGATGTGTTAGTGGTGGCCGCGGCACAACCGACCACGCAGCGAGCGCGACCTAAACGAATCAATTTGGTTTCATCGTTTGCACGTCCCGATTATTCATAACTATTCATAGCGAGGCGAGCAAAGTGCCCACTTTGCGTCGTTTCGTCCTTCCTCGCTTCGGTCTAGCCAGAATTTAGAATAATCGCAACAGCTTTAGATATTTGCATAATGTCTCTTCAAGTATTATTTTTTTCTCAGATAATGCAAGCCAAGAATGTTGTCTCACTGTGAATCATGGTTTTAGGTTTTGGTAAAATATTGAAGCGATATTAACAGATTACAATTTTATTTTATATACCTAATATCAACATTGATTGATTTTGTAGATCTTAGTTTATTTATGTAGTTAGTAAGAATTCGTTTTTTAAGGCATGGCTTCAGAAACATTTTGGTAAATCATGTGCTGGTTGATTGGCAACTCAAACAGCTTCTATTTTTTGATCAATCATACTTCAATCACTCGGTTTTCTCATCAAAATATACGAATATAAAATCAACTGTGTAGTTTTCTCATTATAATTTTATTTATCGACGTTTCATCATAACTTGAGTTCTGTAAAATATTAATATTACCGAGTAGGTACAAACCTACCACTGATTATTGAATGAATAACTTTGTCTAACATTTGCATACAACTTTGAAAATGTTATCCGGGTACACATCAAGATAGTAGTTTGGCACGTGTTTTGCTTGTTGATGGTGTTTATATCTATGTACATTTATATTTGTTTGTTGTTTAGGAATGAAGTACCTTTCAATATTTTTGAAAAACGTAATAAAAGGTGTTTACAAGGCAAATGTGAGTGGAAACGCTGAGGGGCTCGCCATGTGGCGTGCGTGTATGACCAGAGGGGCAATTCTCGGAATTTTAAGAACGTTCACAGTCTGATCTGTGTCATTCTGTCAAAAATAGTTGTAATTTCCCTACATTTTGACAAGTTTTTGACATTTTGTTTGTCGCTGAGATGAGACTGCGACTAGATTTTGAACGTTTTAAATTACGAGAATTGGCCTTCAGATGTATAAACGTAAAAGAAGTAAGTAAGAATTGTAGCAGATGGCGTTCTGTACATTCTGCCTACCCCTATGGGATGAAGGCGTGAGCATATGTATATATTTTGTTAACTAGTAGGTAGGTATTAAGATTAACACTTAATATTTAATTAGTAACTAACTTTACGTCTAAAATGTAATAGATATTTTAGCAGAAAAAATATTGACCAAATCCAAAGATAAATATTTCAAATTAATTCGTCTTCCTGTCTTTGAGATAAATTCATTAAGAATGTCAAAGCCGTCGGTAACTAAGACTTCACTGAAGAAACAATTAGAGGAAGCAATGTTTGAAGTGAAGAACTCGTTTCGACGACCGTTCAGTCCTTTGATTATGTTTATCAATTTCACCAGTTTATTTTTGTAAGAAACACGTTTAAAAATACTTTTCTTTCCTCTAAATAATTTATATTCGTCTACAGTAGTGTAATTTGTAATTTTCAATCACCTGTTCAAATAGATCAAATTAAACATTTATCTACAATAATTATTTACAGTAACAAGTTTACCTTGTTTTGAAATACTTCACACACACGTACCCTACGTACGTGTGTGTGAAGTATTTTCAAATGCTAATCAATTTATTTATGCGTCCTGTGGACCAGCGTTTAGCCAAGCATTTTTGTCAGCGATGTAATCCCCCAACTTATAATACCTATGCTTGGCTGCATAGTGTGCGTTTTCTGTAAGATTTGAATTTCGTTTCATTGAGTTGGAGTATGTGGGGAGGTATTTTATTGTAACATTTTAAACAGTACCCCATGAAGGCAGAGTCTACTTTAGCCAGTCTGAAACCTGGTTGAACTAATTGGTCCCTATTTCTAGTTCTACAAACCAAAAAACAAAACCTTGACGAATGATCCAATTTCACTTGCGGAATCCTATACCGTTACTGAAAGCTACGCTCTCGTACCTATATGTGTGTGTACTGATATGCATTTGCTTCAGCTAAACGGATCTTGCTGATAAATAAAACGCTATTATACCTAAAGGGGATTATTCTAGTGACCGTGAAAACGGACTTATGAATAAATCAGATGAGATTGGAACTTTTCATTTCCTTCAAGGTTAAAACATTAGCATAGATATAAACTTTGCAGCATTTAAATGGTCTTCAAACTGACGACATCGGAATAATAATGGCGGCCATCTCATTGGTATGTTGTGTCAATGGTGCGAACCTTGTGGAATACTTCGGAGAAGGGCGACAGATGTTTATCCGATTTTTTCAAGAGCAGTATATGGGATTAGTCTGGAGTGTTTAAACTGTCCCATAAGGTGAACTGACGACCTTGTGAAGGCCGCAGGAAACCGTTGGATGCGGTTTCGTTCTTCGGTGTCGAAGTGGAGGTGCTTGGTGGAGGCCCATGTACAGCAATGGACGTCTTTCGACTGAAATGATGGTGATGATGTTTAAACTGTTGATACCTAAAACTAATACCTAGTTATACCAGGGAGTAAAAAGTCCCATCATAAAGCCGTCATCTACGTATTCTGTTTCTCAAACTCTGTAACTAACATTGAACAAAAATCATTGCTGGGAACCGACTCGTTATTTTTGGTGTGAAAAATTGCTGTTTACCGTAGTGCGTAACGTAACGTATATTGCAAAACATTGTGCTTCTGTAGACATGCAACAATTAAGGGGTCGTAGGGGTTTTAAACTTAACAAATAACATTTAAAACTAAAAAATATTAATGTAGCTAATTTCTGATTCTTCATTATCTGTCAGTCTTTCGCACAATGGGATAGCTATATAAAAGAAGATAAAAATACACATCATTGTATTTTTATCTTCTTTTCATTCTATGTGAAAACTGGACCAAGTATTCAACTTCCAAACATGGTCCATAATTTAAAATATATCGTTCCAGTGCATCGCAACGGCTTTGAGCCATAAATACTCTATCGGCGTCAACGCCGGAACACTGGCGTCGAATTCAGCGATTTCCGTATAAAATTGCATGTTTTTCTGTTTGCACTACTGGATTTGTGTGTGTAGCAATTGCGTTGAATTTAATTCTGTTGTTGTTAGTGATGAAGTTGTTTCGCCTAAATCGCAAATTGATAGAAACGTTTGGTTTGGTTTCAAGTTGGATTTATGTTGCTAGAAATAAATTCCAACTATGTGTGTGTTTATGGACGCAAAAAAGAGGGTGTTGATTGCAGAGTGAGATTCAGTTTTGCAATTAATACGCTTACAAACAACAATAATAAGCAGAAAACTGCAGAAACCTACAAAATTGTAGTTGCAAGTCTAAGTTCTATAGACAGACTCCCCAGCACTGCCAAGATACTACTCGGCTTCTTCAAGTTGGCGCTCGCTAACTTTCTCGGTTTCTTCGACACACATAGATATATTCTGATACCGTTCTTCAATTAGGTACTAACCCAACTATCTCGTAGAACGATCGAACAGAAAGTAACACCGACACTGACAAGACGAACGATATAATAAAAAGGGGTATCCTAAAACAAAGAAATGGTTCCATCGCACTGCTATAAAATCAAACGACACGGTTTTACGAAACGATGTTCGTTTGGTCACGAAGTACCTACCCGTTTTTATTG
Source organism: Apamea crenata (assembly GCA_949629185.1). NCBI lineage: Eukaryota > Metazoa > Arthropoda > Insecta > Lepidoptera > Noctuidae > Apamea > Apamea crenata. The sequence continues at coordinate 11,791,039 of OX451373.1, forward strand.
TACGCACTTTCAATTTATCTCTACGCTGTTGTTAAACTGAACAGAGATGTCGGTTCATAGAAGATATTTTTATAAAATGTGAACCGAGGAAACAGCGACACTATCTAAACGGGGGTAGAAACTGTCTCCGTTAGAAAATATTTATTTTTAGCACTATGGCTAACACAATTATGGTTTCTGGGAAGCGTAGCCGTCTGTGCTTCAATAACTCAATACCGAGAAAAATCTGATTCTATAAAGATGATAAAGTATACCTATAAGTGCATTATAAAACCTTTTAACGGTACCCGCACACATCGATGTACCTGATAATCCTTTAATAAAAAATATTTCATGCAGGTAAATAACATCAAAAACGACTAGCAGGGAAACATCAGAAAAATACTTGACGGTAAATTCAGCTGATTTGCAAAAATATTTTTACATTGAAAAGTCAATTTCTCGCCAATCTAACAACACAAGGATCTCCCTAATGGAATATCTGTTGAAGGTGAAAAAAAAAAATCATCTTGCATTTTTTTGATAACTTTGACAATACATCAGCTTGTTTCTATTTCAAGTTTTTTGACAATCTTGATTCGTGTTTTGCACGTCTCCAACTTGGAATATTCAAATACTTTCTCTTTGTCTCAAAAGTTTTTTACGATTTGAAATTGAGAAACTTATTTGGGATGGTCCGTCTGGCGGTGAAATATACCTACACCGGTTGCAAGAATTAAATGAGTAAAAAGGACACTCAGGTACAGTTCCTGGTATAAAACGAGCTATTTCATTTCATTTCAGGAGCTTATATAAAAGCGTCATTCTTCGGTGAAGATGGAATTTGTATGATTGCGACACGAGCATTTTCTTAGCTGTCTACGTAAGAATTCCTTTCGAAAGTAAGAGTACTTACCTACTCGTCATGAATGGATTTCTGGTGATAAGAACACATTCGTTTGCGGATGACAACGTTGTGGAGGAGTACTTCGACGCCTAAGTGTCCTTTTATTTTTGTATAATATTTGTAACGAATAAAAGAGATAACAAAATAAAAGAGTATCCAGAGTTTCTTGCCCGTTCTTCTCCATAGGTGCCTACTACACTATACATAGATATAAGAAAGAACATGGCGCATGGACACAGACCACCTTGCCCCCTTACCACTTCTCCTATTTAATAAGTTTCTATGGCGCTATGGAATGGGTTCATCTTTCTGACTGACGAACTTCTTGACAATTCAAAAGTGCCTGTAATTGGTTCAATTGGAACAAATGTTTTGATTTTGTGTTCTGATAGTTATTTAATTTAATACCTATTGTAAATAGTTAGTTGTATAATAATTTACTGTTGTTTATAAGCATTATCTGTTATTTTATGGATAAATATAATTATTACTTAATGAATATGTTTGTGTTTAATAGGTATTGTGATTATTGAGATCAGCCTGGTACAGGTTCTGCACGATTCTACGTTGAATTACAAACCACTTTCATCGTTCTGTTTCCAAAGGTAAATTGAAAGAAGCATAGAAGTTATCCATACACCTGGAAAACAGGATTATGCCTGCCAGATATATTTTCTAAGTTACATTTCAACGACACCCACGGGAGGCAACTGGTTAATATTTTTGTAGCCAAGAACTGGAAGGTGGTACTTGTGTAAGTGTCTGAAATTGTTTTTCGGCTTATACACACCACCGGGGAAATAAAGGCTGTAGACATAATTATATACGACAATTTTTCTCCATTCTTTACAAGAGGCATATATAAAATACGAATACATTTAATACAAGCCCTTATACTTTGGGGACTTGGCAGCGCTGCTTGGCAAGCAAGTAGCAATAAACCGGTCGGAAACAAACCGCGTAATGTACATTAATTTTGCTGCTATTTTGCCCCAGCTTGACGCAAGCGACGGAGGCTCTGCAAATGAGATGCAAATTAATCGGACTGCGCTCGCGTTCTTAGTCATGTCATTTTCTGCACTGATGTAGTCTTAGTTTTGTAAATTGCTGCTGAATGTTGTTACGTGGTTGTTCTCTGACTCTGTAATTTAATAAGTTGATGCCTTGCAAGGAGTTGGAGATAACTTTAATGGTAGTGGAATGACAGAAGTATTCGTAAGCGATGAGTTGGCGAAAGACGATTTAAATAGTTAATAGGCACTATTTAGTAGATCGCGAAGTCGAATGCCACGATGTTATTTTGGACGAAATGACACTAACATCGCTATTACTGGTTTCTCTTATAAGTTTATGAATTTTGAGCGTCGATGCGTTTGAAGATGTGTTTAATATTATTATTGGTATGAACTAAAAAATAAATAAAATAGAAAAGCGATGTTATCAAACGACAAGAATTTAAAGAGCCGTCAGAAATTATTCTAAGCACAGTAAGTCAGTCTCAAGAAGTTAGGACGTTCACGCCTAAAACCGAACTGTTTCGGCAACTTTTCATAAATAAGACGAAAGACGAACTTACTCAAGGTGAGATCGTGATGCGAATAGCCTGTTATGCCGCGGCTACGCTGGGAATAAGGGATATTCTGAAACATCTTTAAATTTTCGGGGTAGTTATTTATTTATTTATCCATTTATTTCAGGCATCAAGGCTCATATAAAACACGTACAATACAATATTAATATAACTTAAAAATACTATAAATACATACAACATTATAATTACACATTACATTACATTATTATCATTTTAATTATAGTATATCATTTTTTTTTTGAGGTATCACCAAGCTGTTGGTCAACTCTTCACGTGACCAGAAGGCTGGCCTATTTCTTGGCCAAAGAATTAGCATCGCCATACACCGTAGCAATGCTGCCAGCCTTTTGGGCACTGTTCCTGTTGACAGCGATGCGGACGAATTTTTTGATGCCCTATGATTGTTTTGCTTATTTTATTATATATTTTATTACAGCTGATCGAAATCGAAATTGTATATCAATACAGATTTCAGAAATATGAAAATGAATCATTTCTACAACTTCACATGTAAATCTCCTGCGTTACATCGAATGTTTGATGTTTTCACTGAAAGCTTTGCAACAATCATTTTTATGAGCGATTTCCTTAAATCGAACATTTTACCATCATCATCATTCTCCTGCCCTTATCCTAATTCATTTGGGGTCGGCGCAACATGTCTTTTTCTTCCATACTCCTCTATTAGCCGCCATCTCGACAGTCACCCCCTTTCTAATCATATCACAGTCCATCTATCGTTTCTTTGGTTTTCCCCTACTCTTATAGCCATCGACATTCATACTCAAAACTTGAAGAATAAAGTCAGCCTTACACATCTATTTTTAAACACTTCCATACTTGTACTGGTTTAGCATCTGGGCCCATAGCCTTCCCATTTTTCATACCTACAGCCTTTCTTACTTCATCCATGCTAATTTCCCTCACCAAATCCATATTTACTTGTACCTCTTTAAAAACACACCATTCCAGTTATTCTCTTCGTTCACTAGCTTTTCAAAATAAACCTTCCATCGTTCTTTCATTTCGCTATCTTTGTACAGAACCTTACCGGCGTCGTCTTTCATAAATTTAATGTGAGGAATATCTCTCGTTCTCCTTTCTCTTGCTTTTGTAATCCTTTTGGCCTCTAGGGCTGTCCAGTGAGTCATACAACTTCTCCTGCGTCTTAGCCCTCGAAATTGCTACCGCCTTTTTTGCCTTTCTCTTCCATTCTTTATAAATCTTATTCTTATCTTCTTTCTAACTATCATTCCCGTTTCCCGTTCCGTTTTATACACCCTGCCATTCTATAAACGCAATTATGTTTTCTTTGAGCATCTTTTGCACGTCTTCGTTCCACCACTATGTATTTTTTTCTATCATACCTTTCCCTTTCGATTCTCAAAACGCATCTTTTGCTACTCTCCTTACACAATCCGCCATCTCTTTCCAACATTCATTCACAGATTTTCCTACCATATCCTTCATGTCAATCATTTTCTCTACCACTTGATTCTTAAACATACTTGTACATTCCTATTTTACTATCCTACGCCATCTAGTTTTGAGTAGGGGCCGTTCCTTGTTCCTGTTGGACGAGACACTGACTTTAACCTCCATTATCATCAGTCAATGTTGTGAGACTAGGTCTTCACCTGGGAGTATTTTACAATTTTTTACAGTTTTAAGGCTGTTTCGTCTTACTAGGAAGTAGTCGATTTGAGTTGCGTGGCGGCCACTTTTATAACTTATTAGATGCTCATTTCGTTTCTCGAACCACGTATTTGTTATTGCCAGGTTGAAAGCCGAGGCAGCTTACAGCAGTGCCTCGCCATCAGTGTTACGGTCTCCATACCCCCAACAACATTTTACCATCAACATCTGATTATTTTATGAATAAACATAATGTTAAGATTTGACTATTTCACTCAATTACCTGTTAGGGTTAAAGGGGACACCAAAGGATAGATCGTTTTAAAGATCTCTATAATATGTTTAGTATCACTGTATATTCATACAGGGTGGCAGGGACTTTGACCCCCAACCTGTTACCACGGATTCAGTACATTCTTCAACGCAAGGGGTGTTGAAGAATCATGTGCTGAATAGTGGAAGGAGCGTTTAACTAATATAACGTTATTAATGCATGATAATGGACAATGACCATCTACTATGAATAATAATTTTATAATAATGCGTTTGTCTTCCTATATCACTAAAAAGAAAACTCATCGACATGGGCATCCTGCCCACCCTAAGCTATGGTGCACAAAGTTGGTCACTTACTGAACAACAGAAGTCCAAACTCAAGATTTGCCAATGGGCAATGAAGCGCAGCATAACAGGTGTTAAGCGTACAGATTGAGTTAGAAACAATACGCTGCGCTCCATAACGCAAGTAGCGGATGTTGGAGAAAAAACAGCCAGGCTGATGTGGGAGTGGGCTGGAGAAGTCTCGCGAATGCACCCCGAGAGATGAGCAAAGATCGTCACTCACGCCTGAGGGAGGACATCGCCGTCGAGGTAGACCACGGCGAAGGTTGTGTGACGATCTGGTAACGTTCGCAGGGCCAAGATGGCCAGAGATCACACAAGACATCCCTGTCTTGTGTGAACAAAAAACCTATTGGATTTGTGTGGTTTGGAACAAAAAAGGAGAGGCCTTTGCCCAGCAGTGAACACAGGGGACATAATGAAGGGTAACAAAAAAAAATGTTAATGTTTTAATATATTTTGTAGACTATTCTATTGTTCTATTGTTGTTGTTTGTTTTTTCCTTTGTTTTGTTTTGTGTTGTTTTATTATTCTTTTGTTTGTTTTGTTTGTTGTTCTATATAGGTGTATTACAGCGATTCTTTACGTAATAATTTAAAGAACTAACTTTCCACCAGTGACAAAAAATAAATAAATTCGAATTTGAACATTATCATTTTCTTCCACATCAACCACATTCCCATCTTCAATACCTACAGCTGCAGTTTCAACATGTGCAGCATTAATTAGAAACATGATACAATTCGTATTCACACAACGTTCTCGCCACCTAAACACGGTACAGGAAAAACTATTTTCTCTACTAATTGCTTTTACGCTGACTAGTCTCGACATTGCTCACGAGGAATACCAATCAAAACAAAGATAGTAAGTATTGATTAGACGAAGTTGGGATAATTATTTATTCACTTCAAAAGTGTTGGTTTCCTATTCTGAGTGCTTAGTAATTCTTCCTAATCTCTATGTGGAAAGAAAGTACATATATGAATTGAAAAAGGTCGCGTTGGTACATGCTTGGATTTGAACCCACAAGAGAGGCGAGGCCTTAACCACTGGGCCATCCCGACAATCTAGTTTCTGACTTTATCTTTGAAATTGCTGACATCGGTGAAGAAAAACGTCACATAAGTTGATAGATAGATAGATATCTGAGGTCATCGGAAAACCTGAGACTACAGATGCCGGATGATATTCCATCAGTTTCTTTGACAAATCTTTTACTGTTCAAGCAGTACGACTATGGAATGACTTCCCCGTGTCGGTAAGGCGTGCTCAATCTTTGTCCGCTTTCAAATTAATAATAATTTAATTTTATGTTCTGGTCTTGTAATGTTAATTACCGAACATAGGTACCTAGTATTGTATATAATCAAGTATTTTCTAACTGAATAGACAGCTGTGCTGCTGGGGAGTTTGTTGCGCCACTTCTTCTTCCCAGCGTTAGCACTAGGAAGTGGTGAAGGGCGGGCGTTTTTGGGGGACTGTCTTTTGTAATTTTGACGTTCACAAAGTGCTGATTCTCAGCCTAATTTGAATAAATGACTTTTGATTTTGATTATGTAGGTCTGAATTAATGTCAGTCTTTAATTGACATCACGCAGACCAAGACGAAGATGGAAGTACGAACTTGACTCCTACTGATAGGATTCGCCTGCACACACGTGTGTAGAAAAGGGAAAGGGGCCTTTGTCCAGTATTGGGACATTACGGGCTAAATAGATAGAACAATCAATCAATCAACCCAGCCTATCGCAGTCCACTGCTGGACATAGGCCACTCCCAAGCTGCGCCACAACACCCTGTCCTCCGCCTTCCGCATCCAGTCTGTCCCAGTCACCTTCTTAAGATCGTCCATCCATCTAGCTGGGGGGCGTCCCACTCTACGCTTGTCGATACGCGGTCGGCACTCCAGAACTCGTCTGCTCCACCGGCTATCGGTCCTTCGACAAACATGGCCAACCCACTGTCACTTCAGTTAGATACCGTGTTTTAATACTGTGCTTAATAAACTTTCTTCTTATAAACTCCTATCCACACTTTAGTCATTCAAAATGTTTCGCGCCTGAAGTCCACTATGGGAGTTTCAGGAGGAAGAATAGCCATAAACAGTTGTGTCGGTGACGACAAATTTTGACCACTTTGGTTGAATTTTTAATGTGGAAAAGTACTCAATGTCGTACAATATTCATCTTAGTTGGTACCTACGACCGCTTTGCTTTTATTTTCCTCGACACCTACCTATCCGTGTAAATAACTAATTACCTTAAAGTTAATGGAATTTTGATGTAAGCATTTTAATTATTTGCACAAATTATAACAAGCATAAAATAATTAAACAAGCATATCATAATGTTAGCATTAAAAAAAAATTGTAAAAAGTTAAGACTTTTAAAAAGCTTCATTACAAATTCAAGATGTTTAGGCCTGACCAAATGTTTCATAAACAAGAACATATCCCTTGGCTACCTGTTTCAAAGAACCTTTTAATTATAAATCAGAAGAAAATATAAATAATTTAGGTTGCCTGAATTGGTTCTTTGTGCTCGTAAGATAAACTTACCTTAACTAATGCCCTTCGGCATTCGGTTCTGATAGCAAAAATGGATAATTAGTAGGTTTTTTACTTTACTTTTTGTTCTTGCACGAACAGCATCCACCATTACGTAATTGACTGAAATTTAACAGTCGGTATATTCTGTAAAATCTCACCTTGTAACACATGCTTTTATTGAGAATGTAGGTTCATTATTTCAATAAGCCTACGTCGAAATGCAGACATATTCCTTATTCGGTTTGAAAGTTCAGAGTTCAAATCATTCACAGTTGCTACCTTTATCCCGGAGGCAACAACAGATACCTGGTTCAAGGAATATAATCAATACAGTTGATGTTTTGCTTTCATTCCACGATAACAATAATGAAACAGGTAACAAGCAATCAAATACTGCGAAGCGTAGGCATCTATTTTTCTAAATACATCTGAAGTAAATATTTCGTTAAGTTAGGTTTTTTTGCAAATGCTAGATATCTTGTACTAGCTTTTCGGGGCAAATATTCCACCGCTTACAACAAATTTTTATTGATTTATTTTCTAAGAAGATTTTTTTATCTGATAATAATATGATGGCTTGTTCCATCAGGTTAAGCTACGATACCGAGGTCGGTCAGTAAATTGGTGACCATTCCCCCTCCCCTCCCTCCATGTCTAGAAAAACGTTAAACCGTTGGCTCTGGCTGCATTCGTAGGATTTTGACAGTCGTTTTGGGTACTCAAAATCCCGAAATTCTGACATCACTAAGTTCTGACATCCTTACTAAGGGGTATAGTGTTACCCAGTCACTGGTCTGTGGAGGTCAGATAGGCAGTCACTCCTTATAAAATACTGGTACTAACCTGCATTCGGTTAGGACTGGAAGCCGACACCAACATAGTTTTGACAAGGCTAGACAGATGACGATGATTATCTCTGTAAGAAATATTACTTAGGATGAATAAATTGAACATAATTATTATTATTAAAATACAAAGTTGTTATAACCAACCTAAACATCTGCTGTCTATTGTAACCCGTACCATTTTGTTATTACTCGTCCGTATCCAGGCAATAATTCTTTTTTAGCTCCAAGCAACACCTACCAAAAAACTTAATCAAACAAACCAACTCAATCCATATAATTTCATGAATATTTTTGCTATAATAACGGTAGACTGTTGACAAGGGATTAATTTTTCATACTTCATTATAGCGTTCGACAAAATAAACAAAAGACTTAATTTCGCGAAAGACAATTTCAGCAAGCCAATGTTTTTCCACAGAATTTTCGGCAGCGAATTCCGATCTTGATTTAATAGTAATCACCTTTGTGTAACATCGATGGGTGAGTAACGAATTAATGATCGAATAATAAAGTAGGTCGTCATAATGAGAATGTATCGGTACCTATTCAACGTCAATTAACGTCTAGTAACTGACATACGAGTATAATAATACTAGCTGCGCCCCGCGTTTTTACCCGCATAAGTTTCGATCCCGTAGGAATATCGGGATAAAAAGTATCCTATGTGTTAATACTGGTTATAAACCATCTGTGTGCTAAATTTCATCTAAATCCGTTGAGTAGTTTTTGCGTGAAAGAGTAACAAACAAACATCCATCCATACAAACTTTCACGTTTATAATATTAGTACGATAGGATATATCAGGCATATACCTACCCGTTAGATTCGTTGTTGGGATATTATACTTATATTTATTTAGGCTTTTTCAATCAATTCCATCGATCCGCTTGCCAATTAAGGTTGAGAGATACGTTACTAAATTTGAATCACGACAAATTCGCCAAATATGTAAACAAATATGAGTTTATGGAAAAACAACTTTAATTCCTATATAATAAAGTTTAGTTTACGCTACAACTTCAAACATTTTTATAACTTTTTCAAGAGTGCTAGTCACTCTGAAATCAACTTAATCACCATTAAAATAAAGTTGATAAATTTGAATTTAGGTATCTTATTTTTTATGTGGAAATTTCCATTACAGTCAGCCTCAAATAGATGTATGAATTTTTCAATAATAATAGCCGCACGGGTCTATCGATGACGCTTACAGCGATTGGTCCGTAGATGGGTGACCATATTTACATACCAAGACCCCTCCGTGCCTCGGAAAACACGTTAACCTTTGGTCCCAGCTATTATTCGTGGATCTTTGATAGTCGTTACGGGTCTTCAGAAGCCCGAAAGTCTGACAACCAGTCTTACCAAGGGTTTTCGTATTACCCAGTAACTGGGTTGTGGAGGTCAGATAGGCAGTCGCTCCATATAAAATACTGGTACTCAGCTACTTCCGGTTAGACTGGAAGCCAACCCCAACATAGTTGGGAGAAACAATTGTCTCGAGCCTGAATTTGGAAATACCCTGGATAAACCCTTAAATTTCGCTCAGTTAGTGTTTTATTTGTAAATCAAATTATCAATGCCAGCATTTCGAAGTTTATTTCCTACTTCCTTCATTACATGTAATCTTATTTCGCTGTGACTCTACCGATCCTACATATCAGGTTTATTTACTTTTTCGGATTTAATAAAGAAATCAGATCCTACCTCCTTCCATTAGTTCCGTAAAATTGTTAAGGGATTTCAACTCTCTGGGCGGTTTATTAAATTTAATGACGTCTCTACGTTTACCCCCGTACTAATAATGAACATTACTTGTGGTTGTAATCTTGTTTTCGGAGCTGCAATAATCTGCAGTCGTCGTTTATTTCCGTTGTTTATATGTATATTTTGTATGTATTTATTTATATATCTACTGGCTGCGCCCCGCGGTTTCACCCGCATAAGTTTCGATCCCGTAAGAATAAAAAGTTGGCAAATAACATCCAAATCCGTTTAGTAGTTTTTGCGTGATAGAGTAACAAACATCCATCCATCGATACAAACTTTCACATTTATAATATTAATAGGATTATACAGCATATATATAATATATATATCTATGTATCTATTATAGTATATTATTTTCACCGCTGACAACCCCATTTTCTATATCGACGCAGTCACTGTCTATTCCAGGGTTGCTTGGAAGATATGGCAGACAGCGATAAGGACGCCCATTGTGTTTTGTTTTTGTTATGTATTTCCTGGTTTACAATGAAGTATATATAAATAAATAATACACGCGGAGTAAAGAGACAACCAGTGTTAGCTTCAGATTAACCATACATTTTTAAGGTTTATGGTTGACATAACTTTACTCGGCGTTTATTAATGAGGGAGTTGGGCGGTACCTAAATATGCCGTGGTTGGATTGGATTGGATTAAGAGCTTTTCTTATCTAAAATCAACAGAACACAACACGAACATTTTACACATTTTTTTTTCATTTCGTGAACCTTTGTTTTTTGTTTTGTCTAATACTTTTATTTAATTTTTTAAATTTCAAGATTTATTTATTAATTTATTTAAAATCAACAGAACACAACACGAAAGTTTACACATTTTTTTTTCATTTCGTGAACCTTTGTTTTTTGTTTTGTTTAGGTAATACTTTTATTTTATTTTTTATATTTCAAAATTTATTTATTAATAATCATACATAACACACATATTCAGCCTAGAATGTTCCCATGTTATTGCTGGGACACAGGACACGGGCTTTATCTATGTGAAAGGAAGTGGGTTGTAATTGACCAAGCGGGCACGCGGTGTCACAGTCGAATTTTCGAACTTTTTGGTTGATTACTAAAACATCTTCAACATTAAAACATCGTTTTCTCACGATGTTTTAATAATCATATTGTACAAGAATAGATAGGACGGTGACCCTCAAACTGGGCATTTGCCTGTATCTTGGGGTATTCGAAATATAAGCATAATAAGCGAGGCGAACTCACTATCGAGTTGGAAACGAAACGAAATATAAGGAAACGCTGCGTTCAGGATTTTCTACTCTTTCTCAGAGGAAAAAGGCTTGAGTTCTATTAAACCCCTTTTAACATAATTAACATTTTCTCATCACAAGTTTATACCAATTAATTAAATTTTATGTTGTTTACTTTTTATATAGGCAAGTTACCCGTTTTAAGGGAATTCTCAACCCTTTTTAAAGCTTCTTAAATATTCTGAAAAGATAAGCTTACGTACGATTATTAAGTTTTTCATTTACTCAAGAAAACATTGTTAATGAAATGGAATTTGCTGATGTTGTTCTGTTTTTGTTGTATTTTTATGTTCTTTTGTTTTCTATCAATGTTTGACGGGATTATAGGTACCCTGTCCGTCCATTAGGTAAACAGTTTGTGACAGATGGAACTAGTGATTGCAGCAACACACAATACATGATTGATACACGTACGGTATTATAATGCCTGTAAGAAGCCATGAATAAGATAATTCAATAAGATAAGACAATTAATTTATTCATTTTATTACGCATATTAAAGTTAACTTTTACATAATCAGGAATATGTACGTTCTAAGACAGCTGTCAAAAAAGGTTAACCTAATGGACAAGGTACAAAGGAGTTCTTTTTTTAATAAGACAGTAGGTTTCAAAATCGTAAATAATATAATTGGAACGATTTTGTATCTGATGATGACACAGGTGATGGAAATGAGGTTTAAGAAATGGGATATACGGACCGATATGTTTGAGTATCTACTTTGTGTTAAAATTTATATTATTATTATATTATTTATTAAATTGACAAACTTCTAAAACTAAATAAACTAATAAACTATTGTGTTAGGTGAAACAGTAACATTAAAATATCATCATCATCCTCCTGCCCTGTTCCGAATTCAGCTTTTCGAGTCGATGGTAAATGTAAATATATTATTATATTAGATGAGTTACATTTTCCGAATTTATTTAAGGTATATTGTTCTGCACATTAAATTAATGTAATATAATAAAACACGAAAGGAAAGGAAATTGCAGACTTATTTACGAATTTCAAAAATGAACCTGACAGTAGTTGATAACTCTCTCACAAGCACATTGTACGCAAACCCATCGAAGTTTACATGAACGCACTCGTGCTTGCAAATAAAATTGCAATCAGTAACTGGTTGTACAATATTTTGCGCCTGAAAAATATTTGGCATACGAGAAAATTGAGCAACGAGCTCTGGAGTTCTAAATGATAAATGATTTTATTTTGTAAGTAGGTTTGTACAAAACACTTTTACACGTCAAATCATATTTTTAAACTATGTCGATGAGGTCGGCGTTTCCTATCTGACTACTCTGAGAAGAAAGCTCGACGATTCGACGAACAATACCAAAGAAAGGACATTTGGGTAGGCCACATTAATTACTCAAACTGCCAGACCATGACAAACACTAAGAGAACAGAGAGAAAAATAAAATATAATAAAAGTAAAGTGACCCACATAGTCTTCATATTCACAATAATTAAAATAATAGAATACTTTACAAAGTAAGCAAATGTCATAGTATATATAAAATTCATTAATGTCAAAGTGTATATAAAAAAAATTACATACAATCTTGGGCCTGGGTGTAAAAATATGAAAGTGGTGTCAATTAATAGCTTATATATTATCAAACTTTCACTGAAAATTCTGCGGATTTTGTCAATCTGAGAACAGAGATATAAGAGATTAAGTAAAAGTGAGGTTATGTTACAATCTTTACTAACAGCTGATTCCTGAAGTGCAAAATATGTTCTTTTGCAGTAATAGTTATTAGATTTAGTAGAAAATGTTTGAAAAATAATATGAATGAATGAACGTCAATGACTATAAAAATAATATTTTATTGTTTTTCGTTTTTAACTCTTAAAAATGTTAGTTGTCATGTAAACATTTATATTTAAGTTTCCACGATTCTTTATTTTTGTTAGTAAGATTTGTTTTTGTTTTGTATAAAACAACACCTTCTGCTGTGCCCTAACAGGGTCTACAATGATTCCTTAACTCTAAGCCTTTTGTTAACAACATCTTTTTAAACATTGTGGAATGCAAATAAATGATATGATATGACTTCAAGTCATAGGTAGGTAACAGGTATGGATGGAGTTATGGAAAGGATGTCTAAAAAAAAAACATTTAATATAGTGTTTTATTCGTCTTTACTTCTATTATAATTAAAATGTCGTCCAGGAATCGTGCAGGTGGCACTAAATGATCTTAGTACCTTGCCCAGCTAAGGTACCTTATATGAGCGCAGCAGCCTACAGTTCGTCTCCTTACAATACAATTACACTAATGCATTACTATTGCCTTTCCTCTACGATTATAATATAAATAAAATAAGTTTTTCGACTTATATGTCGGGATTGTATGCGACTCCTAAGTAACCAGGAGGTAGGTACCTATTGGATCATCGTGTAAGGGTCGTCGGCCCAGTGTATTGCAGTGACCAGTTGTTATCCCACAATTCACACAGCGATCCATAGTTTGAAAAATATCCAATCCACAAGCCGGCGCGCGGCGGTAAATCCAAAATAACAATAATTCCAAGTCAAACGTGTGAGCGATCTTCGGTGTTCAGTGTGAAAGCAAGGGTCGTACAAAGTAGGCTGGGTCGGAATCCGTAAAATACAAGTAGTCGTGAAAAATTAAGAATAATTGGGAAAGCACTCAAAACGCATCGGAAAACACGAAACGAGCAAGCAAACAAGAGCAGTCGGCAACTGTCTAGTGTCGTCAATGTCTGTTAGCTGTTATGCCAGTGACATAGACTAAAAATAGAAGACTGATTTATTTTTATCGATATGAAATCGATAATCATTAATATTGGTTTTTCAGTAAGTAATTGACATTTTATTTATTAATATGGCTGTTATTATATGCACTATATTGCATATAAGTATATTTAGTGCATTTAATTACTTTGAGTTATTTATTTAGTGCAGAGGTTTTATTTTCGTAACTGTGTAATCGATTACTCGATCGATAATCTCACGAAAACTATCTTTCTCATATTTCTCCGCTTCCAGATTGAGAATTGAGGTGATTTTTCATATTCTAAGATAAAAAAATATGACTAATTTTTTAGATCATATCTCAATTTATTACATTTGGGCCCACCGTTTTCCATCTCCTTTATTGATTCTGATTCGGCGGTACGAATTTCGCTAGATCAGCTAGTAATGAGATATAATAATATTGATTTATTCATTTTTTGTGCATATAAGAGATGTCACGTGTAGAAGTTAAAAACAAAAGAAGATGTAAAATAATTAAAATTAAGAATAATAAAAATAAAGAGAGGTTTTATACGTTCATGTTGGCTCTGACACGTTGCTAGTCACGGCTGATATCAACAGAACTGTCATCTCCCATCCAGAAACCAATTACGGCAGAATCTCGTTAGGCTAGAATCTGACACCTCTACAGTTGGGCAAAACGGCCGGAAAAGTGCTATAATCACTTGAAACTCAATAGCAATTTAACCTGAATGCGAAGAGCTGCTTAATTGCTAGGCGTCCTTCTGGCTCAATGTGGACCTTTTTGGTACTGTTTTTAGTAGAAAATAACATCATTTGTTGTGGAAAACAATCTGGACTGTTGATAAACCAATTCATTAATGATAAAAATAGGGAAGAAAGCAAAAAAAAAACGAAAATGCAAAAATGTATTAGGATGTTGCAGAAAAGTATAGCAAACTATTTTGGTAGTGAAACTTCTTAGGCGGCGATTCGATAATTGGACGAGAATTTCAAGGATGTGCCACGTTTAGGCAAATTTCTTTACATGAGAGAGAATAAAGATACAACTCACACGAAATCTCTTCTATTCTTTTTTTTTAAGTTTCTCTTACATCTGTGAATAAGGTGCTGCACGTGCCTTTTTTTGCGAAAAAAGGCTTAATTTTTAGTCAGTGATATTTAGACTGTATCTGCTTATGAAATCTTAGAAAATACTTACGAGTATGTACATATAATAAGCACCTGAGATACAAGTTTATTTCTAGTGCAGGTATCCAATTTTTATGTACTATTTCAAGGCCCCATACCTACTGTAAAGATTTAAGATAAACCAATTATTCCAATAAACAATACGAAAAATAATAACATCGGGTGTACTATACTGGTTTTCAGGTCAACGATTGGCGATACCTAAATATAATTTCGGCACACTCCACCTAAATCAACCCCGTTACCACCTTATAATATTTTACCTCAGCATGAACTATTTTGTAAACGTGCCGATTCGACAAAAAACCAACTTTACGTTCTTAAAGGTATGTCGGTTTCACTGGAATCTTGCTGTGCCTAACTTATTTTATTATTAAAGTCTGAATTATCCCCAAGAGTCGAGGTCTTGTGTTACCACGTTCATAGTGTAAGCTTAAAATGATATTAATATTATTATATATTTCCTTCATTTGAATGGAAGCACGTATAAGTTATATTTTAAAATATATTATAATATATATTTTTTATTATATAATATTATTATTGTGTATTAATTATATTTATTATTATGTATTCAAACGCAACGCTACCTTTACATTTTTTTTTGAAAAGGGACTTAAACATAACATCACGCCTTGTTTCCTCGAAGGGTTAGGTAGAGGCACACCCTCGAAGCCACCTAGAAAACCTCAGATTATTGAAATACCTTAACAAGACAAGTGTTTGCCACTTCTAGGAATGGATAAAAACATAACTCAAGACCTTAATTGAACCTCAGTTTTAAATTATAAGATCTTTAATCGAAAATGAGGATAGAATATTTTACCCTATTACGTTACTGACATTGTAAGCTGATAAGTGTAGCATTATTTCAAGTCTTTAATAACGTATGCCAAGCGAATAACACCACTTTCAGAGGAGAGTAAACTTAAAAGGCATGCATTTAATCTGACCTCAAATAATTCCCACTATGCTATCCTCATCATATGCCTAGCCTTTTCCCAACTATGTTGAGCTCGGCTTCCAGTCTGACCGGATATACATAGCTGCTATTTTACATGGAGCGACTGTCTATCTGATCTCTACACCCCAATTACTGGGTTATACGATACCCCTTAATTCCCATTATGCTATCCTATTCCTAAAATATGATTGAACACCTAATATAATTATTGCGCCTCTTTGGATGGAGTGCTCGCCGGCCACTGCCGCGGCACCGCATGCTTCGCTTCATCTAACCTGTGTAGTCGGGGCCCTAGCTTAGTTTCTGTGAGAAAAAGCCAGAACATTAAAAAGAGAGGCTGGTTTATTAAAAAAGTCTACATCATTAGAACCGCAAAAAGTTTTAGAGGTTCATTAATTTAAAAAGGTGTCCACCATGAGAAGGTAAATAAGTTTTTAGAGAATCAGTTAAGTATTTCCCAGCTTAAAATCACAAAAAGAATTTACATCGGAAGAAATTATAAAGTTGAAAGATACCTTCCAAAAGGGAAATCAAAGCAATACCTTACCGAAGCAAAGTGACATTAGTTTGAAATATTCGAAGTTACGCATTTCGAAACTCGAAATTCTGAACAGATCCAATTGCAAAACAATTCTTCCCTTTATCTTTTGTTGTTAAACTTATATTTGATTTCGATAGGATTCTTTGGAAGTAATTTTCGGTACTTTTGAAGTTATTTGTGAAAGTAAACAACAGGTATGGAATCTAACAATAGCATGAGATATTTGAACTTGAAGAAAACATAAGAATGCAATTATGTTCTGAAAGACAATCTTAACGTTAACTTATTACCAACTTTAGGCTGCCCGCCCACGTCAGACTTTTCGTAGCACCGATAATCAGGCCGATTTTTCCTCCGATTCTTATGACCGATTTTTTGACCGACTCAACGGACACGTCCGTCACTTTATCTGTGGCACAACCAAGTGCATGCGGCCGACTGTCGGTGAATAGTGTGCGTTAACGCATACATTTCCGAACGTTCCATTTTTCACCGGATCGGCCGGGATGCACCGATTTTATTTCTGACCGACTTTTTGTAGGACGTTTGCGTTGCACTATAAATTGCCATCAGTACGTTCTATTTTTCTCCTACAAAAATCGGTCACCGATTATCGGACGTGGGGGGCAGCCTTTAACAAGAGTTTTGCCTGTCATCATTTTCCATGAAAATATGTTCAAGGAAGTATTTCCCGGAAAATCTGTCATAATCAAATTAGCCTATAGCAGACCACTACTGCAAATAGGCTGCGTCACAACACCCCGTCCTTTGCCTTCCGCATCCAGTCTGTCTCAGGCACCTTTTTGAGGTCGTTAGTCCATCTAGCTGGGGGCGTCACACACTACGCACTGCTCCGTCGGCCACCGGTCCTTCGACAAACATGGACAGTCCACTGCCGCTTCAGCTTGCTTACTCTGGAAGCTACACAACTTCTTTTTTGTCCTTCAAAGACACACCGAGCATTCCACTCCATAACGCGCTGAGCAACCTTCAATCTTTGGACAGCCTGACTGTTAGTGTGTCACCGTAACGGGCAAGACGCACTGGTTTTAGACCATTGCGGGATTGACGACGAAGACTTGACGAAGTTTTCCAAACGCTGTCCACTGGTTGGCTTCTTTCACAAAGTTATGTCTGTCCGATCTTGATGACATGCCCTAGGCACTCCTCCTTCATAACTTTGAGAAGCAATTCGGTAAATCTATCATAAGAATTTTCCAAATAATATAAGCAGCCAATATTCTGGCACGATACGTTCAAGTGCAGTGTAAATACCAGACCGATATGCCCCATGAGCAAAAACATCTTCGTTCCGAAAAATAATAACGCTGCCTGGTGAGAATTGTCACATCTACTTGACCCATATATAATATTATGAAATGTAACATTATACGATTTCGGAGTAAGAACACGATCACTCAGGGCTGATTTTACCACAGTCAGATATCTTTTATTCGTGGAATAAAATTGACATCTGACAGTTCTAGTATGGAAATACTGTAAAAAAATTCAAAATTTGTTCTCAGGATAAGACTTATTCCAGGTGAAAGAATTTGGTGAAATTCGCTCTCAATAGTATATAGGGTGGCAGGGACATCAACGCGCAAACTGTAACCATGGATTCAGCACATGAGTTTAGACCCCATTCGTCGAAATTTTTCGTGTATTTATATTTGACTAGAAACGGTAACTTCTTAGTCGTTTGTTTTAGCGGTAACTATGCGGGCTTTGAATTCTGCTGTTACCTTTGTTCATTGCTAATTTGACTTCCTTTAAAACGGCCAAAATAGCAATTTTGCCACAGAAGTACTAAAATATACGATTCGATCTTTGTTAAAACGAACCTCTTTTTGTAATGTAGGTATGGTATGAAGCATCCAAAAGGAATTTAACCCTCGTTTGAATATCAGGTCCCTTTTTCTTCGTTCGTGGTTTCGTTTGTGAGTTCCGGAAAAATTTAAGCTTAAAATTTATTGTTCGCGATATCATTTATGCTCACACTATAAAATGCAGGTGTCACACAAATATTAGGTAATTTTTTTTGGGATCAAAGAAATTTATGTAGGAAAATGTGTAAACAACAGCAACACACGATCGGTAAGATATTTTTGTAAGCAAATATGTATAAAGCAGACAGATCTTATTGATCGTCCAAACACAACATATCGAGCAAATCTGTAGGGATTTTTAAGTTTCAAAGCCTGAATAGAATCACAAATGCACACATACATGCATACATTGTTGAATATGGGATCTACCAATACATAAACAGCTTATAATGTCCCTATGCTGGGACACAGGCCTCCTTACTGTGAAAAGGAGGGGGCAATTACCCACCACGCGGGCCCAGTGCGGGTTGGTAGATGGCACATGTCTTAGAATTTTTGGTTCTAGGACATGCCGGTTTCCTCACGATATTTTCCTTTAACGTTTTGAGAGTTCTGATGAAATAAGTTACACAAAATAAAGCGCCTGTCAGGGTTAGAACTTCGCCGCCCGGTAAGGACCAGGCCTGGGTCGACGTCGCGTTGTGTCCACGCGTGCCTCAAAGAGATGTCAGCACGAACTGACGGGGTCCGCTAGGGCTGATGCCTGCCAGGGCCGCGGGTTGTTCGAAAGAGATACCGTGCCCCTGGCACAGGCAACTGAAGGAACACGGGTGGTTTTAGTCAGTAAAAGTCTGACACGCCCTTCCGCTCAGCCCAGAGCGGGAGAGGTCATTTGGTGATTTCCCACCCAAAAAAAAAAAGTTTGAACCTACGACCTAAAACTCGTAAGTCAGAGCCGATACCACCGGGCTACCACTGATCTGCCAATGACTTATACAAATATTGCTCGATTGATCGTTACAGAATAAAGTTAATAAAAAAGAGGAGGCTACATTTCCAGCCAGTGCCTCCCCCATGAACTTGACTTCCCCGAAATGTACCCAATTTATACGTTCGAGTATTAACCTTCGTGATCCTTCTCGAAACGGGACGTACTCTTTATCCAATTACGAATTACATGGTGAAAGAAAAAGGGAGGAAATTTTACGAGTATCTTTAAATTCTACGAGGCCTTGGACTTGAATTTTTATAGGGAATGTGTTCTTCATCCTAGCGTTAAAATCGTCGGTTTTTATACCACACCTAAATGAGCCAATACAATCATTACAAAGCTACGTTCTAAAGCTGCATTATCAAACTTAAAAAGCGAGGAAGGAAGGCACTATAAATATATCAATAAATTAAGGCGTGTAAGCACGAGAAACAATCTCAGAGTAAATGTTTATAGTGAGTACACAAACATACTGTTACTAACAAAAACATCCGCTCCAATAAAAAATGTTTTTACTGTGGCAAAAATGACGTCGACCACAATTCATGATGACCGCTGAAACATGCGCTACCCCACTTTCATCAACCAATTTTTAACACAACAAAATAAATAAAATTTATTACCTGTGATAACAGCATGATATATTTAATGCGGACAATGTTGGGATGGGGTAAATTAATATAGTAGGGATGTGATTTGTCTTAGTTGACTAACATGACATAACGGAACATCACAACTACATATCTGCCTATAATAATGCACGTTCAATATAATAATGCACTATTGAGGTTGCCGTGGCGTTGTAGTGCGTCAGGCCGCCATTATTATTAGGAGTAGATGCGCATCCCTGATGACGCGTGTTCGCGGCAGCACCAACAGTATTCTCAGTGTGTTCGCAGATCGGTGGGATTCCCCGATGTTGCGGAGGTGGATGCAGCTCCACGCTGAGTTTTAATTGTATGTAGATCTGTGTCTGTAACCTACTAATACTAGAAGTTAAGTAAAATTGTTACTAACCCTATGGACTCCTGTCTGAAATAAAAGTTTTCTATTCTAATCTATATACACCGTGTTCTTCACGTTATCGATAAACTATGGCAGACGTTTTATAGATGTTACAAATCAAATCTAACAAAGGAAGTTGTACTTAAAAAGGCTTCGTTACAAAGATATTTGTAATTTCATTTAATGAAATATAATTGAGCTATGCAGTAAGAAAGTGTCTTAATTTGGCCTATGTTGCCGCTTAGTGCAATTAAAATAATAAATCTATCAAATGCTTCGGATAAATAAAGGGGCATGCTTAGGGGGATTTACGTCAAGGTATTTAGTTTGTATGAAAATTAACAAAAAAAATAAGAAATAAGAATTGGTTAATGTGTCCATAATGAAAAATGCTGGTCGAAGTTTATGTATATCGTCCGGAACACGGTGTACGAGTATATAGATACTTTCAGGGAGAAAGTAAGTACTGCTTGTGTTGAAGACTACAAGATAAAGCTTCCGAAATAAAAAATAATTCAATATCTATTTATATTTTATAGATCACCGCGGAAGAAATCCAGTCTAATCCCAGACTATTTCCATGAAATCTCATACGCAGTACAAATAAGAAAGCAAATATATTCGTCGCATAAAGCTAACATCATATGCAATTCAAGGCATAAGTTTTCAATATCGAGGATATCGTATCTCGAGGTGCAACCGGTACAGTTTGCATAAATATGAAATTTTCCACTGATATCCGATTCAATTCCCCCATTGGTGTCTTCGATGTCGGCATTTTTCATATTGTGCAGCATTTGATTTCGTTTCGTGAAAATGGGAAAGAGTTTTGGCATGTTTCCTAAACGCTTGGTTTCTCTGAAGTTTAAAGGTTTCAAGGTGTTTTTCGTACAATGTTCTGGTACTTTTGCATATATATTTATTTAATACCTCCAAACGAAAAATCGAAAAATCATTAAAAATCACAAGAACGCTCTTTTCCTGGTTATATCAGAAAAAAACTTCACTAAAGCATATTAAAGTTAAAAAAAAATAGATTAAATTAGAAATAGGGAAAAAAAATTGCAAAAATTAAACAAAATTTATTTATTTTGTCCTTCAACAAAGTATCATGCACTGAAATGAATTTCTCTCGAAAATATACTAACAAACACACACCATACAGTTCAATACAAATAGAATAGGTACAACAAACTGCATTCGCAGCACCTGTCAGATCGAGTGGAAATTGTGTCAAAGTGCAGGTGTGCACTTTAACAACTGCTTGCTTGTTCATAGCTGCCTATGCTACAATAACAAGCTTCCCTTAGACTCACCTAATAGCTTGCAGGCACTACGTAGGCTGACTCACTAAAGATTTTCCTGTTAGGCCAAGTTCAGAATGGAAAATATTATTATGAAACCTTTTTTGTGGCATCTTTATTTGCCTCTGTGTAGCATAGTTAGAGTAACACTGTTTTACCAGTCTGATTACGAAAATTAGGCGTCTTAAACTAAAAGCAAACTTTAGCGTGAAAATACATTTTGATTGCTTAGAGCCCAGTGACAGGTGTAATCAATGATATACATACAAATAAATAAAATTGAAGTGTCTGCTTGTAATGTCAAAATAACAGCTTTTCACTAAATGCATATGAAAGTATATATAGTACTTATAACAAAAAAAACAATTTACAAATTAAAATTTTTTCTGTCCGTCGGTCAAGACGCGCACTAAATCGCAGGCACACCTAGTGTTAAAATATGTTTAGAATATAAATTACAGATTGCGAAACAGCATTTAGTTACATTGATGCACAAAAACTAGTTCCATTTTCACGTAAATTATGTTCAAACAAGACAAACCCCAGTTCCAACAAAGCCAAGTACACAAAAAAATGAGAACTCTCAAAAAGTAAAAAAGTATTTACTTCGCTCCACACTCGAAGGAAATTCCATATTGGAATTTCAAACCCATGACGAAAAACTACGTGGCTTAGCTAAACGAGCAAAAATTATACCCGGTACAAAAAGTTGATCAAAACGAATAAACATTTTTGATTGGCTCTCCCATTTTTACGCTTACGTATCAGACATGTTGATTTATCTCGTTTGTACTTTCTGTTCTCTCTCCGTGCGTTTGCTTAGAATAAGGAAAATAGTAATGCCACAGAATGTTTTTGTGCAGTTCGTCATACGAGAAATATGTATTGATAAAGTACCATTGTGCGCTTTTATAATTTCTCACGTGACGTTATTAACGTGGACGTCCTCGTCCATATATGAAAATACGTGGACGTTGTAACGTTATCGTGGACGTTAATATGTTTCCGTACATTTTATTTATTTTATTATTTATGTACACACATTACAGTGTATTGTTCACTTTCCTGTATTATGGTTACACCGTGGACATGCACGATAATATCGAAGAAGATTTCTTTATGAAGATGTAAAATTTCGCTAGGGCCCTAAGGAGCCAATCAAAAAGAAAAAAAGTCAGAAAACATGCCAAGCGAAAACGTAGAATATTACGAAAGAAGATACTAGCGCGAGCAGGCGATGCGATGCGATGAGATGTACCAAAAACTCCAAGCTTTAACGAAACTCAAAAAGAAAACTAAATTGTCCAACTGTGAGAACCTACTCTGTGGCATGACTTGAAACATATCACTGTTTACATTAATTTCCTTTTTTTATAATAATTGTCTCCCGTTGCGTCATCGGTTTGTTTGTCCGCCCTGTTTGAATGTTATTTCACTAAACACACTATAGTGGGGGTTTTTAATTGTTAAACCTAATTTCTTTGGGTTCTGAATTTTTTTCAGTGTTTGCTTTTAATTTCAAAGTTTTTCAGGTTACTTTAGCTTATTTAAAAAGGTCAAGGGAGGAACAGGAAAATAGAACGGGTATTACGGGTAAGGATTATAATTAATTTAAATAAGAAAAAATGTTGGATGGACTGGTGTGTCACATCGTATAGAAAATTATGCTTTAAGTCGCTAGCAGTAGGTACATATTTCGCTTCAATTTTTTTTTGCAACTTTGCCGCCTACTTACCCTTTTCTTTTAACTTTGTGCATATATAATTGTGCCTTAGACTGTTAGCTGTTCGAAGGGCGTAAGAACATTTTTCGCTTAATTTTTTTACGTTATTTCAGTATTCGGAATGGCAACGTTTGAACTATTTCCGTCGGTCACGGGTCGTTAACCTACATATTAGTATTCGTCGGGTTATTTATATATTTTAACATACACACAATGTTATATTTAAAAAAACAATAGGGTTTGGGACGAAGATAAAGATTCGTAAAATATTGTACACTTTCAGTGCGAGGCCAGTTGACGGACGTCACACGACTCTTGACAAAAAGGGGTGCGCGTCGAATGTTTTTATAGGAAACTTCTAGAATGTTCTAGAAACTTCGACTCGCTCTCATTGGCCGGGCGGGAACGAGAGGGGTTTCCGCCAGAAGCACGTGGATTGTGGCGAGAGCGGTTAGAAATAGCTTCGCGTTATTCTGTGCTTTTTTATTATTTGTTCAATTAAGA
The DNA here is from genome assembly GCA_949629185.1 of Apamea crenata. Lineage (NCBI taxonomy): Eukaryota > Metazoa > Arthropoda > Insecta > Lepidoptera > Noctuidae > Apamea > Apamea crenata. The sequence continues at coordinate 11,815,025 of OX451373.1, forward strand.
TAAGTTTTTTGTCTTATAATTGTGTAAGTGTGAATGTTTATTTTTTTTACCGACTTAAAAAAACGGAGGAGGTTCTCAATTGGCTTGTTTGAAAGTCCTGAGATGGTCCCATATTTTGGTCAAGTTCTTGAGTTAGCTTCAATAATACGTATTTTTTTAACATAATGTATGTATGTTGCGATGTTATAATAATTTCCTGTCACTCTTATATACATCGTATACGAATTTGTGTGTGGTAGGCACTTACAACTTAACTTAGAGGGGCTTGTGGCTAAGTAATAACAGCCGCACGGGTCGATCGATCAGGTTAAGCTACGCTTGCCGCGGTTGGTCCGTGGATGGGTAAAAATTTTCACATACCAAGTCCCCTCCGTGCCTCGGAAAGCACGTTAAGCCGTTGGTCCCGGCTGTCATTCGTGGATCTTTGACAGTCGTTACGGGTCGTCAGTAGCCCGAAAGTCTGAAAACCAGTCTTACCAAGGGGTATCGTATTACCCAGTAACTGGGTTGTGGTGGTCAGATAGGCAGTCGCTTCATGTAAAATACTGGTATTCAGCTGCATCCGGTTAGACTGGAAGCCGACCCCAACATAGTTGGGAAAAGGCTTGGCAGATGATGAGGCACTTACAACTAAAAAGTGATAACGAAAACAAAAACAAAATCCGGAGGTATTTTCGTTTTTGACACCGACTTCCGAAATTAATGTTATTATTCAGAGTGTTTTTTTTTTGGAAGTCGATAGTTTTTTTTTAACTGTGTTTGTTTACAGAACGTCATGTAGGATACGTCATTTTTATTTAATGTGATAACATCATCGAAATCCTGTATTTGTAATTGGTATTGGACACCACTCGTTCCAGATGTAGGAAAACATAGGAAGCAATAATAGTCTGTCATGATCGTAGCAGGTAGCGTTCTGTAGTTTCTGCCTACCCCCATTTTACAAAGGCGTGAGATTATGTATTATATTATACTATTTGATACTTTTTGTATCGTAGAGCAAACCCGTAGGTAAGCAATAGTTATGCTGGAAAGTCTATAGGTACAACGGTAACAACCAATTCCCTGTTAGGATTGCAAAATTCTCCCAATGTCAAAGGAATTCTCAAATTGCGATCCAACCGATTCACCGTTCCGTCAATTTTAAGAATCCTTTGAAAACTGAAATATTTTCAATTAAGCGTTTAACAAATCCGCATCGAGTATTCGCAGCGTGAACAACCAATCGAATTCGTTTGAAACGTGACGTGTCGCTCGCCGGACTAACACGTCATTGGGCAATTTTAGGAATTTATTTATTTATTGGCCAATCTACAATTGTTATATTGTTTTTTATTAAATTACAAGCATAGTGTACAATATGATGCGATAGACACAGCATGCAAAGACAAAATTATAAGATTAATTAAATTGTAATAATTTGTGCAGAAATAACGCCTACAGCACTAGTGGGTAGTTTTAGAAAACATGACAAGGAAAATAAAAAATATATAATAAAATAAAAAATAATACAAAACGAAGAAAGAAAAAAAAACAGTCAATTGTGGTGGTTACTTTTTATGAACTTGGCGCTTGAATTTTTGAAGTGACGTGGAAATTTTTTTGGAATTTAATGCCCAATAGACCTTTTGGACGGTTTTTCATTTTAACAAATAAGTATTACACGCAGGCAGTACTTAAACTGATACGTAACTGGTATTTCATAGATATGAACTACCAGTTATATGATAAAAATCCTGTTATTACCTATGTAATAACAGGATTTCTCATCAGTAAAGTAAAAACCCATCAAAAACACACCCAGGTCTTGTAAAGAACCCACCAAGCTGCAAAACAGCTTCGTAAGCCATACAAATATATGTACACTGCGTCAAACAAGTCATCCATCTTCAGTGAGTCAGGGGTCGTTTCGCAGGGACAGCCATTCAAGGTATTGTTAGCTTTTCTGGTGACTTCAAACAACATCGTGTGATGCAGGATCTGTCACTCGCCCCTAAATTGTAAGCACCTATGGGGGAAAAGGAAGATCAGATTTATGTGATTTTATTCTTTAGAAAATTCTAAGTACATATCGATAAATGGCAATGGGCTTACATGGGTCTTATAACATAACTCACGAAATTTAATAATAATAAATGTATTTAGACACATTTTGATGACATGTTAAGCACAACAAACAAAAGATAGTAAAACAAAAATTAAAATAAAAAACCGGCCAAGTGCGAGTCGGACTCGCGCAACGAGGGTTCCGTACAATTTAAAATTATTAAAAATATTATTGCTAAATGATGTAACTAAAAATTTATGGTTTTCGCAATTTTTCCTTTTTCTGTGCTGAGTTCACGGGAAGTAAGTACCCTATAGGTTTTGATTCCCTTGCCAGTGTCGTTTGCGGCATAAACGGCTGTATCATTTGATTGCGTTGGCTTAGAAGTTTGATTTTTCACAGCTCCAAGGGTCAGTAGACCTGAGTATTTGATATAATTCCAGCTTTATACCTCCACGCGTTCTTGAGAAAAAGGGTCTTGACAGACAGACGGACGGACAAGAAAGTGATCCTATAAGGGTTCCGTTTTTTTCTTTCGAGGTACGGAACCGTAAAAATAATAATTATTAAAGATATAGTGGAATAAAGTAGCGCTAGACCCCCCGTTCCCTGTGACCCTGTGTCGTGGGATCTAGTTATTTTGGCGTTAGTGACACATTATAAGTGCACTAGTGGGTAGTTCAGTGATCGTTTGGTTACTGAGTCTAAACAATATTTAAACTTAAAGGAAACATGCAAAATTACAATTATAAAGATTGTGTAGAGTGTAATTTAACGTAGTTTGTGTGTACATAATATGTTTGTGTAAAAGGGATGTGTTAGTATTATGTGGGAGTATTACTTCTGCCTAACCTATCAGTGAATACGGTAATGGTGATAAACAAGTACTCCTAGACGCAAAATTAAAATTATACGCCCGAGTCCCGTGTGGAAAATACGTAAGTATATGCACAATTTTAGGATATGTAAAATAAAGTAATATAACAGACTATACCCTGTCCATTAGGTAAACCGTTTTTTGACAGATGGAACTAGTAATTTCAGCAACACACAATACATAGATTGATATACATAAGAAGCCATAAATAAGATAATTAAATATGATAAGGCACTTTATATTATTATATTATACGCATTTTAAAGTTAACTTTTACGTAATCTGGAATATACACACTCTAAGACAGCTGTTAAAAAACGATAAAATTTACTGATTGATTTTTTTTTAACTGTCCTTGTCACATCACCAAGACAACGATGTTCTTTTGACTTATCTATTTGTAAAAGTTTTATCTACATAGATCAGTGGTAACGGCCGTGACTTACGAGTCGTAGGTTCGAACCCAGACAGGTGTTTTACTTTGTGTAAATTATTTCATCACCGCTGCTCTCAAAACGGTAAAGGCAAACCAATTTAAAATCTTAGAACAAAAAAAAATCAAAGACATATAACATGTAACAATCCACACTCGGCTCGCGAGGTAGATTCAAGGAAGCTCACTCCTATGACCCAGCAGTGGGAACATTATATGACTCTTTTATTTTACCGAATGGTGTCTCTTTTCGCATAATAGAGTGCAATACTAATCCATCGTTTATTTAGGTTGGTGTTTAATAACAGGCCCGTGCACAGAAACCACAATTAAGTTATTGAAATCACAAAACGTGACGTGTCAGTTAATTCATATTGAAGGTTTTTGATCGAGATTCACTGAATTGAATGAATTAGTCAGTTTGTATCACGGAATTATTAAAATGATTTATTGCCCGCTCAAAAATTGTCACTATAGATTTTGTGGCTGAAATAAATCCTTATTTATAATAGGTATTCAATTGTTTTGACTAGGTAGGGTAGGTTTTGATAACATCATTGATAGGATTTAGTATTATACACCGTGTTCCGGACGATATACATAAACTTCGACCAGATGTTCAGACCAAGGACATAAGCATTTTTCATTATGGACACATTCGTGAATTCTTATTTTTTGTTAATTTTCATACAAACCTTGACGTAAATCACCCGATATGCATGCCAATTTATCCGAAGCATTTGATAGATTTATCATTTGATTGCACTAGACGGCAACTTAGGCCAAATTAAGACCTTTTCTTACTCCATAGCACAATTGATTTCAATAAATGAAATTACAAATATATTTGTAACGAAGCCTTTTTAAGTACGACTTCCTGTGTTAGATTTGATTTGTAAAAGCTATAGAAGCGTTTGCCAAAGTTGATGGATAACCTGAAGAACACGGTGTATAATGGGCAGGGTTATGTTTATTTTATACATAAAAAATCTAAATTTTGCATGAACATAAACTCAAAGCTATGGAACGGAGTATTAAAATTGTAGAATGGGTTAAGAATACAACAATCCATTCCATCACTAAAATAACTGATGTCACTCGGAAAGCTACCACGCCTAAATGGAATTGGGCTGGACACATCTGCCGCATGTCAAACGATCAATGGGCCCTTACTTACGACTCAGTGGTTTAATGGCGAACGACATCGCGACACGCCCAGACTGAGATGGCGGGATGAGCTGGACTCTTTTGATAAAGATTGGTCTTCGGCAGCTCTGGACAGAGAGAGTAGGGAGGCCTTTGCCCAGCAGCATTAACGGCTAAAACCAAATAATGAAAAACGAAAATTATATAATATCCCCAATAATGGGTCATCGGTAAGTTTAGTTTGGGTACGTGCCTGTTTTGGTCGGGCGTGTTTGTTTGTTATAATAATATAACTAATAATTACATTATAATCGTGATATTAACACCGGTCACGGCTTAACCTCCACATTATGCGAGATTAGTTGGTGGTTGACCTGGTTCGGTTAAAATTCGTAATTATTATAATATTCATCTGCTTGCGGATGATGCAGAGGAGTAAGGCCTAAGTGAGGAAAGTTTTGAGTATAAATGTTGATGTTTGTGTGTGTTACGCGAAGCCAAAATGGGGTAAGGGCAGGCATATGATGATAACGCAATAATACTAACCCGGATTTGGATGGACTGAAAGTCGATCCAAATATGGTTACCATACCTACTGATTCTCTCTCTCTTCCATGGAGAGAGAAACTACAAAATGGATAGCTGACGATACACCTACCAGCGTTTAATAAGTATTATAACTCCTGCAATATGTGTCAATAGTTCCAATCACAGAGAGAAGGCTTGTGGCTAATTAATAACAGCCGCACGGGTCGAACGATCAGGTTAAGCAACGCTTGCCGTGGTTGGTCCGTGGATGGGTGACCATCTTATTATACCTAGCCCCTCCGTACCTCGGAAAGCACGTTAAGCCGTTGGTCCCGGCTGTCTTTTGTGGATCTTTGATAGTCCTTACGGGTCGTCAGAAGCCCGAAAGTCTGACAACTAGTCTTACCAAGGGGTATCGTATTACCCAGTAACTGAGTTGTGGAGGTCAGATTGGCAGTCGCTCCATGTAAAATACTGGAATTCAGCTGCATCCAGTTAGACTGGAAGCCAACTCCAACATAGCTGGGAAGAAGCTAGGCAGTTGATGATGAGTTTGAATCACAGTAAGGTCCGAATGTGCTTGTTGACAACCTAACAAAACACCGCTTCCAAATAACATGTCGCTTTTATGTAAATAGTAATTTTGCTGACCATACTTGGTTGTAATATTATATTTCATAGACTATACTGTTATTTACAACAGACTATGTGGATAGTCATGTATGAAGTAATTTGCTATGACGTCAAATTTCAGATCACATCAACGTTACTTTCAGCCCGTCACTACCAATACCTTCCAGTGATGTTTCACTTGGATTAACGTATGCGGATGTTGAGTCGAGTTGATTTACCGCCGCGTATTCCCAATAGCGTATGCTGCAATGCGGTAGCTTACTGTCACAGCACATTGTTTGAAAAAGAACATTTACATATCTCGGCTGACGGAGGGAAGTAACTGCTTGGGTTGAATAAATAAATTGTTGCAGAAATTTTATAGGTAAGCAGTATGTTGGTAATCTCGAACGCAAAAGAGTGATTCAGAGCAGAGGATTTTCTTACGCAAACATCAAACACCGCGTTCATGTTCACCATGTAAGGTAAAATGTATTGCTATCTCTTACGAACATGTACTCTGAGAGAGAGACAGTGACAGTTAAGAGATGTCAGCTTCACGTCAGAGTGTTAAAGCGGCAGGTTCAGACGTCTCGTTAAAGTTAAGCCAGATTATTTGAAAGGTTCTACTCACTTCCGTGTGTTTCTTGTCTTGTTGTCGAATATGGGATAGTGATGGATTAATTTAATTGGTTCGATGAAGGCCCAGAATTTTTGGATAAACCCACAGATAGTAAGCACTATTAGTGAGATACATATTGAAACTGCCGCGCCTGATGTGCGTAACTCCCAAACGATTCTGTGTTTTGCCATCAAGTTGGGCCTTCTGTCCATTGATATCAAGTAGTGTTTCATTTTTACACTACTGCTAAGTTGGTTATCTCGCCCTTCGTCATGCAGGGAGCCAAAAAACCTGATGAATCGATGGGCAAAAGTCAGATACCAAATTCTATTACTTTCCAATAGTAACTGCACATGGCCCCGAGGCAAACCTACCTATGCAAACATCTTAAGGAAGTCAAATTAAAACCTCATCAAATTTAAAAAAAAAAAATTGATGCGTAAAAGTGTTTGTATAAAGGTTAACCGCTGCCCTGGAACAGAAAGGGCTAAGGAAGGAACACGGATGGGTTTTAGTCAGTAAAAGTCTGACACTCCCTTCCGCTCCACCCAGAGCGGGAGGGGTCATTTGATGATTTCCCATCCACAAAAAAAAAAAAAAAAAAAGTGTTTGTATAAACCTACTTACAGAAATAAACATAATCATAATAAACATAATCATAATTTTTATTCCAATAAATTCTTTAGAATTTCCAAGCGTAGGTACTCGTATGTATGTATGGAGAAAAACGGGCCATATAAGCGAAGGTAAGCATTAACGAAACGATTAGCTACCTACTTTGTTATGTTCAATTCTGAAAGATGTTACATAGAAATTAGAGGCATTCTTCCATCTTTTAGATAAATTCCCTCTTACGCCAAAAAATATGCAGATAAGGTAAATAATATTATTATGATGAGAAAAATATTTTTCTTAGGCCTCTAACAAGAGTTTTGTTTTGATGAGTCCAGTCAAGTTTTCGGGTCAAGGCTCAAGAAAATTTCTCGTAAAAACAAGCTTTATTTTTCAGTTCGAATAGCTTTTCTCAAAATGTTGAAGTTACGACTTTTACGTGAATGAAAAACTCGTAAGTTCTTAACCAGTAGGTTATTAAGTTCAGTTAATTACTTGACGTGTTAATTATCGAACGTCGTTCAATCGGAAAGTTCATTAAAAACTGAAGGGGCCTTTCGAGTAAAGTTAATTTTGATTGAGTTAAGTCAGTTAGGCAAAATTATATTAGACAGCGCGGTGACGTGCAAATTTATCTGCTGCTGTCAAAAATCTGTCAGTGAAAATCTTTTATCTTTATTTTGTTGCTATTCTTACACAAAATCATCGTCAAGATTTCGGTCGTGATTTCATTACAAACTGATCTAGTTTTCAGTTAATTTTATCCTGAAGGCCTTGTTATGTCAGGCCTCGAAAAAGTGGGCTTGGTAATTATTTATTATGATTGAACGGAGAAGGTTTTTCAGTCCCTATTTGTTTCAACTTTTTAATGTTTATTCGTCATTCAACTTGACAGGAAGAGAAATGTACAAGCGTAAAGGTCTAAGAACCCTTTTTATAATAACATCGTAGCGTTTGTTATATTCACAAGGTATTGGATAGTAGGAGGATATCCAGAGTGAAAGGTAAACCCGGAGCTTTCAAAGATTCCAAGAAACCGGAAGGTTGTGAGCAGAATTGTTGATGGAGGTGTAGTTGGGTTTTTCCATTAAGAAAATCTCGATAATAGCCAGGAGTCAGGTTTTTGGCCTAGCTAGCGGAGAAAGGTTTGCCTGCGTTCCATGGGGTTTAAAACGCAACTTGCAAAATGTGAATGTACTGAATACATGTCTACGACATCATCATTATCTCAATATATTTGGGGTCGGCGAAACATGTCTTTTTCTCCCACATTTCTTTTCACATTCGTTTCTTTACACCTTTGCCGCCTGTCTATTCAGAGGAAATAGGAAAACTCCCTTATATCTTCAACTATGTTATTATGGCCAAAAAATCCTTCCAATTCCTAAACAGATAGCTAGCAATAACAGTTTGTCTACAAAACATGCTACTTTCCTAAATTATTCTGAATAGGCATTATCTAAACATGTAGTGAACCAACTCCCTGCCCATGCATAGTAACATGATCATATCACATAATAATATGAGTTGTTTCATTGTAGTATTGTTCAGGTAAAAAGGTTACATATTGTGCACTTTTATAGTTTCTAACGTAAGGATATTATCGTGGACGTCCACGCCCACGATAATATCGACACGTTAGTAATTATAAACGCGTATAATAGGTTAGGTAACGATATGAGTTGTTTTCTATGATACTTTTTGCCGAAACCTCTTAGTTTATTTGTCTTGAAAATTATTTTTTTCCGTCTCGGGTGTCTATTGTAAAAAAACCCTTTAGGTTGTTTGGAGCCACACTATTGATAACACAAACAAATGGCCGATTGACGTTAGGAATAGGAGTCGAGCCAATTGCCATTGATTGGGCACAAATCCAGAGTTTGTACTGCTTGCCCGACCTTTGATTCGAACATAGAACCTAAACCTGGTGCGTCCAGACCTGGCGAATGCACCGCTCGCGAGCCGCTTGCGAACTGCGCGCATCTTGCTCGCGTGCGGTTACAGCCTACGTTTGGTGCGCCGCTCTAGTGCAACTCCGGCAAGGCTCGAGTGGGGCGCGCGTGCAGCATGCGCGCAGCTCGTGCGCACATAGCTTCTTTCGCCTTTCAACTATGAGCCTCAGAATCTGAATTTGCTTACGAAGATGTCGGACCATACGACTGCCGTTAGCATAATTGCTGCAGCATCGGCTATTTCATTACTGACAAAAACTAAAAGGAAAGACAGAAGACGTTGGTGGCAGGTTCCGTTTATTAAAATAGTGAGGTGCACCGCGGGCGCCACGCGCGCACCTCCTGCGCCGCTCGAGCACGGCGCAGGGGCTGCGTACGAACATGAAACGCACGCGCGCAGTTCGCAAGCGGCTCGCGAGCGGTGCATTTGCCAGGTCTGAACACACCTTTACACTTGGTAAACGGCTTGCGAACACTAGACCAATGAGGAAATTACCCTACTTCAAATACCACGCAAGTTAAAAAAGCGTGTTTTTTAATCGTTTCTGTTTTTCTTAAGTTCTAAATCCCATTTATATTTTAAGCTGGCCGAGAATCAGAAACCCCATTGTAATCAAGTACTTAAGTTAATTAATTAATGTAAACCATGTTTACAATTACGAGTACCGATTAATTTTCACTTACACTTAACTGTGGAGTTCCAAACAACGTTAAAGTTAGGTGCATCTCAAGTATTGCTTGAAGCTACGACGAACTAAGGTGCTGAGTTTCCAGATCAAATTTAGCATAAAGTTTACCCTGTAGTTGGTCGTGTAATAGACCGCACAGTTAGAGGCGTAAGTGACGACGAGGGATAACATGAATAGAAGTGATTTTGAAGGTAAAACAATGGAAACACTACGGGTTTTTGGGATGAAAACGATAAGAGGAATAACGAAATCTTTTTCCTGCAATTATCATCTTACTGAGCGGATATTTCGAAATTCGAAACGATTTGAAAATGGATGAGCAAAAAATAAAAAGAACCGTTATTTGGGGTCGAATCTCCTCACTTTTCTGCGCCAAGTTTTTCTGTCTTTTGGGTGGCCGGTTCTGGCCACCCAAAAGACAGCATTTGGCATTTGTACCGCATGATCTTCTTTGCATCTTTTAATATGTCCATAGACCAGTCTTAGGCGATTTTCAGTAATTTTGTCAGTGATTGGTGCGACTTTTAAGCTGGCTCGCGGCAAAGTCCGCCCTGAAAAAAAATATTCATTGCGGACTTTGTCGATTCTGGTCACACTTTCCGCCCATCTTAGCATCTTAATTTGATTGGTAAGAAAGAACTGTGCGAATATATTGAGTACCTAGCTACATTTAACCTTTTAAAAATTATTTGATATAGCTTAGGCTGCTGCGTTTAAGCTTATAACTGCACATAACAATATAATGAAGTAATACCAAGCTATTTATGATGTATTATTTCATTATATTAATTAGATTGGTAGTAATATCAGTTTTAGTAAAATTGTTTTAGCATGATTCTTATTATTTTAAATTCATTTTTCTTTTTAAGTGAAACAGGTCTCGGAGTTTCGATCGTCTTACCCTCCAACCATTTAGATTGTTGGTTGGAACTTACACGAAATTAGCCCTCTGCACATAGGTGCAGAGGGCTAATTTCGTGTAAGTTCGATGGGCTATTTTGTGCTATTCCTAATTGGACAGACTTAATTTCTTCTTCTGTAAGTTGATGTGTTCTCTAGATCCCTTTTTCATGAAGACGAGAAGTTCTTAAAACTACAATGCTGCAGGAATTCCAACCGAAAGCAGACTTTGAATTTTAAACTAGAAACTTGATAAGGAATTTGATGGGAAACGAGTAAAAAATAATAATATTTACTTTTATCTCTCCAGCACAATTTTATTACATATAAAAGGCAGAATAAAACATCACCTACGCCTATCTATACCCACTGTCGTTGTTTTAAAACCCTTAAAAAAATCTGAAAATAATTTAAGGGCACTCAATACTACAAATATTAAATTGAAATATGTAATTTTTATAATAATTATATTGTCAAGCGGAGCGTAAAAGAGTATGTTATACTATTAAAACATTGGCAGGCCTAAACAAACAAAAGATTTAAATAAAGCCTGTCCTACCCGGGCGGGTTGGTGCGTGTCGGAAATTGGGGACGAATGGATTTTATATGTGGTGAGGGTCGACCCTAGGTTATTTTAGGGTTACATGGAAAAGTTTTGTGGTCATCCTCATATGGACATGGATGGGGTCAAAAACTTTATTTAAATACGTATCGACGAATTAAATGTGATAATTTCTCGATAAAATGTAAACATAAAAGAAAGAAAATACGTTTATTTAAAAAAAAAATAGCAGTGTTTCAGTAACGCCTTTTTTTACTAAATAAATTTTAATGACAATCACTTTCAAATTCACAATTACCAAAATTTTCTATTACTTTTTATCATTAACTTCTCTTCTGTTTATCTTCACTTTTGATAGTTGAACCGATCAACTTCTTAGCCATGCGTACAACAACGATTACTCCTAGGAATATTAAAGCTAACAGATCTAGAAAGAGTTTCTGGTATAACGGAACGTGAAGGGCGGGGGAGCGAAGATGAGGAGCTCCTTTGGTTTCAATCACATGTTCGATCCAGTGCACGAGTGATGCACCAGGCTTGGTTTGACGATGGTGGTAGATAAATGACAACTCTTTGACTTTAAGGCTGTACCTGCAAATTCGAATACAAAGTATTACATAATGGTACACCACTGACTACCTGCAGTAATTGTTTCTCCTTCTCCCTTTAATCCATCCAAAGGTTGTCTGTAAAAGATCGCTTCTAGCGATTAGACCGCCAATGTGTCACCCTATGTAACATTTCTAGATTTATTTCTTTAATTTTTATGCTCTACATTAAAAAGAGTTTAATATCTACCTATCTACGAGTGTTACAAGTATATTGATTTGTGATGATGTTACTAACGGTGTATGAAAAAAAATGGTTGCACTGCACCGAAAACAAATCAGGGGGTCAACTCCGAAGTAGTATCGGCCGAATGTTCGGCCGTTTCATGCTACGAAGTTACTATTTGGTTCGGTCGGTCCCGATCCTACACTCCTACACTCTTTCGAATATTGATTATGGTTCCGACCCAACTGAGCAGATCCGAAATTTTTTCGCAATTTTCAATAATATTCGGTTCGGCCACGTGTCGGTCCGATCCGAACATTCGCACTTTGCACTTCGGAGTAGACCCCCAGGACTTATCTCGATTTGTTTTCGGGGTCTTGAGAACCACTGTTTTGTTGTCATGTCCGCAACCTTGCCCTTAGGCAAGAGGATGATGTCATCATCATCTCTTGCAGTATTTATTGTTAGCATAAGAATAATCAGTCTATAACACTCCTTACTGCTGGGACTATTATGATGATGATTTATTAAAAAATAGCCAATTCTTGTTCACTTACTTAGGGTTTGACAATATTTCATCAATGGCCACCTTCAGTTTAGCTGGAGTATCATAGCCAAGATCTACTTGCAGACCAAACCCTTTGCGGACAGCTCTCAAGACGTTGAGGAACTGGTCAGCAAACAATGGTATGCCGATAATAGGAACTCCGTAGTGTAAAGTTTCCGTGGTTGAGAGGAGACCTCCGTGGGTGACGAAGAGTTTGCAGTTAGGGTGAGCTGTGAAGAAAAAACTGATTTAATAGCAGTTTTGTTTAGACTCGATGTCTAGAAAGTATTATTTTGTTAGGGTGAAAAGTCGAAACAATAAAAAAGCTAAAGTTAATTCAACTTACTAAACATTTCATTGGTAGCTGACATGAACAACAGCTGTTCCTATAGAGCTACTTTGACCAGTTAGAACTAACTAAGAGTAGATTTATTTACTTATTAAAAAGGTACAAACGGTACAACACCAATTACATTTTATTAACATAGAGACAATTATTAAGTTGACAATAATTATAACGTATATAATTTAATTTAAAACTAACATGCAACAGTGGACTCCCAACATACTTTCTCTCACAAAACATTAGACATATTTACCTAGTCTAAATAGTTTATGAAAGAATAAAACTTAATTTCAAAGCAAAAAAAAAGTACCTAAATAAATCTTGTCATGCAAAAAATATATAATACAGATCAGATATTATAATGAACCCGAGTGAAGATTATATTATTATCACAATATAATCTTCGCTCTGTATTCAACATAAAATAAAAAAGAGTATCGCATTTTATTTACAAAGAAAGAAATAAAATTGTTAAAACGGATCGGCATTTCATATCCACTATTAATCCGTCTGATACATCGGATACTGACGGCATTGTTGCGGTTCTGCGACCGGTGTTATCGACAGATGTGTACGTCAGTAATGCTATTGTAAAAGGTTTAATTGTGGACGGTTCGAATGAAAAGGGGATGGTTTTTAAACTTGAAGTGTCGTTGAATTCTGAAAAGTTAATTTTCTACACAGTATCAAAGTTTCAGTCATCCATTTCTAAAATAATTCAATAATTTCGCAAACTTGTAAATTACACTACGAGATTAAACTCACCTAATATACTTGGCTGAGGAGCCCATTGCACCATATGAACATTCTTCGGTATATCTGTCAATTCTTCTTCTAACTTCCAAATTACAGTCTGCTTCAATGTACTAAACATGTTCAAGAAATCTCTTTTTAATTCCATTGGCATCGTTTTACTCGGCATCATAGTGCCCATGCTGAAGTAGATAACTCCATGGGGTGCACCGTCCAAAAGCTTTTTTAAGTTCTGAAAGGAAAGTTTAGTAGGTACTTATACCCTGTCCATTAGGTAAACAGTTTTTTGACAGATGGAACTAGTGATTGCAGCAACACACAATACATTGATTCATACACGTACGGTGTATTGTATGGAAGATGCCTTATATAAGATAAATCAATAAGTTATGGCAGTTTATATATTTATTTTATTACGCATTTTAAAGTTAACTTTTACGTAATCTGGAATATGTACGTTATAAGACAGCTGTCAAAACATGGTTAACCTAATGGACCGGGTATAGTAAAAACGTTGCGCCTGATTTTTGTAATATTCATAAATTCGGTCATTCCGAAAAAAAAATGTTTACCTCTGGCAATGGTGGAACTTCATCTTGAATATGGTATCCCGCAATGGGAATGTAATTAATTGGCAATCTGTGAGCTTCACCCGAAGAAATATGGGAGTTGCCCAAAATCATGGAGCCGTTATATTTTACTTCTTCTAGAGTGGGCAATGTGTTTCCTCTCTTGGCCGCTGCTGGACCGAAACATTCTAGGTATGCTTGCTGTTCAAAATCTTTTAAAGACCTGAGGAGAATTATTTATTGTTTGTCATTTGTTTATCTACCAACCCACACTGGGCCCGCGTGGTGCCCACTCCCTCACACAGAGGAGGCCTGTGTCCCTGCAGTGAATGTGCACTCAAAATATTATACTTACCATATGACCTTGTACAAGTAGAGTACATTCCACAGTTCACCAATGCGCTGTGAGAATGACAGAGGTGGCGACAAAGGTGACATATGATCCGGGAAGTAAGCAGGATTCCCGACCTCATCGATCAAACTCAGGATTATTGGATGAGGCTCCATTGATGACGACCAGATATAGGGACAGTTGAAAACAGCAGAAAATCTGGAATTGAAACTTTTATGAAATCAGGTTTCTCTAGTTAGTATGTGATATTGAGGGCAAAGGCATTACGATACAAATTACGACTTGAAATCGAATAAAAATAGCTAAGTCCTGGGATTATCAAAGTTAATACCTACTACTTAGGTATCTGTTATAAGTTTATCTTTTTCCTTCATGACAACAGTTCGTTTTAAATCTTTTTAACTTATATTGTGGCCGTCTGAACAGCACTAGGATTGGCCACATTGAAATCATCCCATGTGCTAGTTTAATGTTTGAAGATATAGTAGTATAAAACAATCTCACCCACTATACATGTGATGGTACAGCCATTCAGCAATCACCAAGTCATATTGCTCATTTGTGTCCAACAAGAATTTCTGTATGTTCTCATGAGTCAGCGACCTGTTGGCTACTACTATCATTGTCTTGTACATATTGTACATATCTTTTAAATCTACTTCCTTTCCTATCACCTTCTTGAAATCCATCGATTTTGCTGTAGAAAAGAAAATAAAAGTAAATTAAAGTATTTTGAGTTGGACTACTCTTTGCTATGAATAATTTAATTTCGCTTTTAGCGCGGCATTCGCCGTCGCCATCATGGTTTCTACTACATAAACAGTTGTCATCGATGAAGTTAGTAACCTCATCAAGAAAATGATCATGATCATGGTACCGTAATTACTACCCTTGGCAAGATCATAAATGGATGATCTTACTGCTTCGGTTATTACCTATATATTATGTACTCGTACCTACTTGATTCATAGTTGTAATCGTTAGGAAATTTCATTTATTTAACCATTTATGTACACACATTTTATATGCTAGTGCACCCAAGGATTATTATTATTATTAAAGGTAGGCTGTAAGTCAGCTGTATCGAAACCAGTATAAGCTGGCCTCCCATTCTATTGAAACTCCTTACTACGTTAGGCGAGCTCATGGTCAAAGTGATTTACTAGATTTGTTTCAATTACTTTCTGTATCATTTTTGTAATCAATTACCCTATGGCCTATCCTGCAGTAGGAGCGCAGGTCGGATAGCACGGCACGCCAGCATTAATGACATCATCCGTCGTGCTCTTGTCAAGGCCGCGGTGCCAGCTGTTTTAGAACTCAATGGCCTGGCACGCGACGATGGGAAGAGACCAGACGGAATGACCATAATGCCCTGGAAGTTAGGCAGACCTTTGGTATGGGACATACAACATGTGTCGGCACCCTTGCGCCATCCCATCTTCCTAGCACGATGGGCTGTGCTGGAGCGGCTACTGCTGGTGCAGAAAATCTCAAACGGCGAAAATATTCCAACCTGATCGGGAGTTATATGTTCGAGCCGTTTGGGGTTGAAACACTAGGGCCATGGGGTCCGAGTGCCCACTTGGTTTTGCAAGATATCGCCAAGCGGTTAGTCGACTCTTCGCGTGACCTGGCTGGCCTGTTTCTTGGCCAAAGAATTAGCATCGCCATACAACGTGGTAATGCTGCCAGCCTTTTGGGCACTGTTCCTGTTGACAGCGATACGGACGATTTTTTTGATGCCCTATGATTCTTTTGCTGAATTTTTCACATTTACAATGTACATATTATTATTTAAAATGTTAGCTTATATAATGTAAATCTTAAGTTATGAATAAACTACCCCTTTATTCATAAACGTTGCTTAAAGTTAAGTAGTAATTAGCGACTGTTTAAACATACATTTGTGACGTCTAAAGATCACTTAACTTAAATAATCATTTATAAATAAACCCCCTAGTGACGGCACGGTTGGCGCAGTGGTTAAGCGATTGACTGCTGCGCTGCGTGTCGCGGGTTCGATTCCCGCACGGAACAAATATTTGTATGACCTACATGTATTTGTTCCGAGTCTGGGTGTTTTTCTATCTATAATATGTATGTATTTAAAAAAAAAAATTGTATATAAGTAGTTTATCAGTCATCTTGTTACCATAACACAAGCATTAGGTTGCTTAGCTTGGGACAAATGGTGCTGCGTGAAATGTCCAGGGATTTATTATTTATAAAATTTTTATAAGATTATCATATCACACAAAAACAACAGACACTGCGACTGTGTTGCATAATTTTTGTTAAAATCTTAGTGGTCTCATAGTATATTTATGTTTTTTATTTAATTAGAAGTAGAAGTATGACGGTATGCTTATAATTGTGTACCAACATCACATATTTTTACTTTTTTTCATAAATTATATATTTGCTCTTATAAGTATGTTAATTTCAAACGAACCGTAATTCTTGTTGATAAAGTAATTATAAGATAACATGATCAGCGTGCTTCTGAAAGATAAAAGATAACCTATTTTCTTGGTTCTCTTATTACTATCATCGTTATTACTTACTGAACTCGAACTTGTCTATGACTCCTTCCGCCACGACTTGCCGCAGATTTGGGTGAGATTTCTTGTACGGAATTGCAGTAACGTATGTCACCTGAAAGATGTTAAATGTTTTTTTTTAAGACGGCAACATATTGCACAGTTTCAATCTTTATCTATTCATCTACTGCACAGATACCTAGCCTGTTTCTTTCTTAGCTAGCTTAATAACATCGAAAGGGCTGCTGGGCTACCCGCATTGTTTAGCCTCAGTCTCAGATTCCATTTCCATCTTGAACAATCATGCATCTCATAAAGTCAATTTTGCTACCAGAAATAAACTAAGACTTCAAAACTATGAAACTGATACCCGGATCCCTAAACTTACCATAACCCAAACCGTATCATATCCAGAACAAACTTATAAATTTTCATAACAAGAGACCTCGTCAAGTTATTCAGCGGAACGCATAGGAAATTATTCACAAGTGAAATTATACCTCAGAATGGAAAAGTTCCCCGTACGTTTCCCGAATACGAAATTTCTGGAGTCACGGGGCAAGCCACTTCTTATTCATCTACCATTTGTGTTACCGTTTTTTGAATTTCCCTGTACCGTGTAGTACAAACTGATGGTTAGGGCCAAGCTGTGCCTTTGGGCAGTGCCATTATAAATTGTTTTGGCCCTTTTAGATGTCCCGGACCTTGAATTTAGGTTAGGAAAGCTTTGAATGAATTTTGGATACTGCCAAAGTGGTGCTGGATAAAATATGTAATAAGGAACTTGAACTTTTGGGACAGTTTTGGTTATCTAATTTACTTTGAGAATATTAAGAATTAATTCTATGGTTCAGTGAAGGAACTTGTGATACATTAACTTGGAGCGCTAGTTAGTTTTATAAAAAATAATATTGGACTATTAAAAAATGTAGCACATCTTCTGGGATCTCAGCAGTTATCTGCAATATCTACTGCATCTCAAAGTTCTTGCATTATAAAGAAGCACAATTGAAAAAAAACATCTATTGACTTCTGGTTAAAAGGTATCCCATCTGTCATGGTTATAACAGATATAAATGTAGCACGTGTTAATCATCCATGCATATTAAATAATTTTCCCCTCGACAGCTAGTTGACAAATACCGCAAATGGTCTATAACACGTCTTTTATGTCTGAAGTTAGACGCCAGTCTGAATATGAATGAACGTGGGCCAAGTTGTTAGTGGTACCGCTTGACCGAACCTGAATATCACATGAGCTCAAACTTACGTTTTGACTGCGGACTAAATTTAAAACAGGTAAGTCTGAATTCTGACCTAAATAGTCAACGATTTGAATTTGTTTCGTTAAGTATTCATGAAGACGAGTGGTTTGTTTTGGTGTGTGAGTACAAGTAGATATGGTTCCAATTATACGCTTGTTAGGTATTCTAGAAATTTGCTAATAGTGTTGGTATAAACTTGGGGCTACAAGTTGACAATTTTGATGACACGAAAAAATAGGTAGATAATCAGAATAACCCATCAAAGCTACAAGCCTGGGCAGATGATGCTGATTATTTGGAAAACCATGGGTTTCGTAATTTATACAAAGTGTCGTTTTGCATCCTCGTCAAATTCAAGGGGGTAACTATGCTACTAATTCTCGACACGAATCAATAATAAAATAAGTCGTTTTTTTTCTACTAATTTTCGGAAATCGGCCTGTGTGGGACACGCGTTTTAAAACGCGGCCTGTGTGAGACCGCACTGTAACTGCCCTTTTACACTCACATAAAAACGCGGCCGCTTATACGATACCATAACGCGATTCTGTTCTGTATTTTTCAAAATACTTTCAAACTTAAATAACTAAAAAAACAAGTATGTATTCATTATTTACCAGAGATCGTAATTTTATTTGATTATTTATGTCTTTCATAACAGCCTCCTGAAATTTGACGAGGATGCAAAACAACAGCTTGTATGTGCTCGCGTGGTGGATTACGGCGGCCATACAAAGAGGAGCCTTACAGTGTCCCAGCAGTGGGATCATTAGGTATAGGCTGATCATAAATTTATATGTAGGTAGCGGTTTCTTTTCCAGATGCCACAAGTCAAGGTCACCCGAAGATTGTGGTACTGACAGACTTGCTCAAAAAAAGTATGCTCATAAGCTTGCTTAAAATTAGCATGCTCTGCAACTGTTCACATTTGCCAGCCATAAGCATTCTTGTTTTAGCATACTCATAAATAAGCATGCTTAAAGCAAACGTACGGAAAGACGTGCTATTTGCCACAGGCTCTCGGCCAAAATGGATGTACAAAGATATAGTGACAGTGCTATCCATACAGAACTCAATAAAATAATTATAATATTGCTTGCAACAGAATAAATAAAGCCTCATAAGCATTATTTCGTGCAATATTATTTTTATATAAAGGAGAATGTGTGTTCCACAGACATTCGTAACTTCGATAATATGACACAGAGCGAAGTTTTTTCTTCTCCCCAACGCGACATATTGAGGGTTTATTTAGTTTTTATTTTAAATTGACGCAGCAACTGTCGCGGATCGAGATCGAATCGATAATAGCATGTTCATAAGCAAACCTGTTCAGACGCGCTCGGAGCACGCCCCTTCTACCCGCACCTCAGGTAGCATGCTCGAAAATCAACCGTCGTCGGTTGATTTTTTAGCACGCTCAAAATAAGCATGCTCATTACTAGCAATATTGCGACACACGTGCTACTAATGAGCACTTGCTCAATAAAAGCAAGCTTTCGTGCTAGTAATGAGCACGTCTGTCCGTACCTTTAAGTGTACTTTTCCTTCGTGGAAATATTACATAGTATCAGTATCAGCATAATTATTCTATTTATGTCTGAAGATAGTGCTTATCATAATAACGATATTTATCTTTGTATATTATTAATTTACATATATATTACCAATAAGGTAAGTAGCTATAAAAACACTTAAACTACGACTATCGTATAATGTAAACTATTAACAGTAAGTACCTAATATTTTTAACTTAATGTTTTAGTGAATTACTGTTACTGTCGTTTTTTTAAATAAATATTATAGTTCATAACCTAATGAATAAGCTATATGGGTTTATTAGAAAAAAAAATGTAGGTACTTGGAAAAATATTGTGAAAAAAAAAAGATTCTGGAACACCGGCTACCGAAAAATCAACCACAATTACTCCAAAAACTCATTAACACTTAGTCTATACTGTCCCTATCCCGGGCAAAGGCCTCCCCCAAGTCCTGTCAGGAACTCTTTTCCCGCGCCCCGTCAGACCAACCTTCGCGGTACATGTCCGGGTTATCTCACCACCTCTTTCTGTTCAATAAATTCTAATAGGAAATATAAATAAAAGTAAATAACAAACCTCATGACCGGCAGCCAAAAGATGCCTCACATATCCTTCTCCCAATATCGAATGACTTTTCCCAGGATAAGGGAAAGCCACGAGGATTTTGTACGCACACACATTACATAAAAATAAAGTCGATAATAATATTAACGTCCACTTATTCATTTTATCTTATTAAACTCAACTGTCTGGCAGAGCACTCGACGCACGATGTTACTGTAAATGGATATATGTACTCGTATATACAGTACATACAGTCAAGAGTCGGCACGGTAGTGGGGAGCCAAGTTCAGTAATTTTTAAGTTTATTTTTTTTTAATAATAAGATTTGGTACGGTATGTATTACTACTAAGTGGAACACTACCCTACCTTTCCCTATTGAATGACTATTTCATGGAATAATGACATTTGAGGCCCTTTCTAACTCAAGGAGTTGTATTGCTGATTCTAATGGTTATAATTCTGCACAGCCGTATTTGTTACGGTCGTGAATCATAATCCACTTACAACCTAACACTGATTAGCAAATTGCAAAAAATCTAAGTACAGACGCCAGCACATCAAGCTACTACAATCTGTTAAATTTCTTTAGTAGATTTTAAACTTAATAGCTAAAGCATTAAGGTTCAAGGTTGATTGGAAAAATTTGACAGTTTCGGGTAGCTTGATGTGCTGGCGTCTGTACATTTGTATTTCTGGGCTCGGGCTACCTTAACGCATCCAATTATAAAGACACCTACAGATACCAATAACGAAACATGGTTGAACCTAAAATCAAATACGCAATACGGTATAAAATAATCAGAATTTAACAAAAACTTATTCAATACGGATAATTATAATAATATCTAAATGAACTCTAATGAAGCAAAAGTACATAATCTACTACTACACAGACTGCGTCGATAAAAAAAATGAAATGTTAAATTAATGCATTGCAATTAATTAATTAATGTTGTTGTAAATTCAATGTTTACACAACGAATAACTTTTTATTATTGTTGCTCTTTCGTTTAATTAACCAATAGACCTGACACAATTTATAAAATCAGTTGTGTTTTGACGTCACATTCTGCCGTATCCGAATCAACATTAATTATAATATTTTTTAATCATCAGCATCATGCTGAGATAGGTGCCTTTTGGCCTCGTACAAGACTTTCTCCTTTTTTTTACTTTTTATTAAATATAATTTTGTTTTTATTTATGATTGTGTTTAGTTTAGTTTGTGATCTTCCTGTACGAGTCATAATACTTGAGTCTTTTGCTTTCGTTCTTTTTTTTTAAGTATTATACCAATAAAAATAAGTTATTATGAGAACTTGGCTCATCGATTGTATAAATATTGCACAAGTCATTATCATCTTCACGATAATATCCTATGACATAACGGTGACTGTTCGCCACGTAATGATAAGCTCAATTATTTACAAACAATGAATTTGCATTGTGCTATCTTCTATTTTGTTAAGTAGGGTCACAGCGGGGGTCAAGTTGTGTGCAAAGAATAATTAGAACTTTTTGTTGCTTAGAATGCACAATTGAATTCACAAGACAAAATGATTGTGCAGCATATTAATCGTTTGATATGGTTCTTATTAATGTCTGCGAGTCGAAGTAATAATAATTCTGCCTATGATTTACTTGTTAAGCGCATGCAGTTGGAGATAATTGTGATTTTGTAAGAACTTTTGCACATCATGTAAATTGACTGATTGAAATTAATTGATAAGATATAACAAATGATTGCTAATGTTTTCAATATTTTACTTTTGTTCTGATTTTAATTAGGCAAAGATTTTGCTCAATAAATATGATTAAATAAACCACAGAGTAAATAAACTTTTATCGCTGACACATGTCGCTGTACGTTTTAAGCTGACTCATGTCATTAGCAACAAAAAAAAACAGTATGTATGATCGAGAGTATTGCTGATAAGACCAATTAATGCAGCAATCTTTTAATGATTCGAGTAGATAGGTATACCTACTAGTCCTAAGATTTATTTTAGTATAGAAAGCTATTACGTTTACGAAGGCCAGAATAAGCTTCTGGTGTCATAATGACTTCCGGGTATAAGGCTCCGATGTGCGAATCAACGTAATTGATTTGCACATCGGAGCAAGACAATATACTTAGTAGGTAAGATCAGGGAAATTGTTAAGCGTAGGTATATTCAAATTGCAAATGTCATTCTTTGACAGTTGTTTGAAATGGTTACAACATGGAAAATTGACGTCGGGTGTCAACTCGCTTGACAATATTTATAACTGTAACATTGTAGGTACCTGCACTACCTGCACTATCACACTTTCACTCTTGAAATACCATTTATTAAATAAAATAACTACGATGTATTATACCGAACTGTTTTAATCGATCCTTAACCGAACTGAACCGCACGAATAATAAACCAGAACTGACGTATCTGAATCCGCACAATACGGCTAACCTGCTTTCGTAATCACTGAACCAGTCTTTGTACGGTACACACAATGACATAACATTAAATAAACGTATGGACTTACTCCATACGTTTATCTTACTTCCGTACGAAGAGTCGTACGGACATTGCACTGGTGATAAGATTCTGACGCCATTTTAATTAGCACGAGTACTAGCTTCTGCTCTCGATTAGTACGCGTGGAAGTTGTAAGACACCACAACATACAAAAATAACAACCACATTTTTATGAAACTTCCTTGTAGGTTGCGGCTGGAAATCAGCGTCAGGTGGTTCACCTTATGTTGTCATCTGACATTATGTTGAGCTGAGGCCCTTTTGGCATTATAATCTTTGTTTTCTGTTTTTACAGGTTTAAGGTGTATTTATTTTGCTGTAATGCCAATAAACGCATTTTTCTTTATTTACAGACCTAGTGAAACTAATGAAATCAATAGTTACTCCCATTATAAAAAAGCAGGACGGGAGACAGTTCGGTCAAATCTAATTATAGGCCGATCTCACTGGCCATCGTTATTGCAGAGTTTGTACAGTCACGAGCATAAGTATGTATACACTTGGCTTTATTCAAAAGCGATTTACTCCTTTATTTTTGAATGAAATTTTAGGTTGCTACGAACATAGTATTTTCGAACCCATAGGTTTATGTAATGTGTCGTATTTCAACGTTGCATTCGTTATTTCACGAAAAAATCGCAATTGAAAGTTGCCAAGTGACATATTGGTGCTCGTGACTGTACACCTACGAGTACATGATGCTCAGTTTGGTTTTCGCGCTGGACTTATTCTGAGTCGAAATCACACTGTTGAAGATTACAGGAGTAGAAAAATACCCATTTATGCTCGTTATTTACGGCTGTCACTTTTGGATCTTTGACGGTCGCTACGGGTTTTCAGAAGCCTGAAAGTCTGACAACCAGTCTTACCAAGAGATATCGTGTAACTGGGTTGTCGAGTTGAGAATGAGATAGGCAGTCACTCCATGTAAAATATTGGTATTCAGCTGCATCTGGTTAGACTGGAAGCCGATCCCAAAATAGTTGGGAAAAGGCTAAGCAGATTTATTGATTTAGACCTCTCTAAAGCTTTTGACCTTGTTACGTATGATAAACTGTTGGATAACCTTAAGGAAACCAATTTATCAAATGAAACAACTGGTATCCTAAAGTTTGGTATCAGAGTCAGGTCAATTATGTAAAGTGGGCTGGCATCTTATCGGATACATATTATATGCACTACGATGTGGAGTAGGACAGGGGGGATTGTCATTCCCAGTTTTGTTTAATCCGTATATAAATGCGCTTTTCGTTGGGTTCAGCGGCATGCATTTTGGCTGTCACATAAATACAATATTTGTGTAAATAATCTGAGTTATCTGAGCCCAACGATCGCTGGACTTTTATGGTATTTAAAGCAGGTATCATGTCACTAGATCAGGTTACTCCGGTGGCTTTGAATGGAACACTCATGAAAGTGGTCCCCTGTTTTAAAATTTTTGGGTACAAAGTCACTGAACTCCTACGCGATGATGAGGACATGGACAGGGAGCGTAAGGCGCGCTGTCGATCAGAGCGAACATGATAGCTGCAGGTTGGCTTAAACGTTGTAATTTTCAAGTGAAAATAGCAGTATCCAGAGCGCATTGTTCATCACTATACACGTGCTGCTTGTGGATTTCAAAATTTGAATTAAAAAGTTTTTTTTTTCTGGATTTTATTTAACCGACTTCATATCTATTGTTTTTTTAGTATAAATAGTTTATTTAGCTGTTAGTTACTAAACGATATAGAGCCGATTTTTCAATCTTCAGATAAGTTTTATCTTATTATTCTTAAGATAAAACTTATTTGAAGATTGCAATATGGCGGTTTGACATGTTTTCGATGCAAAAACTGAAATTTTTATTCCTCAGACAATAGTTATCTGAAGATTTAAAATTCGGCTCTTAATATGCTAAAACAGTTTGAATATCTCAGGTGCGTCAAATTTTGGTTTAATTAAATTACGTGGGTACATATTTACTTAACAGTAACACGTCTTGAACCTGACCTTGGGGTGCGAACGCTGTTAAACGTTAATATTATTCTTTTCGAACCGAGTAGCTTACATATTAATAATGATGGAACTTTACATAATACTGGTATTTAACTGAATCCAGTTAGACTGGAAGCCGACCCCAACCTAGTTGGGAAAAGGTTAGGCAGATGATGACTTTACGTAGATACCTGAGGGGCAATTCTCGTAATTTTAAGAACGTTCACAGTCTGATCTCAGTCTCAATCTGTCAAAAATACCACTAGTTTCCCTACATTTTGACAAGTTTTTGACATTTGTTTGTCGCCGAGATGAGACTGTGACTAGATTTTGAACGTTTTAAATTACGAGAATATGGCCTCTGAAGTTATTTAAATGGTATAAATTCATTTTCATAAACATTGTCCATGTTTATGAAAATGAATTAATGTAGGTAATACAATATAAACTCTTTATTATGTACACCACGTAAATATCCATATAATCAACTAATAATGTGTATCTATACTCTATACTAGTAATAAAGCTGAAGATTTTATTTATTTGTTGTTTGAATGCGCTAATTTCTGAAACTACCACTCGGATTTGATAAATCCTTTTTGTTAGCCTAATTCTTGAGGAAGGCTACTTATCATCACACTACCCTACGACACCTAAGAGCCTAGCAAAAGCAGAAGAATAATTAATTGAGTAATTTCGGGCAGGCGATGCGATGCGACGGGGTGGGTCGAGGAACAAGAACTTTCACGCGGACGAGGTGGCGGGCAGAAGCTAGTTTTGAATACATTTTTACTTTTGACATTTCTTTTTCCCAAGAATTTTTATTTTTTTTTCGGGTTTGTACATCAAATACTAGTATTTTTAAAACGAAATCAATAAATGGACTCTGTTTTTTCTAATAACACATAAAGTCCACTTATTCATTTCGTCTCATCAAATCTGAATGCCAAGGACACCAAACGACGCACACAGTCCGTATCTAAATATAATAAAGGTTGAGGTTAGGAAGACGTTTCGTTGTGGCGAGCCAACTTTGGTTTATAATATAATACATGACGTAGGTACGTATGTGTACAAAACTTTTACAGATGGACCAGTTGAGAGAAAAACGTTTGTCTTGGTACGAACATGTGACAACGACAGCCTTGTGACATGTTGACACTATTAGCGATTCATTTAACTGCCTAGCCTTTTAACTAAACGGCGCCGTTCAACTAGCGCCTGAATGATATTTAGCCATTCAATCAAACAGGATCGCTAACGTTTAACTAGCCTAGCCCAAACATTTAAATTGGCGTTTGATTGACTTAAATCGGCAGGTTGCTAATACACAAGCGTATGATATTTGTAAATTTTGATGGCTAGAGGTGGAGTGGGAGACCAAAGAAAAGGATGGATTATTTGAGAGATGATGATGAGATAGGGATCGTAATGAGGTGACGGTGGTCAAGGAGAATGTATAAGCAAAACAAAGCGTTGATCCTAAGTCATATGGGATCTTGGTAGGCATAAAAATAATTATGGGGTAGCTTGTGGGAAAATAGTGGTTGGGAGCAGAATCTTATCTAAACTGAAACAATAAAACGTATCTGTAACCTGCACACGTGAGGACCTAATGGGTGCGTCAGCAAACGGTGTTCTCATTGCTGTATATGGTCCAAACAAATTAAAAAAAATATATTTTATGTGTTATTTTTGCCATCGACATGCTTAGAAGAAAAAAAAATGTTGGTCAAATTTTCCGGGATTGTCCTGATAGTCGTGGAATGTCCACTCCTCAAGCACTTCAGGATATGTTGCTCCGTTATACTTTATTGTACGAGTACACCAGAAAAAGCATAACAAAAAAAATACCTACATAAAAACATTTAACACTATAAAACATACAATGGGCGGCCTTATCGATTTCCGCAATCTCTTCCAGGCAATCTTAAAATGACAGTGATGACAGCGTCGACATAAAAATGGGTTTACTATTGTGCTAGCGACAGTTTTCGGGGGCCCATTATTGAGTGTGCAAGTCACTCCCCGCCATTTTATCCGTGTATATAGCCACCCAAACCCATAGTTGGGCTATGGGTTTGGGTGGCTATAGTTAATATGTCTTGTTTCCATAACTGTAAAAGTCCTGCACCAACCGGGGGTTATCCTCGGGTGCACATGCATATACGGATAATCGTCGGATTCATTCCATTAAAAATTGTCTAAAGGCCCTCTGCAAGTTGACTTCGGCCCTTTGAATGCCTTCCAAAGGACAAGCTGTGGCCTTATGATCCCGAGATGTGTTAAAATATATTTTGAAATAATAATAAATCATTTATTTCAGGATTTTTTTTTCAAAATTTTCACATGTATAAAAATTTTCATTTTTTTTAATGATATAAACTAGTGCTTGACTACCAGTGATGAAGAAAGCAGTGATGTAATCTTTGATGGTAAAGCGCACTAATTTATTATGAGCCTATTCACTCTAGCCTTGAAGACACTTAAATTATAATCGGACGGGAAGACCGCTGCAGGCAAATTGTTCCAGTCCTTCGATGTACGTGGTATAAACGACGAGGCGAAACGCTTCGTCCGGACCGCGGCAGCAGTGTCAACAACGTAAGGGTGGACACTCGCCGTACGACGGGTTGTCAGATGATGGAACGGTGATGGCGGAATAACATCTTTCAAATTATTACAGAACAATATATCTAAATTATGGCAGTATGGCAGAAGAACGGGGAGATCTATACCCAGCAGCAGGAGATTCCGGGCTGAAAGTAATATTTAAATTATATGACAACAAAGCAATAGATTTGCTTTATTGTAGCTGGAATATTAATTGCCATGTACGAAGAAATAGTTTACCTCGTTTAAGGCCCTCAATATTTCATTGCCAGATTTATGTATTCGGCAATATACGAAGAAATAGTTTACCTCATATATGGCCCTCAATATTTCATGGTCAGATTTATGTATTCAGTTCATGAATTATATTCCTATTAAATTTTCCGAGACAGTTGGGGAAAATTAATACAATAATGGATATTTTCCAACTAGCAACTCACGACTTCTCCCTAGATACTCGTAGTTGCTATACACAATTCAAAGTAAAACTACTAGCAAAGTAAACAACTCCAGCAAAATAGCAGGAACACTGCAGAGCAGCGTTGAATCGTGAATTTATAGCGTATGCATCGATGGCAATATACTGCATCGTGCAATCTGATATTGTCGTCCTGTATTGCAACTTATTTACCTAGTTGCTTGTTTTCGAGTTTGGATTGAAGCCGTTAATGGGAATTTTCTATCTCTTTATGGATAACGTAGCCAGTATCAAGGGAATGGGCAGCAGTATCTTGTTGTGTGTTATATAAAGTAAGTCGCCCATCTGTCTATCCTCATAGTTACATTGTCATATCGTTATAAGCAAATCTATCTATTCCATAGATGTTCATTCATAATATTATAATAGGTACTATATAGATCACTCAATTAACTTTATTAATAGTAACTTTATTAGTAGTAGTACTTTATTAGTAGTAGTAGAGATCAGGCGCAGGAAAGATCGGATAGAAATCCAATATTTCCTGCGCCTGACCTCTCCCCGGTCGTGTCGGATTGCCGTCCCGTCGGACTATGAGAGTAAAGGACCAGAGAGTGTACCTGTGTTTGCACACATACTTGTGCACTATGATATCTCCTGTGAACCAGGCTAATCTTCGTTGAGATTGGCCACCGTGGCCGAAATCGGTCAGGGGATTATTACCTATATTCTAGATGAAACAATGAGTTTAAAATTGAGTCTATCTGTTTGCGCAGTGACAAACAACAAGATCTATAAATAATGATTGTGATTACGCTATGTTGATGCAGGCACTTGTACATACCCACACGCTCGATACTTTACACCCTGACATAGCTGCTACGGGCACATATAGTACTTGGACCTTATCAGCGTGTAAAGTATTCTCCAAATACCTACTAAGAAAACTACGGAAACCAAAAACTATCAGTGTTATTTATTTATTTAAAATTACATGCATAACATTAAAAAAAAATATATATACCAAAAATTTTTTTTTTTTTTTTTATAAATAAATAAATAACATTACACAATTGAATCCCAAGACATACGCAGGTTATGTAAAATACAATTAAAAAATAATAATAATGTGTGTGTAATGTTATGTGCGTGTGTGTATGTATGTTATTATTATTATTTTTTGTCAAGTATATATTATTATAATTACCCATCCACCGCGCCGCCAGCTAACAGTCCAAAAGCTGCAATAATTAGTATATCTAATTCACTTTTCTTTCAAGAAAACCTATTGAATGTAAGTACCTATGTGGTACCTACTACTCTGTATAAGAAACAGAGCGGTTCCTTATCCTATCAGTATTTGGCTCCTGTAGTGTTCCTGTACCAATGTGCTTTAAGAACAGGGACACATCATTTCGCATCATACATTTTTGGAAAGCTTTAATCATCCGTAGTCTGTTCTTTTCCAAAGGGTATACCTAGCTAGGATTAAAAGATTGTATTTTTGTAGTCTTGACATTTTATAACTTCCTGTTACTGGTGTCATAAATGTTTTCAATTGAAAGGATTCTGCAGTCCAGCTTTATAAAAGCAGTATAAAGAATTCAATTCTGATTTCATTGTAACATCCCAATTCCTAGTCTGTTGAATACTAAACACGGGATCCAATATAAAAGCAGTATTCTGTATATATATTCGCCATAAACTCACATTCGAGTTCCACTGCGAACTCGTAACGTTTTGCACTGGCTGCCTGTCCTGATAAAAATAAAAGTTCCTACTGTTTTTCTATGTAAAACAAGTCAGTATTGACTTCGTAGTGCAGAAAAAATGCAATATTTTAGAGTGGACACAGGTGCAATAAGTTACCGATACTATAGGACTTTGAAGTGACCAGTTAAGGCACGCTAATAAGCAACATTTCAAGTAATTGACGGCACGGTTGGCGCAGTGGTTAAGCGATTGACTGCTGCGCTGCGTGTCGCGGGTTCGATTCCCACACGGAACAAATATTTGTATGACCTACATGTATTTGTTCCGAGTCTGGGTGTTTTTCTATCTATAATATGTATGTATTTACAAAAAAAAATTGTATATAAGTAGTTTATCAGCCATCTTGTTACCATAACACAAGCATTAGGTTGCTTAGCTTGGGACAAATGGTGCTGTGTGAAATGTCCAGGGATTTATTTATTATTTATTTATTTAATTGACAATAGCACATCGTGGCAGTAAAAAAGGATCAAAATAGCGATGTGTTTCATGTTAGTTGAATCGAATGACCAGCACAATTAAAGTAATTTTGCAGTTTTATTTAAATAAAAAAATAAATGCACGGCTCATTGGAATAATTTTTAGGTATTTAATTGGTTGATTGAATTAAATATTAACATTAAATAAAATATTATAGTTTAGGCTCAACATTTTGCGAACTATGCGACGAAAAATATTTTTGAGCTCTGTTTTACGATTGTTTTATCGTGATACTATTTTATTTTTATGAAATATTTTTGATAAGTCTTTTGTTTGAACATTTTCTGGCTTGTAATTTATGTATCAATGTGCCTATATGTGCGATAAAAATATTAGTGTTTCACGGTGTCTACCTTTGGGCAGCGCCTTAAGATATTTCTAAAAAAATATTTTAAACACTGAATACTACTCTCGATGATGTTTAGGTTTACAAAGTACAGCCAGCTGCATCGTTGGGTTCAAATAAAGGATACATAAAGAAAAATTAAACTGCTGTCGCGTCCCTGCCTGTCCTACCAGGGCGACAGGCAGTAATTCTGAATTGCTCCTAAGTCCTTAAAAATAACGTCATGAGTTTCTTTATAAAATGTTAAACTCCTAAACGTGCATATTGCAGAACATTTTTAGACGCGAACGAAGTTTATTCTCCTCGTTACGACCCAGCTAACGCGTTTAGTGTTTCAAAAAGATGCTCATACTGCTTAATGCATGGCATTTACATTGGATACTTTACAAACTGCTCACGTACGCAAAGTTCGGAGAAAATTAGCGAAAAGGTAATAAAGTCATAAGGCACTGCTGAATTCCCTTCAGTCCTACGTGGGAGGCAGACGCTCACAAACGCGATGCGACAAAATCAAAAATCATAATAATGGTGCTACTGTTTATAAACTTACTTACTGTTACTTGTACCAAGTTGCGTTCATGTCAGTATAGATACTTAGGCACAGCAGATAACTTGATATTTTTTTTAATATAGCACTGCGCCAGTACCTAGATCTTTCTTATCGTTGCTATCCACCTTCTCTCCAGACATGTTTAATTTACGTTTCCATGGATCTTTGGATCAACGTTAACCACCATGATGTCATAAAAACAAGTTGTTGTGTTAAGGAGAGCAGCTGTGGTGACGCTTGACTTTGTGTAATTTTTTTTATCACCACTGTTCTCAAAACGGCGAAAGAAACCGTCATGTCCTAAAACCAAAAAAATCGAAGACCTGTGACATCTGCCAACCCGCACTGGGTACGCGCCCACTCTCTCTCATCGATAGGAAGGCCTGTGTCCCATTAGTGGGAACATTATAGGCTGATTATGATGTTCTATTGAGTTGAATGGGTACTCCCTTACTTCTCCTAAAATTGTTTGTCCGAAAATCATTATCCATAACACGTTTGCTATAAACTTCAGTATTAATGATGTTAGGTACCTATATGATAATGTTAAAAAAATTGAAATTTTGTTTTACATAATTATCTTTACTTCTGAAACTATTCTGTCATAATATCGAGTAGGTACTATACTAATTTAATCTCATAATTTTGCATGAAATAAATTCATATGTCATAATAATGTGTATTAAATATTCCGAATGTTCATTTATAATAAAATTGTTAGCCCTAAAACATTTGCTAAAAATTAGGTTTTAGTGACAGAAACGAATCGCTGTAAACCCGACTCCACGCAGTCTTGTCTGCCCTACCCCTAGAGTGAAATTTAGAATCGCGTAGGCGCGTAGGGGCGAAGCGGCCCGCGGGCTGAGGAGCAGGAGGCTGGGAGCGAACCACCGCGGCTGAGGCCTGCCCGCTTAGCCGGCCAGCCGAAGCCGCAGTAGTGAGTGAAAGCCGTCTGCGACGATTAGCACGCGTGGGCCGCCGGAGACCCGCAGCGCCGAGTCGTGACAGAAACCATAACTGCTGCATGTTGCATGCTCGCTTGCATGTTGCTTTTGCATCTTTATTATGTATTTATCCTGCTATTTCAAACAAAACTACACAACAAGTGAACTATCTTAAAACAAGTCGGAGGAAGAAAAAATATTGCCCACTGTCATATAACTCGTATCTAGGTAACGCCTGAGAGAAGTTCATAGCAAAAGCTTAGTAATAAATATTTGTTTTTAAAACATTATTAGGATAAATAAACATTAAGTAATTTGATTTTAGAACGTATAACATTAAGTTCGGGCAAGTTATCATTCGGACGAATAACGATTAGGACAAAAAAAATTATAGCACTTTAGATTATGGATACAACAGTTAGGTAACACAATAGAGAACCGTTGAATGTATAGAGTCGTGATGTGGTTAGCCACGGTTCTAAATAGGCAATATGTTGGAATATGTGTACACTAAACTATAAGAGACTGCCTGGTCTAAAAAGACTTCATACAAAAATCCTCTAGTTTTCACTTACGTAGCTCAACGCACACATAGGACAACGGTTCCATAGTCATTAAACGAAGCGAGGTTTTTGGTTTAATTTCATCAAAGAACATGCTCGTTATACAAAGAGACTAGCGTGTTTGTATTATCATTGGTAGGGGATTAGTTGCTAATGAAACCCACGCAACGTTATTAGTGAAAGTACGTAAAGGAATTATACAGTGACTGAAATGTTCCACCAGTACGAGTATCTTTATGTCAAGACATCAAGAGGGAGTTTGTACACTTTGTTCCAACTCAACACGAACGTTAATGATAATTGTTTACAAAAGTGCTTTTGAGTTATATTTTTTCATGGGAAACGAGTTCAAAGATTAAGACTACAAGAGTCCAAATCCATGTATCCGCTAACCGATCTTCTAAAATGGTTACCCATTCGTCAGCGTAGAGAGTTGAGGGCTCTGTGTATGTTGTTCTCTATTTTCGACAAACCCACTTCTCCTTCTCACCTGACTTCCCATATTCAATGATTATGCTCTGACCATTGTAAATATCTTCATTCTACCAAACTGGACATCATAGATGCCGATTGCATCTTTGGAGGTATGAGGAACAGGGTGTAAAGTTCACTCATACGTCATAGAAAAGGGAGGAACCTCCGACCAGACGGGTGTTGTGTCTGGCGGGCAATTGCCCAATGATTGATATTGGGAAATTGTATCTATGCTAATTGCACGGTAAACTCTGCTTGCGAGATGCAGGATTTGCGTGACGTCAGTATGACGCGTTGTTCGCATGTGGCTTTGTAGATACCGCTACACATCTATGATGTCCTTCTCTCTCTCCTTCGCTCTGGTTTCATTTAGATACTCTTCTTTCTTTGTCCAGGCGGAATACGCTCCCTCTGAAAATGACGACAACCAGTCGGTTGTCTTTTAACGTGAAGGTGCGAGAACATATACGTACAGAGTTGGCAGAATCATCCGATCTGGATTCGTTTTCTCATCTACTGATCATTATTTTTTCCACTACCGATCGATATATCTCCGGACTAAGTTTATTCTGTTTATATGTATGTGTATGTACGTATGCATGTATTTAGTACCTTTGTATGTTTTTAGTATTTTATAGTTATTTTCGCATTATCTAATGTTGCATCTGCCTTGTTTCCCCTCTGCATCACTCTAAGGTTGACTGGTAAAAATTGCCTCAAACATTGAGTCCGTTTTTGTACAGTATTCTTTTTTTACCTGTGCTTAAATTTTTAATATATGTATTAATAAAAATCATACTGTTGTAAAAGTTTTAAATTCTTATCTTGCAGGGCTGCACTCTTTCAACATCAGATCAGGTATTTTTTTTACCTCATATACTAACACTTACAAAATGTATAAGTAAAACAGCTTTTCTTCCCAAATATAACTTCGTCTTTACACCTCGTAATTCTGAATTTAAACTCAACAACTCTCAAAACAACACGCTCCTTCCAAGCTCGGTACAAAAAATAATGTCATTACCTTCTTATACATAATTTACATACAAAAATAACTTCGTGGCAATTAATTAAAGCGCTGAGAACAGCCGCATAAGTTTCCCACTCGCGGTACTCGAACTTTGTTTGCCGGGTGTAATGAATGTACCACGGCACTTGTTTCGACTACCCTCCGCATGTTCGAGGTAGGGCTTCCATGATATTTAGATGGGTGCTTTCAGGACTTGTTTTGTAAACTATGATCAAATTTTATTTATATACTAGCATCTGCCCGCGACTACGTCCGTGCAAAATGGCCCCCGACCCACCGCGTTGCATCCTATCGCCTTTTCCCAGCTATGTTGGGGTCGGCTTCCAGTCTAACCGGATGCAGCTGGAGCGACTGCCTATCTGATCTCCACAACCCATTTACTGGATATTACGATACCCGTTAATATAATTGGTTGTCACACTTTTGGGCTTTCGACTACCCGTAACGACAAGGAAGATCAAAGATCCACAAATGACAGCCGGGATCAACGGCTCAACGTGATTTTCGAGTCACGGAGGGGTCTCGATGTGTGATGAATGGTCACAAATCCACGAACCGACCGCGGCAAGCATAACTTTACCTTCTTATTTAAGCACAAGCCTGATTGCTTTCTTTGTCCCTAACCAAAAACTTCGTTGATATTATTTTACCAAACCAAAACGACTATTCATACTGTATAATCTGCTCCACACAGTTTTGTCAACTGTCCCAAAACAACGTCCTTATTGAGAAGAAAATTAATACCCTGCTGATTCAGCAGTATTTTAGGTTTTCCTATGAAATGAAATAGACAAATTCAGGAAAACGGTTTGTTGATAGATTCAGTAGCTTTTTGTTCAGCTTCCTGACGGGGAAGGCCTTTATATTGGTCCAGTGCTCCTTGTTAAGCCTCTTACCTATGTTTATCAAGCTAGCAGTTTTTTAGGTTTGCTCTTAAAAATTGATGTCGATGCGACCTACAAATTCACAAAAATATGAACTCGAAAATAATATTAGTGCGAATTTTTCAAACATTGCGGTTAAGAAGATTCTCTGACAAGGGTTGATAAAGGCATACTTTCGCAGTCCTGTCATGTGTAGGGATGAGTGAAAGACGATTAGCTAAAAGGATTTATGGTGAGAATTTGAGTGAAAATCCGGGAGAGGACACCGAAAAAGACATACGCTTTCCGACTAGCCGTAGGTTTTATTAATTCGAGTCACTGGTTCAAAGGGGAAATAGTTATACCAGATTGTAGCGAAGAGTATTTTATTGCGGCTTAAAACTACACATAAAAACAATTTTTAGAGATCGGGAAGTCGAAAAGCAAAAATTGTGCTTGTTTACGTATGCTCGCCTGCCTTCCCTTGTATGTGCGATGGATCAATTTGTGACCTTCAATCAACAAAATAAACTCTAAAAATATACTGCTAGGCACGTGGCAACGTGCAACGTTGGAAAATTGGTTAAGTTTTTTTTGGCGTTTTCGTATTCACAACAGGTTTTGCGTTTGGAGTAGGACAAAAACTATTACATAATACCAACGAACCTGATCTCGTCCTATCCGAAGTACTTATTTATTTTTAGAACGACGTTCTTTAACCCTGCTTGAGGTAGGAGTAAACTAGTTGAAATCTTCACGTAACGAAAAATCGTTTGAAATCACACAGAGAGGCTTAGAGTGAGAGAGTTTTTTGAGAGAGAGAGAGAGTGATAGCTTTCATGAATTTCGAGGGTACTGAAGGCAAGTACGGTCAAAATTAATATCCAAGATGGCGACAATATGAGAGTTTATGAGAGCTTTGTTTTGCCATTTTATACATTATTTCTAGGATTTTTTTTTTGCATGAGAAATATTATGTTGGCCGATTCTCAGACCTACTCGATATGCACACAAAATTTCATACTAATCAGTCCAGCCGTTTCGGAGGAGTTTGGTAACAAACATTGCGACACGAGAATATTATAAGAAGATAAAATCCATTTATTTCAGCTATAGTGCCTCTATGGAACAGGGAAGGGGGTGATAATGGAATGGGGGTGATAATGGAATGGGGGTGATATGGGAACAAGGGAACAGGGTGTAAAGTTCACTCATCCTCCATAGAAAAGGGAGTATCTTCCGACCAGACGGGTGTTATGTCTGGCGGGCAATTGACCAACGATTCATATAGGGAAGTTTGTATATCAGCCTGATTGCTTTCTTTGTCCCTAACCAAAAACTTCGTTGATATTATTTTACCAAACCAAAACGACTATTCATACTGTATAATCTGCTCCACACAGTTTTGTCAACTGTCCCAAAACAACGTCCTTATTGAGAAGAAAATTAATACCCTGCTGATTCAGCAGTATTTTAGGTTTTCCTATGAAATGAAATAGACAAATTCAGGAAAACGGTTTGTTGATAGATTCAGTAGCTTTTTGTTCAGCTTCCTGACGGGGAAGGCCTTTATATTGGTCCAGTGCTCCTTGTTAAGCCTCTTACCTATGTTTATCAAGCTAGCAGTTTTTTAGGTTTGCTCTTAAAAATTGATGTCGATGCGACCTACAAATTCACAAAAATATGAACTCGAAAATAATATTAGTGCGAATTTTTCAAACATTGCGGTTAAGAAGATTCTCTGACAAGGGTTGATAAAGGTATACTTTCGCAGTCCTGTCATGTGTAGGGATGAGTGAAAGACGATTAGCTAAAAGGATTTATGGTGAGAATTTGAGTGAAAATCCGGGAGAGGACACCGAAAAAGACATACGCTTTCCGACTAGCCGTAGGTTTTATTAATTCGAGTCACTGGTTCAAAGGGGAAATAGTTATACCAGATTGTAGCGAAGAGTATTTTATTGCGGCTTAAAACTACACATAAAAACAATTTTTAGAGATCGGGAAGTCGAAAAGCAAAAATTGTGCTTGTTTACGTATGCTCGCCTGCCTTCCCTTGTATGTGCGATGGATCAATTTGTGACCTTCAATCAACAAAATAAACTCTAAAAATATACTGCTAGGCACGTGGCAACGTGCAACGTTGGAAAATTGGTTAAGTTTTTTTTGGCGTTTTCGTATTCACAACAGGTTTTGCGTTTGGAGTAGGACAAAAACTATTACATAATACCAACGAACCTGATCTCGTCCTATCCGAAGTACTTATTTATTTTTAGAACGACGTTCTTTAACCCTGCTTGAGGTAGGAGTAAACTAGTTGAAATCTTCACGTAACGAAAAATCGTTTGAAATCACACAGAGAGGCTTAGAGTGAGAGAGTTTTTTGAGAGAGAGAGAGAGTGATAGCTTTCATGAATTTCGAGGGTACTGAAGGCAAGTACGGTCAAAATTAATATCCAAGATGGCGACAATATGAGAGTTTATGAGAGCTTTGTTTTGCCATTTTATACATTATTTCTAGGATTTTTTTTTTGCATGAGAAATATTATGTTGGCCGATTCTCAGACCTACTCGATATGCACACAAAATTTCATACTAATCAGTCCAGCCGTTTCGGAGGAGTTTGGTAACAAACATTGCGACACGAGAATATTATAAGAAGATAAAATCCATTTATTTCAGCTATAGTGCCTCTATGGAACAGGGAAGGGGGTGATAATGGAATGGGGGTGATAATGGAATGGGGGTGATATGGGAACAAGGGAACAGGGTGTAAAGTTCACTCATCCTCCATAGAAAAGGGAGTATCTTCCGACCAGACGGGTGTTATGTCTGGCGGGCAATTGACCAACGATTCATATAGGGAAGTTTGTATGTATGCTAATTGCGCGGTAAACTCTACTTGCGAGATGTAGGATTTGCGTGACGTCAGTATGACGCGTTGTTCGCATGTGGCGTTGTATATACCGCTACACAGGTTCCCCCATATTACAATCACAAGTTACGAATCACGAGATAAATACAAATCACAATATAAAAACAATACAATGTCAAATAGAAATAAGCAAGTCAATGTCAAATAAAAATAAAAACTTAAAATTAATCGGAAACTAATAATGTAAGATACAAATAAAATAAAAGTTTAGCAAATTTTTGATAAAAATGATAACATAAATAAATAAAACACAGCAAATATCACGTCGCTAGTTAACACATACTCAGCCTATAATGTTCCCACTGCTGGGACACAGGCCTCCTCTCTGTGAGAGGGAGTGGGCCGTAATCGACCACGCGGGCCCAGTGCGGGTTGGTAGACGTCACATGTCTTCGATTTTTTGGTTCTAGGACATGCCGGTTTCCTCACGATGTTTTCCTTCACCGTTTTGAGAGCACCACTGGGCCACCATTGCTCCTTGATTGGCAGGTACACGTCGCAAATAAGTAACGCTAAATACCAAATATATGGACACCGCGTTAGTTTAAAATGTAGACGAGTTGAGAACATCTTTACAGCAATACATTATGTATACCTGGGACATAATTTGGTTAAATTGTATAACTTCAATCGTATGTTAGTTTGTGGGCGACATAATTCTAGGCTTTGTTTCGAATTTTTGACGCTTCAGAATGGGTATTAAGGGTGTAATAACGACCTTTTGGTTTTACTTTAGTTTTTTCTTTACTTATTCGTTGTATATGTGTCCAGCTTTTGCACTGGCAGGACTGGGCCCGCGTAGTAGATTACAGCCCATTCCCTCTCGAAAAGCGGAGGCTTGAGTCCCAGCAGTGGGAACATTATAGGCTGATTATAATGATAGTTTTTGTTAGTGCGGTTTGTACCTATATTATTTCAATGTTAGCTCTATTTTTAATAACACACTGCAGCAGCTGCTTACAAATAAATGTTTATGATAGATTTTAATGGCATTTAGTTATGAGTTTAACTGGTAACAGTAAAACGGTCGGGGACTAGTTAAAGTTTGGGCATAGAGCCAAAAAGCGGCTGTAACGAACAATGGCCATTAATAATAATTAATTAGCTACACTCACATATGCTCAAAATAATATTTTATAGGTCTTTTTGTTTTTAATTCTACTTGAATTATTTTAGGTAAACTGTAATCAACATTCTCATGTCCTTATCTCCATTTATTTGAGGTCAGCGCAACATGTCTTTTTCTTCAATACTTCTCTGTTAGTCGTCATCCCGGTAGTCACCCCCTTCCTAACCATATCATCATTCACACAGACCATCCATCGTTTCTTTGGTGTTCATCTCCCCTTATAGTCATCGATATTCATACTCAAAACTTTCCTCACGACATTTTCCTCATTCCTTCGTGTCACATGTCTGTACCATGATAACCGATTTGCACAAAACTTTTCAGTTACCGGTGCCACTTTTAGGTAAACTGTAACATGGTACCTTATTATACGAGTAATTAAGTGAAATTCTTGTTCTTGTAATTCCATCGATGAGAAGATAATCCTGAGTACACCTACACCAGAAAGTTCTATGGTCCCTAACCCAACATACACAGAATCAAATTAAACTGTGTATTATACGAAATGAGTCCTCAAACCATAAATTGTGTAACTAAACATACGTACACAAAACTTTTCAGAACTCGAATAAATGAAATCGACTAAACAAATATCTTGACAAGAAGTTCTATTAAACAAGTTATTTGGCTGACGGTACCGTCAAAGATTAATGAAAGCGTATAGAACATAGAACTGATACTCTTGTCTTACCAAGGGGTATAATTATATCGTGTTACACAGTAACTTTGTTGGGAAGGTCAGAGGGGCAATTCTCGTAATTTTAAGAACGTTCAGTCTGATCTCAGTCTCATTCTGTCAAAAATACCTCAAATTTCCCTACATTTTGACAAGTTTTTGACATTAAATTTATTTGTCGCCGAGATGAGATTGCGACTAGATTTTGAACGTTTTAAATTACGAGAATTGGCCTCCTGATAGGTAAGGTAGGTGAGATTAATACGAGTAACATAGGTACTGGATGAAAAGCGAAATTCATTACTTTTTTTGTACGGTAAACCGCAAGAATAAAGGTTAAGTTGTTAAAGTCAATTTGTTACCATGGGCTTTTTTTTTAAACGTTGCCCCACACTAGGAATTACTCCTGTATCGTGGGTGCGTTTACAAATATTTAAACTCACATACACAAACAGCCAGGCCCCGAACAACTACCTGTAGGTAATACAAATACTTGTTTCGTGCGGGAATCGAACCCGCGACACGCAGCGCAGCAGTCGATCGCTCAGCCACTGTGCCAACCGTGTCGTCAAAAAATAAGAGTAGCTTGCACCACATACCACTAAATGCGTTTAGCACTGCACATTATTTACAACATCCTTCTGTCTTTGTCTTCTTTAAACGATTGGCAGAAACAGAACGATGTTTTTAATTTGAGCTATTCCCCTAATTTATTGTACCCACAACGTCAGTACTCCTGACAATATTCATCAACAGCTACAGCAGTCCACTGCTGGACATAGGCCTCTCCAATTGCACGCCATTTAGCTCAATTCTCGGCATCTCTTATCCAGCTGCTATCAGGCACCCTGCAAAGATCGACGCTCCACCTAGTGTGATGGCCTCCTACCTTACGTTTACCGATTCGCGGTCTTCACTCAAGAACACGTCTACAATAACAGCAGTGCTGCCAACTCTAGCAGCATTGTCTTGTCATAAGGATATGTTTTATATTGGACCAGCACCATGTACGGTATATGTATAGATAAATAGGGATAAATGGAGGATTTTCATAAGAATTAAAATAAATTAAATTGAATAAAAGTACAGGCGTACAGAAATGACAATTTGTGAAGTTTTTTAATAAGACAACCCTACTTTATAGTCGCCATGACAGTTGTTTGACATGACCTTTGACAGTTTGACTTGGTCTTTGTCGGTATTCTTTCAAACGTCATTGTCATAATGACATTTCGCACATTGCTAATCCACCATGTTTATTTTGTGTGGCTTTTCTTGACCAAGCTAATTTGAAATTACATAAAAACGAAGTCAAATTATAGAAAATTAACATTAAAAAACGGTTACTGTATTGTATAACAATATTTACATTTAGTGTACATAGTGCAGTCCCAGGATCCATATATTGCTGAAACATCTCCTTTGGATGGCTTAGCCTAGTTAAAAATAAACAACACACATAAACGTGTGCGGACAGGCCGTTGACATTCTCAAACCTTTAGGTATAAAAGTATGCGTTCGTAGCCGGGGTTTCTCTTCCATTCCTCTTGTACTCTATGGTACCGTCTACGATAGGCATTCCGAGTCACTCACGCATTCTCCCGCAATTCTATTAAGTTCTCACTCGTTATCCGAAAGGGATGTAGTTTATTATGCTGACTGTACTATATAATGTGAGAGGAGCACATTTTTGTCAGGCTTCATTGCTGTACACATTCTTGCTTACACCCTTTGTTTAGGTGTTTAATTTCGGTCTTGTACTTTGTGAGGGTGAACTGGAATTCTATTCAGGTAATAGGCATTGCGTTGTACGGAGAAATCTTTACATAGAAACTAGGCTGTCTTTCTTTTGTTTCTGGTTTTTTTTTATCACTGATTTTCACAGATACAGATTTGATCGTCTTATACAGTCAGACTTCGCCCTTTGCGTGACATAGGCCTCTTTATGTTTGTGCCAGACTCATCCAGGTTATGCCCGAGATGGCGACGATGTCCTATTCGTAATAGTTTTTGGAAATGTAGGTCCACATTATTCTCCCCTTGTCTGTTAGGAAGCCCTATTAATGTCGGTAACAATAGAAAAAGTAATTGTATCCCTTTAGTAACAGTTGAGCTCATATCAAATTAATAAATATGGATTACCAATATTAATGAAACCGTTTGCAAAATTAATATCGGAAAACATTCAGCGGTTACCGAACCGCTTCTTTGAAACTAATCAAAAGTAGGTGGAAAATTCGTAAGCGCCTATAGCTGGTAAAGTTCGCAAGCCAAATTCCTGGTAGATTAATTTAATATAATACTAATTGTGCGAAGTTATTCTTTGAAGACGTATTATTTTTGCAAAATTATACACTGTGTTTCAGGGATATTGTGCCACAGAGCATTTTACGTCTGGGGTCCGAGTGAAATAAAATACAAAAATATGCTCGAACGGATACAGAACAAATTCGTCAGATTTATTTGTTTAAAGCTGTATGGGAGATACCCAAGATACTCGTTACTGTATCCTGCCTTATTCTGTTTCGGTGTGGTGGGCTACTACAAACTAGAAATTAGGCGTGAAGTGGCACTGGCGAAGTATATTTTAAAAGTTTTAAGAGGTAGTATACAGCACTCAGGTATACTATAAGAAATAGGGTTTAATTTACCGGATAGGTACGTGGAGCGGCGGCGGCGCAAGTGCCAAGTGCGCGCACTAACCTGCTGGGGCGCGCACCGCTGACTCGTGCGCTGCGCACTCTCAACACGATGGCAGATGCCTTATACATATTCACCTGTACACTGGATAAGTTCACAAGGGCCACGTACTGTGTAGCATGTAAGGTATTATATAGTTAAGTATATTTTAAGTTACTTTGTCGCATTAGATTAAATATCTGTAATGTCAAACGAAACATGTGATAAATAAATAAATTTTCATCGATAAGTAAGTATCAAGACCGGTTTTAGCATTGGAGAAGGTATGTGATATCAAAATTAGTTCTCATTTACGCTGATTGACATTATTTAGTCCTTATCAAAACACAAATATTGAAGAATACAAAGATACTTAGTGATTTGTAACCATGGGTCACCCCTGGCTTGTTAAAATGTATACAAAATCGTGATAGAATGCATATTAAAGCCAATAAATCTCCAGATAACATAATTCTAAAAACTA
The DNA here is from genome assembly GCA_949629185.1 of Apamea crenata. Taxonomy (NCBI): domain Eukaryota; kingdom Metazoa; phylum Arthropoda; class Insecta; order Lepidoptera; family Noctuidae; genus Apamea; species Apamea crenata. The sequence goes on from OX451373.1 coordinate 11,857,713, forward strand.
CCTACACTCGATACCGCAACTTCTGCAACGATTTACTTAGGAAACTAAGAACCGCCTATGAAACAAATGAGCTACAAGAAGGCAAAAACTGTCCCCGTAAACTGTGGAAGACAATTAACACTATCACAAATAGACATAAACCGAAGACAAGTCCCTCCGAGTTGTTGGAATTGAAAGGTGATCACATGTCTTCAATTAACGAGGTGTGTCACTTCTTTAGTTCCATAGGAAGCGACCTAGCAGATAAAATCACATCACAGCATCATGCTAATAACACGCCAATTACACACCATTCCCACCCTTACCGTAATAGTCCCCCTCCCTCACAGGTTAATTCCCTGGGTTTTTTCGATGTTTCTGAATCTGAGGTTGAGTCCCTCATACTCCAGTTACGCGACAAGAGTGCCGTGGGCTGGGATGGTCTGTCGTCTCAGCTGCTGAAATGTTCTCGACATGTTTTGGTCCCACCCATAACTTTCCTGTGTAACCTATCCCTCCAAACAGGCGTTTTCCCTGATGCCTTTAAAAAGGCTATTATTCACCCGATATACAAGGGCGGGGACAGAAACTGCGTCACCAACTACAGGCCTATCTCGGTTTTGCCAGCTCTTTCTAAGGTCCTAGAAAGGATTCTAAACAACCATCTCAGGCGCTTCCTTGATAAATTCCATATTATCTCCGATAACCAGTACGGCTTCAGGCCAAGCCTGTCAACAGAAGATGCTGTACTGGAACTCACGAAAACGGTTGCTGCAAACCTGGACAATAATACTAAATGCCTTGGAATCTTTCTCGACCTCTCAAAGGCATTTGATACAGTCTCTGTCCCCAACCTTATTTCAAAACTTGAAGTCATAGGTGTTCGGGGTATTTCTCTGGATATCTTTCGGAGCTACCTTACAAACCGCAAACAGTGCGTCAAGATAGGTACTTACCTGAGTGATGAGGAAATCATATCCTACGGCGTTCCCCAGGGAAGCATTCTGGGTCCAACCCTATTCCAAATTTACGTCAATGATCTGTGTAATATGAGCCTCCCTAATTGCAATATTTACGCCTACGCAGACGATACTGCAATCCTAGTACGTGGCTCAACTTGGGATATGGTAAGGGTAAATGCGGAAGCTGCAATGTCTAAACCTGCTAACGCTAAACCTAAATAAAACCACGTACATTCCTTTCGGGTTAAGACGTAGTAGTACTCCTGGATCAGATTTCACCCTTGTAGCTCACTCCTGTCCTGACCCCACGGTACCCTGTGCCTGTCCCACAATGATTCGTTCAGACACCGTTAAGTACTTGGGTGTACAGATCGATTGCGGACTAAGGTGGGACAGGCAAATTGATACCCTTACCTCAAGAACTATGCGTCTAATCCACATTTTCAAGTCCCTCAGAGATTCTGCTGACGGTACCACGCTGAAGATGATTTATTACTCCCTCTGCCAATCTATACTCGGGTACTGTATAACCGCATGGGGTGGAGCAGCCAAAACCTTTTTTCTGAGAATAGAAAGAGCACAAAGAGCAATACTAAAAGTTATGACTAAAAAACCTTTTAGATACCCTACATCTGACCTCTATGCTGACTGTAAAGTGCTAACAGTGCGGCAGCTCTTTGTGTTCAAGGCAATACTAAGGGTACATAAGTACCTCCCACCTCCGGACCGGAACAAACGCACCCTAATCATACCCAGTACCCAGCACAGAACTACTTTTGCCCGGCACCAATTTTGCATTCTTGGCTCCTATTTGTACAGGAAAATCAATAATAAAATTAAAATAATAGATCTAAATTCCCACAACCTGAAAAATAAACTGACGGAATGGCTACTAGAAAAGGACTACTCATTCACGGAGTCTTTACTTAAATTCATAGAATAATCCCTAAAATCATTACTTTACCCGACTCACACTCAAAACACTATCACTCACTCATCTACCAACCCTTATCCCTGCATACACACACTCACTCACACACGCACCCCTAGAGGTACGCACTCACTCCCATACTCACCACTCATACACTTACACACACTTGTGATCACTCACTCACACATATACACTCAAACACTCTTATACACTGGCACACAAATGTATTGCTTAACCACCCTAGCGCTAAACACCCTGGCTGCTGCTATACCTACATGACTAATCGCCCAGTATGGCCTAACACTGTCTCCTAAGATACAGGACTACCTAGTTTAGGAGGCAGGGTTACATAATCTGTGTAGATTTATGTAGACATACCATGTTTTTTTTCCTTTTGTACATCTGCTCTTGTGTTTCATGAATCTTGTGTGTGTATCATAATAAATATTATTATTATTATTATTATTATTATTTCTAATTTAAAGAAAAAAAATACGTGTTTACGATTCAAGACAATAATGATCTAAAATGCCTTCAAAGCTAGGTACGTGTATTCTACGAAAAACGAATTAAACAGTAAGTATTTACCATGCCGTTGTTCAAATTATTTACTGAATAAATGGTAGTCAAATATTTAGTGTCAACAGATTTGTAATACCAGCATCAAATTCGCTGAATTGCTGTGATAAAATTCGGCACATGTAATTCGAGAGCCAATCGACGCGCTGCTCAAAATAGCAGCCATTTTCGTATGTAATAACGCTAGTGTTTTACCCGAAAACAACCTTTTATTATTTTATACATTCATTGAATAATATTGGAATGGTGGAAAACCTGTATATGAACGTGAAATAAACCTTTATGTTAAAGACGAGAACATTATTTACCTACCTATAAAATTGGGTGCGAAATTCCAAATATAAAAAAAATAATTTATTTAGTGGAACACTAAATAAATTATTTTTACATTCGACAAAGTACCTACCTATATTTAAAAATATTTTGTTTATTGGACTGTGTGAATATGGTTAGAAAAGGGGGTGACTACTGAGATGACAACTAATAGGGAAGTATGGAAGAAAAAGACATGTTACGCCGACCCCAAATAAATTGGGATTGGGGCAGGAGAATTATGATGATAATATGATTATCAAAGGTATTTGGGCTATGAATAAAATTCTCTTTCGCTGAAGCATAGATAACAATGTATACTCACCTACTTATTGATCCTGAAAAGGAATAAACCTGTGGCTTCTGCCTGACTACATTTCCTACACTTAGGCCCTTTGTACACACACGTTTTTCTTGCCGTGAAAAACCACGGTTTATTCGCTGTGTCGCTAGTGTTGTACGGATTACTATGGACACGTTTTTTCTACGGCGCAGTTTATAAATCCTGCCGTCTACAAAGGGCTTTAATTGTTTCCTGAATGAATAAACTTCAATACATTGAGAAAACCTGTAATTAAAAAAGTGTCCCATAAAGATGACGTATGGCTCAGAAACCTTGATCTATAGTCTGCGTATCCATAATGGTTTATTGTTAGTAACAGAAGGCCAATTCTCGTAATTTAAAACGTTCAAAATCTAGTCGCAGTCTCGTCTCGGCGGCAAACAAATGTCAAAATGTAGGGAAATTATAGGTATTTTTGACAGAATGAGACCGAGATCAGACTGTGAACGTTCTTAAAATTACGAGAATTGCCCCCCAGGAATCCTACCTTTTGTTGCTTCCTCCTGAGCCTTTAATTGGGTCTCCTAGGCAATAATACAGTTATAGAGAACAATAAGGATTTCAGTCTGTATTTCCAGGCAAACAATAAAATAAATACCACCGTGAATCCTGACAACAATGACTTTACGTGCCTTTCATTCGTGACTTTTCATGTGACTATTTCTAATTTTGAACGAAGATTTAATTAATACGGTATAGCTATAGCCTAAAATCAGCAATTACTTCGGAGCCAGCTGCAGCGTTTCAATTTAATATTTTACAAGTCTACACATGTATGTACCTAGATACTTTAATGACTACTCATTGAAAATAAGTAAAGCTATGGTTGGCGGACGCCGCTCTCACCACTGGCCACTCCGCTCTCTCCACTTGACGGCCGTAGTCACGCCTGTCATAAAAATGATGGCTGCGGCAAAAATTTAAATCATAGCGATGTTTGACTTTACAGTGTCAAAAAGACGGTGGGAAAATAGATAAACTTATTTCCATAAATAACGTTTTAATGGCGTCATTCGCGGTAAATTGCAGACCTTTGGTGGCGGCCATCACTCTTCTAGGAAATCATAGCTAAACCCGTTGAATGCCGTAATTGCAGACACAATTAAAAATCTATTGTGTCTCGCGTGGATCTAATAAGTATATACCCGCGAAAATCTGATAGACCTAGACCTAGCTTACTATAAGCATCGATTTATTTTTATCACGTAGTAGACGAAACACAATCCATGAAAAAAATAGTACGACAATATTTGCACAAAGTTTCTTGAAGTGAACCTAAAAAAAACACTCCTCTTCAGACTATTCCCTAGACAATTCGGTAGAAGTTTGAATAATGTTTCTTAGTTCGAGTTGCGAACATCCGCGGAGAGGAATCGTTCTTGTTTCGTTAACTAGAAACATGAATTTTACATGTTATTCCATCTTTTATAGTGGTGAAATTTTCAAGACCTTTCAGTGCTTCGAAAGAGAATAACGTATTATGTTTAAAAAAGTAAAAGCCGTCTGAAATTTTCTCATGGGTAGTGCTAGTGAAAAGAAGATTGGATTCAGGGAATAAAGTGGATAGCGTTTTCCATAATGGTTGTGGCTAGCCACTTTGTGTTGAAAGAGGCTGTCCACAATATTGGTTTTCTAGCAGTGGTTTACTACAAACAACTTTGAAATAAAAAATAAAAAATCTCGGCTTTTAATTTCACAGCAATCATTTCACTAAGAATGAAACGCTTGCTTAGTACATTTAAAATAGAAAAATCGATACTTATCTCGATACATAACTTGTAATAAAGGGATTTTCCTCTAAGGAAGGCTCAACAAAATGAAGCATTTTTAACACTTCAGTTAGCTTTTAATTTATTCACGGAATATTTAATGGCGTTGCCTTTAAAAAGCTAATGAAAAACATTTTGTTGCTTATTCAAATAAGGCATTAAATAGGTATAAACAAAAGGCCCGTTCCGAGCATTATTCAAATATTGACGTAAACAGAATGTGCAAATGAAGGAAACGAACAAAGGTATGCAATATTGTTACAATATTGAAATGTTTATGTTGATTTTCTGGTCCATCATTTTTTTAATAAAACAACAGAGGGAACTCACCCCTGGCCTTTAAAAGTACATGAATATTACTTCCTTTGAAATGCATGATAGAACGAAGCTTCAAAGAATAATTCAAAACAAAGTTGAACTGTTTACTACTAAGGAACTAGTTAAGTAACAGCTTTGTGACCAAACCAACCATTAAAACTTCAGTCGCTTTTTATATTTCCATATAATGCATCCCACATTGTTGACATAGATTAATTTCCTACAAAATTAGTAGATCCACTAGAGTAGTCTTGATCAAGTGGGACCACAAAAGCCTTACAAAAAGCAAGTACCTACATCCTCGGAATCCTTAGAATTTCAATATGACTCCTCCATTTACATGCGAATAACGCAGACTGGCTCTCACACCGAAGCGTACTATTATTTTACGAGGCACTGTGATCTGTTTGAAGTTGGCCATAAGATAGTTCCTTGTGGTATTCCATTGAAAGTTTAAGTGATGATAGTACTTTGACTGACGTAGTATGTCGATCGATATCTCTGGCACGTGTTTCATCGTATGACGAGAGTGCATCTTCAAGTAGTATTAAAAGTTTTAGTGTGTCATCTGAAGTCAGAGCTTATGTAGCTTTAAGTGCAGCAGTAAACGCTGGAAGTATGTCTCTGATGCATCCAGCCATTATGAGCGATGTCTCGTATTAAATTTGGTTTTTACTACTAGTGTTGATGTAGTGTATATCATTGGAAGATCTTGCCTTCTCCTTTATGCTAAAATAAGTAGAATTTTACAGTCAGGAACATTTCAATTTCATGGCATATTACAGTACGGTACAGTTAGCAGTCATCTTAAAACCTAGCAGAAGGAAATCCCAAAAGACTGTCGGGTTATGTGCAATCCGTCCCGACGTATATTCCAGCTTTTTATTTTCAAGCTAAATGTCGGATAAGGTTTGTATACAAAAGTATACCAAGGGAGATTGAATTAGGTCGATCGCGTAAATTCATACATCTGTGTGCGGTTCCATATATTTTGCTTGCAAATATTTTCATTTACATCTGCATATCATTTGTTAAATTTGTTCGCGAATACTTGAGGAGTTCGCTTGATGAAATGCTGGAGATGTGGGTAATCCACCACTTGTCTCGTTTCATATTAAGCTGTGGACTCATTTTTTGTATGAGTGTCGCATTGTGTGTTGTGATGGTGAATTACTTAGCGAGTGGTGCAAGGTAGTAATATGTTGCTGGTTTTGATAATTTTGAGGTTTATTTAAATTATTTAATGTTTTAATTATTTTGGTTTGAATGTTATCAAATACTTTATTTAATTTTACTCGATATTACTTAGATCCAAATGTTTTGTTCTACATTGCAATGTATTCAGTGTTCAGCTTTCAAATAAAGTAGGTAACCAATGCACTTGCTGCATTCAGATTGTTGTTATCCTAATATGAAATTTAGGTTATAAGCTTCTGGCAGACAGCTAGCACATTATAATATTTACCCTAGTCCAAACACTGAATGGACACAACAATGTATTTCTAAGGAAAGGTTGGCATCCCTTCACAACCCTGAACTGACCTTCCCTCTGTTGAATTTAAATCATGTATGCAGCCATATATTCTGCCAGTCTTCCATTTAAAAGCTGGTTAGAGATGAGATGTTACATCTTTACCATTAAGATTTGGTACGACCGTAACGTTTATTTTCATGCTATATGGATAAAAAAACCTTAATAAACGTATAGAATCTGTATTAGCTAAGGGGGATCCAGAGTGATACATAAATGTGTTGCTAAATTGACAGATCGCTTTTAAGTAACACAACTTTGCTCTTCATAACTTGGTATTAAGGAAATAAATAAAGGCCCATTAAATGTGTTCTGTAGATCTAAAATATGTGTTCTGAATTTCAGTTTTATAGAAATCTACCTCATATTTCAATCCAGAACCTAACGGCGTAACCTCTCCTCTTGCAATTTTTAAGTTTTTTATTTGAACCAGCATTATCAAAAATTTATCGAGCAAATTAAAACTCTACTACGCTCTCTCTGTCTCTTTGGATTTGTTTAGTACTGGAATATTTTTCCAAGATGTGTTACATTACTTTCTCAAAACTTCCAACCCAACTTGAGCTGTTCCAATCTCATTCGACAATAAATCTCACCGTATCATTGAGCTGCGGTGGAAGTACGCCGTGTCTCGTGCCTGCCAGGTAGCTGTTAACTGACACACAAATTGCCTGCCGAACTTTACGGCAGCTACGTGAGTATCAAGGTTAAGATAACTGGGTCAACGTAAAGTTATGGCTTTTCTTGATAGTGTTTTAGAATATCATGGTTTATCTATCTAGGTATCTATACTAATAATTAAGCTGAAAAGTTTGTTTTTTTGAACGCGCTAATCTCTGAAACTACGAAATACAAACTCGGATTTAAAAAAAAAATTGCATTAAATAGCCCAATCCTTGGGGAAGGCTATAGGCTATTTAACATCACGTTAGGATCCTTAGGAGCCGAGCAAAAGGAAAGAAAATCAGAAAAAAACTCTTTGCGAAAACGAGGTAATAACGCGTGTAGGCGATGTGATGCCAGGGAACAAAAAAATTTACACGGGCAGAAGCTAGTTGTATATTGTATTCAAACGTGGTCCCGATATTAAGACACTGTTACCAAACCCATAGTCGTGTGGTTCTACGTATTAAAGAAATAAAAAAGAAAGTAAAAATAAGAACGCGATGGTACGAACGAAATGAGAGACGAACGTGTATAAGAAACCAAAGAATTCAAAGAAGAAAACTTTTTCCCTGTAAGAATCCTGAACACGTAAAGCATTAAAAACCAATTGATTGCAAAGAAATTTCTTTTTCTATGTAGCCTGTAGAATACAAAAACAAACGACGAACACTGACGAAAATTGTAATATTTTACTGAAAAGAAACAGTCGTCAAAAGAAGAGGAAATGATTCTTGGTTTCAGCGTTTCGTTAAAACGATCTATAACAAAGACGAAATTACTTAGAAGGGTAGGACAAAATATCATAATGGACATAAAATATTATCTGACATACATTAGAAATGTTGATACCTTCATAATATTATTTTATCTAACCATTAGGCAGATCAGATTTCTGTTCCGTTGATTCGCTTACAACTTGGTAACCACTTGTCCGATGTGCGTGTTTTTTTCAGTTATTATCATCATCTGCCTAGCCTTTTTCCAACTAGGTTGGGGTCGGCTTCCCGTCTAGCCGGATGCAGCAGAATACCAGTATTTTATATGGAGTGACTGCCTACCTGACCTCCACTACCCAGTTACTGGTTTACCCCATATATTTTGGTTTTTTTAGTCATATTATATTAATTTATTTGTGTTATTAATCCGGCCAAATTTCCACATTAAATCCCACAGTCGGGGGTCACATCTACATTTATACCTAATTTTCTTTCTTTTTAAATGCTCACCAGAATAAAAACTCACATGAACATAAAACCTTCCGTTCAGCTAGTAGGTAATTCTAGTCTTCCTGTTACCCCTGTGTGTTGCCCCCACGTTGCTCCGACCGTTTGGCGGGCAATTTGTGGCTCCGTTAGCTGCAGCCTCGGTACGTACCCGGCTTGCTTACTTCTTAGCTCTGGTTAGAATGTAGATTAAAATGTTTAACGTAAACGGTAGCCTGATTAAAACTGGGTCTTGGGATTTTACTGTTGAAAGCTATAAATAAGTAGATAACTGTCCATCTTTTAACTTTAAAGGGCGAATACTGCCATAATGTAACTTATGTTTGTTGCAGTATAGCATGATATAGCTTAACTTGAAAGAAAAGAAAGAAAATACATTTATTTGCGGCAAACATAACGCATCGCAACTTCTTAATGAGATATTATTTTAAACAATGCAAATCAAATTATGACCAATAAATTATAACAATATGGCGCCATCTCAAGCCAACAATAGAAAGGATTTATTGTACAAAAAACATTTCATTATCTTATTATGTTGTTGATATTTTTATGTCATCCCTTCTCAAAAGCCAACTTTACTGGGCACTTGAAACTCGGACAAAGAACAAGTAAGTTAAGAGTACCAACTGTGAGTCAAGAAAAATTATGTTCAGCCAACTTGGTAATGTCTTTAATTTTTTTAGTTGTTATGACGGAATAACATTTATTTTTATATTTACTGTATTTTTAGTTTTGATGGAAACGTTTTCTATGAAAAAATAAAGTTTTTAGATATTTTTTTTTTTTTTAGTAATGTTAACGATCCATGTGTTCGAAATTTGTCGGATTATCGTCAGAGAGAGAGAGTGTACGTGTGCAGTAGTTTGAAATCACGTGAGCTAATCACTTCAGTGATTCTGACATCGACTGCGAGTACTGTTTGATGTTTTGGAATATTTGGTTACATCGAAAGGTTTCTGAAAGTATCAAGTATCCAATGGAATATCAATTAAGGCCATTACATTCGAGAGTTTAGAGAAAAGTGATATTTAATGACGAATTCTGGGATTTAAAAAAAAAATACATTATTTAGTTTTGTCGAATCTCGTGAATGAATCACAATATTATTACATCCTAAAAGGAATACGTCAAATTGCAAGTCCCCCTGTATAACTTAAGTTAAATGTCATGCCACAGGACGTTATGTGCTATTTTCCATAGGGAATGAGTTGATGATATATCTATATATAAGAAAGAAGACTCATTCTCTTCGTATAATGGATGTAAAATACCCTTTACAAAGCCAAGAGTCACTTGTTCTTTGAGTTATTATGATATTTTTTTGTACTGGACCATACCTGGGAAAATTCTAGTTAGGGAGATATTGGAGGACAAGGTTCCAACATACGTACAATGTTTTGCGTGCGTTACTTTGCACTAGAAAGCAGTGAATTTTTACACAAAAAATAAAAGTCGTTTCCCAACAATTATTTTTGCACAACATAACTTAGTTTGATGTAGTTTGTTGTCTTATATAGTAGATGGCGGCTTCGTGACGGGTTTTTTTATTCTTTCGATGATAAAATATTATTTCTACCTCCAGTTATACACTGGATACTATTGTGTCCAGCCTACGCAATTTTTCCATAAAAAAGTTACTTTTAATGTGAATTGTAATGTAGACCGTTGTTCTTAAAATATTTTTTTTCCGCTTTGCATTATTCATAAGTAGGTATGCATAATAACAAACTCAGCGGAAGCGTTCTCATCATTTTTATTAGCTTCACGGACCCTTCAATATCCTATTTAGAATTCTAGCAAAGTGTGAGTTGACTTGAGAGTTATTTTCGTAAAAATCAAGGGATAAAATATTTATTTTTAGACCTACGTATAATAATAATAATAAACATTTAATTCAGACCAAGTCCATAAATTGTTAGTAACAATGTACTTAAAAGACCAATGTTAGTATTGACAACAAAATTAAATTATGACATGAAGCCGCACTCACCTTTGCAGCATGACTCCGACCGATCGGTGAAAAAACCCAGAATAGTGTTGGTACTGCCACGAACGGTACGAGTATATAGGAGTTATTTCTATAACAGACATTATAGAAACGAGAGGGGCTTTCATACATTCCACAAAAAAGTACAACCGACTTCCAAAAAATCACTACAAAACTAACTTTTATTTGGGAGTTTGGTGGTAAAAAATATACATAACCGAAGACACCGACTTCCGAAACGAAGCCGGTTGTATTTTTTACTGTCCACTTTGGAGCTGTTGTACCAACCATACACGAATTCGTATAACACTACTTGCTATGTAAACAACAGTGACAGGAAATTTTAATTTAATTTTATGAAGCTAACACAAAAACGAATAAAGAAAACTTAATAAAATTAATAATTCTAAGCTACCCTACCAAACTGAAAAAGAATTTTCAACAATTGATGACAATATATCGATGAGCACATAAAAATACATACAGACGTACTTAGATTCTCCCCCTTTTTGAAGTCGGTTAAAAATGAAATCGAAAATGCGCTTATATAAGGCACTTCATAGACTTGAGAATTGGACATTTTGAGCCCTCTGGACATTTTGCGAATTGGACATAATGCGCCCAAAGGTTTTTTCTTAGATTTTCTTCGCGACGCTTCAGCCTATCATTAACATGCCTTTTTAATCCCTTCATACTTAGGGCTGAAGACTCGTAAGTCACACTATCTGTCATTTTCTTCCTATTATGAGCTCTTTCTCTCGTTTCGTCTCGTTTTTCTCGCTTCATTGCGGAACCCTAGAAGAAAAGCGACGACGTTAATGGTTCTCTCTAATATAGCGATTTAAATTAAAATGATTACTTTTGGTACCAAGAGAATAGACCCCATTATTTTGAGAGTTCCCTTTGATGTGCCATTGAAAGAAACTAAATATGACACTACCTCTTGGTAATGATGGAAAATGATAGTTGAGGAAAATTGTTAAAAAAAATACAAATACCTATACCTAGATTGTTATTTTTTGGTATTTTTGTCCTTGTTATTTTTTGGTCTTTTTGTCCTTGTTTATCTGAATAAGTTCTGTTATTTTAGAAGTATGAGGAACAGGGTGTAAAGTTCACTCTTCCTCCGTTGAAAAGGGAGGATCCTCCGACCAGACGGGTATTGTGTCTGGCGGGCAATTGCCCAACGATTGATATTGGGAAATTGTATATATCTATGCTAAATTGCACGGTAAACTCTGCTTGCGAGATGCAGGATTTGCGTGACGTCAGTATGACGCGTTGTTCGCATGTGGCGTTGTAGATACCGCTACATGCCGCCGCTAATTGTCTTATTTGGAAAATACCATATATAAAGCTGGACATGGACCTCCCCCAAGCATCGACACTTATCAGTTCTGCGCTTCCCGCATACAGCGGATTCCTGTGGTCGTCTTTCCAGAACCTTTCGACCCCATCGGGCATTGGCTCTGCGTGTAATGCACCACTTAAGTTTGGCAATTCTTTGGGCTATGTTATTTACCATCGTTCTGCTACGGACCTCTTTTTATGCATTTCTAAGTTTTCATGTATTGTATTTGGTAGTTCACTTACTATCTATCTAAGTAGCCTGTACTGTCCCATTGTAAAGCAAAGGCCTCCCTCCCCTTTTCCACACAATTCTGTCTTTTGCGAGTGCCGACCAGTCCCTACGTAGGAGTCCTGCTCGTCCCGCCATCTTCGTTTCACCCTGCCGCGATGGCCTCGTGCGTTTAGTGAGACCCAATTGGTGGTTCTTTTTACTGACATGCGGCAGACTTTACTATACTTATTACTAACTGTGCCCACGACTTCGCTCGCGTTCTTCACTCATTATTTTTATAAAATTTTAGTAGCCTATTTTACTCCTTATAACATCAGCTACCTGCCAGTGAAAGTCCCGTCAAAATCTGTCCAGCTGTTTTGAGATGAACAAACAGGCATAAAAAGAGACTGACCATTTTTGTTTTTGGGTAATTTTGTTTTATGTACCGTATAAACTTTCGTAATTATGCATTTAGAAAAAAAAAATATTTTGATATTACAAACAGACACTTAAATTTTATTTATTTAATAAAATAATATCATAGATTACTTAACCTCGATAAAAAATTAAAACAGCAGAATATTATTTTACAAATCGCTGTACTTTGTTCTTTAATAATAAAATTTTAATGTTATTAAGGGTTTTCGCTTTCTATTTTTGGCCAAAACAACAATTACCCAGTGAAGTCCAAATTTCGCCATTTGTTAACTTGAAAAGGACTTCAAAGTGCTATTGAATTCAATTACTGATTGTTATAAATATAAATTACAAAAACAATTCAACAGACCGCGCTATATTGCGGCGAAGCAATCAAATGTATTAATTATGGATTGATTGAAACATGGGTCCGCCTAAATGCGACTTTATTTCAGAAAATAAATTCATTAAAGATATCAATAATTTCACTTTCATCCATAGATAGCATCACTTTATTTATTTTTATTTTTTATATAATTATCTATATTTTATATCTATACTGTAAAAAATATATATTATATATATATTTAATACATCATCATCAGTCTATGGCAGTCCACTGCTGAACATAGACCTCTCCAATTGCACATCATTCAACTCGGTTCTCGGACACTCTCATCCAGCTGCTACCAGCCTCAAACTCAAACTCAGATCATTTATTTCAATTAAACCATTTACAGGCACTTTTGAATTGTCAAAATTAAATAGTCGGTCAGTTATTCAGAAAGTGGAAGCTAGTCGTCCATTCCAAAAACGTAGATCTCTATGGAGCAGAACGGGCAAGAAACTCCACCAGCCACCCCGCGAAGATCGTCGCTCCACCAAACCTGCGGGTGGCATTTAAAATACGTTCATTAATAATTATTATTGATTTCACAAGACCGGTAATCATAACGAGAAAAAAAATGGTTGAGTAGTAGCCCATACAAGGCCTTTAAGTAAGTTTTTATTTATGTTTCATCACCGTTCAACCCTCTATCGATTTTCATTCAGACTACTGCTAACAAATTAATTGCATCTCTATGCTATGATTTCCAGCCATTAGCAGCAGTAAACACAAATTGCCAGTTAACACATCTAAATTTATGAAGCGACTCATGCATAAATTTTGCCCGATGGCGCAGTGGTCAGACTTTAGAGCGTTTACATTGATGATATAATAAATGGAGTGCTCCTTCTTGTTTCGTGACAGTCCAGCAGTGATTCAATTTAAATATTCATCATCCACAGCCCATTTTTTATTTATTTTATTAGGTCTACCAACAATTGTTCACACTGGATACAGTAACACAATTCATTCTTACAATTAAATTACTGCGCAACAATTACTTATAGGTAAACACCACATGCACAAAACTATAAATTCGGAAAATTAGCTAACTTACTAAGTAAGTACTAAGCGCAAATATTAAATTAATTAAAATTAAAATTGGAAAGTGAAACACAGAATTATGACAAAATCGATAGCAAATAAATTGCTTAATTTTTGGCAATGACAACATTGGTAAGTAGATACAATAAAATTGAAATTATATTACATTAGTGAATTGATAAATTATAAATAAAAATCGACATAAAATTAAAATTCATTGAATAAAATTGATAATTTATTAAACTAGTAAGAGAACACCACTTTCATCCACTGCTGAGCATAAGCTCTTTCCTTCTTTCTATTTTTTCACGCTCCTATGCCAGCCTCAGCCAGTTTCTACCCGCGATGGCAACAATATCGTCCGCCTGCCGGACGACCGACACTTAGTCGTCCAGACCTTGGACGCCACTCGGTCACTATCATACTCCACCTGCCATCACTGCGCCTTGCCAGGTGTCCTGCCCAACTCCATTTAAGTTCCATAATTTAAATATGTCTAGAGTAAAATTAGGCTGAATGCTTTAACACAAACCAAATTATTAATTTTAATATTAATAATAATGAACTGCGAAACAGCATTGCAAAAAGCACATTTTTACTAAGGTAAGGATTCCAGTAGGCCTAGCCAAGTTACAAACGTTTCGTATCTAATCTCTTTCTACAATCGTTAACGCCTCGGCGTAAGCGATCTTAGAAAACGAACAAATGCCGCTACTTGACACCTATCAAAAGTCGTTTAAACGCTCGCTGAAGTCAGTTGACACTGTTCGCTCGTACATTAGTGCTCCATTCCTTCTTACTTCATGTCACTTCAGTATACATGCAGTTTATAAAATTATTTAGGTCAAAATTGAAATCATCCGCGTGAGCGATAGCTGTAGTGGGTTGCTAAAAATTGAGTTTGAATTTCTTGTGCTTGTTCATGCTATTGAACGAAATGAAAAAACTTTGATTACTGAATCAAATAAAAATATTCAAGTACAATACAATCTGATTAAAAATTCATATTGTGTAATGATATACATATATTATTGGACTAGAAGCTTAGTCCCGACTTCATCGAATCCTGATTAAAATCGAGTTTCATTCGAAGAAATGTCAATTTGACATTAAATTTTTGAAATTCAGAACTTGGAAATGACGAGAGTAAATAGCTAGTTATTGAACCAAATGGAAATGAGGTTAAAGTCAAAATAAAATACATACATACGTAAATAGTTAATGCTATAAAACTAACATTGCTGATCTGAATTAATCATATATCTTAAATTCTCTACTAACTTTGCTTTTCAATAACAAGTTTGTTTCTCATGAGGTAGGTTTCTTAGAAACTGCTGATCAAAGTAAAACAATCTTTTACCTAAATTTGAATCGCGACATATTCACCAAAAATGTTAACAAATATGAGTTTATAGAAAAATAACTTTAATTCCAGCTTAGTAAAGTTCAGTTTACGCTACAACATCAAACATTTTTATAACTTTTTCAATAGTGCTAGTCACTCTGAAATCAACTTAATTTTCATTAAAATAAAGTTGTTATTTGTTTAACTTGAAATAACCTCAATTTGAAACATAAATACAATTTGAATTTAGGTATACTACTATATGGGTACCTAAATGCCGTCCTCCTAGAGTCTCTTTATAAGTTCTTCCAGTCTCTGTTTACCCTACATCCAATAGCTTGAGCCGTGAGCGTTTCAAAGATATGAATTTTCCTATCATCTCCGCAGTTTTATCGAATCGACTCGAAATAAGACGGCTGCCTCATGAATAATCAATTGCTTCGCGCAGATCTATTATTATTTATATGTACTGCGGATTTGACGATCATTATCGAAGTTTTTCCTTAGAGTATTTCAATATCTCCAGGCGTTTGTACCAAAATATTTGTAAGGACTAATAAATGAAGCCTTATTGACATATGGCTTAGTGAATGGAACTGGCTGTGTAATAGAAATGCTAATGAATGAAACGAACGATCTATCGTTCATTTCATTCATTAGCATTGAATACTCATTATTATATACACCATACAAATTACAGACAGATATGAATGTAGAAATTATACTTTGGGTAACACAATGTGTCTTATCGCTAAAAGCGATCTTTTATAGACACCCTTTGGATGGATTTAAAGGCTATTCCCTACAGACGCGTTATTATTGGTCGATAATATCGGATGCGTTATTGCGATATCTGTTTTCAGTACATTTTGTATCTGGATGACCGCGAAGTAACACACTCCTGGGATAGCATCGACGCAATAGAAATAGGACGCTTGCGTTCCTCCGTTCTCCGATATGAGTTTCTAGAATATTTTGTATTACAATCTTACACACATCTGCGTTAATAACGTGGTAAAGTGTAGTCTGGGCGTGGGGCCAGTAGTGAAAGTTACACGCACACGTTTTTCGCATGGCAAAGAATTATCGCAATAACGCATCCGATATTATCGACCGATTATAATGCGCATGTGGTAGAGTAGTCTGTGGTATACAAGTGTGTGAAACAAGACCAAAAAACTATAGACAATGATGGAGGTTAAGGAGAGCGAATGTGTTTTGACCATAATTTTGAACATGGACAAATATTGACACGCCTTACCGACACAGGCAAGGTATTCCGTAATCGTACTGCTTGAACAATTGAACATAGAAGATTTTTGTGATAAAAGCTGATTAAAACCATCGGCATCTCTAGTCTCAAGTCAAGTAATCTCTAGTCTAAAGTTATGTTCAAAGCTGTGTCGAAAATCACTGCAAAAAAAATTAAATTCTCAAAAATCGCATAAAGCTGATGATGACAGTATCATCAGAACAGTAATGTTTTCTCATTGTTTGTCTTATTTCTTTTTATTACATACGTGAATTTATGTATATTCATTTGTGCTTATGTTATATGTAATTAGTTATATCAATATAATATTTATAGTTTTAATAGGTTTATGTTATATTTAAAATATTTATTCCTTAATTTTCACGATTGCACCTACCACTGTTTGTCTCTGCATCACCCAAAAGTTGACTGGTAGAAATAGGCGTTAAGTCTGCCTCTGTACATTTATGTGCTTGAAGTATTAAATAAATAAATAAAAATGGAGTATGTTTTGCGATAAATGTCATTATTAAAGTCCTTTAACCTCTTTCTGCAGAGGTTGAATGGGGCGCTAAAACACGTCACTAATATAGGTACGTAAACCTGTTACATAGCTGACACGGTAAAAAATAATTAACTACTCTAGATTACCTATCAGATTGCCACTATAATTATTATTCCTGACCCCATAACCCGTCATAAATAAAGGTAAAAACAGCTTTAATAAAACTGCCGTAAACTCAATTTACAGGAAGTCAGATTTTGATATTATTAATCGCGAAATTAACCTGTCATGACTGGATGTTTCTGCTTGAAAAATGTCGGCATACTCTCCTTTGATTTTGTTAGTTTACAAACTAGTTATTTGGTTAAAAGTAATTTAAGTGTGATTTTCTTTTGTCTCTCTTGTGTAATACGTAAGTTTACATCTGTGCCCATGTTTACTTGCATGTAATTATCAGCTGAAATGGTACACATGAAGATTAATATGATACAATCATCATCCATCATTCCTTGCCCTTATCCCATTTTATTTAGGTTGGCGCTTACTACCTGTCTATTAGTCGTCAACTCCGTAGTCAGCCAATTTTTTGTCAAATCAACTTTCACAGAGTCCATCCATCGATTTTTGACCTTCCCCTACGCTTATTCATTCACACTCATATTCAAAAGACTCAAAACTTCCCTCACGACATTTTCCTCATTTCTCCGCATCACATGGTCATCTTACATCTTTTCAGTCACCAGTGCCTCTTTTAGACACAATACTTATGATACAAAATAAAACTCAAAGCAGAGTCACCTGATGAAAACATAAACTCAATGGTACAAAAACGTATTCCTAGACAAATTGTTCAAAATGAGTGTTGGGTCTATTCAGGGTGATGTATAGGTCGATTTCAGCAAATGTTTGTTTCCCAAAATATTTGTAGGCCAAGGGACGGGGTCGGCCAAACATTATTGAAGTGACCTCGTGAGATATGAGAGTAGGTACCTACCTAACCGTTACTAGAACCAACTATAGCGTTTAATTAAAATTGTACCACTGTACTACAGTTATTGGGAATTTACATTTTCATAAAAGTTGAGAAAATCATATTGATGAAAGTTAAAATTGGTAAAATCTAATATTACCGATGATATCGGATGGTAATTAGCAAGAACGCCATGTTCTATTTTCTATGTTACGGGTTTGGTTTCCGCACTTAGTCCGTAAAGTGGACCATCGTGCGTAGCATGGCGGCCGTCGGTGGTTATTGCAAGAACGCCATAATATTAATACTTATTGGAAAAAAAAAATATCAAAAGAAAAGAGAGCGATGAAGAAAATGAAGATAGAGAGAAAGAAATAGAAAAGAGTGAGAGAGAGAATACGTAGAATGAGAAATGGAACTTCAAAATCATCGACCAATAACTAAACTCTTTCAGTATTCAGGTCATTTCCTCCTTACGACTGGCGTCTGGAACATGTTTACATGATGTTAATTTATAGCTTTGTTGATATAAAAGATATTCTCTCAAATAATATAATTTACAACCGTCTCGCTGAAATTCGCTGCAAACGAAATTAAGTGCTTTGCAAATTGTCATGACCCCGCTCTGATATTGAATTATTTATTGTACGAATCCCTAACATTACGCCGAAATCAGTGTGTTTGAAAAATATCTAATTTATGTAATATTTGCTTTGTGTTTTGATTCTTGTATTATGTCAAATCTGCGAATAAATTATCTTTGGATGATTTTTGTTTAAATGTTTTCAAGATTTTGGATGATTTTGGGTGTTAGTTATTATAAATAAGGACTTCACGTTAAAGCTAAAAAAACTTCGTTAAGAATCATCTCTTTCTAGACTGTGGCACAATTTCACAACAACGCGGCCTCATTTTCACCTCCATCAAAGTCATTGTATTTTAATCCTCATTTCAAACAGTAATTACATTAACTTTCAATAGCATTGCGGACAAACAAACAGTGATTAAACTCGTGGAACCCATTACATTAAATAAGAAAATTCCAATTGTAAATCACAATAATGCATCGAAAATTCAAATGAATATAATTTTCCTGTATTTCGTTACATAAATTAAGTACTCCAATGAACAATATTGGCTGTAAGCCAGGATGGTATAGGGTCACCCCTCATTTGTTTCCTGCGCTGTATAGGTGTAGGGAGCTAAACATATGTATACAGTAATACTTGAATATGTTAAGATATGCACATAAGGTAATTGGTGCGAATGTTCTTCTATCCCAGTTTTTAATGATTGAATTATTTTTTTATTAAAAACTTTGATGATAGAGAACAAAAAAACGTTTAACTAAACTTTCTTTCTATGTTTGGTACGTAACGTAATCAGCCTAAAATTGTCAACAGGCCTCTTCTCTCCGAGACGGACTGGGCTGTAATCTACCACACGGGCCCAGTGCGAGTTGGTAGATGTCACATGTCTTTGAACTTTTGGCTCTAGGACATGGCGGTTTCCATACGATGTTTTCCTTCACCATTATATATATAATAATAATAATAATATCCCTGGACATTTCACACAGCACCATTTGTCCCAAGCTAAGCAACCTAATGCTTGTGTTATGGTAACAAGATGGCTGATAAACTACTTATATACAATTTTTTTTTTTTTTTGTAAATACATACATATTATAGATAGAAAAACACCCAGACTCGGAACAAATACATGTAGGTCATACAAATATTTGTTCCTTGCGGGAATCGAACCCGCGACACGCAGCGCAGCAGTCAATCGCTTAACCACTGCGCCAACCGTGTCGTCAAATATGTTTGGTAAATAACAATAATTGCATGTAAATGTACTCCCAGATTCCTATTATATTTGGAGGAGATGGTGCGATTCCTTTTCCTAGAAATAAAATTTCATTGAAAGATTTTTCTTATAAAATGAACGTTCGACCCTAATAAAACTTCGTTGTGCAAGTTTCAGTCGTTTCTTTTGATAAGTTAATTTATAGTAAATTTTGTGAAAATTACCGCTTGTATGACATTAGTTGTTACTGTGTGAATGACGTGTATGATATAGTTACTAGAACTTACTGAATTTGACGTTGATTTTGCGAAGTTTTACGTTCTTCAAACCTGACAAAACTTTGTTAAATGATATTCTGGTCCTAAGGATTAATTTTTTTCTAGCTTTCGTTTGTTGAGTAGCTTTTATTAGGCACACTGAAATATATTATGTTACTGTTGTGTAATACAAATTCAGAATATTTTGAGCGAAATTGTATTCTTTTTCTGTGTCTTAGTTTCACTACTGAGTAAGTGAAATATGGCCTTGGGATGTTCTTAGATGCCTCAAAATATACCTACTTATACTTGCAAAAACAACTTAAGTTTTTTCTAACTAAGAAAGAAGAAAATAATATAATTGCTATGTGTGTCAACTGGGACTTACAAACTCCGAGTAAGCTTCTCTTAAATAAAATAAAAAAAAAACTAAATTAAAGTCGACTAAAGCTAGTAAATGCTAGTAAGGCATAAACTTTATGGTAATTGCTTGATGAAATTTTTTGTCGAAAGCTAGGTAATGAGAACTGCAATCAGCCGCTCGTTGAGTGAGCAGAGACTTCAAATATACGGACTTTGCTTCATTTTACTACCAATTTTGTGTCATTCAATCGTTACGATCGTATCTCTTCACTAACTGCCTCGAAGACTGGCAATGAGTTTGATTTTATCTCTTAAGTGGTAGATGATTAGAATGATTAAATCTGTAGAAGATATTTTACTCGAAGATGCTTTTGAGAACGATACTATGACTTTGATGTTCAGACGCGGTTAACTGTGTATCGTAGAACCGCTTGCAGATGGAGTTTACTTTGGCATACCTAGGGCGGCTCCCTTTACACCTCAACTATAATGCAGCCAACCTAAATCCTACATTTTATTCGACAGCACTACAATCTAAATGCATATTGCTACTTATCCTTTAATTTCGTAAACTTTAGCTTTAAATTCCACTCAAAATGTGACACAAGCAACGAAGCACGAAATAAGAAAACCACAATCACAGAGAACGACAGTTTAAACGGTTTACAACTAAAGCAACAATATTGAGATTGTATTTTTAATATTCAAATAAAAGGCAGATTACTTCAAACTAGAGAACTGAACTTTTGCATAATTCAAGACGCAAGCCGGGCTCGTTTTGTTGCGATAACAGACAAAACGTATTTACGAGGAAATGGCATTTGAAGTCTACCACAAACGGGGCCATTTCTCGCTTATCTTCGCTTTGCTTCGTTCGCAAGTGGTTGTCTTAGGTAGCACAACAAACTGTTTAGCTTCGGTCATTCCATTAGTAGCATCGTTTCGAGAATTTGCTATGTTGCACTATTTTGTTTTGTTGACAGTTTTTGTATTTGTATAAGAAACTGATGGACTTCTATTTTAGCCGATTACGTTTTCCAAAACGGGCATAATGGATGTAGGAAAGAAGGCTGCCAGGCTTAAATGGGATTGGGCGGGTGACATCAGCCGTAAGCACGATGACCGCTTACCGCACGGTAAAAGCGTCCACACAATTGGTGCCTGAAGATGGATGGCGCTGACAAGGCCAGCCCAGAAAGAGATGGAGAGTCGATCTGGACATGTACAGTCACGAGCAAAAATATGTATACACTCGGCTTTATTCAAAAACGATTTACTCCTTTATTTTGTAATGAAATTTTATGT
Source organism: Apamea crenata (assembly GCA_949629185.1). NCBI lineage: Eukaryota > Metazoa > Arthropoda > Insecta > Lepidoptera > Noctuidae > Apamea > Apamea crenata. The sequence continues at coordinate 11,879,535 of OX451373.1, forward strand.
TATTACGATCATAGCATTTTCGAACCCATAGGTTTATGTAATGTGTCGTATTTCAACGTTGCATTCGTTATTTCACGAAAAAATCGCAATTGAAACTTGCCAAGTGTTGACATATTGGTGCTCGTGACTGTACCGCGAGGACTGGTTCGACGTGACGCGGAAAAAGAGTTCCTGTAAGGATTTCAGAAAGGCCTTTACCTAGTTAACAGAAAATAAAAACATTTAACATTTTCACTTTGCTTTTATTCCGTTTCTATCTTCCTATTACATAAAGTATTAAATTTTGTTGCTCGAATAAATGCATTTTAACTTAGGCTACCAAATATTGCTGCATATTTTCGTGGTTAACTCATTCGTGAGTGAAACTATTTCGAATGCAATACTTTACTTATTCTTTGGCAGCATAAACATTTTTCTGGCCTTTTTCGTCTAATACTGTTTTAGTAGTAACTTGATATACATTTGGTGATTTCGTAGAATAGAATTTTAATAGCTTTTACTTAATTTTGTGAGTTCTATTTTCTCTGTTGCGTGTGATATGACGTCACAAAGGCTTGGTTATAGGGCAAATATCTGGCTGTGTTGGTGGTAAATTAAATTAAACATAAGGTTTTTGGAACTCTAGCATAATAGGTACTTGTGTAGGAACCTGAATAGATGTTTGTTTGTTTTTTGAAAATACATCTTGCGAACATTCTTACATTTTTAAATTTTCCGTTGGTTGTGTTGGGCTTAGCTATAAAATTATCATGTTACCGTATTAGCCCACGTAGATCCTTACTTTATAAATTGTTAGAAATCATTTTAATATTGTGTCTAAATTGTAAACCAATTTCCTCCGTAGCTTTATCCACAAATATCGGGAATCATTATTAACATCTAAGTGAAAAGCTCCAACACTTCTTGTTCAAAACTAACGTTCGTTTGTTCTTCTTGTTCTAATTATGTTTTACTTACTGTCAGCTGTTAAGTTTCCTTATATAAAATAAATAAATAAAACTTTCATCTCCAAGCTCGTTCATTTCTCGTTTAGCTTTACGAAGAGCCTTATAACTCTCTGTATTTAGAGCAATCTCCCTGTTTAAATAGTCATTATCATTGAGTTTCTCAAAGTAAACAATGCTTTAATAGCTTTACAGATTCGATAGCCCGTTTAATGTCATTCCATGGTGGACCGATTATCTTTGAAGATAATGTGTTAATTTTCTATTGTAATGAATCGTTGGTCAGATACTTATCTGCTGATAAAAATGTAATTATTATGTTCGCGGTTTTCCACGTTCCTTATTTACAAAATGCTACTTTCGTTTCAATTAACGTTACATAATCAGCCTATAATGTTCCCACTGCTGGGACACAGGCCTCCTCTCGGTAAGAGGGAGTGGGCCATAATCCACCACGCGGGCCCAGTGCGGGTTGGTAGATGTGACATGTCTTAGAATTTTTGGTTCTAGAACATGCCGGTTTCCTCCCGATGTTTTCCTTCGCCGTTTTGAGAGCAGTGGTGATGAAATAATTTACACAAATTGAAGCGCCTGTCTGGGTTCGAACCTACGGCCTACAACTCGTAATTCGCGGTTGTTACCACTGGGTTACCACTTCTCCCCCTGGGGTAGCACTGCTCCATTAGTGTATTCGTCGTTAACAGTCTGTTATAGTTAAGTTTTTTGCAAAGTGTATATTCTGTCTACTACAGCAAAGACTCCATAATCCTTTTTAAAAGCTATTTGGATGAGAACCAATTAAACGCCCAATATCCTATAAAAGTATAAACATAAAACCGATTTAAACAATTTCGATGCGCGATACAGAATGTACAAACAAAACAGATAGATGCAATTAATTAAGCCTCCATAAAATCCCGCTATTCAATCAGTGAATTGCTGAGGACATTGCCTTTATAAGGGCACATAAAGGTTTTTATTAAAGCTGTAATTTGTGATTCAGATTTGCCCATTCGAAGTGGCTATAGGAGTGGTGGTGATTAAAAACTGTGGTAATGAATGTGGTTTTAATTTTGCATTTTGGGAATTGGGGAGACAAATGAGTTAATATTGTGGTTGATTGAATTGAAGAATATCCCGGAAATAACTGATTCTCTAAAAACTTATAAACCTGCTAATGGTGGACACTTATTCAAATGAATACATAACATAACATACATAATCAGCTTATAATGTTCCCACTGCTGAGACACAGGCCTCCTCTCGGTGAGAGGGAATATGCCATAATCCACCACGTGGGTCCAGTGCGGATTGGTAGATGTCACATGTCTTCGAATTTTTAGTTCTCGAACATGCCGGTTTCCTCACGACGTTTTCCTTCACCTTTTTTAAAACAGTGGTGATGAAACAATTTGCACAAAGTAATGCGCCTACCTGGGTTTGAACCTTCGACCTACAACTCATAAGTCGTACAACTTTGAATGAATGAACCTCTGAAAGTTTTTTGCGTTTTTAATGATGCACACTTTTTTTTAAATATTTGAGCCTGTTTTTAATTTTCTGGATTTTTTAGACAGTTGGTCGCAGTAACTAAACTAGAGCACGCCGACCAACTGGGTTAGGTTAACAGCTACCAACAGCAGCAACATCTAAGTGTGTCGCAGTTATTTGGCTATTTAGTATGTATTTGTTTTATTTGGGATGTCACAAAAAAATGAGCAATGTATTAGAGTGTTCAATAATATGAATAGGAGCTCAAAATGGGAATTATCATAGGTTGGATTAACTACGTGCCATTGAATAACAAAACTGTCATGTTGAATTTTTTGAAGCATCATGATTAAACTGAGAAGCAATTTATACAGATTGATACACACTTCACTTACCTTGCTAGTTATACAATATATGTTTCTTCGAAATTTCCGTTTAAGTAATTTCTGAAATTGTCGTCACTTAAAATTAATGATAGTCACGTCATGTACGAAATGAGTGAACTCATTTGAATTCATAGTCAAGCCATCCTAACCACGGCAATAAAAACATCCATCTTTTCGACTTACCCCAAAAAGATACTGAGCAAACGGAACATTCAAGAAACATCTGCATCTTCCTGTAACATGGATTAGTATTCATTGGTCGTATTTACCTATACGCCGCGATGGGCTCTTCCGTTATGGTAATGACGAGACACGTGACGTCATGAAATAAAGTGCCTCTGTTTTAGGTGCTGTTGGGCGTTTTAGTGTATGTTATTACATTTACATTTGATAATATACTTAAAGTTGTTTCTCTTAATACGTCTTAGGAAGCCAAGGAAATGATCATCCCGAAACATTGTATCAGAGACACATTATGTAGATCTAACTTATGGTTTAGGGACTTATGTATATACATAGCTTGGAGACACAGCTACCCAGCAATAATTCCTTAAAGTGATTGCTAGCTAGCTATGTCTACTTTCGTACAGATCTAATTTTTTTTTCTGCCCAAGACTTGGGACTTCAAGATATTTTTCATGCCTTGAAGATAGCACTGTACGAACTGTCTGCTCTCGTCGTCTTATTACTCAAAACCTTGTATTATACATGTAACAGGAGTCAATTACCCTTAACGAAGCCGAGTCACTTGGTATTTCCGTTATTATGAAAAAAAAATGTGGGAACCATCTGGTTGCAATATATTTTGACGTCTTTATACGAAAAATGATAGTAATTTCCGAGTTAAACCCCTTTATTCATAAACGTTGCTTAAAGTTAAGCAGTGATTAGCGACTGTTTAACCATACATTTTTGACGTTTAAGCGTTACTTAACTTTAGTCATCGTTTATGAATAAACCCCATGTTTACAGCAAGTTACTTAGTTTGATTGATTCGAATGCGTAGATGACGTCTTCGTGATGAGTTATTTATACACTGAAGAGTTGTCCCAATCTGTAGAAAACATATCAACTTATCCTGAAGGATGTAGGTACTGTGTTTTACTGGCGTGGCTTGGGTTGATTAGTAAGAGATCACAAAGTACCTATTTAAAAAGTGACGTATGTATTTTTTTTACTTTTCGATTGACACTGATAGCAATGGTAAAATTGAATAGAAATGGCTTGTAGATAAATGCAGTACTTACAATATACTTACAGCGGCGTATGTCTTTATACGCCAATTTATAGTACTGCTACGCTAACCATAGATTTCCGATGACAATGTTAAGTCTGCTAGAGTGCAAGCTTTGCGCTATTTTTTGGCGCAGTTCCAAATGCAGGAAATAAGTCTTTTGGAAAAAAAGGTGTACTGCGAAGTTACTTGTATCCTGTGCTTTTTTACCATCCAGCATATTGTTCCCTGTTTACTTTATTATAGTTAAATTACAGGTGTGTATAGGTTGGTTGGTTTGTTAAGTTTCACTTTTGACCATGCTTTAGTCCTCACTCCTCACTTCTTGTAACTCCCCAGATTCTGTTCAATTATGTATATACTTCAACAGAACGTGTTCTTAAACAACACAAAATGAATGTTGTCAAAACTGCCTCGCAAAACTATTATTCATCGCAAAATATTAATTCTTAAAACGAGATAAAATATTATCTTCAGAAGAATTTTTATAACAAATTGCCTGAAAAAAAAAACAAAGACAGACAATCTCATTGAAAGACTTAAGAAGCGTTTCTTTTCCTCGCTAATGTCTTTTCTAGAGATGAATTAACACTTTCAAGTTTTTTAATTAATCCATTTTTGGATTCTCTAGAGTCTAGAGGTTTATTGCTTAAATTATGGCATTTTTCTAGTTGACAGCATAATTGTGTAAATTGTCTCGCTTTTATATGAATTTATGACATAATTATGGTTAGAACTTTATTTTTGTATTAGATTTATGATTTGGTCGTCGAGAAATAAAATAATACTTTGTTTATTTTCATACATACTTTTATTAAAAATCTTATTTTTATCACAATATTGCACACGTAATAATTAATATGTTCATTTCATGATACTTATTTTGTATACATATAATTATAATTATAATTACGCTTAAATCAACAGTCAACGAAAGCACCGATATGTTTAAACATTTGATAAAAATATTACAATCTGTGACGTTTGCATTAAAATATTCAAGTCGGAATGATATCTACTGGTTACCTACATAAAGAAAGCCGTTTTTAGTTTCATAATTATGTTGGGTTTGAATTATATGAACCATGTTTTAATTAGATTAGCAACCCTATCCAAAGAAATGAGAATGATTCTGGGACCTAATAATATTTTGCAAAAGTACGTGCTGAAATTACTATTATTTGTATAAATTTTTCGTTATATGTATTTGGGTAATACATACAGGGTGGCAGGGACATCGACGCGCAAACTGTAATCATGAATTCAGCACATGATTCTAGATCCCCTAGCGTATAAATTTTCGTCAGATATAAAAAAAAAACAGCCGTTTTATAGAAAAGTGCAATACCTACGCGGTCAAAATGTATGGTAGAGCAATTTTTTTTTAAATTACCGACGAAAAATTTCAAGGCAAGGGCGTCCAGAATCATGTACTGAATCCATGGTAACAGGCTGCACGTCGATGTCCCTGCCACCCTGTATATTATTAAAACATGGCCACAGATTGTGAATAATAAATTACATAACGCATTTCAAAACGAAACTGAAGTATTTCAAATACTGACGATAATTTATTATTTTGTAAATATGGCTACAACATTATATACAATAATAAATGCCACTGTTTGATTATATTGCGTTAACATCTTAACATATATAACAAAAAAAAAACGCATCGTTTTTCTTCAATTTATATACCATACACAGGGTTGTGAAAAAACAACTAGAAAGTTTTTTTTTAATCTGTTTTGCAAGAGGGTTTTTTTGTTACAACTCTGTGTATGTGTAAAATAGTGTCATTATATAATAATTCCTTACATTACTGATTAGGTTTTATTTACCATATGTTATTTATAAGTTAAAGGTACATATCGTGAGAAGTAGGTATGTATACATTGATATGTTATGTATGAGTTATGTAAAACAAAAGTAAGTAATACTTTCTAAAGTATTTTAAACATAATAAATACACTATAACAAGATGTAACTTTTCTGGGAAATATTTTAGATTTGATATGAGTGAGATTTACAATAAACAAATAAATATTAATGCGAAATAATAATGTAATGATCGATGTATAGAAGAAGCCGTGCTGCGCCGACCCCAAATAAATTAGGATAATTTTAATAATTTATATCATAAAATATCAGACTTAATTTAAGCTTGGTAGTAGATTAGAAGAAGTAAATTTAAATGAAAAGTTTTCCAAAAGATTTTGATATCACAGTAAATACCGTTAAGTATTTTTTTTTAATCATTACTTTAAACTTTGACTGGCATGGGAAGTCGGAAGTAGTTAAGAGTAGGCAAATAGTTATGATGAAACTATGAAATAATAGTTCAATTATCAGGTATGAAAATCAATTAAAAGACTAACATTGAAACAGAAGAGAAAAAATAAATAAAAATAATTGTATATTTGTGACAGATATGCATATTATATGAATATGTACATAATTATATTATGTTTTTTGGTTAAGAATAGAATATTTGTAAGATTTTTGTGCACCTAGCGAAGTAATTAATGTTATATTTACAGGAAAGTGCTTTAACACGAAAGTTACAGACAAATAAGGTTTTCCACTAAAACACTTACTAGAGATTATTTCGTAGCGAGCACTGAGTTGTACCATTTTCTAAGAAGGAAATAAATATCAACATAATAAAGGTAGAGTAGGCATTTACGTTTAAAAAAATACCGATATTGTTGTCACATGATTAACGATATTTGTCAAAAGATTACAGTAACTATAATTTCTTAACAAATACAAAACGTCATGAGACATAAAATGAACTTTACAAATCGAAATAAAATCATGATCGTTCGCAGAAAACATAAATAACTAATTCACAAGGTCGAATTAAATTAACTTGAGAAATTTCACAGTCGTGATGGGTATCAATATCTTTTGATGATGATGATTCCCATCACGTCTCAACGTCTTTGAAGCTTCAAAATTAAACTGACAATTAATTCTTAATTAAATTAATGGGCGAAGCTCCGCCAGTTAATGGACGAAGCTTCGTCAATTTTAATTCGAACATGTTTTTATTATTCTAACCAATAATAACAGCAAAGTTACTTCACATGTTGAGGGCATAAAAAAGCTGAAAAAGCCGTCGAGATTGGAAAAGTTGTAGATGGCAGTCGAATACAATGTTTTCAAGATATAAGCAAAAAATTGCAAAGTCAACATTCCATTTGGCCCAAATATCGTTCTGTATTATCGCAGCATTGGGAGCAAACGTTACCCTTTCCACAAATAATACAAAACAGTTCCAGTTTAGTAAAATACCATTTACAAATTGCTGCATAAAATTAGTGGATTCACTGACCCTTAAGATCTTTTCAGAATAAAAAAAGTTATTATACTTGAACGACATTTATATAATAATATACATATCTAACAAAAAAATTCTCAACAAGCTAGCTATACATCATTTTATATTTTTTTTAAATAAAAGTTTAAGTTGAGTTCTAATGAAATGTTATAAATACTCATCTACTTGTCAAGTCAAGTCGTGAATGACATTTTGATAACAATATTATGTTTTGATATGGTTTCATTGTGTATATCACCTAAATGAACTTATAGTTCTTAGAGATACGAGTATTCAGATATTCTGCGAGTAAAATAAAATATGTAGTAAAAGTGATAGTGCATTCAAGTGATATGAAGATATATTATTGTGATATGTATCCTCTAAAGAAGTGATTTCGAAGTCAGTCAGTATCTCGTGGTTAGATGTCAAAATTAGTAGGTACGTACATAAATGATGGCCTAATTATGGAAATGATGTCCTATTGTGGTAAAGATATTGTATTCTAGGTGCATAATCTTCACATACAATTATTTAATTAATGTATACAAAATATTGTAAAACATTGTAAAAGAGTAACGGTGTAGGTTTTGCCCACTCTTCTCCATACGAAAACTACCTTTTGGAAGGGGCGACTAGAATCATTTCTATTTTATTGTAAATTTTGACGTTTATAAATGCTTTTTGTGTGCTGGTTTGAAATAAATGCTTTGACTTTAATGAAATATAGGGTTGTTCATTGGAACTGTCCACAGTTAAGGGCTCATAAAATATTAAGATTGAAAAATCACCAGACATCTCTCATGCCCAATCTTCATGCTGACCAATTTACGACCAAGAACATCTAAAAGACATCTTGAGCTCTTGCTTGACTGGCCTTTTAGTTTGTAGGTCACAATTTTATGGAGTAAAAATAGATGAATAAATTTATGAAAAAATTGAAGTTACTCAAGGATGAAATTTAATTTTCTTTGGTACATTATTTGGTATTAGTAATCTAGTCAACGTCACAAAAAATGATCTGCTCCATTTAACATCTACATCAATACTTAGATATACCGACTGACTTCAGTATAATATTATAGGTACTGTTATTATATAATTATTTTACATATATATTTTTTACAAAGTATATACACTCTCACTAATGGTCCTTTTACCCAACGATCCTTGGACGGTTCAAACTTCATTTAAGGATCTCACACCAGGACTGGATAAGCAAGAATTAATTTTTAGAATAACCCATAACAGTAACCCTTCACCTTAATTAAACTTTCGGTACTAAGATTAAAACAAATTCGCACGGAATTAGGAAAATTTTAGTAAGTATTCGATGGACTGACTAAATTAAATTATCATTTGCTTAGGCATTATTTTTAGTAGATAGAGGTAATCAATTTAGTTTATTTTAGTACAAATGTTCTGTGAATTAAAGTATTTAACCATGTTTTAAGAAAATAAAATCATGTTGAATGAGACACAATTTCGTCGTCACAGTATGCAGTGTGTATCTTAAAGTAAGCTCGAACTTCGGAACTTGCTCCACAAAAATGCGAAATAAAGGTAAACTAAAAATTAAAGAGCATTACTTCGCTACAGCGGATCTTACATAGAATATAGTGATCGATGTTGAAAACCTGTGAATATTTAAGAGCGCTTCAGACAAAAGGTGGTTACGGACCGGAACGGGGCGTTAATGGAGCAGGACGTTCTTTTGGCCCCGACTGGTCCCGCGGCGGAATACCTCGTTAGGCAGTCTAACGTGTTTCATAGAAAGATGAACAAAATCCGTCCTAGCAGCTTTTTGTGCGACGTACTGTGAATTACGAATTTCATTTCGGTACGACAACATTAAATTAGGGCAATAGACGCGCTGTTGCAAATGTGAAAATATAATAATTTTTCACTTTGTTCTTCTTCTAGGTATAGTTTTTTTTTTTTAAAGAAATTGGGGCTCTATTTCTTTTTTCAATTGCGATAGTTTATCTAAACACCGCTGTTTTTACTTTTTGTGTGTCGTTAAAGGCACTGACACCAATTATACCCTGTCCATTAGGTAAACCGTTTTTTGACAGATGAACTAGAGAACACAAGCACAACAAGAGCAACACACAATACATTGATTGATACACGTACGGTGTCTGTAAGAAGCCATGAATAAGATAATTCAATAAGATAAGGCAGTTTATATATTTATTTTACTACGCATTTTAAACTTAACTTTTACGTAGGTAATCTGGAATATGTACGTTTTAAGACAGCTGTCAAAATACGGCTACCTAATGGACAGGGTATACAAGATTTAAATGTATTGATGACGAAAGAGCGTCCATCAAGTTCTCATCAATCTTATTCAAAAATGACTAAAACGACTTAACGGTTAACCGGATTTCAATTTACTGAGCCCCAATGACGATAAAGTATGCGACGAATACAAAGTCTTTGATGTTTTGATCTAAGGATGAAAATGTTTAAGAAATGTCGACTCCATCTAGTTTTATTTTTATTTTAATGGCGTGTAAAAGCGATTCCGATAACTTATTTAAGAGTACCTAAACAATTTAATTTCATTTCTGTCCCCAAACACAGCTGTCCAAAATTAGCATTTTAAGTTCAATATTACATGATCTACATGCTGTGCTAGCTTGCTTCTTTGTGCCAGACAACTACTGCCGCGGCAGAAAGCACAGGCTGTTTGCTGTTAAATTACGTAAATACCAAAAAGATACTTATTACGATCTAAAGTTCAATTCTTGCCATCCAATCCTTCAAAACGAATTCCCTATAACATCTAATTAGGTCACCTTATGTCTTCATATCGTGTACCGAGTGCTACCAATAGTGAAGTTAGTAGCAAACTCAAGTAGCTCGTGGTGGTTTTCACACCGCTTTGTAGTTCAGCCAGACTTGATCCTGTGAACAAAAGAGGTATTCAGAATCGTGGTGCAGGTAAAATGTATGGTGTCAGGTGTGCTAGGAACGGCTTTAAGCCGTCCAATGCAGGCAAATAGCATTGCTAAGCTCCTTATAGAGTACTGTAGAGGTGCTGATAAACTTCAGCTTTCTCTCAATAGAACATGGAACATTAATGCTTTATGTTTTGTCGAACGTCGAATCGAATATTTCAATGAACAAATGCTAAACACGTTGAAAATTTAAATCAGGTTTTTGTCGATTCGGTAAAAAGCTCGTTAAAATGCTCTTGTTCGGAAAAAATGATCGCAGCTTTTAGTTATTATGTATCATTTGCTAGAATTCTCATTATAAGTGAATGCTCAGTTTTGTCAACTCATGTAAAATATGAGCTTATGGTGCAGTATTATTGAATTTGTATGTACAAAATCGTGCGCGGGGGCGCGTTATCTGCGCCCCGTCGCGTGCGTATTGTCGTGTGTGATCCGCCTGAGTATCACGGGGATTGGAAAGACCAGAAACGAGTCATTTCAACCCGTGATTTTAATATGGCAATCACCATCATCATCATCAGCCTATAGCGGTCCACTACTGGACATAGGCCTCCCCACCCTATCCCCAGCCCCTCTCATCCAGCTGCTACCACCCATCCTGCGAAGATCGTCGCTCCACCTAGCCATTGACAACAATCGGTCCCGGGGTAACGTGTTCATTGAACATAACCTGGGTTTTGCCCAAGTTCATTCGGAGACCAATGCGTACAGAAGACGTAAACTAGGCCGTTCAGCATTAGCTGCAAGTCCTGCACCGATTGACCCAGTATGACGATGTCATCTGCAAATCGCAAGTGTGAGATGTTCTCGCCGTTGATGTTAATGCCACGCCGATGTTAATTCAGCGTCTTAAACACATCCTCCAATGCGTTAGAGAACAATTTCGGGTAAATTACATCCCCTTGTCTCACCCCTTGACGCAGGGGGATATGTTCAGTTCGCAGGTCCTGAGTTTGGGCGGTTATTGTCGCGTTTTCATGCAGACATTTCAACACTTGGATGTATCGCCAGTCGACTTGGAATCGCTGCGGAGACTCCAAAACAGACCAGGGCTCGATAGAGTCAAAAGCTTTCTCATAGTCCACAAAGGCATAGGGGCCGATTATACTCGTTGGACTTCTAATATGTCAAACCCTAGCACTATTACGACTAGGTATATACGGCAGTTTGGGTAAATAACAACGCTTTCAACATACTGAAAAGGCACTCATTAACTTTTCACGCTTATCCAAAGTCACGTGTATAATTAATTACCCTTAATACAATTAAGCCTTTCAAACTGTACATGAAATCAGCAATTAATAATTTATCAACACCTTATTTTACGTTTTTGTTGCCAAAATGGTTGAAACACTGGTAGTGTCAGGAGCATTGATAGTATTATTTGAACATAACATTACAATGGATGGGTATCTAAATTCTGAATAAATCGTGATAAATGAATTGTTGATGTAATGTAATTTTATCCTTATGCTAGAATTATTAACTTATTTTATTATTAAAGGTAGATTTTTAAAGTTGAAAGCCAGCGTCAGGCTACTAGACAGTTGTCTGGCATTTTTGCTGAACTGGGCGTTTTTGGCGCAGCCATGAGGCACACTTTCCTGCTAATTTCTTACACCAGACGTTACACTTTTTATTTGATCTTTATTTTTTGTTAAAACTGGTGTATTGTGTGTCTTCTAGTTTGTGGTGAATAAATCTATTTTCTATCTTTCTCTCATATTTTGCTTCCATCGAGTGTAATATCCCGGTATGTTCCAGGCTCAACCCGTAACTGAAATAGGCATGTGTGTAGTTACTTTATTCATACTGAAATAGCCAACGGCGATCAAAGAGGAATTCTTTCAAAGAGTTCATGTAGGCGTAAAACTACAAACATTCCTACGGATATATTGATAGCTTGTTTTTCTATTCTATCCTCTTTTGCTAGTCTGTATTAAAAAATAAGTTAAGTTTTTTTTTTGACGAATTAGTTTTTGTCAAATTCAGTCGAACATCACTTGTCTTGGTGGTGAAACGTTAGGAGACAGTGTGTAAGAGTACTGAATTTTTTAAATAATTTCGACTTCACGGCACCAGAAATCACTAAATGCGTATAGTGCTAAACTATTTAACAAACGATTCACAGAAAAAGAACGATGTTTTAAATTTATATATACATGACTCACGCCTTCCTTCTATGAACGTAGGCAGAAACTACCGATCCTGTCTGCTACGATCCTTTTAAATTCGTTTAGCGTTAATGCATTTAATGATTATTGCGGTGCAAACGGGACATAAAGATTAGAAAAGATATAGAAAGAATGAAGACTAAATACTGAATATGCTCTTGCAATTAAAAAAAAACATAATAATTGATAGTAAAAATATATAATAGTATAAAAGTATAAAGCGAGGAAGAAAATTAAAAACATAAACTTAGTTCTAGACAACCCGATATTTTTCAGTCGTTAATTACTTCGCATTCGATAAAATCCTCGACTTTTAACGAACTAAAGCGCAAAGGAAATCAAGTGTCAGTCGAGAAAGAAAACAAAACTAGTTTAATCGATCACCAGCAAAGATACAATGCAATGTTTATACTTTAATGTGTATACTTCGAAGCAACGTTGCATAGGCACAAACAGACAGACCTAAATCAAACATTTGTTATACTTATTCAAACATTTGTAAAGCCTCATGATTGCAAATACTGGCATATTGCTGACTAAAGTCCTGAATACAGTCCATTTGTTTTAGTTATGAACACATTTCTACCTAATCTAAAATGGAGTCACAAATTACCATAACATTTTATTATGTAGCAGCATGACGATAATATTATAAGGGGCTTGTGGCTAAATGATAACATCCGCAAGAGTCGGTCGAAGGGTAAGCTACGCTGGCCGCGGTCGGTTCGTGGATGGGTGGCCATCAATTACATACCGAGACCCCTCCGTGTCTCGGTAAGCACGTTGAGCCATTGCTTAGTCCCAGCTATCATTCGTAAATCTGGTCCCAGCTGTCATTCGTAGTGCTCATATTACATGATCTGTGCATTTTTGACGCTATACAGAAAGCCTTTTATACCGTTAAGGATTATATCGAGGACAAAAAGGCTTGGGATTGAGATGCTCCCAATTTTTTACCTATGTAGTGTTCTTGTTTTTCTGTTTTGTTGTTGTTTTTCTTTTTTTATATACACTTTGACATCAATGAATTCTGTATATACTATGACATTTGCTTACTTTGTAAAGTATTCTATTATTTTAATTATTGTGAATGTGAAGACTATGTGGGTCACTTTATTTTTATTATATTCTATTTTTCTCTCTGTTCTCTTAGTTTTTGTCATAGCCTGGCAGTTTGAGTAATTAATGTGGCCTACCCAAATGTTCTTTCTTTGGTATTGTTCGTCGAATCGTCGAGCTCCTTAAGTTTTGAGTTGAGCTGCACGATTTCTGACAAATGCGTGCACTGACTGGACAGGTCCTCTCAATCTGTGTGGTTCTTTCCTCAAAAGACCATCTCAGACATCGACCTGCATGGTCTTCATATGATCTGACAAAGATTATGTCTGGACTTTAAAAGAGACTGTGACCTCTGAGTTTGTTTCGGCCTTTCTTCTCAGACTAGTCAGATAGGAAACGCCGACCTCATCTAGTTTTAAAATATGATTGACGTGTAAAAGTGTTTGTACAAACCTACTTACGAAATAAAATCATTTATCATTATCATTTATACACTTCACATAGATCCATGCATGCTGACGCACACACTTCACATTACCAAAAATTACCACCCTGACGGGTTAGGAAGATTTGAATGACTTATATTTCTGACAGTCGTTACGGGTAGTCAAAAGCATCGAAAGTCTGACAACCAGTCTTATCAAGAGGTATCGTGTTACCAAGTAACTGGGTTGTGGAGGTTAGATAGGCAGTCGCTCCATGTTAAATTTTGGTATTCAGCTGCATCCGGTTAGACTGGAAGCCAACCCCAACATAGTTGGGAAAAGGCTAGGCAAGTTCCATGACAATGATATTATAAATAAAAGAAGAAACATGACCGTCTTTTAGCATGTCACCTGTCCATCTTTAATGTAACCCGATACTTTAACATGTTCCTCTATTATCTAGCATTTTACCTAAAGTTACATTGCGTTTAGCGAGTTATCTGGGACACAGGAAATCACGTGTCAGTTCCAACAAATAGACAGTGCTCTAAATTGAGGCGGAACTAACTGAGTTTAATCGATAGAGTAGCTGATTGCCTCCGAAAGAATTCGGAACCTGTCCCGAATTCTGACCTGGAACTTAGAAAATTAGGTCTGGATCCATTTTTTATCCTTTTAGTTGACTTTCACTTCTAGAATGAATGGAAAGGAATCAGTAGCAAAGATCGCTGAATTTAGGAACTAGGGACACGGGTGATCTTAAATACTTTTTCTTCATAAAGCACTCTCAAAAGTAGAAACTTTTTGTCCGTTGCAAAATAATGAATCCTGCTTTTCACCACATCATTTAATATTAATATTAAGCCCGTTCTGCCTTCTATTGAACACATTTACCTCATGTTAAACGGAAAACAAAGAACTGTCAGTTGGCCCTTTCTATTAGTTAGTTTAAGTAAAAGAACAAAATATTACAAAGCCCTCTTAACGTCAATTCTGATAAAACACAAGAGCACTTCGATACAAATCCTGTACAATATGGACGTTAAACACAAAAAATGTCGGACACAAACCTTACTGAACCTTACATTTGTTATACTTAGTACGAATTTATCGACTCTCAAACTATTTGTTCTACAAAACAATGTAACTGAATAATGAAATGTGTTGTCTCGTTTAAAATTGAAATGGAGGGAGGTGTGTTACCTATTCATATTGACATCAGTACAGACGGTATAATAATATAAAACTGACATGTGGCTTATATTTGAAAATTAGACACAAAATATGAATGGCCAAATATTATATTGTAAAAATACATATTTCTTACTTACAAGTTTTACCTTTAAGTATTTTCTTTTTACGTGTGTTTCTAAAGGACCAATAATAATTTTGGCTTTTACATTTATTTTCCTACACGTCTAAGCGCTTTCCAATCAAAATACCATACGTAAAAAATAGAAAAAATAAAAGAGCTGGTATCTGCGGTATTGAAAAGGTGTAAATTTAAAATATGCACCGTACATACATTGTGACCACGAGAAATCGATATTTGCAATACACTCCACCGCGGGTTTGATTTTCAGAACACGATAATGTCAATAGGCAGATCAAACAAGTTAGTAGTCGTCCATGACGTTACAATGGGGTTTAAGTTTTTCAAACTCAAACCCAACGCATTTATTTCAAATAAACCAATTACAGGCACTTTTGAATTGTCAAGGGGTCGGTTAGTCAGAAAGATGAAGCTAGTTGCCCATTCCAAAGCGTAGTAGGTACCTATGGAGTAGAACGGGCAAAAAACTCCAGACACCTTTTATTATTATTTATATATTTTGCGAGGAAGTGGGGCTGTTTTATTTAGTTTCGCGTCAAAGATACATAATTTGCCTACGCAAGCATCTCGTGATGGCCCAGTGGTTAATTCCTCGTCTCTCATGCACGAGGTTGTGGGTTAAATCCAGGCATCAGCAGCATCGGTGGAGGATAAACATCGTGAGGAAACCTGGACTCATAATTGATATACTTCTGCAAACCTATCTTGAACAAGCTTGGTGATCAATGCCCGTGCCATCTCTGTATGAGAAAAAGCTCTTGCCCTGCAGTAGGACAATAAAAGGCTGGTATTATATTTTTCCTGTTTTGGCCCTATCTTTATATTTGCAATTATTGCACTATGCCTGACTGAATGCCCATGAGTTTCAACACTAAGTCAAGTTGGATAGATAAGCTATACAATATTTGTTATGCGATAAATCAATACATAAAAACTCCATCAAGTTACGGAAACAAGGACCAAAATAATGTGTGTATTTGGTCCTAGTTTCCACTTAGTGGTTGTAAAATGTTTTACAGTTGTTCCTCTAGTATATAGTCTTTCCATGTGAGAATCTATAAAATCGTACTTTTCTGTAAATATGGTGCACTATATTTGAGCACTCCTTGCTACGCCACATTAC
Source organism: Apamea crenata (assembly GCA_949629185.1). NCBI lineage: Eukaryota > Metazoa > Arthropoda > Insecta > Lepidoptera > Noctuidae > Apamea > Apamea crenata. The sequence continues at coordinate 11,895,992 of OX451373.1, forward strand.
CTATGCATTAGTACGACACGTAGATGTAAATCGTCATGGAAGGATGCCAAGTCGCAATTATTATTTTAAATAAACTTGTTTACGTAAGAACCTTAATAATATACGATTGTATTTAGGCAGTTTTTCAGTCTTTACCTAAGGACCTCATTTGGCAAAATAATGGGACATACACTTCTTAACAAATGAACGAACCTTCTCCCATTACATTATAACAACCAACCATTTATCTAAGTCGTGACGGTTGTTTGGCTGTGCGTAAAGTAGTTTTACGACCTTTAATCACTTATGGTAGACTGATTTTCAGCAATGAGCTAGGTAATGAGCAAACATGTCTTAATTTAACAGGGTCAAGAAAATAAATAATTATGTAAAAAAACGAATAAAGAAAGAAATACGTTTACTTGCGGTGAATATGGCGCAAAAAAAGAATACAAATACAAAAAAAAAACAAATTGGGGGAAAATATGCGTCACATCCACGCAAAACGGCCATCGGTCAGCATAATGCTAAGACCCTATGCGAGACTGAGCCCAGCGACAGTAAGCGTCAGCACGCAGCACCGGTGCAGCATACGATAAGATTATAAAAAAACAACAATCAAAATAAGAAATAAAATAAATATACATTAACTAGTTCAAAATGTTTGTATAAAATGGCAACATTCCGGGCAACGACTCACGCGCCGCCGGCCTTTAATAATCTGTACGCGCAGCTGTCACAAAGCTATAGGTTTGACGTTATGACATACTGAATAAACTTTTTTCTTTCTTTCTTTTCTTTTTACTGATTATGTAATAATTAACAAAATCTCAGAGGCTTCTAATATTTAAGTAACCCATGCGATTCTCTAGCAACAGCCTCAGAAAATACTAAAACAACAAAAATCAATACATACAAGAAGGCAATTTTAATTAAGCTCATCTCATATTCAGTTGATTTCAAGGCCGAGGAATATCCATTTTGTAATACTCTCGAAGTATCCAAACTAGGATTGTGGGCACTTTGAATTTCTATAGGCTATTGTGAATGTTCACCGTACCGGGCTGTTACTGCTCGTTTCACACCATTTAAGATGATATTACAAGATAAAGTACAGAGTCGAGCAAAACTTCAAAGTGTAATTCCTTTGCTAGACGTACCTTTGTTATTCTATAGCTCTTTGTACTAGAACTATCAGGTAGCTACAACTAGCTTGCACTTTGCGCTACACTTAGTTTTATTTTTGTAAACGGAAGGTTGATGTTTATCTGAATGAATAATCTTTCTTGTCATCATATCCTTCCTACGAATACTTGCAAGATTTACTGGCGAAATCAGTGCAAACGACCATGGTGTTATGTGGTGTCATCTGATCTACGCACCATGCCTCTGAATGTTGCTCGCCGATGAACTACTGACCTAGATCGCTGGAGACAACTAATGGACGGCATCCATTATCACAATCCTTAATAAACAAGACTACAGTGGTGGAAAGTACCTACCTATTCTAAATTAAATGAGAGAAAATACTTGCAAAACAAAGCAGATGCCAGTTGTATATTTGGACTAACTTAATGACATGATATTAGAACTCTCCAGTTATAAATGACTGCCTTTATTACGGAGTATTACAGTCGAGTCTAGTTGGAGCCGAATTTACATAGCATTAAAAAGCTCATTAAGCTTAGACATTTCTTAATAATGTCCTCGATGAACCATTTTCGTTGTACGTTTTTTGCGAACTAATAAAGTTTTAAATAATGCGGTACGTGACGATTCGTAATTCTGTGGTCTTGAATATAAAAATATTCACTCGGAAAATGAAAGAAAAGAAAGGAAAAAATACATTTATTTGCAGAAAACATGACGCATAAAAACAACATAAACACAAAAAAAAAATAACAAGTTGGCGGTAAACATGCGTCACATTCACGCAAAACGGCCATCGGTCAGCGTAATGCTAAGACCCTATACGAGACCGAGCCCCAGCGCTGGTTTTCAAAATAATGTTCCTCTAAGACTTGAAGTAGTAGAGTGGATTATATAGGGAAGACAGGCAGGAACTGGACTACCACTCAACTTGCGAAGCGAGGTGATTGATTATGGATAATTAAGCTACCTCCCACCATTAGTTGTGGCTGAATTGATAGGAGATCAATGTTGAGTTATAGATGACGCAATAAGCCACCATCTTCAAGTTAGTTGGTACTTAATTAATAACTTAATAAGGTTTTGTTCTAAAGCCATACATTTGGGTCGAGTAGGTATTGAAGTTTTGTATGGGACAGTTGATATTTTTTCGAGATTACGATGTTGGTGTCCTGGAGAAAGTTATACAGTTTGAGGGTCTGTACCATAAACCTTAAATTTGACCACACCTTTCTGATACAAGCTGTATAAGGCCCGGATATACGAATGACATTACTTAGCCTTTCTGATAAATGCTGTGTAAGGCCCGGTTCTACGAATGACATTACTTACTTAGCGATCCTACACAACAACGGACTACAAAAATGTGGACTTCTACACGGACAAATTCGAAATGTAGGTATGTCATTGCGATGAAACTTTTCCAATAGTACGTATGAACAGAAATGAGGAGCAGCAAATACTATCCAGTTATGCACTTTACCATTCAGCGAATATAAGCATGAAAATACTTTATGACTCAATCTTGGAACAGGTGCACTAAAACTGCAGAACGTAGAAACCTTGTAGCTATCATTTGTAAACGCGAATTCCGGACTCAGATGGTGTTTTCTGTCGCTCTTTAAAGGCAACGAAATAAATTATGGCTGTTGTTGGCTGTTGCTGTCTAGTACTGAGAATGATCTTTGATTTTAAGTTGTACAGTTCTGTACTGATGATGACCAGTCCAGATTAGTGCTGGCTAGTCTAATAATAATTGTCAAGGATATGAAATAAATGAGGGTTGTAAGTAAGTCGAACCTAAGGTCTTGGTTTATATTTCCAAATTGGGCGTGGTGCAGGGGTTTTTCATGGTAAACTATCGTAAGTATAGAGTCAAAAATATAATAAATTGATTGAAGATAAATTTCATCAAGTTAAGATTAAGAACATTTTACTTTAGTCGTTCTCTCTGAATAAATATTATTTTTTATACTTCCTGCTAATCCTACTAATATTATAAACGTGAAAGTTTGTATGGATGGATGTTTGTTACTCTTTCACGCAAAAAATACGAAACGGATTTGGATGAAATTTGGCACATAGATAGTTTATAACCAGTATTAATATATAGGATACTTTTTATCCCGATATTCCTACGGGATCGAAACATATGCGGGTGAAACCGCGGGGCGCAACTAGTAATGCATAAACAAACAAAAACTGAAGAAAAACTCTTTGTATCCTCATTTGTAAATACGACACAAAGGACCAATTTATTGTTCTGAACAACCCTATTAAGGACAAAAAGTAACATAAAGACTCCATCGTTTGGAACTCGACCAAATTCCTTACAACAAAGTAACATTTTGTTTATTTTATCGCTCACTTTTGGCACAGGTGTCTAATCTTCCAAAACGTGGAATCTATGAGTCGCCTCATTTGTTCGAGCAATTTTAGCATCCATGTGCAATTTTCTGCAGTATTAAATATTTTTATTTACCTTTCACGGTGTCTGATATTTTTAAGGGAGGAGGCTCATGGCTAAATTATAACATCCGTATGGATCGATCGAAGGTTAAGTTATGCTTGCCGAGGTCGGTTTGTGGATGGGTAACCATCTATTACATATCGAGAATGCCTCGGAAAGCTGGTTATGCCGTTGCTCATTGATAGTCGTTACGGGTAGGCAGAAATCCCGAAAGTCTGACAACCAGTCTTACCAAAGGGTATCGGCTTGCCCAGTAACTGTAAAATACTGGAATTCAGTTGAATCCGGTTGCACTGACAGCCGACCCCAACAAAGTTGAGAAAAGGCGGATGATGATGGTGTTTGATATTTTTTAAGTGGCACAGCTTCATTAGAAAGTATGGTATATTATATATAGTACGGTTCCGGTTGTGTAGACGTAAATACATAGTGTTTTATAGCTCCGAATTTCGACGTATAAACTGTAAACATACTGTGAAATCCTGTGTAAAAACATTTGAACTCCATACATATTGTGCTAAACTATATTGCAAACATAAAATCAAAGTGCAAACTGTGCTATCAAAACAATTATTCAGTGTAAAAACCGTAAAAACTTTAGAGGTTACCTGTCAACTGAGTATAGACACACACTTCGACAATGTCAGCTCAGTGCCATAGATAGAGTATATCGCTCAGTGCTACCAACATAACAACTTCATTAAGCTGCGTTCACAATACTTCACAATACTACGTTCCACTCCACGCAAGGGACAGCAGCAAAAATGGATAACCTTCAATCTTTTTTTGACCAAATGAAAATAGAAATGTCAAAACAAACCGAAAACATTATGACACGAATTGATGAAAAATTAGTTCCTTTTAGTCTAGAAATGCAGGAATTAAGGTCAGAAAATGAGAAATTAAAGGAAAAGATATACAATCTTGAAAAACATAAAAGACTTAACAAATTAATTTTATATGGAGTAAAGGAAACCGAAAAATCGACTGTCAATCTCATCGAAATCGTTAAAAAGAAATTTAAATATGATTTAAATATCACTTTTGAAGATAGGGATGTAAACACGATCTACAGAATTGGCAAAAATAACACAGAAAATGGAAAGGAAAGGCCAATCCTTCTGACATTCGTCAATCTCTGGAAGAAAAACGAGATAGGGGCAAATAAAAAGAAATTGAAAAATGTGTATGTGTCTGAAGACTACCCAAAAGAAATCCTCGACGAAAAAATAAAACACAAAATCAAATGCAGTCAAACAGTAATGGAAAGGAGCATGTTAAAAATTAGAAGAATACATAAAATTAAGAGCGAAAACATTCGTCAAAAAACTAAACTCACCGATGCTCTCAGGCACGCACTCTCACTTAAGTCGAGATGGGCCGGACACATCTCACGACTCCCAGACAGAAGATGGACTACTGAAGCCACACGATGGAAAGGACCAATGGGGAAAAGGAATGTTGGTCGACAATTAAGACGGTGGGCTGATGACATTATACTCGTCGCAGGAAACGACTGGATAAGGTCAGGCAAGGACAGGGAGTCATGGAAAACAGGGCTGAGCTCCGCCAGGTCTTAGTGGCGGAATGGGAGCAGCGACTTGCGCGACCCACGGCAGGGCACGCCGCGATAGCGGCGGTAAGACCCGTGATGAAGGAGTGGCTGGAGAGACGCCACGGCGCCCTCAGCTTCCGGCTGACGCAGGTGCTTACCGGACATGGGTGTTTCGGGAAGTACTTGTGTCGGATAGGCCGGGAGCCGACGCCCGAATGTCACCACTGTGACAGCTGCCGCGAGGACACGGCGCTGCACACGTTGGAGGATTGCCCAGCTTGGGCAGAACAGCGCCGTGACTTAGTCGCGGCAGTCGAGGCTTCGGGCGACCTCTCGCTTCCGGCCGTCATTTCATGCATGGTCGAGAGCGAGAGCGCCTGGACGGCCGTCGCCTCCTTTTGTGAGGACGTAATGTCGGCAAAGGAGGCGGCGGAAAGGGAGAGAGAAGCTGTTACCTCTCTCCCGGCCCGCAGCAGACGCACCGGGCGTCGCAGGGTGGCGGACGATCCGGCCACCATAGGGCGCGGCCTGCGGTCGACAGACTAGGGGCGTCTGTCGCCCGATCAGAAACAGGCCTCGAGGCGGCGGCGTAGTGTTCCACGCGCGCCTCTTAGTTGGAGTTCCTGCGGCCACTGGGTGACGGCCGCAGAGGGTGACGGGGCCCGCCTACAAACATCTGGTGGGCCAATACCTGCCGGGGGCATGGATGAATGCGTGATACCCGTACCCCCGGCCATAGGTACAGGAAGGGAACACCGGGGTGGTTTTTAGCCGGTAAGAGTCCGGCATGCCCCTCTGCCTTCCCCAGGGCGGAGGATGTCCATGAGGATTTTTCCCCCGAGAAAAAAATACTAACAATAATTTTAAGTAACCTTTCTTAAATTTAAGCAACAACTAACAAACATTGTAATATATATCAAGAGTGAGATTTGGAATAAACGGCTTTATTATTATTATTATATAGTATGGTATGGTATATTCGATATTATTTGTTCTAATCGTTTATTTGGAACATTCATTAAAAATACGACCAAACAGAGGACTGCGATGTTTAACCAAATAGTTTTCTTGTTAGTTTTATGACCTTCTTTCGTGTCAGGTGTGTGTACTAACCTTGCAAAACATGTACTCTTGCAGTCGCCTTCATCTGGACCGGCGATACCAGAGCGCAGGTGTAGTTTCCTGCATCCTCCACTTTGAGATGCGCCACCTGCACAAAGATGCATGTTTATGTCCGAGAAATCGAGCGTATTATGTGGAATGTCCTTTATAGTAGTTGGAAAGTTCAATTAGGTGTTTTGCTTATACTTTTGTTTAGTATTCTGACAAAGTTGTGCGAGTTCACATAATTTACAAGTTGGTGCAAAATTCGTAAAGTAAAATTTTTGCAAATGTCAATTCTACTTTGACACTTGTGAAGTAAACGGAGGGGCAACTCTCGTAATTTTAAGAAAGTCCACAGTCTGACCTCAGTATCAATCTGTCAAAATACCTGATATCCCTGATTATCAATGAGTTGTGTGATGTGTTACGAGAAGAGCCCTCTAAGGTATCGGGAGGAATCAAACCACTTATACGAGTATGACTCCTTTTAATCTCTGAAGGTATTGAACTAATTACAAAAATTATTTCGCTGTTAGAAAGCTACACTATTGCTGAGTGCCATAGGTATAGATGAGGCTGGCACAGGAGCGTGGGGCGCAAGAAAAGAGAAGCCTATGCTCAGCCGTGGCTGGATGATGATGATAATACAATAAAGAGTATTCTATTCTATTCTATAATAGGTTCTACTTCTACTTTTTATTTTGTTATTTTAGTGATATCTTGTAAAGAACAACAATAAACAAAATCAAAACTCTCACTTCTACGTGGGCGAAGTCACGCGCAGAACCTTTGAATTTACCTTTAGAACCTTTAGAATTGTGTAATAAAAAAAAAATAGTGTAATTAAAATCGGTGAACTGTAACAAATACTTGATGTGTAAATATTTGATCAAATCACGCAAAATTTACAAAAATTTAATACGGGTCGCTGAGCAGTTTATTATTTCCAAGCCTCCAAAAACTAGGATTTTGCGTTAGGTATTATAAAATGTAAATTATGTATTCCGTTAGACATATCAGCAAAAACTCATGATCAGATACTTAAGTTTATGAAGGAATATGATATATTTTACTTTGATACATATACGATCAAAGGTTCGTGTTAAGGCAGTGTTATAATCTTGTAGGCATCTAAATTTCCGATATGTGATTAAACATAATGATTATTTCTATGTTAATTAATTTTATCCACAAGTATATAGTATATTTTGGCAAAATATTAAAACTCATAGGGTTTCAACGTAAGTCATCCTTGAAGAAATCCAGAAATAGAAACTAGTTTATTGTCCAGCAGTTCCAGCACCTTAATTGCGTAACACATTATCAATCAATCTGAATCATTTTGAAGAATATTAGAGGAAAAGAAAGAAAGAAAATACGTTTATTTGCGGTAAACATGACGCAGGGAAAGAGCACAATTACCCGACGGCGAAGCAAAAACCTCCTTTTTGCTTCGCCGTAGTCGGGTAAAAAATAACAAGTTGGGGGAAAATATGCGTCACATCCACGCAAAACGACCATCGCTCAGCATTATGCTAATCCATTGCTTTATACGTTCGAAAAAATTGTCTGCTCAACAACGTAAATAACGCAATGAATGTTTTTGAAATGTCAAAATGTAAACCATCCCCACTATTAGTGTATGACGTAATTACCCCCCAGGTAAAAACCATGAGTAGCTTAAAATATTACCTACAGCTAGGTTACAAAGTATTATTTACCACTGAGCCCCAAGCTAAACCGTTAGTCTGTATCTCGGGCTTCGACGGAGACAGATACTGAGTTATCATCAATCTCCTAATAAAACTTTAACAAAATCAATTATCCATTTTTAACAATGACTTGTTTTCTATACTTTAACAACACACAGGGTAATATATTTTCGTTGACATACAAATACCCAAGTATATTTACTTCCCATACTAGTATTTGTATTCTAACCAAGCACTTCCTACGAATAAGGCACAATAAACATACAGAATTTTAGAAATATGTGAATATATTCTGAAGGAAAACGCGGATGATCCTTATTCGATTCTTCCTCCTACATGTGATACAAATGGTAAATAATACTAAGTTCGTACGAATATATTGGGAAATATCGAATGTTATATTAATTTCGTACTAGAAATATCATATCATATCCCATTTATGACTCTCCAAGTACTTCTGTAGCTATTATAACAATATCAATTTCCGCATCTAATTCGGTCAGTAACTTACCGGTAGTGGTCCCAACAACATATTAAAAAATCAGCACTAGCTGTTAGTTTGCGATTTTGATGTTCGATATGACTGGCCTATTTAGTAATATCCCGTTGACTATCAAATTGGGACATAATTTTACAGTAGCTAAAGAAGATGGTACATTTGTACTCATCACCCACTCGCGTTTACCAGCATCCGCGGGACAATTTGCGTTAAACAGACCCTGGCAATAAGCCAAGATAACACTGACACCGAAAAATAAGATAAACGACTAATTATTTCACTCTTTTCGAAGCAGTGGTGGCCCAGTGGTAACGGCCGTGAATCACAAGTAGAAGGTTTCTCTCAAAACGGTGAAGGAAAACATCGTGAGGAAACTTAGGACCAAAAATTCGACTTCAGATTTTTGGTTTTGTATTTTTTAATATACATTTTCTATAATGAGTTGATGACACTGTGCTGTAATATATTTTAAGTTTTAATTTGTAATGTTAATTGCTTTCAATAATGGATATAGTCATTTGATGTTTACCGTTTACCTATTTATATATTTGTACGCCGTTGAGGCAAAATATGACTGTGATTTAATTTCATGTTACATCTTGCATGCCATGTTTGTATATTCATGTTTTGGACATGAAAAATATCTTTATCGTTATCTTTATTAAAGCCCACTCCCTCTTACCGAGAGGAGGCTTATGTCCCAGCATTGGGAACATTATAGCCGGATTATGCTACTAATTTCACAGATAAGCAAATATAAAAAAATATAATGGTTTTAATAAAACACCGTATAATATGCAAATATCGTAAGGCTAACCATAACGTTTTATCTAAACATTTTTTTTCAAGATTGCATTTTTGTATCACCACTCAGGCCGAAAGTAAGGGAGAATATTTAAGTCTCACTTACACTTTAGCCCGCAAATATATTGCGGCAATTTAGACCAAACGGGGAGGTAGAATTACTGGGCCTTGAGGGTGTAGTTGCAGGTTGGGGTGGCACTGATAGCTGTGTGGATTTAGGAAAATTAATAGGCTAGTCAAGTAAACTAGCCAACCTTTTAAACGGAGCTTTGGTAATGGGCCCGAAAAATGCTCAAAAAAGGCACTTATGATGAAAGAGCAGGGTTCATAAGACTACTAATGGTTTTATGGAGCTTTTTGATTAAGCTAATGCTTGACTTGAGTAGTTTTACTTCAACCCCCAATTGCACACAATATTATTACCTTCATCATAATCAGCCTATAATGTTCCCATTGCTGGGACACAGGCCTCCTTCTGTGAGAGTGTGTGGGCCGTAATCCACCACGCGGGGCCCAGTGCGGGTTGGGAGATGTCACATATCTTCGAATTTTTGGTTCTAGGACATGCCGGTTTCCTCACGATGTTTTCCTTCACCGTTTTGGGAGCAGTGGTGATGAAATTATTTACACAAAGTAAAGTGCCCGGCTGGGTTGGAACCTACGACCTACAACTCGTAAGTAGGGGCCGATTATTACCTTTCTTGTGTTTTATTATGACAGTAAGAAAAAAAAAGCTAGAGTGCACAAGCTTGTGCACTATAATATCTCTCGCGCCGAATGCTAGTCCCGATGAGATTGGCCGCCATGGCCGAAACTCAGTCTGGAGGACTATTTAATTTTTTTTTTTTCTTAAAAACGTTGCCCCACACTAGGAATTTATCCTGTGTCGTGGGTGCGTTTACAGACATATAAACTCACATACACAAACAGCCAGACCCGGAACAACTAATTGTAGGTCATACAAATATTTCCGTGCGGGAATCGAACCCGCAACACGCAGCGCAGCAGTCAATCGCTTAACCACTGCGCCAACCGTGCCGTCCATTAATTATTATTTATTTATATGTTCAAATCTTACCTACAACTACCTTTACAGATCAGCGATCCAATGCGATAGCGAGGCCTTACATGCTAAATCCTTAATCTAATTCCTATAAAATTACATACAATAATTAAATAATGAAAAATAATAAATAAAAAAAAGTAATAGTAAATAAAATATATTCATTTAATTATTATTACCTTGCTGTGATTATTATACAGGTGACACATGATTCTGAACCCGCCAAAAGGGTTTAGTCGGTTATTAAAAAAAAAAATTCGCTGTTCAGTACCCAATGACCGGGTAGGTATTGCAATTACGTGCTGAATTCATGATTACAGTTTGTGCGACGATGTCCCTGCCAGCATGTATTATACATATAAATACATAGTTCTATTTCTCTTCCATTATCATCACATACATTTTTTCCAATTTGCAGGTCAGTGTTATGTTGAATGTTGATTAAAATATGATTCGCGAGAGTAACAAATATGTCTTTACAGAATTATAATCATTAAAATCATCAATACAACCCTCTAAGTTCATATAATCCTATTGAATGACTATTTCATGAAATATCTATTTGATGATTATGACACTCTGCAAATTGCAAAAAACGTAAGACAATTTGAATTTTGCGGGCTACCTAGCGCATCGCCCTTAACGCTAATACTGCGCCCCCACCCCGCTGTACCACTTAACTCATGGCTATCGTACGGTAAATATCATACGCTCTGTTATCTCCTTGACTATAAACGTTTACAGACATAATTACAGCATCCTCGTGAGGATCCTCGTGAGGGACCACCTCACTAAGAAACCCTCATTTGGCCCGTTAAACACAATTTTTTCTAACCTCCCCAAAATTTAGGAAAAACAGTTCATGAAATGTAAATAAGCAATGAGATTTTTAGGAAGATATACCTTGCCCGTAGGCTTTTCGCAAATGGAAAATGGGCACGTCGAATTAACTAAGTTATTTTTATACTGGTTTAGAATAGGTAATAGGGATCTGTTCTCGGGGGTGTCGTACGAGTTAACTTAATTTTACTTTTTCAGAAATGTTGCTATTTGTTGTATACTGTTGTATCTTCTTTTAACAAGGCTGCTGAATTTTTTTTCAATCAAATAAAACTAGTAAAAAACGTTCACGTTATTTACATCAAACACACCCCTCGTCATCATTATTATTCTCCTGCCCTTATCCTAATTTATCTGGGGTCGGCGCAACATGTATTTTTCTGCCATACTTCTCTATTAGCCGCCATCTCGACAGTTACCCCCTTTCTAACCATTAGCTAATTAAAAAGCTCTGTAATGAAAATAAAATACTAAAGGGTTTTTTTGGCGGAACATTATCCCACTATTAACTACAACGCCTGCGGGCATTTGACCGATTTATAAAAGCATCGTTCTCAATTCTTTGCAAGTCTCAAAATGGTTTTTCGATATTTTATTTATACCGTGTTGCGAGAAAAGCCTATAAAGTCTCGTTTAGAAGGGAAACAATGTTCCCTGAAACACAATAAACTGGAGATTTTCTACAGGTGCTCTAGAAAGAGGTCGAGGTCAAAAAACGCTTTATTTTAGGCGTTGCTTCAATGCGGAGTTGGCTAGGAGCAAGATGTAGAATGGCCGTAAGGTTAGATGTGAGAATTTAGATGGCTTCTAGGGAGAAATTGAAAACGTTTTCAAAGTACCTATTATTAAAAATATTCAGGATAATATTCTTAAGTAACAGGTCCACTCCAGAACTACTTATATTTTATAGTTAAGTAAAAAAAAGCTTAAATTGAAAGTGAATATTATTAAGTAACCATATTTTTAGACGAAGCCTACGCTACGTCTGTCCAGAAAACCTTTGTCTGGCCTGTTAATTACGTAATTATGAGACAGGAAAATTGTATTACACCATTTTAATTATAAGTCATGTTCAGCGATAAAAAAGACTGAAAGTGACACTGATCTATCATCAGTGTCACTTTCAGTCTTTTTTCCTAACTAGGATTTCTACGATAAGATTAGCGGCTTTACTGTTCTAGCCCTGTTCATGGCGAAAGGCTCGTCCGCTACTTATATCTCTCAAAATGAGGCTGTACTATAATAAATACACCTCTATCTAACCCTTCGGGGATACAGGCGTGGTGTTATGTTATGTGACTACATCAATAGCTTAGAGTGAAGTGATGTATAAGTGAAAATTACCTGTAAATGACTCGTCAAAGTCAATTGATCAGATTCGATAAGCACTCCTCCTCGGATTTCATCCAGGGACACGGTGCTGTTCCCTCGATACCAATGCATCTCTGGTATCGCATCACCAGGATGCAGGTGAAGAATGGCACATTTGAGAGATAACGTCTCCCCAGTTTCTAGAAACGCTTCTTTACTCATCTTGATTGAAGGCGCTGTGAACAAAAATTCTAATTTAACGCTTGATTTAAAAGCATGTAGGTGTATAATTCTCAAATGGAATGACTATTGCTTAAAACTGATCTACAATTTATGGTATTTGCCAGAAGCCAGAAATTTTTGATGAGTCCCAAAAGGCAACAAATAAAAAATGTCCAAACTAGTTTATGATAACGGGGTTTATTTATAAACTTTGCTTAAAGATAAGAGACGTTTAAACGTCAAAAATGTATGGTTAAACAATTGCTAATCGCTACTTAACTTTAAGCAATGTTTATAAATAAGGGGGTTACGTTGCTACTGAGCTTGCAAATAGCCGTTAACTTTTATGCTATTTGAATAGTATTTTAATAACAGTTTCCCTTCGTATTTTCTTTTGACAGTCGCTAAGCTAAGCCAAGAACTTACGATGCACAGTCAACTTGTACCGCCTCAGCATTGGAGGGTGTGTAGAAACATGACAGCAGTATACACCAGAGTCTTGGACCTTGGCATCTGCTAATGCCAGCTTCCAATTTTCACCAGCTAAATCTACCCTGTACCTGAAAAAGAAATAATTTAAAACAAAACAGCAAATCATCAGAAAATACTAGTTAAGAAACATATCCAACTAACAAAAAAACCGGCCATGTGCGAGTCGGACTCGCACACGATGGCGTCATGTCTTTGTCCACAAGGCAAAAAACGCCGAAACAAATTCGTTTCTTGTATGGAGACCCTTTAATTTTTAACTTTATTTTATATTATTTGTTGTTATAGCGGCAACAGAAATACCAACTGAAAATATCTACTGTGTACCTCTTACGGTTAATGAGATACAGACTGCTATCAGACAGACGGACGGTGGATGGACAGCGGAGGCTTAGTAATAGGGTCCCGTTGGCACCCTTTGGGTTTGGTTTGCTATTTTTAGGGTTCTCATGAGTGCTCGTTGCTTCTGCAAATACTTTATTTTATTTCCCCATCTACTTCGGAATTTCATTTTTAGATCCATTAAAATCAAAAGTAATATATTCAAATTACACTGGGAATCAGCACGCTTTGAACGTTAAAAGTCTCCAAAGCCTTCAGAAAAAGAACATATTTTTTTTTAGCTCAAACATACCTTCAGTTTAAGTAAAACTGCGACAAAACAATGTTTTTTTGCAAAAGATACTGATGCCAACGAGCCATTCCGAATTCAACCAATATTTTAGCACAAACACACAACGTATTCGGATTGTGCCATGCGTAAATAAGAAGTTATATTTACGGACGAGTCCTCCAATGGAACCCGCATTGGTATTGTGAGTTCGTGAATGGACCTCGGCTTTTAACGGGACTGTATGGTAAGTGATAAGTAAATTAGAAGTGAACATGAATCGGGAAACATGTCTGCTTGATAATGGGTGATGTCAGTAAAATAATTGAGACAGAAAATCTTATACATTTAATAACAATTTACTTTATAGGTGGACAATGGCATAATCTTAATAACAGCAAGGTCTGTGAATGCTGACCAGAAAATCGTTTCTACAGTACTGTAATCTTTTTTTTTTTTGTTAGCCTATATCTTGTAATACTGCAAGGTTTTTTATTTTATTGCTGAATAGGCCAGCTCTTGACCTCGATCAAGCCTGATCGAAAGCGATGGATGAGGTCAATGATGGATAGTATATATATTTTCCTTCCAATCCTCCCTGTCTTGTTATATAAGGTACCTACCTAAAATCTGTCGTATGTGTATCAAGATCAATTGTAAGAAGCTCCAAATTTTCATCTTCAGATACTCTTATCCACGAAACCTGTAACAAAATGTCTGAATAATTTTCTTTTCCTTATTAAGCAAATTATACTCCCAAAGTAAGAAGATTTGTTACCGTTTTATCTCTTAAAGCAGTCACTTTGCAATCAAATATGACAGTTGAACCTGTATCAGCGTCAATTATTGTATCTTCTGAAGCGGTGCCTTCAAATGATGGCGGACGAAATCTGAATCAAAAAGAAATTAAACTGAATAAAATGAAGTCTTAGCGAGGAAGTATAAACTAGATTTTTAGTAAAAGGAAAGAAAATGTATGAATTGATAGATTTAATGCCTTTCATAGACTGTGCTGCAGTTTTTGACATCAATGCGATTGCAGAAACACGAAGACAAAGCTATAAGGGAAGTAAATAGAAAATCAGTACGACTAAAAACTTATATATTTTAATATTTTTTTCCTACAATGTCGTCCCATGTAGATTTCAAGTCTAGACATTCCGCAGCATTTACATAGGACAATTCAAATATTTCAGAAGCTTCCTGTGATAATTTACGAAAGAAATAATTCAACCTTTTAAGGTTTTTTTTTGTTCGAGTTCTAATGCTCAGTGACCCATATGCGGCGTACTGAATATTTTATTTTAAAGAATATCCGAATCGGAGAAAAGACTTGGATTTGAAAAAATATTAAAAATATAAAAAATATTATAAATATTCTGTTTTTGAAGAAATTCTATGTTTGAAACTCCTCTGCCTATGTATGGTTGTTTAAAGGTTAAATAAATCAATCAATCATTCCATCTAGTGATTTCAACAGCTGTGCAAATAAGGGTGCTTTTTTTACAACCCAATAATAAAAATCGTAAAACCATTTAACATTTGTAGTGATTAAAGGTCCCTTTCTGTTAGGGAACCTAGCTCTTGTTTATTCATCTAAGTGTACGAAAGGTCCTTTCAGTTCAGATCAATATTTACATCCATAAATCAAGGATTTGTATCGGATTTTGGCTTTATATCAGGATGTGTCTCAGACATTACCTATACCTAGGGAATTCTCGTTTGATGACAATATTGTGTATTTTGTTTGTCTGTTCCAATTCCCGGTGCTGCTCTGATATTATGTTTATTTGTTTACTGCGGTGGATGGTTTGTCAATATTTTAGTTTATATCTATGTGTGTGTACTAGCGTGTAGTAAAAACGTGAATGATAATGTGACGGCTGTCACACGATGGAAGAGAAAAACGTAATTGCACCGACGAGTTCTTCGACGCCGTGAGTTAGCAGTAGTTAGGTACCTATTGGAGATACAAGCACCTAATTACAGGCTTAATTTTTGGGCCTATAGCAAGCCTATGTTCAAGACTTCTAATGTTAAATATTGTTAAGAATTTTACTGTCCTACTTTTACCATAAAATATGTATGATCATGCCGCCTGTGATACAGGTTTATCCTAGTACCTACAGCAATCTAACATTATTATACCTTTGTAACCAATTTGAATACTGAATAAAACATTTATTTATTTATTTACTAGCTGACCCGGCAAACGTTGTTTTGCCATATAAGGATTTTTTTTTTTTTGTATGAAAAATAGATGTTGGCCGATTCTCAGACCTATCCGATATGCACAAAAAATTTCATCAAAATCGGTCAAGCCGTTTCGGAGGAGTATGGCAACGAAAACTGTGACACGAGAATTTTATATATTAGATGTTCTGTAACGTAGGTAGGTAATTCAATAGACAAAGACATGCTAGATAAATACATATATTTCATTATTACACAAAAATTTTCCATAGTCAGCAGTCAGATCAAAATACACGTTACTAAGGGATCCGACCGGGATAAAACAAATAGAAGAAGAAGGGGATTAAACCGGAATGACAAGTTTATAGTGGATCAGAATTAAAACGTAATAACAAACAGCAAGGGATCAGTTGGATCCGACCGGAATAACTCGTAGGTACAACTTGCAAGACCACACTAACCGTAAAACAAGGAAGGATCGAAACGGACCTTACGGAAACCGTCACGAAACGTCAATAAGTTACTTAATAATGTTTCTAATCAGTTATTCTAAGGTCCAATAACGTAGGAGCAGAGATCAGGCCCCAATTTTAAACTCAACATAAATTCTGTTTAAGTTTGATGATTAAAATCCCGACTTTAGCCGCCCAGGAATTTCCTTCGTTAAATTTCGGAAAATTAACTAGTTTAATCAGCTTTCTGGATCCCGTACTGTCGGTTACTAAAGCGAATCAACAACCATTACCTTTTTTATAAACAACAAAGTTTGAATTCAAATATTTGCACTACATGTTTAAAATGTAAACGGGAGTGTGAAAGTAGACCAGGTGGCAGGTTGTGCATAAACACACTTGTTATATTACTTTTGTTGGTGAGTGTACCTCAAGTAATTATAGCAGGTGACAACCCCGACTACTCCCGCACACGCACGTGCCAGTTTCGCTAGCTAATTAGGTTGCCAACCTAATATTTAGGATACAGGACGGACTCCACAAAAAGGATAATAATAAACAAATTTGTCCCACAAACTTTTCTTCTTGCATTAAACGTAAAACATGTTATTTTATTGTTGTTCAAACTCAAACTATTTATTTCAACTAAACCAATTACAGGCACTTTTGAATTGTCAAGGAGTATTTAAAGTGTTTTGATTGTTACAAACGTTTGTGCTTTGTTTTTTTTTGTCAATTGAGCTTTATGCGTGACATGATATTAAACATGTTATATGAAAATTTAATGTAAAAATAACGACCTAATTATGTTTTATGATTAATCCGAACGTTCGAAAAAAGAATAGAAATAAATTGAGCTCAACAATTTGTACTTATTCGATTTATTACAACAATAGCTTTTGCCCGGGTCTTTGTCCGCGTGATTTTTTTCTCTTTTAACCCACTCCATGGCATCGCCTGCCCGCGTTATCACTTTGTGTTTGCTTAGCGTTCTGACTTTTTTTTTTGCTCGATTCCTAAGGTTCATAGCGCAAATAGCCTATAGCCTTTCTCAAGAATTAGGCTATCAAATGCAAAAATAATTTTTCATATCCGACTGGTGGTTCCAGAGAACTGAAGAGTTTGTTTGTTTAAACAAACTCTTCAGCTTTATTATTAGTATTTATGTAGTATAGACAGATAAATAAATCAGTAGAACATTATTATTAGAACAAGACTCCCATAAAGGAGCTAATGGTATAAAACAGCTAATTTAGATGCGCTATCGCCAAGTCATGTATCTAGTTTTAGTGCTTTTACCGTTTCACTGACGTAAAACGTTGAACGCGTGACTTGGTCAGTCCGTGAATGGGTGACCATCTTTACATACGGAGACCCCTCCGTGCCTTGGAGAGCACGTTCCCTGGCTGTCATTCGTGGATCTTTGACAGTCCTTACGGGTCGTCGGAAGCCCGAAAGTTTGACAACCAGTCTTACCAAAGAGTATCGTATTACCCAGTACCTGGGTGGTGGAATTCAGATAGGCAGTCGCTCCATGTAAATGTCTCCATGTACTGGTATTCAGCTGCATCCGGTTAGACTGGAAGTCGACGTACGTAGTTGGGAAAGACTAGACATGCGGTGTCCGTGAGAAGGTCACAATCAGGATCAGAATCTTTAGTTGTGTAAAAGTTCACTGAATGTTATGTACTAGATACCTCTTACCTACACCCAGTTTCATGGATATGACGGAATATTGATTATGACTAATTAATAATGATGAACGAAACCAATAGGCTTACCTGCTGTCAAAATTTCCGCTGCTAATGCCAGTTAAATTTCCCAAGGACATATTTAATTATTTGTCGTTGACTACCTTGTGGAAAATTGAGATAATCTTTTGTTACGCTTCATAAACTAATTGGAATAACGACTAGAGGAAATACCTTTAAATTGGGCTGTTTAAGTTAAAATAATATTTTTGAAGGCCTTGAAATTTGGTATCGTGGCTTTGAAACAAGGTTTTAAAATGTTTAAGAGCTCTTTGCATGTTTTATGCAGTAAGCTTACTCGTGTTATAGGCTTAAAGGTGCTACCTAAAGCCTACGTTACAACGGAAAATGCCGCTGCTTTTACGGTAGGTGCCGAGTGCGGTAATACGATCATTGTAGAACTGGCGATTCCGCACTTAAGTCAGCATTTGTAACTTTATGAAAATTTGTGATTTATCTTTGTTATCAAATTGTGTTTCCCTGAAAATAGGTATCAGACATGTTAGAGCATTTCGAGTTAAAACATTATGGTAAACTTTATAACAATTTCATATCTAAGTTTGGCCCTTAAAAGGGGTGATAACAAAACATACAATCATACGATAAAATCATTTATCTTAAAAAAAAAAAACTAAACATAACCGAACAAGGTTTTTCCCGTTCCCGAACTAAACAGCAGAGAAAAAGAATCGGTAGACGGATAAAGAAAGAGTTATGATATTATTCCGAGTCAAATTTACATACTGGAACAATTCTAACATACGTTAGGTCGACACGCCGCATATTTATTTACAAAAGAAAAAGTGTGACCCGACGAGGCTCATTTTATTCAAACTGGGTAACTTTTGTATGGACGTGATACGCTTTCAAATTAAAGGGATGCACCTCACACCGACGCGTAATATAAAGGTGAGGAATTTAATTATTTTCGGTGACCGTTTTCGTAAAATAATTACACGTTTTGCTTTGACGAAATATTATTTGATAGTAATTATACGTAGTATATTATCTCTTCGTGCAAGTAACATAATATTCGTTACTGTTTAAATGAAGCAGTAACTCAAAACACGAGTCCTGAGTAAGTTGCAAATTCTAGTGACAGCAGTTTGAGTTCTGTGTGTACAGTTTACATACAACTTGGAGCCCAACAATGTGCTTATATGTATGTTTGAGGAACGCAGTTATATAAGTTTCATAATGTTCTAAATGATAACAGCAAACTGACCGCTGATGATATTATAGGCTATCAGACAGGTCATAGAGAACAGAATAAAGAACTATGACAAAACTACGAACAATTTTTTTTTTTCTATATCAAAAAAACCTTAGCTGGATTCCGTTTTACTTGAGCAGGTAATTAATTTAAACATTGAACTAAACTATCCCGCAAGCTTATTGTTTTTGTTAATGTCTAGAAATAATACGTCGCCTGAGACAATACAATAAAACTAATCTTCAGCTGAATACAATGAAACTGTTTTAGCCACAACGGTTTATTTCTACAACAGAATTAAACTGAATACACACACAAACAAATAACAATCACTGAATCACTTCATTCATAAACACGTCCCATATCACTTCTACAAACAAAACACAAGCAACGAATTCAGACTCTAACAAGATTAGCGTTCGGTGTAACAAAAGCCTTTGACTTGGGCCTGAAAAGGATCTTCATTAGGGCGGACAAATGAGATACCGTTGGTCGGGACTACCGAAATTAGTTTCAGTGTTTAACAGAACGTGTTCCTTCACACCGAAATGTTTTATTTGATCGGTGTAGTGATTTTTGGGAGCTCTTTGTTGATTACTGAAGTTTTTTGTTTGGGATGTGTTAGAGCTTTAGGAGCTTTCGCGCTGTTGCCCTTGTAATCCTTTCCTTAAGTGAAAATGTTTGTTTTTGTGTTTGTTTGCTATAAATTATATTCTATTGTAAAATATTTCATTAGAATTCAGATCGAGATTTGATAGGTTAATAGGACACAGCACAAATTATTCAATGATGAGGGTTCGATGAATTCAAATCCGCAATCCAAACGTTGACTATGAATACGTAAAATCACGACCAAAACACAGCACAAACACTGCGTGAGACACTTTAAAGTAAGATTCTACGATAAAGAAAATATTTAAAACCAACTAAACACAATTATTTAATATTCTAAAATAATAATTTAACCACGAGGTCGTTTTTACACGAACTGTCACCAGTGTAGCCAGCGCAGAAAAATCTTGTAAAAAAGCCATCAAAAGAATATTACTGCAGTATCTAAAAGATTTGGTCTTTGATCAGAGCTTAAATTCCAGTGTAATGTTTGGTATTTTTAGCATTAGCATTCTCTAAGGTATCCTCAAAAATGTCTTTGTGGAGAGTAAAAAAAGAATTTCTTTAACGAGACTGCTTTTTACATCTATAAGGCCACGAAAACGTATCTGAAAAATATATTTTATGTCGTAAAAAATGGTCGAAATGTTTGGTCAGTTCTAAGTTCACGACAAGAAAACCGCTACAACAGTTCAAAAACTATTTGGAAACCTAACATCTGCGCCACTACTTTTTCCAGGCAAAAAACGCTAACTTTCTGATCCTAAATCACATTTACATTTTAAGTGCTTATTTTCAGCCAAAGCATGCCTAAAAAGTGTTTGAAATGAGCCATAAAAATTCACAATGAATAAACTTTAGAACTCTCTTGGTATCCATAAAACAAAATGTCTGCAACAAAATGCCTTATCATGATAATTTTGTTTATTGTAATCACTTTTATTGTGCAACTTAATGGCAAAGATGTACTTTTATGGTGACTGTAAGTTGGTGTCGTCATGCCAATGAATCTCGGCGAAACTTCATAAAAATGGTAATTGTTTCCAATAAAAGCGTTTGATAAAATGATTGATAAGATCATATCTTAATGTATAAAGTGAAACTCAATTTATACTGGTAAGTTACAGGCTACGGAACCCCATGACCGAATTTCCTCATTAGGCGTTCCATTTTGTTCTTATGATTTGCAAATGCAAATTTTCTGGGCCAAGGAATGAGAGCATCTGAGAATGCAATTTCGTGAAGGATTTATGAATAGAATTGTAGATGAGGCACGATTTTAATTAAATTGTGCGATGCTGATTAAAAATTAGTATGGAAAAAGAAAATGAAAAAATAAATTAGCTGAAAACATGGCTTATTAGAGTGTTCGTTTAGAGCGAGAGATTTGAGAATCATTATGAAGTGACAGCAAAAATGTGAAATGTACGCACAGACAAAACAGAATGAAGGGCCAACCTCCGTTTTTCCACATTTTAGTGGCTTCAGAAATGTTTTCATGTTTTTATACTACTTTATAAATGTTTAGAAATTAGCTTTATAAAAAAATCAAAATGAAAACTTACTTGTCATGAAAATGCTTATTGCTTGTCGCATACGAATCAAATATATAGTTGAGCATAGGAGAGTCCACTTTCCCATGCTTCGTCCCTTTTCTTGGCTTGCTGGTGACCCTGAGGTTCCGGAAGACTGTGGGGGGAGGCGTCATCACTGTTGACGATGGCGGGTTGCTTGGTTCAGTGCCTGGTGAACCTAGGTGGAAAGATTTTCTATCAGTCATGGTTCTTCAAGCATCATACAGACCATTTTCTGGTTTCACACACAGTTGTTTAAAGAAGTTTGTTTTGATGTTGTTTGTTTATTGAGTCTTTGTTTATTGTGAGTGCCAACCCGGATCTGTGCCCGGCAATGGCAATAGGCTCGCCTCTATTACATGGGACTAGAACACAACTGGCAAAATGTCGGTGTGCTGTAGGTATATCCCTGCCTAACGCTGCAGGTATAACAGGCGTGTTGTTATATTATGTGTGTTATTTAACAAACTACCTAGACCATTTTGACTAGTTACTAAATTGAAATATAGAAGTAAATACCTACCTTTATTTAAATGTGGAAAAAAACATCTGAAGTTGAAAGGGACAAATTGAATGTCTCTTGCAGAACCTTCTGATTTATTACTGAGTATATTTCTACTGCGTCTTTACACGGCTTGGGTTTTAAGCAAATTAACATTGTGTGCGTGTTTGACTATGTACGGCTTCATTACGATATTTATTTAACTTTAAATAGTGTTTGAATATAAACTTTTGTACGTCCTACATGCATATAGAAACAATTGGGAGAATTGTATTATTTCTTGATATAGCGGCTCTTATTATATTATTCGTAATTATAACAGTTATTGGTTGATAAGAAACAGAACCGGAAAGTATGGCAGAAGAAGGGGAATCTATACACAGCTAGCAGTGGGTGATTCCGGGATGAAATGATGATGATAATTGATTGATATTTCATTCAATCGAAATTAATCTCACCGGAATTTTAACTGTGAATGACTGTGTGGTAAACACATTCATTCACAGTTAAAATCCATACTGACTGAAACAATAAAGGTCAATTCACATTTATAAGCCTACAGCAGTCTACTGCTGGAACAGGCCTCTCCAATTGCACGCCATTCAGCTCAATTCTGAGCAACTCTCATACAGCTTAATCCACCCGTAGATCGTGGCTCCACCTAGTCTGTATGTCTGGTGTGGGGCGTGTGTGTGTTTGATTTATTTTGTGCTTCGTTTGATTCGAGTCATCAGTTTTGCAACATTTTTTTGCAATTGTTGAGGTAGTATTTTTTTATTTCGCGGAGTTTTCTGACTTTATTGTACAGACGCCAGCAGGTCAAGCTACCTGAAACTGTCAAATTTTCCCAATCAACCTTGAACCTTAATGATTTGACGATAAAGTTGAAAATCTATTAAAGAATTTTGACAGATTGTAGTAGCTTGATGATCTCTCGTCTGTACGTGTCAATAAGAGACGAGGTCGGGGAGCGTCCAGCTGGCAATGAGGTGATGTCAGGTGTTGTGATTCTATGATTTCTGATGTGTAGTCGGGTTTGCTTTCAATATTTTTGTGCGTTTTAGATTTTTATTTAAATTTATGTATTATTAATATGTAACCATATTATGAAACTAAGGGCTGATTTTTCAATCGCCACATATTTTTTTAATCGTGGAATATAATTGACGTCTGACAGTTTTTGTCTGGAACAACTGTCAAAAAATTTAAATTATTCCTCGGACAAAATTATCTGGCGTTGGAAAAATCACCCCTAAAACAATTGAATAAAACTGTGGTTTCATTATAATACTGCCACATAGTTTAATCTCAAACATTATTTTATACTGTCATCGCATTCAACTGCAACTGATCGCACTAAACTAAATTATCACACTCATGTAGCTATTATTCTGCTAACCGCTGTTATTAATGAATACTAGACAATGGTTGTAGCATTAATATTATTGTCGTGACAATACCATTAATTAATCATAATATTCAGTATCATAGGACTTGGTTGTTTGGTTGTATTGTATTTTGCTATTAGTTGATACTAAAGATCTTGGTTTAATAGGTGTAAACAGAAGTACTTGCTTCGGTTTCCTTTGAACGTGTTTGTGATCTAGGTAAATAAGTAAGTACCTATCAAGACTTACACCCGTGTAAGTCTTGATCCCATGGGAATATCGGGTTAAGAAGTATCCTATGTGTTAATCCTGGTTATAAACTATATTTGTACTAAATTTCATTCACATCCGATCAGTAGTTTTTGTGTGAAAGAGTAACAAACATCCATCCATCCTCACAAACTTTCGCGTTTACATTGTATGTATGTAAATATTTTATAATACATATTTAGTAGATTATTAGTCTTGTGACAAAGTACCTAATCACTGTAGATAGCTTAGTTTTATATTTTCCAAAAGTATGGCTTGAAATATTATCAAATATTTACTTGTATCGGAAAGCACTTTCAATAACGTCAACCACACTAACAACTAGTCCTACCAAGGGGTATAGTGTTATCCAGTTACTGAGTTGTAGACGTCGGATAGGCAGTTGCTCCATATAAATACTGGTATTGAGCTGCATCTGGTTAACAAAGCCATAACAATACAAATTCGATCCAGCCTGTCCCTTTGCTGCCCTCTCCCAGCGACGACCTAAGCCGAGGTCCGTACCCCACAGGGGGTGCCCTTAGCGTGCAGTCGCTTAATTCTATTTAGTTGTAAGCCCTGGCCGGAGGCTTTAAGTTCTCTTAAGGCATCCACAGGATAGTCCGGTTAAGTAGTAACGACCTCTCAAGGTCAACTACGAGATGCCATACAAAAAAAAAACAAAAAAAAAAGCATCCGGTTAGACTGGAAGCCGACCCCAACGTAGTTGGGTAAAGCTAAGCAGATTGATTTATTTACCTGTAACGTTCGCATGGGGGGCGATGGCCCTCGTGAGCACCGCCATTAGCAGCACGATGCGGTGCATGCCGCCGCATCCTACCCGCTCAGCAGGTTTCCTGCAAACAAAACAATACAATAGGTTACTTCACGTCTCAAAATCATCATCATCATCTTCCTGCCCATGTCCTATGTTCCTTGAGGTTGGCGCAACACGTTTTCTTCTTCCATTCTCCCCTGTCAACCGTCACGTTATCATTGATAAATGATAAATGATTTTATTTTGTAAGTAGGTTTGTGCAAACACTTTTACACGTCAATCATATTTTAAAACTAGATGAGGTCGGCGTTTCCTATCTGACTAGTCTGAGAAGAAAGGCCGAAACAAACTCAGAGGTCACAGTCTCTTTTAAAGTCCAGACATAATCTTGGTCAGATCATATGAAGACCATGCAGGTCGATGTCTGAGATGGTCTTTTGAGGAAAGAACCACACAGATTGAGAGGACCTGTCCAGTCAGTGCACGCATTTGTCAGAAACCGTGCAGCTCAACTCAAAACTTAAGGAGCTCGACGATTCAACGAACAATACCAAAGAAAGGACATTTGGGTAGGCCACATTAATTACTCAAGCTGCCAGACCATGACAAAAACTAAGAGAACAGAGAGAAAAATAAAATATAATAAAAATAAAATGACCCACATAGTCTTCACATTCACAATAATTGAAATAATAGAATACTTTACAAAGTAAGCAAATGTCATAGTATATATAAAATTCATTGATGTCAAAGTGCATATAAATAAAAAACAACAACAAAACAGAAAAATAAGAACACTAAATAGGTAAAAAATTGGAAGCAATCAATCAAGCAACAATCCCAAGCCTTTTTGTCCTCGATATAATCCTTAAGTATAAAAGGCTTTCTGGCACAACTTACGTTTAATGAATGATTTGAATTTATTAAGGCTTAGATCTTGAACGGGGCTTGGAACTTTATTATAAAAGCGTATACATTGGCATCTGAACGAGCCACCTATTTTCTTGTGCCTTGTTGTTCATTTACTCCCTTTTCGTGCATATCATTCAACGGCGGAAGAGAAGATGAATGGATTGTGTGAAGACACAATCCATTCATCTTCTCTTCCGCCGTCTTCTCTCTCTACATCCATCAAATCAATTATCAATATATTCTCAATTATGAAAAATTACAAATGTTTCATATTATCCACACAAAAAAAAAACATATACGTCGTCCGAAATTCGGTTCAGTCAAAGCTTGCATGCGGCTCTCAATAAGGTAAAGTTCTGATTGTAGTACCGGGGTGCATATCTCAATGAAATAATTCCGAATATTCGCATTTTCGCTTATTTTGGGGTTACTGGATTGCTTTGATAGTTGTTTAAATTGTTAATATATTGTTAGTTTAGTTTATAAGTTTTCTTTGTTCCTTTTTTTATATTTAATTGTTTGTTTCGTTTCAATATTTCGTTTTATTTAGTATTTCTTTATAGATTTTAAGTATAAAGAGAAAATTATGGACGCCGTCCAATTAATTCTGGCGCGTAATTTTAATATCTGGAATTACGGTGCTGTTATCAGCAACGAAGAACGAGCGGTGGAAGCTGCTCGTTCTTGGTTGTTAATACCTAATAGGGTTGCTCGCTGCCCGAACTGCAGACAGAACATGAGCACAGAACAACTCTCCGACTATAAAATTGGCTTTCGCTGGAGATGTCGCCGACGGGGCTGTAATATAATAGTATCGCCAACAGAAAATACTTTTTTTGACAAATCGAAAGTCTCAGTGCTAAGTACACTGAGACTAATTTTACACTTTTTTAAAAAAGATAAGGTTTCGCAGGCGGCTAGGGATGTAGGTGTAACTCGCAAAGCTGCTGTTCAAGTTTATCACTACTTGCGAGAAGTGTGTGAGGTGGCGGAGGCTCATGACCGTGAAATTTTAGGCGGTCGTAACATTTTACAAAGTCTTAATACTGATGCGGCCCGCTTTCGTCGTCTCTTACGGGATATTCACCGCGTCTACCCTGGGCGTGGCAGACGTGGTATCAGGCTTGTCAATTGCAGGTGCCGATTCTGCCGCTAGCAAGACGAGGCGACGCCTCCTATTTCTGAATGGCAATAATAATAAGGCGTAATTTACTTCTAAGTGATTAAAAAAAAATAACCACGAAGGGGATCGCTCACTAGACCATCCCCTTCGAACCTAATCTGTCCGAGTCGGGGTGCCCCAAGTCCTGAGCTCGCTTCGCTCGCTCTTGCATCCCAATTTCTCACATTGCATTTTGTACCAATCCCTTCGACATCATTTTTACGACTGAAGCGGCTGATCGGAGATAAAATACACTAAGATGGTTGTAGCCTTATATTTAGGTGTTTTAAACGATAGAATCG
Source organism: Apamea crenata (assembly GCA_949629185.1). Lineage (NCBI taxonomy): Eukaryota > Metazoa > Arthropoda > Insecta > Lepidoptera > Noctuidae > Apamea > Apamea crenata. Next base: position 11,922,887 of record OX451373.1, read on the forward strand.
AGAAAGTAACGTTTTGCGAAAACCAAAAAAAAATTAAGACCCAAACGCGTTTGTTAAAGGATCTTTCGACCTCGTTTTTACGACAAGCAGCTGGTCAGAGACAAAAAACACCAAGGCGCTTTTAGTCTTATATACGATAGAGGAACCAGGACTGTTTATAGAAACCGAAGTTATCCCGGTAGCGGCATAACTTAGGTTCATCTTTATAAGATAATATTCAATTTAAAGTTTACGTACAAATGCGTAACATAGATTTTCCATCTGATTTACCTAAGTTTTCTCATATTCTCATTTCATTTAGGTCGAATTATCTGAAATTGAACTATTTAATGATATTTAATTTAACGCATTGAAGGACACTGAACGAGACACAATAGAAGTTTTATTGTTATTACGTCGAGAGGCGTTAAGTGTCCCGCAAAGGGTTAAGCTTATTATATTTTTGGTTTTGATTCAAGTTTAAAAAAATATTAATAAATTATTATGCGTGTTAAAGTGGTGAAGTTTCATTTTTATTTCGCTACAGTCTGTACCAAATGATATCGTTGCTGACTGACATCTTTATTTCTCTATACATATTTACTAGCTGACTTATTATCATCATTCCGCGGGTCTAAAGTTTTCATGAATGCGAAAATAAAACAAAGTGTTCCATATTATTTTGAAACAGTACACTTAGAGGAGACCTTTGCCCCGCAGTTCGCATTGCTATCGAACTGTTTTGCTTAGTATTTTCCCCAGTACAGAAAAACAATAGTTCCATAGAACAATTTGTTAGCTTATGAATTCCAAATCAGCCTGTATTGTGTGTTACTTACATTAGCTTATTATTGGCCACCGCCAATTGCGGTTCGGTGTCCGTATCAGGCTACACAGGAACGTACATTTTGACCGATAGGTCATCCGGCCGTGCCAATTCTACTGATTTGGCAGCTGTCTGACGGTCTACGTGTCGTTTAAGCATTTAAAGTCAGCTATTAAAACACCAAACTTGCAACAGTAATAACTATAAAGTTTACTTCAGGTACATTTGAAGAAGAAGGCAGGATAAAACAATATGTTAATTCAGCTTAGACGATGAGGGAATCAATTATGTACCTACCTGGTTACTATATTTTGACAATATTTACTAAAAGTTTTATAGGTAGGTAGTTAAATTAGGATTACTTAAGAGACTAAGGGCTCCCGCACACGGGCCACCGGCCACAACCACAAAACGCCGCCACTGGCATATTTCCTGTATTTTTCATACATTTTATATGGACTCGCCGCACACGGTTGGCGCCGGTGGCGGCCACACGCTTCAAATCTTCTTCTTCAAGCTTCTAGTGGCGGCGTTTGTGGCTGTGGCGAGTGGCTCGTGTGCGGCGACACTAAAGAATCTACAAACAAAACCCAAACAGTCCGTGAAATAAATAATTAAAATTTTAAAACAAGCACCTCGTCGAGCGCCGAAGAAACAAAGCAAAGTAACCCGTAGGTATTCCTAGGGATCTGCTCGTAAAATTGGGTATTACCCTGTCAGAAACTGTAACTAAATATTTAATTTGTTTACGCAGAATAAAATTTTAAAAGGGCTAATTGTTTGTGAAGAGTTGATCCCTAAATTAAGACCATCAATTAAGAATTTGAAAGTTCTGCATGAATTTATAAAATGTTGGTATTTTGTTTGGAGTGGATCAGGGTTATCGTTGAGGCGTCGCACTTAGTCCTTATTAAATTCTAATGGCCCTAATAAAGCCAAAAAAAGGTAAAGGTTTTAATTTATTTTTGACCTTTTAATAATGTAGCAAAAAAAATACTTAATTACAAAAAAAAAACTAGGGTTAATGAATACAGGATTTTTCCTCTTTATTATTAGATAAAATAACAAAAAAATGTTATATAGTACCTAACTACATAGGTATAATTTTCTCCCGCAATAAACTGTTCATTATCTGTCATCTTTCCTAAATATCGTCACTTAAGCTGAAGAAATTATTAATGGAGTAATCGGCACGTTTGTTATTTAGCCGCAAGCCTTTGGCCACAAGAATGAAGACCTAAATATCTATCCAATATTCCGTTTGAAAGCGTTTGCTTTATCGAATGCATGTACTGTCTGCGTCCTTCAAAGGTTGATTACTATCGACAATCATACTTAAAGAACTCGATGAACAATGTTCAATGGCTCATATTATCTTTTGTTCAATTGTCACTCATTCTTATTGACATAGACTTATTTTTTTAAGTCATTTTTTAATCATATTTTGTTTCTTCAAAGGAACTCTGTTTCGCAATTTGGTCTATAAAAAAAGGCTTTGTACATCTTCGTATGTATTAATCACCATCGTTAAAATATATTTTTAATCATAAAAAAAATAGCTGAACTTTGTACGCCTCTAACAGAAATAAAAATAATCTGAAATAAACATAATATTATATTTGTCGCTTGATTTGTAGGTATAAAAAACGAAACGTGTATGTTTTCCCACAATTTGCGTAACACAAACATATGCTTGTTTTTCTTCAATTCTACCATCTTGGTTCAGTAACTTAGTCTTCACAATAAATCATTTACATACATCTTCTAAGTTGCGTCTTAGAAATGGCTCCAAGTTACTCGGTGGTTAAGACTAGTTCAATTCAAAATGTAGGTACTGTTATAGTTTGTTACTGAGCCAGAATTTTAGATGAGAATTTGATGACTCGTAATGGTTGGTGGAAATTCAGATTTTGCGGTTCTAGTTTAGATATTCGAATCAATGTTAACCGTTTCTAACGAAAACATAAAATTTTAGTGCCCGTACTGGAAATAGAGGGGTTTAGGTATTTATAAACGTTGCTTAAAAGTAGTGATTAGCGCATACATTTTTGATGTTCAAACGTCTCTTGACTTTAAGCTATATATGTATATAATAAAGAAGGTTAGTTTACAGAAATCATATAAAATATTTTTTAGAAGGTAATATTTTATTAAATAGGTTTTATTGAAAACGATATCGCATTCTGGTTAGTTAAGTTTTTATTTACATTGTCCAATTGATAACAGTTAAAACTGATGGTACACCCGGAAATATCTACATAAGGTCACTTTTTTTTCTTTCTTTCTTTAAGTAGGATAAAGAAAGAAAATGTATTTATTGCGACTCTTGCTTCTTTGTACTGCTGGGCAAAGGCCGCCCCTAAATCCCAATCCTGGCTGGTTCGAGGTGGCGCGGGAAAAGCGTTTCTGGAAGGTCACTTATGTCTGAAAAAAGCCGCAGAACTTCCATCTTATGTCTCACGCAGATACATTACGTAACTCACTTTCCCGGCACACATAAGCCCTGTGGAGGCAACTAATCCAAGTTGCAAAGATCAAACTTTTAATTACTCGTCGATAGAATTTAGCCGAACATTCATAACAGTATCGACAACGATAGAGGTACCATTGTTAGATAATTTCTAAGTGCATGCAGACGAGCAACTCAAGTCGGTGGGACATAATGAGCCTTTAATGTTCCCACTGCTGGGACACAGGCCTCCCCTCTATGAGAGAGAGTGGGCCATTATTCACCACGCAGGCCCATTGCGGGTTGGCGAATGTCATATGTCTTCGAATTTTTGGTTCTAGGACATGTCAGTTTCCTCACGATGTTTTCCTTCACCGTTTTGAGAGCAGTGGTGATGAAGTAACCAAGTAAAAAGCCTACTTCCGAAGTGCAAAGTGCGAATGTTTGGATCGGACCGACATATGGCCGAACCGAATATTATTGAAAAATGCGAAAAAAGTGCGGATCGGCTCAGTTGGGTCGGGACCATAGTCAATTTTTGAAAGAGTGTAGGATCGGGACCGACCGAACCAAATAGTAACTTCGTAGCAGGAAACGGCCGAAGATTCGGCCGATACTACTTCGGAGTAGACCCCCTGATATAATCCTTTTAGCTTTACAACAGTTGGGTAAGTGTGTAGCTTAGTAATCAATGGTACAACCATTGATTACTGATCCCACTGATTTTAATCAGCTGTGTCGAACACGAAACGTTGACTGATTAAATCCCACGTCTGCACAAGGCCTAACGATAAATATAATTCTATATATATGCATGTACGGAGCTCCCATTGTAATCCCTTAGGAACTGATCACGCCCTGTTCGTTTAATTAATTCTAAGTTCTTGCGTGTAGTTCTTTGTGGTTAATATTTTGATGGGCTGTGGCCGAAATATGGTTACAATGAAGTTTTATTATTTGGTGTTTTACTAGGTAAAGTGTAGAGTGAGTAGTGGTTGTAATGACACTCACTTGGTTATAATAGGTTTTTATATTTTATTTATACTTTTGATACAATTCTTTCATATTTTGTAAATGTGAGGACTTTAGATCAATAGACCATTTTTTTTTATTTTATCAAGTACTTGGTACCTGTTGACAGGCCGACGCTATCCTCCCATACCTACCGTAATTTGAAAAAACATTATGAAAACCAAAAACATTGTAAAAACCAATTATTTGTAAAAGAGTAACCGTGGAGTTTCTTGCCGGCTCTTCTCCATAGCAAACGACCAATTGGAACCGTGCACCTAGCTTCTGACGTTTCCTATGTGCCCATGTTTTATGTGAAATAAAATATTGTTATTGATTGATTGCAAGGTCGGTTCGAGAACCGACCTTGCAATTTGAATTGGTAGTAAAAAGTTCTTGAAGAAGTTTTTCCACCAATTCAAAAATAGGTAATCAATGAAATGAAAATTTTCAATAAGATTTCCATGAAGCTAATTTCAGCTTTCAATTAGAACATAAGAGAGGAATGCTTGTTGTGTAAACAATCTCGTTAGATATACTTATATACATAACAAGAAATGAACGTGAAAAAATATGCACATATTAAAGACATGTATAAACAAGAAGAAATAAACACTGATTTTCTTATAATCCTTGTTAGGTCCGTGAGCTACAGGTAACTATAGTATGACTTATAAAAACCTAGGATATCTGAGTTCCATAGAAAGAATATTCTTTTATTAGAAAAATAAATAAAAAAATAAACATTATTATCCAAACTAGTCTGAGGATCAGGACTTGAATGTCAAAATTATATAAGACAGTCCCCAAAACGCCCGCCCTGAGCCACTTCCAGTGCTTTAGGTGGGAAGAAGAATTAATGCAACAAAATCCTCAGCAACACGTTGTAAAAAACACTTTGAAAGGGCAATGAAAACCATGCTACGCGGTTTCTATGCCGTAGCAAACGTAACTGCTACGCTGTCGTAGCAGTTATCGATAGCTACGCGCTTCGACTTTTATTACCAACCAACCAAATATTTTTTTATAATAATAATAGTAATACCAGCTTGCAACTATCCCACTGCAGGACAAAGGCCCCTTCTCTTAGACGAGAGCATTAATCACCACTTTACACACGTCACACTCAAGGCAGATTGGCAATTTCAGACTTATATTAATTTATAGGTCCAGGTTCCCTTACGTTGTTTTCCTTCACTGATGTCTAAGATAAATTTAGAAAGTCCCTACATTTGAATTGAAAAAGGCACATTGGTACTTGCCTGGTAATGCATGATTATTATTTTCCAACTACTGCTATAGTACTATTAAAGCATTTATAGGTATCTGTTGAATTGAAAAAAAAATGATAATCTTCTATTGTAATTGACAGGGTAAACAGACCCAAACAGACACTAGATAAAAACTTTTACACTCATTCCCACACAAGTTTAGAAGCAAGATACCGGCCCAATAGATAGGCTTTATTTATAAACCCTTCGTATTCTGTAGCTACTCGTATAAGAGGACATACCGAAGTTAGCTTTGAGACATTTTCAGTTCAGGCAACCTATTTATAACTGTCGATCGTTTTAACCGAAGATCTTTTCAGTTGCTTATCCAAAAAGGTTTTCAATGAGGTGAGAAGTTTGTATGTTAGGTAACAACTTTAAATAGTAATATTTTATAAAAGGATCATTTTAAGTGCAACCAATGCTCGGTTCCTATAAACAAAAACGAATCGTGTTGCTTACCAAAGGTAGTATTTTTATTCCCAAACCGGGCATACAAATAGATTCGTAAGCTACTTTTGCCTGTGATAGCTACATCTATATGGGAAGGTCTACTATGCAATGCTATGAGGTATTTGCTTCATTATTGGTAACGATACATGAGTGTTCATTCTAAACAAAACTTAATATATAAAAATCGACTTACCTAAAAATTAGGTGCTGTAAAGGTTGTCCACCAAAGTCGTGTAGTGTAGGCTGGCGATTCCATTCGAATATTCAAGCAATTTTAGAACGGGGTGTCAAATATGAGATTAGGCTTACCAGCAAAAGAATGAAGATGTAAAATACGTACCCAGTATATTTGATAGGATTAATTATTGAACGAGATAAACCGCAGTTTCATTTTATTCCTCCCTGTACCGTGGAGCTCGTAGAGAGCTTCACAGTACCTACTATTTTTGTATTATAGAACTATTGGATAAACTTGCATTGAGAGCAGTGGCTCAAAATAAAGTATGTTTTTGATAAAAAATAACACAATATTGACAGAAATTTATTCTGTGGTCGATTCAGCATGTACATACCTTCCAGTTTATTGTAATGGCTTAAGATACTTTATTTCACTCAAAAAGAATATAATTATTCACTCATTAAATGGATACAGTACGACATATTATAAGCTAAAACATAATAATTAATAAGTTAAGCGACGGTTTCGCCGGATGATAAAACAAAAGTTACAGTTAACAGTTGGTAAAAACTGCACATTTAATTTTTTTTCAAAACATGGTACTTTTATAGCCTTTCAAAAGTTGCTGTTATAATCTGTTGTTACAGAGTCGATCACAAGAGCAACACTAACATTGTAATACTAACTTATACTCTTAATTTAGGTAAAGGGAACAGAGAATTTTCTGAGCCACTTTGTGTCCCAAACACGTCTTCACAATGACTGTCGCTCCATGTTTCGTATCGGACAACGCCAGGTTGTATTTTGAACAAAATATGATTCGCGAGCGTAGCAAGTATGTATTTACAGAATTAAAATCATCAAACCATATAATCCTATTGAATGACTATTTCATGAAATATTTATCAATAGGATTATAATCTATGGACTTAGAGCTGACGCTTTCACCTTAACGAAGGCTCATGTATCTAATTTTAAGTGATACTCCTGTAAGATCCAATAAAAATACATAATAAGATTTAAAAAATTAAAACTTCAAGAAATAAGCTTAAAAGCAAAACCATATAAATCGGACAGTTACGCCATCAAAAACTACAATGTTTCAAAATAGAATTGTTCGGAACAGTTTTCATACCCATTTTGCCGAGTAGCCAAAACGTAAATTAATATATGGCAACGTTTTAAAAGTTCGCTGGCAACTTGTGCAGGCGAATATATGAAGTTTAAAAGCTCTTGGAAACCATTCGCTTTTCATTTAAACGCGAATGCAGTCGTGATGTGTATGAGGAAGTTTCTGACTCGTTTTTAATGGAAAATAATGTATTTTCTAGATTGTTGTTCGTTTACGCGTGGTGGGGTGTTTTGTTAAATCATTTTGAAAATGGTTAAGTGCACTATTTTCTTATTTATAAAAATCGTAGGTATCAAAATCAGTTTCATGTAGGTACATGAAACTGATTTTGACTATAACTGACTATTTAGGCAAGACAAGGCTATTTCACTTCACTAAACAATCATAATCCGCCAATATTGTTCCCACTGCTGGGACACAGGCCTCCTCTCTTCGAGAGGGAGTGGGCTATAATCTACCACGCGAGCCCAGTGCGGGTTGGAAGATGTCACATCACATGTCTTCGAATTTTTTTTATGCTAGGACATGCCGGTTTCCTCACGATGTATTCCTGCACCATTTTGAGAGCAGTGGTGATTAAATAATTTCCACAAAGTAGACCGCCTGTCTGGGTTCGAACCTACGACTACGTCGCGGCCGTTACCACTGGGCCATCACTGCTCTCAATAACAATAAATCATTGCCAATAACAACATATCATCTAAACTCTAAAATGAATAACATCAATTCGCAATATCTCATTTTTATTTTATTTTGAAACACTAAAGCCTATTCACGAACGTCTCCTTCTGCCTAGCATTATTAATCCCGGCTTTTGCTATTCCTTACGCGTTTAGCATTAAAGGTAAATAAATAAAAGTGGACCGCTCTAAATACATATACAATCTTTACTGACCAAGTCATCATTCTAACCTGCTTCAATGTACCTACGGAGAACTATTATTTTGGAGATAAAAATAGCCTGACAACCAGTCTTACCAAGGGGTATCGTGTTGCCCTGAAGCTGGGTTGTGGAGGTCAGATGGCAGTCGCCATGTCAAATTCAGCTGCATGCGGTTAGACTGGAAGCCGAGCCCAAGTGTAATGAGTATTCTCTACTTTCAAAAGACTTGCATGTCATAAAATAAAAATTCATAAACCAAAAATCTATCAACCCATTTTATCTCACGATAAACTCGTTACATTTATATTTTCGAAGTAACAACCCTATTGGCGTCAATCACCTACCTCCGAGGGGTCGATCTCAATCCATTTTATTTATCAAAACTTCATCCTTTCTCAAGGCAGGAATCAGGTCGACAGCTTCTCTATTAAAAGGTAAAGAAAAACCTTACAAAGTTTTTAGGAAGTTTTCGCGAAGCAGATTAACTTGTACATTTATTTATTTGAAATTTAAATTGTATGGCTTTTGCTGGTCTTCTGGGATTAAATAACTTATAATAGCTTCGATACTTAGCTATGATTGTTGAGGCTTCTTGTTGTTTTGTTATTTTATATAGGTATAGGTTATGCCAGTGACTTTGTCCGCTTGAAACTTGTTTTAACATAAAATATATTCTATGACACTCGGCATTACTGTAGCTCAATAAGTGAAAGAGTTTTCGAAATTGGATCAGTAGTTCCAAAGATATCCTCTACATAAAAACTCACTTATTTTACCTCTTTATAATATATTATAGTAGGGATAGATTACGATTCGACTTGAGAAACATCGAGGCTGAAGTTAAATTTTAATGCATTATGTAAACCTTCCGGATTTTTTTTTCTGAATGGTGGTGAAAACCTCAACAAAACTCGTTGCGTAGTTCAGAAATACAACCCGTTCACACAGATAGGCACGAAGAGCGACTTTAATTTATAATATGTATATAATATAATATATAGATAGTCCGAAAAAGAACCGGAGTTACCGACATAGCGTGCAGAGTATGCAAACTAAAATGGCAGTGGGCTGGCCATGTTTGTCAAAGGACCGATGGCCGCTGGTGCAGACGAATCCTGGAGTGGAGACCGCGCATCGGCAAGCGTAGTGTGGGACGCCCCCAGCTAGATGGATGGACGACCTAAAGAAGGTGGCTGGAACAGACTGGATGCGGAAGGCGGAGGACAGGGTGTTGTGGCGCAGCTTGGGAGAGGCCTATGTCCAGCAGTGGACTGCGATAGGCTGAGTTGATTGATTGATAGATGTAGATAGAGATAGCTGGTTGGATTTAGGATAATTGCGTTTATTTAAAATCATTTGTATTCGTTAAGTGGGTCAATAAATTGATATTCTTGTTTTTCTTAAAAGTGGACCCAACTTGATGTAAAGATGATTCTGATTCTGCGTGTCGATTACTAAAATAGTAATTGGGGACGCTTATAATTAGTGAAATTGTCGGAAACAGAAACACGAAAACAAAACTATTAAAAGCTGATTCGCACATACATTTATGCGTCTCATTTACTCTTATAATTGAAGGTTTCATTACAATTCCGGTGTCACGCTCAGAGCGTGACCTAACCCCCTAACCCCTATTACACTAATGTGCTCGTAGCGTTTAAAAAGGTTTCTCTTCCCCTTTTTTGTTGTGTAGCCTTGTATAAAAACCTTTTTACTTTACAAAGCACGATTAAAAAGTAATTCATTGTTTAATGGAATTGTGTTTTAGATTTGGAAGATTTAGGTTGTGACTTTAAATTTTGTTTGCGTGAAAATTTTAGTTGAATTAAAAAATAAGGTTTTTTTCCTTTGTGTTCATATTCTCACATCTATGTACCAAGGAACTTGTATGCGCGCTTGAGATATGGGGTAGGCTGGTCTATGAGTACGCATCCCATAAGAGTACGCTATGCCAACCATGACGTTCTTTACGATATGCGGATAACTTCAGTATTATTTTGAAGTGTAAGTACTAGTACTAATATACCTATATATATTAAAAGCCTGTGATGTCCCACTGCAGGGCAAAGGCCTCCCTACTCTCTTTCCACTTCTCTCTGTTTAAAGCTGTTAAGGATCAGTTCTTGTTGAAGGAGTCCAGCTCATCCCGCCATTACCGTCTGGGTCTGCCGCGATGTCGCTTGCCATTAAGAAGGACCCATTGGGTTGTATGTTTGGCCCATTGGTCGTCTGACATGCGGCAAATGCCCAATTCCATTTTAGCGTAGGAGCTTTCCAAGTGACGTCAGTTATTTTTGTTATGGAACGTACTAATATATAATTTAATAAATAATGTAAGGTAGTGCAGTAAGTAATATATAATGTAAGGTAGTGGAAAGTGCGTGAAGAGTTTTATTTTGGAACTGTTTGAACCTTCAGTGCGTACTCCTAACCTATAAACAAAAAGCCGATCGACTGCGGAACCAAGTAGGCCGCTGCAAGAACAATCTAGTGAATTGGGGGCTTATCGACTCAACAGACTCCCAGTGCGAATGCGATGCTCCTGACCTAACCATGCCCCATATGTTGACGTGTCCAAACTGTCCATAGCCGCACTTCTGAGGACCTAAAAAAGCCACAGATAATCATTGGCGTGGCCTACTGGGCCCCATTCATTTAATAATTTACCATCGACTCGAAAAGAAAAAGATTCTCAAAAATAAGTATAGTAAGTAAAAATATTAGCCAGTAAGAAAGGTGATAGTGGAACTGACTACCGAGGGAGTGCTTGCCGGACAATTTATTTTTCTCCGCGAGCCTTTTATAAACTTCTGTTCGCATATCCCTTTTTTATCACGCACCATTATTACGGCTTGACTTCAGCGTTGCAGCACCGCTCTGTTGTGTTTCACCCTAATAGACCGTTGCTCTTTTTTCGACATTCAATGTGAACGTGTAACCAAAATGCTCAATCAATCGGCAGCCATTCAAAAAGTACAGTCATTGTGTACTCAATGTATTTGCAATATTCAGCTTCCCGCATGAATAGGATTGTAAAATGAATATATTACGTACTAAAAGCATCGATGCTCCATAGCAGCTAAAAGAATGACTCAAATTCGGTTACTCATTTGTGTGACAAGTCAAGATTTACATTAAAGGTACCGACAGATTTCGTAGGTGTTTAGTCTATAGTCTTGTCTGGTCTGTGTAGTGGCTTTTAAGACTGGAATGGAAACCACAAAATAAAAAAAGGAATGGCAGAAAAATAGTCAGGATGAAATTTAAATTGCCATGTTAAATGATAACGAAACAAGTACCTAAATATTAGTCCCTATTTACTTGTTTCGTTCGTTAGTTCGTTCGTTTCGTATCGTGCACAACAGTTAGTTCAATATAGCCAATGTACCTACCTATCATTGGCTACATTGAACTAGCTGTTGTCTTTTGCATACAAACTATAATCCTCGTTTGACCCGTCTGGCACTCCAAAACATTTTCTTACAATAGGCGTGTTTTTGAAAGTCATGCTGTAACAGATTTTTTTAATCGCATGTTGCACAATTCTTTTGTCTGCTGGTAGATTCAACAATATTGTACTCAAAATACTTAGTCAATAGTCATTTTAATTTTAACTAAGAGGGTGCACACAGGTCCACTAGCGCCACTCCTTTAAAAAAATATACAGATAAACAGAAAACAAAATAAACAGATTTTTATAATTCCTTCTCAGTCACGAGATACGTGACTGAGAAGAAATTATAAAAATCTGTTCAATCAGCGACCTCGGTAAATGTGTTTAGAATTTTCTAATACCTTTTACAAAATTTCATATTGAGACACGAAGCAACAAAATTCGATCTAAAGAAAAGCGGCCACATTCCTATAATATGTCGTATTTAGTTGCTTCGTGTCTCAATATGAAACTTAATAAAAGGTATTAGAAAACTCTAAACACACTTACCGAGGTCGCTGATTGAGCAGATTTTCAGAATTCCTTCTCAGTCACGAGATAATATTTTTTTAAAGGAGTGGCGCTATTGGACCGTTGTACGGGCTCTTAAGACTCACATGCCTTCTGAGTTTTTGCTTTGTTTGCTAAATTTACTTCTGTTTTACTATGTATTTAACACAATAAATGTTTTCTTAACTTAAATTATACTAGTTTGTAGGTTTTAGTTTAAATAGCATGGTTTGTAAAGATTATTATTTTTTATGTGTATTAAACATTTGGCCGTATCTTTTTGTATTGTTTCCTATAAAATATGATGTCTCACTGTTTTTTCCCCTAATAAATAAAATAAAATAAAAATATAAATTCTGTACACATCTTTACCGCAAAATGACCGTTAAATTAAATAAGAAACAAAATTAAACAACTGTTACACAGCATCAGTATGCAAATACTTTGGCTGACGACAAAACTTTGCAAAAACATTTTTAATAAAAGACAAGATTTATCATAATATTCATAAACTTCTCGGAAGTAAATAGAAATACGTTACGAAATAAATCACTTAGGCGTGAGTTCATTAATTTTCATGAAGCATTATTTTACGCTCATTTTACGCGAATGGCTCCTTAGAATTCCACTGTTTAAGTAACTAGTCTAGGTATTTATTTATTTGTGTTAGGCTACGCTGTCCCACTCCTGGGCAAAGGCCTCCCCCCACTCCTTCCATCTTCTGCGAGCCCTCGCGTCCTCCTTCCAGCTTTGACGGAACCTATCCAGCTCGTCCCGCCATCTCCTACGTGGTCTGCCGCGACCTCGCCTCTCTGTCTCAGGGCACCAATTCTGTGCTATTTGGGCCCACAGTTTGTCCGGCATACGGCAGACATGTCCTGCCCAGTCCCATTTCAGTTGGGCAGCCTTTTGAGCCACGTCAGCTATCTTTGTTTTGGAGCGCAGTATTGTGTTTCGAACACGATCCGTTAACTTAACGCCTAGTATACTGCGCTCCATTGCTCGTTGGCAGACCTTGAGTTTGGACTTCTGGATGTTAGTCAAAGACCAAGTTTGTGCACCATAGGTTAAGACGGGAAGAATACACATGTCCATGAGCCTGCGTTTCAGTGCCATAGGCAACTCACCTCTAAATAAATAGATCCTTCAAGGACCAGTAGCTTTAGTAGTCTAGTTATGTAATAGTAAACAGGCAGCAGGTAGAAATACGTTTAAAAAACAGACAAAGTTGGCTACAGGGCAAATAGTAATAAGGTCAAGAATAGAGCCTAATTTACACGGTCCGATTGAATTACCTGTGGCATAAAATAACTATATTTTTTATATTTATTCTTTATTAAAAAGAACCAGGTTCTTAATAATCTAGCCGCTAAGGGCTGATTTTTCAATCATCTGATAACTTTATTCGAGGAATAAAATTGACGTTTGACAGTTTTTGTATGACGCAACTGCCAAAGTTTCAAAATTATTCCTCGAATAAAATTATCTGGTGTTGGAACAATCAGCCCTAAGACTAATAAGCAATTTTAATCTAACTTAATTTTTTAATTTTTTTTTTTAGGTGATGATCAATAATTATTTTTAAAAGAAATATAGTTATTTACGTACTTCTATTTTTTTAGACCACAGGCAAAGAACATTGCATCGTGGAAATGGAGCTTTGGACATTGTAATTTTATTTCACGTCTCATACTGATTAAGAAACAAGAATTTACTGTAAAATGAAGAAACAAAGGCTGCAGGTAGGTACTCATTTTCTGTGTGTATAGTTTTAAGGATTCCGTACCCAAAGGGTGCCAGTGGGACCCTTTGACTAAGGCAATGCTGTCCGTCCCGTCTGTCACAGGCCTGTATCTTTGAACCGTAATAGGTAGGCATTTGAAATTTTCATAAAGTAACTACTAGGTACTATGGCCGCTATAACAAGAAATAATGAAAATGAAATGAAGTTAACGATTAAAGGTGTTAAATAAATATGTAGATAGTGTTAAATATTGTACGATGGTATAACCGTTCGTGTGCGATCCCAACTCGCATTTGGCGGCTTTTTTTTGTGAAATGACCAAATAAAAATAAGGGCAAATTAAATTAATTTAACGTTAGATAATTTTATCCAAGGAATAATTTTGAATTTTTGACAGTTCTTCTATTCAAAATCTGTCAAGTGTCAGTTTTATTCCTCGAATAAAAGTTATCTGGCGATGGAAAAATCAGCCTTAATTCAAGACAAACTCTCTCCATGAACTCCCATGAAACGCCATGTAATAGTAAAACAACTTCAAACGATACTCTAGTACAGTCACCCGCACATCAGTGGTAACCAACATAGCATTTATTTCACTTGTACAAAATTATTAGATCAAGCGGAGCCTCATTTACTGTATTGTTTGACAACATTTTGCCAGCAATAGAAATTAAATTTTATGAAATAACGTAGCTAGTTAAATTAACCCACTGTTGAAGTAAGACTGTAATTACCTAGTCATAATTATACAAAATGTAGGTCATGATATTAACTAGAAACATTATTTAAATTGATAGTTCCTAGGAGTTTGTTAATTATTCTAATTGGACGTAGGTGTTACATTCGGCACGATAGAAATACGAAAAGGAATGATTATTTATTAAGTTACACTAAAATACTAATTTCGTCACGAATACTAATTTAGTATTCGGATCTTGATTAGGTTAGAGTAGGTACCTTTTTGGTGTAGAGCCCGCCGCAAAAGGGATTAGAAAACTGAGGTCAGTGGCCGGATTGTCACATTGCGAACGAGCTTATTAGGTAGAATACCACACGCGAAATATACAGCCTACAAAATAATGATTACTATTTTCAAAGCCTGGAATTAGCAGTGTCATTATTATATTAATATGAATCAAACCGTAGTAGAATTTTTAGAACATCTACTAACTAGAAGATATATAATATCCTATATATATTTATAGCTTTTAGAGAACTGTACTTTACGATACATGATGAACCTAGTATGAAACACGAGCGTCTTTACTCCGAAATTACTGCCATAACATGTGCCGAATAGCAAGTAGGTAAGCAGACACACTTTTCCCTTTTCCTTAACAGTCTGGAACATATTCTTTAACAAAAAAAAACAAGGACGTCAAACATACACCATTTTTTTTCTTCCATAATCGAAACCCATTTGGTTCCATCTTGACATATTTTTCCAGGCCACTAACGTTTGTCGTCTTGAGAGTCCTTCACGCATACACTCGTAGCTTTTAGTCTACGACACAAATTGAGACATAAGTGTAAGGCTCTCTTGTAGCAATTTGTTTCGCCTTGCCACACTAGATGTGAAGGAACACAGAGAGTCAGAGATATTTGCAATAAATGTGGCATAAAAGCACTAGGGACTACCAATACGTGTGTGATTTATAATGTTGAAGTGACGATATCTTAGATTCATTGAAACCAGTCCCTTTACTGATAAACGTGGATATTTATGGATCATTTAACTTTTCGCACAAAAAGGTACAAAGGCGGACTTAATGCCTGGATTCAGAGCTGAGATTTATTTTTGGGCAAGATTTTAGTCCTAGAAAACGTGTATTAAAGGCAGATATACACACTGATGATATGGGCAACGAAATGCAGAGAAAAACACTATCATATTGTAATATTTGTGTGGACGTGCACCATCTTCTTTTTGCCTGTTAAACCTCCCAAACATACAAATCGAAGAGTTTTATACAAAGTGTTCCCAATTTTTTAATTTAGATAACGTTCCGCGGGTCCTTTAGACCCTCCGATGTTTGCGACCAAGTTCTACCTCAAGGGACGGTGGTACCCTTTTAACTTCATTTATAAGAAATGGAACATTGCCCTTTGGGACTGAGTTTTGCATGACACTTCGTACTTTTTTTTTGCGTTTTCCTTCAAGCATTTGCTGTTTACATTGGGATTGGAATGGCTTTGGTAAGTGTTGACAATTTGCTGTGTTTGGATGATAACTGGGAATAGGAAATAAAAATGGGCCTGATGTGTATTTTTTAGCGTTTTTGTTGAAAAGATACTACGAAAATGACAATTACCTACAGTCGTCAGTTTGACCCCTTCTACTGCATAGTTAAGCTTTACACAAAGAAAAAGATTTTTACAACACTATGAAAATTAAATAAGTTGATACTTAAAAATAAATGAACCCCACACGACTGTTAGTAAGTATAATTTTACTATTCACTCAAGCATAAAAATAACAGAAAGTAAGCAGTCAGTGGCGATAATGATACTCATTACTTACATAAGTTGAAACAGAGTCATGATATTTCGAAACAGAAAATACAAATACTAAAATATAGCACTGAATTCTACTAACTCAATTCGCTGAAGCATACAATTTACAAAAGTAAGACAGCAACGATAACGTCAATCAAGACTAATGAATCGTTGGTCGGTTACATGGAATTAACTTGAAATAATTTCTTACTAAGTCGTTGAGGAAGAAACCGGCAATTTACTAATCAAAAGGGTGACTTCGCAACTTTTGTTTAAAAGAACTGGAATTGGTTGATGGTTTCGTTCCATTAAAAGATTGAGTCGTTGCTCTATTGGTCGCAAGCGTTACTGCTAAGCACGAGGTTCTGGGTTCGGTTTCCAGGTCGTGTAAAGTGTTAATGGGTTTTTTCCATAAGGAATTTCTCAGTAGCCGCTCGGAATCTGGATTTGTATCCAAGTTCATGGCAATACGTTCGCTCCTATGATAATATGGGACTTAAACATAACTGGCGAAATTAGGGTATCCATGTATGTACAGTCACGACCAAAAGTATATATACACTCGGCTTTATTCAAAAGTGATTTACTCCTTTATTTTTTAATGAAATTTTATGTTGTTACGAACATAGCATTTTGGAAGCCTTAGGTTTATATAATGTGTCGTATTTCAACGTTACATTCGTTATTTCACGAAAAAATCACAATTGAAAGTTGCCAAGTGTTGACATATTGGTGCTCGTGACTGTACACCACTTCTTAACCGATCGGGAATTACAGGCATGATGTTTGAAAATCGTTTTTAGAAAATCGTTACTTGCACTGGGCGAATGTGCGTGCATGAGACTTTTTTGGGGTATAAACGTACACTGGAAAGTGAAAAAATATTGTAACTGTATACCTATCTCTTTAATATACCTAGTATGATGTCTAAAGTTGCTGAATGGAAGTTGAAGAATGCTGTTAGATTCTTGACCTGTTTCAAGACACTGTATACTGAAAATACAGTAGGTAGGTAGGTACTGTAGGTTTATTTTTCCTTTATTTTCTTAATCACCATTCCATTATCTGATATAGACATAAAAAATACAGTTCAATTTGCAACCGTAGTCTCTTCCCCAATTTCTCCCGCGATGACACAGCACTTCATTCCAAAAGACGCCCACCCCATTTGGAGACAACCACAAATCAGCTAACTAAGGCCGATCAAAAACGATTTTCAACATGGCTGTCTTCTAAAATTTCCTCTAATTAAATGACTTTTGTGACTTTGTCATTGTAATTTAATAACAATTGTGACTTTGTCATTATAAATAATTACATGATCCAGGAATACAGATAACAGGGTTATTAAGACTGCTGAAGCGAACAGTCTCCGGTGTACTATGATGAAAGGCTAAAGTTAATGTAACACATGCTCTGTCAAAGACTAGCTTCTGTCTTTGAAGTCAAGCAAGATTCGACGAAATGTTTATGAAATTAATTTTCAATGATTAACCACAAACTACCAATTTTATTAGCTTCGCTTATTTAAATAACGTATTCAATGATTTCGCATGCTAGTTTTAGGCAATTATTTCATGTAGAAACTGTACAAAACTCGTGAACTGTAATTCATCTTTAAATTCTTGCAAAAAAAAAACATTTTTCACGTTTGTGTGATAATTATTTTTGGTATATTCTCATTACTACACTGGAAAGGATTATAGATTCGTTTAATAATTTTCAACACCTACTAATTAGTGTTGTTAATTGCGTTTCATACCCACACAAAAACCACGCTTACATCAGCAAATTAAGGTAGAATATTATTAATGTAATCCCTTAGAGTCCTAAGCTGTCACACGTGGAAATCTACCTGAGGTAATTCCCATTAAGTGAGATTGTACGTCACCTCGACTTCTTAATACATACTAGGGATGTACCGGAGGCCATTTTAGCGAAGGTAGAAGTTGTAAAAAAATAAGAAGATTAATAAAACATTTTAAAAAACACAGCCCCGTCTTGGATTTTCATTTTGACTACACTATTTGGCTTCAGCATGACAAAAAAAAATTTGCCCCCATCTTGGATTTTATATATAATAAAAAGTCGCATGGGGTAGCGCATAACGCTTTTTCGTTAGGTCACAATTTCTGCAAGCTCCGTAAAAGAACTTCGTTCCAAAAATGGATCTGTTGGTGATCAAAATTTAGAATAGGCAAACTGTGTTTCACAAAAAACGTATTGCCGCTTTGTCATTTTCTAGGCAATGAATTAAATAAATATTTTACTTAAATCATTGCGTACATAGATTCACTCTACATAGATTCACTCTAAAATGATCTCGTTTGTGTTTCGTTTCGACACCTGAGAGACACACACAGAATGTCACGGACACATGACTTGAAAATGTATGTCTGTCTTTTAAATGTAAGAAATTAAGGAATAGTTTTATTAACCTTTTTGTGAAAAAGTGTCATCATAAGAAAAAAAAGTATTTATATTGCAAAAAAAGGAGCTACGTCTGCCAACAAGAGGCAGAGGCTTTCGTATGTGTGGTAAAAAATATTTCTGTAATTATTTTGTTTTGTCATGGAAACGCCATTATTATTGTTTGAAGCTAACCTCTCCCAGTATGGACACACTTTTTCTTGTGACTGCGTACGTTGGAGGCACATCTGACGATTTCGATCTTTGCATCTAGGCAATTTTTTTGAAAGTTCTTAAATTGAACCATCTCCACTAGACAGTTGTTCACTTGGGACTATATGTGTCACCAGCGCAGCGGTGACTTGGGAGCCAGAACTTGAAATTTTGAGTTATATCTCCACCTTAGTTGGGGCCGATTTTCATTATTAGCCCTCCGATACACCTACAATTAAAACTTTCGGAGGTGGTTGTGGATTCGGAGGTACGATTTCTTGCGGATATGCCGCATTTGCGTTACAACCCTAATAAAATATTGACTAGTTCACTTGGTACCTATTTAATAGCTAAGTTTAGTGTTTCAAACTTAGTGAACTTCACCAATCGCTTACCTACAGAGCTGACTTTATGAACTGTGATTTACCGCTTCATTGGACGCGATCGGGCTTTTTGCTGACTCATGCATGATACGTAACTAATGAAATCGAAGTTTATGTATATAAATACTAGCTTCTGCCCGCGGCTTCGCCCGCGTGGATGTCGGAAGTTATCCCACGGGAACGTGCTACCAGGATAAAAAGTATGTGCTTCCCCAGGATGCCATCTATCTCTTTGCCAAATCAGAAGTTCGGTGGTTTAGGCGTGAAAATGTATCATACAGTTTCAAGTTCAAATCCTCCCCTAAAAACCGAATTACCCCTTTTTGCCCCGTCAGGGGTCAATTTTCGACAACTTTACTTATTTTCTGTCGAAAGTATCAATACTGAGTTTCGAGTTAATCGGACCGCGCGTTCAAATTCTTCCACACAAACTTTAACGACCCTATATCCCTTTTGACGGGTAGTTTTGAAAAACTAATAATGATAAACTTTATGGCTTACTTTGGCGAGTCTTCATGCCAATTTTCAAGATTATTAACCTAACGAATAAGATTTTTCATATAAACTGTATCCCCGCTTTTCACCTACACAGGGGCGGAATTTTGAAAAATCATTTGGGGTGTGTTCATAACTTGACTCAAAGATGATTTATACCAATTTTCGAGTTAATCAAGCCACGCTGTAAAATCCTCCCCTGTAAAATTGCCTACCCCTTTTCAGGCCGTCAGGGGTAGATTTTCGAAAAACCCTGATACACATTATTCTTTCCTTTCAATTTTAGGTATAAATACTGAGTTTCGATTAAATTGGACCGCGCGCTAAAATTCTTCCATACAAACTTTGAAACCCCTCAATCCCCTTTTAGGGGGTAGTTTATAAAAACAAAAAATGCCCAACTTAATAATTTACTTATATGAGTATTCGTGCCAAGTTTCAAGTTTATTAACTCAAGGAATAAGATTTTTCATACAAACAAAATCCCCCCATTTCACCCTCTTAGGGGTGGAATTTTGAAAAACCCTTTCTTAGTGGATACCTACTCTTCACGAAGAATACACCCTCCAAATTTCATGTCTCTAGGACCAGCGGTTTAGGCTGTGCGTTGATGTCTCAGTCAGTCAGTCAGTCAGTCAGGACTTTGAATTTTATATATATAGATCATGAAAAGTAAGCTAATCCGACTGCCTCGTTGGACTGATGGCCGCAAGCGTTACTGCTGAGTCTGAGGTCTTGGGTTTAATTCCCAGGTCGGGCAAAGTGTTATTGAGTTTTTCCATCAGAAATGTCTAAGTAACTGGAGTCTGAATTGGTGTCCGGTTCATGGCAATAGCCTCGCCCCTTATTACATTGGACTTAAACATGATTGAAAAAACCGGCCAAGTGCGAGTCGGACTCGCGCATCGAGGGTTCCGTACAATTACAATTTACCATTTATGACGTATTAAAATTAAGAACTACTTACTAGATCTCGTTCAAACCAATTTTCGGTGGAAGTTTGCATGGTAATGTATTTATACATCATATTTTTTTTAGGTTTATCATTCTCTTATTTTAGAAGTTACAGGGGGGGCACATTTTACCATTTTGGATGTGTCTCTCGCGCAAACTATTCAGTTTAGAAAAAAAGGATATTAGAAACCTCAATATCATTTTTGAAGACCTATCCCTATATACTCCACACGTATGGGTTTGATGAACATTTTTTTTAGTTTCATTTCCAAGTATGGGGAACCCCCAAAATTTATTGTTTTTTTTTTCTATTTTTGTGTGAAAATCTTAACGCGGTTCACAGAATACATCTACTTACCAAGTTTCAACAGTATAGTTCTTATAGTTTCGGAAAAAAGTGGCTGTGACATACGGACGGACAGACAGACAGATAGACATGACGAATCCATAAGGGTTCCGTTTTAGCCATTTGGCTACGGAACCCTAAAAATGTGGGTGTGCCATCTCTGCCTTACTCTTCGGGGATTACTGGCGTGATGTTATGTGTGTTGGTATGTTAAAATTAAGGTTTTGATTACTGTGTCCAACCCAGCAATGGGTGATTCTTGATAAATGAAAACACAATGTCGTATTCCCATAAAAAAAAATAAAGGTATTAATTTAAGGGTGAAAACAACACGTTTCTTGCATGTTGACACATACAAGAAAAGTGTGTTTTTCGGCGTTATTTGTCTTGTGGTATGAAACCCTTCGTGGCCGCTTTTTGCAAGTTCACTTTCTACATTTACATCTATTTAGATGCAGATTACTTAAGCTTTTTACCATCGAGAGTCCAGACGCACTGCGGGATACCACCTCTATTTGGTTAATATACCATATATACGCACTAAGCGCTTCTCATCATCTTTTCTGATGCGCACAGCAAAGGAGTGGAATTGTCTGCCTGCGTCTACATTCCCGAGTTCACACAACCCTAATCTCTTCAGGGCGAGAGTGAATAGGCTTCTTCTGGGCAAGCTCGTTCCACCGTAGATCTCATCCCTGCCTCTGGGCTGGATTGAGGTCAAGAGTGAGACCATTGTCAATAAAAAAAATAGTAAAATTACCTTACTTTTAGAATACACTATCAAATCATTTTATTACAATCATGAGTCACGAAACATAGCTTTTTCGAAAAAAAAGACATCATACCTACAAGCATAATACAGAACCTAACAGCTCATTTATCATCCACTAGCCTCTGCCCGCGACTTCGTCCGCGTGAATTCCTTCTTCACCCGACGCACCCCGTCGCATCGCATCGCCTGCCTGCGCTATTACTTTTATTCGCTCAGCGTTCTGACTTTTTTGTTTTTGCTTGGTTTCTAAGTTATTTTATTGTATAGGTACTTTGTTTATTATTAGGTACTATTTTTTATTGTTCATGTGAGTAAAATAATCAACCACTTGTAGAATATAGAATTAAGATTGTGGTTTTTGATGTTTAGTTTATGTAGGAAGGCTGTAGATCCACATAACGGAACTTATTTTGTTTTTTTTGTTTATATTATTGTATAATTGAGTAAATATATATATTTTTTTTAATTTTGCATGCCGTAAGGTAGAGTGTGTTGGAACGGCTTTTACAATGTTTACATCTTATTTTGTACCCACATTCATTGCAAAATAAGTGATTTCGGATTTCAGGTTATAAGTCATTTATTAATCTGTCTAAGAATTAAGAATCTTTCCTCAAGAATTGGGCTATCAAATGCAAATCCGACTGGTAGATCCAGAGATCAGCGCGTTCATCAAACAAAAAACAAACGAACTCTTCAGCTATATTATTAGTATAGATATTATACAACGTGTTTTTTTTATATCCCATTACTCTAGGGGTCATTGTACTCATCATTATGAACAACTTTTACTATGGGACCAAACCCGAAATCGCGAAACAAAAATCTGGTGTTCCCTACATTTTGACGAGTTATTCGAACATAAATGTATAGGGAACAGCTGATTTTTTCCTAGCGCTTTCAGGTTTGGTTCCATAGTAAAAGTTGTTCATAATGATGAGTACAATGACCCCCTAGAGTTATGGGATATCAAAAAAAAACACGCTGTGTAGATATATAGACATTCAATCCCTAACATCCTTTTTAAAATTAAAACTCCAAGAGATATTGATTACCCGTAGAGGTAGACTTCTTTTTTAAATCGAGGTGACTGAAAACTTATTATAAATCCGTCTGCCGTGGAAAGTGACCCAGCTGCTGACGGAAAGGATTATTTTTCTATCCGTCTTATATAATACCAGTCACAGTTTACTAACTCTACATACTATTGGAAAACCCGGAGGATTTTATAGCGCCTTCTAAATAGCCTTATGATCCATATTTCTGGGGACACTACAAACAGTACGCTCCTATCAAATCCTTCGAGAATACTACAAACCTGACGTCATGCATGGAATTTGGCCTATTATTAGCACAATATCAATAAACTTTCCAACTCGAGCCTAATTTCATATTATGC
Source organism: Apamea crenata (assembly GCA_949629185.1). Taxonomy (NCBI): domain Eukaryota; kingdom Metazoa; phylum Arthropoda; class Insecta; order Lepidoptera; family Noctuidae; genus Apamea; species Apamea crenata. The sequence continues at coordinate 11,946,223 of OX451373.1, forward strand.
CTAACATAATTACACGTTGTAGGGCGAGGTTGAATACAGGGTGCGTTCGTATCACGCCATAACACAATGGCGGATAGTTAGGTGACAAATAAGCTACGTCACGTCAATTTCATTGTTTGCGTCCATTGAGGAGACAAATAATGGAGTTACAATGCAAAATGATGCGATAGACCGGCACAAATACCGATACTGCGTTTACTGATGTGGATTTGGATGCTCGCCACAACAACATGAATTTGAATTTTATGTGAACTTCACATTACACACTTGTTCTGGGCCGAAAACAGTAGATTGTTCGTCTACATTTCGCTAATATAAGTGCCACATCATATAGGATGTGTTGAGGTTTATTAATTTACCGGAAACAATTTTAACTGCAGATTGCTGCTAACAATTTCATAAAGGTAAAATAAACTAAATGACTTCACATGCAACTGAAGCGCTAGAAACCATAAAATGAATGAGATAAATTGAATACCTAGGTATATTAGTAAGAAATGTGAGTTGGCACTCTATGTGCATTGCTACTCTGTGACTTCAAGTTGGCTCGCAATTAATGTTATGTTTTTAAAGGTGTGAATGTTGTTATGTTTAGTATATATTGATATCGAGTCGGATTAAGTAAGTAAGCCATGGTATTAAATAGTTAGGCCTTAAGCTATGAACGAGATATGCCTATGCAATGTCATGTGCAGATATTTCGCAATAATTTCGCAAACAGAAACATAAGTATACATGAGTACATATAAAAAAATAGCAACGAAGTCAAAACTGTATATAAATATTTTGAAAAAAAATACTTCCTGCGAGGTCTGTCTGCGAGTCTGAATTTTTTTCAGTTTGTCCGGATGTGTGTTCCGGATTGGCGCAAAAACGGCTGAACGGATTTGGATGAAAGGACAATGCCCATGGATGTATGGAATCCCGTACCATGCTGCATCAAAGTTAAACTTTGGTTTTTTTATAGACTACACTTATCATAATACCTCCTACAAAAGTTCTTTTTGTAAACAAAACTCGGGTATCGGAGATTTTCAAAAAAATCGAAATTACTTAAACACTAGGTACTTTATTTTGTTTGACACGTCATAAGCGAACGGCCATTATTGCTCTGAAAAAATTATAATCGTTTAAGTAAAAGTTATATTCTATTATAATCTAGTTACTTTTAATTAATGTAGAATCTAAAAAGTATAATTTTATTACATGTTTTTTGAAAGATGTGAGCATGACACTTTTAAAATTCAAGGTTATATTAATCATATCATTTGAAACCGAACGTCATGTAAAGGGAATAATACAATATCAACACTTTTTTACTTTAAATTAAATTCCCTGTTCAAAAATCAAATCCCCGACGCGGAATGTCGTAAAAAATTATGAAAATGATTTCTCTAATATTTTGATCTTGATGCATGAGATTTTTTAATACGACTTTTGGTCATTCTCCTTTGGCATACAGATAGTTTATAACCTGGATAAACACATATAATATAAACGTGAGGGCAATTCTCGTAATTTTATGAACATTCACAGTCTGATCTCAGTCTCAATCTGTCAAAAAACATTTCTAACTTCCCTACATTTTGACAAGTTTTTGACATTTGTTTGTCGCCGAGATGAGACTGCGTCTAGATTTTGAACGTTTTAAATTACGAGAATTGGTCTTCAGCTTACCGCCTATTCTTTTTAGACATTTCTACTGCTTCTAAACTGAAATTGAAATTGAAAATATTTATTTCAGACTAAGCACACAGTAATTGATACAAGTCCATATTATGTTAGTAAGTAGATACGAGTACTTATAGCTATGTTAGTAAGATTTAAAACAGTCTTCGACTGTATGTACTCGTATGTTCCCGTGAGAAATTTTCGACATCCACGCGGGCGAATCCACGGGAAAAAGCAAAAAAAGTATAAAATAAATTAACTACGAAAAATATACTTTTAGCATAACACCTTATTAATATTTATTATAAATACACCTTTGAAACCATTTTGAAAGTATAGGTACGTCATTAATTACTCCCGTATTCATTTTCGTAAAAGCTTTAGAAAGTTCGAACATTCTTTTCGACTAATAGATTGAAAATATTACAATATCTACGTTTTACCGTTATTTAGTAAAAGCAATATCTATTTGGAATTTTAATTTATAGACTGTGTTCGCAATATAATATTTTAAATTACTAATTACTTGCAGCGTTAAACAAGACTTTGGTATATTGGTATGTAAAAAAAATCTGTTTCGTCTTGGAAAATTCGTGAAAGGTGAAACATGAAAAGCCGTTCGTTCAATTTACGGCTTTTCTACTTAGAGATTACATAATAGCATTATTTTTTTACTAAAATGAAACTGATAATCAATTTTATAAAAATAATCCATTCAATAAATAAATACAACAAGATATTTTGAAACTATAATATTATTTAACGAATTATCATAAGAGTTAAATCAAGTGAAGTCCATCGCCAGTATTTTAGACCACACTTCACACGAAACTGTCATTTACTCAAAACACACTTTGAAGTAATTACGTCTATTCACCGTATGACGGCAGTGTATTTTATTAAGTACCTGGTACTTGTTCACAGGCCTACACTGTCCCCTCCCATGCCTATTAACCCTTTATACGTGGATCCACGCAAGACACAATGGCTTTTTAATTGTTTCCGTAATTACGGCATTCAACCGATTGACACTGTAATTTGAAAACATAAAGCCAATTATTTTTAAAACAGTAACCGTGGAGTTTCTTGCCAGTTCTTCTCCATTGAAAACGACCACCAGGAACCATGCACCTGGCTTCTGACGTTTCATCGCCAGAAGCCAGATGCGTGGTTCCAATCGGTCAAAGCCCCTATGTAGGTTAATGTGAAATAAAATATTTTGATTTTGATGTCCGCAACTCCACCGCAAAACGCGTATTTTACAATTAGTCGATTCAATTTCATCAAAGTTTGTTTTATTTCATACAGAAAATATTTTTAATCTTATGTTCTATTCAACATTGTTCAGGTACTGGTACAATTACTAAATTGTATTCGATACTCGTGTTAAGTGAGATAGTCGTGTTAAGGGTCTTGCTTACGGCCTGCGGGCGGTGAGTAATGGGTAGCTCACCGTCCGATCAGGACCAGGCCCGTGCCGGACGGCGCGTTGTGTTCCACGCGCGCCTCAAAGAGATGTCAGCAGAGGACGGGGCCCCATAGGGCCGAAGCCTGCCGGGGCGGCGGGATTTTCCGAAAGGTTAACCGCTGCCCTGGAACAGAAAGGGCTAAGGAAGGAACACGGGTGGGTTTTAGTCAGTAAAAGTCTGACACTCCCTTCCGCTCCACCCAGAGCGGGAGGGGTCATTTGATGATTTCCCATCCACAAAAAAAAAAAAAAAAAAAGGGTCTTGCTTACGCAAGTTTCGTAATACTATCATATTTCCGAACGTATCTCTCATTTTAAAATGCAGAATTCCTATTCGACCGCAGTTTTGAGCTAACTATATTTCCTTTCCTCCTATCCCGTTCCCATGCAACAGAGAGAGAAGAAATGCTCACCGTACGCGCCAATCAGCGGCACATTCCGCAACGATTCGAGAAAAGTGTCGCCATATTGTGTTCAGGTCTTCTGTTGAAACCTCACCGCAAACCGCACCGCGTTACTACCGCGCCACGCCGAAAAATAATACAAGCCGCTAATATATCTAAAAATCCGTGTTGGCCGACACACGTGTGACATACACAGATCAAGTGAAGTGAATAGCAGTGAACGAAGAAATCAGCGAACACCTGCTACATCTTCTCTGGCTGTCCTTGTCAACGTGCTTCATCCAGAAGACTCCCAAGTAAGCCCTTCATTCTCTTTTCCTACCCTGGTCAGCTCATTACTGTGTGTCGTCAATAGCTCACCCCTGATTAAATTACGTTCCCGCAACGGTCCTTCGAAGCCACATGGAGATACTTATTCAACAGGGCTCGAGGCTAAATAATAAAAGACGTGTGAGGGTCAGGAGACATCCGGCAGGGACGAAGTTCAATATGAAGATCCAAAATGATGGCTGCGAAAATTTAAAAATGACGAAAAGCTTTAAAAATAATGAACTTCAGCTGCTTGAGGCTTCAGCTTCCTCGAAAACCATGAAAACTATCACTCTCTCTCTCCGTCTGTATCTATTATATAATAGACGACACGGTTGGCGCAGAGGCTGAGCGATCGACTGCTGCGCTGCGTGTTGCGGGTTCAATTCCCGTACGAAACAAATATTTATATTGCCTACAGGTAGTTGTTCCGGGTCTGGCTGTCTGTATATGTGAGTTTAAATGTTTGTTAACGCACCCACGATACACGAGTAATTCCTAGTGTGGGTTACGTTTTTTTTTAAATAAAATAAATAATAATAAGTCACATGGAGGGGCCATAACGCTTTTACGTTTAGTGACGATTTCTACCAGCTTACTCCTACCGCAAACACAAAACTTCGTTCCAATAGCCGCACGGGTCGATCTAAGGATAAGCTACGCTTGTCGCGGTTTGTTCTTGGATGGAAAGCAATAAGCAGCAGCTTGGTTCAATAAGCTGTTGGTCCTGTCTGCCATTCGCAGTAGTTTGACAGTTGTTACGGGTAGTCAGAAGCCCAAAAAGTCGGATAACCAGCCTTACAAAGGGGTATCGAGGTATCCAGTAACTGATGGTCAGAAAGGCAGTCGCTCCATGTATTATTATTATTATTTACTGGTATCCAGCTGCATCCGATTAGACTGGAAGCCGACCCCAACATATTTGGGTAAAAGCTAGGCAAATTGACACGTGTTAAGTGAAATGAGTCAAACGCGACTGCCAATTTAATTACTTAGGTAAGGAAAAAGTTTTATTGAATATTTCTATCGGGAAATTCTCCCGATGTGGATTCGATGTTCCAATTTTTGACGCAGTGGGAAAGCTTAATTTCATTAATTTGTTGGAGAAAATTTAACCAACGAAAATACCACTTAATTATTAAAAGTACCTACTTTCGGATTTATCTCAATTACTACGACCCAATAAAAAAAACTATAACGAAATAGAGCTATCACGAACGAGTCTAACAAATTGCGACTAATTTCATTACAGTCGTAACAAGGTTTATTCGGTTGCCTTCGTGAATTTGCCGATGCTGGCCGAAGATTGCCGAACATCTGAAAAGATGGCGGCAATTTGAACCAGAGTCGCAGTGCGGTGTTTATTATAGCTAAATTAGAAGCGACATGTAAAATATGGTTATTATAAATCTGAAAGACTGTTTAAGAAACCATGAGAATAGTCATGTCACATTGAACACACAAAGTATCCGTCTCCGAGGCGTGGTCAAAATCATAACCTGACGGTTATGATTTTGACTTTCTTTCTCGGGGGTCGCAAAACGAGATATACGCATTTCTTTTCTTTTAACGCACTAATGCATTAAATTATTCTCCAAAACAAACTAAAAAGCATTTTACTATTATTACAGTTATAACAATTCAAAGATTTCAGCCTGACGACGAGTCATTCTGAATTTTATACTTTTTTTATTCTAGTAATTTGTATACAAAGTACCAGAAGATAATAAAATGTGTATGGTTGTCTTTACAAGCTATGCTGCTTGAAACAGTAAAGAGAAGAACGTACATAACTGCGTAATAAAACGAATGGTTGAATTGATTTCGTGAATGAATGATCAAAGTTGCAAAATGGCTGCTGAGGTAAATTGCTTCTTAATTTATCCACTTTTAACTTCCTTTTACTTTCCATTACTCGAACAATGGTCTACTTCAGTTTTGCTCACATTTGAGTCTTATTTAAATCCTAGACGAAGACGGTGCCAAAGTGGTCTATGGAACATAGCAATATGGTTTTGATATTTGTGTAGGGATAACTTATTCTTACCTAGCGACTTTATCTTCCCTTGTACAAAAGGGCACCAAAAGATGATGATGGTGATGACGCTTGTAGAATTTACAAGAGCTAAAAACTTAGGCGAGGTGAGCTGTCATTCCACCTGAGGCTAGGGATCGACACAATTAACAGCTCACTTCAAGCTCACACGCACACCTAAGTTTTCACGTTGAGATTTTAACAGAATAGATCAGAAGGTCCTTGTAAATCCTGTAAATTCTCAAAGTGTATTTGTCTCCTTATTAGGTAGTAATTCGCCAAGTCTCCTTTGTACTGTAATCTAACTAAAGTTAACAACTAAACCTGGCCCCTTGGTCACAAACTCACAATAATACGCAAGCAATATATTATAAATTTCCGTCCATATACCTAAAGGCTACTAACAGTTTTACAAATCAAATTTTCCACACCCTTCAAGAAAAGTTTTCAGGATAATTTTGAGCACACAGATAGGTAATTATAACGTCATTTTCCCTCCTCCGTTACCTCTAGGGAAGCTCACTTACATCATATCGATATTATAGAATACTAATGGATTTTCTTCCTTTATGACCCTAGGGAAAACAGGATGACCTATTTTTTGCGGAAAATATTCTCGGACGAGGGTATTAGGGATACCAGTTTAAGATTTCCCATGATAGCATAATTACTGATGGTGGCTTATAATGGTGAAGGATAACATCGTGAGGAAACAGACTGTCCTAGAGCCGAAAAATTCGAAGACGTGGACTTCGGTGTGGATCAAAATCAATATCAAAAGTTATTTATTCAAAATCAAATTAGGCTGAGAATCAGCACTTTTCAAACGTCAATCCTCTCACGTTAAAGGCTGATATGCACAATATAATATTTTAATCACCCTCCAAGTTTCTGTTAACAGTAACAAACTTTTCCAATATTTGTGTGTTTACAAGAATGATCGCTTATAATAATTTGATCATGACACAGTAAGTTGACGGCATTAACAACAACAAATTAAAACAATGCGTCAGAACAAAAACAACGGCAGTACTTGTTTACTATCGGAACAGTTTCGTAAAAACAAAATAGTGCCAACAGTTGGGTTTTCCCAACTAGCCAAAGAGTTTTGAGTTAAAGTGGGCTCATGCCCACTTTAACTCAAAACTCTTTTGGCACTTCCTGCTATGTCCAGATGCGGCGCTTGTACGGTTACATTCCAAGTGTGTTTGTAAAATTATTGGTTTTAATGGAGTTCGTTATTATTTGTAAAACTATGAACCGAGCTAGCGAAAATGGTTGTAAACATGGTATAAATAATGCCAGCCTTTTATTGTCCCCCACTAAGGGCCAAGGCCTCTTCTCATACAGAGAAGGCACGAGCATTGATCACCACGCTTGCTCAAGACGGGTTGGCGATTTCAGACTTATATTAGCTATTAGTTAGAGATTACCAGATTTCCAGATTTCCACACGAAGGTAAAGGAAAACATCTTTAACCAATGACAATCGTCAGTGGCAGCGCAGAGGTCACTTTGACTGCATGTTTTGGGACACAGAGGGCAGGAGGATAGGAGGTGGAGCATGGTTTGCGACATAGCTCCACAATCACACCCTACCGCCGTCAGGGCCAACAATATATAAAATTTAGCTGTGCCAGCGACTCGAAAAAGAAGAAAAAGACCGATCTCAGTAATGTCGAAGATAAAGTCAGAAAGTACATATGAATTGAAAAAGTGACATTGGCACTTGTCCAGGTTTTGAACCTACAACCTCGTGCATGAGAGGAGATCAGGGAGCCATCACGACATCATTACTTATTATAAATATTTATTTTTATTGGAAAAAAGTATTGATCCGCTGTCCTGTTTCCTGGCCTGGTTAAAATACGGAAAGTATAATAAGTGTTAAATAAACCTCTTTCCTTTTATACTCTTACACGTGCTTCATCATCATAAAATACAAAGAGAAACTGTTTCCATACATTATCTCTAACAATGAGCGACGTGCAAACATCGGTTTTCTAGAGCATTTCAATCAATCAATTTCTGTTCAATTCAACCTTCAAAGTTGCGTACAACGAAATATTGAAAATTCTTTCCAGATAATTATGATTATGTTTAGTTATATTATCTCAATTTAATCAAAGGCAGTATGCTTCTAGGAACAATTGAAGGAGCCGAAACTGGATTTTCAAAGACGTTGTAGTAGTCAGATTGGTCAGGAGTTGAGCTGCTAGTAGGAAAAAACACTGTCGACGGCTTGGTCACAGCCTTGGCGACTTCGGAAGTATCCTCAGAACCAAATACGCAAAAGTTGCCCAAAGCATTCATATACCTACACATTCAATAATGCTGATCAGTTCTTCTGTACACGATGTCATTAGAGTGCTCACGATAGGAATGAAAATTAATCTGGGTCGCTGACGGGATACGGTGAAGAGGACTATTTTCTTCAGGTAGCTGTACATGTGCAGATCAAGAAAAACCCATATCAACACAATCATATCAAGACTACCAACAACAATCAGCACCTTATTTTTCACACACGGCAGTAATGCAACTATTCTAGCTGCAAAGTATGTCAACATTTTTATGAACTGCAAAGTTTGAATATTTTTCACGAGCATCCTCGCTCAGGTGAAATATAAGGGCTCGTAATGTTACAACTTACAATATAACGTACTTAAGTGAAAATGGATACATAATTACGGTATTGAGGTTCATAAACTGACGCTTAACACGTATCTATGATAGGCGTTTTTGAGGGTAAATATCGTAATCGTCAGAAAAGCACGATGATGACTGCAGAGTAACCCATCAACCTTAAAAGGAAGAGTGTTTTTTTCTGGGTTCATCATTAAGATAATCGATCATCTTAGATGGAAGGAGCGCCTTCCATCTTAGATGATCATCTTAATGAATCCTTATTTCAAAACCACGTCAATTCCTTAGCTAATCACGACATCTGAAGGCCAATTCTCGTAATTTAAAACGACCAAAATCTAGTAGCAGTCTCATCTCGGCGACAAACAAATGTCAAAAATCTGTCAAAATATATGGAAATTAGACGTATTTTTGACAGATTGAGACTGAGATCAGACTGTGAATGTTCTTAAAATTACGAGAATTGCCCCTCTGTTAATAACATATTCTCTATGACACAATGAACGAAAACGCGCGAAAAAACACGAAGTTGGCGTGGTTTGAACTGTCAAAATACCACGCTTGACCACCGTACGTGATTTTGGGAATAATAATTACCACACAGAATTGGGGCCCTGAAAAAATTGATAAGTAGGCTAGTAGATTTAATATTTTATCTAAGGGCGCAGGATAGCTTTTACCAGAAGTGGTAATCGTCTAAGGGTTGATTTATCAATCGATCGATAATTTTTATTCGTGGAATATAATTGACATCTGACAGTTTTTGTATGGAAAACCTGTCAAAAATACAAACTTATTCCTCGGATAAAGTTATTTAGCGTTCATTAGGATTGCGCCGGAATCAAAGATTTAAATCGTAGATTCACCCTGTCGCGCCAAAAGATGGCCAAGTTTCTGTTTCGTCTTGACACCTCTGACACTGTCGCAGAGACTTGACTTGATTAACGTGGAAATGCCATTAAATTCTCAGTATGGACACTTTTTGCGCGACTTGGTACGATGAGTGCAAATCTAATGATTTAAATGTTTGGCCCGAATATAACTGTCAGTCGTGGTACGACATCAGCTCCCTAAACATCAACTGTCACCAGAAGACAGCTGCCACGCAACCATCGATGCGACGCTCTACTAGAGTGACTGTCACCAGCCAGTGTTTCTCTTATCCAACCTTTCCAGTGATACCAGCAACTTCGTAACAAAAGGTGGCGGCGCCACTTCCTGCGCTATCAAATCAATAGGAACGTCATAAAACAGAAATATTGATCCAGTTGCCCCAAGCGTTACTGATGAATAAATTGAGATAAATGTTAATTAACATTTTCAAATATCAACCATAAGCCTTTTCAATAAATTAACCTCGTCAAGTTATTCACAATTAAACTCTAATGATTTCCTTTGTGAATGTTTAATTAATACTTATTGAAGCTCTGAAAGTAACTTAACTCAGATATTTATTAATAGTAAAGTAGACGTCAACATTTCCAAGATTTTACACTGTTAAAAGGTTATTCTCAGAATAATTCCCTACAATAGTAACATATTGGAATAATACAAGAAACTCAATAAAAATATTAAACAGTTACCTACTAAGATACTGCGCCCAGAAATACATATTTTAATTTATTCATATGAAGTGATGGAGAAAAAAAAAAAAGAAAGGGCAGAGTGTGAAGTGGTGTGGTGTTACTGATAAGAAAAAAGGGTAGTGATGGCGTTTTGTAGCCCCTGCCTACGCCCTTGGAAAGAAGGCATGGGTTTATGTTAGGTAAATAAAAGGGAACTATAATGATAGATAAAAACAGTCTAGTTTGTTGTCAACATAAAAAAATAAAAAATTCCTCTAAGCTGGTTAAAAAACATATTTACTACAGGAAAGGATCTCAGGTGCCAAGAAGTGCCTTTGTTCGGCGTACAGTGACGTACAGTAATGAGGTGTCGGGCTTAGTAAACGCAGTCGGTAATAGTACCTCGAAGCGTAGCGTGGATGAATTTTGTAACTGGCATCAAACGAAGTGGTGTGATGGAGATAATTTAGGTTTTTAAGCGGTTTTTTGGTGTGCTAATTAAAGCGACGGGAATAAAAACGCTGAGAAACGAATTTCGGCGTAAATAAATATGCGTTCACGTTTTTTTTAATTTAATTGAGGTTAACATTATGTAAAACGTTATTTTGTCAAGTTTATTCGATCAACTGAAATATTGATCTTCAAATCTAATTTAAACATTGCTACTTTGTTTGTGTCTATTTATTTATGTTTGCTACTCCAAAACAAATGGCGGTGAAACAAGGTATCTTATAAGCTAACGCATCTTCTAAACAGTTTCAAAATATTCTAAACTTGTTTATTGTGGACGTATAAAAACTAAACAAACCACAAAGGAAGTTATTCCGGCAACATTTCAACTGTGCCGACTTTATCAAGTAGTTTCACACGGAAATGTCGCGAATGTTGGGGCTCTAGTTACCCCGTGTCTGCAAGATATAGCTGTAACAATTCAATCTAGCGACACTCGGGAAATTCGATTCCAGTTTCAAAATCGTTTTTATGCCGCGGTATTTTCGTACCCGCGTTGCAGCTGGAGGGTTGACTTTTGTTTATGTTGTTAATCATCAATATCTTTACTTGACTGCGAAAAGGGGTTACAGGCTTTTCGTGTGCTACTAACATTATAAACGTGAAAGTTCGTATGTATGGATGGATTGATGGAAAGATAGATGGATGGATGGATGGATAGATGGATGGATGGATGGATAGATGGATGGATAGATCGATGGATGGATGTTTGTTACTCTTTCACGCCAAAACTACTGAACGGATTTGGATGAAATTTGGCACACAGATAGTTTATAACCAGGATTAACACATAGGATACTTTTTATCCCGATATTTCTACAGGATCGAAACCTATGCGGGTGAAACCGCTGGCGCAGCTAGTATCTACATATTTATATAAACAACGTAGGTACAATGGTGTTGTTACATGGTGGACATGATTTAATTTGTTAAGCACAAAAAATACTAAACCAGGAATTTAAAAAGAAGTTATACAAAATAATAAAAGAATTTTCTCTTGTTCATGTCAGTTTGAGGTTTGTCCAGTATATTATTTATATCTGTGACTAATTTATACATAAATTTCAACTAAATGAGGCTACTAGAGAGCAGTGGTGCCCCACTGGTAACGGCCTTGATTTACGAGTTGTAGGTCGTGGGTTTGAACCCAGGCAGTCACTTTACTTGGAAGAAGAAGAAGGAGGCAGGCATGTCTTAGAACCAAAAAATTCGAAGACATGTACTGAGACACAGGCTTCATCTCTGCGAGACGGATGGCCCACTCCCTCTCGCAGAAAAGAGGCCTGTATCTCAGTAGTGTAGTAGGTATATATTACTGTCAACTTAACCCACACTGCACATGGTTCAAAATCGCTTGACACTTCATCTTATGTTATATACTAAGTGCATAGTAAACCCTTGTATATTTTTACGCCACAAACAGAAATGAAATTGCGGGAAAAAAATTGGTCTTTGTAGACGCACAGTTTTTTCACAGAACATATTTCAGTTGCACGTGTATTTCAGTGCTGACGCTAGTGAAACATATTTTGTGCATTATTTTTAGTAAAAATATGAATATTTACGCAGTGCGGTAGTTATATTTTCATGGAAAGTATGATCAACTTAGCTATGCTGAAAATGTTATTGCATAAATTAATTTTGCAGGTTTAATTATTGTTGTTACAGTTCAGATAAATTAATTAATATCTAAACTAGTAAATGTTTAAACGAAATAAAACATATCCAGGTAAAAAAGCGTTTTTAAAAAACCGGCCAAGTGCTAGTCAGACTTGACACGGAGGGTTCCGTGTCACCGTACAATATTTAAGACATTTTTTTTACCACGTTTCTTAAAATAAAATAAAGTTAAAGAGACCTCTTTGTATTGTAATGTTTAACTTAATTTTATTTTTATTATTTGTTGATAAAGCGATCATAGTAGAACACACTCTGGAAAATTTCAAGTGCCTACCTTATTACGGTTCAAAAGATACAGCCCTGTGACAGACAGACGGACGGACAGCGGAGCGTTGTCGTGCTTTCCGAGCCACGTAGGGATCTCGTAATATAAAGATGATCACCCATCCATAGACCAAACGCGGCAAACGTAGTTTAACCTGGTCGATCGACCTGTGAGCTGTTATTATTTAGCCACGGGCCCCTAAGACAAGCTAGTATCTGCGTTAATTTACACCAACAGCTCGACTTGACTTCGTCTATTTTTTCAAGCTAACAATCTTCAAATGTTTTAATAATCGTCCCTAAAAAATATTCCCACCCATTTCCAATATTCTTGAAAAATCCGGAACATTTTTCATCTCATCAATAAGACGGGACATCAAACAGAGTCGTTTGATTTAATGCCTTCAGAATGAGATCATTTTCCAAATCAATTTTGAAGTGAAATTCAGGCGTGAAAGACCAGAAAATAGGATAAAAAAGGGATGTGAAGTGTAAAAGTATCAATGAATAATGAAAGTATTCATTTCAATCAAGACATTGCGGCAGTGTAAAGTTATAAGGTAACCTATTAGCATAGTAGCAGTAAGTAAGTAAGGGTTTGACATGAGCACTAGTAAGTAGGCAATTTGCAGCGTTGTGTTGATGCTAAAGGCGCATCTATATACCATCAATGGGTCAATGGACCTGCTTTCAAAGTAGATAATAATATAATAATCCTTTCAATTCCACAGCTACAGATAAACCATCCGCAAGATAAGAATCTCAAAACAAAACCAAAATGCTTAACTGAACTGAAAACCTAGTTCTAGCCGATGATAAATAGGATACCTACACCTAAGTTTAACCACCGGTGTGCGGCTGCACCTAGTTCTAGCCGCTATGATGAAGGCTAAACCTAGTTCTAACCGAAGATAAGTAGGATACATCTAAGTTTAACCGCATGTAGCATGCTGCACCTAGTTGTCGTCATCACGTCAACGCCGGCTGCCGCTGAAAACCAGCGCTGGGGCTCTGTCTCGTATATGGTCTTACCATTATGCTGAGCGATGGCCGTTTTGCGTGAATGTGACGCATGTTTACCCCCAACTTGTTATTTTTTTGTGTTTGTTCTTTTTTATGCGTCATGTTTGCCGCAAATAAATGTATTTTCTCTCTTTCTTTTGTACCCGGCTAAAACTAGGTGTAACATATACATTTTATATGAACTCGTTCACACATGTCCGTGTCCGGGACGGCAACGGAGCTTCAGTGTCTGCCTTGTGTGTGCCACGGCCCTGTCACGTTCCGGTCACGGCCCTGATATGTGTGGATAGACCTTAACCTACAGTAACTATGTGGTTAAAACCGTCGGCGGAAATTTCTTTTATTACATACATTAGTGTATTTAACTCCAACTAGCCGTTAAGGCTCTTTTAGTCTTCGGTCTACAATAGTACTAGATTTCCAATGATTCCGCATCCAAAATGGCCGGAAAAATGAGACCACTAGCAATGTTGTGATCTTATTTTTTAACCTTATTGCTTAGAAATTATGTTTTACTTTTCCACAAATATTTTTGTTCTTATTTAAAAAATATGTTACTTTACATTTACTTTTCAAAGTGGTAAGTATATTACAAACGATAATAAACTTTATGTTTGAAAGCTAAGGTTTATAATCAAGTTATAATTATGCAATCGCGGCCACTTGAGCTATGTGTTTTTGATCGACTTTTTGGTCTTAAAATGTCATAGGTAATAGAACAACAAAGCACACACAACTACATTATTTCTAGAATATTAGGACTATTTACATCAAAACAACAAACTCCAAGAATCCTTTACGAAAACAGGAAAAGTGCCCTCGAACCCCACAAGAGAGATTATCACCCAAAGAAAAAAAAGGAAAAAGAAAAAAATGTCCTCCGCGTCACACATCGGTAAGTTATCCGGAATACTTTCGTTTTCCTTTTCGTAACAAAGTCGGTACGAGCGAATAGGGACGAGGAACAAATCTAATCCTGCGACATGGATGACAGGAGCCGTTGACACCTCTATTTGGAACTAGGTTCCGCACTGGTTTGTGTTTTGAGGAGAATTTTGGACTAGAATAGTATTTAGTAGAATATTCTAGTTCAAAATACTCCTCTCAAAATTCTATATACATAATCTCATGCCTTCTTCCCATGGGGGTAGGCAGAAACTACAGAACGTCACCAGCTGCGATCCTTACATGCTCCTTTTGCCTAGAATGGTAATTATGTAGTAATGTTCGAACCGTTTTGGGTTAGCATTAAAGCAATAGGGTCCGAATGTCTACCTTGTTTCTCGAGACTTCGCCAAGCGGTTGGTCTACTCAAAATCAAAATATTTTATTCCACATAAGCCAACAGGGGTACTTATGAAACGTCAGAAGCTAGGTGCACGGTTCCAATTGGTATTTTTCTATGGAGAAGAACCAGCAAGAAACTCCACGGTTACTCTTTTAAAAATAATTGGCTTTTACAATGTTTTCAAATTACAGTAGGTATGGGAGGACAGCGTAGAACTGTCAACCAGTACCAGACCATATTTTACTTGATAAAGTAAAATAATATGGTCTACAGATCTAAAGTCTACAAACTCCAGTCTACATTTACAAAATATAAAAGAATCTATCAAAAGGATAAATAAAATATAGAAACACAGTGACATGATTGCCATTACCACCACTAATGGCAATCATGTCACTCTTCACGTGGCCAGAGGGCTGGCCTATTTTTTGGGCAAAAAAGTGGCACTCAACGTGGCAATGCTACCAGCCTTTGGACCTTTTCCCGTTAACAACGATGCAGACGAAATTATACATACCTTATTATTTATTTATTTCTTCCCCCTTTTTATTGTTTAAGACTGCTAGCTTATAATTTAGCTTATAAATAAAAAAAAAAATTGAAAACCAATGGTAACTTCCTACATACCGCAGTGTCTCAAGACGAAAGTCTTTGACCAATGCGTGTTGCCAGTGATGACCCATAGCGCTGAAACGTGGTCGCTCACAATGAAGGCCCATTGTGAGCGACCACGTTTCAGCGCTATGGGTATTAAAAGGCTTAAAGTCACCCAAAGGACAATGGAGAGGGCTATGCTTGGAGTTTCCCTGCGTGATCGAATCAGAAATGAAGAGATCCGCAGTAGAACCACGGTAACTGACATAGCCAGAAGAATTGCCAAACTTAAGTGGCAGTGGGCAGGGCATATTGCTCGCAGAACAGATGGCAGATGGGGCTGAAAGGTTCTGGAGTGGCAACCGCGTACTGGAAGGCGTAGCGTTGGAAGGCCTCCCGCAAGGTGGACTGACGACCTTGTTAAAGCCGCAGGAACCCTTTGAATGCGAGAAGCACAGAAACGGTCGATGTGGAGGTGCTTGAGGGCGGCTTATGTCCACCAGTGGACGTTTTTCGGCTGAAATGATGATGATGATGATGAAAGGTAACTTATATTAGTGGTAATGGCATTTACTTTTTCTATGACTTGCATGAGTTATGGTCATCTATTTATTTAATGCTATGAGATTAAACTTAATTCACATAATATCGTAGTTTTGGAACTACCAGGCTGGTTTCAGATTTAGTAACAAACGGAGTTTTAATGAACTAATCATGCGGTGTGGTTCCAGGGAAGTCCAAAGCTCATCTCGGTTGAGCTTTAGACTCTTGTGATCGTGATTTTTCTGTTATGAAATTCTTCAATTGCGCCGGTTTGAAATTGGCATTTATAGCAGCAGCCAAATACGTGGTACGTTTTTTACGTTGATTATCATTCCTTGCACGTACTGCGAGTCGATTTGGGAATAAAGTTACTTTTGTGGGATAAATACTATGCTATAGACGGGTGGATTGTTTATACTATTTATTACTCAGCCTTTTAAGTGATGGTCGTTCTCTGTGTGCCGTTTCGCAACGCTGGTATCCCAAGTATGGTTTCTAAATCTTATTACTTCTTTCCCTACGCGAACAAGGTGGTGGTTTGGTGGCGTGTAACAACTGTCTTTGATAACTTCTCCTCTTTTTTTGATAGATTTTATTTTAACTTATCTCAAAACCTCTCTTCGTAAATTGAGCATTACAAAATCAAGAATGTTTATTTAGAATTTTAGAGTAGTGTAAATTACAAACCCATCTAACACGAAGAAACTTTAACAGCATTACAAAACTCGACAAAACACTAGTCCGGATTTACCGCGAAATCTACATACCTTACCACAAAATGTTAGGCTTTAAGCTTCCAACAGATACATCGAAAGTTTCGTCCGCAAAACCTCCGGAATTTGTTGGGAACCCGGCGTTTCTACTTTTCATCTAGTGTTGAGAGTTGTGGAACAAATTCTCTATGACAGTTTATCTCCTGTACCGATCTGATGTAGTTTATTGGAATCGAAGAAAATGTTCTTTTCGTCAGGAAATGTTTATACTTTGTTGAGTTTATTAGAGTGGGAAGCTATTTTGAGAATACAATGTACATTTAGAGTGGGTCAGCTGGACCGAAAGGGTGTGATGGGGTTTTATTAGGTTTTTTTAAGGCGGAACATTTGGCCCTATCAGAGGGATAGATCGCCTGGTAAAGGACGCCGGTAGTCGTTGGATGCATGCGGCTTAGAATCATTTGTACTGAAACTACTTATGCACAGGGAGCTCGAATGAAGCTAATTACTCAAACAAAATCTGTGTGAACTATCATCGGCCTAGTGTGTTGTATTCAATTTTGTATGCTAAGATCGGCTTACAGACTAAACTTAGCAACGAAACTTTAATAATCTATACAAATATGTCTGTCTGTCGGTTTTTCCGTCTAATCTCCGGAACGGCTGAACCGATTTTGACGGGACTTTCACTGCTACTTTTTGTCCCGGTAGCATGCTCCCGTGGGATAATTTCCAACATCCACGCGGGCGTAGCCGCGGGCAGAAGCTCGTTAATAATAAAAATATACGTCTAAAAAGTCGAAATCTTCAAATAAAACAAAGTACAAGACCGCTCCTCGTTAAAAGCATCGGGTTTTGTCCAAAATTCAAAAAACAAGTCCATAATACATTTACACGACGAAATTCAGTTCACAAAATTTATGTTTTCATTTTACTAATAGCATATACGCCGTCCCTGAATGGCTTCATGCAACACGTACCGAGTAAAACATCAGCTACCTACATGTTATTATGTCGAAAAAAAGAATTCAATTTAAAAAGTCGAGGCCGACGGAGACGAAAAGCAATTCCAATTAGTGAAAAAGAATGAAGCGTTGGCGTGTTTCCATGCTGGTTTTGAAAAAAAAAGAAAAATATTTCTTCAGTTCTTATATTTCGGAAGTATAGCGGAAAGGGTTAGTTTGGAATTACATGGGGTAGTGACCTTTCAACAATCAAGTTTCATCAATCTCGTCTAGGTGCTTTAATAAATAACATGCGTATTTTATTCTGGTTTTTAGAATAAAATTTCTGGTAATTCATTGAATAAACTTTTACACGTCTATTATGGTGGAGCAACAATCTTCGCAGGGTAGTTGGTAGCGGCTGGATGAGAGTTGCCCAGAATCGAGCTGAATGGCGTGCAATTGAAGAGGCCTATGTCCAGCAGTGGACTGCTGTAGGCTGATGATGATGACATCTCTATGATATTGTCAGAATTTGAGGTACCTAGCTACATACAGATGATTTTTTGTATGAGAGAGAAATAGAACAAGTGCACATCGCCTGACGTAATAATTTAATTAGTATAGGATATCCAAACGCATCTATATCTACGAGCTTTCTGTTCTGACCTAATTCGATGGCTAGAAATGAAGACAAAAGTCGATACAAAGTGTCCAAACCACAAAGCAAACTTATTTCTTTGAAAGAAAACTGGTATGAAGATACGAAAACAGTAAATTCGCCGCCGTCAGAGACCGCAAAGCAATTCCAATTAGACGCAGAGAATGAAACGCTGGCGTGAACGGATACACTTTTTATTTTTGCCGACGCGGCGAAGTCTGGCTGGTGACGTTTCGTTTAACACCATTCTTCATCCGTACGCAATTCCAACGGATTTTAGTTTGCAGTTTGTAATGACAGATATTGGATTGCAGTTGGTTTCTGCACGACAAGGTGCTTGAATACGTGGATTTCAAGATGAACGGGTTTCATATATATATTTTTATTATAGGTAGGTACTTAAATATACCCGCCATCTCTTCTGTACACTGCCTCGTCGGTTCCGTGATCGCAGGCGCTACTGTACTGCTGCTTAGGGTGAGGTCCGACATTCATTTAAAAAAGATGATAATAATTATCACACCATTTTATTACTTTAATAAATTACTCTTCATTTTTGGTTGCTTATCGGGAGCAACCAAAAATTAGCCTAAATACAGCAACCATCAGAAAAGTGTGGTCATCCTTTGTCCACACCTTTCTGCTTATGCTTGTTCTATCACTAAAATCTGCCTAAAAGAAGTATGTACAAACGAAGTACACTTAGGGCTGATTTGGCCAAAGTCTAAGTTTAATAAGATATCTTTTATCCTTCGAATGAAATTGACTTCTGACAGTTCTAGTATGGAAAAACTGTCAAAAATTCAAAATTTATTCTCAGTACCTACACCTAAGACTTATTTTATGTATAAAAGTTTAGTGGAATGCGCCCTTAGTGGCATACAATACACTAGACTACATAATAATATTGCATTTATATTTTTTTTTATGGTTACCCGGGGGTGAGAAAAAAAAAAACTATTAACGCCATTTTGGCACTATCATCGGCATAAGCACAATATTACCTAACTTACCAATTTAAAAAAAAAATGTCAAGTTGACGCCGAAACGAACGGAATGACGTTTACGAAATAATGTCAACCTGAGTGTAAACCAAATGTAACGCAATATACAATAGGTACATGAAGAGGTTATTAAAATAATAAGAAATAATTTATATATACATATGTAGTTTTAAATTATAATTAATTTTCGAATTCCTATATTAATTTTTACTCTATTATTTGGTACACGTGTTCCTCGAGGTACATGTTTGGGAAAAGTTGCATGCATGCAATGGGCTTTTGTTGACCTCCTTTAAGGGAATTAGGTACAGACCATTAAACTGAACAACTTTCTCGATGGGACCAACATCGTAATCGCGAAAAATTTATCGACTGTCCCATACAAAACTTCAATACCTACTCATCTCAAATGTATGGGATGGCTGATTATTTTTCACGATTGCTTACGATGTGGGCCCATGGAGAAGTTCAGTTTCATGATACGAGTATGTGCCACACCCCACATCCTTCTGGGCTGTTTACCTATCTACAACCCACTCAATAATGTGTCTGAATATTGGAGTTATCTAAGCAGACAATTGATATTTTTCGAAGAGTACCCCTACGCAGAAACCTTAGACGGTGTTTCAATTTAAACCATTTTTTCTGTAGTGGTTTCAAGTAGTACAATGGAAATTTGGTGCCTCGTAAAATTTTGTTAAACACGTTAAAGGCCTAATGTAAAAAAAAAATGCTACAACGAAATCGTGCGTAGGAACGAGGGAAAATATAAAATTCAAGTGTAATTTAACAGTTGACGCGACGAATATTAAAGCGTTTCAGACGAAATTTTCCAGATATATTTTTTGAAAAGCTTTTGTAATACCTGTCCTTGCAACAAAAATGTAAACCTAGAATTAATAATTAGATTAAGGGCTGGTTTTTCCAACGCCAGATAATTTTATACGACGAATAATTTTGAATGTTTGACAGTTCTTCCATCCAAAATCTGTCAGACGTCAATATTATTCTAACAAATAAAAATTATCTGTCGATTGAAAAATCAGCCCATAGTTAGTTATATTTCTTTTATTCTAAATCCAATGGTATATTGATATTGTTAGGCTTGTCTATAAATAAGCAATGATTTTATAATGCGGTAGAAGATAAAACAAAATCAGCCAGCCCTAAACAATTACTGAAAAATCTTTCTACAATAGCTTTTGATAAAATATGGTCACAAAAGGTTTTTCTTCTAGTAATTCTTTCTTTTTCTGTATTTTATTATTGTTCCCGTTCCCCTCATTTTAACATTAGTACCAAGAAATATTATATTGTAAGAAATTTTAGTTGTAAGCAGTTGATGAAAATTAAAAACATTTCTTAAGTTTCTTTATAATGAAGTAGTGTTCCAGTTTTTCTTCAAAGTTTTTGTACAAAATACTTGTCTATGGACTACTTTTTCTAATTAGACGACAAAGAAACCGTGCATTAAGTTTCATGTGCCAGAGGGCTGGCCTACTTTTAGCCCAAAGAAACAGCATTGCCACCAACGTGGTAATGCTGCCAGCCTTTTGGGCAATTATCCCATTGACAGCGATGCGGACGAATTTTTTGATGCCCAATGAGCTCTTGCCTTTTTCTTTAATTTTTTATTATATACCTACTTGTGTATAATATATAATTATTTTAGTGTTAGCTTGTTACTATAGTAATTAATCAGTGCTAGTTTCTGGTATTTCTGAACTACCCTGAGATGAAATGTTGATGTATAGTAAATTTTGTATAACGATGCTATTAGGTTAAAACATGTGGGATACATGAAAATATATGAGAATTTAATACATGTTTTCTGAAAATAAACACTGTCATCAAAAAAAAATGCAATGGAATTTTCTTTCTTTCTTATCACCGAGCCCAGTTTTTACCTAAAAGTTCAAGTTAAACTGAATAAAAAAATATTTAAACATATTTCACGATTATTATTACCTTAAAATTAGTTTAGCATAATACTGTCTGTACCTGTTGGTGACATTCAATTTGTTATATGCCTTGGTCCCCAAACTAGATCCCCGAACTGAACCTTTTTGGATACAAATAGTAGTTTATAAGAACTTCACAGACGTTCAAAATTGACTGACCGTCTGACATCTGCCCTTCAGTCTACAGCCCAATTATACTGGAGATATCGGTATTCTAACTTCGCAAGGCTCGTCCAGTGTTCTGACAGACAGATTGGGCACTGTACTGGCAAACTATAACGACAAACTACTCCCGGATTAAACCAACAATATTTTGAATAAAGTAACTAGTTCTCTAACATAAACTCGTGCTCCATTTTACGAAAATCCTGGCATGTTACCACTATATCGAAATATCACTGTATACATAATATTATACGAGTACAATGGGATAAAACATTTCTGACTTAACTACCTTTTCACATTTTTGACTTAAACATAAATATACTGGCTAAATGTAAGTGTCTATACCCTGTCCATTAGGTTAACCGGTTTTAGACAGCGGTCTTAGAGCGTACATATTACGTAAAATCCAGATTACGTAAAAGTTAACTTTAAAATGCATAATAAACTAAATATATAAACTGCCTTATCTTATTGAATTATCTTATTTGTGGCTTCTTACAGACACTCTATTACTGTAGGTGTTTCAATCAATGTATTGAGTTGCTGCAATCAATAGTTCCATCTGTCAAAAACGGTTTAGCTGATGGACAGGGTATAGGTATACGTACACCTCTGCCTAGCCCTTCGGGGAATACAGGCGTGATGTTATGTTATGTTAGTACCGTGATTCATTGACTGAAAAGAGACAGCCATTGAAGAAAGACACTCCGTTCTACAGGAGACGTAGAACTGGCCAATATACCGGACAAAAGAAATAAATATTACATGGTTTAATGATTTGTAAGATGTTCTTGAATGTTTACAACTAGCTAATTACAACTAGCTAAATGCGACATGCGTTGAAATGCCGATTAATTTTTTTTTGTTTGTTAGGAACCTTCTTAAGCGCGCACACAAAAATTTACCATCGTTTCGTCATAATAGGTCGAGCCATTTTCGAGTCTTTGCGAGTCGAACGGCAATTGATTTTTATACATAAGATTTATTGTTGTCATGTGCCTTCGTCTACCAGTGGATATTTTTCAGTTGAAATGATGACTATCGTAGTCATAGAAATTTACAAATTTTCCACAAGCAATACGTGTTGCATTGCATTGTGCTATCCAAATTTTAATAATTCATACAAAATTCCTGTAGAAAATGTACTTACAGTTTTCCTGAATTTTTCCGACTACTTTTTATTTTCTTCTTTCCACAAGAATATCCTATAATGTTAAATTAGGTAAGACACTCGATAAAAGGGACCAATCCAAAATATATGCACCTTCTTTACCTTAATCGGTTTAATGGTTCAGGTATGGAAGTAACAAACTAGCATAGATAATGTAGGTACATAATGAACATACATTCAGAGTTTCATAACCTATGAGTTTCAGGTATAACCGTACAATGCTTCCCTTGAAAACAAGTGTATTTAATGTGTGGTTTGAAAATGTAAGGTTTAGTTGGAATATCAATGTTATTGTGGATTCATTAGCGAAAGTTTGGTTGTGGTTCATGCAAATATGCAAATTATCGTATGGCACAATCCGACTACGATGGATCTGTTTAGCTTTGTCCCAACTATGTTGGGGTCGGCTTCCAGTCTAACCGGATGTAGCTTAATACCAGTATTTTATATAGAGCGACTGCCTATCTGACCTCCACAATCCAGTTACATGGGTAATACGATACCTCTTGTTGAGACTAGTTGTCAGGCTTTCAGGCTTCTGCCGGGACTAAGGGCTTAATGTGCTTTCCGAGGCACGGAGGTATGTAGAGATGGTCACCCATCCACGAACTGGCCCCGGCAAGCATAGCTTAACCTGACCTGTGTATCTATCTACCAACACAACTATAACGATTGGATGTTTCCAACAGTGATCAAAAACAGCATACCTATTGACATTTGTAAGCAATATTTGTACGCCTTGCAAGGTAGCAGATAGTGACATAACATATTTTTTTATTTTATACCAGCACTAGCTTCTGACCGCGGCTTCGCCCACGTGGATGCCAGAAATTATCCCACGGGAATGTGCTACCAGGATAAAAAGTATGTCCTTCCACAGGATGCCATCTATCTCTTTGCCAAATTAGAAGTTCAGTGGTTTAGGTGTGAAAATGTAACATACAGTTTCAAGTTCAAACCCTCCCCTTAAAAATCGAACTACCCATTTTTGCCACGTCAGGGGTCGATTTTCGACAACTTTACATACCTACTCATTATTAATTATTTTCTGTCAAAAGTATATTGAGTTTCGAGTTAATCGGACCGCGCATTCAAATTCTTCCACACA
Source organism: Apamea crenata (assembly GCA_949629185.1). Classification (NCBI taxonomy): domain Eukaryota; kingdom Metazoa; phylum Arthropoda; class Insecta; order Lepidoptera; family Noctuidae; genus Apamea; species Apamea crenata. The sequence goes on from OX451373.1 coordinate 11,969,949, forward strand.
AACGTTAACGCCCCTTTGGGGGGTAGTTTTGAAAAACTTATAATGATAAACTTTATTACTTAGTTAGGCAAGTATTCATGTCAAGTTTCAAGTTTATTTACCTAATGATAAGATTTTTCATAATATAAACTGTATCCCCGCTTGTCACTCCCGTAGGGGAGGAATTTTGAAAAATCGTTTGGGTTATAATCATAACTTGACTCAAAGATTATATATACCAATTTTCGAGTTAATCAAGCCACACTGTAAAATCCTCTCCTGTAAAATTTTCTACCCCTTTTCAGCCCATCAGAGGTAGATTTTCTAAAAACCCTGATACACATTATTTTTTACTTTCAATTCTAGGTACTCGTATAAATACTGAGTTTCAAGTAAATCGGACCGCGCGCTAAAATTCTTCCATACAAACTTTAAAACCCCCCAATCCCCCATTTAGGGGGTAGTTTATAAAAACAAAAAATGGCAAACTTCATAATTTACTTAGATAAGTATTCGTGCAGTTTCAAGTTTATTAACTCAAAGAATAATATTTTTCATACAAACAAAATCACCCCATTTCACCCTCTTAGGGGTGGAATTTCGAAAAACTCTTTCTTAGTGGATACCTTCTCTTCACAAAGAATACACCCTCCAAATTTCATGTCTCTAAGGACCAGCGGTTTAGGCTGTGCGATGATATAATTATCAGTCAGTCAGTCAGGACTTTGAATTTTATATATATAGATGTACCACTACATTACACCTATGTGTACAAATAAAGAAATTTGAATATGCCCTACATTCTACGCCTGTGACTTCTTTCGCATACGAAATTCAATTCCATTGATCCCTGTAAGAGATAAATTTCTAAAAACTATTTTTAATGGAAGGAGCCAAAAATAGGAACCAAGTGCTACTAGACTTTTTTTTTATCTGATGATTGAATTTATGGGGACACCCTTCCATACATTATTATGACCACAAGTACGGTTGCAACCAGGTGTTCCGTAAAGAAAACGTAAACGAAACGTATCGTAGTTACTTTTTCTGTTAGCATTCCTAACTAAGCGATTTCACGAGTATGAGTGAGTGGCAGCACCTAATGGCACAAGACACTTGCTGCCATCAGCATCCGCCTGAGTGGTGATTAGGGATAGGGATATTACGTTCAACTGTGACGAACGTGAAACCATATTTGGTAGCTAAAACTATAGGATGGGCTTACCCATCCGCAAATACAGCAGCTGATACTTATATCAGCTGCTGTATTTTTTTATAATTGACGACATAACTAAATCAAGCGGCCCAGATTAGACATGAATATGTAAAGACAGCGGAAATAGAAAATATTATATTAATCTTCTTAGCGTGTGAATGGCAATCTAAGTTGAGTCAGCCCAGAATTTGGCTACGAGTTTGACACCTATTAGAAAAAATGTTGCCCGCCCAATGTGTCACCCCTTGCAAAATGTCTACATTTATGTATGTAATAATCCTTCATCATCATCTGCCTAGCCTTTTCCCAACTATGTCGGGGGCGGCTTCCAGTCTAACCTGATGCAGCTGAGTACCAGTTTTATTGTATGTAATCTTTATAGTTTACATAATAAAGAGTTTTCTATCTATCTATATATGTTTAAAGACATACATTACAGATAAGTGGAACAAAAAATAAAAATTGCATTTTTTATTTCAGTTCAGAGTTGTGAGCCACTATTTGCAGTCAGAAAGTAATAAAGGTTTCCTAGCCGGTTTATAAGGATAACCAAAAATTCTAACGAAATTTAAACTGGGTGTGTCTACAACTACTGCGTAGGCATTTTTATAATGCCTGTAGGCCTATGTCATAGTAGAAGACGGTTTAAAGGTTATTTTTTCAAGGGATAAAAAATATGGGATTCATTCGATTACCGTAGTCATGTTTCTAACAAACTAATATGTAATTTCATGATTGAAAATCTGGCATCGTATTTGCAAATAAGTTGGAGATTATCACAGATAGATCACGATGATTTTTTACTGTAAATGTTAAGGTTTGCTATTTCGCGATGTAATTGATAAAAAAATAAGCAGATAATGCTTCACGATCTATCTGTTTCTGTAGGGCTATTCAAATTTGTAAAATATAATATGAAATAGTTATGTAGATTGTAGGTAATACAATCTCTTAAAAATTATTAACCTTAATATTATAATAGTTTGATAACTTGACAAACAGTTTGAAATGATCCCTGGGGTAATATTGCACAAGTTCAAACAAACATCTTCTTACTTATAAACTTAGTTACCAAACGAAAAGGAAAATGAATAAAGGGTATTTACCTAAACCGGGATACCCCGAAACGTTGTTCCGGGACTCATTATAAAACAATTTTTTTTCTTTCATCACTGTTTCATTGAAATTAACAAAACACAAGTCAATCACCACACACGAAATACTCTTTAATCCATTCACAGTCAAAAATCACTAAAAACTATATTTTTGCCCAGAAAAATACCATCGCGTGTGTTGCATTCAAAAGTTTGAGGGACAAAATCGCCTCGTTCCCGCACACATCCGCTCAGCCCGAAAGCTGAAGCCGTACTGAAGATACGGCACCTCTAACCTCCTGGAGGAAAATCGTTGCGATACGAAACCATTTTCATAAAGTATCCTGTACACTGACGACTTTATCCCGATGATTTGGGAGCTTCGACGTTGAAAAACGGCAGTGTATTGTGCGAGACGAGTTTTAGTTCATTTCCATATCCATCATGTTGTTGTACCTACATAATTTTATAGTGTCAAAATCCGTTTGTTATTATTATGGTTATTGCCTGTTTGCTAATTTAGAACTATGTATCTATCTATATATATAAAATTCAAAGTCCTGACTGACTGACTGACTGACTGACTGAGACATCAACGCACAGCCTAAACCGCTGGTCCTAGAGACATGAAATTTGGAGGGTGTATTCCTCGTGAAGAGTAGGTATCCACTAAGAAAGGGTTTTTCGAAATTCCACCCCTAGGAGGGTGAAATGGGGGGATTTCGTTTGTATGAAAAATCTTATTCCTTGAGTTAATAAACTTGAAACTTGGCACGAATACTTATCTAAGTAAATTATGAAGTTCGCCATTTTTGGTTTTCATAAAGTACCCCCTAAAAGGGGATTGGGGGGTTTCAAAGTTAGTATGGAAGAATTTTAACGCGCGGTCCGATTTACTCGAAACTCAGTATATATACCTAAAATTGAAAGTATAGAATAATGTGTATCAGGGTTTTTTGAAAATCTACCCCTGACGGGCTGAAAAGGGGTAGTCAATTTTACAGGGGAGGATTTTACAGCGTGGCTTGATTAACTCGAAAATTGGTATAAATAATTTTTGAGTCAAGTTATGAACACATCCCAAAGGATTTTTCAAAATTCCACCCCTGTTGGGGTAAAAAGCGGAGATAAAGTTTATATGAAAAATCTTATTCGTTAGGGTAATAAACTTGAAAATTGGCATGAATACTCGCCTAAGTAACCAATAATGTTTATCATTATAAATTTTTCAAAACTACCCCTCAAAGGGGGATATAGGGGTGTTGAAGTTTTCGTGGAAGAATTTGAATGCGCGGTCCGATTTACTCGAAATTCAGTGTTTATACTTAAGACCAAAAATAAAGAATAATATGTATCAGGGTTTTTCCGAAAATCTACCCCTAATGGGTTGAAAAGGGGTAGTCAATTTTACAGGGCAGGATTTTACTGCATGGCTTGGTTAACTCGAAAATTTGTATAAATAATCTTTGAGACAAGTTATGAATACATCCCTAACGATTTTTTTAAACTCCACCCTGTGGGGATGAAAAGCGGGGGATACAGTTCATATGAAAAATCTTATTCATTTAGTTAATAAACTTGAAACTTGGCAAGAATGCTCGCCTAGGTAAATAATAAAGTTTATTATTATAAGTTTTTCAAAACTACTCCTCAAAGGGGGATATAGGGGTGTTAAAGATTGTGTGGAAGTAATTGAATGTGCGGTCGAATTAACTCGAAACTCAGTAATACTTTTTAATACTTTTGACAGAAAATAATTAAGTAATAATAAGTATGTAATGTTGTCGAAAATTGACCCCTGACGGGGCAAAAAGGTGTTATTCAATTTTTAAGGGGAGGATTTGAACTTGAAACTGTATAGGTATTACATTTTCACACATAAACTACTGAACTTCTGATTTGGCAAAGAGATAGATGGCATCCTGGGGAAGGACATACTTTTTATCCTGGTAGCACGTTCCCGTGGGATAATTTCCGACATCCACGCGGGCGAAGCCGCGGGCAGAAGCTAGTATTTAATATTTATGTTATTGTCTATCTGATGACTCGTAGTTGAGTATTTTGTTGTATTTAAAGAGTCATGAAATGCATTACATTGTGTTATCTGAGTTGCAACTACAGGCACATAAGATGCTTCAGCTTTGTCTCTGGGATTAATGCTTGTGATGCCTCAGGTATAGCAGATGCTCATACGTGGCGGTAGTAATAAGTAAGCTTGTTGGCCAACCAATAAAAACAATGACTTCCGTGTCTACAACCTCACAACACGCAACCTTATCGGCATAAAAAGCACTTCTTCAAAACTGTTATAACTTGAGCTTAATCGACCCCACCTAAAGAAATATCGTCAAGATAAATAAGAACATGGTTTCCGTTACACGTGAGTCCGACAGGTGCATTAGTTCCGCCTGGTTTCTTCACCCCCATAAGCAATTTATGGTAGCTATACATCTTTAGATAGATGTGTATGTATCGCAGCGAATTTCCGCTTTATTTTTCCTTATTTCTACGAGGTAGAAAGTTTATTACCTGGTAAAGTCTATCGTGGGAATAGAAGGAAAGAAATTAACATATTTTTTTTTTGTTAAGTTTGCTTGTATGCTTCTGTAGTGGCTTTCGAGAAGATAGTATGGATGGTTTTGAAAAATTCTGATCTTAGATCAAGTATATTTTTGATCGGAAATTCAGATTATCTTAGCCTGTGTCAGATCCTGATTTACGCTGCTGTAGTGGATGGCTGCCCATTACTAAAAACTGGTGATTGTAGTCGAAATTTTACAGAGATCATGGCGCCGAATCCCTTGTTCACAAACTAAACTAAATTTAATTTCAGTGCATCTTTTTCTTTAAATTTCATTAAGGGTTGATTTTTCCATCGCCAGATAACTTTTATTAGAGGAATTGATGTTTGACAGTTTTTGTATGAAATTACTGTCAAAATTTCAAAATTATTCCTCGTTTAAAGTTATCAGATGATTGAAAAATCAGCCCTAAGAAAAAGACAGAAGATTAATATTAGTTTAGTCCTGTCAAATTAAGTTACTCCATAGACAGTTTAGACGTGATGGCTACTAAAAATACGTCAATTTACGCCAGGCGCTGACTAATTTGAGAGGACTAAACTAATATTTATCTTCTGTCCTTTTCTTGAAATAGAAAGAAAAAGATACACTGCACTTAAATTTCGTTTAGTTAAGAACAAGGGAACCAGCGCCAATCTCTTTCTTAGTCGCCTATACAGAAATCAGTCAGGGTAAGTAAGTAGTGACTCATCGTAGTCTTCTACGAGAACTTTGTGTCATTAGAAAAAACGTAAATGGTTCTCATTTTTCCGCCAAATTTAACTATTTAGTAGAACAAGACATTTCAATCAATATAACTAATCCAGTTCACAATGTAACGACATAAAACTAAATCACAGAAGGTAGTAGTTGCAAATTTACGAGACATAAAGGTAAGGGATATGGGGCAAAAGGTGCCCTGTTTTACATAAATACTACCATTCGTAATTCTCATTTATTTGACTGCCCAATATACCCCAAAGTAAATTGGACCTTTCGAGTTGGTCAGGGTTGTCTCTTTCATCTGAAGAGCTATTCATAAAAGCGAAGAAGTAAAAATAATCAGTCAAGGTCAAATGCAAAGTAAGCAAACTGACCGGTGGCCGGTGGAGCAGACGAGTCCTGGAGTGGAGACCGCGTATCAGCAAGCGTAGTGTGGGACGCCCGGGCCCAGCCAGATGGACGGACGACCTAAAGAAGGTGCCTGAAACAGATTGGATGCGGAAGGCGGAGGACAGTGTGTTGTGGCGCAGCCTGGGAGACACCTATGTCCAGCAGTGGACTGCGATAGGCTGAGTTTTGCGATTGACGAGGTCAAATCATGTAGGTACTTCAAGTAAAAAGGCATTTTTGAACTTTGAACTTCAAAATGTACAAGAAAATTTAATTGATTCTAGCAGGTGGTGGTAGGTTCCATAAGGTAGTTTCGTATGAAGAAGAATAGACAAGGAACTCCATAGTTACCTACTCTTTTAAAATGTCTAACAATATTTTCTATACATTAATTTGAATTATATGTGAAGCCACAGGTCAGGGGGTCTACTCCGAAGTGTCGGACCAGCCGAACCGAATATTGTTGAAATAGCGAAAAAAGTTCGGATCGGCTCAGTTGGGTCGGGACCATAGTCAATACTCGAAAGAGTGTAGGAGTGTAGGATAGAGACCGACCGAACCAAATAGTAACTTCGTAGCAGGAAACGGCCGAACATTCGGCCGATACTACTTCGGAGTAGAACCCCTGGTCAAGTCAGGTGTTTTACCTAGATACCCCAGTCAGAAAAATGGAATGAACACCACAGAGGCCAACGGAGTCTGACATTGGGGTCACCAAACAGGACTGTCTGTCGTTCATAAGAATTTAAACAAGGAAAAAACTACGGTACGAACTTAATTCCAATGACGACACTTAAAAAATGCCTGTCTAAAACATAAGGAATGGAATAGTTATTTTGGCTGCTGTAAATCGTTTGTTTATAAACAGCCATTGATAAAATTAGCCATGTTCCAAAAAATTACGGAAGAAAACAGAATTTTTCACATGCTCAGATGTAAGTGCGGAGGTTCTAAGAATAGCTCACCTTTTATTTCCCATGGGTGTTGCAAAGGGATATTAAATAACGTTGTGCCGTTGTGTTGTTGACCCTAGCTGAACTCTTTTGACAATACATATTCAAATACATACATAATCAGCCTATAACGTTCGCACTGCTGGCATACAGGCCTTCTCTCAGTGAGAGGGAGTGGGCCGTAATCCACCACGTGGAACCAAGCGCGGGTTGGCAAAAAAAAAAAATCAAATGCATATTATTTAAGAACTGTTTATACTAGCTGTAAGTTTCCCGATTATAATAAAATCAAATAAAATACTTTAAAGAGTACTACATACTATGTACGGCTACATAATTACTATGTGTGACTTGCCAACTGTTTATCCGCCAAAAACTTACTTTCTCAACTGCCCAATAATAAAAAATAAATCAGGCCAACCCTAGGGCGATATTATTTAAGTCCGTAGAGTATAGAGTAGTAGTAGAAGAAAATTAAATTTTATGTATTAGAAGCGGCGAGTGCTTTCCGGTTCACAATAATTATGGGTATGGATTCGATGTAGATTGACTGTACTGCTTTTTAGGGTTCCGTACCCAAAGGGTGCTAACGGATCCCTACTACTAAGCCTCCATTGTCTGTCCATCCGCCTGTCAGCAGGCTGTATCTCATGAAACGTAATAGGTAGACAGTTGAAATTTTCACAGAGTGTGTATTTCTATTGCCGCTATAATAACAACAATAATAAAGTCCATCTCTCTAGAGCCCTGACCGCCGTAGCTTGGACCCTGTTCCCGATACCGATGGGCCCGATACTAATTTTTATAATTATGTTTAATGTATTTTTTATCTTTTTTTTATAAAAATAGGTATTTAAAAAAAAATAATAATAATAACCGCGATGCAGACGAATTTTTTGATGCCCTATGATTATTTTGCTTATTTTTTCCTATGTATGTACATATAATTATTTTAATGTTAGCTTATATGATGTAAATACTTACAAAAAATAATTTATAAATATTTAAATGAAACAAAGGAGACAATAATAAAATAAAGTTCAAAATTAAAGGGGGTATTGCGTGATTTTTAAAAAAATATGTTGTATTATACAAATATTGTACAGTGCGGAACCCTTCGTGTGTGAGTCGGACTCGCACTTGGCCGGCTTTTTAACATCCCATGTCGATTTCGTCTACGATGACTGTTTTTGTTTGTGACGGCTATAGGTTTCAAGCGATTGCTCTTATGTGGCTAATGTAACCTCTCTTGGTTGTGAAGGTACGTGCTGAGTGCGGACACGTTAGAATACCACTGTGGTCATAAAGTTGTCATTTGAATCATAGTGTTTTCTGATTAGAAACCCTGTTTGTAACAAATTAATAATCCGCGTGAGTGAGTACGTTCAAAGGTACAAAGAAGGTTCATTCACCTGATTGCCCTAAATCTACTTCAGACTAATCCACTAAATATATTTTGCATCTCTTCGATTACTTTATGCATTTATTTAAATGATCAAAATCTTCTTTACAAAAAAAAAAACAAGCGACTTGAAAAAAAAACCCTACAAACTGAAAAATAACTTTGATTTCAGAAGTCGGTGTCAAAAACCTTAAATGCGGAACCAACGACACCATCTTTTTTTTTGTAAAAAAGTTTTTATTTTTCACTTTTTAATTGTACCTACGTTACCCCACACAAATTCATAATATACTTGCAAGATTAGAGGTACCCCAATAACAACTTTAACAGAAATGAGGGTGACCATGGTATACTGAACACATCTGCGTACCCCTTTAGAGGGTACCAGGTGTGATGTTATGTTGTGTAATTGCGTAAACAATGCATATAACGGCACATGGCCATTATCAGTCAATTCTGGGTTCATCGCGGCTGCCGAGCTATCGTGGGTAGGCGGGCGAGGAGAATTAAAACCACGTGTTGAAGACGAACAACGATGCACGATTATTATTTTAACAAACAGAATCACAACACTTTCTAATCAATTGGAACAGGTACAACGACGCTCCACCGAACACGTTTTGCTTGGGCGCGGTGCAAACGGATCCCTGATCCATCCGACGGCCATGAGCAAAAGAGCCAGGAGTTGCGTCAGAGTGAAGAAACGTCAACCCGCGGTTGTCAAAATGTCCGCTGTCATTCTTCACGTTTCGTGACACTCTCGAAGCGCCGTTACATACATATGCGATAGCAGCTATCGCGGTTGATTTGCTGGCATTTATTGAAGAGTTCCGTTGTCTCCGAAACTCATCACCAGATCTTTACGAAATTTAAATGGGACCATTTCGGCATAAACCTCTGCAAACAAAAAATAATTTTGCAAATTCGTTTATACATATATGAATATGACGGAGTTATGCCCCGAACATACATTAAAAAATATCTGTACCTATATACGTAGGTATATAAAAATGAATCCCTAATATTTCCCTTGGTCACGCCATAACTCGAGAATGACTACCGATTTCATCCATTTTTTTTTTTGAAGTGAAAGGTTCTTTAGCGGCGTTGTGCACTTTTGTTGTGATGGGTAAAAAATGTTAAACTCGCGTCAGGACACGTGACCTGATCGAAAATCCGTAAGACGGAGCTCGCGTGAGGACAAGTGACCTGATCAAAAATTCGTAAGATGGAGGGAGAGTAGACCGCATTCCAAAATATAAAAAATGCACAACGTTATTCAAGTTTTCACTTCTGCCGGCACTCCCGGAGTGCAACCCGTTTTTTAAGTTTTCTAATACTTTGTAGAAGGAAGTTCCTTTACGCGGATGAAGTCGCGGGCAGAAGCTAGTATAATAAACATCCGAATTGAGAACCTCCTCCTTTTTTTGAAGTCGGTTAAAACATACAGTGCATCTTGTATATTGGTTCTCGCACAGGAATATTTTCATTCTTCTCCTTCTTTGTGTCCCTGGCACTACTGAATTTTCAATCTATCTACGAGTATCAATCTATCTTTTTTTTTAATATTTTCATTGCGTGTAATTTTAAGTGCAATCACCCGATCTCTTAATCTTCATAACTACCTATATCCAATTGCAGAGTAAGCAAATTGATGTAGCAGTGGGCTGGCAATGTTTGTCGAAGGACCGATGACCGGTGGAGCAGACGAGTCTTGGAGTGGAGACCGCGTATCGGCAAGCCTAGTGTGGGACGCCCCCCCAGCTAGATGGACGGACGACCTAAAGAAGGTGGCTGGGATGGACTGGATGCGGAGGACGGAGGACAGGGTGTTGTGGCGCAGCCTGGGGTAGGCCTATGTCCAGCAGTGGACTGCGATAGGCTGAGTTGATTGATATCTAATTACTAGAAATCCATTGGATCGCCATTATTCCTTGCTGCCGTTTGCCATTATCATTGGACACTAAACGTTAACTAAATGAAACCATGCAGATCCAAAGTCGACATAACTACTGACAGTGGCGCCACCCCGAAATATCAGCGGCTGTAATTGGTGGAGTCAGTATTAATTTGTACGTTTCAACCTTTTTGCAATAGACTTACATGTTTAATTATTAAAATTAATGCTCGCAGTAGTTGCGGCCATAAACTTATCCAAAAGAAAAAAAACCGAGTAGGGTGACAAAACCAGTTACCGACTTTACCTACTAATATTTATTTACCTATTACTCTTTTGAGCTAAAATAAAAAACAAAATACAATAACAAATTATAGTTTTTTATAATTTACTTTCGTTCAATTCGTTTTATTTAACTTTTGAAAAAATTGTGAAATTACTATCTGTTTAGTTATATAATTTTAATTAATACCTAATTTTATTCACCAAAACCAATTTAATTTTGTTATTATTTTTACGTGTACCTACTTATTTCGAATAAAATTATTATTCGTAAATGAAAGAAAATGTATTAAACTATAAAGACAATCATTATATTTTATTTTAATTTAAACAATTTATAAAGATCTACAGATCCGATAACTTTTTCATGCAACCTTTAGGTCGCGGCCATTCTGATTTATGTTGTTCTTTATTTGAATCAAATTGTGTTCTGTGATTTAAATTGAATTAGATGGAATGGCGTCTTGGTTCAAAGATTTTCATTGAAAACGGTCATGAAACGGTGACATTATTATTAATTAATGCAAAAGTGTTGAAATCAAAATAATCATCGGCATAAAGTAAGCGAAAAGTGGTTCTCTGCGTTTTTTAGTGGGTATTATAATGTTAAACATATTGATCCTTTTTTTCATAATTTTTTGCATCGTTTTTTCGTCAAAAAACTTTTCCTTTTATAAATGACCAATTTTGTTGCTTCTCCAAGATATATATTTTAATTGTCACGTATTTATCGTATAGTATTGCTCGAGTATCCAGTTTTCCTAATTTCTAACAGTGTTGTCGAACGCAGATAGGTAATTCTAATTGATGCTTTGAAACAGTCCGCTCCACTAACTTGATTGTGCGTTAGACGTGTGAGTATTGTGTTCGTGCATATCGAAGTGCATATCGGTTTTCATCAATTTTAGTTAATTTTGTGAATATAATAGTGATACCGTTTAAAAATCATCATGCATTTTGTATCCGGTGCCGAGTCGAGAGCACTCAATTTAATTTTGAAAAACATGTCACCCTGTCTGTCTGTTACAAGCGTTATTGTTGTCGTTGTAAACTTGTGCTTTTGTCATTTAAAGATCAGTTTGACCTGACTAGCCTCATGGTAGATAGAATTTTAATTTCGAAAAAATTCATCATCAGCACAGGGAATAACAACATCGTTTTTTTTTTGCAAAATAACTAGGTACGTACTCTAAACTATCACACGGCAATTACCACAGGTTCTGCTTGACAGAACAACCGCTATAGTACTTTAGATGAGAAAATACCTACAGGCTTCCTCCCTTTTGCATGGCTTTCCAATTGCGTACCAATTGCATCTAGATCTGTGCTACGATTGTGAAATTCTATTGTGGCACTAAAGTATTTGTAATCTAGCTTTAACCGCCGCTGTCCAATTCCAACACAGTGTCGCTATAAATTCTCGATACACTGTATAGAAGCGGCACGCAGTGTTGACACACCGCATTGTTGGAACACGCCAATTGAATCCGCACTGTAATCAGAAATGGATTGCGACCTATCAGCTCCACGAAGCTTAGCACCGGGTAAATACAATGGGTAATTGAGTACGATCGATTTTATGTTTGTTTTGTATTAAAAGTCTTCCAGTGATAAAAGTTTTGATTTTCTATCGTTGTTCAACGAATTCCGTGGTAGAGCTTGGGTTAGTTTGGTTCGATATTTGGAGCCAGTTTCTTTTCACTACAAAAAGATAGGATTGTTTAAGTATTTCGTATTGTGCTTCTAATCGGCACCGGTATTATTTTGTTTCGTTGGTAAAAGGCATTCGTACAATTAACGTATTTTGGTGCAATATTATCAGCATCTGATGTAGATGTTTTTTACAGATCTGACCAGAATCGGCCTTAATACAATAGGAGTTCTATTTTGATTCACGCTTTTGTATAGCTGCGTATTTGCCAATTGTCCTGGTGGGTTTTGTTCTTAGGTCTTTGAAATGGTAGCTTTTCCTTGGGTTGACGGTGTTGTTGTGGTTTTTTGCATCGCTTTTAATAACTGTGGTCTCCATTACGGATTCCGCCTCTTTTAGCTCTTACGAATTAAAAAGGGCGAAATGTGACTTGCCACTTGTAAATATGACTGCACACTGGGGTTGGACTCGTCAACCCAACCTCTCTCATACTGGCTTGGAATGTTCTGGTCAGACCATTTGTTTATCATACGTATACAGCTTTCATCATACCAACTCATTAATTAAAAATCCACTTTTCAAAACTGAAATAAACGAAACAACGAGTTAATGAACAGTCGCCAATTACGAGTAGCGATGATGGCCAAATTAATGTAGCCAAACAAACGGCACCGAAATCAGCAGTGACGTCAATTTAACGGGATTTATCAGGAATCTCATTACATAATCATTGGTGTTATCTGAATGTTAGCAATAAACGAATTTGTCAGTCATTATCACCTCGTGGCTTTGATGGAAACTTAGTAGCGTAGTGTGTCTAGTTGATCTCGTAGTTGCTTTAAAAACTTTTGACTAAAATCCCATGAAGTTGAAACTTCACTATGGTTGAAACTATCTAAATGTCACAAACAAATAAATCTTATGATTTTATCACATGCAACTCATGCAAGTGACGTAATTGGACGTCACTTGCATGAGTTGCATGTGCATTACATTTTCATAAAAAAATACTGCCGTCGTGTAAAAGATGGTGTGCTATTCTTGTTTTGAAGTAGGAATTCGAATGGAATCGACTCTAAAGATCTTTAGCGTTTGTTTTTCTAATCATTCAAATGTTGTGTGTTTGAAGAATATCACTACTTTAAATGTCTGCGTTACCCTGAACATATACAATACAGAAATCTCAACTTCAAAGAGTTATTTAAAAATGAAATAAGTGCGAGTCGGACTCGCGCACCGAGGGTTCCGTACAATTACAATTTACGATTTATGACGAAAGATCTCGTTCATACCAATTTTCGGTGGAAGTTTACCATGTACATCGAATATTTTTTTTAGTTTTATCATTCTCTTATTTTAGAAGTAACGGGACACACACTCACTCACACACATTTTACCACTTTGGAAGTGTCTCTCGCGCAAACTATTCAGTTTAGAAAAAAATGATATTAGAAACCTCAATATCATTTTTGAAGACCTAGCCATAGATACCCACACGTATGGGGTTGATGAAAAAAAAAAATTGAGTTTCAGTTCTAATAAGTATGGGGAACCTCCAACATTTTTTTTTCTTTTTTTTATGTGTAAATCTTAATGTGGTTCACAGAATACATCTACTTACCAAGTTTCAACAGTATAGTTCTTATAGTTTCGGAAAAAAGTGGCTGTGACATATGGACAGACAGACAAACAGACATGACATGACGAATCCATAAAAATAGCTAATTCGATGAATCACCAACATGTTTTCCATTACTGTCACTGTTAGTAGCCTGCGTCATCTCAATGCTGGGCAAAGGCCTCTCCTGATGACTTCTAGCACTTTCCATCCAGGGCTAGAGTAGACCACTGGTCGTTTGTTTTGTCCAGCTCGTCCCGCTATCTTCAACGGGGTCAGCCGCGACGCCTTCTAGCTGTGCCAGGGCTCTACTGTGGTTAGACACAGCTTATTGGGCATACGGCAGACGTGGCCTGCCCAGTCCCACTTTAACTTAGCGGCTTTTTGAGCAACGTCGGTAATCTATGTTTTGGAGTGCAATATTTTCCATAATCAAACTTAATGCAATGTTCGCACACTTGTTCTAGACGAGCTGCCTAGGTATGCTAAATATAATAAAAATTGTGTAGCTATGTGTGTACGTATATTTAATAATTTACCAAAGACATTAAAAGTATTGAATTGTAGACTATTTAAAATTGAATTGTGTAACTGGTTGAATGAAAATAATTTTTATAGTATTAGGGAGTTTTTAGAACACTAACGCTGACAGCACAATTTTGCATGCTTTAATTATAAGCAAAACATGAATGATCTTATTTTGTATTGTAACAACCTTATATACCGTGTTTTAAGCAAATACATATTATTATTATTATATTATTATTATTATTATTCGTTTACAAAATTTAAAATTACGAAGACATTAATCTTGTGGCAGGCTGTTAACGACACATAGAACAAAACTGAGTTTGCTACCCTCTGTATGGTTCCGACTCAAGTAAGACGTAATCCTTTATTGTACCACTACTATTTGCCTTTATTATGTATGTTTTTAGAAAATAGCTAGACAATGGCGCCGATTCTCTTGTTCGCAAACTAAACTAAAAAGTTCAGTGCAACTTTTTCTTTCTATTTCATTAAGAAAAGGACAGAAGAAAAATGTCAGTTTAGTCCTGTCAAATTAGTCAGCGCCTCACGTCTAAACTTGCTAGGGAGTATCTAAATTTGAGTATTTTAATTTAATTTAATTTATATTCGACAACCGTGAAAAATAAACCTTGAATGAATCGACAACTTAAATTACAGAAATCATGTTGCAATTTAATCTGCAAATCGTGAAGAATTATTTGCCAAAAATCTAAAAAAAAGTAAGTTTATGGAAAAATAATTTTAACTCGTACATAATAAAGTTCAGTTTACGCTACAACTGAAACATTTTAATAACTTAGTGCTAGTCATAGTTGATATTTGTTTAACTTGAAATAACATGAATTTGAAACATTTTGAATAGACTTTACCTTATATAATAATACTATCATCAAAATATTCGTCATCCCTCAGTCTGCTATTCTTGCATTCAGTGAAAGAATAGCAGACTTTTGATACGAATTATATTATGATTAAGTTTTCCGAAGTAAGAATGATTTTTTGAATGTCAGTTTTTGTATGTTCTAAAAAAAAAAACAAAATTAGACGAATCAAAACATGTTTAAATGGCTACAGAAATTAAAAACAAAATGTTTATCCTGCTTCTTATTTTTCACTAGCGAATAAAACCCGATTTGGAAGTCTCTTCAATGGTAAGGGTAAGGGTCCAAAGTAAAATTAAATTTAAGTTGTCACTGCATGGCTTGTTGGCAAATTGTACACCGAGACGAGTTCCTTCAATGTGTTAACTTGTTTTGCTAAGGGCTTAATGGCTCTGCGAGTCGTCTCCCCAAGAAACTTGCTTAATAAAGACCAAATGTTTCTTTGTTGGATTGAGTAAATAATGATCTTAATATTTAAGACAACGTCGATGGAATTTCCACTTTTGTTGTTTTGGTTTCTCATTGTTCGCTTCAAAGATGCTTAAATACTTTGTTTCTATTGTAATGGCCTCTTGCTCCTCTAGGAGGGTCTTGGTACACCTGATCACCTAAGTTCTTTATTTGCTTAGTCTCTAATATCTTTTGATTATGTATGAATAACATTAATTAAACAAGTATTTTTACTAACTAAATAAAATAAAAAATAAGTTTATTAACACAGGCCTTTGCCCGGCAGTGGGACATTAACGGCCAACATTAATGGCCAACATTAATGGCCAACATTAATTTTGGAAAGCATAAATTTCTCGCTCTGCAAGCCTCTTGTCTGACCTCGTCGTATGATGGAGTCCTAGAGCGGCTCGCGATCGAGTATTCAGTTCGCCGAATCAGATAGGTTTCTGGTTTCCTCGTTCATCAGCGAGAACATGTTTTCGGAGAACAGAAAGTAAATGCCCTCTATCTTTGCTTTTATTAAGCTTCTCCGAGTCTAGAACGGTCCCTAGATTTTGTAATAATGCCAATCCCTCTGGGAAATCGTATAGATCGGGATGGCGCGCTAACCCACTGAAGAAGCTAACAACTAATCTAACGTTGCGCCGCTTCATGGAAGCCAGATATCCTAAAACGCTCGCCGGAGAGTTATTGTTGATTGGTCAGTAAGTATTATTATTTAGTGTTTTCTCTTCTCAGCCCTTTGGCTGGTTTTTGCAACATTTACAGAACGAAGTCAAGTAAATGCAGCAAGATCCCTACCAGCATCTTACTGAAATACTTCTTCCCCTCCGAGCATCTTTGCTCTTGCGAATCTCCACTCAAGCCAGCCAATAAAGGCAAGAATGAGGTGGGAGCTCTGTTCCTCGTCAGTGTTCACTCCACCCGGCCAATAAAAGCAAGCCAGAGGTGAGGAACAAGACTTCTCCCGGGAGATAGGGTCCGTGGGGTCGCTACTGCCCAACAGCTTGCCACATGCTGCCTTGCGGGTTCTATCTCTCTTGGTCTTTCTGGCTCCTCACCCTAGACCTGATCCGGCAAAGTAAACTCTTCCGTCACAGATCTAGAGTTTAGAGCGCGCAACGACGTCAACGTAGAGATACAGCGGTAAAAATAAAAAATAAAAACTGGATAATAAATAATCTACGGAAACAAATCTGGATACCCCTGTTGCAGAGCGTCTGTATGGCTTCGCACCTTAGGAAGGTACGGTTCGAGCCTGCTATGGCATTAAGCCGTGCGGGGACTAGGTCTTAAGGTATCCACGGCTATGAAATGTACTAAAAGGAGACATTGCAAAGCTCCCGTGCTGTGAACTCTCTGTGATTCATAAGGTCCTTTTGCCATCTTCTGGCGAGTAAATCTGCGACGAATTCGTCGATGTGTCAGAGTCTTCCATCATCAACACGCCGCATTCTACATCATGGGAAGGATGAGCTGCAAAAATCGCGTGAACGTTTTTAAGTTCGTCGATAATCTCTCTGATTTCAGGTAACCGCATAAGATCGATTTTTAAATTGGATCTGATTGATTGCACCAGTCTATGCTCGGGGTGATGAGCATTAGACCAATAATGCAATGAGTGCAAGTGGGGCCCCCGTGTCGCGATATTCTGGTCTAAAACATTGAGCAGAAAATCGAGTGATTCTCCTTTACTGTTGTCATGCTCAGAAAAGCGCGAGTCCACCACGGCGATTATCGTTTGATGTATGAGAAGATCACGCGCGCGCATGCGAACTTTGTTACGGCTGCACGCCAGAGACCTGAGTTCCCTCCACTCCCAATCCCTGATGTCATCCAACGAACTTGGTCAGGTGACCCTTTTTTCCTGAACATCGTATACAGTTCCTCCATAATGTCGAGTTCACTTCGCTCAATCGCCAAAGCAAGCGTTGAAGCCCGGGTACGTTTGGTTGGCGTGAGTGGATTAGCCACGCCGAAGGTTCGGGTCATAAACGAGGATATTTCGGTTCCGGTGGTCGAGCACGTTATATTCTTGTCCAAGTATTCATACACAGCATCTAGCTGCTCTTTCTGGTGTTGCGTGGGTTCATGGAGCTTCCTCGCTGCCTCAATGTCAATTATCCATTCGACCTTGCTATGCCAAATGGTGTTATGAGATATCTTGAGACCCGCCCTGCTCGCACCGTGGTGTCGCAGAGCATTGGCGAACTCAGAAGTTATAGGAACTCGTTGCGTAGAGCCGTAGCTGCTGGACACGAAACCTCTCTTCGCGTTTCTGAAGTTGTTAATAATCTTTTGGGCGAGCATAGCTATTGAGGCGTAGCCCTCCAGATACTCAACGGCCATGCGTAACGCATCGAGTTTTCTTTTCGCCGAATGGCGTGAAATGCTCCTCGTTCATCAGCGAGAACATGTTTTCGGAAAACAAAGTATAGTCCCTCTATCTTTGCTTTTATTAAGCTTCTCGAGCCTAGAACGGTCCCTAGATTTTGTAATAATGCCAATCCCTCCGGGAACTCGGATGGATCGGGATGGCTCGCTAACCCACTGAAGAAGCTAATAACTCGCTAACCCACTGAAGAAGCTAATAATGAATCTAATGTTGCGCCGCTTCATTGAAGTCAGATATCCTTAAACACTCGCAGGAGAGTTATGGTTGATTGGCCAATAAGTATTATTTATTATTATTTAGTGTTTTCTCTTCTCAGCCCTTTGGCTGGTTTTTGCAACATTTACGGAACGAAGTAAATGCAGCAAGATCCCTACCAGACTGAAATACTTCCTTCCTCCGAGCACATTTGTTCTTGCGAATCTCCACTCGAGCCAGCCAATAAAGGCAAGAATGAGGTGGGAGCTCTGTTCCTCGTCAGTGTTCACTCCAGCCGGCCAATAAAGGCAAGCCAGAGGTGAGAAACAAGACTTCTCCTGGGAGATAGGGTCCGTGGGGTCGCTACTGCCCAACAGCTCGCCACATGCTGCCTTGCAGGTTCTTGTATCTATCTTGGTCTGGCTCCTCGCCCTAGACCTGATCCGGCAAAGTAAACTCTTCCGTCACGGACCTAGAACGATGCGCGCAACGATGTCAACGTAGAGATACGGCGGTAAAAAAAAAATACAAATACACTGTTAACTTCTTTTCTTTGAAACCACTTGCCAGTGTCCTGAGTAATTTGTTCACAAAACTCTTAAGTCATCAAGGTATGTTCCAAACATGGCATGAAATACTACTTGCGCTGTTTTATCAGTATCTCCCTTACTTTTCATCCTGAATTTCATGTTAGTATATGAAACCAGGTCTGTGTAATACTTTAGCATGGCACTACCTGAGAAGCTCCAAGGAAGATATTTGCTTTTGTGTATCCATAATTTCAGAGGAAAGTGAAACTTTTGAGTAGCTCGTGCTGTAGTTAAAAGACCTATATCACCTTACTCTTTAAGCACTCCTGCAATGGTAACTGGGTTTTTTGCATCCTTCAAACAGTTTACAATCTCACCACCCATAGGAAGCATCTGTAAAGTATTGGACAATGCTGATTGCAGTTTATTAGGATATTTGTCCTCTATAACAAGCATTAGGTATTGCCTGAGCCATAAGACCTAAGCTGCGGATAACCCCTGTTCTTCGCGCCGGAACAAACGTAATACCTTGCAATAGTGGGACATGATGATTATTCAATCCATAATGTGTGATATTTTGTGTCATCTCCCTACACTTATCTTGCCTCCCCTAAACCTTTGCCTGATGCATCTCTTTTCACACCTCTCTTAGCTACGCTCTCTCTAACCCTAAATCTGGTCACACCAATCCAGGACCGCCACCAGCGCCCTATTTTTGTTATGAATGGGCAAACGAGGTTAGCGTGGCCTAAGTTCAGGTGAAATGAACCAATATTCCTGAATCGCACGCTCCAAAGCACTCCTCAATTCCTCATTGCACTGGACACTTACGTTTGCAGACCCGTCATTACTCCCCTCGTCAGCATGACTTGTGTTGGACTGCGGTAGTACTACAGCAGTCTGCGACTGGGGGGCGATGACATGGCTACTCTGCATTTCATTTCGCAGACGATCAAGTACAGTGTCATCTAGCATGCGAGTCATCTAGCATGTGATTACGCTGGATGACCCGCACCTGATCCGACAGTCGTTGTGCCGTAACGTTGACAGCTGGCTCAAGCACCTGAAAAAGAGAGAGCATCCTAACACGGTTCGCGGTCAGATTTTTTCCCCCGTCTGTAGCCCCATAATATGAGCGCATGACATTTTCATTGATGGATCGTGTCCATCTCATGCGCTGCACACTTCCGCCCGGAGCTGGGACCATATCAGAGGCCAGTGGGCCTTGAGGTCCTAAGCCGTGCGGCGGCCGGCGCGGCGTCCTCCCCGTCGACGAGCAGGTGGTGGCGTCATATGCGGAGAGAAATACTCATCGCTCGCTCGACGCAACTACCGCGGCCGGTGTCGTCGCAGCAGTAACAGTGGGGCTGGGTACCGGGGGCGGCGAGGCGGAGCTGAGCGAAGAGTCCGGAGGTGGTGGGCGTGCACGGCGAGCTGCTGATCTTGTCAACATTTTCTCATATTTTTTGTCATTTTCACTTTTTCATCGGACGTGACATGACAAATGTCACCTCCGGTTCGGCAGTTTTTGATGCAATTTTATGGTACAATTTCAAGTTCATTGTTGTTGTGTGTTTGAAATGATATTTTATATGATATGGTAAGGTTATGGTATACTTTCACGTATATATAAACATAAAAAACTGCTTCTAAAAAATTATATATTAATTAAAATTAAAGAGATGGCAAAATAGATGACGTGTTGACTTGTGTTGCCAGCTTCTATCTACATGGTTCAACAGCTCATACGGCTCCGCATATAACGTGCTAAAGCGCATATCGTCCGATTCATCTGATACAATATACCCTATCACTAAGGCATCCCAATTCTTCATAATTTCAAAGAATCTATCTCCGTATCGATCTCTTAGCTAGATTATAAATAAACATGTGTAAGTTAGCATAATAACTGCGACAATCCGGGTCATCCGTGTTGAAAACTTAAGTTTCTTGTTCATGTTGTGAGAATATAGGACCTTCAAGTAAACTCCAATTTGGTTACCCCATCACATTTAATTTCTTCAATTCAATTCATAACATTACACAAAATATATCATCTTTTATAATAAAATAAATTTACTCAAAATTAAACATAGCTATTCAAATATCTCCATATGACTCAATGACACAGTCTATTCCAATTCTTTTTTAATCAATTCAAAATGCTTCTAACAACATAATCTTTTCAAAGACCATAGACATAAATCTTGCCAGTAATTCAATGACATAAAATTCTATTAAGCTAGTATTACAACAATCCGGCTTTCTTCATATTATTTAATGTCAATATAAATTTGGATGTAGAATCGTGCTTGGATATAAATTTGTCCATAAAACATGACCATCGTGGTTGGAAATAGGTAATATTGGTTCTTAAACTTAAGAATTGTCAGCTCCTTTTCAACAAACATCTGATCTGATACCTCAAAAAAGAGGTCCCAAGGATATGTTCTTGCCTTGCGTAGTTAAGTTGTTTTTAATATTTTTGACCCTTCTCTTGTTTTGAAATGCGATATGATTAGATGATCTTTTCACAATACTTTGTGCCAAGTTAATGTTGTTTTCTTGATGCATATCAACCCCGTAATAAGCTGTAAGAGTTGTGGCAGTATTCCAAACTGCTGCTTCAAGAAGATAAGTTAATTCTGATGGGTCATTTTTATAATCTTGTTTGAGCTTACAATACAGGACTACGTGTTCAATAGCGTTCCATGGACAGGGTTGTAATATCTCTAAAACTTTTCAAGTTCGGGGAAATGGACTTTGAAAGTCTCTTGAAGTCGCCTGTGTCGGGGACAATTTAATTTCTTGTTTTGGAGAACAAATCTTACCCTCATCCCCTCCGTAATAGGTGAGTTAAGATGTCCTTCATAATGGCATCTAATTCCGTCTTTCTCACACATATTTGATCAGCAATTCCGGTTCTTTTTTAACTTTTTGGGATCTGAGGATTAGAAAAATAAAGTAGGTATATATATATATATACTTGTCTATGTCTCGTTATTATTATTGCTCAGATTTTTCTAGTCTTGTGTATAAATCGCCTTCTCCTTCCTTCTTATGGAGTCTGCAGGGGTCGGGATCTTCTACAACTTACCTATGATATCTAATATTTTATCAGCAATTCCGGTTCTTTTTTAACTTTTTGGGATCTGAGGATTAGAAAAATAAAGTAGGTATATATATATATATACTTGTCTATGTCTCGTTATTATTATTGCTCAGATTTTTCTAGTCTTGTGTATAAATCGCCTTCTCCTTCCTTCTTATGGAGTCTGGAGGGGTCGGGATCTTCTACAACTTACCTATGATATCTAAGAGCTCTAGATTCTGTTGTTGTTTTAAGGAAAGGAATTGCAGCTTTTAGATGGACCTTATCTCCTCCCTCCTGATATACTGTACTCATCCTGTTTTTCTGAGTAACCATCACAATCAACCTTAAAAATTCCATCGAATAAGGATTCTTAACTCGTTTTTTGTAGCATCATTCCTTTTCTGGATTCTAAAGGAGACGGAGTAACTTCCAGATTTACTGCTTCTTGTAGCGAAATAAAAAATCACTTCACTGCATTTAATAAAAACGTATAATTTTTAAGAAAAACCGAATATAAAATGAAAATTTTAAATATAAAATGTAAAACAAATCTAAATACAAAACGGTTATTAGTTACTAGAAATAATTTCAGGTGAAGAGCCAGTTGCTCAGTTGTAAAATAATTAAAGAAAATTTGTATGTATCAAATATAAATTGCTTGTCATGTCAAAAATACGAATAACGCAGAGGTAACGCTTCACTATATAAGTAAAAATGGATGCTGTTCGTAAGCGTATCACTTGAGAACGACTGGACCGATTTGGCATTTTTAGATTAAGATTGAATTGAAATTGGCACCGACATTTAACCGATTCTTTAGTGACATGGGTTATATCTAATATCAGATTATATTAAGCATGTGTCGTTATTATTCATTCCAATTTGTTCCTGGTTTTGCTTGATCTTAACATGCACACAATGAAACAATAGGGTTTGGGACGAAGATAAAGATTCGTAAAATATTGTACACTTTCGGTGCGCAGCCCAGTTGACGGACGTCACACGACTCATGACGTGCGCGTCGAAAGGGGTGCCCGTCGAATGTTTTTAAAGGAAGCTTCTATAATGTTCTAGAAGCATCGACTTGATCTCATTGGCCAGGCGGGGGAACGAGAGGCATTTCCGCTAGAAGCGTGAGAATTGTGGCGGGAGCAATTAGAAATAGCTTCGCGTTATAATATAGATATTATCCCATCGTTTGTCTGTACTACTTACTGTATTTCAAATGAAAAGGTACTATGAATTGCTTTAATTTTTGTTTGGTGACGTTAATAATTTATAAATAAAAGAGCCTAAGATAGCGTCACGTTTATCGTATCATACCGCATACGTGTTTTTTAAACGACCATTCCTTTGGGAATTCTCGATGCTTACATGGTTATGAGCAAATAACAAACACACAAAACAAATTCAACACAAGGAAGAAATTTTATAATGTTTTCACATCAAATAGAGATCTTTCCATATCACCATTTGATATCAAAACACCATTGCCGCCGTAACAAAGACGTTTGTCTATAACAATATGTCAGAGTAATTGTGTGGTGGTGTATGTTTTCCCACGTACTCTATTGTTTAGCTTGAGTCGAACCTTGTACGAGTATTTGTGGCGCCTGCTTGGTTTTAAAAAGCAACTGATCTCTGCTGAAGTATCTACACTCGAGAGCAATGAATCCGGGTCACTTAAAGAATGTTAAAAATCTCGGAAACTAAAAATGATAGGTTAATGCAATAAATTGTATTTAATAGACAATGTAATACTCCTTAAATGAAAGTAAAAAAAATATGAGTCACCATACATTTTATTAACACAAAATTACATAAAGAAAAAAACTGCTGATCTCTCCTTAAAACAAAAATAGGAAACATGAAATTTTTGAACTTTATTACGATTTTCTTGAATTTTAATACTTCGTATTGCCTCCTCGTGCTTCCATTACTGCGTTTACGCGGTTTGGCATGCTGTACACCAAGTTCCTTATACGATTTTGGGGAATATTCTCCCATTCCTCTGTGAGAGCAATTTTGAGCTCACGAAGCGTGATTGGGGGAGGGTTTCGTTGTTTTACGCATCTGCCTAGCTCGTCCCAAGCATGCTCGATCGGGTTGATATCCGGGCTGCACGGTGGCCACTCCATACGAGTAATGTTCATCTCTTGAAGGTAGTCATTCACAATCCTGCCTGTATGAGGTCGGGCATTGTCATGCATAAATATAGCATCCTCACCTAAATTGACCATAAATGGACCAACGTGATCATTGAGGATTTCTTCCACATATCTTACGCTAGTTAAAGAGCCGTTTTCTATGATCACCAGCTCTGTGCGACTTTCAGAAGAAATTCCGGCGCACACAAGTACAGACCCACCACCGTAGGCTACTTTTTCTTCGATGCATGCTTGCTTGAATCTTTCCCCTGGTCTTCGATACACTCTGTGTCTTCCATCGTGCTTGTAGAGCATAAATTTTGATTCGTCGGAGAACATAACTTTTGACCAACCTTCAATACTCCAATTTACGTGGCTCTGGGCATATCTTAGTCTTGAAATACGATGCCCACGCTCCAGTTTAGGGCCGTTTGCAGGTCTAAGGGGTTTTAAGTTAGATTCAGCAAGCCGACGTCTTACTGTCCATGCACTTGGGTTACTTCCTCCGAGGCGTCGAAACTGATTTGTGAGTTCAGTTCCTGTGAGAAAGCGATTTCGAAGCATGGTGTTCACCAAGTATCGGTCTTCTCGTGCTGTGGTACACCTGGTTCTGCCCGTTCCTGGTCTGCGTAGGTTAGAACCAGTTTCTTCGTAACGTCGGAGAACTCTTTGTACTGTTGACAGCGACACACCGACAGGCTGTATCGCGCTGACTCCGGCCGGTTTCCAGCATTGTAAGTATTCTGGTGCATTCTTCAGGCGTAAGCGACATAATTTCAGCTTGAATAATGAATATAGAGCACTATCAACATGGTTTATGTACCCACATAAATGACAGATTACAAACAAAAGCAAAACCAAATGCTGTAATTTCGTAGTTCCATCTTCGAAAGTGGCCCTTTTTCAAATTTGATTTTTTTATGATATAACTTTACAATAACTAAGAAGTTTTAATAACTTCATTTAAGGAGTATTACATTGTCTATTAAATACAATTTATTGCATTAACCTAGCATTTTTAGTTTCCGAGATTTTTAGGATTCTTCAAGTGACCCGGATTCATTGCTCTCGAGTGTATTCTAATTTCCGACAAAGCAATCTTAATGTTATATCTAGTCTATAATATACTGTTTTTACAACCTACGATTAAACAAGGCTTGCCCAGTTTAATGTTTTCAATTTACATTTACATACCGTAATTGGTATATTCAACAACATAAAAGAGAATGCTCATTTTTCTACTGACCGCCATTGCGCATCAAAAATGTTTGTAAGATAATACCATAAATTGGATATAAAAGAGAGGTGATGAGGTGATATCCATTTACTTTGTGGGTTTTCTGTTGTGCTTTGATTTTCTGTTCAGTTTTGAGGAGTTTTGTAACAAACCTTCCACCAAAAAAAGCAATCATTTACAACAATATGATTTTAATTCACATAAAACAACAGAAAATAGTATCAACAAACCAATCAATGACCCCCAATGTAATGATATTACATAAGTAGGTCATCCTAAATGCAGGAAGTAAATCTAAATCCTAAATATAGGAAGTAGATAAGAATACTTCAATGTACTCGTCTCCGCCTTCTCCACAGAACCCCCGACCTTGGTGGTGGGTGTTTCCGGCGGGGCGCCCACAACTTGTTGCGCCGTAACCACAGGCGGTGCACCTACTGATGATGTGGGCGCCGCGTCCGGAAAAACCGCCTCTTTCTTTGCCATAACCCGGTTCCGTGCGGGTAGGGGTCCAAGAGTCAACGGACCCAGGAGATATTCCCTCCCCGTACCCGCCGACGTATTAGCCCTGAGTGGAGCATGCCAAGCCTTCGCCTGTACCAGTTGTGCCGACTCAAGGTTGCCGATAATACTTTCTGACAAAGTTATTGTTTGAAATTCCCGTGCAATGAAATCTCTGACTCTCACCCTCAAGCCCCACCCGAAGGGGGCAGCCTGGTTCACAACGCTATGCATTGCTCTGAAGGATCCGGCCCACCCCATCCATATTCCCAAGTTGGTCGTAATCGCCGAGTCCACTCTGAAGGCCAACGATGTGACTTCACCATTGTGGGGCCGTACGCACATTATTATATCATCGGGCTGGATGTTAAGCAAGTTGATTCTGTTGAGAAGGCGGTCGAGCTGTACCATATCACGCGGCTCTAGCGTCATTTCACCTAACCTCCCGCTCAGCCAGTGGGTACCGATTGCCGTCATAAGGCCGAAGGAATTGCCTCTGTCCAACTCTACCTTCCCCCTCTCCATCTCGTGGCACAGATACATCGATAGGGGAGCCCGTAAGCCTGAGGAAACGCAATAGTTTTATTGCTCTATATTATGTCATCATATTCATAAATAAAAATGTTCATCTCTTGAAGGTAGTCATTCACAATCCTGCCTGTATGAGGTCGGGCATTGTCATGCATAAATATAGCATCCTCACCTAAATTGACCATAAATGGACCAACATGATCATTGAGGATTTCTTCCACATATCTTACGCTAGTTAAAGAGCCGTTTTCTATGATCACCAGCTCTGTGCGACTTTCAGAAGAAATTCCGGCCCACACAAGTACAGACCCACCACCGTAGGCTACTTTTTCTTCGATGCATGCTTGCTTGAATCTTTCCCCTGGTCTTCGATACACTCTGTGTCTTCCATCGTGCTTGTAGAGCATAAATTTTGATTCGTCGGAGAACATAACTTTTGACCAATCTTCAATACTCCAATTTACGTGGCTCTGGGCATATCTTAGTCTTGAAATACGATGCCCACGCTCCAGTTTAGGGCCGTTTGCAGGTCTAAGGGGTTTTAAGTTAGATTCAGCAAGCCGACGTCTTACTGTCCATGCACTTGGGTTACTTCCTCCGAGGCGTCGAAACTGATTTGTGAGTTCAGTTCCTGTGAGAAAGCGATTTCGAAGCATGGTGTTCATCAAGTATCGGTCTTCTCGTGCTGTGGTACACCTGGTTCTGCCCGTTCCTGGTCTGCGTAGGTTAGAACCAGTTTCTTCGTAACGTCGGAGAACTCTTTGTACTGTTGACAGCGACACACCGACAGTCCTGGCTGTATCGCGCTGACTCCGGCCGGTTTCCAGCATTGTAAGTATTCTGGTGCATTCTTCAGGCGTAAGCGACATAATTTCAGCTTGAATAATGAATATAGAGCACTATCAACATGGTTTATGTACCCACATAAATGACAGATTACAAACAAAAGCAAAACCAAATACTGTAATTTCGTAGTTCCATCTTCGAAAGTGGCCCTTTTTCAAATTTGATTTTTTTATGATATAACTTTACAATAACTAAGAAGTTTTAATAACTTCATTTAAGGAGTATTACATTGTCTATTAAATACAATTTATTGCATTAACCTAGCATTTTTAGTTTCCGAGATTTTTAGGATTCTTCAAGTGACCCGGATTCATTGCTCTCGAGTGTATTCTAATTTCCGACAAAGCAATCTTAATGTTATATCTAGTCTATAATATACTGTTTTTACAACCTACGATTAAACAAGGCTTGCCCAGTTTAATGTTTTCAATTTACATTTACATACCGTAATTGGTATATTCAACAACATAAAAGAGAATGCTCATTTTTCTACTGACCGCCATTGCGCATCAAAAATGTTTGTAAGATAATACCATAAATTGGATATAAAAGAGAGGTGATGAGGTGATATCCATTTACTTTGTGGGTTTTCTGTTGTGCTTTGATTTTCTGTTCAGTTTTGATTCACATAAAACAACAGAAAATAGTATCAACAAACCAATCAATGACCCCCAATGTAATGATATTACATAAGTAGGTCATCCTAAATGCAGGAAGTAAATCTAAATCCTAAATATAGGAAGTAGATAAGAATACTTCAATGTACTCGTCTCCGCCTTCTCCACAGAACCCCCGACCTTGGTGGTGGGTGTTTCCGGCGGGGCGCCCACAACTTGTTGCGCCGTAACCACAGGCGGTGCACCTACTGATGATGTGGGCGCCGCGTCCGGAAAAACCGCCTCTTTCTTTGCCATAACCCGGTTCCGTGCGGGTAGGGGTCCAAGAGTCAACGGACCCAGGAGATATTCCCTCCCCGTACCCGCCGACGTATTAGCCCTGAGTGGAGCATGCCAAGCCTTCGCCTGTACCAGTTGTGCCGACTCAAGGTTGCCGATAATACTTTCTGACAAAGTTATTGTTTGAAATTCCCGTGCAATGAAATCTCTGACTCTCACCCTCAAGCCCCACCCGAAGGGGGCAGCCTGGTTCACAACGCTATGCATTGCTCTGAAGGATCCGGCCCACCCCATCCATATTCCCAAGTTGGTCGTAATCGCCGAGTCCACTCTGAAGGCCAACGATGTGACTTCACCATTGTGGGGCCGTACGCACATTATTATATCATCGGGCTGGATGTTAAGCAAGTTGATTCTGTTGAGAAGGCGGTCGAGCTGTACCATATCACGCGGCTCTAGCGTCATTTCACCTAACCTCCCGCTCAGCCAGTGGGTACCGATTCAAACTCAAACTCAAACTCAAACTCAAATCATTTAATTCAACTAAACCAATTACAGGCACTTTTGAATTGTCAAAGGGTCGGTCAGTCAGAAAGATGAAGCTAGTTGCCCATTCCAAAGCGTAGGTACCTATGGAGAAGAACGGGCAAGAAACTCCATGGACACTCTTTTAAATCATAAAATTCTTACAAAATATTTGATTACATCATTCGTGTTGAAATTAACCATGTGAGAACGATGTAGAAAAGACGTGCACGTTAAAAGCGTCCGTTATAGAAAACATAAAAACAATTCAGAAATTAAAAATTACAATAAGCCGTGGCAGCTAAGAGATGACCAGTCCCTACTGACGGCGCCCGTTCACGATCATGACGTTTGGATCAGCACCATTCAGCTCAACCATTTTGAAGGGAACTTAATGATCCAACACACACGCCACCACCAGCGAGACATTAGAGTGAGCATGACATACTCTCAGCCGCCAGGGCACATTTAAGTCAATGAAAGACGTACCTAGTAAATGGTAGCTTTATAGAAAGTACATAGTGCTCACACGTGTGCTATGCAATTATACAATACTAAACAATTGAGTTTATACAATGCAAATATAGTTTTCTTCCAATGTTCCGCAGCTCCAGCAATGTTTCCGAATGCTAATTAGTTTAAGCGCCCCTGTGGAGCTGGACCAGCATTGAGCCAAGCATTTTTGTCAGCGATGTAATCCCCTAACTTATAATATGCTTGGCTACATAGTGTGCGTTTAATACAAGATTTAAATTTCGTTTCGATTGCCGTCATAAGGCCGAAGGAATTGCCTCTGTCCAACTCTACCTTCCCCCTCTCCATCTCGTGGCACAGATACATCGATAGGGGAGCCCGTAAGCCTGAGGAAACGCAATAGTTTTATTGCTCTATATTATGTCATCATATTCATAAATAAAAATGTCATCTCAAAACTGAGCCGGTGGCTTAACAGACCTAAATCGTGGAAAACCAAGATACCACAAAATGATGAACGTGAGCATCCCACTGTCCGATTATTATTAACTAAAAATGTAGGCGTCATACACCCTGAAATTTAAAACAAAAAAAAAAAATGAAATTGTGACTGTCTGTCACTTACTCCTAATTTAATAACAAAATATCTTATGCTAAATTCTTATTTTAACATTGTCCCACGATATCGGCCCGCTTAGAGGCGCATTAAATCTCAATTTTATGGTCTGACAGTTCGACATGTTACCCTAATAAATAACTAAATATCCTTTTTCTTTAAAATACTAAAACAATATTGGAACTCTTAGAAAACCATTCCATTTATATTTTATGGGAAACAGACCGGCAATTATAGCCAGTTATCAATAGAAAGCGATACTCTACGTCACTTAAGATGCAATATTTTGTACGAATTCTAAGAATGCCGAGACGCTAACATGCAATGGACAATACGAGTCCCACATCTGTTTCCCATTAGTAGGGATCGTAGGCTGTGGGAATGAACCCTCGAAACAATTGAGAAATCGGACAAAAAAAGGGACAGACGGAGGCTGAGCTAAGCGTGGTATTTTGAGGAGGAATTGTGAGAAGACTGAGGTAGTAAGTCAGGGCAGTCGGTGTCGAACCGCTATAGGAGACGGACTTCCTAGTCCACGTTAGTTAAGTTAGGATATTTAGGGAATGCCACGAGGCTATGTCCGAGTGGGCTGTCGCGGAATAGCGAGCATAGAACCAGTGTGTTTGTTGAGAGATCGAGAGAGCGGGATGTTATTAAATATGTTTAATAGTAAGTGTTGGTTTAGACTAGGTTATATTAGCCTACTATCAATGTATGTAAGTAGCGTGTAAGGCGCGTGAATCTCAGTGAAAGTGTTTGTGAACGATCAGGTGAGTGCCGACTATTTTATCCCTCCTTGTTCCTTTCTATGACGATACCGAGGAATCCTACACACGCGTTTGGTCGTAGGGACTCGGGGAAAGCCCGCTATAAGGTGTGACTTGACAACATACTGTAGACACATGCTCTACCAATAGACTATAGACAACCACAACCAAGACATGACGCTAGGGCAGTCGCACCACTTATGGAAGGCTGAACCGAACTCACAACTCGTTAGGGCCAATTTTAATTATAATGCTTCCTTGTAATCAGTTGTTTACGAACACAAACCAACCAAACGTTATTGATGGCTACCTTTTCCCTATGGACAGACTAACTGCAGGGTTCTTGCATTGCTCTTGATATACGCACACTTCCGGGGAGGGGGGTAGGCTTCACCAAGCACCCTTAACTGGATTGATAGTCGTTCTAAGGAACGTTAGGTATTGTGTCTCGTTAAATCACACCCGGCCCCCGTAGGCCTCTTACTGATAAAAAATATAATATTTAGCGAGACACATCATTTGGATGCCCAGATAGAAAGGCTCCGTTGCTACATAAATAGGTAGACAAGAATGTACGCACGGTTGCTGATTACACTGGAAATATCCTCTAAATTGGGTAGATTAATAAGGAAGTGCGAGGTGACGATTTAAAGTAACCACTTCGGCGTATAGCAAGCAAGGCAATCGTAAGGAATTCTGCAACCGACTGACGATGCGGTACGCTTGCGCTAGTTTTGTATTGTCTTAGTAAGGGTGAGTAGGCCGTTATAAGGGGTTATTACTACTGCACGCGTCCAGCACTTCTGGAAACTTGTCTCGCTCAATGGTAGAGGCACTTCGCAGTCCTTTACCTTAGGATTGAGTAAGACATGCTTGAGTGTAGGGAGCGTGTCTCACTGGAACCGCAGCAGGTTCTCTCTAGGCCTATGCAAGTTAGGACTGGTGGTACACGCATGACGTAACAGCTGTTGTAAAGCGGCCCTACGTCTCTGGGGTGGGTTATTCGATTATTGTAAGAATATTCAGTAACGTAACACAAAACAATGTATTCTCCAACGCAAGCGTTACGTGCCATTTACCCTTTTGTATTCCTCTCATCTCTTGTAGCTTTCACAATCAAAAGAAAAGTAGATTTCCTTTCCTTAATCATCTTCTATGGATTCCCAACCCTATTTTACATTGCAATTGTTTTCTTAAATCCCTCCTTGCTCCCCACCTCTCCAAGTCGGAGCAAGGCAAACGCTTCTTGGGAATCCATCACCATAGGTGGAAGGGTGTCCAGTCTGGAGCCGAGCCCTACAGAACAGCACGGCGGAGGGGTGCTGTTCTCCCCCGCAAGGGGGACCTACCCCATTTTCCTGACAGTTCCACATAATTAGGAAAAACGAAAATTTTATCAGCCTAGGGTAATTTAGGAACAGTCACAAAATGTAGTGACCTAAATTCTTGCCCTTCTCCGTTCCCAGTACCAACATTTTGATCAAGTTTTTGACATTTGTTTGTCGCCGAGATGAGAAAAGATTTAATGCTATTATGCGGTGTTATATCGCACAAATTATCCTTAATTATAGCTTCACAAGAGACTGGATCAGATCTTACCAAACTTCTTCTTCGACATACTTGTACTCAGAAGGTGCCTCTGTATAATCTGTGGGAGGTTGATAGGAGGTAACAGAAAGAGATGGGTTGGGTTGGAGGATTAGGGGCCTTGGATTCACTTCCATTTGGGTTTTCTTGACGATATCCGATGTAACTAAACGAGTCCAATTGTTTAACTTAGCGGATATGTCCTCAATTTTTGATGATAGCTCCCTTATATTTGCTTCACTGGTCGATTGGGCTCTGTTCTGTTCTTTTGGAAGAGAAGAACTACTGTTTAATTCCTCTCTAATGGTCTCTACTAGAGCACTTTTCAATGCATTTACGTTATAATAATCTACAGACGTCTCGGAATCTTCAAGATTTATTCCCTGTGAGCCCCATTTCCTGTTCATGTAAGGAATAATAGTTTGATTCAAGGAATTCCAGGCTTGAACTGGATCACTCTTCTTCAGGTTATCCCATTGGCGGGGAAAATCTGGATGGAAAAGATTGAGAAGAATCTGGAATCAGATTGCACGCCGGCAGGAATCAGATTGCACGCCGACAGGAATCAGTGCATGGTTGAATAATATCAGCAATTTGGGAACGATTTATCTATATAGATTATCAGGAATCTTCAAAATATATCAAGCAACCCAATCGAGAAAATTTTCCTCATCAAATAAATGTAAACATTTGAAAAAAAAAAGCATTAAAAACATGATTTTTAAGAGTGAGGTTTTAACAGCAGAGGTAACGCTGCAATATATAAAAACAAAGTTCACTGCCGAGTGCCGGTGGTACACGATGCTTTGTTTTGACAAATTGACAGTGAGTGACACTTTTGGCAGTTCACATTTCCACATTGCCTGTGAGTGTTACCCAACAGCACGCTGACCACAAGTGATTTGTCAATTAAAGATTTTTAATTAGTACGGTAATATAACTATACTATCAAGTGTATGGACAAATAAGTAATTAGTCTGAAATAAATTGATTTTAAAGAAGATGTTAGTTAAGAAACTAAATTATTTTGATTATGTTCTAAAAATAAAAACATTCATAGCGAGGAAGAATTGAAATTATTTTTAAAACTCATCATTTGTCTTTATTCTATCCGTTAAGACCGATTACGAGGAGGTTCTTAAAATTAGCAACACTGCTTTTACTAAAATTACGATATTTAAAAAACTATGCATTAAAATCCAATTTCGATAAAGTGAACTCAAAAATATTTTATAATTTAGGAATATATCTTTAATTACTGTATTACTTTAAAGGGATTTTAATTTTGGTCAATGTCCTTAATTTAAAAATAGGACATTATTTTTTTGGATCAGTTCCTTATCGCACGTTATATTCTGCATACGTGACGTATGTGAGCTAGACCGAAAAAAGTGTTAACACTGACGATACTTGTATTTTTGTCCTCCCTCCCACAAGACCTCTCGACTTTTTTTAATTTTTAAATTTATTTAATTCGAAACAACCACTTTTATACTCAATATTTGTTGTCCAGAATTCGATCTCATCCATCATTTGTATGTTTTATTAAATTCTCCGAATTTTAAGAATGTTCACAGTCTGCTCAGTCTCAATCTGTCAAAATTACCGCTAATTTCCCTACATTTTTAACAAGTTTTTGACATTTGTTGGTCGCTGAGAGGAGACTGCGACTAGATTTCGAACATTTTAAATTTGGCCTTCAAATGTCTTACAAACCGTTACAAACAAATTATGTCGAAGCATCAATCAAAAAAGTAAACCGCGAAATTCGGCTACCAAACTCTACACACTGCGCCATTTAAATAAGATAAACGGGGAACCGGATCTCAAAATATCGGGTTTCGTTGGTCTACCGCAAAAGCTGGTTTATCATTATAACGAACGAAATAACTTTGTAATCCAGTATTGTGCGTGTCAAAATAATTTGTCTATTTATATGCGCAATTTTAATTGGGTCTGCTGATATACCTCTGTACCTACTGTTTCTTTTGGAGGTTTTCATGCTGATGTCGGAATGGAAATTGGTATTGAGCTTGTCGGTTTGCGCAAGTCAGTTCTGGTTGAACGCCCTTTTGGAGATTTTCTGGTGATATGAATGTCATTTTCGTTATAATGTGAATTTGAACATTCAAGAAAGAGTGTCATGGGTGACGATACAATACTTTCTATGTATCATTTTCTTTCTGGCTCATCGGCCAGAAACAACACAATATGGAAAGAAAAAAAATCTGTCTTGATCTATGGCATTCAATTCAAATACCTTATACCACCTACCACTGTTTGTCTCTGCTTCACCCAAAGGTTGACTGGTAGACAATACCTGAAGACCAATTCTCGTAATTTAAAACGTTCAAAATCTAGTCGCAGTCTCATCTCAGCGACAAACAAATGTCAAAAACTTGTCAAAATGTTGGGAAATTTGAGGTTTTTTTGACAGATTGAGACTGAGATCAGACTGTGAACGTTCTTAAAATTACGAGGATTGCCCCTCTGGTTACACTTATATCTATTTGTGAAACATAATACTCGTAGAAATTACCTGATTATCGATTATTCTTATGCTATAATTTTATTGGTTGTTGCATCGACCTATGGAGCAATAGTGTAATACTTCTTTACTCAGATTACCTGTATATTTCATCTTATTCATCAGGATTGTAAACTAAGGGAGAGTCACTATTAACGAGGGATTATACGATACAACTGAGATAGATGGCCCTGGAAGGAAGGGGGGGTTTCATCTGGATGTCAGTTTTATTGGCCTTGACTGCCTCTGAATAGGGTAGATTCCTGGGTAAAAATATTTTTTTTTATTATATTTAGTCCGTCAGTTAGATTATCGAAAAATAATGGACACGTATTTTTTCTTTTGTCAAACAAACAAAAAATGACAAAGATAAAGCGCGTCAAAATTTGGGAGTTTAGCAAGGCGTGACGTCATGTGGAACTTTTAACGGGCGATATCTTCATTTTTTTTTATATAATTGGCAAACTTTTTTTAGGAATCTAGCCTATTGAGGACTCGCACTGCCTCTTCCAACCTCTGAACAGAAGCCTCTATTCTCTGGAGCGCTCTGCTCTCATCCCGCTGAGATATCAAGCCCTTGTTCACCCCATCTCGTATTCATGAACTCAATCACGGTTTGGTTGAGAGAGTGCCATGCTTGAATGGGATCTTTTTGACAATGCCTATGGCATTAATTCCGCCTCTGTACATTTGTGTGCTCAAAGTATTGAATAAAATAATATTAAAGTCCGACAGGTAGCTTTGTTCATTCATGCAGCTTTTCCGCGTAATTATTTTGATTTCTCATCAACTTTGCTCATTTCACATAATCAGCCTATATATATTATAATGTTCCCACTGCCGGGACATAGGCCTCCTCTGTCGGTGAGAGGGAGTGGGCCGAAATCCACCAAGCGGGCCGAAATCCACCACGTGGGCCCAGTGCAGGTTGGCAGATGTCACATGTCTTCGAATTTTTGGTTCTAGGACGCTAGTGTCCTCACGTGGTTTCCTTACAACAGATGCCATCTTTGCTATCCGCCAGCTGTGCGAGAAATACAGAAGTGCGCATAAGAACTTGCACATGGTATTTGTTGACCTCAAAAAGGCATACGACAGAGTGCCTCGTGAAGTTTTGTGGTGGGCGCTGAAGAAGAAAGGCGTGGCAGGAAAGTATGTGCAGTTGATTAGAGCGATGTACAGTCGATGTAGTACCCAAGTCCGGTCTACAGTGGGCACTACTGGCAGCTTCGATGTGGCTGTCGGCTTGCATCAGGGTTCAGCACTCAGCCCGTACCTCTTCGTGCTGATAATGGATGCTCTTAGGAGGCTCCCTGGTGTATGCTGTTCGTCGATGACATTGTGTTGGTTGCCGAGAACGGCTTGGAGGTCCAGAGCAGATTGGAAGGGTGGTGGGAAAGACTCGAGACCGTTGGCCACAGAGTAAGTTGGACCAAAACTGAGTATCTGTTTTGTGATTTTGACGGTATCTCCAGTCCTAGGCCCATATCTCTCGCCGGAACGCCCTTATCGATCTGCTCCGACTTTCGGTACCTCGGGTCGCTTGTCCAAGGAGATGGCGAAGTAGACCGAGACGTAACGCACCGGATCAACTCAAGATGGATGAAATGGCGACAGGTCACAGGAACAACTTGCGACTTGCAACTTGCTTGGATACCCCTCAAGTTAAAGGGGAAAATTTATAAGTCTGTGATAAAGCCTGTCGTACTTTATGGGTCTGAATGCTGGGCTGTGAAAAAGACGGATGAAAGAAGATTGCATGCAGCGGAGATGAGAATGTTGAGATGGATGTGTGGAGTGACGAGAATGGATAAAGTAAGGAATGAGTATATAAGAGGAAGTTTGAAGTGGCGCCAGCGACAGAAAAGTTGAAAGGACATCGTTTAGCTTGGTATGGGCATGTGATGAGAAGGGACGAAACGCATGTGACTAAAAGAGTGATGAATATACATGTTGACGGATGGAGAAGGAGAGGAAGGCCGAAGAAACGATGGATGGATTGTGTGAGGAATGATATGAAAGAGAAGGGAGTGAATGATAGCGTGACAGTTGACAGGGGAGAATGGAAGAAGAGAACGTGTTGCGCCGACCCCAAGTAACATGGGATAAGGGCAGGAAGATGATGTTTTCCTTACCATGTTTTCCTTCACCGTTTTGAGAGCAGTGGTGATGAAATAATTTACACAAAGTAAAGCGCCTGTCTAGGTTCGAACCCTACGACCTACAACTCAAGTCGCGGCTGTTACGACTTGGCCACCACTGCTCTCTTTTGCTCACTTCGTCATTAACTAATCTCAAGTATTTTTGTAACACAATCCTCTGCTCATCACAGTTCGAGAATTGATAACTCCTAAATATTAAAGCTTTTAGTGAAATTACAGTGCGCCATATTTCAAATTGTGTCCCTAGCGGGGTGGGGAGAGCATGTTATTCAATTATTATAGTGGCCTTGTGAAATTTTAATTAAATTAAACCCTTCGCTGTTCTTATGCCTGCCTCTATTGTTGTATTACAGTTTAGGTATTATCATATTTTCATTTATTTTTGTATCTGATATCTAACCCACACCCACCAAAAGAATGAAGTTAATCCTTAATACCTTTCAAATGTATGATTATTATTTCCTACATCGTCTTAGTAACAAAGTGAAACTCCTTCATCATAAGTTTCGTTAGTGGCCGTCTTCACTACACTGGCCACTTGGCCCTTCCTCATTTCAATTTAAAATATTTCACATATTCGTCATTTAGTTTTCTTCTATAGGTTTATAGGGGTTGGTTGGTATATAAACGCGAAAGTTTGTATGGATGTTTGTTACTCTTTCACGCCAGAACTACAAACCGGATTAGGATGAAATTTGGCCCACATATGGTTTATAACCAGGATAAACATAATAATATGGGATACTTTTTATCCCGATGTTCTCACGGGATCGGAACTTATGCGGGTGAAACCTCGGCGTGCAGCTAGTACAAAATAAAAATTAACATATAATCAATTATGATACAATGAGTATGTCATCATTTTGGGGTTCAATTTGGTTACACTACCGAGTTGGTGGCGGAGGTTCGTGTATTTGGGACCAATCGTGAGCGCTTCCAAACTATAACTACGATTAAACCAGTATCTATAACCTCACTAATCAGCTGATCAGACCGAGCTAGTTCTAGACCGAAGTTGAACGTAAGACGATCCAACAAACACGCCTAGTCGGGTGCTATTAATCCAGCCTTTAATCAAGGCAACTTGCTGTAATCAGCTTCATTATTTCAATTTCGATGGCTTTCAGAGCAAGTCGAAGTTTCGAACGAAAGCGATATTTTAAGTAAAATGCTGTACTGTTTAATATAAAAAGATTAACACATAATATTATAATTATTAGAGCAAGACGGACAGTCTTCATTTTTATTTATTTAAGCAATAAAATTAATCTTTATGTATAAGAAAAGGTGATTCTGACGTGTGAAGCTGAAGGTGATTCTGACGTGTGACGGTGAAGGTGATTCTGACGTGTGACGGTGAAGGTGATTCTGACGTGTGAAGGTGATTCTGACGTGTGAAGGTGAAGGTGATTCTGACGTGTGAAGGTGAAGGTGATTCTGACGTGTGAAGGTGAAGGTGATTCTGACGTGTGAAGGTGAAGGTGATTACGGCACCTTATTCGTATAAGATTCCAGTTTACATTGTAGGTGTTACTATAATCGGGCCTAATTGAAATTGTTGATATCTCAGTTTGTGTATAAGTATTTCGTTTTACAATAAATCCACAACCGAGTACCAAGTCAGTTAACGATACTGTGCTGCATCGTCAACAACCGTTAGTATGCAGGTCAAATATTATAATAGTGAAATAAATAACCTTGGTAAATAACCTGGTTGACAGACTTTTTGGCTTCTGACTATCATCCGTAAAAGCTATCAGCGAATTGTTTTCCGAGGCATGGAGCGGTGCTCGATATGTGTAATGGATGGTCACCCATCCACGAACAGACCTGGGCAAACGTAGCTTATACTTCAATCGCGACCCGTTCTTATTTTGCCACAAACCCCACAATTTTTACAGGAACAATATTTATATTTTACTAAAATATTCTCTTGTATCTTAGCCCAAGAGTGTGCCATTCCACGCTGTTCGCGAGATCAATGTTTTGGCAACCGTTTCTAACGATGTACATCTTGTGCGCCAATTAGCTTATTACCTCCCATATGTCTTTACTATTTTTGTATTCAAATTATTTTTGCTGTTAAATCTGAAGTTTTTATTTGGTTTGTAACATTTTGTTAATTCCTGTTTTACTATTCAATTTATTTTAAATATTATTAAACAACGAGGTCTTTACTATTTGTATTCAAATTGTTTTTGCTGTTCAATCTGAAGTTTTTATTTGGTTTATAACATTTTGTTAGTTTCTGTTTTACCAATTCAATTTATTTTACAATTAATATAAAAACATCGATAAATGTACTTAATTTACCCAAGTTATCCTTTCGTAGGTTACAATCCGATGGTGGAGGAGGTATCACTAATTTGGTTTAATTGATTAACATAGGCTGTAGGTATATTTCACACCCATCAAAAATCTATAATATATCTTTTTTTTTTAAATAGACCCGTTTTTTTGCAGTTTTGACTTTCTTCATCTTATTTTTCCCAAATATATACATCATCTTCGAAGAAGTCTGTTATCATAAATCTGTTAAAATTCTACAGTCAGTAATATCTTGCTTAAGTTTGTCATCGTCAGCAAACGTAGGTAGACATGAGTTTGTAAGTTAACGAACTTTGCAGTCTGCACAGACATTTAATTTCCTTGATTTCATTAAGGGAACATGAACCAGCATGAATCGGAACCAGTTTCGGTATAAGTATTAGGTTGCACTGAAAGCGTTGCGAAACATTTAGGAACAAAATCACAGTGCACTCGTTTATACTGGAATTAAGTAATAGAAAAAAACATCCATTAAATACCTACCTATATTTACGTCAGGGATATATAGTAATTCTCGCCTATCTAATAATTATATATAATAATATGTTCTAGCCAGCCTTCATTTAACAGACTAGCAGTCTTAATTAAATGATTGGGAGGGTTTGGGGCCATCGTGGCATTTCTTTCCGTTCCGAGGATGGCAATTCTAACCACAGTCCAGGGGGCCTAAAAAGGCCACTTTAAGCCTCTAAAAGCTATTCATGTCCTGAATTCCCAGCAGATCATTAGCAATTCCTCTAATTTTCGTTAAATGGTTACACGTTAAATGGTTACACATAATAGTTTAATCACCTACAATTCATTTCATATCAATCATATTATTTGCTGTAAACATCTAACTGTCAAACAGGTAAATTGCGTGATAATGAATGGCACACAGATCATAAATTATGAATTGTCAGTTTGTGACCATTTTACGATTTTTAATATGATTCATATTGTTATCCTATTTTGATTCTGCCAAACTGGCCTTTTTAGGCTCCCTTTTCTAATGAAAAAAAAAACTCGGGTAATTCTAAAAAGTATTGGAAAAAAAGCTCAATTAACAAGGGAAGAAAATACTTATCATCTTGAATCCGTGCCGCTATCTTGAATCCGTTCCGCTAACTTGAATCCGTTCCGCTAACTGCAGCACCAGGATAGGACGGCGCACTCGTGCCCACCGCTAACGAGTCTCACATTCAGTCCTATTCAAATTAAGCTTTTGACTGAAAAAAATTCGTCGCATTTAGGCCGTCTATACGCAGCGATGCTAAATGAAAGCCAGGTATGAGTTCAACTCATATTTTCGAGGGTTCAATTTGTACCAAATTTTTGGCCAGGAAAAATATTAAAGGAGTCGATGCAAACAAGCTTTGACGATGGAAATATTAACTGCTTCGAAATGCGTTTTCTACTGATATTCTTATCAGAAAATTTAGTTTTTATTCTGGCAAATTCGTGTCAATAATTTACTAAAAAGTTATTCTAAATCAGTAAAAAAAGAAATTATTCAAGATCCTTTGGGTTTTCTTGTGTTAAATATTAGAAGAGGCAACTAGGCAATTGGTTCTTTATATAGAGCTGCCTTCTGGAAGGATGCCCAGATGCCCAGAATATTGGCAACTAGATCATCTTTCGGTTTTGATCGATTCAACCTTATTTGTTTATCATTTTCAAAATCTGCAGGATTTTTTTGGTATTTTCTGTAGTTTAGTCAAGTTCCATGAATGATAATCTGAAGAGCCTAAATATTATTACATTTAATTGTGATTATATGTACTCCCATTGCATAAATCGCTTGTGTACTTTTAAATTGGGAATTGGAAAATTAATCATTGTCTTATTCAAAACCACCAAGCTTTTTAATCTAACTTCCTCTCCGACTGATTCAGCCAACCTACATCTTCCTCTCAGACTGATTCAGCCAACCTACATAGGCCTTCAGGAAAGGATTCCATATGCTGATGCCTTACGCTTCAAGATATCTCCAGCAGATCTATCACACCTAATTGCGGCCTTGCTGATGTTATTGCCCCTCTCTAGGAATACATGTATGAAGAACAACATATCTGTTTTCGCGTCATTCTTCTCATAGAGGTGTGCTTTCACCACATGTCAGTGGCTAAGTCTTTGGATTCACACACACACACGCCAAATATTTAATTAGGATTTTTGTTTTGAAGAGTCAGTGCTACTTTATTCGGAAATAAAGATGTTCTGTCAATACAAACTTAAAGGAATCGTACCGTTGTTTGATTCCTCCCATCGTCTAGTTCTCTATAAATGGTGGAGGCGCCGAAGATCATATTTCGGAATTTGGTGTTACAAAAGTTTATTAATTTTTTTAAAATTACATAGGCGTTCAAAATAACATAAATATAACACCCGCCGTTTAACGTCAAATATTTAATATGACAAGTCTTAAGGCTTCAATAAGAATTCCGTTTGAAAAAACAGACCAATCATTATTTGGGAAAAAAAAAGGTTTTAACCGCAGACGTAACGGTGCATCAGGCAGAAAAAATATTTAATTTATGAGCAAAACTGCTTTTAATGGCGCCAGACAAGCAGTAGACAAAGTTAAGCTTCCTTAACTAAGCTATCACTTCTGAAACCTAGTTTAAACCGAGTTGTATTCAAAGTGAAACAAGTAAACAAACTCTTCAAAGATAAAGTGGATGCCGCTCAATGAATAAGACATGAGTTGGAGCGAATTAATAATAATGAGATAGTTACAAGATGTTTACAATTGTTTTGGCTAAGGACATATGTTACGAATGCGTTTGTTTTGGCTAAGGACATATGTTACGAATGCGTTTGTTTTGGCTAAGGACATAATTATTTTACGAATGCGTACAATGAGAGGTGTTCGATGAATTTATGCGGTTCTTTTGATTTGATAAGGGCGACGGTTTGAGGCGGTTTCGTGGTCTACCATAGCAAAATTAGTTTGAATGATTACAGGTTCTAACTTCATTAACCAGTTAACAAAAGAGAGGCAAACAAAAACCCACCACATATTTACATTGGTTCTTGATGAAACATGTTACTAATCATTCTTGATGAAACATGTTACTAATCATTCTTGATGAAACATGTTACTAAACATCATTCTTGATGAAACATGTTACTAAACATCATTCTTGATGAAACATGTTACTAAACATCATTCTTGATGAAACATGTTACTAAACATCATTCTTGATGAAACATGTTACTAAACATCATTCTTGATGAAACATGTTACTAAACATATAATAATCCAATAATATTATAAAGAGTTAACATTTGTTAGTTTGTATGTAGTGGGTAATCTCTGGAACTTCCAGTCGGATTTGAAAGTTTTTTTTGCATTTGATAGCCCAGCTTATGATAAGGCTATTTAACATCACGCTATGACATATAAAAGCCGAACAGAAACAAAAATAGGCAGAAAGAACGCTAAGTGAAAACTAATTGCTAGCGCGAGCAGGTGATGTGATGTAACGGGTGAGTCGGAGAAACAAACACAAAACAAGGCAAAAAATTTACGCGGAGAAAGCCGCAGGCAAAAGCTAGTGTAATATAAATGAGTAAACATGACTTTTGCGAAGAAGTTCATATCTCGGACGAAAGTCACTTTACTGCTGAATCTGTTGGCTCGGAGAGTCATCTCCCAGATTACTTAGGTCCCATGATATCTGTGGGATTGTAAGCCATATAAAATGCTTCCTGTTGGTTAACAGCTGTGACATGATGGGTATCAACACCCTGATACTCCAGTGCAGTCCTAATCCGCTTTATCCATTTAATGTTAAAGTTGTGAGTGTCGTCGAAGTCCTTATCTTTAAACTTCGAAGCTATAACAGGGTCTTGCATGAAATAGTCTATTATACTCGAAGGTTCCGTAAGGTTGATGTATCGAGAGGAATCGGAGATTGTCCTGGAGTGACTGTTGTTGGTACAGACATGTTGAAGTATAATCCAAGTCACAAGTTGAAACAAAAGAAGGACAATTAATACTAAATTATTGTACACACCCGACTGTGTGGAAGAGAATGAGATTTGTTTAAGTACGTCATAATTATAATGGACCACCTGTACTTTTTCTATAGATTCTACCTACCTATTATCATCTTATTTTCTTTCTACGTGCTCCTAACAACTTCTATTTATTTATCAAAACTATGCATCGTAAGGTCCTATAAATATTCGTATCGCATTCGATATCAGGTTCATTGAATTATTGATATAGTTTAAAAGCATCAAGCCGGAAATAGGATCCTTCGCAAGATATCCATCGCCCGGGGCTTTGTGTGAGACTGGACTGAATCGATCATGGCCGGATATTCGGTCCAATTGGTATTAAATGTGCTTAATTCAAGAGAAACTCAAACAGAATTAGTGATTGCTTGGTTGAGTTGAGACAACCAAACAATATTTGAAAAACAGTAGAGGTATCTTCGATTTGAATATATTTTTCCGTTTGAAGAATTAGCTAGGACAACTCCACCTATTATAATTGACTGTTATCTATACAAATAAATAAAATTGAAATGTCTGTTTGTAATGTCAAAATAACAGAATTTTACTAAATCCATATGAAAAGCATATATATTATACGGTACTTATAAAAAACAAACAATTTTTACTATTTGTTTTTTCTTCAAAATGGCTGGACGACTTTCACTGGCAGATGTTATCAAGTAGTAACTTAGGCTACTAGAAAAAGAATTAAAAAAAAAACCGACATGCACGCGAACGAAGTCGCGAGCACAGCTAGTTCATTAATTTTACTGTATTTAATACACCCAGTACTTGACCAATACTTTGAACAATTTTTCATTTCATTTTGCCGCAGTCTGTATAAATATGCAAACTGTGATTCTGGATTTAATTTATTAATTTTTTAATGGCTTATTGAGTTTCGCTGGAATAATTATAAATCGTTGTTACCCCTAAGCCACATTATAATGTTATTAACTTATTGCATCAATTTTTGAAAATGGTTCATTTAGTGTTATAGTATATTTTGAATTAGTAGTGTGCTTTTCCAGCTTTT
Source organism: Apamea crenata (assembly GCA_949629185.1). Classification (NCBI taxonomy): domain Eukaryota; kingdom Metazoa; phylum Arthropoda; class Insecta; order Lepidoptera; family Noctuidae; genus Apamea; species Apamea crenata. The sequence goes on from OX451373.1 coordinate 12,013,961, forward strand.
TATGAAATCGAACATTTGTATAATTATGTATATTACAATTTTCCATTAAAATAATGCACACATGCTCTGAATAAATCCATGATATTAGAAAAGATTAAAAAATTACATTAATAAAATACAATAAAAACCAAGCATTACATCAATTTTCAATATGTCTAAATTAATTCATATAAAAAATGTAGGAATAAAAAATAATACTTAGTTTAAAAGATTATAAATTGAATTAAATTAAAAGTGAAAAATTATTTGATTATTACAATGACAGGTCAAATGTCTTTTATCCGAAAGTGCATACATTATTTTTATAAGAGTTGAAACTGTGTCATGGTTTATATCAATTTCAGCTTTGCGGCGGCATATACCATTATACGAGACGCGAGGGCTATAAAACTGTATAATGGTATATGCCGATACCATTATACAATGGGGAGTTGTCACCTATGTAAGTTGGTTATATGCAAAGGTGGTCTGAACAGATTGTAGGTATATGATCGTGGTAATAAAACTAATATAATTCCCGTTGTTCTAGTTGCGTAACCAGAAGACCATTCATTCTCGTAATTAAAACGCTCAAAATCAAGTCGCAATCTGAAGGCTAATTCTCGTAATTCAAAACGTTAAAAATCTAGTCGCAGTCTCATGTCGGCGTCTCATGTCGGCGACAAACAAATGTCAAAAATGTAGGGAAATTAGAGGTATTTTTTGACGGATTGACACTGAGATCGTTTATTCCCACTAGTTCTACTGAACAGTTCTACGGTAGAACTAATGGGATGTTTTTTCTCACTAGTACCACGATATTAGGTATAACAAAATAGTAGAATTATTGGGATCCCTATTCCCACTTGTTCTACGATATACTATGTATATTAAAAAATAGTACAATTAGTGGGAGTCTCTATTTCCCACTTCTTCTACCTGTTCTACCTGTTCCATCGGTAGAACTAATGGGATATTTTGTTTCTCACTAGTACTACGTTTTGATAGGTTCTAGAAATGGAAGTAAAGTACCAATTAAGCTAGTCGTATCTCAATATTAGGTTTAAAAGACACTTAGATATTACTGGAAACATTACAACACTATTAATTAAAAGGCACATTGTTTATATAATGGTAAATATTGTAATAATATTCAGTTCTATTATTTTGTCATATACCTAGTACTAGTGAGAAACAAAATATCCCATCAGTCCTACCGTAGAACTGTTCAGTAGAACTAGTGGGAACAAACGACTGAGATCAGACTGTGAACGTTCTTAAAATTACGAGAATTAGGTACCCCTCTGATCTCAGCAGTCAATGTCAAAAACGAAATTAAAGGTGTAATGTGCGGTTCAGATATTTCACGCGACGCCGCGTGTGAGAACCCAACACTAGTCGGCGGAACGCGCGCCGCACGAGGCTATTGCCGGCACGATTTAGATGAGAATCCGTTGGACGACTGTAAAACGATAATTTCCATATTTAGTATCTTAGTGTTCACCTGGCAAGTTCGCCAAATATAAACGTGATTCCGTGTGTACGAGTGTGTTATTTAATAATAAAGAACCTACGAGTTAAAGAGGTGTTTCTGACAGATTGAGACCGAGATCAGACTGAACGTACTTAAAATTACGAGAATTGCCCCTCTGGCCTACGGGAACGATTCATACATTATGTATACTGTATTACACTTCGTCTATACAGGGTGGCAGGGACATCGACGCGCGAACTGTAGACATGGATTCACCACATGAGTTTAGCGTCGCAATTTTTCGTCGGTTATTACAAAAGAAATATTGCTGTTCCATACATTTTGACCGCGTAGGTAGGACCACTTTTCTATGAAACAGACGATTTTGTTCGATAACCGACGAAAAATTTCTACGCTACCCCATAGCGTAGAAAATTTTCGTCGGTTATCGAAAAAAAAATCTAAACTCATATGCTGAAGTCATGGTTACAGTTTTGCGCGTCGATGTCCTCCCTGCCACCCTGTATGTATAACTGACGTGTTCTCGGTAACAAGTTAAAGCAACTATTTAGATTCGATTAGGTATGGTTGTTCCTATGGTGTAACTTGGTAGGAGTTTGGAATTAATTTAGCTAGTGAATTGTGTGGCTGAAATATTTACAAAGTAAAAGTGAGTGCTCCAGCAGTTTCGTCTTAAAAAAGAAAAGAAAGAAAATACGTTTATTTGCGGTAAAACTGGCGCAGAGAAAGAACACAAACAAAAAAAAATACAAGTTGGGGGCAAATATGCGTCACATCCACCATCCAAAACGGGCATCGCTCAGCATAACTGCTAGAGGCCCGGCGCTGGCGGTGGATAAGTTTTTATAAATATGTAGAAAATACTAGCTTTTGAAATCAACTAAACTAACTCGTCTACTAAAAGCTAATTTTCAAATCTTAATGAATTTTAATCTCTCCTTCAGCTATACTAATTAGACTGGAATATCCGCCTCATAATAGCAGCAAAGATCGGGCAAGTTGACGGTGCAATCTCACTGCGGTTCGGACTTGGCTAATTTCCTCCAATGTCTACTTGGCTCTGTTTAAATATTCAAATTACTTGGCCCCGCTATGTTGTCTACCATAACTTGACGAGAATATAACCTGTAATTAAAGTGCCTCGTAGAAGTTGTACGTTTTTGTGGTAATTTTGGGTTCCTGAAAATCTTGAAATCTGAAGTGGCCTACCCGTCTGTTTTGTGGGGTTTTCGAGGAGAAATGGTGATCCTTTTAATACTATGTTGTTGTTTAAGTTTTATAATTTAGGGTTGTCCACGGGAATTGACATGCAAGTAGGTACAGAATCCCCGCCCCATAACCTGACTTTTTTACCAAACCAAAACTCAACTTAAAAAAACCTCCTTTACAATAATTGCAACGTTTTCAATTAGAACACAGTAGATAAGTTATCTCTCCTGGTAAAGATTAAACTTTTCTTTAAAAGAAACTGAATAGTGCTGTAAGAAGAAACTTAATTAATTTTGCACTCTAACCGGTGGTCGTTCATTATTGTCTTGCAGTTGAGAAATCTGCTTGTGATGTTACTGCAAAAAAGTAGTGCTTTGCTGCTGATCTGGCGTTAATTTATCGATGAGTTTCACGTAACAAAGACTAGTACTTATTACTATCGGTTTTCTTTAGATTATGCCGATGGTCGTCTACTTTTGATTTTTCAGAAACAGACACGCGTGTGAATGTCTGCCTAACGCCGTGGACGACCTTTGAGTCAGCATCTTCCTGGGGTCGGTAAAACATGCTTTCTTCTTCCATTCTCCAATGTCAACCGTCACGCTATCATTCACTTCCCTTTTCATTCACATCATCTATCTCTTTCCTTCTCTTTTCCACTATTTCTTCTATCTTATAGACGACCTTCTCATTACGTAACTATTATTAAATTAAAACAGCTGATTATAACGGTGAAATTATATTTTTTTAAATCATAAGGATAAGCAAAGTTATCATGATAATGAGCTTTTCAATAATTCTTGGAAACTCCGCAGGCCGGGTACGTTGCCTTTTATGTAGAAGTCTTGTTTTGAAAGACGCTCAAACCACGCGGTCAAATTGGGGTACCTATAAAATGTTGTAAAGTATGTTATTTCAAAACAAAATTGTTTATTGGTCATTATTTCAGCCGAAAAGACGTCCACTGCTGGACATAGCCCTCCACTTCGACCGGTTCTGTGCTTCTCGCATCCAACGGGTTCCTGTGGCCTTCACAAGGTTATCGGTCCACCTTGTGGGAGGCCTTCCAAAGCTACGTCTACCGGTACGCGGTCGCCACTCCAGAACCTACCCCAGTAAAATTATGCAATCATTTGTTGTTCTTTGGTGTCGTGTGGATTGGCCTTCCAAAGCTACGTCTACCGGTACGCGGTCGCCACTCCAGAACCTACCCCAGTAAAATTATGCAATCATTTGTTGTTCTTTGGTGTCGTGTGGATTTGTTTGGTTTTTATTTTACTTACAAAGCCTTATCAATAGGTAAAATTTCGTTCAAAGAGCTGATATTCGCAACGCAACATATATCTGCCAGTGTAATGGAATCTCCAGCCAACCAGGGTCCAGTGAAGAATTTTTCAAGAAAGTCATATCCTGTCGTTATTTTGACTAAATTTTCTTGTCTAAATGTTTTTTCTCCTTCATATAAAATGGGGATCTGAAAGTTAACAAATATGAGCTGATTAGTGTCAGGCTAGCAGTATGCACTGATTTACTGACTACAGATTTTATATCTGGCAGCTGTGTGGCCAACGATTGCGATTTGTGTGTTTGAACAGTGTGTGGGTGAGTTTTGCTGCGTTTACATTACGCATAATATGTTAACGTTTATAATTTTTCCATCACCCCATAGAATAACGTTCGGACGACGCTAGTAATATAATAAAAAATAAATGTTATGAAGTCGGTTAAAATAATAAGTCTCATAATGTCAATGTTTCAATAAGCCTGATATAGTGAATTTCGATGTTACCATTCCACATGACGGGAACGTCGTGAAAGCTGAGAAAGAGAAACAAATTAAATATCTCGACTTGAGGTTGCTGCTGACATGTGGAATGTGAGCTCGGCTGTGTGCCGTATGTCGTATCAGCCAATGGCCTGGTGGCCGAAAGCCTCGATCAACATCTATCGAGGCTCTCGTTAGGCGGTTGGATCAAGGACCTGATTCAAAAAGTATCCCTTGATACGGCTCGCATTGTGAGGAGGTTTCTGTCTCTGGAGCCCTAACCACCGGCACAATTTAGGGATAATCCGCGAATGGTACCATAACGGGTTTCTGCGAGTTAGCTTCCGCCCACCGTATGCCTTCCAACGGTCGGGTCCTCGTATGTCGTCCAATGGTCCTCCGGATCCCTAGAAATCTCAGACGAAAATGTTATTACAACTGTTTTTTTACCAGTTGTTAAGTGCTAATGACTCTCAGAGTCTCCTTTCATTTCCACTACCTAGCTACTCTAAATTATCAAGAACAACCTACTCCAATCCCCTGTAAGCTGTCTCCGTCAATCCTCTCCTCACATAGTGCTAGCAGAGAAACTTGAAAGGTAAAGCGATCCAGTACAAACTTACCATAGCCGCTCTTACTGCAGCAAACAGTATGGAGTTATCAAAATGTAGTCTCAGGTCTACCACAGCTCGTTTCTTTGAATCTTTTGGATAGAGTACGTCGTCTTTAGCATACTGGTTTACCAAGTATGTGGTAATCACATGACTGAAAAAGAAACCGACATTTTGTGGAATTAATAAACTCGACAGAAATAATGTGACCAAGTTTTCAAAAAAAAAACAAATTTTTTAACTCAAATTGAGTTAGTTAAATTTTGCAGTTTTTTTTTTTTGTCTCACCTGTCCCAAATTACGAAATCCCCATCTTTCAATGTTGGTATTGTATGTTGTGGATTCATCTGAAATTATAAATATTTTTTACAATGTATGTTTTTATAATTAAAATGCTTATGCGTATTTCCTTAATTTTACACAAGAGAAAAAGCACATGGCTGTCATAGTAGAGACAATTCTACTAGACTCCCAGTATATAAAAACGAATGCTTAAAATATAAATGTTGATAATGAAAATGAAATGATTATGTTTGGATTATTCTTAAACATATTTGGGCCGGGGGACCATGCAAATAACAAATTCTGTAACTCGAATAACAAATGCTTTAGCTACGAGTATAATAATTATACACCGTGATCCGGACCCAGATGTGGGACCTGGACCCAGACCACGGAAATAAGTATTAAGCATTATGGACATATTAATGAATTCTTATTTTTTATTAATTTTCATACAAACTAAATACCATGACGTGAATCACCCGATATGCTTGCCTCATCTCTTTATCCGGAGCATTTGATAGATTTATCATTTTAATTGCACTAAGCGGCAACATAGGCCAAATTAAGACCCTTTCTTACTGCATCTTTGTAACAAGCCTTTTTAAGTACTACTTCCTTTGTTAGATTTGATTTGTAAAAGCTATAGAAGCGTTTGCCAAAGTTTATGGATAACGTGAGACTGAGTCAGAGTGAGTCAATGGCTCATCATAGTTTTTTTTATGGAGTCTGATCGTTTGCTCTATATTATACATGTAACAGAACTATCTCACCTTGCTCACTCTGCTTTTATTTATGCAATTGCTATAGTTTTGTCCTTTGATAAAATCGCTGGAAGCTGCAAATTTTCCGTTTAAACTGGGAATTTCTGTTTCCCAGCACCTGATAGTCTGAAGGGCTATTATATGTAATTTTTGAGTTCACGAAATCAGATGTGCATTCATGGCTCACAAGGTTTTGATCCACAAGGAGCACTAGGTATCAAAAGAGGTTGAATTATGGGCCCTTCCTGCATTACCATGGCCTGGGCCAATGACGCCAGACTTGATTCAGACATTGCCCGGGGGTTACAGAATTTAGGGAAAAGAGGGTTTTACGTTATGTTGATTAGCAGAGGGAATGATGATCGCAGTCTGTTTATTTTAAAATTTACCAGACAGAAGGCTTTTTTCTTCTTCTGGTTTCTTATTTGCCTTAAACACACAAAGGTGTAAAAATGAGGCGTTTTTTACTTACAAAAGTTTATGAATCTGTAGATGGATTGTTATTATAACCATAACTCTTCCTTTTTGGTTTCCTTTTAGTGTGGTATAAAAAGGAGCAGTTTCTTTTTAAAGGACTTGTTAAAGACTTTTTTAAAGTAGCGTAAAAATACTAAAGAGCCTTTACAAAGAAAATTATGAAATTGTTGGTTCTTTACTGCAAACACACCCTTCATAGCAGATAGTAAAATCTCTCCTTTACGGAACATTACCTTTTTAGTGTTCGGTGATATCATATTATAAATTGTAGACAATTACAAGGTGATTTGAAATCCTGGGACAAAAAAGGTGTACTGTCAGCCCTTTTGACAGATATCACCTGATATTTCAATCATATCTTTCTTTGTATAGGTAGATACGTCTTTCAAACGAGGATTTCGTTAGAAAGACAGACGGTTACAAAAAAATATCCGTGACTAACTTACACACTGTATAAGTTGGCTGTAAATTTCCCGAACACAATTTTTAAAAAATTAAAAAAAACAATATTACCTTCAAAAATTCATCCGTGTAGTGGTCACGTCTGATTAAATTCATGTTGACATATTCAACGTCGGGTATGTTTAAAATTTCGAGCACCATGTAGACTGACCGACAAGGTGCACTGGTGTCTTTTTTGTATAATGTTAGGCCCATTTTTATTCTGAAAATATTTAAATCCATAGGTATAAAAATTATCTGAAAAGGCTTCGACACATGTACAGACACATGCACATCAAGCGACTACAATCTTTCAAATTTCTTTAATAGATTTTCAACTTTGTCACTACGGCATTAGGTTCAAGGTTGATTGGGAAAATTGGACAATTTCGGGTAGCTTGATGTGCTGGCGTCTGTACATACGCCACAACTATACACAGGGTTAAGTGGTTTTCGTGAAGTGTGGTTACTTTTTATTACAGCCATTTTTTAAGACTGATTTGCAAGCGCTAAGTACTGCTGAGCATGAGATCGTTTTTTCGATTCCCAGATCGGGCAAAGTGTCAATTATTGGTTTTTCGATCTGCGATTCCTCAGTAGCAGCTCGGATTCTGGATTTGTGCCCAGTTAATGGCAATAGTCTCGCCGCATATTACATGGGACTAAGAGGGTGTTGTACCACCTTTGCCCAACCCTTCGGGCAATACGACCTAGATGTTGTTTTTAACACTTACCTGTTGCTTTCATTCCTATCTCAGGATCATAAGAATTAAAGCAACAGATAACTGGGACTTATTGGTAAAATAATAAAATCTGCCTATACACAAAACTCATCGTTAAATCGTCCAGAAGGGTTTTTACCCTTTTGCCCTTACAATTTTTACGATCTATGTAGAATGATAAAGGATACTGATTATATTCCTTGTCTTTCTGTTACTATCGAATCAGCAGGAAAAAGTAATATTTTTAAGAATAATAGGGATCATGACTACTATTACAAATGTTCGAACAAATAATGTAGTTTTCAGAAAAGGTAAAATGAGATATTGAAAAAATCTGTAAAATCGATAGAAATATGGAGACGCTACACGCTTTAAAAATAAATATTGGAAGGGACTTTTCCCGTCCTTGTCGTGCGGTGCGGTACGAAAATGTATGGCACTCGCGCTAGTATGAAGTTACATAGTCGTGACGTCACTTCTGTGATAGTGTCTTTGTCTAGAATATATAGATATAGATAGATACCTTAAACCCCATAACTCGGCCATTTTTTAAGCTTTTTTACACTTTTTATAATATCATTGTTTACACTATTTGCAAACAAATATATTTTAGTCTAAAAATAGAAAAATGTCATCATCCCTAAATTAATTTGCAAATGGTAGGTATATCGTAGAACGAATTGTTTGAAAATTCACTTACCTGTTGTATTTGTCCTCCACACACAACAACGTCAACGACAACTTTCTCCAGAACAGATAAATAATTTATAATATGGGAAACGAGATGTAGGTATTATAAAAATAATTTTGCCAGTCACTGTTGTACCAGCAAACTTATCAACGCAAAGGTCGCAGACTGATAGTCTTTTTTATCAAGTTTAGCATGTTTTTTTAGCAAGTTTCTGTTGCCTGATTAACAAGTTATGCAAATTTCAAAATGGAAGTATGATATTTGAATAGGTACATTATTTGGGTAATTTACTACTCACAAAAATATTTGCTCCTCTAAAAAATGGTTTGGTTTAGATTTTATCGCTTTACTTGGTTGTCCCCTAATTAAAAATAAAATAAAATAATTAGATAGGTAATATTTTTAATGCTCTCCCATATTTAATTTTGCATTGCCGTTTGTGGTAGCGTGCACTAAACGTCAAAGTTCATTTTAGCGAGTTAGAATAACAAGAAAGAGCCCCGCGGGAAAAAATGTCAACGTAAAATAACTTCTAAAATAAAAGGGGCAGGAAGAAGAATCTTTTGGATACAAGCGGCGGATAGGAGCCTCTGGCCTTTGGGCTCTAAATAATGAATTTGAGAATTTTATTTACGTTAGCAAAATGCCCAACGCTCATGGCTGCTTGGTCTGCGCAGCGTTTTCTGCTTCCATTCTCCCCTGTCATCCTGTCACAATACAAAAATTGCGACTAATAAAACAACGTTGTAAATATCATCATGATTTAATTCCAGCTCCTAAAAGCAAAACATCAGTAATGATTGACTAAACTTCAAACCTCATCCTACTACTATTTAAAAAATAATTAGCGTGTGATGTGTTAATTAAATAACATAACAGATGCAATAACAGTGTTGAATCTAAAAATTCCATTGTAAAATAATGGAAAAACTAAAGCGTATTTAAAATTATAACAATTATAAATCATAAAAATGTAAGAACATCGAACATAAAATAATTTCTCTATTTCTCTATTAATTATTGCATTGTGTAAGATACTGCAGGTGAACTGGTGAACTCTGTGAACTAGCCCAACTTCAATTTAACTAGTCCCCGGAATTGTTCCAGACCAGCTTCGTTCCCTTTCTTGTAGAACTCTTGCTGGGTGCAGCGTTCCAGCCAGTCTGCGAGTTTCGGGTATCTGGATAAAAAAGGTTGATTTTGTTTATTCAATCGTCTTTGAACAGAGGGGCAATTCTCGTATTTTTAAGACCGTCTGATGTCAGTCTCAATCTGTCAAAAACTACTTCTAATTTCCCCACATTTTGACAAGTTTTTGACATTTGTTTGTCGCTGAGATGAGACTGCGACTAGATTTTGAACGTTTTAAATTACGAGAATTGGCCTTCAGGAATTAACAAAACTGAGAAAATCTTTTGGCAGCTATGAAGCAAATTTTAATTGACAGAAGTTATAAATATTTTAATTTTTATAATATTTCTAATTACTCCTTGGTTATTTATGTTCCACGAAGAATCGAAATATCTTAAACTAGCCAGCCAAGGTTCAAGTTTGCTACAAGAAAGGAGTATCTGAAAAAAAAATTACCGACGAGAAGTTTCAACGCAGTACAGAATCGTGTACTGAATCCATGGCAACAGGTTACGCGTCGCATGTCCCTGCCACCAACCAACCCAAAGGAGGGTTATGATTTTAAAACGCTATGTATTATCATCACCCCGTACTTACACATTTCCATCGACAGGCACAAGCACATTCATAGAGCTCACAGTGGAAACACAGCAAATGTCTGCCAATGTAAGTTCATCACCAGCTAGCCACGGCGATGCCAAGAACTTCTCCATGAACTCATATGCAGCCTTAATCTTCGCCAGGTTGTCTGGCCTGAACGATTTCTCTCCCCGGAAAAATACTGGTTCCTGAAAATTTTATATTTCCGATCGTCATAATCAGCCTATTATAATATTCCCACTGCTGGGACACAGGCCTCCTCTGTAAGAGGGAGTGGACCGTAATCCACCACGCGGGCCCGGTGCGGGTTAGTAGATGTCACATGTCTTCGATTTTTTGGTTCTAGGACATGCCGGTTTCCTCACGATGTTTTCCTTCACCGTTTTGAGAGCAGTGATGATGAAATAATTTACACAAAGTAAAGCGCCTGTCAGGGTTCGAACCTACGACCTACAATGTTTTCAAATATTTCCTATACAAGATTTATTACTGTCAACAAGTTTGTCACGCAAACATCCTGGGTACACTAAATGTACCTACACAATTTTAACTTGTCGGTGTAAAATGTTCGCCAAATTAATAACAAAGTCCATATGATTTAACATTGAAGGAAGTGTTCCTTCAGCTCGTTTCTAATTTAAGAATTTGAAGCTGAAAACTAGTCAAACTCTAGTTTAAACATTATTTGAGGTGACTCCCTAATGTAGCCGGAATTCAAAAAATCACATGTTTGTAGCAAAAAAAAAAAAAAAAATTTCGTCGTTCCATGCTAAGGATCATGTCCGCATACCACCAAGTACTGCGGTCTTCTGCAGTGACCGCTCGGTACATCTGCCAATTGACAATTGATTGACTTGACAATTCTCAACTTCAAATACTCTATTTTTTTTATATAAAAAATATGGTATATTTTTTATATTTTTAAATGTTTTTTATACTTTTTATATTCTAATATTTAAACATATAATTTATATGTTTACACGAGTAATTGCTTATCACACTATCAATAGCAAAGGCTTTCATTTTGACAGTTAATTGACAGTTAACAACATTCATTGCGTTATTTACGATGTTGAGCGGACAAATTCGAACATAATAAAGCAATGGATTAGCAATAACTTTCAGAATAATTCAGATTGTGATTGATAGTGTGGTACGAAATTAGGTGCGGGGGTGTTAAATTAATAAAATGGTTACAATCTGCTGATCGGAATCAAGCTAAATATGATTTATGGTCTCATAAAAGGGCTCCTTGTGTGTTCACAAGCTTCTATTAGGAATACTCACAACGGAACCCCGCAAAGCCGGGAACAGTATTCCACTGTCGAAATGAAGGCGTTGATCAATGATCGCTCGCTTCTTTGGATCAGCTGGGTATAGAGAATCATTCTCTCCATGTTGAGTCACCAAGTATGCAGCAATCGCGTGGCTGAAAACAAATTCCAAAAAAAAAATATATTAAATAATAAAAAAAAAACAAGATTATCCATTAGCTCTCGTGTAGTGCATAGACCTCGGAATGAGATGATTCTGGAAAATATTTGTGTAAAAACGTTAGTAGTATCATGTTTTTTAGCAAAGAAATAATTAAATTAATTGATGATGTGAAATGATATTACTCGAGTAAATTGATTATATTGAATCATTATGTTACGAGAGTTTACTCTCAAATCATGTAACATTAAACACCTGCCAAGTGTGAGTCAAAAGTGCCTGTGAAACACTTTTTCTTGTATAATATATTGACTGCTCTGTTGTTCTCGTGGTCGCAAGCGTGACTGCTAAGTGTGGGGTCCTGGGTAAGATTCCCAGGTGGGGCAAAAGTGTTATTAGGTTTTCCCATTGGCAATTTCTTAGTAACCGCCCGAGTGGCACGTTGTTAAGACGTTGGTCCTGCGCTTGATCTCTGTCCGGTCGTGTCGGATTGCCGTTCTATCGGACAATGAGAGTGAGGGAAGACAGTGCATCTGTGTCTGCGCACATACTTGTGCACTATAATATCTCCCGCGCAGAAGGCTGGTCTCCGCTGAGACTGGTCGCCATAGCCGAAATTCCGTCTGCAGGACTTTATTTATTTATGCATAAAAATCAAAATTACTATTATGTCAATTTTAGAGATAAGGTAGTACATAAGGTTGCTTTCGGCAGACAACCTTATCAGTAGCATGTTTGGTATGAGGTTAGCCAACATAACAAAAATAGAGTGAGTTTACGAGTTTGTGAGGCGAGAAAAAGGACATTGAAAAAGAAGCAGCGAGAAGTGAACTTTTAGCCAGCCCGGTAACGATCTCGCTACGTATCTGAAGTAATCCGCGTGCATCATGGCCATCGCACATTAGTTTTCGATTTCTGTAATTATACATCACCAATAAACATCGCTATACCAAGGAAGTGATTTCAGTTCCGCGAAGATGGAGGAAGACCCCAGAGACAACGAGCCCCCACACCCTTTTCGACATATATATTTATATAAATAAAAAATATCTATTTGGACAAATAATAAATATCTATTTAGATAAATAATAAATATCTATTTGGATAAATAATAAATAACTGTTTATCTGTTTAGATAAATAAAAATGAAATGCTGTTCGTTGGTAAGCGCATCACTTGAGGAACGGTGGAACCGATTTGGCGGATTTTTTTGTTTTAAAATGTTCGTAATTCCCTCCAAATAATTACGTTTTCATGGAAAGGAAACTGTAAATCTTAGATTAATCGGGATCCATCCTCGGAACTTAATTCCCTTCAATTTTTTCACAATACCTAGCAATATCGATGGGCTAGATATCTATGTTTTAGGGTCCCAAAATCTTCTTCCCATTTGGACTTGGTACTAAATAACACCGAGCGTCTTACCTGTCCCAAATGTAAAAGTCGTCATCTTTCAGCATCGGTACAGTATGCTGGGGATTTATCTGTAAACAAAAGTTTCAATTTGTAAAAAAAAAAAGTTCACCTTTCTTCATCAATATGCTTTTTAAATCCAAACGTGGAAGTATTTGTAGCTTGTAGGTAGACGTTACATATAATCTCTTTGCTCACTGAATTATAGTATGTATGATATATGTAACGTCTACCTACAAGCTACAAATAGGTACCTATAATTTTGTGTTAATAAACTATTTTGATTTGATTTCATGTTTCTTACAGTTTGATCTATTTTGCATAGTTTTTTTTTAAATATAATTCTTTAAATAATTGTTGTTTTTTAACTCAATTGTAATTTCCATAACCGTAGTATAAACACAACATAGGACACCTAATATCGTGCACTGTTGTTTGCACTCTGCAGGAGCAGGTAGCCAAATTCTGGGCTGACTCCATATATGTAGATGTAAGAAGATAAATAAATAGCTTGCAATCGACACGTTAAGGAGAAGAACACAACGATCACGCCTGTATCTCAAGACCTGTTAAGCAGAAATGTTAGATTCACAGTTGACTTGGTTTTAGTAGTAACAAACACACAAGTAAATTTCTTATTATTTCTTCTTATGAAAAGCGACGCGTACCTTTAAATATTCTTCCTTTAGGTGTTCTCCTTCCAACAAATTGACATCCACATACTCGACATCAGGAATGTTAAGTGCCTCAATGGCCATGAACACAGACCTCACTGGGGGACTCGCGTCTATCTTGTAAACTGTCAGCACCATTTTTATTTATTTCTGGAACAAAAATGTAAATTATAATATGATATGTATAAACGTATGACGATTATCGTGATGTCCCAATGGTTAGGGCCTTGCTCACATGCACGCGAGGTTATGGGTTCCAATCCGGGCAAGTACCAATGTTTCAATGCAATATGTAGGTAACATTAAAAATTAAAAAAATATTTTTATAGGAATTCCTATCCCAATTAGTATCAATTAGAAAGTTAATTATTGTTTTAGCATAAGTGTACAAATTAACATTCCCGCGAGTAACTTATTTTGGTACGTACTCGTATAAGAAAATAAATATCGATTTAAACCGTGTGCGTCCCATTCAAAATACCATCTCTGAGTCAAACAATGTCACAGCAATCAGTGTAGGTATATAGGTCTCACGCTCGACATGTCACGTAAAATGAAAACAACTACTGCGCAGGAGTGGCACTACTAGTCCGTAGAGTAGTCCTTTTAATTTAAAGTACTACATAAATTAACACTGTATACAAACTAATTAAAGATAAAATGGTTATTATCGACGATTTGACGTTAATACCTACAGAATATGCGAGATTGCTGATAAAAATGATAATAACATTGAAATTGCCTCGTTACGTTTGTAAAGTGTATACTAAATAAAAAATAATGACAAAAACTAACTTCTCTTGTAACGAAAAATTACTAGATAAGTAGGTACGTACATACATGCAAAATAAAGCGTATATTCATAAAGAGATGCAGCGGATGTAACCAGCTATTGTTAGAAGTTAGAGACAATAGAGATAAGAGGACGGATGCATCGTCGTTTTCAATCAAACAAGCTCTGTACTACAGGAAGTTTGAGCTCCCCGATCTAAACACAAGAACAGTTTAATATAACATCCGGATTGACTAGGAAATTGAACATCAAAGTTCAATTTTGTAGCAGCCAACTGCAGAAATATTTTTTGTCGTAAGATTTATCTTTAAGCATGTTGAAATGTCAAGGGCTAAATGCAAGGGCAAATGCATTGGACCTAATTAATGCCACTTATTTAATTTTTATTTCATTATTCGAGATACTCTGAATATTTTACTGGTCAAAAATGCGGTAGTGTTATAAATTTACAATACACGAGCATAATATAAAAAGTGAGAACATTATTCCATTTCGAAGTCACAATATATTTTGGAAAATTAAAAATTATTAAACTACCTTAGTTCCAAATGGTTTCAGAGCACTGGTCAGTAGTCACTCACGCGACCGTATCGTATCAAGTTGTCCGTCGAAGTGCCAAACATTGAGGCCGATGCAGCCGGTTTGTATGATACGTATGTAGGTAAATACACCGTTATGAGTCAAGCGTTTTTAGATACGGCAGTTTATTGCGTAAAATTGTAAGTGCCTAAGGGTCAGTTCACACCGAGACGCGACGCGACGCGACGCTGCGCGCACACTTTAAAAGAGTGACTCAATATAAAATTTATTATCTACACCGAAAGGTAAATGATAAATGATAAATGAATTTATTTTGTAAGTAGGTTTGTACAAACACTTTTACACGTCAATCACAAACACACATTGCATTGAGCTCAGAATACGTTGCGCCGTGCAGCTCTCTCTTTTAAAGTGTGCGCGCAGCGTCGCGTCGCGTCTCGGTGTGAACTGACCCTAAGATCTATTTGTGTACATTGTGTAAACTACTACCTATCTTACCTACTACATAAATGCAAAAATTAAAACTAATCACACTAGGCATCAAAGCACTGCACCATATCGCTGTCACCCGGAGACGAACCCAGAAGACAGACAGCATTGTCATGTTGAATGACAATGCTGATTCGTTGGACAAAGAACGAGCTAGAACTCTGGTCCCGCGAAGTATCGACCTGTCGACGATAAATTTATTTTAGTAGGAGGAACACATAACCTATGGCCTGTAGGTGACAGCATCTCGGATGTGCTCCACGATAGCCCACTGAGCATTTGTGACCTTCAGAAGTTATACATCCTATAAACCCTCTGGAGCACCCCCAATTATGGTTATAGGAGTGTTGCACACTCGTCGGGTGTCAGGTTTAATGCTGATTGTACTTTGACATCTTGTGGTCCGGAAGGGTCCTTGTTATGATCCTTGGTACTACAAAGATCCTTGTGTTAGTTATCCAATAGTTGTTACCTCGTCTTTGTGTACCGGAACGACCTTACTATTATAAACACGCAAAATAAAAGTGTACCTAATATATACAATTCTCGTGTCGCAATGTTTGTTACCAAACTACTCCGAAACGGCTGGACCGATTTGTATGAAATGTTGAGTGCATATCGGGTATTTTTCATACAAAAAAAAAATCTTAGAAATAATGTACATACTCGTATTGTTTTGATTTTTCGTCTGAAGTGGAAGATTTAACTGCTGCTCCGATTAGGGCCAGTTTGGGACAAACCCATTGGAACGTTTCTTTGAAAACACAAAGATAGGCCACTTGATTGGACACTTGCCGTATCCAAAGTTATTTCGTATGTCTATTTATTTCAAGCCTACGACGCCACGCCGTACTGCATACATTATCATCAGTTCACGTCAGACCTGACAGTAATCGCCACTGCAAGGCCAAATGACTAGAAACACGCAATCAAAATAATCGCCTTCTTAAATAATTGAAAAGAGTGGAAAAGCGATACCAAAGTTGATTTCTACAGCGTGTATAGAAATGCGTGGTCATATGTCATATTGAGTCATGGAGTTGACCGCGTATCGAAAAGAAGGTGGCTGGGACAGACTGGGTGCGGAAAGCGGGGAGACAGGGTTTTGTGTTGCAGGCCGGGGGAGGCCCATGTCCATGTCCAGCAGTGTACTGTGATAGGCTCAGTTGATTTAACGAGTGTGGTACAGACCATTAAACTGAACAACTTTTTTAAAATTAAATGCAAACGTTTGTGATATATGACAAATTGATCGAAATCGAATGTTAATATATTATTATTAAATTGTGTACCTATAAATTATTTTGCATGCAATTGATACAATTTGTGTATAGCTAAACATGTGGACATAATATACAAAAACTAGACTGTAACACCTTTATACCATGTTTAAAGCAAATAAAGACTTATCTAATCTTGTCCATAGGACCAACATCGTAATCACGAGAAAAAATATCAACTGTCCCATACAAAACTTCAATACCTATACACCGACCCGACCCGAAATATGGGAAAGCCGATTATTTTTTCGCGATTAGGATATTGTTGATCACATGGTAAAAGTTATTTATTTTGATATAAAAAAAAAAACTATAAAACTAAACCGCATGTATCAGAAAGTATTGGTCATATTTAAGTGTGTTGGGACAACCACACATTTCTGATAGGTACATGCTGTATCATTTTGGTGTTTCTTTATCGATGAATATTTTAAATGATGTCAGTTAATGCTACCGTTCGGTCTGCTATTGATTCTTTAATTATTATTGCTGTAATACCTAGGTGTTAGGCTGCTAATACAGGGTGGCCAATTCAAAGGTATACAACTTTAAGATATTTTTTATGACAAACTGAAATTATCAGAGGGGTAATTCTCGTAATTCTATGTATGATCGTTCGTCTGATCTCAGTCGTCAAAAATACCTCTAATTTCCCTACATTTTTCCCGTATTTGACATTTGTTTGTCGCTGAGATGAGTGTGACTAGATTTTGAACGTTTTAAATTACGAGAATTGGCCTTCATATATTTTCCCATAATTTGTGGTACAGGCTTGGCAATTTTATATGAAAAATATCTTGCGCTAAAGCTCCATCTTTTTGCTGGTTTAAATGTGATAGCTTTTCATCGTGTTTTTCACTAAATATTCGCATGTTAATGCTGGCGTGCCGTGCCATCCGTCCAGCGCTCTTGCTGCAGGATAGGTCATGGTGTCCGAGGCAGTCAACTGCTTCACCGCATTGACAGCGATGTGGAGCTCCGCAAGGAGCGCCCAGACGCAAACATGTAGCGAGCGGGAATGTGGTATCACCCAGCATAGTGCCTATGTTGGGTGACGGTAGCGCCTGAAGCCAGAGGCCCACCTCCCATTCACTCACAACCAGCAGGCGGGCATGCTCAGCAGTATTATAGTGGACGTATTAATAAGTTTATTCCGTACCAACCTGCAGAGCGGCTCATCACACTGCCTCTGGGTTCTCGGGCTGAACCGTGTCCGGGCAAGCCACTTTCCAGGCGTTCACCGCATCATTCAAATACGGCACTTCAGTCAACCTGAGCAGGATCCAAGATTTGTGTGGTTAACTTTGTCGTTAACGGTGCTGTGGACCGAGGATAGGAACACCGGTAGGCTCACACTAAAAATTTAGCGGACGCCGAGCCCAACAAAACCAATGGGTAGCGTGGCTGGCAGCCACGCGCGGTCGTCCAAAGCCAGATTTAATATGGATGTAAGAGTACTGCGAATAATATGATCGATTTTGTCCAAAAGGTGTGGCTACTCCCACAAAGAGGAAGAGCAAAGAAAATACATAAAATTTGGACCGAAAAAACAATATCTGATTAGGGTGAATGCCGAATGTAAATTAATTTTAAAAAGTCTATCCGAAATTTTCAAAACTTTTATGTCTGGGGCTATTATATCAAATTTCTGTGTCTGTCAGTATTGTCACAAATGTAAATTTCACATTTTTAATTGTTGAGGTCAAGCCCGATGGTTTGGAACTGCTGGTTTAGGAATTGAAGATCTTTTAAAACGGTGTCTACGTCACCTCCAAGTGTTCCGTCATCTAACGGTGTCTACGTCACCTCCTAGTGTTCCGTCATCTAACGGTGTCTACGTCACCTCCTAGTGTTCCGTCATCTAACGGTGTCTACGTCACCTCCTAGTGTTCCGTCATCTAACGGTGTCTACGTCACCTCCTAGTGTTCCGTCATCTAAATACCACACATTGAATTTTGAATTTAGTTGTTGTATTATAGGATGGATAGCCTAACTGAAAATGACTGGCCCGGGAGGATCACCTTGTTGGCATCCGATTGCAGATTCTAAAACATTCTCTATAAATAATAATTTTCGTGGGTGCCTGTAGCTCTGCCACATAAAACCATAAATTTCTGGTAACTCCTTTTTTACTTCAGCCAACAAAGTGTCCCTGTTAACAAAGTTGAAGGCGTTCTTAACGTCAACCTTGAGGATGACCTCACCTTTACTACTGGCATTTGAAAGACTAGATAGGGGACATATCAGGTTAATTAGAGCCGCAAGCTCCTTCAAAAGCGACTCACCAGCTTTCCCGGCGCCCGATCTCAATAAATCTTTTAAATGCTTAGGAGTCAGGCCGTCGAAGCCGCCGGCGGAAGCACTTCGGAAGGAGCTCACGGCTGCGATCAGCTGGGGGGCAGTAACATTAATAGGCGTTAATAGGCGTTGAATCTGGATCGAGTGGGAGGGGAGGGTCGGGAAAGGTGAGACCATCCGCAGGCGCCGGATGTTTACTCTCCAGGGCAGAAAGGGTTTCTGGAGAGTAGGGCGCCACCACATCGCAACGGAAAAGTAGCCTGGCAGCTGCCCTGGTACCACCTTCGCTTAATTTGGATTCTACATGTGAACATAACCCTTTTCCTTAAAGGTTATTGAAAACAGGTAATTTTGGATCCAAAATAAGAGCCGAATTGTTAGAATTATTGTTAACATGTTGTTTATTTACAAATCCTCTGGGATCAGAATGGGATTAGTCAGTCTGTCTATTGGTTGAAAAAGATTGGGTCGTTTTTCAATTTGTTTAGGAACTGTTTAGGAACTTTGGGGATAAAATTAATAAAGTTAATCCACTCGTCATGACCTGATTAAAGACGCTTAACGATTTTGACACATTTTAACTAAATAGTGGATAAAAAGAACCGTAAAATTTGGCGCCAAATTAAAATAGTGGCCAAAGAAAGGTGCAACTATTTGGCCACCCTATATGTTAGGTATGCGTTGCAAGGCATAAATTAGGTCATAGAAATTAATTTCTTCATTAAAATAATTACAAAATGTGTGAAAGTAACAGATGTTTTAGAAGGCCGTAAGAAGTAATGGCAGTTCTTTAATAATTATCGTGTCAGTATTTTACTCATAGACGGAAATTATTATTGCTATCTGAAATGAATAAAAAACACCTGTGATGTTCAAGAGCGATCGGAATGTTGAGAGAAATACGTAGGAGATTATTAAAAACATATTTTTTAATATCAGGTTTCGAAGGGGTAATAAGAATAATAGCGTAGTAGTACAAATATTACTTTAAATGTTGGGAAGATTTATTTACCGCAAATAAATACCTTAAGAATGCTGTGGCTGACAGCCAGACAAGAAAAAAAAGTTATTTTCAAAACAGTGCCTGTTACATAAAAAAAAATCCATTAACAAAAATTATTTATACAGAATATGGCTTGCATATATAATTATTTCATTTTCAAACTGTCAATTACCCTATATTATCCAGTCAGTTGTCAGTAATTTCCTAAGTAATTTATTCTTTATTTTTTCATTAAGTAGGTATTTAAGTACACATGCTTCGTAATATAAGAGTAGACTTAATTGCATTGAATTTTGATAAAATTAAATAATCGATTTAGCGTGCTAGGAATTCTTTCAGCAGACGGCGGAACTCCAAAAGTCCGGGCTGGTTTCCTTTTTTATAGAAGTCGAACTCAGAACAGCGTTTAATCCAACCAGTAATGTTGGGATACCTGAAATGTTTACAAAAAAAAGTAAAATTAGATCCTGCTGAAGAATAAATCTTCACTATACGAGTATTAGAGGCAATGGTGTTTAATTATGTCGTGTAAATTAATGGAAGGAATATTATATTTTTTTTTACTAACAAGAGACTGCAATCACTATAGGCGGGCCATTACAAACGCAGTCCTCATCATCTGCCTAGCCTTTTCCCAACTATGTTGGGGTCCGCTTCCAGTCTAACCGGATGCAGCTGAATACCAGTATTTTACATGGAGCGACTGCCTACCTGACCTCCACAACCCAGTTACTGGGTAATACGATACCCCTTGGTAAGACTGACTGATTGTCAGATTTTCGGGCTTCTGACGACCCGTAATGACTGTCAAAGATCCACAAATGACAGCCGGGACCAACGGCTTAACGTGCTTTCCGAGACACGGAGGGGTCTTGGTATGTAAAGATGGTCATCCGTCCATGGACCAACAGCGTCAGCATAGCCATTACAAACGCAGTCATCATTAGTATAGTAGCTCTCGCTCCTACGACCCATATGGAGCAGTGCTCGACTACGACCCATATGGAGCAGTGCTAGTAGTGCACATTTAGTGTGCGTAAATGTGTTATTGTTATTGACATAATGATTTATGACTCATAACTTGTAATAAATAATCTAGCCATCGAATTAGCCCAAAAGATTAAAATGTTGTGCCGTGATAGCCCAAAAGATTAAAATGTTGTGCTGTGATATTTATGTGGTGGCCTTTAATGTTGCTTTAAAGATAAACCTTTATGAAATGAGGAACAAACTTCTTCTTAATCCTATTAATAAACTGTGATTTAGGATTTCAAAACAATCGCTACGCTATATAATATATTAGCAGACAGGAACTGATGCCTAATTACACGATTAAAACAAAACCTTTCTATAATGTAGGTGTAAATAATGAAATAAAGGAAAAAATTACTTTCGAATTTATATTATATTATAAACGCGAAAGTTTGTTTATATAGATGGATGGATGGATGTTTGTTACTCTTTCACGCAAAAACTACTGAACGGATTAGGATGAAATTGATGAAATTGATGGCACACAGATAGTTTATGACCAGGATTAACACAGGATACTTTTTATCCCGATATTCCCACGGGATCGAAACCTATGCGGGTGAAACCACGGGGCGCAGCTAGTATTAGTATAAAAGTATGCATGTGTGTTAGTTAATACTAACACTTTCCCATCAATCGGCAGTAATTCATTCAGTGTGCTGACGGTAGCCACGCAGCTTATGTCGGCCACGGTCAGCTCGTCTCCAGCCAGCCATTGTACTCCAGTCAGGAACTTCTCCGTGAAATCATACGCTGACCTTATCTTGGCTACACCTTTAACCTTTAAGGACGTGGCGGTCCCAAAGAATATAGGCTCCTAGAAATAAACAATCAATTTTGAACCTCCTAACGCGGCATAGTAAACTCATCTAATTCTGTGACTCGCCTAATTCGGTGATATTTGGTTTGAGCGCTATCATAGGGCTATACGAGTGAAATCAATGGTTTGAAATACAACCTTAAGCCTCTGTGATAAAGTTCAAATTCAAAACCAAATATCACCGAATTAGGCGAGTCACAGAATTAGATGAGTTTACTATACATACTACAAACCCACACCACATCGCAGCGACCAAATGTGGGCAAGCAGTGATCACGTGTCGCTGCAACGTCTTGCAGTTGCGTTGTGGTAACTACAAAACCAAATCATTGATGCCATTGTGATGGCGAAGATAAACTACATTCACCAATGTAAAACCATATAAGATAAAGCATGTAAAATCTCCCTAGAATAGTTTGCGTCTAATATGAATGGAAAATAAAAAAAAAATTGATTATCAGCATTTCGTTTCATTTAAATGAGAAATAAACAGTAATTGAGATAATGGTTTTTAATGTGTAGCTAGCTGCTGATAAACGAGTTGCTTTTTAGTTATTTATGGAAAATTGATAGCAATTATAATTAATTCATGGTATGTTTGGGTACCTACTCATCAAATGAGAAGATAATTGGAGATTAAACGAACTTACCTGAAGTGAAGTTCTATCCAAATTATACGAGTTGCTTCGTCCGAAGAGATTAGATAACATTGTAGTAATACGTCTAAGATATCGCCTTTCACCCACTAAGTTTTGAGTTTTTTTTTTTTTTTTTTTTTTGTGGGTACTTTGTCTTCCTGCTCGTTGTGCCTGTAGTATCATTCATTTAGTTGAAAGCCTTTTAATATTTCATTTAAGATATTGGGAGTTATAGGGTTGGGAGGGAACTAATCTCTTCGGACGAAGCAACTCGTATAATTTGGATAGAACTTCACTTCAGGTAAGTTCGTTTAATCTCCAATTATACTCCGTTGCTTCGTCCTTCGAGATTAGATAACATTGTAGATTTTGAAAGATGGTGAAATATTAAAACACTGATTTAACTATTAAACGTATAATGATCAAACAATATTTATTATAATTGTTTTCTAAAACTAAATAGTAGTTTCTCATTAATTAGGGGTACCTACTTAACTTATAAGTAAATACATTTTAATCACATTGTAACATAATGCATCAATCAGAGGTTAGGATTGATAAAGCGAATTGATCAGATTTTTCACATTGAATATCTCTATGATAATATCTAGCGAAGACCTTGGAGGTGCCACTTCACCCAGCGGTCTTTCGTATCGTGTCAATATTGACACCAGCTCTATGAGCGGCTGAGGTGGCTGCGTGTCTGGTGGAGTGAGCAGAAAATATTGAGGTGTCAATTCCGCTAATTGATAATATATCTTTTATCCACCGGCTGATAGTATTTGTGGATACCGGTTTATGTGGTTTTTTAATACTTAGGAATAGACCATTGGCATTGTTTCTTAAAGACTTTGTCCTATCTATATAAGCTACCAACGCTTCAGCCGGACATATTTCCGGACGGTCTTTATAAAATGGAATACTAAGACAAGGTTGAGCTGAACCTGGGCGAGATGTTTTTATTAAATCGTTTATCTTGATTAATATAAGCTGACCCTGGACAGTTATATTTTTTAGAGTTATTTTTCCCATCGTCTGCACTCTGTGTGCAGTTATTAGCATGAGCAAAGTTACGGTCTTTTTAGTCAATTGTTCTAAACTTAAATTACGGTTTGGGTACCATTTCGATAAAGAATCTAAAACTATTGAAGGGTCCCAAGTGGTATTATATTTGGGGGCTGGAGGACGAAGTCTGTAAAAACCTTTAAATAGCCTAGTAACACGGTCGTCAGACCCTACTCTGGATCCTAAGATCAATGACAGAGCGGAGCGATGACTGTTTAAAGATCCGTATTGTAAACCAGAATTGAATAGTTCAGTTAGAAAATAAATTACCATCGGAATTGACGCTTCATGTATTTCAATATTCTGAGTTTTACAAAAGATTACCCAACGTCGAATTGCAACGTCATATTGTTTGATTGAATTTGCAGACAAGGAAGCTATCATAATATCTAAAGCTGACGGTGGTACTCTTCTGTTCCGTAGTGCCGTCCTGATAACTTCCCTGCAATCAACGTGAGCTTCGGGGCACTGTTGGAAATAGACAATAACACATTATCAGAGGGTGTAAACTGAATCAATTCGGAACATAGAAGTTTTTGAAATAGTGGAAACCAGGGTTGCGTGGGCCAAAATGGGACCACAACAATACCCTCGGCCTGATCGGTTATTATTTTTCTTAAAATTTTTAGTATAACCGCAAACGGAGGGAATGCGTAGAAAGGAAGATTTTTCCCGCTTAAAGTAAAAGCGTTCACAGCGAATGCTCCAGGGTCTCTATTCCATGAGACGTACTTAACACATTTATTATTTAACCTTGATGCGAAAAGATCAATTTTAGGTTGCCCAAAGGCCTGTACAATCTTTTCAAAAGCATGGTCTTTGATCTCCCATTCGGTGTCGGGGTGAAATTTTCTTGACTCCGCATCTGCTATTTCGTTATCTTTTGAATTTATGTATGAAGCGAACACAAATATGCCGCGAGCTTCACACCACTGCCACAGAGATTTTGTGATTTCAGTTAGATGTGGAAATCTCACTCCACCCATACGGTTGATGTACGAAATAGCAGTTGTGTTGTCAATACGTAGTAAAACTTGACATTTTTTTAATCCCTTTGCGAATATTTGTAGACCCAAGGATGCTGCTAGGAGTTCTAGATAATTTATATGTTTGACACGTTCTGAATTACTCCACTGGCCACTGGCGGTCTCCTCGCCGCATGCTGCCCCCCACCCTTTTTTGCTAGCATCTGAAAATATTTCTAGCGAGTAGCTGTCTTGTCTAATGGGATTGACTGCGTCATCAATTGATTTTAACCACCAGGAAAAATCGTCCTGCAGGTAATGTGGTAAAGACATGTGGCTATCGTAACTACTCGTTTGACACAATGCAAGGTATTTGCATCTTTCCATTTGCTTAGTATGAAGCCAACCGTACTGAATCGCGGGGCAAGATGAAGTGAGGAGACCTACCAAGCGTGCAAAATGTCTTATTTTACAACGAGGTTTGAATTGGAGCGATTGTAATTCTAGTTTAATCAAATTTCGTTTTTCTTTAGGTAGGCTTACATGAAATTTTTTCGTATCTATCACGAAACCAAGGTATTTGCAAACGTTACTCGGAATCATACAGCTCTTTTCTATATTAATAATAAATCCTAAGGACTCTAAAATACTTCTTGTTTGTAATATATTATCTAGGCAATCTTGATAATTATTAGAAATAATACAAATGTCATCTAAATAAATAGATGACGAATAGCCTAATGATCTCAGTAAACAAATTACCGGTTTTAATAATTTTGTAAAAACAAATGGGGCTGTGTTTAGGCCAAACGGTAAAACATTGAATTGGTAAATTTTATCCTCGTACTTAAATCGTAAGTACTTTCTGCAGCTCGGATGTATAGATACGAGAAAATACGCATCCTTCAAATCAAGGGTGGCCATGTAACTGTTTTTTGATAAGTTTTAAAGTTGTTCTCAGATCTTCAATTTTAAAATGTTCTGTTATGATGTGCTTGTTTAGAGACTTTAAATTTAATATAAATCTGTTTTTGCCATTAGGTTTTTTAATCAGGAAATAACTAGAAAGAAACTGTCCTTCACATGGTTCGCAATGTGATATAGCTCCACTGGTTATAAGATCAGTGATGGCCGCCCTGTGTTGAAGGGATTCTGATGGAGATAATGTGGGTAAACTAGGTTCGTATGACTGATACACCGGTTTCGTAAACGGTATCTCGTAACCTCTTATCCACGATAATATAAAAGGATCACTAGTCATCAATTGCCATTGATCATAAAAATATGATAATCGTCCTGCGGAACCTACCAGGTCTAGCGCCGGGGGGCTGGGCGCTGCTGCAAGCGCGGCGGCTGTCGCGGTTGCTGCTGCTGCGGCCGCGGGCGCGGTGCCGGCTCGGTCCTCCTCGCTGCTCCCGCTTGCCGCGTCGGCGGGAACGGAGGCCTCTGGTTTAAAGCCTGAGTAGGGGCCTGTCTTGGTCTTTGCGCTGGTGCAGGTCTTCTGACTGGTGTGTTTATTTTAATTTCAGCGCCTGATTTGGATATGGCTTTTGCAGCTCTGATAGTATCGGTCAACTGTTCGCCAAATAAGAAATGATCGATTTCTGTGTTATACAAATGATCTTTAATATCTTTTTTTATTGTAGAACATATAAAACTACGTCTTGTCATGGACTCGTTGTGTTGTGAGTCACACATCAGTCGACCTGCTTCGATCAGCAATTTTATTACTGTCTGGTCTTTGTGATCCGAAGAAAATAATGTATTGAGAGCTTTACCAATACAAGATATACTTGCAGCGACTTGCACCTGTTTATTCTCCAGTGCTTTGTCTTTTCTGATGAGCACATCCGATAAAGCGGCCTTGATTTCTGGATTTAACTTCGGCGCATCAATCTTTGTGCAGTTTTTTGGAACAAGATGCTTTTCTAGCAGCTCCTTTCTGACATCCATTGTCAAGCCTGTCGTTGCGATGTGTTCCCAGCGAACAGATAATTCACCTCTTATATCCGGTCCATATTTTTTTTCCTTTGAAGGTGTTTCACCCAAGAGATTCAGAATCTCTTTATCCAGTTCAGGGGGATCGAGCGCTGCTTCAACTGGCAGTTCCGATTGCACTGTCTGTACCACATCTGTAGCAGGGACATGTGTAATTGAGGTGGACGTACCCGGTTGTGGCTCTTCTGCACCAAAAATCGGAACTGAGTCGACTTCGGGCTGAACTTCTATTTCATCTGGAATATAATAAGACCAGATGTAGGTACTGGAGAGAAAATAGCGCGGCGATAGTCCTTAAAAACTATCCACAACACTTTAAGTAGGTCATTAAGTAATGTGAAGGTGACATTCCTTTCAAATGTACACAATCACTTAAATGCAGGTAGGTATATAATTTACCCAATGAATTGGGAATCCATAATTATGTGAAGGAAACATCCCCATAAGATGTACACAACACTATTAGGAATATGACGTCATGTCTAATTATGATACGGATATAGTCCTGAAAAACTATTCACAATATCTTTCTTTTGTTTTAGCATTAATAACAAAACACTTCAGCTTACCTTCATGATCCGATAGCTCAGGCGATAGAATAATATTCGCCGATGAGCTACTGCTTTCGGAACAATTTCGAACTTGCGACCGTTTGGCGCGTTTATTGATCTTCTTTTCAAGTTTTCGAATCTTTCTTCTCAAATAATCACTGTCGTCGTTTTTGTGACTACGTTTCGACATCTTCTTTTAATTTTGAACGAAAAGTAGAAAGTAAGTGGTGATCGGCGACGCACTAAAACGCGAATGAATGATACTACAGGCACAACGAGCAGGAAGACAAAGTACCCACAAAAAAAAAAAAAAAAAAAAAACTCAAAACTTAGTGGGTGAAAGGCGATATCTTAGACGTATTACTACAATGTTATCTAATCTCGAAGGACGAAGCAACGGAGTATAATAATGTGAATAAATTGTCTTCTTCATCAAGCAACCAATCATTACATTCTTCTTCCTTCCTCTCAGTGGGCAATTGGTAGATAATTAGTATTGTTCAGGATATGTATCAGAAAGGTGTGGTCATATTTGAGTGTGGTACAGTCAGCCCTAAAAAGATGTTACACACACGGACTAGGAACCATTTTATTGTCAACAACCTTTGTTCCATAACACCAAATTAGATACAAAACAAGTATACAATTTATTTGACCAAAACAAAGCAAACATTTTGTCCCAAAACATCTATGACTAAAATTATGTTCATAACTATGTTCATAGTGATAGTTACAAAACAAGGTAAACAAGACACGTATTTGACTTCGTTTATTAGAAGAACAAAAATGTAATTTTTGTCCTCTTTATTTCATGCATGACGTCGTTGACGTGTCATTTGTTTTTAAATTTTCGATTTGTGCTGCACAAACTGAGCAGCTTCCTTTCTCCGTGATACCAACATCATTATCGCTAAAAAAATATCTGCCGTCCTATATTCGAGTCGAGTGGGTATTATTTTAGTTTTCTATGGGACACACTTTTCTGATACATGCTGTAGATTTATATTTACATCATTCTCTCTCAGAGCCGGATACAGGATACCGCTGTCGAAGTGCAGTTTCGAGTCAACGAGAGCCCTCTTTTCCGGATCGGTCGGGTATAGAGACGAGTAATTCTTTCCGTACTTGTTCATCAAATACGTTATTATTGCGTGGCTGAAAATAATTCAATTCAATTGATTTCAATTGTCAGCTATGGGAGGAATAAATATTGCGGTTTGACCTTTTGTCAAGAAAATTTATGTCAGGCAGTCAGAATTATTCTTCAGGTAACAGTTATCTGACTATTGAAAATCCGGCCCTGAGGGCCGGTTCTTGATCCGTAGTTAAACTCAACCAATTGTTAAAAAATAGGAACTAAAGTTGTCAAAACATAAAAGGCCCGTTTTGACATTGCCAGTTCTAGTAGTTAATAAAGATCAAATTCGCAAAACATGTATTCGTATGCATGAAACTGACTGGTGTCAAGAACGCATTTTCAAATGTCAAAACGGGCCTTTTATATTTTTGTCAACTTTTGAATTTTTGCAAAATGGGTTATTTGATAAATTTTTAGTTTTTCTAATGATATAATATCATTGCTATTGGTCAAATAATTAACTATTAATTAACTATTAAGTAACCATTAGATTAGACCATTAGATAAACTAAAAATTTATCAAATAACACATTTTGCAATAATTTTACCATTAGTTACTATTTTTAACAATTGGTTGAGTTTAACTACGGGTAAAAAAACCGGCCCTTAGCTACCAACCCTCAGGCTACCTACCCACCAATAGCTGCTACATGACATTCGTCAAATACTGAGATGTCGATCAAAGTCTGGCTAATTAAGCCCATTTTATTAAGTACGTACAAGAAAAATGCAACAAAGCGATAGGATATCCACCTGCAGTAGCGTCGCCGGACATAAATTATGGACCGAAGACCTATTATAAATCAATTCTACGATCATTTATACGCAATGTTGAATTTGTCAAGGAGTCGGTCAGTTAGAAACATGAAAATATTTGCCCATTCCAAAGCGTAGAAGGATCTTAATTATGGAGAAGAGCGATCAAAGAACTCCATGGACAATCTTGTAAACCAAACCACTCTTTTATAATACCTAAGTACCTAATGGATTTCCGTTAGTTTATTCAACTACTAGCTGCGCCCCGCGGTTTCACCCGCAAAAGTTTCGATGCCGTGGAAATATCTTGATAAAAAGTATCCTTTGTGTTAATCCTGGTTATAAACTACGAGTATGTGTGTGCTAAATTTCATCCAAGTCCGTTCAGTAGTTTGTGGTTTTGTGGTTTGTAGGATTTTATACAAATCCTTTGCATAAAATCCTACTAATAAACGCGAAAGTTTGTGAGGATGGATAGATATTTGTTACCGTTTCACGCAAAAACTACTCAACGGATTTTGATGAAACTTCACAGTAACATAAGGGATACTTTGTATCCCAATATTCCCACGGGATCAACACTTATGCGGGAAAACCGCGGGGCCCTGCTAGTCATGATATAAGCGCGCGTGGATGTTTTGGTCCACTTATTGTAAAGATAGACTAATTTATTTAATAATAAACCTGCAATAATTACCTATCCGAAATATTGAAGTTCCCATCAGTCAAATGCGGTATCGTATGCTGTGGATTGATCTGAAAAAAATACGTTTTTCTAGCAAATTACTTTCTTTTATATCCAAGACCACTGAAATGTACAACATTAACTCTTTTCATCGTTACATTTTAACAAAAGTAGAGCTTTGAGAAGCAGGGACAATATGGGTTGATTTAAAAAAAGTAGGTTGGTTTGACTTCTAAGCAGGTACTATACGGGTAGATTTAAAAAAAGTAGGTTGGTTTGACCTCTAAGCAGGTACTATACGGGTAGATTTAAAAAAAGTAGGTTGGTTTGACCTCTAAGAAGGTACTATACGGGTAGATTTAAAAAAAAGTAGGTTGGTTTGATCTCTAAGCAGGTGCTATACGGGTAGATTTAAAAAAAGTAGGTTGGTTTGACCTCTCAGCAGGTACTATACGGGTAGATTTAAAAAAAAGTAGGTTGGTTTATACGGGTAGATTTAAAAAAAAGTAGGTTGGTTTGACCTCTAAGCAGGTACTATACGGGTAGATTTAAAAAAAAGTAGGTTGGTTTCACCTCTAAGCAGGTACTATACGGGTAGATTTAAAAAAAAAGTAGGTTGGTTTGACCTCTAAGCAGGGACAAACGAGTGAATATAAAAAAGTAAGTTGGTTAGATCTTTGCTAAGCAGGGACAAACGAGTGTATATAAAAAAGTAGGTTGGTTAGACCTTTGCTAAGCAGGGACAAACGACTGTATATAAAAAAGTAGGTTGGTTTAGACCTTTTCTAAGCAGGGACAATACGTGTTAATTTAAAACAAAATTAGGTTGGTGTGGGACAATATGGGTTGGTTAGACCTTTGCCTAGCAGTGAGGCAATACACGTTGATAAAAGTGTGTTGAATAACTTTCTGTCTTACCTTCAAAAAATTGTCTTTAAGATGATCATCAGCCAAAAGATCAGTTTCAACATAATTCACATTAGGAATCTTAAGCTCTTCGATCACCATATACACGGCCCGAACAGGGGGACTGGCGTCCATCTTGTACAAAGTTAGCACCATTCTTGTTGTTCTGTAATATGTAATTAAAAAAATAATTCAATAAAAAAGTATCTATTTCATATAAAAAAGAGTCATAAGTTACATTTTTATGTTAATCGCTGACCACTTTATCGTAATCATGACCTTTTCATACATAAAAAAACACGAATCCTCAAGAAAATAATCATAGATGATATTTGATCATGATTTGGATACTCGTAACATAACAACAATAAAACTGTACAGTGGAAAAATTAACCAAAGAAAGACAAGAAGAAAGAAAGAAAGAAAGAAAATACATTTATTTGCGGCGAATATGACGTATAAAAAATAACACACACATAAAAAATACAAGTTGGCATGACATAAAAAAAATAATTTTATCTCCTTTGCAAGTGATAATAACATTGTGTACTTATTATTTATTAATTTTATCAAAATCATACCTATATTGTCAACGGACGATAACCCTCGTTGACAGCTCCAAGTCACAATGATTGGATAAATAATTTTATCTTCCAGTCGTGGAGTTATATTCATCGCTGCTTATAATTACGTTGGATGAGCAATCTGTATTTAATTTTATTATTTCAATTATAGTTTATGCTTAGTGAATGGTCTTTGATCCACCATCCAACTGCACTGAAATTAAATCATGGATGAAAGCCCTGTTGGTATTGGTTGATTAAGTAGATCAGCTGAGGGTAAAGACAACGTGATATTGTATCAGTGATACCTTACGATGATGGAAAGTCAACCATGTATGAGACAGACAACATTACATTACATTACATTACATTACAACATTACATTTTCTGATACGAATTTTATGTTCTATTCCTGTATTCTCACTCCAGTGCGAGTTCAACTTTAATTGTAGCATTAAGGAGAATTTCGAGGTGGTCGATTAGGGGGTTGAGATTCCGTTCTGAAGAAAAGTTGTAATACCAAGCTAACAAATGATGTTTCACGATCAGCTTAATGACTATTACAGTATTCATAACACAACATAAAAAAATGTTAAAACCCAAAAATACCTTCTCCAAATAAAATTCATCGTTGTTTTGTATCCTAAGTACCAAACTATGCATTATACATTGACGATCATTGTAATTTCAAGGTCTACCAGACCACCTGAGCTGCTTGTATAAAAAGTGGTTTGTGGCATGTTTAAGTCACAAGTTGCGTAAACTAATTGACTGAATACTTTGCAATCCACACCAATTATGGAATTATGATGTTAAATGAAATGAATTATTCTATTATAACCTTCCTTTTTTACGGACACCTTTTTATGAATCAGCCTATCTAGAGCAATTTTTAAGGTAATAATTTTCCTAGATTTTTGTTTTTGTATCATTCGGAAAAAAAAACTTCTCGTCTTCAGCTAGGGTTGTTGTGGTTAACCCGAAGATACGTGAAACATTCAATCAATTCACTTGACTACAATATCGGATTTTTTTTTTTTTGAAGATACGTGAGTGAAACATTCAATCAGTTCACTTGATTACAATATCTGATAGCTTTATAAATATTATTTTAGTTTATTTTTTTCACGTGGAAGAAATTAACCTAAACTCTATGTGGTGGCAATTTGCAAAAAGCAATAACATTGAACTTGCTTGGAAATTTAACGCGATATCTGCATGTCATAGATTAAATACGCACTAAAACGCGTCTTATCACACCACTTTTACAGCCTGTGCGCGTTTCTAAACTTTTATATATTCTATTATAATATATTTATCAATAAAAGCGAAAACTGGGATGGATATTGATTTTTTACAAAATGTCAAACGTCCGTGATTCTTTTTTGTCTCTAAAAGAATCTGCTGTTTTCTACATTTTGACCGAGTTATCCGAACATAAATGTAGAGAACAGCTGACTTTTTTTCGCGATTTCATGTTTGTTCCCGTAGTAAAAGTTGTTCATAATAAGAACAATGACCCCTAAATTATCCATTAATTACCGGACAACCTGTATACCTATATACACACATGCATATGATTTTTTTAAAAGGAATCATTTTATTTATTTCTGCTCCAGACACTTAATTTTATTGAAACTGACCATAAAAATGTTCCTTATAATTGTTTTTTTTTTTCATTATTCAGGCGACACTGTTATATATTTTAAAGGCATTTACAAGCGACTAAAGCAGTGTTTCCATTCTCTATCTCCGAAGATTATAAAGGAAGGCCATGCCAAGAATATCACGCTACTGAGCGATTTTGTATTTCTTTCTCGCCAATTCAAATGTTATTGTTTACCGTTTGTTTTCCTTTGTTGAATGTTATAATACAGTTCACTATTATCAAGTTACCGTGTCCTTACTTTACCACCTGGAGGATATTATTAACCCATTCTTCTTTAGTCAGGTTATTCAAACGCTACATCCGCACCCGCGAATTTAGCGCGACGGTGTTTATTTGACTTCACCAACCCATCGTGGACCCACCTCACTTCTGAGCCACGTGTACAAGCAGTTTTCGATGTGGTTACGAACCGTCTCGCCAAGAGACTTCACTTCAGTACCGTTGACCATGTCCACGCTGTTTGTGCATTCGCTTGCATTTGTGGACTACGAGAAAGCGTAAAATGGATAGTACCTTTTCAAACAAAAAACAAATAAATGGAATCAGTGTATATTTGTGAACGTTACGCCAGAACACAAATACGGCAGGATACCGGCGAATTTAACAAAAGACATTTCAAAAACTCTTTTTATCCATTTCAAGGGTTTCAATAAATGCTCTAATGAGCCATGAGGATAAACACTAGTTACTGTCCTTTACAAATAGGACGTTCTGCTACTAGGCCTTACTGCTCGTAGGACGAATTTCTAAAGTGTCGTTTTGATTATGGGTCGTTCTGCTACTAGGACCATTTGAGTTTAGGACTTTTCGATACGAAGGGGAATTTAATTAGTATTTTGAGCTTAATCCGCCGAAAAAACATTGCCATTTGTATTCTGTGTTACACACGATTAAATGGGCGATAACAGTTTTATATCCAAGTTAAAAATCGATTACTCGCATCGAGAAACAACACGAATTTCTTTTTCTTGAATACCAAAATCCTGCATCGATAGGCTGCTTTTGCAAACCTTCAACGAAAATAAATATCACTAGGAAGATCTTCGGTCGCGAGATTGCTGAGAAATGAAATGAAATTGTTTAACAATAATATTTAATCATTGTTGAGGATGACGATGGCTATGAATGATGCTCAATGAAAATGGAAATACGATCACGATTTTTTGGTTTAATATATTTTTTACTGAGTCAGAGAGTGGCAGACTAAAGACATGAGAAAGAATACATTTAATAAAAACGAAACATACTCGTACATATGAGAATAAAAAAGGTTGGTTGCTGGTTGTCGACAATAATAATATTTATATTAATTAGACCAAAAGTATAAACAAGTTTATTTTACAAATAGGATATCGGAATTTCCTATCTGACCTACTCTGAGAGTCGCTTTTTTACAAGTCCAGACATAATCTCGGTCAGCTCAATCTGAAGGCCATGTAGTGTCTGAAATGATCTTTTGAAGAAAATACCACACAGATTTGGTCAGTGCAACCATTTGTTTTAGTAATAGTGTAGCTCTACTCTATACTTGAGGAGCTCAACGACTCGACGAATAATACCAAAGAAAGGACATTTGAGTTTTCCGGAAAGAACTCAAAACTGACCAACATTAAAACTAACAGAGAAAGAAAAAAAAGAATGACCGAATTGCCGTTCTTTTTTTTTCTCCTAGGATCACATTCATGTCATTTTGTATATAATAATAATGGGGTTTATTCATAAACGATGACTAAAAGTTAAGTAACGCTTAAACGTCAAAAATGTATGGTTAAACAGTCGCTAATCACTGCTTAACTTTAAGCAACGTTTATGAATAAAGCGGTATGTCAATAAAAAGGTGTATAATATGGTTTTGCATGATAATTAAAATGTCAAGTTTTATGGTTTTATCGTAAGGCTTAGCAGGGCGAGCAGCTCATTCCCAAGCTTTTTTGTCTTCTAAACTTGCCTACTCTGTGGAACACTCGCCGTGGATGTAGGTACAGCAAGATGTTTATTCTTGGTATTAAAACATTTTCTTAAAATTTTGTTTTTGTGAACATAAAATAGATTTTCAAATATTGTGAGACTACAATCAGAATGTATATTTTTTTGAATTTTTTTCTTAGGGAAAATCCTTAGACCTAGGTTGTAAATGGCTCGAACAGCCCTTTTCTGTAAAACGTTGGTCAGGCTTTCTATCGCTAGTGATATTTTTATTATTTAGATCGTTCGCCACGTATTTACCTATTCTTATTTAAAACACGAATGTTTTAATGATCAGATACCTATTTTGCAGTTTAGGTATACCATTGCATGACATCTATAGCATTAAACCTGGACTACAGATTCGAGACCAAATATCATCGCAGGTTTGCTTATATCGTCCAGACCACAGTTATCTCAAAACTTGACATCTAGCAGTGAATAACTGAACTTTTTACTATGACATCTAGCGCGGTACCATTGCATGACATCTATAGCATTAAATCTTACAGATTCGTGATTAAACATCATCACAGGTTGGCTTATATCGTCCAGACCACAATATTGAAGCAACTGTGTCTGTCACCACCATTTATCTCGAAACTTGACATCTAGCGGTGAATAACTGAACTTTTTACTATGACATCTAGCGGTGAATAACTGAACTTAAACACACACCGGATCAAGAAAGTTTTTTAACTTACGCAGTGTCAGTAAAAGTGGAAGCATAGTTTTGCTATTCCCCGAAAGATGGCATCTTGAGTCTTCTTTTTCTTCCCGATACAAAATAAACAAAAGGATTTATATTAGATTTTACTATAAGAAAAGTTTGCAGTGGGGTTATGGTTGGTTACATTAAATTAATGTTAACACGTTCACTAAACACTATTGACATTTTGAAGTATTCCTTGAAGGACGTGATAGTGCATTACGCTGCTTAAGTTCTAACACCACGTAAGTGAAAAATATCAACTTTACAGGAGAGTGACAAAATGGCATAATTTTACACAGATATAATAGATACTATATACTAAATAATAAAGTTACATATTTAATAGATACAATTTGAAGTGTACACAAATTATAAAATTGTATTGTCGAAAAAAATGCATAATTTTACCTATACAAGGTACCAATCTTGTATAGGTAAAATTATGCATTTTTTTCACTCTCCTGTAAAGTTATATTTGACTTACGTGGTGTTAGAACTTCAAGCCGAAGATTTGCAACATTTAAGCACCCCATAAATACGAATACATGGCATTGAAGAAAACAATGTTTTAATGTATTTTTGAAAATTTTCCACAAGTTCGTCACTAAATATC
Organism: Apamea crenata; assembly: GCA_949629185.1. Lineage (NCBI taxonomy): Eukaryota > Metazoa > Arthropoda > Insecta > Lepidoptera > Noctuidae > Apamea > Apamea crenata. Next base: position 12,050,129 of record OX451373.1, read on the forward strand.
ACTTTTCTCTAAACGAATTTAATGGCCTTCATTGCATTGGATTACCCCCTGTTACTTCATCAAATCTTTCGATGTAACCAAATGTTCTAAAACATCAAACAGTTAAAAGAAGAAGTTTATTAACCACTAGCGGACCCGGCAGACGTCGTCGTGCCCGAAAAAGCAGCGCCACCTACCGGGTCCAATTTGGTGCAGTCGAATGGAAGATATGCGCGCGTACATACATTTCGGTGATTCATTTTTATTTCTATAGATTTCCAAAAACCATCTAAATACATAAACTTAAACATCAGTTATCTTAAAAATTTACTAAACATGACATTAAGCGTACAAATTACGGGGAAAACATCTTGATTTAATTAAGTATCCAACGAGGTACACCATATTAAAAACATATTTATTTATTTTATCACATTCACATTCATTCATCACAAAATACTGGTATTCAGCTGAATCAGGTTAGACTGAAAGCCGACCCCAACATAGTTGGCAAAAGGCTAGGCAGATAAGATGATGATCATACTTATACTGTTGATAATGCTGGCAAAGGCCGAATTTGCAAATTATTGAAATATTTAAAAATTGAGTGATAATCGAATTAATAAACTGCTTTATGTTATCTTTTTACCTTCTCACCACCCAGCAACTCTTTCTTTGATAAGTAGCCAGGTCGTTCGACCAGTTTGCATGTAGAGATGCCACTTTTAGTTTTACTCCACTCGATGAGCTTATCACTGATTATTTGTCGCTTAGTTCGCGTGTGAACTATTGTACACGTACCGTTGGGCCCGGCTTGTCATTCGTATATCTTTTACAGTCGTACGGCCAGTCAGAAGCCCAAAAAGTCTGACAAGTGACAATCAGTCTTGCCAAGGGGTATCGTGGTTACCCACTAACTGGGTTACGAACGTCAGACTGGCAGTCGCTCCATGTAAAATAAAATAGTATTTAGCTGCACACGGTTAGACTGAAAGCTAGCATAGTTAGGACAACACTAGACAGATTGATTAACATTATTAAACCACAACTTTTGTTTAAAGTAATATTGTATAAAACAATGTTTGTTTATTTTAGTTCTGTCGTTCCTGGGGGTAGTAGGCCACACTGTTATTCTCGTCTTAATAATGTAATCATAATGGACACTGGGTACACAGTCACCTTCCTCACATTCAAGGTGTCTCCCGTGTCGCTGGAAATCTACGAGTACCAGTCCCGTAAAAGCTAGACACACTTGCCGTAACGATACGTTATCGAGCGTCAACTGTATTGGCTAATTCCAGAATATTTCGACTGAATGATAACATTTTGCTTTTTCGAGACACTATTACCACCACTTGTGCCTATCGGTCGGTATAGGTGGAGCTCCCCAAAATAGAATAACCTTTCTGAAAAATTCATAACGTATCCGGCCTTCCATGTCATCCTATATCACAAATCCCTCAATAAAATATATCAGAATACGTTATTTTATAGGCTCGATCTTAGAATACCAGATTCTCAAAATACCAGAGAGATTGGAGTCAATTTTCTATAGAATTAATTTATCATTTAAAATGTTAAAAAAAAAACAATGGTGGTTTCCGAGAGAAAGCTTGTTTAAATTCACAGCCTTTTAATATTGTGGAACTTACTAAATGTTATAATGGCAAGTATTCTTTATTATGCTTTGCATTCATTATATTCAAATTACCTCTTGAAACTTTTGCCTTTTTATCTCGCTCGATTCTTATTGGACACCCTGGATAACGAAGAACCGTCCTTCATTACCCCATAAAATATGCCAAGGTGTGCAGAGTTGCAGTAATTTCATACAACTCAAGGATCCTCATGAGCCATGTAAGTATATTATGTGACATTGTAATTCATTGGAGGCCTTATTATTATTCTATCCAACATGATGATAGATCCCTTCGAGAACGACGAACATTTTGGTTTATGGCCTGTGTATGAGGAGCAGCTCCGAAGTACCTCGGGGGACCCTTTCTAACATTTTGAGGGACGACATGACATTGATTTCTATCGCACCTTCCATGTTCTTGGGTGGGCTATTATTAGTTTAAATCAGTTTAGTTAAAATAACCCCAATAACCGGGAGTCACTGACTTGCCGCGTGATGAATGTTCGCGCTGCATAGCATGTTCGAAGGAGTTATTGAATATAAAGGTTTTGTAGAACGCTGCCCTCGGATTCTGCGACCATACATTCACATACGGACGTTTTAACAAATATCAAATTAGTACTCTTTAATTAAGTTGTAAGCGTCCAAAAAAAATTGGTTTTAAACCTTAGACACCTTAACGCGTTGACTGTTAGACAACAGACACAAAAGAAAATCTGTTGTTGGCGGACACCGTGTGACCGCGGTGGCAGTCAATGACTTGTTCCAGTAGAAAAGGGGCTGTTACACTGAATTATTAACAAAAGCAGTACAGAAAAGATTGGGTATACAGAAGTGGTCCTTCTTTTTGGCGCTGCTTACCACAACCGTGTACAGGGTACTTGACTATGGATACAAATGAAGAGATAGTCAAGATAACCAAGCACACATGCCCAACAAACATTATTAACGAAAAACGTTAGAAACCCTTAAACATCGAGTAACGACTACCGACGAGCCAATACCAAAGATTTACAAAAAATGTTTTTAATGAGTTAAGAGATCATGACCGACAATTACCCACGATAAAATAAAAACAGGACTGTACAAGCAAAGAAACATAGCGCATTGAGTGGATAGATTGATTGCCAAATATCCGGAAGATGTTCAAATTATGTAAATAAGATAGCGTATGTTAAAACGAAGTTTCGCCAGACTGGCCAATAGTGATGGATCTATTTCTGAATTCTTGTATAATTATATCAATATGTTTATTTTTTTTTTTGCTGCAAAGTTTTGTGACTTGGATTTTTGAGATTTTTGCCTATATTCTATATAATTGTCACAATTATATCTACAAAAGCCTAAAGTGCAAACGTCGCGCTGCTATTATAACGTAAGCGACGTTGCCGTTCCGCCAGACACCGGTCTCGCAAGTTTATGCCACTTCCTGTTTATAGCTCTGCTCAGCGTTGCATAATGGGTTGCTGGTCTTGTTAGCCACCCCATAACAAGACCATTATTCGACCTCAATTTGTGTCCGATCCACAGTGCGATCATACAGTCGTTAAATTTCGTCACGTTTTCCTCGTCTGGACTCTCACTCATGAGATACAGCCATGCATCATCCAGGGCGTCGGGAGGCAGAAGGGGAAGAACAGGGCACAAACCCACGTGCTTCCTGAAAATTCCATTCTCGTTTAGGCCTAGTTCCTTTCCCTTCTTTCTTAACGCCTTTTTAAAGTAAAAGAACCCTTTGACACTTGTGTTCGGAAAGACAGCAAGGAAGCCACTGACCCTTTGACACTTGTGTTCGGAAACACAGCAAGGAAGCCTCTGACGGCGGCTTCTTCAAAGTCGCTGGTGAAGAAATCTAAATGCATGGCTGGAATTGTGGATTTTAGCAACTCGAACAGAGTTTTGTACGTACCTTTTTTCTTATTATGGAGCTGCACCCTAATTGCGTAACAAACAATCAATCTCAATCTGAATAATTTTGAAGAATATTGCTAATCCATTGCTTCATATGTTCAAAAAATGTGTCATGTGTGTCTGCTCAACAACGTAAATAACGCAATGAATGTTGTTGAACTGTCAAAATGAAACCGATTCCGATTGATCGTGTGTTACGCAATTATGGTGCCGAGCATACGCTAATGGCTTTACGCAACCATCAATCTCGCCATGTATACTATAAAATAAAAATGGCTTCGGAACGCACTTGAACGTCCCATCACAGTAGATATGGCGTGTTTTTGCTAATTATTCTTCCCTGTTTGTTTTAGTGGCAAACAAAAGGATTCTAAATCTTCCATCCTTAAAGTCAGCCAATTATAGGAAGTCCAAATACTTTTTTGGAACCTAAAAATAAATAAATGAAAATATAAGTAGGTTAACGCATTTACATAATTTAAGCGACGACGAAAGGTTGAAAGTCAGTATTGAAAATTACTTACTTGAACATCTTCCGGATATTTGTCAAACAATATAATTATCCACTCCGTGCGCTTTGTTTGTTAGCTTGTACAGTCATGAACACCAATATGTCAACACTTGGCGACTTTCAACTGCAATTTTTTCGTGAAATAACGAATGGAACGTTGAAATACGACACATTACATAAACCTATAGGATCGAAAATGCTATGTTCGTAATCACATAAAATTTCAATTAAAAATAAAGGAGTAAATGGCTTTAGAATAAAGCTGAGTGTATACATACTTTTGCTCGTGACTGTACAGTCCTGTCTTTATTTTATTGAAATTTGGGAAATTTACAGTCCAAAGTGTTTTTAATGAGTTAAAAGATCACGGTCCCCCGTGATCTTTTAACTCTAATTAAAATAAGTAAAAAAATAAAATTACATCTTCCAAAGTAGTACAGTCAACAGCAAAAGTAGATGATCAAAATCAGAAATACAATACTAATGAACGGAGTTCGCGTCAGAACTGTGTGGCGTCGAAGTGGTTGAGTGTGGTATAATTTACAATCACATACTTTTGAATCACTTCGACGCCACACAGTTCTGACGCGAACTCCGTTCATTAGTATTGAATTTCTGATTTTGATCATCTACTTTTGCTGTTGACTGTACCTAATTTATAATTGGTAAGTAGTCTTACAGAATATTTTACGCGGTGCGTTGCGTCGTAATAATTGTAATGCATTTTCGAATACACAATGTAACGAAAACAAAATCTACCAAACAGCAACATACACTTTTTCCAGAAAATAATTGTCTGTGACATTTTTGGTTTGTGAAAGAATTAGGTCTGAAATAGAATTACATCTTCCAAAGTCGTTCCTTCCTCGTGGTCTAACTGATTTGACCACGAGGAATTTTAACATTCTTCGTGGTCAAACTATCAAATTTATTAAAAAATTATACCCTGTGTATCAGTCTTGAAATAAAATTGTACAGTTATAGCCAAAAGTTTCGTTTAGCGTAATTTATTTAAAAAGTAACCTACACCTATATCGCCATGTATAAATTCCATTTGACACTTTATGATATTCCATAAACTATATTCCATTTGATACTATATGGAAGTATTTAGACATACCCTCACACTATATAATGTTAGGATATCTTAATTCCGTACATAACAGTATGCAGCGGTATAAGTTAACAAAAGTCAGTTATATTATAAAAAATAAAGCGCACAAATCTCAACGAAGTATAACCAAGGACTGCGCATCGCATAGGCTCGCGTAGACTATAAAAATAATTCTATGTAAAAATTACTCCTGCAAAAAAAAAATAGCAAAATAGTACGTTTACGAAAGAATTTTGACTATATTTTTTATTTAGTGTTAAATTACTAATATTGCTTATTTACTAGTAACAATCACTTCAACATATTTCCGACATAACCTCGAACTCTGTTAAAATAAATTATGAATTGCTTTTAACCACAATCTAAACTAAAACTCTATAATCCATCTTGTCTGAATGAATCACCGAGGATGGTTAGTCAATTCTTGATTGACGACTCATCACCCTTTCAGCATCCTCTAACATAGAGTCAACTGATTCCCCAAGCAGCTCCCTCATCCTGGATCTGGTCTCATCATCAAGAGAACAACTGAGACTAGTCGATTGAGCTGCTAGAAAGGCTTTAATCTGTTTAAGGCTGATAGTTGCTCCTTCAGTTTTTGCTCTATATCTGTCAAGAGTCTTATTCTTAGGCTCCAGATGTTCTTCGATTGCGTTGGCTGTTACAATCAAGTCAGCATACTGGGCGGATCTAAAACACTGAATGTTAGGTTTGAAAAGATGGATGTAAATAATATCCTCACGAGTATATCCTTCTTCAACAATATCCTTCTCCAATCGTTTTTTCTCAGTCATAAATTCAATTACTTGAGCAGGAAGAGGCTTCAGGAAAATTATACTACCTCCTGTTGCAATAACCCTTTGAACCAGAGAGAAAGTAGTCATCTCGGATAATGCAGTGAGCATCTTAATATGATTCTTGACTTCAGATGTTCTTATGTCCGAGTAACTGCTTTTAATGACAGAAAAAACAGCCTTCCGCAGAGTCGGCCTGGATACGGCAAGATTATTTACTCTAGTCCCACCTGTCTGAACGTCGGGGAATACATTGACTTCTGTTATAGTCTGTTGAATAGATGATAAGAAAGCATTGTATCTTTTTAAGACCCACTGTCTAAACTCGCTCTTGTTAGCAACGGGGCGGCATGGTACATAAGCTCCATAAACCGCATGAAATGCGATTGTACCTGGAGGGATTGGTGTTCTGCTCTCCTTCAGTTTGAGGTATCGCTCTTGGAGTGCTGTCGGAATCGGAACACATGTTTGATCGTCCATCATGAAGGAAACATGCTCATCTACCCCATCTCTGACCACCTGATTAAGATTAACATCTGTTAGATACTTTAGACAGCTCATGTAGTAAGTAACCAAAATTCTACTGATCTCATCTGCAGCGTCCCCAGTATCAGTCCCATAAAGCGACATAACTTTTTCTAATGGATCTCTCATACCATTATAGAATGCTAGGATTACTCCTGATACAATCTACTAATCTTATGGTATTTCGGAAAATGGTGGAGTTAAATTTCGGAGTATTTAGGAAATACTCGTTGTTGTATTTAGGAATACAACAACGAGAAAGACATCCTCCAGTGCAGCGGTTAACGGTTTCGGAGATATAATAATATATAATAATAATCTTTATTTAAACAAAATGCTTCATATACTGTCCTACGGTGTGGTAATGTCTCCCTGTCTTACACCAAGGATAGGTTTCGAGGTATGATCCTGGAGTCGGATTGACATAGTGGCGTTTTTGTACAGACACTTCAGCACCTCGATGTACCGATAGTCGAGACTGCAGTACAGCCCATGTCTCGATCGAATCAAAGGCCTTCTCGTAGTCCACAAACGCTAAGCCGAGAGGCAGGTTATAACATTTCGGTCTTATGTATAACCTGTCGTAGCGTATGTATGTGGTCTACGGTGCTAAAGCCTTTACGGACGTATGTTTCAGGTGATATTTACGCGATTTGAATCCAATGTTAATCAAATTACATTCGTAAACATTTAGCCGCATTCATAACGACAACGGAGCCTGTGCAGCGGACTGTGTGCAGTGATAAGAAAGTATTCCCTGAGCCTCCACGACATAAGGGAGAAGAATCTACCTTCAATCTTGATCTCTCTTTCCTTGGCCTTCAGTCCAATTACAAGATCCTCTTTAGGTAGGTAGTCCTTGTTCATTAACTTGTTTCAGAAATGCCTTCCAGTCAGTGGCTGGTGTCTTGATGAATGTTTCTAAAACTTTCTTAGTTTCTACACGCACTTGCCGTATCGATACGTTGATGTCCTGAACAAAGAATACATACGTCCCATCACTACAAACTGTATGCAGGTGCTGTTCGGGAGCTGAAAAAAATAACGGTAAACGATTCCTCCGAACCGCATGTTCCGAAATTTTGTTTCAGTGCGGTTAGTGCGGATCGCGGAAGTGCTGTTAAAGTCAGTGCTCTAAGTGGAATACCTCCCATGAGGTTGAATAATTTATTTTAAAAGAAGATTGTCATAAAATTTTAATGTAGCATTTGCTAATGCTGCAACCTGTATACTCTTTAACATTCGGAGTGATACATTCTACGTGATACGTTCTCTAGAAATAATTAATTTCATGAGACGTTGTTAATTTGACGTGCAGAATTCAATGAGTTGGGTGAGGTCTTAATGACAACAATGACACATAGGTCAAAGGGTTACCGCTGCCCTGGAACAGAAAGGGCTAAGGAAGGAACACGGGTGGGTTTTAGTCAGTAAGAGTCTGACACTCCTTTCCGCTCCACCCAGAGCGGGAAGGGGTCATTTGATGATTTACCATCCGAAAAAAAAAGTGGTGTTCATTACCATGGGCTCTTCTTAGTAAGAGTCTGACACTCCTTTCCGCTCCACCCAGAGCGGGAGGGGTCATTTGATGATTTACCATCCGAAAAAAAGGAAGTGGTGTTTATTACCATGGGCTCTTCTTCCCCTGCCTGCCTGTGTCCCTTGCTGAAAGTGTCGTTGATACCATTGGCGATAGGTTTTGCTGTCAGTTTTGCCACAACTACAGGTAACAAGAATGCTATCAATGCAAAATGCAATGTTCCGCGCATATAGTTTAGCGGTCAACCGGCTTCCGCATACCATGACAATAATTAGTTCTTTGAGTAAGTAAGAAGTGTCCCACTGTGCTAATATTCATGACAAAACTAAAATACATAATTATGATTAAAGTGGACCAGATATTAATAGGTACGCGTTCATTGTTCCTTCTCTTGCTTCTTTAATATTGCGAGCGACATTCTTGATAAATTTGCATGGCATTAGTTTTTCCATCAAGAGTACATTTATCGCTTGTCCATCGAATGTGTGACATGCGTGCATTGACCTCTGGAACATGATGATCCTACCAGATGGACTAGTTCAACAAAATGAGTATTGGCTACTGCAGAATAAGATAACTTCATGACAAGACCCAGACCCACCTGAGTCAAGGCGAAATATGAAAAGAAGCATCACTTATCATCCTGCCGATGTCGTCTCCTACCTGGTTAACCCTTAAATTGTCACCCCTAGATTCCTTGTATGTATTATGTTCAAATTTCGTATATGGATTGGAATTATGATAGAAAAGAGGATAAAGAAAAAAAAAACTAAAATTTTGTACTTTTTTTATTTTTTTTCAAATGTCACATAAAACGGACATTGCCCATTATATGTGCACTTATGGTAGATGAAACTGCGTCACATAAAACTGACATTGCCTATTATGTGTGCAGTTGTGGTACATGAATACAATGAACATTGCCAACTGAATAATTAAAAAATAATCTCAAATTATAAATAGGAACATTCTAGAATCAGCCTTTTAAACATCAGTCTCAAGAGATTAGTTAAAACTATAAAGAAATTAAAAAAAAAAAAAATGTTGGCTTACGAAAACTTCTAGCTTACAACAACATAGTTCTCAAAATTGAAGTAGGTAAAATTTAAAAAATAAAACGAAACAATCATCAACTTCTCATCAAATAATCAACTTCTCGAAAAATATAACAAAATCTAAAATTGTAACGAAAAACATAATAATAGTTAATTACTTTTCCTTGTGGAATGTTAGGTAACAAGATTTTTTGGCGGTTAGACAAAGTCTTTGTTGACATTTTGTACACATAATCATGGTTTTACCATTTTTGCAAAGACGACACCGGCCTTGCGTCGTAAATATTGGAAAATGATCGTAACAGTCTAGCCGTGCATCATCTACAGGTCTCGGCTGGACCGGTTTGGTAATTGTGGCCGGTTTAGGTGAATTAGTCATTACGTTGAATCTAGATTTTGTACAGGTATTCATAAGCGCAAGAGCACACTGCACACGAAATTTTTTTAGGCTTAATTTATTTTCACCTAGTTGAACACAGTCTCTACGATGTAGTAGCCAGCTGTTATTAAGTGCGATGTCTAATAGTTGGGCAAATATTGACATGTACCAACGTCTTGTTTTCATGCGAATTCTGTACAAAGCAGTCAACATGTCAGCGATGTCGACGCCGCCCATATGTGTGTTGTACACTTTTATTACATTGGGACATGGTACAAGCACTCTCTTCTTTTGCTTCTTATCATATCTTTCTATAGTAGTCACTGGGTCTTGGGCACAAAACGAACTTGCTATATGAATACATTTATTGTCCACCCACTTCGTCACGGCTATTCTCTTAGAATTGTCACATGCTACCTCAAATGTTCCTCGTCCCTTTTTCATCATAGCTTTGTCAGTCATCAGCTTACAATTTCGCAATCTATCTTTTCGTAAAGTCCCTAAAGACAAAATGCCCATTTCATTACGTAGATAGTAAATAAGTTCAAGTGATGTAAACCAGTTATCAAAGTATACCGTGCTTAAAATTGGATTAGAAATGGTTCTGCATAGCCGGATAACTGTTTTACCTCCAACCCCAAGATAGTCTTCTTCCCATTCACTAAATTGGACACCTCGAAATGTGTTTGCGCCATCGTAAGCAAAGAAATCATACACCATGCCTGAAGTACCAGCACGAACCAGAAATTTAAATCCCCATTTGTTGGGTTTCTTTGGCATGTATTGCCTTCTGCTGCCAGCTTTTTTACCTTTGTAAGGTATTATCATTTCATCGATGGCGAATGACCGTTCTTCTTCCATCTTCAAGCACTGCATACGAACATATTCCATGACAGGGGTAATTTTATTATAGCGATCGTTTTTGTCGACATTTGTATTATCACAAAAGTGCAAGTATCGTTTTATCGATCTATATCGTTTAAGAGACATGGCGGATGAAATCTGTTCATACTTCAGATCAGCACTCCAGTAATCTTCAACTGCCGGTAAGTCTACAATACCCATAAGTATTTCTATGCCTAATAATATTTCTATATCTTTTCGGGTCACACATATTGATTTCCCGGTAGTTTGTACCGAATATAAATTTGTCATGTCAACTATGATATCGAGTAACTCATTGGTGAAGAATTTTTGGAAATATTGCTTAGGGCTAAGGATGTCATGACGTTCCTTGAAGTTGGGGGAGTCTAATGTGTGTACGGATCCGGTATATAATCTTTTTTTAAAAACAAAATCTAACCGCTTCATTTTACGCTTCTTATTAGCCAGAGGTGTCGTTGTCGCTGGTGGAGGCATAGGTGACGAATCTATGGTTGCAGTTTGTCTGGTACGACGTGTTGCCATGTTTGACAGTACTGTAGATCTAGAAGTACTGGAAGATGGCGATGCAGCAACTATTGGTGAAGGTGTTTCTGGTATGTAACAGGATCCTGAAGCTGAAGACCTACCAGTGAGTGGACCGGATTCATTTCGCGCCGTCTGTAATAGCTGTTCTGCAGCAATAATATGTTCGTGATCGATATAATTCTGACCATTTGTGTCTTCACTGTCACTGAGATCAGCCAATAAGTCGTATAATACCGGAGATATGGTACGGGGCGAAGATGAATCACTGTCATCCTTGTGAAAATACTCACGTCGCTCAAGGTTACCTTCTAAATCGACATCAGACTCAATGTCTGACTCTTCAGATTCCACTGGAGGTAGCAGTGAGAAGATTTTCTTAGACCGCCAAGCCATGTTTCTGTAAAATAAAATAAAAATGTAAAAAATATTATATTATATCGACGACGTTGCAAGTAGCAACCAATTGGCGACGTCCGTTTTATAGGACAATCAAAAGAAACACTTACCAATAGGCTTAAATGGCAAAGTCCGTTACATGGGACAGTCAAAGAATACCCTAGATTATACTTCAAGTTGGCAAGGTCCGTTTTATGGGACACTATAAATAAACCAAGTTTTTTACTCTAAATACACTAATATTTATGTAAAATATATCAAAATACAAAACCTATAATCATATTCTAACTAATAATATAACATTATAAACAAAACAACCCAAATACTTACAGTTATTATCAAATTTATCAGGAGCGTGAACAAATCTGACCGTTGCACTTTTTCAAATGACCACAACTCGCGACCGCTCATCGCTTCGTGAATGAAACATTCACGCGCGCGAAGGAGATAGATAGTTCCCTGCCGCTCCACCCGCTCGCAGCGTTTAGGAGTGGTAAAACAGTATCAGTGTGCGTGTATGTACTGTGTCCTTTAAAACGGACAAAATCAATTTAAGGGTTAACGAACACCCAATCCATAACATCCGCTAATTTATGAATTTCAAGAAGATTCATTAAATAACCGTATAACATCAATGATGCGCAATCGTCGTACCCGAGCTCCGGTTGTTGTGAATCTCATAGTAGAATATTGGTGCTCTAAGAATCGGCTAAAAACGTATACGGCTCCGGCTAGTAAGTTCGATCCCATCCAAGGTAGCCCCACATCGTCGGATGCTCTGCGCTGCAATCGGCACTAATGCTCAGGGCATAGGATAAAATAATGCTGAGGGCGTAGGGTAAACTAATGCTGAGGGCAGAGTCCCTGTTCTGTGATATTGGCAGTTAATACAGTCCGATACTCTGATACTCTACACGATACATTCCAAAGACGCACATTGCCAACTAGGGATCGTCTCTCACTGATGACGTGCCGGATGTTGTAAAATGGTGTACGTTCTGAAAGCAGTGGTTATAAGTTGTACGCTGCAAATATATCAGATACAATGAAGTCTGTACCCTGCATAAAGCAAGCCCCTAAAGCCTCTCCGCTGGCATCGATGTGAAGGCGGGTTAACACGTGATTATCATTTGAATAAAAATGCTAAATTGGTGGGTTGTTCATTGTATTATTGTGTCAAATGCTTTCTGATATGCTGAAACCTTGGGAAGCTACCAGAGCCAGGGTATCGGTCACTTTATAAGTATAAGCGCATGACGCTCTCATGATGGATCGTGTCCATCTCATGCGCTGCAAACTTCCCGCCGAGAGCTAGGACCCTATTGGAGGCCGGTGGGCCTTGATGTCCTAAACCGTCCGGCGGTCGGCGTGCTCCCCGTCGACGAACAGGTGGTGGCGTCGTGGGTCGGGTGCAATCGTCGCTCGAACATGACTCAATTACTGCGGCCGGTGTCGTGGGCTGGGTACCGACTGCGCGAGGTGGAGCTGAGCGAAGAGTCCGGAGGTGGGGGATGTGCTTGACGTGTGGCTAATATTGTCACTATACATATCTTAATTTTCCTATTTTCCGTATTTTATTTTCATTGTTGTTTTATTGGAGGTGACATCTGTCATGTCACCTCCGATTTGGCGATTTTAGAATAAATTATGTTAAGTACATTTTGGTGTGTATATGGTTTTCTATTTTGGATTTCCATTGGTTTCAGGTCGTGTTTATATTGAAAAACTTGTAAAAATGCGTGTGTATATTGTACACATAGCCAATGGCGCTCTTATACTAAATGTCGTGTCTTTATTTTATTTCATCGATGGTGGCTCGAGGCTCCGCTTTGGATGAATAAAGTTTTGTTCCCAATTTAAATTTATATTGTGCTGTAATTCCCTTAAAAAAATATGTATACATATCTCGTCTGTGATTTTTGCCTTTAGGAATTAATTATTTCCAATTCGTAGAAGAGTGCGATTACGTCTTCAGTGGCTTCTTGGTGCGCGCCATACAATTTCTCATCTACACTGGTCAGGAATTCCGCCCTCAAGTGATCACAAAACGTTTTAAAATATGGATCATCCTCTTTATTTATGAAGTACGAGGAACCCTTTGAAGCAATTTGCACCAGTGCCTGAAAATTGTACGATGTGCGACATTGTGCAATGCTTGTGTAAAACCTTGTGTGAATCTTTAAATCTGGCGTGGACTCAGCGTCTGTTTCACCCTTTTTTACACGCTAAAAAAACCGAATAAATTATTTTGAAAACTAATTCAAATTCGATTGAGTAACTGAGAGAGTAAGGTTTCCAATTTTTACAGTACCTACATCGTTTCGGTGATAAAGGTTTTGTTATTATGGCAATATATCCCAATAGTTTTGTCACTTGTTATATTTATATTGGCTTGATCGGGAATTCGGCGCAAATATCATTCTGAAACATATCTAGTGAATCTATATAAAATGTTGGTTTCTGTGATAAACTAAAATTGTAATTCACCGCGCGAAATGTTCTCCCGAATTTGTGTCGATGGAAATACAGTCGAAAACGATAGGATACAATTTCAAGTTATAATATTATGTCTTCTATGCATTATAATGCATTGTTTTTGAGCACGTAAAATTGTATATTTACGTGCTCGACGATTTCTAGTTTTCTTTTGTTTTTTTTTTCTATATTACTTTTTAGTAGCGTCACTTCGGATTATTTTACAAAATAAATCATTCTCAGGTTCTGAACATTATTTTCTGCCTAACAAATGAATGTCGCCGCCACTATGGCCACACCAAAAAATTATAATAATAGGGTGTAGAGTGTAGAGGGAAATTTAATTAATCCGGCAAGCAGACATCGACTGGGAAATTGCTCGTTAAAAGTTCCATGGAAATTGCATTATGATGGCGTATTTGTAAGAAACCTTAGCTGGAGTGGGGTGGTCACGATAATGAGAAATTGACTGACGTATTCACCTTGAAGGCAAACTATGTAGATCAAGTAGAATAATACCGATGATTACTCACTATGCACTCACTTCCTTAGCAACATAGATGTGCTGATTTAAGAAATTTAATATAAGGACAAAGATCATTGGGCACCATTTTATGGAAACTACCCACGCTGTACAGAAAATTACTTAAAAGCAATTTGGGAACAGAGTACCAGGAATCTTCAGAATATATCAGGTCAAACCAGGTCAACAAATTATCAAGCAACCAAATCAAATAAATTTTTCTCAATCAAATATGATTTACTTTCATGTCATAAAACGAATTCGTTCGAAATAAGAACATTAAAAACAAACAGTCTTTATTGAAAAAAAAAATATTATATCATCTTAACTATGATGGTATAGTTACAGCCATTTGATTATGTCATCTTTCATACATAAAAAACTGGTAGCTCCTAACGTGTTATCCTGTGATCGCATGAAATGTATATGTATCTAGAACTGTTTCACTTCTTAGATATCATTTTTTCCCGTCCATTGTGTCACCCCTTGTAAAACTTCTACATTTACATTCTGTAATATTTATGGTGTACACATTATAGAATATTCTATTCTTATTTCTTGTTACTTTGTAATAAATGATCTTGCCTGAACAGTTTGCCCACTATAAAGTTAAGAAAATGTACAGACAGGACTGTTTAACAATCAATAATGTTATCTTTTCAAAGAAGAAAGTTTATTCAACGCAATTCTACGAGTACCAGCAAACTCGTTTGCCACATCTGGAACCAGCTGCCAATAAATCACACAATAAGTAATTTCCACCTGAAAAGCTTGCTTCTCGGTAGAAAACTTTGGGTCTGGCAAATTGTATTTAAGTTTTTGCTGAGTTTAGATAGATATAACATAGGTATATCATTTTGTCTCTCAAGTTTTGTTGCCGTTTTGAAATGGAAGAATACGCTATTTACGCGAATAAACCCGAGCCGATTTTGAATGAGAGAAACATGTATAAAAGCTTTGAAGTCAATGCGAGATGGATTTTTGCTACTACCAATTTGTGTATTTATGCAAAGCGTACCACCGCCCGTGTCGAAAACACAGCTACCACAGATATTTTCCCCCGAAACAACAACAGTTAACAATATTTATATGAGCTGTGTTCAATAGGGCTGGGGAGATATTCTAAATATACCACTTAACGTCGATTAATACAGGAAAAACACGAAAAAACAACTTTATCGGGAGCGTGTGCTCCCGTGTCAACTGACGTGACTGTGGCGTGTATTGTAAACGTCTATTTTAACTTTTTTTTGCTATGTTCCCAGGTGATATTTTTGGTTTTGAATGTCCGCCAGGCAAAAAAATAATAAATAGTACCGCTAGGAACCGCTGCTATTTTAAACTTTAACAGAACGTTAGGCTAATAATTAGAGCGGTCCCCCGACGGGACAACATATAATCAAAAAAATTTCATACGTACTTACGTAGCGTCATAATTTCAAGGTTTTTTTTTTCAGGGCGTCGTTTCAGGGCGTCGTTTCAGGGCGTCACGTTTTTTGGTTCTAGGACATTATGCCGGTTTCCTCACGATGTTTTCCTTCACCGTTTTGAGAAAATTGGGCTATCAAAGGCAAGAAGAATTTTCAAATCCGACTGCTTGTTCCCGAGATTAGCGCGAAGTCTGTTATGCTAAAAGTTTATTCTTCTATTTTTTTAATAATGGTCCTTACCTAACGCGCCGCTAAACAATTTCAAATAGATGGTCATTGTCATTGCTTTCACAGCTCGACGTAAGAACATTTTTTTTATACTAAGCAAATTTTCATATGAAAGAATAATAGGCGCCCAGAATTATGAGCATCCTATTATTCATACTGTTTCAACTTGTTTTAAGTCCCAACCCAGTTACACACCCATAATTAGGGTAACTTTCCCAAAATTTGTTCCCACTAGTGTTCTAGAGCGCCAACGACCTCTGACAGGGGATAATTTGGACCAAGTTTTGAAATGGGGACACATAATCAAGTTTATTTTGCAAAGTTGATCCGAAACGGCATTAATAAGTGTCACTTTATATCAATTACAATGACAGATGAAATTCCTGACGCAAATAAGCTTCTAATCGTTGTAAAAAAATAACTGTAACACGTCACGTTGAATTTGAATTTGAATTTGAATTTTGAATTTGAATTTGAATTTGTCTTGTCTTGTTATCAGTTGATTATTCCACATATTTTTTATTTTCTTTCGTAAAAGTGACAATCTGTCAATAATTTCAGTGTTTGCGTTTAAAGGAGAATGGGCGTCATACTATGAGTTTCTGCCTTGAAGCCCAATAGCCAAAATATATACCAATAGAAAGAACTTTTCAAGTAGAAAATTTTTTTCATCAAACCCATACGTATATATTTGGATAGGTCTTCAAAAATGATATTGAGGTTTCTAATATATTTTTTTTCTAAACTGAATAGTTTGCGCGAGAGACACATCCAAAATGGTAAAATGTATGAAATAAGAGAATAATAATACTAAAAAAAATATATGATGTACATTACCATGTAAACTTCCATCGAAAATTGGTTTGAACGAGATCTAGTAAGTAGTTTTTTTTAATACGTCATAAATCGTAAATTGTAATTGTACGGAACCCTCGGTGTGCGAGTCTGACTCGCACTTGGCCGGTTTTTTATTATTTATTTTACCATTTATGTACACACATATTAAATAAATAAACAGACAAGAAAAAACAGAACAGAAAAATAGGTAGGTACAGAGGTGATGCTTATTTCACATGAAATCTCTTCCAGCATACCTGCGATAGGATTATAGATATAGAGACGTAGACAGCGTGTGAAAGAGTAAAGGAGACAGAAAAATCCTAATATTATTATAAACATGAAATAGTTGGATGGATGTTTGTTACTCTTTCACGCAAAAAACATTTTTTTTCTTCTGCCCGAGCATAACGGGAACAGTCGTCTGTATGTTCTTGTCATACTTATTTTTTAGCTAGGAAACATATCCTCGCTCAGCTCTCCTGGTACAAATAATATTTGCACTATCTCTTTAATTATTTTATAGTTTTGAAGAAACTCTTTCGCTGTAGGTATTTGACGGCACGGTTGGCGCTGTGGTTAAGCGATTGACTGCTGTGCTGCGTGTCGCGGGTTCGATTCCCGCACGGAACAAATATTTGTATGACCTACATGTATTTGTTCCGAGTCTGGGTGTTTTTCTATCTATAATATGTATGTATTTACAAAAAAAAAATTGTATATAAGTAGTTTATCAGCCATCTTGTTACCATAACACAAGCATTAGGTTGCTTAGCTTGGGACAAATGGTGCTGTGTGAAATGTCCAGGGATATTATATATTATTATATTATTATATTGCATTTTAAAATGAACAAGAGAATTGTTCGAACTTAATTCTGTCACCTACATGCATACACATTCACAGAAAATCTGTATTTTCATCATAATAATCAGTTACTTATACATCCACTGAACAGTTCATTAGCTACCTATCGACCGAAAGTCAAGCATACGTGCGTACCCGGAGCACTTGAGCGTGCTACTCGAACATGTTGTATGCCTGAATGAAGTGACAGAGTGGCGCATCAGCACTTGTCTGCTTATAATTGGGTTCCACATGTAATTTACAGGGATGGGGCGAATGAGTGTTAGGGGGTGACTAATCAACATCCAAGCTATGCAATGCTTAGCGTAAACACTTGCAAACAGTCGCCGCTGCAGCACATCGATAAATACCCCAAAGAGGCAAAGCTTCTAAGGAGTTCCCTGACCGGGAATAAAAATGAGATGCATAAGGGCAAAATTATCAGTACATTTTTTATGTGATTTTCTTACCTATTTAAACAAATAGTCGCTCTTTAGGAATAATTAAGGTACAGTCACGAGCATAAAGATGGACAGCTCGGCAATAATGTCTGATTTTATGATTCATCCATTAATATTGGTGATACACAAGTGGCAGCCCAAAATATGTATTTGACCCCGAAGGAACACCAAAAAAGGAAAATAAATTTTAGTGCCATGCCGCTTCTACTCTGTTCACCTTTTATACCTTGTTTTTGCAGACGGTAAAAAAAAACAACCGGTATTTTATAATTTTGAGTAAATTTCTCTTTGAAATCGATTTAATGTTATCGATTTTAATTACTTTTGTCTGTAGTATAAATATGTATTTGAAGGGAAAAGGCACTCATCAGCGATTTTAATTGAATCCATGATCTTGATCCTAAGTGGCGCAACACCTAAAAAAAATAATTTTACACAAACAAACATTTATTTGTTTTAATTTGCCAATCGCTCGTTTTATTATTAGCCAATTTTCATGAATGTTGAATTGAAAAAAATTGAAAGAAAAAAAAATATTGTACAGATTATGGAAACATAGTTTCAAAATAGGTTTTTTTGTAAAATTGCAGAAAAGTCGGAGGAAACGCAAGTAGTCTGAAAAGGTGGAGCGTCACATACTTTTTTTTGAAGTTTTGACTGGGTGAATGGATTTTAGAAACACTAATAATAATCTACTTATTTGACTCCCGTCCAGGGCGTCTCCTGCGGCGCAGATTGCCTCTCCCTCACGCGCTCCGCCTCCTCCTTTGCGAGCATTACTGCTTCGCAGAAGAAGCTGACAGCTTCCCATGCACTCTCGCTTCGTGCCATGGCCTGGACCAGGGCCGGACGCGAGAGATCGCCGCCGCCGATCGCCGCCACGAGGTAGTGCTCCGCCCAAGCCGGGCAGACCTCCACCGTATGCTCCACCGTGTCCTCCGAGCGATCCACACAGTGGTGACACCCTGGCGTTTCCTCCCACATTATCCTGAACAGGAAGTGTCTAGATGGCCTACCCGACCATTAATGTCGGGTCACTGTATATATATATATGCTAGTTGCGCGGTAAAGTCTGCTTGCACGATGCAGGATTTTAGAATACTACAATTATTAATGACGCTAACCCTCTGTCAAGAGGTTCCCCTAGGTCTGTAGATGGCGTTCGTTGCATCATTATATTTCAAATTAGTCCTATAGAAAAGGCTTTCATTTTGTTGCTCACTGTCTTCTCACCCTTGAAAGTAGCTTGATAAAAATATTTATTAATATTAATTTAAGCACTCCTGGCTCGAGCAATGGCTTGATAAAAATAATTAATAATAATTTAAGCACTCCTGGCTCAAGCAATGCTTGACTCGACTACATTAATTATGGTAACTTGAGCACCCCGCTCGTGTTTGCAATTAAAATATAATTATAGCGTTTATTACCTGTTTATTTAATGGAGACATTTGACCTAGGTTCTTGAATACTGCTAATATTTTATCGATAATTTTATTTTTGTTGTTTTTGGTGAATGTAACACTGTCTTTAATAGACAAGTCGATTGTTCGCATCTGTTTTCTGGCAAAGTAGGGTGAATCACCAAATTCTAGCACTCCAGCAATTATCAGCACCTTGGCGAATAACTAAAAAATATAAGTTTTTGTACATGAACATCAAAAGTGATGGTCAACAATTACCAAGCAACTAAATCAAAAAAAAAATCCTGATCAAATATGACTTACTGTCATGTCAAAAAATAAGATTCACCATGTAAAGCAACTGGCAGGAGAACTTTGTGGACAGTTTTCGTGCTGAAGTTTTCCAATACCGATCGGCGGCTCCGCAAGTGTTTCAAATTTTAAATTTTTCCTACGACACTGCATCATATTATTTTATTAGTAATAAGCTTACGACATATTTTGCAGGATTTTGCCTGTGTACCTTTATATCTCCACCTGATGCGACATGGACTTGAAAGTTGCCAAGAAATATTGGTGTATTTATTTCTTTTTGTTCACATCATGGTGTTAGATAATTTGATTACATTTTAGATAGGAATGGTATTAACAAAATAATAAAAACCTTAATGTTGAACCTTATGTTGTCATCTCTCATTTGTAAGATAGCAGGAAGTTTTTTTTTTTTAGGGCGGCTATTAACTCTGGAGCATGTATATCAGAAGGAATGGGTGGGTCTCGTGGTAGGGAACACGCTCTATTTCCTTTAACCCCAACTGATGCTTGAAGATGTTTGAAAATCTCCTCTCCTTTAAGATCACAATTGATGGATCTTTGAAGGAATGATATAACGATATCAATGTCTTTAGTAATGGTGGGTATGAGTTTACAAGAAGCCTCGTATCCAATAATCCACTCCAGCTTAGAGTGCCATAACGTAGAAGAGCATCTCTCCAAGTAGCGGCTACTGGGGCTACATCTGTCATTATGAGTTCTTAGCCATTTCGAGGAAGAATCATCACTGAAATAATAAGATATAATGTCATTGCGCAATTTGGATGAGCCGTGTAAATGAAAATTTGATAGAATTTTCAAAACGAACATAACTAATGATGCTCTCCCTCTGGAGTATTCAATCCCCATTCTAAGAGCATAACCAGATGGCGATACAATATCATCTTCAAGTGAAAAGCTGTTTGGAAACTTCGAAAATACAGCCCCTCTTGCTTGAGAAAGCTCCGTGCGCGCCATATCATAATCTGTCATTTTACCGTTTGAATGTAAGTTATATTCGGTAGATCCTATTACATAAGATTCAGAAAATATCAACCTCATTACGCATTAATTGCGCGTCACATGAAAAAGTAAAGAAATACAAACCTTCAACTTTAGCTCTGATAAGCGCGCGAGAATCAAAAACGAAAGCTGGATGGGGTGTAAGGAGCATGGATTCGGAAAAGGAGAATTCTCCAGCCTGAAGTAGTCCGTCGACGAACCAACTTCCCACGAACCTTGTCGTGCTACTTCTGAGCTTTAAGCGTTCGAAATAAGCGGATAGCTTAGTACTGTTGGTCCAGTTCAAAGTATACAGAGCAACTTCCCACTCTGATACGACTAATACTTCAGATATATAGTCACACTCACGAAATAAACTGCATATGAAGTTTAGAAAGATTTCGTATTCGGTAATCAACCCAACCATGATATCGCTTTTAATCAGATCTGTTTCCCGTTGTATCTTGCCAGCCGTTTCAGTAGAAATACTTGTGAGATCTATGTCTTGTGACGCGAATTCTGTACATCTGAGTTCATACACATCTCTTGACAATGTGTGAGGTAGTATGAATATTTTTCCGTTCTTTGGAAGATCATATAATGTGATATTTGATTGGTTTATCTTAAGTTGATAAAATTTAACATGAGCTTTAAACCACTCACTGGATACTATTTCGTTTAACACGACAATTTCCGAAGCGATCATACAGTTGCGAGTTTCACTATCAGACGCAGAAGCGTTAGTGCTACGAACATCCCATATGAAAGCTATATTCTGATGATGTTCAAACTGGGTATCAACGCAAGCATCAATTACATCTTCAACGGAGCGTATAAAACGCCTATCACGTTTTACTCTCAACCCTACTGGGATAGCGTCCAGTTCGGAAAGATCAATAACTAGAACCTCTCCTTGGTATTTTAATAAATGCAAGGTATGCATCCAGCCAGTACCGGGGGCACCGCCTATATTCAAGATCGCGTATCCATTACGCGGTATTGCACATGCAATTAATCCTAATTTTCGTTGACCCTCATCAGTAGTATTTGAAATTATACTTTGATAGGTTTGGCGAAGAAAATATTCGTCCATTGGGGATATTTTCTCAGTGTATAACTCACCATTGGCTCTAAAGAATGAACCGGGTGGATTATTTCCGCAAATTTCGGTAGCTTCGGTAAATTTCGATAATTTCTGAAAAATTATGGGGTTGAACAGAGACTCCTTTTCTGCCCCGCACCATCTTACCAGACCTAACGAAGCGAGGGAATCTCTTATTTCATTACATAACTTTATTCTCATATTCTTTCCAAAAAGGATACATTGTATGAGATCATAAAGACCCCCTTCCGAAGTTGGGAGAGTATGGCCTCTCAAATCGTATACCAAACCGCTATCAACCAACGAATTAATTGGAGTATTAGTTTCGTTGGAGACCAGGATGTTCAGTGTGTTATCATATCCCAATCTAAACCATATTTTATCTAGCGCTTCCTTATCTTTCTCGCAATCGTTGACTGCCGTATAATGTATTGGATTCTTATTAACTATATTGTTTGAAAACACGCGATACTGATCTTTGGACACCAAGACACCCCGATAGTTCGAGTACGTCATGGTCCCTCGTAGCCTATTATACTAGTTCTTTATAACTTACGGATTATGGATATACGTTTGGATTATGACCTGATAGGATTTTGTCAAATCCTTAATGTGTTATTCGAATTTATGTTAAAACTAGCTGTGGCCACGACTTATTGGATTTCATGGGTCCACGATTTATTACATTTCATGGGTTATTGTTTTTTGCGCGGAACCCTAATTCTTTTTCTAAAATAAAAGTAGCCTAAGTTACTCGAAACAGTGAAAGTCAAAGTCGCGTCAAAATCGGTCCAGCCGTTTCGGAGATTAGCTGGAACAAACAGTAACATTAAAAAAAATATATATGTTATAAACAAACACAGTTTAAATTTTCATAATAATATGCATTTGGTAAAAAACCTGTTATTTTGACATTACAAACAGACAATTCAATAGATTAGATTGTGTAGGTAAACTCGATTTGATATTATGTATGTAGGCGAACATTGCAAGGCTATGATATAACACACACATAATTACTCAATTACACTATATTATCGCTCGCTGGTTAATCAAGTAAATCGAATAGAAGAGATCGCTAAAGAAAATGTTCGGAACCCAATGATATTGCCAATTCTTGAGTGTCATTCGAAAATGCCACTTCTACAGTATGAGCCGTAATAATCTTCAGATTTGACTTATTTCCTCAGCAAGTTGAACCCTAAGTTAGAGAGATAAGGTTTGAAATTCTTTGGTTAATAAGTACAAGGGTTAAACGCGACTGTTAGAAGCTCGGCCTTCGAACAAGAGGTGCTTTTGAGTGCGGAGTCAGCGCCACTGAAAATCTTATGCCAGTACATTAACTTCATTCGACATTGAATCGACAAGCACTTTTAACGTCATAATTTCTAAAATTAGCCAATATTTATTATTATACATTCCCTCCCGTCTATATATTTTATATACGACTTTTTTTATTATGAAAGAATAGAAAGGGAAATTGTTTATTCTGCACAAACAAAATTAAAATAAAGCAATACACAAACAACGTAGTCAAAAGCCTCATAATTAAGCATAATAAAAAGTTGAATTTGCTTGATGTCAGGGTCAGGGACCAAAGACGACACAAATTAATTGACATTGACAATATAAAATCCATGATGCGCCCGCGACACCGGCGGATGACACCAAAACAATAACAATCAAAACAAAATGCCAATAGCAGAGTGGAAAAATAACTATTTTCGTAACGAACAAACAACAACAATAAGGACAATTAAGCCGTGGGTTACATCTGTGCAGGAACAGAAGGCCAATTCCCGCAATTAAGAACGTTCAAAATCTAGTCGCAGTCTCATCTCGGCGACCAACAAATGTCAAAAACTTGTCAAAATGGAGGGAAATTAGAGGTATTTTTGACAGATTGAAACTGAGATCAGACTGTGAACATTCTTAAAATTACGAGAATTACCCCTCTGGTCGTTGCTCAGCAACATGCTGTGACTTCGCGACGAACCTATCTTCAACAGCGCTGATTTTCAGCAACCTTTCGAATGACGTCCCACTGTGTAACATAATAATTCGGGTAAGTCTTGTTTTCTGCAGAATTTAGTGTGATTCTAGCTGAACATACTGTGTTATAAATAAAAATTATAAAATTAAAAGGTAAACCGTTTTTTGACAGATGAAACTATTGGTTGCAGCAACACACAATATATTGATTGATACACGTACTGTATAATAATATATCTGTAAAATTGAATAAGATAAGACGAGTTTATTTTATTACGCATTTCGTAATCTGGAATATGTGCGTTCTAAGACAGCTGTCAAAAAACGGTTAACCCAATGGACAGGGGGTATAAATAATAAATCTAGGCGTCGTTGTGTAGAGTGTGGTGTGTTATTCTATTTACATACTAGTATAGATATAGATTATTATATCTTCGATACTCCATAATTAAGTAAAGAAGTCTGTATTGATACACCATATTTTTTGGATTGAATGCATCATGGGAAATTGTGTTTGCGATGGCGGCCATTTGCACAACGGCATGCATCGAGGCATGGCATTGGCAAAAATGACAACCATATATTTCTAAATAATAATGTATGTACGTGGTTAATTTAAAGCGGCCACCAAAAGACTTTCTTCAGTCTCAATCTTTCTTGACGACCTTTCTTCAATGCCTACCATATTATCAGTGTATGTATATGAATGGTTTTAATATAATATCCCGACTTCATAATCTAAGCAATTTTCAAACCCTCTTATTACTAAACGCGGAGTAAATTCCTCCAGGTCAGAACAAGCATTCCGTTACCGTTAGGCGCTATCTGATTATTTCTCACGACACCAGGACACGTTTTATCCACAATCAGTACACATACACAGTCCCAACTTTACCATAAGACTACGACGATTTAGTGACAACCAAGGGTTGGTAATTTCGCCCACATTGATTGATATCATTTTTCCTATAAACACTATACTTCTAATACAAAATAACTATAGATTTTATTGTATTTTAATAATATACATATAATTTATTATGACATTTGATGTTTAAAACGTCGTCATGACAACTTTTCTTTTAAATCCATAACTGGTAGGTACAGGAGTGTCTTCTCAGGCGGCCCTATAGGATGAGGCGTGGCCCAATAGGTACAGGAGGCCTTCACAAAGGACGGAGGCATAGGGAGGGTCCGTCAGGTACCGGGGCGGAAAGGTACGCTGGGTGTTCCCGGGATAGGTGGCCCTGGAGTATCAGGCTTTTTGTTGTATTCGCTTTAGAGGTGAAATCTGAACTCCCCACCTCCACATTATACACCACTGCCATTCCAACTCCATCCTTACCTTGAAAATAAATCTTTCAATTGATTTCTACTTCTCTTCTTTAATTTGACTTTAAAGTAAAGCTTTTCTTGCCGCTACACGACAAAACAACCAATATAAACTTACAGATTTACCATTAATTTTTCGAGCTTTAAGATGGGCGTAACTTTAATTCGAGTTTATTTGTAAGGGCGTACATGTTTACAGAATTACACCACGTTGAATTTCTGTAAATCACCTCACTACGTCATTCAGACACAAAGCCTAGTCAAGAAATTGCGCAGAGAACAAGGCTAGCAAATCCTGAGCTGTTTTCCCCTTCACAATGCTACCGACTGAAATTAACTGAGCCAATTTAATTAGTAACTAGCACGGTTTTGAAGTAAGCATAATGCGCGTTGGTTTCACGAGTGATTTCTGTGTTGGCAAAGCGTATCTGAGCGACGCCAACGAGTCTAGGGATGATAGACGAGTTCGCCTAGTAACTGCACGTATATTAACATAAAATGTCCATTTATTTAGAAATAGCGCGAGAAGCTCCATGCCTTGCCATACCTCCCCAGTGGTACTAAGTAGGTAGGTACACATACAACTGAAAGCCAATTCCCGTTACTAAAAACCTTCAAAATCTAGTCGCGTACTCATCCCAGCGACAATCAATGTCAAAAAGTTGTTAAAAATTTAGGGGACATTTTTGACAGATTGAGACAGATCAGACTGTGAACTTCGACTGTGAACGTTCTTAAAATTACGGGAATTGCCCTCCCCCCTCAGGTTTGCGCCAATACTCTTTAGCCAAGCCTTAGCGAGGTCAGTCCCTTTTCTCGTACTAATTCAACTACTAACTAACTTATAGACCATATAATGTACCATATTCTGACAAATGATTATGATTACTGCCGTCCGTCTGCGACACTTTCCGTCATATTTTTTTTTCAAATTAGCTTTGTTCTCGAGACTCGGGCTTGAAAAATGCTACTAATGGTGGGCTTACCAAGTGAGGAGTGATGATGATTCCATGTATTTGAAGTCGACGGTTTTCAAGTGTAGCAAGCGCAGGACTATAATTTTGACTACCCATAAACAGATTTATAAAATAGATAAAAAGGTTGCAGGAAATAATAAATGCAAAATATAAAAGATGTTGAATAAATAGTCCGCCACAGTATATTTCTATACCCACTACAGCTCTACTGAACAGGCAAAACACGAAGTTGAAGACATTATGAATTAATTTCCCAATAAAACCAGTAAATAAATTTCTTAGCACTTTATTGTCTGAGATAAGCATTTGTGATAACTATAAATTCGTTACTTATCCAATGGTGGCAGGTGGAAAAAACCTTCATGGCAAAAGATTTGGCATATTATATTAATAAACGTAAAAGTTTACTTGTTGGTTTGATTCTTGTTTACTTCGTGAGTATTGATTACTTCGTGAGTATTGATTACTTTGTGAGTATTGCTTACTTCGTGAGTATTGTTTACTTCGTGAGTATTGCTTACTTCGTGAGTATTGCTTACTTTGTGAGTATTGCTTACTTCGTGAGTATTGCTTACTTCGTGAGTATTTTAGAAGGTTTTGGAAGGATTTTAGAAGGTTTTGGAAGGATTTTAGAGTTTGACATGCTTCTTTATTGTTATTTTATGTGCTGTTCTTTGAATACCCATAGAACATATAAAAAGTTCATCGCAGAACATCACAGAAAGCGATATGGCCGCCCGTTCTATGTTTTGTAGTGTTAAATGTATTTATTTTTGTTATGTATTTTCTAGTGTACTATATATTATATAAATAAATAAACATATTCTGATGATTTATATGATATTAATTAGTCATCAGAATTTAATATATTGGTAGTCTGAATACTTTATCACCACAAAAAAGAATTAGGGGCCTTTTCTAGCTGTTTGTCCTTTTTAGGGTTATGTAAAATGGTAAGCCTGAGTATTTGCAAGTTGAAATTAATATCAAATACTCAGGGCTGCAATCCCTTGAAGCAGTGAAAAAATCAAACTTCTAAGTGAACGCAATCAAAAGGTACGAGCGTTTCTTCCGTTTATGCCGCATAAATCAACGTATAGGGTACTTCCCGTTGACCTAGAATCATTGAAATTTGGCAAGAACCAAGAAGCAATGTCATGTAGCACAAGTCATCTGTTTAACCTTTTCCCAACTATGTTAGGGTCGGCTTCCAGTCTAACCGGATACAGCTGACTACCAGTATTTTACATGGAGCACAAGTAAAGGAAAAAATCCGAAAACCGTAAATTTGTAGTTACATACCTACAAATTTGTAAGGAACCCTCGTTGCGCCTCCCACTTGACCGTTTTTTTCTTTTTATTGACCATTCAAATAGGTTTTATTATGTTCTTTTACTACCTTGAAAGGCACAGAAATAACAAAGCCGTCCTGTTCTCTATACTTTTCATGGCATCTTCAGTCATCTCGTCATTGATTTTCTGAGCCTATTGTATATTACGAGCTGAGAGCGACACGGATATGCTCTTACGGCTAGACTCAACGAATTGCGATTTCTGTTATGAAATGGCGTGGCTTAAATTTAATAATGAAATTTACAGGAATTCGATTTCTATTAGCTGCTCTGACGATAACAGGTTTGGTTGCTTATAATAATTTGGTTAAGTTTTCTTTGACATATTGCGTAGGTTTTGACAGATTGAAAGATTATAAGTTTTCCTACTATTGTTTTTGTTATGTTCTATAGCTGTCGGCAAATACAGCCTATCTTTTATACACATTTTACCATTATCAAAAAGCCAAAAAGACGATATTTTGGGGGTGTTGTAGAAAATTACAAACATCACATAGGTACTCGCTCATACGCATTTTGCTGAGCAGTGCCTGTATGTTGAGATAAATAAAGAAATAAGATTATACCCCAACTTTATACCAAAGGTACAACAAACTTCCCGGCTCTCACTAACTTCGAGTTATTTTGCTCATAAGTCACTGTAACGAGCTTGCATAGGTATAAAATTAATTGTTATGCCCAATAACTTGGTCCCTATCTTCTTTAGGGCCCCGCGGTTTCATCCGCACAAGTATTGATCTCGTGGGAACATCGAGATAAAAAATATGATAAGTGTTAATCTGATATATATAATCTATATTACTGTAAAGTTTCATCAAAATCAGTTTCGTAGTTTTTGCATGAAAGAGTAACAAACATCCATTCATCCATCCTCACAAACGTTCACGTTTATAATAGGTATTAATAGGATAATATCGCTACATAACTAGCGATCGTCAGAAAAGCAATAACACAAAGTGTGCTTATCTGGGTCTAAACCCAATCATCTCGACTCGCTAGTTAAAACTGAAAGATAAGACCACCACCATCCTAAAAATTGCTACTCAATATAATATATTAATGATCTATTAATCTGAGGAACATGGTGAGTGATGAATGAATGATGACGGCTTACTTGGGTTGTTCTATCTCGGCAGTAGCCTGGAGTCTAGAATTGTGCCCGATTGAGGACAACAGACTCGCCCCCTATTACATGGGACTTCCACAAAAACAACAACAACACAACAACAACAACATCAACATTCATCTTCTTTCTTCCTCAAGGAACAGTTCTGTTGTAAGAGTTCTGGCCGAAGAGTGTTGTGTACCGCCGGTTTCGTGGCCGGCTACATGACACCAGCCAGCGAAACACGTCGAAGGCACTTCGTGTGCGTTAGTTAGCTTTTAGTGTCATAATGTTGTATATATTTATGGTATTTATAATATAAGTAGACCTCTACCGAACCCTTCGGGGGGAATACAGGAGTGATGTTAGGGTAAGCCTAGTAAAGTACTATTAAACACCACAAAAATAAATACAGCCAACTATTAAATGACATGCCAAAATGAATAAAGGGCTTCAGGTAAATTCCAACTGAACTTTCCCCTTTACCGAAGCGACTGATAATCGCTTGAACGCGTCCAATAAAACTTGTAATATGGAATTATAGCCATCGTAATCTGTTTTAATATCAATTTGGTGGTATTTTCGTTTCGTTTGATCTTGTATTAAAATGTCTGTGATCGTTTTTTTACGATAATACCTTAGGTATGCTACTAGAAAGTGTAGGTCAACACCGACACTTAGCATAATCAACCTATAACGTCCCCACTTTTTGATTGATTATCTTGCAAGAGTTATTGTTGACGTTGACAATGTTGACATCCCAGAGACAAGTAATGTTGCCATACCATGTTCCGACCTGCTTACTAAATTACATGAACAAAACACCTGTATTTGGCATGAGAACTGGCAAGAAACACTAAGAACTAAAGGAAAATGGTATGCGAAAATAAATCAAACCATTGGTTCTGCGCCCTGGTTCTCCAGATCTGTTCTTCCCAAAAGCAGAAAATTTTATACCACTTTAAATCGTCTTAGACTTGGACATGGAAGATTCAATGCACATTTAGCCAGAATGAAAATTATAACATCGCCAGTTTGTATCAATTGTGACTTAGGAAGTGATCAGACCTTAGATCATATAATTTTTGAATGCCCTGCATATGATTTACAAAGAATTCCTCTAATCGATAAATTATTGGAAATATATAAAACGCCAGCAAGCATCCCGCGTGACACTCAAAGTTTGCTGGAAAATTACAGTACATACATAGCACTGTATAAATTTATTGACAGCACTGGATGGGCAATTTGACCGTTCGGGGCGACATAATAGAAGGATATGACCCGGATATGACCTTATTACACAAAATGTTTATGACGAATACACGGATATGACAATACATATTATTAAGATTTTGACTAATGAATACTGAAGACGTGGCTCTGGCCTAAAATACATATAAAACAAGGTATAAACTACTAAATACGTGGCTGTGGCCTTATTTACTTTTGGACAAGAAGAATGAAACTAAAGACGTGGCTTCGGCCTTACTTATTTTTGAACAAGAAGGATGTAACTGTAGACGAGGCTTTGGCCTTACTTTTAGTCAAGAAGGACAATAAAGACTGAAGACGAGGCGGTATGGTCCAAGACCTTAGCCTGCCCAAGAAGGGCGAAGGAAAAAAAAAATGAATCTACGTCATCTGAATGCATATGACAGAACAAAAGTTTGTTGACAAATTGTTTCCATTTGGAACCACTAGATGTCGCTGTTAACAATTTTCTTGACGAATAGAAGATTGCCTCTTTAAGATCATTAAATAATTACGGATTTATCAATAGGTATTACTAAATATTTAGTTACACCGTCTAATTATTAAAACCAAAACATCTAAATAGGTACCTATTAATATTTTGTATAACCCCCATTATTTTCAATACAGTCAAGTAGACATTTGCGCATGGACCCCACAATATTACCACATATTTCGGTTAAGACCACTTTTAATGCGGCGCAGTAATAGTCGCCCTCGCCTCAATATTAATATTTGCCTGCATTTTGAGAATAAATACAATACCGCTAACTATTAAATCACACGTCACTAACACAAACAACTACAACCAACCGACAACGTTTATTCCGACTCAATGTCTACCTCATAGAAATCTGAATTCTTTATTTAATTTTCTATGATTTACCTTTCTAACTTTATGAGGTAGAGTAGCTCCTAAGTACCGCGGACTCATTCCTACATCCATTTTGGTGAACTGTCAATGTGCGTATTAATTTTCGCTCTGAAAATGGTAATAACTTTATAGACCGTCGGGAGACAAGTGATCGGTCTATAATTTTTGGGTTCCGTGGGACTACCTGACTTATGGAGCAGTTAGGTAACGCCTGTTGTTAGAAACTGCGGTAGCGACCCAGACTCTAAGGATGACTGGAACTGAGATGCCAGACAAGTGTGTGAACTAATTAGCCAGGCAAGTGTGTGAACTAATTAGCCATTTCAATTAAATGTTGTGCAGTCCGTCCGGTCCCGGTGATTTCCAATTCGGTAACGGAAGGACCGCTCTGTCAACGTCTGATGGCCTAATTAAGACTGCTTCCATTTCTGGTATAGTCTCACACACTCGCTTGACATTTTGCACCCAGCCAGCCTCAGTGTGACAGACGGGCACCGACCAGATGCTGCGCCAGAATGCACTCCATCATCCGGGCGGCACACATCTGACACGTTTTGTTCGCCTCCAAGCTCTACATCACTTTCATCACTCTGGAACATGCGATTCTGCGTGTATCGATCAACCCGCCGCTTATACCGCCGAATACGGCTCGCCCATGCACAAACTTTTTGCTTCAGGAAGTCGATGCACTCTGTGACACGGGACATGTATTCTCGAGGGCAAAGTCCCCGAGAATTCCTGCCTTACAAAGCGCATCACTCTCGGTCGTGTATGCCCTATACTTGAAGCAGTATAGTTTGCCGATACGTATCCTGGCCTCATCTGACTATTGATCCTCCGCTGTCAGGCTGGTACGGCTGGCTTTGGTCGCTCCGTCATAACTTGGAAACTTGACGTTAGCTAAACAACATGCCGCCACCGCTGCGCAATACAGGATCGAGTGTGTATCAACGAGATCCTCGCTGCTCTCGAAATTCTTGAGCTGCGAGTCCAAGGCACACACCAGCGACCTATTTTTTTTTTGTGCATAGGTAACCATGGTAATCGGGGACTAAGTTCGGTTGGAGTGAACCTATACTCGCGAAACGCATCCTCCAGTGCGCTCCTCAGTCGGACGTTGCACTGGCTACTTACTGTGTCAACCCTATCATCTTCTTCTATATGATTGGACCGCTGCGGGATGGCATCAATAGTTGACGCTTGTGCCGCGATTTATACCAGAGTCGAGACGATTTGGTTGCTCAGTACCTCTGAGCGCAGCCTATCAAGTGCGATGTCGTTTAACCTGTGATTACGTTGGATGACCCGCGCCTGAGTCGTTGGGCCGAGACATTGACGGTTGGTTCCAGTTCCAGGAACAGAGACCAACCTATCACGGTAAGGTTAGTTTCCCCCTCTGTAGCCCCGTAATATGCGCGCATGACGTTCTCGTTCATAGACCGAATCCATCTCATGCGCTGCACACAATCACCGGCAGCGGGGACTCGAGTCGGGGCCGGATGGCCCCTAACTCCCAAGCTCCTCGGTGACTGGCCTCTCCTCAGCCGACGTACAGGTGTTGGCGACGTCGGCGGGGAAAAATATTCGTCGCTCGAGCTCGACGCAATTGCCATGGCAGGTGTCACAGCACTCTCGATGGGGCTGGGTTCCGGCGGCGGCGGGGCGGGGCTGAGCTTACTACTCCGGTGGTGGTAGGCGTGCACGGCGTGCTACTGATCTTGTCAACAATTTCTCATTTTTGTCATTTTCACTTTTTGATCGGAGGTGACATACATTATTTGTCACCTCCGGTTCGGCAGTTTTTGATAAAAGTTGTTATTACAGTTCATTGCACTTTTTTTAAATTATATTTTGTTTATTTCGATGTTGGCTGGTATGGTTTCGGTTAAATATTAAAACTGCTTCTAAAATGTATATATCATAGAATTATGAAGAGATGACAAAAGAGATGACGTGTTGACGTTGGTGTTGCTAGCTTATTATTATTAAAGTTCAGATGCATAGTAAGTACTCGCAACCGGCGTGCGTGTATGACCAGATGTATGAACCTAAACGAGACAAATGGAGTATGTAAGGAGGAAGGAATAAGGCGTGAGTTTATGTAGTACTAGCTGCGCCTCGCGGTTTCACCCGCACAAGTTTTGATCCCGTGGGAAGATCGGGATAAAAAGTATATCATATTTTAATCTTGGTTATAAACTA
Source organism: Apamea crenata (assembly GCA_949629185.1). NCBI lineage: Eukaryota > Metazoa > Arthropoda > Insecta > Lepidoptera > Noctuidae > Apamea > Apamea crenata. Next base: position 12,083,089 of record OX451373.1, read on the forward strand.
CTTGTGTGCCAAATTTCATCCAAATCCGTTCAGTAGTTTTGGCGTGAAAGAGTAACAAACATCCATCCATCCATCCATACAAACTTTAACGTTTATATTTAATATTAGTAGGAAGTATTCCATTAAAAATACGTATTAATCTCATCGCATCCAATTTGCGTTAACGTGGCGCATAAAACAATCACCCGCTGGCTGTCACTGTCATTTGCAGTCCCACTACCGTTTTTAGTCGGTGACGTCATCAGGTGGTTTGAAAGATAATTATTATTATATTTTTAATATGTCATCTGTTTTTATTTATAAGATAACACTAAAATAACAAAAATATATCCTAAATTAACTAAAACTATTTACAAACTAAAATATAGCGTCCAAAAATTCGTCCGCGTCGCTGTCGACTGGTAATGTACCCAAGACACTGGCGGCATTGCCACGTTGTATGGCAATGCTTAGCCTCTGGCCAAGGTAAAAGCCAGCCCTTGGGTCATGGGAAGTGTCAACCAGTCTTTTCGAAATTTCCTTAAAAAGACCATGCGCACTCGGACCCCACGGCCCGAGGGTTTCAACCCCAAACGGCTCGAAAATATAATTATTAATTAGGTTATTATATTTACGCCGCTTGAGGTTTTCCGCAGCCGCAGCAGCAGCACCAGCACAACACGCTGACCCTGGAAGATGGGATGGCGCAAGAGTATCGACACAAGTTGCATCCCACACTAAAGGCCTACCCACCTTCCATGGAAATAAAGACATGCCGTCCGGTCTCTTGCCATCGTCGCGTGCCAAACCATTGGGTTCTAATACAGCTGGAACGCCGACGGTGACAAGAGCTCGTCGAATGATGTCGTTAATATTTGCGTGCCGCGCGCTAAGCGACCCGCACTTCGGCTGCAAGACAGGCCGTGGTGTCCGAGGCTGTTGACAACTTCGCCACAGTGACAGCGATGGGGAGAACAACACGGTGCTCCTAGTCGTAAGGAAGCAGCGAGGCGGAAAGTATTGTCGTCGAACAAACTATGTTCGACGACGGTAGTGCATGAAGCCACAGACCCGACTCCCATTTACCCACAGCCAGCAGGCGCACGCTCCGCAGTAGTAACAGACGTGTTAAGTAAATTATCCTGAACTACTCTGCAGAGCGGCTCATCCCACTGTCTCTGGAAAAATGGATTATCGGGTAGATTTGAGCTCGGGCAAGCGAGTCTCCAGGCATCCATAGCCTCGGTGAAGCAGGGCACATCAAAATTAATCAGTGTGGAGGCTAGGATTTTCCTGATTAATTTCTCAGTGCCGTGGACCGAGGATATGAAAGCCGGTAAACTAATACTAGAAATTTTGCGGACGCCGAGGCCTCCCATACAAATAGGAAGAGTGGCTTGTGCCCAAGCTCGGTCGTCCAAGGCCACATTTAAAATCGAAGTTAATGTTTGCCTGATAATTTGGTCCATTTTGTCTAAAAGGTGAATATGATTCCATAAACGAGAAGCGCGAAGAAAATAAGTTAATTTAGGGCCGAAACAGCAGTAACGAATTAAGGTGATGGCCGAATGCATATTAATTTGGAACAATCTTTCCGAAACGTTGTTGAAATTTTGTATTTTTTCCTCAATAAATTCGGAAAAGGAATTTTCAAAAATTGGAGACCCAAGGAGACGAAGAGAGCTTTTTGCAACAATTTTAATATTTGGAGCTATTGCGGTAAATTTGGGAAGTGTCAGTTGTCTGTCAGTACTGTATATTAAACAAGTGATAATGGTATTGTTATTATAAGTTTAATTACTTGACTAAGGGCTGATTTTTCCAACGCCAGATAATTTTATCGTAGGAACAATTTTAAATTGTTGACAGTTCCTCCATTCAAAATCTGTCAGACGTCAATTTAATTCCACGAATAAAAATTAGGGCCAATTTTTCAATAGTCAGATAACTCATGCCAGAAGAATACATGAGACAGTATGACATAATGAAAACGCTATAAACGCTGTTTATTTGTTTATGTTTGCAAACGCACCCACGATACAGGAGTAATTTCTAGTGCGGAGCAACGTTTTTATAAAAATAAATAAATAATGTCTGTACAAAAACTGTCAAACCGCAACATTAATTCCTCAGATAAAAATTATGTGACTATTGAAAACTCACGCCTTAATGCAATGATATTATAAGTAAAAAAAGAGGTAAGTTCTGTTTCAAAAGAATTTGAAGTATTTGAGTAAAATGTAAAGAAATGTTCAGAAAATGTACCTGTGGCCAATTTGTACGGCCACTTACAAATTGCGTGCTTTTGACTTGAATATTTGAATACTTTAACTTGAAATTATTATTTTAAATCACCCCAGGGTTGTTTCTTTTAACTTTTCGGGGCCTCCTAGCACAGGTATATCTGTTACTTCAAAGAAGGTCCCTATGTAAGATTTACTGTAAAAGTTGTACAACAGAACTACACTACTCAACAAAGTCTAGGGAACAAGGGTATTGTTAGTACCTATACCTATATATTATATAATGTTAACAGTGTTCAAGTTAACATAATTAGGTACATAGTGATTATATTAACTTGAACATTTTTTATGTGGCATATTTGATATCAAAATAAGCTTAATTTAATATACTCGTACATTTTAATTGTTTAATTAAATAAAAGGGTTGCTAGTTAAAAAAAAAAAATCTATTAGGAAAATCTAAAATGGGGTACCCAAACGAACTTCTTGAACTTCTCGAACTTCTGTTCCACTGGCAAAATAACACTTTTGCCGATGGAACAGAGGAGTCCTGAAGGGCAATTCTCGTAATTTTAAGAACGCTCACAGTCTGATCTCAGTCTCAATCTGTCAAAAAAGCCTCTAATTTCCTTACATGTTGACAAGTTTTTGGCATTTGGCCAAAAACTAGAGCGACTAGATTTTGAACGTTTTAAATTACGAGAATTGGCCTTCTGGAGTGGAGACCGCGTAACGGCAAGCGTAGTGTGGTACGCCCCCCAGCTAGATGGACCACCGACCTTAAGAAGGTGGCTGTGACAAACTGGATGCGGAAAACAGAGGGCACGGTATTGTGGCGCAGCCTGGGACAGGTCCAGCAGTGGACTGAGTAAACTTAGATAATTATGTAGACATTGAGTTTTGTGAAAATAACGATTGCCGGAAGAAAGTTTGGTTGATACAACAATGGTTAGATAAGTACAATAAAATTAGTGCTGATGAACACAACGAACCAAATAGGATATCTCTTTAATGTGAACAATTTAAGAAGCTTTCAAATATTTACAACGTAGGTGCTTCGGACAAGTGAACTTGGTAATCGTAACGCACTAGGGGCAGCATTAGCAATGACAATGATCAATGCTTGTGACTGACTGGTTACACTACATACACTGATAAAAATGAGCGCAAAGAAACTATATATTATTATTATTTCAAGTCAGTACTGACAGTAAAGTTACAACGAAACTAAATTCCACATTATCCACGCCAACGGAATAACAGAGGCCCAATATCCATTACGCCTCTTAGCGAAGTTTTAACAACCAATTTGCTAAGCCCATGTCAAGTTCACGAAATTACCAATTAAACTGTTTATCGCAACGAGAATTTGAATAGGCAAAGTTGTGGAAAAATATTGTCTCGAAACTGTGTAAGAAGGTCTTTTGATAGGTCAAAAAATCTTAACACAATATAAACATTTTTTAGGTTATGTGAAACGATTTTTTTCGATAATAATTTGTTATTATCGTAAAGTAAGTAAAGTTACATAATTTTTCTAGGGAGCTTTAAGTCGTCTGGAAAAAGTTACCGCCGCGCCGGCGAGAAGTGTCTGGCAGTGTTGATTACTAATCTATGTATATAATTATATAAAAATGAATCCGTATTTCCCTTGGTCACGCCATAACTTGAGAACGACTTTACCGATTTCATCCATCTTTTTCTTTAAGTTTTCTAATACTTTGTAGAAGGTTCTTATGGAAAAAAAAATAAGGAAATTGTGCAGAAAATTAGAAAATTTAAGAATTACGTTTTTACGCTCAAACGGCTGAACGAATTTGAATGAAATTTGGTATATGGGTAGACCATCTGGAGAAGGACATGAGCTACTTTTCAAGTTGGATCGCAGACAAAGTGCTAGTTTCTAATAATATTCTCTGAAAGAGACATAAAAATCAGCTATGAGAATTTAAGAAAAGTGAGTAGTGTTTTCACGTACCTTTAGCACCTTCACCTGTGGATACCATTAGCACCTGCACCTGTGGATTGGCCGTCGGTCTAAGGTAGCAAGTATGCTTACACTCGAAAGTACTATGCTAACACTACTTTATCCCGCATACATTACTTATGAGAAGATAAGTAACGTTGATAATATCAAAATAGAGCAAGATCCGGCCGGCCAGACGTCACGTAGTTAATTTTTTTTTAACGATCATTATATTATATGATGAAAAAAAATTAAACTGTACCTACATAGTTTGGCCGAAACGGCTGTATTAAGAATTAGCGGCGAGGTGGGGGGCGAGACGCCGGCAGTGAGCGTTGACGAATGAGCGGCCTGCACTCCCCCCCCTGTCTCGCCGCGCACATACCGAAGTCGCGGTACAGCGGTTTTGGTCAAACTATACTCATGTTGTCATATGGCAACCATTCATAATCCATAATCAGCCTATAATGTTCCCACTGCTGGGACACAGGCCTCCTCTCAGCGAGAGGGAGTGGGCCGTAATCGACCACGCGGGTCCATTGCGGGTTGGTAGATGTCATATGTCTTCGAATTCATGGTTCTCGGACATGCCGGATTCCTCACGATGTTTTCCTTCAGCGTTTTTGAGAGCAGTGGTGATGAAATAATTTACACAAAGTGAAGCGCCTGTTTGGGTTTGAACGTACGACCTACAACTTGGTAAGTCACCGCGTTATTTCTGGGCCACCCCTGAACTTCTGCATATGGCAACGCTAGTCTCTACTGGGTTAGTCGACGTTCTTTCGGGAATGAAAAGTTGCAGGACTGTTGCTAGTCACACCATAGCGAGTAAAATGTTACGAATATTTTAAAGCCTGAGATTTGACAGTTTTGGGGGTTCCATACCTCAAAAGGAAAAAACGGAACCCTTATAAGATCACTTCGTTGTCCGTCTGTCAAGAACCTTTTTCTTAGGAACGCGTGGAGTTACCAAATTGAAATTAATATCAAATTCTCAGGGCTGCAATCCCTTGAAGCTGTGAAAAAATAAAACTTCTAAGTCAACGCAATCAAAAGATACGGGTGTTTATGTTCCGTTATGCCGCATATTTTGACACTCGCAAGGGAATCAAAACCTATAGGGTACTTCCCGTTGACCTAGAATCATGAAATTTGGCAAGAAGCAATGTCATGTAGCACAAGTTATGACATCTATTATGAAAATCTAAAATGGTACCCAAACGAAAAAAATACTTTTTGCCACTTACAAGAGTAAAAGAAAAAATTCGAAAACCGTAAAGTAGTTTATAATAATAATAATAATATTCCTGGTCCGTACAAATTTGTAGGTATGTAACTACAATTTTACGGTTTTTGGATTTATAACCCTCAGTGTGCGAGTCCGACTCGTACTTGACCGGTTTTTTTTTAAATAAGTTACTATTAAGTACCTACTCATAATCAAAATCAAAAGTCATTTATTCAAATTAGACTGAGAATCAGCACTTTTTGAACGTCAAAATTACAAAAGACAGTCCCCTAAAAACGCCCGTCCTTCACCACTTCCTAGTGCTATCGCTGGGATCACTCGTATTGTTTATATATCCAGCTAGGTTTCCTAACTTGTATCCACTCTTTTTAAGAATTAAAGGTTAGCAGATTTTTTTTTTCATAAATTGCCCACCATTTATCTACAAACTGGAAAACCATGTTTCATAAATATTGAATTGACTCTAAGTGAAAATTAGCTTGCTAAACGGTTCTACTGCGAAATTAAGAATTGATCGAGTAAATTGGTTTGAGGTTTATTGTATTGTTATATGGTTCCGTAGGTGCTAAGTTCTCGTTTTGCAATGATCTTTTAGCCATTAACAGATTCAGGCACCATTTTATAAGTCAATTTATAGAGGAGAGCAATTTATAGACATCCATGTCTCGTCACGTAATAACGTACAGCCGCCAGCACATCTAGCTAGTACAATCCGTCAAAATTTATTTGATAGATTTTGGACTTTATCGTTAAAGAATTAAGGTTCAAGGTTGATTGGGAAAATTTGATAGTTTCGGGTAGGTTGATCTGCTGGCACCTGTACGTATATACGCGGCTTTTGTTAGACCATGTTCGCACGGAAGTAAAAATAACGCGGCAAGATCTAATCGCGCACTGGATTTTCAACTCTCGGTGTTGAACCGAGCATTGAAAATCCAACAGAGTGCATCCCAGTCCCAGCGCGTCGCAAAACCACACTGTTGGGTTTTCAACTCTCGGCGCTAAGCAGTGCGTTGAATATCCAGTGTGCGAAAAAATCCCGCCGCGATATTTTTACGTCCGTGTGCGAACTTAACTTATAGTATGGGCGGGCACATCGCGTTTGCACACTGTTGACATAAATTTACCCTGCTTCTTCTAGATTTCCTGCCATTTACAATGGCTCATGGCAATCCACTGCTAAAAACAGGTATTACCTTTTTTCCGGCCTTCCTTTGCTGCTTGTCGCTGGCGTGTACCTGGCACATTTTTCCAACTAATTTGGAGTCGGCTTCTTGTCTAACTTTGGATGCAATATCAAAACCTGCATTTTACATGGAGCGGCTGCCTATCTATCCTCCACAACCCGGGTACTGGGTAACAGGGTACTATACTACCCGTAACAACTGTCTAAGATCTACGACTGACAGCCGGGACCAACAGCGTAACGTGCTTTCCGAGGCACGAGAGGGTTATTAGACCTTTAAAATCCATTGGTATTCCCTACAGTATAAATAAGATTTACCAAAAACAAAGAGGCGGCTTGTTTTTCTAATGGATTCCCTAATGTCAAATCATTAAATTATATTCACATTTTTCGTATAAATTGCGTTAGTTAGTTCTCCTAATGAATTTACTTTGATAGGTACGTACTTAAAACATTTTTATCTAAAATTCTTTGTCGACGTTTTGCTAAAACACTGAGTGGTGTTAAAAGCAAAGAGTGCCTATATTTTAATGGACTACCATTACTGCTTTTGTTAATATATTCTCATTGTACGAGAAATAATACGCTTTTCATATCTATTTTCTTTTCCAATGTTTTAACGGGTATTTCATACTTTTTCTAACGCCAGATAATTTTATTGGAGAAATAAGTTTGAATTTGTAAAATTTGAGTTGAAATAAGTTTGTTTGTGTTTTCCGGTCGCGCGGTAAAACACAACGTACGCTTCGCTTAGGGGGGAGTGATGTAGTGTGTCACTACATCACTCCCCCCTAAGCGAAGCGCCAAAGTTTAAAAAATCATCCATTCCATGATTCAGTTCGATCTTGCTCATTCCATTTACTGGCTCTGTTAGACATCTCCGCAATTACCATAACCGGGTTGAAGCCAATCAACTTGATTAGTGCCTTAGTTGCATCAAAGTTGGATTTAGCCACCTTGCCAATTATTGCTGCTCTAACCATATCAACATTAGTTGGATTGACAAGTCTGATCTGGTCAGTAGCAATCCTATCTCTAGTAACTAAGCTGACCTGCAGATAGCCCCTAAGAATGTCCCACTCATCTGAACTTGGTCCTCACTTCGGTGGTATGACAGGGGCTCGTGAGCCACCTGCAGAGGTGTTACCATATGTCTGCTCTTCTGACATCTTTCCAACAGACTTTTGCCTAACCTGTGATTTAGAGGATGGAGCAGCTGATAGTTTAGGTTCAGGCGACTTACTGGCTTTCCTGACACTTAAAGAAATAGATTAATTCAATTGTTATATAATTTACCAGGTCTATGTGTTAAACTGCTTGTGACAGGTACTGTGTCACTACAAATTTTTGACGGTTCTTCCATGCAAAAACTGTCAAGACATAAATTTTAATCCGCGAATAAAAAATATATTTTATTGAACAATTTGCCCTTCAAACAAACAATAATAACTAACTAGCCCTAGTACTTGACGCTTATGCGGTGAGGATTTTACATTGTAAGCTTTCATCAGATTGTTTACTTTTACCGAATATAGAATAGAATAGAAATTGAGACGACTTATGTAGCTTAAAATATTACCTACTAGTTACAATATATTATTTGCCAGTAAGCTCCAATCGAGAAAGTTAGTCTGTACCTTGGAGTTCGGGGATACGCAGTGTAGACTAAAGATGATTTCAGGTATGGTAATAGTGCGTGTGCATACACATGCACACGCACTATTTATATATTTACGTATTTGGGTGGTGTGTGTGTGAATCCTAAATTCATAACTGAATTATTAACGAAAACGTATACGTACCACGATTAATTAACGATTTGGAATATTAGCTACCAAAAATTCTACGCTCATGAAAAATGTAAGCTTTTTATACTTTACCTAAAATAAATAATAATTTCCTTAAATAGTTCGGTGCTGGAGATAGAAAAGAAACTTAAGCGGACAAATAAACCTTGTTTCTATCATTACGACGGAACCCAGAAAAAGGGGCTAATTTCTGAACATATTAAACAGTGCTATTTACGGGGGAAATAAAAATTAAATTAAACACAATAACCGATTCAATAATTGGACAATTTTATTGGAGAAATGAAACCCTTGAAAAATCAAAGAGCAGTAGTGCTTTAACCTTTTGAATGTTCACACAGTAAAAGTAATAATGCTTCTACAAAAAGTAATTACATACACCAAACAGTTGGAGGACCCAAAAAATCCTTTGTTGGGGCCAACTTTGAAAGGATTGTATTTATTTGGCCTCTGGCAAACCGGGAGCAAATTTAGGACCACTGCTTACAATTTGATACACTTTTCTACCTTACTTTTTGTTATAAGCCAATTTGTTGACCTTTATTTTGTTAGATATGATATTAACAAAGTTCTAAACAATATGTCACTCACTGTTCTCAGCGTTATTTGCTTCGCAAAATGTTATTCTTACGTTATGTGGCAAGGCGAGTGGAGGAAGCTTGTTCAATATATTTCTGAGGAAGAAATAATACAAATTAGGAGAGAGAACCCGGTAATAAGAAAGCACATGGAGAACTACACGAAGTATACAAGGATAATAACATACATGTTTTGGGTGATGGTATTCATAACGAATTTCCTTTTAATAGTAACGCCCTTCTTGAAATACGTCTCATCCCAATCCTACCGCGAGGATATAAGATTGGGTGTGGAACCATTACCCCAAATTCTATTTTCTTGGTTTCCGTTTGATAACACCAAAATGCCTGGTTATTTGGGAAGTATTTTCGTTCATGTAATTATGGGCAGTCAAGGTTCTGGAGTATTAGCCGTTTACGATATGAACGCTGTTGCTATCATGTCTTATCTGAAAGGACAGATGATAATTCTGAGAGATAAATGTAGCAGCCTATTTGACGACGTAAGTTCGACTGAAGATGTTTTAGATAGGATCAAAGAGTGTCATAGACATCACAACGCCTTAATTAAGTAAGTACTTTATAAGTTATTTTAGTGCTTTAGGCGTTGATAAGGTATCGTTTAAGCTAATTTGTGACGAGTTTCACAAATTGTAATTAGGCGTCATTTAGGACATCGTGGGTCGCACAGTACAGATTTGTTGACCTAATCCGATTTTTATGTCTACGGTGACTGGCATAAATGTCAAGAGGTGACATAGATCACAATATATTGATTTTTGAAGTTTATCTTGGATATACGATGTATCTATTCATACACGAAATATTTCATTCGCTGTGGTTTGTGGATTATTCGCATAGACCACACCTAACTGTGACTATTTCGGGATGCATTGAACGCTCTGGGATCTCACGTGGATTGGTATCGTCACCAGTGGACTCAAATTTATCCACCACGCTGCGAATAATCCTCACGGTAGGACGATTATGGCGACCGTAAAATGCGCGCGCGGAACTTTGTCCGAACAGAACACATATCAAAATGGTGATAAAACAGTTGTATCATTTGCACATGTTGTTGAACGCTATATCCGTCCATGGTGATTTGGCAAAACATACTGAATAAATCACAGCCAATTTGACAGATGTAGCTTCAACAGTATGGCCGCTATCAACGGTTAAAGTTCGGAAGTCCCTATTAAAGACCCCCCTATTAGTCCATATTGGAAGAACCTTTATATTTAAAAAAAAATTTACTTGACACACATGATAAATTTTTTTACGCTGATTTCTACGTAGTATTAATTTATTGTCATCGAAAGCAAATGATATCGTCAGCAAAAGGAGGATTTAAAATAAACCTATCACCTGCGTGCATTAAAGGAAGCGTAAAGTCAATGTATAATATGACAAATACTAAGAAATTACTCATGGACAATCCAAATAACGCTGCCCGATCTGGGAATCGAAGCCTAGGACCTCATGCTCGGTAGTAGCACTCGCTAGCACTATACCGACGAGGCAGGCATTATTATTAAACCAATGCTATTTACAGGCACTTCTCCATCTTCAACTCACTATTATCGCCAACCATGTTTGTTTATGTGCTGATGTGCTCCATAACAATTTGCGGCAGCGTGGTGCAATTTAGTTCGGTACGTTGTTTTTATTACTTTCTACTTATTTCTCAACGTCAAACGCTGGTCGTTCGAGAATTCGAGACGTAGAAATAGACAAGTATATTTTCTTAGGGACGGTGGCGTGTTGCGATTAATTACTAATTTAATTTTTTTTAACCCGCAACAGTTTGGTACAAATAAAATTAAACCAATGCCTTTATTTTCAGAAAGAAGCCACTGCTTCACAAAAACTTTGGGTCGTTCAGTACACGTCTGGATTAGTTTCACAACTCTTCCTATATTGTTGGCATAGCAACGAAGTAACAATGCAGGTAACTAATTTCCAAAACCCGAAGAAACCTTTATGTCAAAATTGGCACTATGAAACTGGTACCACAGATTACTGTTCAGTTCTGGTACTGTGAGTAAAAGGAGGAACTAAATAAAAATTTAGAAAATCAACAGCATCCGTTATTACACCTAAACCTGTTGGAATCTTCATATATCTGTCGTTGAAGGGACCGATTTGCAGTGCTGACATACTTTTCAATTAATTACACTCGAGAACAATGAATCCGGGTCACTTAAAGAATGTTAAAAATCTCGGAAACTAAAAATGATAGGTTAATGCAATAAATTGTATTTAATAGACAATGTAATACTCCTTAAATGAAAGTAAAAAAAATATGAGTCACCATACATTTTATTAACACAAAATTACATAAAGAAAAAAACTGCTGATCTCTCCTTAAAACAAAAATAGGAAACATGAAATTTTTGAACTTTATTACGATTTTCTTGAATTTTAATACTTCGTATTGCCTCCTCGTGCTTCCATTACTGCGTTTACGCGGTTTGGCATGCTGTACACCAAGTTCCTTATACGATTTTGGGGAATATTCTCCCATTCCTCTGTGAGAGCAATTTTGAGCTCACGAAGCGTGATTGGGGGAGGGTTTCGTTGTTTTACGCATCTGCCTAGCTCGTCCCAAGCATGCTCGATCGGGTTGATATCCGGGCTGCGCGCTGGCCACTCCATACGAGTAATGTTCATCTCTTGAAGGTAGTCATTCACAATCCTGCCTGTATGAGGTCGGGCATTGTCATGCATAAATATAGCATCCTCACCTAAATTGACCATAAATGGACCAACGTGATCATTGAGGATTTCTTCCACATATCTTACGCTAGTTAAAGAGCCGTTTTCTATGATCACCAGCTCTGTGCGACTTTCAGAAGAAATTCCGGCCCACACAAGTACAGACCCACCACCGTAGGCTACTTTTTCTTCGATGCATGCTTGCTTGAATCTTTCCCCTGGTCTTCGATACACTCTGTGTCTTCCATCGTGCTTGTAGAGCATAAATTTTGATTCGTCGGAGAACATAACTTTTGACCAATCTTCAATACTTCAATTTACGTGGCTCTGGGCATATCTTAGTCTTGAAATACGATGCCCACGCTCCAGTTTAGGGCCGTTTGCAGGTCTAAGGGGTTTTAAGTTAGATTCAGCAAGCCGACGTCTTACTGTCCATGCACTTGGGTTACTTCCTCCGAGGCGTCGAAACTGATTTGTGAGTTCAGTTCCTGTGAGAAAGCGATTTCGAAGCATGGTGTTCACCAAGTATCGGTCCTCTCGTGCTGTGGTACACCTGGTTCTGCCCGTTCCTGGTCTGCGTAGGTTAGAACCAGTTTCTTCGTAACGTCGGAGAACTCTTTGTACTGTTGACAGCGACACACCGACAGTCCTGGCTGTATCGCGCTGACTCCGGCCGGTTTCCAGCATTGTAAGTATTCTGGTGCATTCTTCAGGCGTAAGCGACATAATTTCAGCTTGAATAATGAATATAGAGCACTATCAACATGGTTTATGTACCCACATAAATGACAGATTACAAACAAAAGCAAAACCAAATGCTGTAATTTCGTAGTTCCATCTTCGAAAGTGGCTCTTTTTCAAATTTGATTTTTTTATGATATAACTTTACAATAACTAAGATTTATTATTTAAGGAGTATTACATTGTCTATTAAATACAATTTATTGCATTAACCTAGCATTTTTAGTTTCCGAGATTTTTAGGATTCTTCAAGTGACCCGGATTCATTGCTCTCGAGTGTAGTATCTCGAGTCGGGGTTTGTGGCTCTTAATGACAGCCGCACGGAGGCTACGCTTGCCGTGGTTTTGATCTGTAGTGCCTCGGAAAGCACGTTAAACCCAATGGCATTTAACGTCAAATAATATCCATGTATGACAGTTGATACGGGTCATCAGAAGCCCGAAAGTCAAAAGCCCGAAAGGGGTATCGTATTACCCAATAACTGGGTTGCGAAGGTCAGATAGGCAGTCATGGCTCCCTATAAAACACGCGCATTCGGCAGCATCCAGTTAGACTCGAAGCCGAACCCAACATATTTGGGAAATGGCTAGCCAGATGATGATTATATCGGGCAATTCTTTTAGTGATGTATTATTTAATTATTTATGTTATTCTCTGACAGAGTGAGCAAGTAGACAGAGGAATTTACAACAGTGACTGGTGGCAGAGTGATGTACGTGAACGCAAACAACTTCTCTTATTGGCTGGGAAGTTAAATCATACGTTTATATTAGATGCTGGACCTAACTCTACGCTGTCTGTTCCTACTTTTATTGAAGTACGTACCTATCCATCTTTTGCAAATTCAACACGTCTTTTGACACACACAGACGAATCTCATCCCGTTGACCTAACCGGAAACGTGCACATGCATGGAATTATCAGACGTAACAAATTCGGCTGTGATTGACTTTGTCGCGGTAACAGCCACACGCGGTACAGATTTTGATAAAGGGCAAAGAGGTTAGGTGTCATCATTGACAACGTATGGTGACTTCATGCCTGGTATACATGATTACATTGAATTGCACTAGCAGGCTGCCTGATTCAGAACCTCACCGTGATTTTTTGACGCTTTATTTTGGCATAGAATTTGCTTGCGTCTCTAGAGCTGCTTCCCACACAGCAGTTATATAACGTTAAGACGAACGAAGTGTTCGATGTTCGTGTTCACCATGTTTTTGTTCGTTCGTGCGTACACAGCTAGAGAATGTTGCACAACTTTTGTTTGGTTTTTTTAACAAATTGTAACAAAAGTTATAAATTGTTAGTGATGTTATACAACAACTTTTAGTGGTTGATAGGGGTGTGCAATAGGCAGTTGAATAAAAGTCAAGTCTGCTTATAGTAGGTACTCACGATTTGGGCAACACACACACAACACAGGAAACAGTCAGAAGGAGAATAGTTTAGATTATAACAGGCACACACAGTCACAGCACAATATAAATATTAATTCAAATTACCCAAGAAAATTAATAGACGTATGTCTCGGCCATGACAGTCAGTTGACTTTTAAGCAGCGATAAAAATCAGGAAACCTGACGTGACGACCAGAGCGAGTGGTGTACTCTTCGCTACTGCTAGATGGAGTGACTTTTTCTGGGTCAGCTTTGTCTGCCAAAATGTAAGCTGGCTTAAGGCGGTCAATTGAGACCGTGACCTCTCTGCCCTTAAATAATATTTTGAAGACTTTGTCTCCCCTTTGCAGAACTTTGTGAGGACCTGTGTACGCTGGTTGAAGCGAACCACGCAATGCGTTTTCACGAAGGAACACGTGATCAGTGGTCTGCAGATCCCTAAAAACGAAAATGCTGGTCTTGCTGTGACGGGATGTTGGATGCAGGTTTTGAGCGAACTTGCGAATGCGCGCAGTGAAATCTGTAACGTCGGTCGTTCCTTCGTCACTAGGAGTGAAAAATTCTCCCGGGAGCCTTAGCGGTTTGCCGTATACAAGTTCGGCTGAAGACGCTTGGACATCCTTTTAGAATGCGCTCCGTATACCAAGCAATACCCACGGCAAAGACTCTGTCCACTTGTCATTTTCATGGCACGTGATGGATGCCTTGAGTTGACTTGCCGGTGAAACCCCTCCACCATGCCATTACATGCCAGATGGTATGCCGTTGTCCGCTTGTGCTGAAAACCAGCCAATTTGGACAATTGATCGAACAGGGCCGACTCGAACTGTCGACCCCTGTCCGTGATAATGTCTGCAGGACAGCCAAACCGGGCATCCGGATAGAAGCGCTTTAGCTACTGTCTCGGCAGTTATGTCGACAATAGGTACGACCTCCGGCCACCTGGTAAAACGGTCGTCTGCCGTCAGACAGTACATAAAGCCTTCCGAAATTGGGAGCGGGCCCACAAGGTCGATGTGGACGGTGGTGAACCTTGCACATGGGAGGTGATACGACCCTAATGGCGCAGAAACGTGGCGGCTCACTTTGGCCTGCTAGCACTCAAGACAAGCTCGTGCCCACTCCCTGCAGTCCTACTTATTACCTGGCCAAACGAAGCGCTCTGCGATTAATTTGGCAGGCCCTGAGACACCAGGGTAGTTGAGGGTATGCAGACTGTCGAAGACTTGCTTTCGCAGCATTACGGGCACAAATGGTCTGGGAGGCGTTGTACTGACGTCACAGTACAAAGATGTACGCTCTCCTGGGCCCTGCACCTTCTCCAAAATCAATAATGATCCTTCCTTGAGTAGCTGGGACAGCTCCGGATTCGCAGTTTGCGATTTCGCGAGAGTGTCGTAGCGTGGAAGCGCTACAAGAATACCTGTAGCGCTTCCACTCGAGATAAGGGGTCGGCTACGACATTGTCCTTGCCGTAAATGTGCCTTATGTCGGTGGTGAACTGGGTAATGAAGTCTAGGTACCGGAATTGCCTAGGCGAGCAGTTTTTCTTCCTCTCGTGGAATGCAAAACTGATCGGCTTGTGGCCAGTGTACACGACGAAGTGTCTGGCCTCGACCATATGGCGAAAGTATTTGATGGCTTCGTAAATGGCCAGCAGTTCCCTGTCATAGGAATAATACTTTGTTTGCCAAGGGCTGAGCTTCCTGGAAAAGAAAGCTAATAGCTGCCAGCCATCTTCGCTAAGCTGCACCACAAGGTCGCCAACTGTTCCTTTTTAGGGGCGAGGTGTAGTGGTATATAACATGATATAAAAATTATAACTTTTGTTGTATAACATCATCCGAAGCGGAAGGGCGTGGGGAGGAGGTGGCTCGCGAAGGTTGGTTGCTCGCGAAGGTTGGTTGCTCGCGAAGGTTGGTTGCTCGTGAAGGTTGGTGGCTTGCAAAGGTTGGTTGCTCGCGAAGGTTTGTTGCTCTTTGAGGCCAAACCAATAAGCACTTTCACCATTTAGACCCACTACCAGCTTCCTCAAAAGGTAGACCCAAACTGTTGGTTACAGAATGTTATAAGTACAACGATTTGACCCAGCGTGGGAGCGTTTATAAACATAAAATTCTTAACATGTTGTACACGCTGTTATAAAATACACAATCTATATATATAAAATTCAAAGTCCTGACTGACTGACTGACTGACTGACTGAGACATCAACGCACAGCCTAAACCGCTGGTCCTAGAGACATGAAATTTGGAGGGTGTATTCTTCGTGAAGAGTAGGTATCCACTAAGAAAGGGTTTTTCGAAATTCCACCCCTAAGAGGGTGAAATGCAGGGATTTTGTTTGTATGAAAAATATTATTCCTTGAGTTAATAAACTTGAAACTTGGCACGGAAACTTATCTAAGTAAATTATGAAGTTGGGCATTTTTTGTTTTTATAAACTACCCCCTAAAAGGGGATTGGGGGGTTTCAAAGTTTGTATGGAAGAATTTTAGCGCGTGGTTCGATTTAATCGAAACTCAGTATTAATACCTAAAATTGAAAGGAAAGAATAATGTGTATCAGGGTTTTTCGAAAATCTACCCCTGATGGCCGGAAAAGGGGTAGTCAATTTTACAGGGGAGAATTTTACAGCGTGGCTTGATTAACTCGAAAATTGGTATAAATAATCTTTGAGTCAAGTTATGAACACATCCCAAATGATTTTTCAAAATTCCACCCCTGTGGGGGTGAAAAGCGGGGATACAGTTTATATGAAAAATCTTATTCGTTAGGTTAATAATCTTGAAAATTGGCATGAATACTCGCCTAAGTAAGCAATAAAGTTTATAATTATTAGTTTTTCAAAACTACCCCTCAAAGGGGATATAGGGGTGTTAAAGTTTGTGTGGAAGAATTTCAACGCGCGGTCCGATTAACTCGAAACTCAGTGTACTGTATGTGTACTTAAGACTAAAAATAAATATTAACACGTATGAGGGTTTTTCGAAAATCTACCCCTAACGGGGTGAAAAGGGGTAGTTAATTTTACAGGGGAGGTTTATATAAGTGGCTTGATTAATTATAAAATTGGTATACCTAAATAATCTTTGAGACAGGTTATGAATTTTTTAAAATTCCACCCCTGTGGGGGTGAAAAGCGGGGATACAGTTTATATGAAAAATCTTATTGATTTAGTTAATAAACTTGAAACTTGGCAACAATACTGGCCTAAGTAAGTAATAAAGTTTATCATTATAAGATTTTCAAACTACCCCTCAAAGGGGTGTTGAAGTTTGTGTGGAAGAAATTGAATGCGCGTTCCGATTAACTCGAAACTCAGTATTGATACTTTCGACAGAAAATAATTAATAATAAGTATGTAAAGTGGTCGAAAATTGACCCCTGACGGGGCAAAAAGGGGTAACTCGGTTTTTAGGTGAGAATTTGAACTTGAAACTGTATGTTACATTTTCACGCCTAAACCACTGAACTTCTGATTTGGCAAAGAGATAGATGGCATCCTGGGGAAGCACATACTTTTTATCCTGGTAGCACGTTACCGTGGGATAACTTCCGACATCCACGCGGGCGAAGCCGCGGGCAGAAGCTAGTGTTTTATAAAGTTCATATAACTGCTGTGTGAGAGCACCTTTAGGAGTTTATTTATAAGCGATGATTAAAGTTAAGTGACGTTCAAACGTCAAAAATGTGTGGGTAAACGTAAACAGTCGCTAATCACTACTGAACTTTAAGCAACGGTCATAAATAAAGGGGTTTAAGTCTAGCGAGGATGCTAGCCCCTTTTTGTTAATCAATTGTTTTTTTGATTAATTAATTAGGTATTTTATTCTTTACAGATCATGAAAGGCTCCTACAGTTTCTTTACGCTATTCTCGCAGATTCGAGAGGATTAATTAATAAGATTTTCACCAAGGCACGCAATATTTCATATTGTTTTCTTAACACAATTCGATTTATGTACACAAATACTGAATAATGAATACATTTGCCTGTTTACAAGTATGGTGAACCACACTGTTTGCGGTTTAATTTATTAATTAATTTGTGTTTGTTAAATTCTAATTTGATATTCGGCAAATTTGGGTTAACATCACGTTGGTTCGCATAATTTATTGTAGTAGGTACAAATTGTGTTTTAGGGATAGCGAAATATTTACCTACGTAGTCTGTTAGATCAAAGTTCATAAGCCCGTGTACCTTTTCATGTATGTAACATTAATTTTTTTGAAAGCTTTGTAGTCATAATTAAATTATTACACCGATTTCTGTGTTTATTTCGAGTATTGTGCGATTTATTATCAAAGACATACACAAACCTTAATTTTAAGCTCAGAATTATAATCTCTTTACCCAAAGGGACAAGGGATTTTACAATCAAGGTGTTTCCCAGGGTGCTTACGAGAGTATTAATATCAAGCCCCCATCAAAGCTTCAAACAATCAGCTTTTTAAAACACTTGTATAAAACTGCCTTTGTTTTTTCCCGCGGCGCGGCGCGGGGACACCTTCATGGTTTGAATAGGTCGAATCTGTTCGAAAACGGAATTGGGGCACCCCCAACTTCACGTAGTCTTTTGGTTGCTACCCCTAGAGTGTATATAGAACCGGAGGCGCGGAGGGAGAGCAACCCCAGCCCAGAGCATAGGCACTTAATTTTATTTTGCACAATTTTAATACGGATTCTTTGATCCATTTTTTTCGATAGCAACACCAAACTAACTAACCAGGCACACTAAAACACGTCTTACCTTTGTATCTGTAACATATGTTGGGGACATGTATGAATACCAATAAAAAAATAAAAATTGAAATCTAAATGTAACGTACATTTAGATTTCAATTTTTATTTTTTTATTCCCGCCCGCGAAATTTGAAAAGTCACCTTATTTTTTTAACAAACCTCGTATTAGACGCCGAAGTTCGTCGCTGGCCTATTTCAATTAAATAAAGAGCCTGACTTAAATAGCACCCAAATCCTAATCGGACTCGTTCAATTATTTTACTTCGTATCAATTACTTTTTAAAAAATATTCAAGGTACAGTCAACAGCAAAAGTAGATGATCAGTGTCATACTTTTGAATCACTTCGACGCCACACAGTTCTGACGCGAACTCCGTTAATTAATATTGAATTTCTGATTTTGATCATCTACTTTTGCTGTTGACTGTACACTTTTGACTTCGTTACTATTTTATTATATGTCCATTTAATAATAAGTATAGATACTGGGAATACGTAGCTGCGTAGGAAGTCAAATTTAAGTAAAGAAAATATTTTTCTGACAGCTATTCCATAAAACTTGACGTCTCAAGCCTACAATTGACCTGCCACATTCGCTTAAGCCATACAATTTTAGAGAGTAAAATTGTCAGTTGTCGCAGTGTAAAGAGATTGGCCATAATAAAAAGTGTTCTTTGCTTTATATGCAAAGCAGCAATTTGTTTGACATCTGCCCGCCCATGCCACGTAAGTTATCCATACACGTATACGGCTGTTTGTTCGTTATAAAAGTGTTTGTTAACCTAATTGACAATATGTAGTAAAAGGTGACCATGAATAACGAATTTGTTTATGGTAGGTAGTCTTTGTATCTGTAATAGTCGTAATGGGCTCAAGGTGTAAGAAAACAGCGAATAAAGAAGTTTATCGTAGCTTAAAAATAATACAATCGTTTTTATCGACGATGACAAATAGCACGACAAAAAAAAAATCTAATATAAGAATATTTTTCACAATTCCATAGGATGCTTGCCTCCGGATGACATTGCAATCAAAATCAAATGAAACAAACCTTCGTCACGATATTTTTTTCTACGCAACAAATAAAACGAAATGAGAGCAATAATTTGGCTAAAATTCAATTACCGAACGGAAACGGAATTGTAGCTCTTAATGACATACAAACAGCGAGGATTTCACACAAAAGACTTGATTAAAACTCGTCTAGAATCTGCATTCAAAGTAGTGGGTTCATTCATTCTCGAGATAAAAACTGTTGCAAATTACGTAGTTCGCTATCAACTCGGGAAATATGGAGGAAAAAGTTACTACTTCATGTTTTATACGTTTTTGGAACTAGAAATTTTGTAATTAAAATGCGGAATACTAAAATTATAATGCCAATTCAGAATAAAATTCTAGAAACATGCCATTTATTTTACGTTGAAATAATGTTTTTTTTTTTTTTAATAATGGGTTAAGTTAAACAAACTCAACATTCTGCTAAACTCAATCTTTTAAGGTCAGTCCTTCAACCTTGTCTATCATAACTAATGCAACTATTAAAAATGAAAACTAAAAAATAAAATTGCTAATATTAATTGAATATAAGTCGTGCCGGCGGATTAACTTAGTAATGCTGACTTAAATAAATAATGAATTCCCTTGGACCAAGGGACCAATATAACGAAAAAATCACATTTTATTGTAGCCACCCCTTGAAACCACTTGTTTGTTAGTACACCAAAATGGTATTTAAATTCCTTAATCGATTGGAAGACCCAAATAATCCATTATTAGGGCCAACTGTTTGGGCCCTTCGATATGGGGGTTTATGGCAAAAAAGTCGCATAAAAAGCTTTTCTTATAATTTGGTCCATTTCGCTGCATTTCTTTTCGTGGTATCCCAATACATAGAACTTTGGATTATCAGGAATAACCTAGAAATGGCATTGAGAAACCTGTCCTTAAGTATGCTGAGCACCGTTTGCGTTATCAAAGCTTGCAATTTAGTGTTCAGGCAAAATTCTTGGAAAAAAATCATTGAATATATATCTGAAACGGAAAAGTCGCAACTGTCAAAAAAAGACAAGACTGTCAACAATATCATATTCGAATATGTAAAATATGCTAGAAGCGTCACATACTTCTACTGGTGTTTAGTAACGGCCACAGTTTTTACTGTCATCCTGGCACCTCTCTTCATTTACTGGTCGTCTCCTACCTTACGAGAGAGTGTAAGGAACGGTACTGCAGCATACCCAGAGATAATGAGCTCTTGGATTCCTTATGACAGAACCAGAGGCTTCGGTTTCTGGGTTGCTACTTTTAACCAGATGTTTGCTTGTTTCTACGGAGGTACAGTCGTGGCGAATTTTGACTCTACTGCTGTAGTAATAATGACGTTTTTTGCTGGACAACTGAAAGTACTATCTGCTAATTGCGAAAATCTGTTTGGCGATGGTAATGAACTAGTTAATTATGATGAAGCCGTCAAGAGGATTAAGGAGTGTCATTTGCATCATTTGTACATGGTGAAGTAAGTTTTTCTTTAGTTACTTTCTCTTTCAATGGTCGGGTGTTTATGATAAATGATTTATTTTCTGTAAGTAGGTTTGTAACAACTTTTACACGTCAATCATATTTTTTTTAACTATATTAGTTCGGCGTTTCCTATCTGACTACTCTCACAGTCTCTTTTAAAGTCCAGACATAATCTTGGTCAGATCATGTAAACACCATGTAGACTGGTGTCTGAAATGGTCTTTTAGAGGAAAGAATCACACAGATTGAGTGGACCTGTCCAGTCAATTTGTCAGTAACCAGTCCAGCCAGCCACCAACCAGCCAGTTTGTTGTAGCTCAACTCAAAACTTAAGCATGCATTACATCATCAATTATTATTATCATTATGAATACCGCGTGGTTACAAATGCTTCTTCATGCCAACATTTGCACGCGCGTTGTGCTGAAGAAACTTTCGGATAGACAAAGGGCTTTGAAGGTCCGTGCTCTTTTTCAAAATGGCCACCACGCATGATGCCTATGTGAATCGGTAGCTGACAACAATGCAAACAGAAAACATAGTAAGATCAAACCCCATAGTGTCACGTTTACGAGACATTAACGTTCAAAGCTGATCACGTGACATCCATATTTTTTGTAGGTACCTACCTACTTGCGTACCTAATTATTTCAAATATCTATGCAACAAGATGTTGCGGTTCACATGCAACGATTTGATTTATCCTGTACAGAGACACCTTCCTACCAACTGTTATTGTCTTAACACCCATGCTCATGTTGGGTTCAAGAAGCATACGTAGGTAGAATTTACAATGTTTTCCCCGAAAGCTTCTCTAGTACGGGTTGTACTAGAGAAGCTTTCGGGAAAATATATACAAGTGCTGGCATGAAGAAGCATTCTTTATAAGCACACGTACTCGTATATACCGGTACCTGTTTTTTTTTGTTTTTCAGATTTTCTTCAGAATTTAATTCTTTGCTATCTCCCGTGATGTTTTGGTATGTCATCATCTGCTCTCTTATGATTTGTGCCAGTGCTGTACAGTTAACAACGGTAAGACCTTTTGAATGTTCTAGTATCTATCTTGTAATTTCTTGTATCTCTATCTTATTAGTTGTTTTTCTAATTGAACACACAACTGTACTACTGGGGAGTTTGTTGCACCACTTCTTCTTTCCAGCTAAAATTGTTGCTCCACTTCTGCTTCCCTGCTAAAACACAAGGAAGTTAATGTTTATGTAAATCAATTATTTCAATAAACAATTTCAAATGGGCGGGCTTTCGATTTGATTTGAATCTAATTTATTGTATGTATTTTGAAATTAATTTGCGTATCATGTAAGTAAATCCGCTTCCTGTTGTGTATTGCTAAAATGCCATTTTATTTTTCTTTGGTGTCTACAGTTTTAAAGTAAAAACGTTGAACAGTTAAAAATATACCTTACAAATTTTTTGTTTCGATTTACAGTAGGAGGATGGAGGAGTCGTAGCAGGTTGCGTTCTGTAGATTCTGAGATCTTATTAAAACTAAAAACAGATTGACTTAGTGCTCATACACACGAGCGACTGCAGCCGTCGGCACCCATCGACGCATGTCGTCGACGCGTCGGCGGTTGCCTTCACCAACTGCCGCTTGTGTATTTACAGGCGGCAGTTGTTGCTCGTGTATTTACACGAGCGAGATGTTGACGACGGCTGCAGTTGCCTCTGTCGTCGCCGCGACGTTTGTATGCGAAAATTTTACCAACATATATCGTCATATTCTGGAAGACAAAAACTAAACGTGCAAACACACTTTTAATAACGCGAGTGTCAGAAATGTCTACCGAACGGTAGAAAGCAAAATGGAGTTTCAAATTGGGTGACCACGTGGACGTTTTAAAAAAAAATATTTCTCCTGTGTTTTGTTGACGGTAGAGGTTAATATTTTGTTCTTGTTACGGGGAAATCAGACTAGCTTAAACTATCCGACGGCATTGTTTAGTTTCGTTGATTTCTTTTGATTGCTACTGCTGCGATTTGGGAATTCAAATAATGATTTTGTGTTGTTTCGAAATTTTTATAATTCATTTTAAGTTTTCTGTCGTGATTGATTGCTAAATTAAAAAATAAGTTATTGGGAATCAATTTAGCACCTTGCTCTCGTAGTCTGCATGAGTAGGTGGCGTGATCAACGCGTCATCTGCAAACTGAGTAGCGGCGCGGCGGCGGTGACACGGCTCGGCCCGGTGGCCATTCGCTTACACGATTCCACCGCCACGGACGAGACCTTCTTTTAATCTTTTAGACCCACAAGAAGTGTAAAACCTCATTTATAACTTTGTTTTTATTCTTCGTTACTACTTACTACTTCCATATGTGACATCTCATGTATGCACAAAAATTAAATAAATATTTTATGATATGTAATGATTTTTGTACTTATGTCTAACATTTCAATAATCAATAGTTTGTCCGGGACAGCATATTTCAGTACTTAAATAATAAAGGCAATAAACCATTGCTCCTAAAATACAGTCCTCTTTCCATCCCGAGCTAACGTGAAGGACCTTTTTGTTTTTATGTAGTTTTAGCTTTCATTTTTACACGCGATTAAGCCCGGAAAACACATGCCTGTAATTTGTACAAAAATATGCAAGTAGCTTGCACGCCGTGTGCCATAACAACTTCTGATTGGTGAATATCATAATGGGATTAACTTGCCTAACCTATTCACCAATCAGAAGTTTACCAAGTTTGTGAAACAATGCTTTGTTATGGTTTGACGATAGTTAGTGCCATTTTTTGGGGTATAGATATGCGTACGTTAAGTGGACGTGAAACAACCCGCCCTTAGTCTCTACTATTATTTATTTAATTGTATTTATTAAGGGATAATAAACAACCACAACATATTTATAATACACTCGAGAGCAATGAATCCGGGTCACTTAAAGAATGTTAAAAATCTCGGAAACTAAAAATGATAGGTTAATGCAATAAATTGTATTTAATAGACAATGTAATACTCCTTAAATGAAAGTAAAAAAAATATGAGTCACCATACATTTTATTAACTCAAAATTACATAAAGAAAAAAACTGCTGATCTCTCCTTAAAACAAAAATAGGAAACATGAAATTTTTGAACTTTATTACGATTTTCTTGAATTTTAATACTTCGTATTGCCTCCTCGTGCTTCCATTACTGCGTTTACGCGGTTTGGCATGCTGTACACCAAGTTCCTTATACGATTTTGGGGAATATTCTCCCATTCCTCTGTGAGAGCAATTTTGAGCTCACGAAGCGTGATTGGGGGAGGGTTTCGTTGTTTTACGCATCTGCCTAGCTCGTCCCAAGCATGCTCGATCGGGTTGATATCCGGGCTGCGCGCTGGCCACTCCATACGAGTAATGTTCATCTCTTGAAGGTAGTCATTCACAATCCTGCCTGTATGAGGTCGGGCATTGTCATGCATAAATATAGCATCCTCACCTAAATTGACCATAAATGGACCAACGTGATCATTGAGGATTTCTTCCACATATCTTACGCTAGTTAAAGAGCCGTTTTCTATGATCACCAGCTCTGTGCGACTTTCAGAAGAAATTCCGGCCCACACAAGTATAGACCCACCACCGTAGGCTACTTTTTCTTCGATGCATGCTTGCTTGAATCTTTCTCCTGGTCTTCGATACACTCTGTGTCTTCCATCGTGCTTGTAGAGCATAAATTTTGATTCATCGGAGAACATAACTTTTGACCAATCTTCAATACTCCAATTTACGTGGCTCTGGGCATATCTTAGTCTTGAAATACGATGCCCACGCTCCAGTTTAGGGCCGTTTGCAGGTCTAAGGGGTTTTAAGTTAGATTCAGCAAGCCGACGTCTTACTGTCCATGCGCTTGGGTTACTTCCTCCGAGGCGTCGAAACTGATTTGTGAGTTCAGTTCCTGTGAGAAAGCGATTTCGAAGCATGGTGTTCACCAAGTATCGGTCCTCTCGTGCTGTGGTACACCTGGTTCTGCCCGTTCCTGGTCTGCGTAGGTTAGAACCAGTTTCTTCGTAACGTCGGAGAACTCTTTGTACTGTTGACAGCGACACACCGACAGTCCTGGCTGTATCGCGCTGACTCCGGCCGGTTTCCAGCATTGTAAGTATTCTGGTGCATTCTTCAGGCGTAAGCGACATAATTTCAGCTTGAATAATGAATATAGAGCACTATCAACATGGTTTATGTACCCACATAAATGACAGATTACAAACAAAAGCAAAACCAAATGCTGTAATTTCGTAGTTCCATCTTCGAAAGTGGCCCTTTTTCAAATTTGATTTTTTTATGATATAACTTTACAATAACTAAGAAGTTTTAATAACTTCATTTAAGGAGTATTACATTGTCTATTAAATACAATTTATTGCATTAACCTAGCATTTTTAGTTTCCGAGATTTTTAGGATTCTTCAAGTGACCCGGATTCATTGCTCTCGAGTGTACATAAGGTTTACAAAACAAAAAAGACGTTGCAGTCCACTGCATTTTCTCAGATAAGATATGTAAAAAGATCAGTGGTTGCCACTACACGAGCATTACCAAGATTAACAAATATTTTGAATAAATAAATAAGTTACTTTAAAGCTAGTTACAGCTGCATAACCAAATCAAATGAGAAACAATTTCATTTACTTGAATTATGCATTAAATAAGTAAATAATAATAATAAGATTACAATTATTAAGATATTTTTTTATGATTGCCAAATAATGCAGTACAGGTGTACCTGTATATCATATCACATTGCATATATTTAATACCAGTTTAATACATCATTAGGACTAAAAATATCACAAAAATGCCTAAATGTTTTTGTCTTAACAAAGAATTCCGATTACATCAGCGTCAAAATAAGCCGGCCCTCGTGTGGAAGGGTTTTTAACATAAAAACACACTTTAATTTTTGAGTTAATTGATCCATTTTTACCGTTTAGAAGTTTTCACTCTCTAAACGGTGAAGGAAAACATCAAGAAAATTCGAAGACATGTGACATCTACCAACCTGCACTGGGCCCGCGGGGTGGATCTGGGCCCACTCCCTCTCACAGAGAGGAGGCCTGTGTCCCAACATTGGGAACATTATAGGCTGATTATGATTCATTTGATGTTATCTAGAGTTTATTTTATTTTATTATTTATATACACACAGTAAAAACATATACGACATAATTATAATTTGGATACAAGGGTAGTCTTGGCTTATTTCTTAAGAAATTTTATCCAGCAGAGCTGCGAAAGGAGAAGAATATGTTTATGAGAATATTTTCTCCGGCTTCCCTCTAATGATTATAGTACCTGCGCTACTGTTGTCTGTATTTCAATTTTCAGGAAGACACGGGCAATATGCAGCGAATTTGGATCGCTGAATATCTTATGGCACTCATAGCGCAACTATTTCTATATTGCTGGCATAGCAACGATGTATTGTATTTGGTGAGTGAACATTTTGATCATATATTTTGCTACATAGTAAGCCCCTGGCTCCCACGAGCATATTTTTTTCGTGCACAAAATTTTCTACGCCCTGCTTAGCGCCGACAGTTGAAAATCCAACAGTGTATTTTTTTTTTGGTTTTGCTGGGAGCGCTCTGTTGGATTTTTAATGCTCGGCTCAACACCGAGAGTAAATAATCTAATGCGCGATAAAATACCGCCGCGATATTTTGACGTCTGTGGGAACGTGGGATATACATATACCTACGTGACGCAATGAAAATGTGCAGAAATATTAGGCCACTAATGTAGGTAAATGCTTTCGGTTTCAACTTCAAACGTGGTTTTAAAAAACGGTTAATAGTGCACTTAACGAGATTTTCACCGCGCGTGAAAGTAAATCGGTAGAACCGTGAAATGGTAGAACCGTGAAATCCAAATTCATAAAACGCGAGGCACAGCTAATTTGAATGCATGTTGACTGTTTCTGACTCAGCTTAATTAAGGAACGTTTATTTTGCGTTACCTACGTTGGTTACCGACGAAAAGAGACAAAATAGGAAGGAACATGAAAGGATTTGCTAATGTAGCTACTATTACTACTACTATATACTACTACTATACTGTAGGTACTATTTTATTTTTTGCCCTACATATATTGCTGGGCCTGCTCTTTTTCCTTCCATACCTCTCTGTCTTTTACGATCTCTGGCCATGTTGGCCCTGCAAACGTTATCAGATCGTTAATAAACTACCCACTAATAAATAAAATACCAATAATTAAAATAATAATATCTTCTTAAAAGTATTTTCGTATTATTCCCTGTCCAGCTGTCTTAGAACGTAACTGTTCCAGATTACGTGAAACTCAACTTTAAAATGCGTAATTAAATAAATATATATAAACTGCCTTATCTTATTGAATTATGTCATTTATGGCTTCTTACAGTACGTATCAATGTATTGTGTGTTGCTGCAATCACTAGTTCCATGTGTCAAAAAACGATGTACCTAATGGACAGGGTAGGTATAGTATTTTACCAAATAAAATAAAATGAGTTTTGGGAAGTAAACAGCTGTTTATAATTCGTTCAGACTGATACTGGTTTAAATTTGAAGCCATTTAAAATACCTGATGCTTTATGTAAGATAGAAAAATATAAAAGCACAACTACCTATAACTAGATCTACAGTAATGTAACCAGCTAGTTACGATGTTATTTTATATAATATATACAATAATATAATTTATTCATTAAAAACATTGTAGTAGGTGCATGAAGACAATATAAAGTGTACAAATACTACAATACAATGGTGGGTGAGGTGCGGTATGGTATTCCTAGCTAGGTTAAAAGATAACCTGTGTTAAGGAGGATTTTATGATACACATATCTAGTGCTTATGATAAAATTATTGGAATTCTAATAGTTGAATAAATTGGGTCGAATCGTTTAACTGAAAAAACTTTTTCATCCTCAGTTTTCAACGTAGTCTTTGAAAACGATTATTTTCTTCAATAATTTGCTATAGTTATCTTACGTCGCGTCGAGTTAGTTTCTAAATTGCTAACAAAGAAAAATATCGTGAAGACTGCATACGAACACTAAATTAGACTAAATAATTAAAAGGAAGGAAGTAGAAATGAATTAAAGATTTATTTACAAGGTAAGGATGAAGATGGAATGACAGTGGTGTGTATAATGTCGAGGTGGGGTATGGATGACGATGCGCGATAGGTAGGTTAAGAAGGCCGCGGGGTAGAGCGGTGTGCAGCACGCAGGGAATGCCTTTTGCTCAAAGAAGTCCAAATCAGTTCGTTTTAAGAGAATTATCAACAATTTAAGCACTTAGTAGGCCCGCTTGCACCAAATTATACAAAATAGTTACGTTTAACACTAAACGGAAAGTCATTGTCCTATTTCTGTCTATTAGTTCAAGATGACAAAGAAATAAAATGATGTTTAGCGCTAAATGTATAAATCAATGATTCGAATTTGGCATTATTTTTTACAGAGCAATCAAGTCGACGACAGTGTGTACGGCAGCGCGTGGTGGTCTCAAAACGTGCGCATACGCAGGAGCTTGCTTCTGCTTGGAGGACAACTCCGCAGATCCATTGTGTTCACTGCTGGGCCATTCACTATGCTGAATATGGCTACATTTGTTACTGCAAGTTCATTATTCTTATCTTTACAAATAATGAATTAACGTCGCTTTTTGTGTGACCGCGTTGCTCTTAAACTACGCACCGGATTTAGACGTGGTTTTCACTATCATTTAAGAATTTATTCCGGAAGGATTATGTGTATAATATTAAATTTATCTTGATGTTTGGTCAAGTCGTCGAAACCGTGCGAAGCAGGGGTGGGTCGCTAATAAATAATAAATATTATGGACAAACAATATTATGCCTGTTACCTGATTTAAATAGCCGCAACGTCTAAGAAATCGTTGATGCATTGCCAACCCTTTCAAGAGACATAATCAGTCGACCCCAGGTCGACGTCAGGCGCTGACTAATTTGACAGGACTAAACTAATATTTATCTTCAGTCCTTTTCTTAATGAAATAGAAACAAAAAGATACACTGAAAATTTAGTTTAGTTTGTGAACAAGTGAATCAGCGCCATTGTGTCATAAACTAAATATCAATCGATATTTTTTGTTCTAGCTAACAGCGTTTTGACAAAGGTCGCATGAAATTTTTTTCAAAGACGCTTAAAGCGAAGTTCTTTTGTTAAATCCTTTTGATACCGTAAAAAGATAAAGTACAAAAGATTCTTAAGAGGTACTTCCATTCTTTGCGAGAAGAATGAACACCTGCATTAGGTATTCACAAATCTGAATAGAAAACGCAGCGACAGGGCAATTTTTCAAAAAAATATATGGAAAGGGATTTTGTCAACAAAACTCGTTTTTGATTTTTGTGTAGGTGTAAAAGTTCAAATACCCTTTTAGGTCGCAAACAACTTTATAGAATACTTTTTACTGAGATTGATGAAACTTCACCGAATTTGTCGTTTAGCAATTATGATTTGTGCATGTCAATGTTTAAATTTACAAGTGCAAGAATTATCAAAAAATAAGCATGTATAAATATAATTTATATAATTACAATGACAAATGCATTTTTTTCGCAGATACTGAAAGGATCCTACAGTTACTACACACTTTGCCAAGAAAGAGGATTAAGTTCCTAAAAATGAAGAAGAAACGCACCTAAACAAACTCAATTTCTAGTTTGTTATTTAAGAATAATAGTAATTTCTTCGCACTCGCTTTTTTATTGTTCTACAGAGCACTGCATTTTTTATTATATTGTTGCTGTATTATTAAAAGATTTGAATGGCCTCCAACTTACTGTTTAATTTCCGCTATATCCCAACAATCTACAAGCAGCATTTCATTAGAATTCTCAATTGAACTCTGTGTTTTTCAACGGAACATATTTTTAATAATATTACACACATATCATCACGCCTTTAATCCCATTAGAGTAAAGCAGAGGTGTACTATACACCTACATTTCGCCAGTTATGATTGGCATCAACCAGGCACAAATTTGAGACTCCGGACTGATAGAGAAATTCCTGATGGAAAAACCCAATCACACTTGGCCCGACCTGGGAATGGAACCCAGGACCTCATGCTTAGCAGGAGCGCTATGCGACCGCTAGACCAACGAGGCAGCGAGAGATAGTAGTCGGGCGTGTTTTGTTTGTTACGTTTTGTGCAAGTATGCTTTTGAGTGTTTACCAGTTTAGGAATATTTTCTGGCTGTCATTAAAATGACAATTTAAAAGAAATTAAGAGGTTGCGACAAACAATCAGGCGATTTATTCCTTTGTATGATTGAAAGTGAAGCATGCCGTGGCTCTGAATAATCCAAAACTGAATCCTACCATGCAAAACACACGTTCGTTTGTGTAATAAAACACGTGCTACCAATACACACAAATGTATATTAGAACAGTTACACACGTGTGCACGTGATGTGTCGCGTCCAGAACTAACCGGGACTTGTTTTTCTAGTAATGGTTGAGCCGGATAAACGAAATATGTGTATTTACATTAGAATGATCTCTCACTGGATTGGATTGGATTTTCAAGGCATTCATTTTCACAAATGAGTGTGTATACAACTAATGCGGGTCTGAATTTGTTGAAACTACCGTATCATCTCCTCATTTTGAAGGATATTGCTAATACATTGCTTCATATGTTTGAAAAATTGATCTGCTCAGCAACGTAAATAACGCAATGAATGTTGTTGAACTGTCAAGATGAGAGCCATTGCTACTGATGGATGGTGTGTTACGCAATTACCGTCTAGGAACCCTAAAAATATAGAACTCAAACGATGTACAATACCATGTCAATAGACAGAAAAGAAGATCTCTTACCTATTTTCTAAATTAATTACAAAATACATAAGTAGAAGAGATTTTAATTTCCACGCAACCTCAATTTTACTAAGCTGTTAATCCAATTCCTCGGTATTTTTGCTTCGCTTTTTGGCATTCGCGTTCGCGCCAAAGTCTTCCTAAATCCGCATGAAAAATTAAAAATAAAATAATTCAGTCCCGTGACAGGCCCAGTATTTATTAATCAAAACGGCAAGCCCAGTCCCCGGAGGATGAAAAACGTAGGATTAATATTATATTGTGAAAAACATGTAGGTAGATTTGTAGATTTATTTACATTTCTCGTTTTGAATATGATTTTCTGGAAAGGTAAACTCACCCATCATTAATGTTCATTTTCTTCATTTTTAAGATGAAATAGAATGAGTAATATGACTGTACTGACTTTGCAAGTGTACTGACAGCCGCAAGTGCTGGTTTCGTTATGTAAATTTTCTCATAATTATCTATATGCGCAGTTAGATGGGCATTCATATATGTTGTGCCTGGAATGAATCGGAAAATTCCTGTCGTGTAGCCATTGGTGGATGATCCCGAGTCAGCTGATGAAGGAATGGTGGCTCTTATAACATGTCTCGATGTGGAACTGACAGGTTTAGGGTCATCGTATTGATTTTTTCCATGAACGCTGTATTGTCAGAGCTTGAAAGTATTCCAGGTCTTGGAGAAATGCTCCATAGACTCCCTGTCCATTGCCTTTTGTTTCCGTTTGTTTTCTGTTAGCATTATGAGGTGCCGCATTGGAAATGTCTGTTAAGGCTGTTCTTGCATTCTTTGAAATAGCGATCTGGTAAGCAACTAAACTCCCTTTCAACATTCCAAAACAAGGCTTTAAATCCATCTTTAGTAAATGGCCAACCCGTCAACGAATTCTCCCTCATTATCACCCGCCCGAATCACACAGTCTTGTACTTGTGTGTCAGATCGTGATTTGATCATTTGAAAGAGTGCTTGCCTCTTGCAATTTCTTAAGGATTATTTCATCTAAAGGATCGGGCAGTTGTTTTCAGAGGTTCTTGAAGTCCTCAAGTACCTGAGCAATGGATTTAGTGTCAGGTTCAAGGTCTTGTACATCTGGAGGTTCTGAGGTTTCAGAGCATGCTGCTTCATCATGACAAGAATAGTTATCACATAGGTTGTCCAATTGATCTTGAGTAATATTTAGCCCAGCTTTATTGAACCGGAGGATTTGTTCTGAATTTGCGGACATAATAAGGGGTTGAATGTTTGTGGAAGAGAAGTTCTATACGGATGTTTTCCAAATAATGAGAAGGTTCAAAGAAAAAGGAAGGAAGGTTCTTGAAGCATTAATTTTTCATTTGGGGTTGATGTCATCTTGCAAGCACCTGTGTATTGCTGAGAGCGCTCGGCGCCGAGTAAGCCAATGATGCACGATCTCGCGGCCCGCGTCACTCGGGTCGGTAAGTCGTGAGGCGGCATTGTTGCTACAGCCTCCTCCTTATGCCGCGGTCCCACGACCCGCTAAGCGCACCAGGTACGCACGCTCTGCTTAACGCGGAGAGTTGAAAATCCAAGAGTGTGTTTTCTTGAACGCGATAGGATGCGCTCTGTTGGATTCTCAATTCTCGGTTCAATACCGAGAGTTGAAATTCTAATCCGCGAAAAAAATCGTCGCATAAAAAAAGCGCGCTTGCGTTGCGTGCCTGGGCTAACTGTAGAGCCGCGCCAGGCGTTGCTATGCCTGTCGAGACCAGTCACGGCCTATGCCGAGCATTCCCACGGCGTATGTGAAGCCTGATGCGGCCTGTTGGTCGCTATTCCAACATGTCAAGTGATACGGAGCGCACGGCTGCGTGTGCAGCCGCTGTTGTTTCATTCAGTGATTGATCACTTTGTTTATCATTTGACAAGGGAACGCAGCATTATGGCCCTCGACTGTTTAGTAAAAATTAAGGTTTTCTCGTTCAGCATTATTTTTTGCGGCAAAACTGAGTTTCCTCCGTTTCTTTTTACCTATTTTCATTTCTTTGAAATATTAGAGCCTACGATTCTCACATTAAAACATTAAGCAGATTGTGAACAATTTACCCAAATCCGACTTAGAGGGATTTTAGGCGTTTCTCTTTGTGGAATTATTTTAAAGCTTCCCAACTTGTCGAAAATATTAAAATTGACTAAGTACTAGTCCTTAGAGGACTAGAAGAGCCCTCTAAGGATCAGGAGGAATCAAACAACGTATATGACTCCTCTTAAATTATATTAAACGAACGTCTTTACATATTGTTCACTAAATAACCACTCCCAGAACTAAACAAAAATCCTAATAAGTATCTTTGACACTAGCTTGAACGTTCGAATGGAACCCGCGCATAAATATAGCCGGCCTGTACCAAATAAGGTTGCCTACGGCAGACAAGCTCTACTTGAGCTACGCCCATCCTTGAATAAAAGGATTGGTCCACTCCCGCTCCTAAACAAGACTTTTATTATCAACATTCGAACACTCAGGCCCTTCCTGCCTATCCCTACGATAATAATTACCTAACGCCAGATAATATATACAGTTTGAGGTCCAACTCTTGCAAGAGTAGACTTAAGTCAGGACGAACGAATCGCGAGTCTGACACCATGACAAGTGACAGGCAAGTTAATATTTACATGTGCCACTGTGCACCAACATAAACTAACGTAGTCCTGCTTAAACCTCGTCGCGCCAAAACTAGCGTAAAAGACGCGACGCGGCCTCCTAAATACAAATAAATTGACGTGACAATTCACATCTTGTGCTTCTCCGCTGGCATCAATGTAAAGGCGGGTCAACACACGTTTGTCATTAGAATAAAAATGCAAAATTGGCGGGTTGCTCATATAATGTATTATAGTGTCAAAAGCCTCCTGATGTTTCTGTGACCAATTGAACTTTGCCCCTTTTTTTAATAATTTTGTTAGAGGCAATGTTATCTCAGCAAAATTATTGATAAATTTACGATAATATGAAAACAAACCCAGTATAGATTTTACTTGTTTCGTATTGGTTGGGGGTTTCAATGATTTCAATGATTGTAATTTCTTACTATCTGGTTTGACTCCGTTTCCCGAGATTTCATATTTTCTGATATCCAAAACTACATTTACTTGGTTTTAATGTTAGATTTGCTTTCCTAAGCCGCAACATCACTTCATTTAGGGCTTCTAGGAATTCTGAGAAAGTCTTTCCCCATATTAATATATTGTCCACGTAGCAAATAGCGTATTTATATTTAATGCCTTCCAGGACTTTATCCATCGTTCTTTGGAAAACAGCTTGACTTGTCTTAAGACCAAATGGTAGTTTTCAATGTATTTACCGATGGTATTGTCTCTCGATTGTCCCAATTGTTTTTTGACTTGCTTGACAAATTCTTTCATTTCCGAGGTTAACTTAAAGTTCTCCTTGGCCATGTAGTCAAACCATTCCCCACCGTTTGTGCTAGAGAAAGATCCAGCAACGTCTTCCTCAATTGTGATTTGGGGCTCCTCACCATCTTTGGTGAACGCCTTTGTCATTTGTGTATTTCTCTTGAATGCATTTGCAAAAATGATGGCATTTACTGTATTGTTCTCAAGATTACTCTCTGTGTTGTGTCGAGCATTCTTGGATCTCGTAGAACCAAACAAGGTTCCGGCCACATGAAGAAAGAAGAATAAGTTGGGATTGGCAACGCTAGAGTACGCCGTACGCTGAACCAGACCGAGGTCGGCTTGATACGGAAAATAGGAGTTCGGGTCATTCATCTCCTTATATTCAGACGGGTGCATTATATTGACTAATTCGTCAGCGATCTGATTTGTATAGATCCAGTCAGGCAGCACATCGGGGGAGACACCAAATGTCTCACAGATGTGACTGATGGATAACAGAGCTGCACAATCTCTGAATCTTGAACCTATTGATCCAAATCTCACCATGGCATGTTCGTTGTTGGGGAATTTGAAAAGGAACATATCATAGGCTGCTACCAGCTTATGATAATCCCTGTCGTTCTGCCAACTTACATATTCCATCAATCGGCCTGCATTGCTTTCTGATGTGGTCTGATCAACAGAGTTGTCAGACTTTATCAACAGAGTTGTCAGACTGTCGTAGCACATTGAATTCGTATAAGCCTGATGGAGTGACAAAAGCCGTTTTGAGCTTATCCTTTTCGCACAAACGATATTGCCAATAACCCGAATTTAAATCTAAATCTGCAAAGTATCGCGCTCCAGATAGATAAATCATAATATCCTCAATAATGGGTAAAGGATAACTAGCCGTTATAACCTTTTTATTTAATTTTCGATAATCAATGCAAAAACGCCAAGTTTGATCTGGTTTTTGCACCAATACAACCGGAGATGCATACGCGCTTTTCGAATCCCGAATCACTCCATTAGTTAACATCTCTTCCACTTAGGAATTAATAATGTCGAGCAGTTTTGGTGACACTCTATAAGGTGGTCGATTAACGGGTATTTCATCGACTGTTTTAATATCTACTTCTACTAAATTACAGCTACCTAAATCTGAGGTCGTAAATGCAAAATTTTCAAAATTTAGAATTGTTATCTCAACACTTTCTAATTCTGGGTTGATGTTAATATCCTCCATTGGCCTATCGAGTAATAATGGAACAACCTGTTCATCATTCTCATGCACTAGTTTTGCAAAATAAAGATAATCAATTTTTGAAATTGACCTCGAACTTCTTTCTTCCATAGTTACAGGTACACCTATGACAATATCATTCTTATTTGTCTTGTCAACGTGGCTCTGACATACGAGGGTATTTGACAACTCATTTTGATCAGAATATTTACAAAAAATTACACGGATGCACCCTTTCAACAACATATAACTATTACGAAAATCTATGACTGCATCGTATTTATAGAAAAAAGCCTGTCCGAGTACCAGTTTCTAGTTTATATCCTTGATGACCACGAAACGGTTAACAAACACGCATGAGTCCATCATGAAGCTGAACTGCGTCTCTCCGACAACTTTTAAATACGAACCGGAAATCGATCTTACAAAATGTTTTGTCTTATCAGAGTTTGCTCGAGCTTTAGTTCTAGCAACAGCTGTTCTGATATGCATGAAATTGATGACCCTGTGTCTAACAACGCGGTAAATGCCCGGTCGGCAATACTCATACTAATAAAAGGACCGAATACCGCCATTGCGTTACTCTTAGGTGGGAGTTTTTCCTCTCCGGACACAGCCTGTAACTCGTAACTCCAGGTCATCCTTCATTGTCTGTGTCCTTGGTCGTTTGGGCGTCTGGGCGGCTGGAAATGGGTGAACGATTATATCTGTTTGTAAAAGGATATCTTGGACGCAAATTATATCTAGGGGTATAGTAGGACTCTTCATCCCTACGCTCCCCAGATGAGCGTGGAGGGGTTGCCGAACGAGATGACGGCGCGCGGGGCTTGACGGTCTTGGAGCCTTTGGGGATCTTTGTTCTCTATTGATAGAGGAAGTTCAATCCTCACTTTAGATAAAATTCCTTTCGGGGTAGATTGGTAGATTAAACCCTTTAGGTCGAGTTTCTTCGAAAATTTCTTTAATTTGTTCTAGTAGGGTAGCACGTAACTCCGTTTTCGAGGTATATAATTTTGTGCCTAATTTTAATTTATAATCTGATGTCACCTTTAAAAAACTTTAATGAAATTTTTCTCGTCTCTAATATTAGCTTTTAATGCCAGGTCTGCCAACGTATAAAAGTATGTCAATACATCCTCATTGGCTCCTTGTCTCGCGTTATAGAATTTTTCTACATAATCGACACTGGTCGGAAATTCTGATAAGGTCACAAATGGATTTAAAATCTAGGTTCTCTTTATATATTAGTTTAAAGTATGCAAGTGCGGGACCTTGCAAGTATGCTCCTAATATGAGCGCTAGGCTACTTTCGGAGCATTCATTAATGGCTGCAACTTGTCCTAACTGGACGAGAAATTCGTCGAAGCAATATGCACCAGTGCCTGAGAAATGTACGGCGTTTGACATGGTGCAATCTTGCTTAGCACCACTTAGCTGTAACTCCGGCGTCGATTACACGCCGCTTGATATGTGATTAGTCTCGCTTCTTATAATATGCCCGTATACTAGTACAGGCTAACGCTTTTTGGTACACAGTGTGCTGAAACAAAACCTAATCAATTTTGTGACTTTAAACTTGTATACAAATTCCGAAAAATGATCTTGGGCGCCTCCACCATTTATAGAGGACTAGAAGAGCCCTCTAAGGATCAGGAGGAATCAAACAACGTATATTTATGACTCCTCTTAAATTATATTGTGCCAACGTCTTTACGTATTGTTCACTAAATAACCACTCCCAGAAAAGTCCTAATAAGTATCTTGGACACTAGCTTGAACGTTCGAATGGAACCCGCGCATAAAATATAGCTGGCCTGTACCAAATAAGGTTGCCTACGGCTCTACAGTACCTAGCAATTATATTTGAACTAACCGTTTTTTCGTAGACTAAAAACGTAGAGTAAATTTTGAAACTGTTGTATCTTGATGAAAAATAATAATTTAACACCATGAAATGAATAAAATGAATAACAGAAACATTTTCTATCATGTGAAAAATAACGATTACTGTTTCAACCGTATACCTGTTAATCTCGGCTTTCATTTGAAAAGCTATAATGGGAAATCACACAATGGTTAGCGGGGACAGTCATTACCAGGATTAAAAACTGTGTAGTACATACAACAAACAAACGCAAAAAATAATAACAGGTAACTTCAGTTCCTGTGTTGTCTGTATTTGGACCAGAATGAATTTACACTTACATAAACTCGCGCCATCTTCCCATGGGGGTAGGCATAACTACAGAACGCCACCTGGTACGATACGGTGCTTAAATATCGATCCATAATCCTTTTACTTCGTTTACGTTCATACATCAGTAGGCCAATTCTCGTAATTTAAAACGTTCGAAATCTAGTCGCAGTCTCATCTCGGCAACAAACAAATGTCAAAATGTAGGGAGATTAGAGGTATTTTTGACAGATTGAGACTGAGATCAGACTGTGAACGTTCTTAAAATTACGAGAATGGACCCTAATTGCGTAACACCTTCTATCACAACCCGGGAGTTTTGAATGATGTTGCTAATCCATTACTTCATTAGTTTGAAAAATTCGTCTGCTCAACAACGTAAATATTAAATGAACGCGGGTGAACTGTCAAAATGAAACCCATTGCGATCACTCGTCATTTTATTTGTGTTACGCAATTACCCCGCAGACCATACACGCACCCCGCGCCGGTTGCGAGGGCTACGCACCCGACCTTTCTTTTATTTACATAATTATCTAACGAAATATTATGTGCTAGCTGCGTCCCGCGGTTTCACCCGCATAAGTTTCGACCCCGAGGGATTATCGGGATAAAAAGTAATTAATCCTGTCAGTAGTTTGATGTGAAAGAGTAACAAACAAACAAAAAACTAATTTATGTTACGAGGCCAAATGGCTCCTATCTCAGCATGATCTCAGCACTGATATTCTGATAGGGCCCGCGGCTGTGATATCACGGAGTTTCAGAAATAAATAGATAATAAAATAGATATAAATGTAAAATATTAGCAAAAAAAACAAAATATTCATTTTTAATCCGCGCGAGACTACGTAACGTAACCTCATTGCTTGTCTGTGATTTGAGTGTCGGAGGCACTCTGTGGCATTGCAGTGACAAGCAAAGAGTCGCACGCGCCGACCCTCCGGCGAAAATAAATAAATAGATTATACACTTACGGCTGTCTAGTGGAACAGTATTACACTGAATATAGAATCAAAGTTGTATGTGGTAGTCAATTAACTGCATGGATGAAATGGAGAAATAGAAATAAACTAATGATGAGAGTTTTATCGAGTTACAAATTTTACAAGAAACAAGTGACAAACACGTTAGTATATATGGAACAATGACTCACTAAGTGTAACCTCAACTCGCTCGAGTACTATTCAGTACTCAGTAGATCGAGTTGTCGAGTAGTATTCAGCTCACTGTCATAATAAAAACTTTTGGCACCTGTCTCATTACCGTCTCATAAGGTAATAAGTTTAATAAAATTAGATGAAACTTCTTTTCTGTCTTCAATTCAAAATGCCAGTTCATTTCGTCAGATACAGACTACCCTCGGCCTCGGGGCATCGTTACCTTGCTTATTCAACTTTACTTGACAAGCTTTATTTGTCAGACCATGATCAAAGCTTTGTTAGGTACGCTAAATGTCAAAAAAGTTTGAAAAGTTTGTGAAAATTTTTTCTTTTATATTTTTTTTTTCTTTATTAGGTATTTATTGACCTGGGGTGTTCTAGTAATTGGATGAAGTTATAAGAGTCTTGTAATTCATGAACTCATTCTACTTCAGTGGGTAGCTGTCGTGTATGTAGGAGTTGCGAGCGAGGAGGAATTTTTTTTATCACCGGGTTTGTTTTATTCATGGGTGTGTGAAAAGAGGATGTGAATCCGTCTAATTGGACACGTAAAATTAAATAGATAAATAATCAGCCTATGATGGTACTACGCTTGGAGCTCTAGCCCTTCTCTCTGTGAGAGGGAGTGGGCCGCGATCTACAATATCTTCTGATTACAATGTTTTAGTTTGCAGTGTACAGTTTCTTGTTTTGGTTTGGTTAGATTATGAGATATATATAGGTATAGGATATTCCGAAAATATTTACACCACTTCTAAATTGAATACTAAAATCGTAAGTGCACAAACTCAAACAAACCAACGGATTTATTCGGTTTTCGATAGTATTCAGACCGCGAACGTACGTGCCGAAGAATGAACGCGTTCGTCTGATTAAGCTTTTGGTGGTTCACGCGTGAACTTTGGAATCATTCAGAATGATCAGTGAGTTCCGAATTCTGTTTGAACTAGTAGGTGTGTTTCCTAATTGGTATTTGTCCTGATTCAACATACCTAGTTTTTCTCCTTTCATCGAAGAAAAAATCAAAACGTTCAACGACATTTCGGACAGACAATTTATTTACATTCAGATTAGATAAATACCAAAAAAGATACAGTTAAATTCAAAATAGGTAGTAGGTATTTATTAGAACGAGAAGAAAACTTTAAGGAAGATAAAAGTATGTCAACAGCAATAATATTTTATTGATTAAACTAAAGAAACATTCTCCATTTTTATCTTTTTAATGATGTTTTACACACACATACCTACACACACTATTTACTAAATTAAATAATAAAGAAACTATCAGTACAAATAAATACAGAAACAAAAGGACACTTAGGCGTCGAAGTACTTCTAGTAGAAGTCACCAGGGAATGTGTCCAGAAGACTGGCAGCATTGCCACGTTGAATGGCAATGTAATATTTTTATTACTTATATGTATAGGTGAACTAACATTCTCAAAAATTTCGTATTCTCTGTAGATTTTTTAGCAAACACGTTTGCTTTTATTTACTTCTCTCTTTGTATTTTTACCAATTTGTGCGTCCAGACAAACTTTAAATTGGACTCGCGCACCGTATTGAATCGATCGAGACAAAAGCAACTACTGCTTGCGTTAACAGGCTAAAAGTTAGCTTCCGTGTTTTGATTTATTTGCCACAGCACGATAAGTCTCACACTAGGAGAATCCAGAATTGTGAAATAGCTCGGATCCAATGCTTAATTTTGATTAGCCTGTTGCATAGTGCGGGCAAAATTGAACTTTTCTATCCCTTTATCTCTATTTATTGCTGTATGTAGCTAAGCTAAAAGGTAAAGTTCTGTTAATTATCAACAATATGTCTATCCGAAACCTTATTTATTGCTTTATCTTTAATATTGTCTGTTTCTTGTTTAAACCTCTGTGTGGTGACTTATTATTGTTATTTGACCCTTAATTAAAACTGGGAACTAATGTTCTGTGACAGTTCTGAGAAAGTTTCGAAGGGTGCTGTCATGGTGGTTAATGACCGTCCGGGCGGCCCTTACTTAGTATTTAATCTAAGATGTCAGGATAACTAACTTCAATCCATAATAAGAACTGTGGGCTTTGGTGTATTCACGTACCTAAGTCCACCAATATGGTTATTTTAGGCTCGTTGGTATCTCCAGTATTCTTAAAAGATTTTAATAAAAAAATGTTAAAAGCGATGTTGATTTGAAAGGAGCTGATTCAAATTCGCAAAAGCGACCACTACGAGAGTAAGTGAAAATTACGAGAAAATAATAATTGAAAATAGTAACTCTCGTAATTTTAAGAACGTTCACAGTCTGATTTCAGTCTCAATCTGTAAAAAATACCTCTAATTTCCCTACATTTTTGACAAGTTTTTGACATTTGTTTGTTGCTCAGATTTAGAATTTGAACGTTTTTAATTACGAGAATTGGCCTTCTGAGATTTTTGTGCGATCAATTTGTTTAAATGGCGTTAGTCATTACTGCAAGGCTCACACACAAAATAGGCATAATAAAAAAGAGGATTGATTCGTTTTTATCTAATATAAACATTCTAAAATAATCAAACCTATCTAAAGCCCCTAGAAATTGCAAATCCGGATTGGAAACCGTGTTCGTAGTTTTACAGCGCACGCAACAAATAACAACATTTGAATAACAAGCCGGATGAGCGCCGGATGACCGGAGGCGACGGATATGATGTCAGTCGAATAGAAATGTACAGGGAGTCTTGGGGTTGACCAAATGTAATTTTGATATGATGCCAATGATTTAGTTTTTAATATATCAGGGAGCAATTCTAGTAATTTTACGAACGTTCACAGTCTCAAGGCCAATTCTCGTAATTTAAAACGTTCAAAATCTAGTTGCAGTCTCATCTTGGCGACAAACAAACGTCAAAAGCTTGTCAAAATGTAGGGAAATTAGAAGTATTTTGTGACAGATTGAGACTGAGATCTGACTGTGAACGTTCTTAAAATTACGAGAATTGCCCTTCAGATCTCAGTCTCCCACCACCACCTGGAACCTGGAACCACCACCAACCCGTAAGAACATTGACACAATTATTCCACGTTCTTGGGGAGTAAAACGGTCCATGTTTATTTTCAGTGTATTTTACATTTGTTCACTACACAATTTTCAACAACAGAATGACAGAAAATGTCATATAAAAAAAAAAAAAGGTATTTTCTTTAGTGCCACTACTTTTGCGCCACCCAGTACATTTGGTTTAGGCTTATTTAGTGAGTTAGCAACCGCTCCTGCAAGGGCTTATAGAGTTGCAACCGCTCTTTAAAATACATAATATATAAGAATATATACAATAGTTAGATAACTTAATATTGGATAGCTAAGATTACCAATGGTTTAGAGCCAATTGCTAAAGCATAACCAGTGATCAATGCAGTAGAGCACTATGATCATTAATACTATGGCTGTAGGACCCGTAGTTATAGAAAGAGTAAAAGATGGATGGAGGAGGCCATCATCTTTTAAAACCGTTCGGATTTACCAAATAGTTGTAGTTGTGCTTAAGGGCACGAGTTAAATAAGTCTTTATTAACATAATAGAATAAAAATATGATTACCTATTTGGTGAGTGATGTTTATATACAATATAATTATACATGTTTTGATAATCAGGAGGTGTTTTCAAAGAATTTAGCAAAATAATATTTAAAAGTTAATAAATAAAGTTACGTAAAAAGATTGCTGTGTTTTCCTGTTGAAAAAAAAAAGTTGAATATTTCTAAACATCTATACTCTTTACATATAACTAGTACAGTGTACTCAAGTGATGTGTTTGGATGAAAAAAAATTAGCCAAAGAGTTTAGCGACACTAGATGAAGTGTTGTTCTAGAATTTAGGAAAGGTGTGAAAGAGAGATGTATGAAAATTATATGAGAAGACAAAGAAGGATGAAACTTTAAAATGAAAGAAAGAGAACAAGGAGAATTGAAAGAATTAAAAAAAGAGGGAGAGAAAGAACTAATTTACGTTGGGCGCCAAAATGTCGTGTAGCGACAAGAAAAGCTTAACTTACAAAGCCAAGGGTTAAGTTAAAGAAAGGGAGGAGCAGGCTGAGGTGGAGATCCAGTTGGAGCTGAGCAGGTAGAATCGAGGCAGGTGCTGGCAACAGGTGCAGGTACAGATGCAAGTCCAGGTGCAGGTGCAGATACAGGTGCAGATGGGGGCAGATGCTGGTGCGTGTGAGGCACGGAGGTCATCCGTAGGAGGGCCCACGCAGCACGGCAGGAGGAGGAAGAGGCACAGCGGGGACACTGTCAGCCCACCAGGTGAGGCGGCCCTTGGATGAGGTGCGGCCCGATAGGTTCAGGTGGCCTTCACGGAGGACGGAGGACGGAGGACGGAGGCGTAGGAAGGGTCCGTCAGGTACGGGAGCAGAAAGGTACACTCGGTGTTCCCGGGATAGGTGGCCCTGGAGTAAGAGGCCTTATTTAAAGTGTTCGCTTTAGAGGCGAAACTCGAACTGATCCTTGCATTGCGTCGTCTATAATGTAAGCTCGTAGAATAATATCATGTGGAAAATATTAATTTGAGATATGATAGTGGCCAGGGTTATCTTTTTGGCTAAGTATGTATGTATGTTTAGCTGAAAAGATGCTGGCTGTTAAGGATTTAAAAGAAAGGTTACCATAGCGACGTTTTAAACATCAAATGTCAGAACTGTCATAAAAAAAATATATGTTATTAAAATACAATAAAATCTATAGTTATTTTGTAATAAAAGTATAGTATTTATAGGAAAAATAATATGAATCAATGTGGGCGAAATTACCAACCCTTGGTTGTCACTAAATCGTTGTAGTCTTATGTTAAAGTTTGTCTGTGTACTATTATAAATAATAAACTTTGCTCAAAAAATTACAGAGTTTTTTCATTGGCCCCAA
This sequence comes from Apamea crenata, assembly GCA_949629185.1. Taxonomy (NCBI): domain Eukaryota; kingdom Metazoa; phylum Arthropoda; class Insecta; order Lepidoptera; family Noctuidae; genus Apamea; species Apamea crenata. The sequence continues at coordinate 12,126,944 of OX451373.1, forward strand.
ACTAGGCAAGCCTGTATCTTGGGCACCAATATGGAGGGTTTACCATTTAAACATTTATTAACGTGTCCTGGTGTTGTGAGGAATAATCAGATCAGCGCCTAACGGTAACGGAATGCTTGTTCTAACCTGGAGGAATGAATGAAAATAACTGTGAGTATGTACATTGTTACATACCTTTAATGATGTTGGAGGTTACTTAAGAATACGTTAACTATAATTGAATGATAATTGATAATTGAATGACGAAACGGTTGGCGCGTGTGCTGAGCGACCGACTTTTGCGCTGCGTTTCGCGGGTTCGATTCCCGTACGGAACAAATATTTGTATTGCCTACAGCTAGTTGTTCCGGGTCTGGCTGTTTGTGTATGTGAGTTCAAATGTTTGTGAACGCACCCACGATACAGGAGTAGTAATTCCTAGTGTGGGGCAACGTATAAAAAAAGGAAATTCACAATTCGCATCCCTTCCAACGTCTAGAAAAAGGCCACTGACAGCCGATTACGAAAATTAATTTGGAAACTATATTGACGTTTAGGGTGGCCAGCTTTATTATCATCATTATATTTCTCAATTTCCACAGATATTCCTAGACATATTTGAACCTGTTTTCAACAATCAGCTCTCAGTATTCAAACTTAAGTATCGTACAGACGTACTCTTAAAACGACTCAGCAAAACACGGTTCCCCAACTCAATTTGCAAAACTGGAAATCTACACGAATCGCAGCAAAAAAAGGAAACTAAACGAACGCTTCACAAAATCACAATGTGAGTATCAAACTTCACCTTAGTATAAAAGTTGGGTTTCGACAATGTGAAGAGTATATATAAGTAACTTTTAATGAATGTCTCTACAGAGCTGCGGTCTAGACTTTGTTGATTGTGGTTTGGATTGTTTGTATTTTTTTGTTAAGCTTCGCTGTTTTTGTTATGTGTAACATTTTCTCTTCTAGTAAATTAAATTAAAGTTTATAAGGGCCCCAAGCTCCTTCAAAAGCGGCTCACTAGCTTCCCCGGCGCCTGTACTTAGTAAATCCTTGAGATGTTGTGGAGTCAGGCCAACGAGGCCGCCGGTGGAATCACTTCGGAAAGAGCTCACGGCTGCAATTAACTGGAGGGCCGAATCATTTAGAAAGGTTGAATTTGGGTCGGGGGGTTCGGGAATGGTGAGACCATCCGCAGACGCTGGGTGTTGACTTTCTACGAGCTGTTAGCGTTTCAGGAGAGGAAGGCGCCACCACATTGCAATATTGGCAGCTTACTTTATGCCCACTTCATCTAAGTATTTTCCCGGTGTGGTTTTTACAGAATAGACTGGTTACGAGAGTGTGTTCCGTTCTGGCCCGGCCACGATGCCAAACAAGGTCATGGTTAGGACAGTAGACTGTACGCATATGTACATTTTGGTACAAGAAATAGAAATAATAGTACCACATTATTTCATGACTTATACACCATTTTCAGTGGCCGGGCTACAGCGTATCCTAGCACGGCCACGATTAGAACGGCTGAAATCCACAAATTTAATGGATAATTAAACCATAACATAACATAACCATGACCTTGTTTGGCATCGTGGCCGGGCCAGAACGGAACACACGTTACGAGATGGGTAGGTATATATTTCTTTAATTCAACTCCACTTGTTAAGGAAAACTAGTCGTGCATTTGTTGCTGTGATAAGGGGGTTATCTCCGTTAGTACGAGAGTCTACGATAATGGACGTTTTGATTATACGTTGTGTTACTCCTTCGCCTACACTAGATAGGTTCTAGGCCCTAGAAAATTTACTTTCCATTAACTGTAACTGTAATATTCAAGGGCATAAGGAATAGTTAGTTTCCGTGTTAACAAATAATTGTTTAGTGTCTAGACAATTATTTATTAACACGGAAACTCTTTGCGTGTTAATGAATTATGTGCAAACGACTGGTTTTCAAAACCAACCACAGTGCCACTAAAAGGACAATTATTAAGGTCTCTGAAGGATCCACAATAAGCCATTGTTTTCAAAATATTTTCTTTATCACCAAACTTAATTTAATAATAAAAACGGATCACACCATTCATAAACTATTTCCAAACGCATAGAAAATTTTATCCATTCCAGATTCGAATAACGTCCTTTACACAGTTGCCAATTGAACAATGGCCCTTCAATCTATACGTTATTGAACAGTATAGAACTCTTGAAATAGACCTGTCTACAATCCGTATTGAGGACGCGATAGAGCGGAATAAAGGCTCCAAGGTCTTTGCTAGAGATCTGTCTATGGGGTAGAGCCAGCTTACGAAACTGAAGACCGATGATGGCAGGATCGTATCCGCCAAACCTGAGCCGTTAAGAAAGATCGAGAGGTTCTATGGACATTTATACACGTCAACAAGTATCCCCCGTTACAAATCTGGAAAACGACCGAAGAACTATACGTATAGATTGACCTGACACTATACCGAAGACATCCCGGACGTCAGCCTGTAAGAGATTCTAAACCAGCTCAAAAACAACAAGGCTGATGACGGAATTATGGCCAAACTCTACGGCCCTTCAAAAGCGGTTTGATCCCGTCATACTCGAGGGTAAAACATATCAATTAAAATTAAAAGGAGACGTCAGAAAATTCAAAGAAGATTAGCTACAGGTAGAAGCAACCTGGCACGAAAAAATAACTGTTTGCGTCAATGGATTACCTATTTGCACTACAACTTAAGAAGGGCTTTTGACTTAGGCTACATACGCACTGACTGGTGGCTTACTTGCTGCCTAGAGTGGCCCTAGGGGAAGTAGCGATGTGAATCGAACGCTCTAGAATAAATAATAAAAAATTATATAGAACCGGGCCGCATTGCGTGCTTGACGCCTTCACCAGTCGCCTAGCATGTATGTGAAAAACGTTAAGTTACTAGGCTCTAGGCGCTAAGCAAGCCACCTGTCAGTGCATACGTATCCTTATACAATGTACTTATTAATCTCTATCAAATAAGTCGTCAGTTACCTGAATCATATAGGGCAGATAAATTTGTTTCATACTACTCATTTATATGCATACTGGAGCTTTTTCTGGTTTATTAATTACGCGTAATACAGTGATTACGGCACACCAGCGTCTATTATATGGACAGCTCAGTGTAGTTTGGTACGGCACTCTTACGGCATTCTAATAGGGATGATGACGTATATTAGAAAGAAGAAAGAAGGCATAGTAAAATGAGATAGTCGAAATCGATGGACATATGGAGAAGCTACACGCTTAATTAAGTTTTTGGAGGGGATTAATCCTTTCCTTGTCGCGCGGTGCGGGCAATGAATGTATGGCTATGTACGCTAGTATGAAGTTACATAGTCGTGACGAGAATTCTTTGATAGTGCAGTCTATATCTAGCAGTTATTTTAACATGTGCAATGCAATGCACAATGCAATGCAATGTGCAATTATGGCAATAAGTATATGGCAATTTTTAAAGCATTACAATTTTTAATAATAGTTTTTGCACTACTCGTATTTGCAAACAAATAATTTTTGGAGTTTAAAATAAAAAAAACCGTCATCCGTTTTGTGCGAACCCGACTATGCTGTGCAGGTTATTTATAACTGTCAACCTACCTCTTTCCCATAATTTCGACTACGGCTACAAATAACCCACGTACCTACTGTGTCAGTCATCATTTCTTATTGGTTCCCCAATCAAGGCTATCAACGAAAGCTCTTCGATAAAACTAGCCCCGCCATAAAATTAATTGAATAGCTTTTTGTTATCTCTGGTGATTTTCTTCTTGCTTTCGGCGCTGGTTTACTAATCTAAGTTACTTCGTTTATAGTCATTTCTACGGAGGTAAGTCTAATAACGAGTCAGAACGTGGTGCTTAAGGATGGTTAAATAGAAGTTAGTGGGATCCATTTGAAATCTGAAGTAAATTTTCGAATGAGATAGGTGTAGGAATCGAAATACTGAATATTAAAATAGTTTTCAAAAAATTTCTCAATCTCGAGTTTACATCTGTAAAAAACCAACGACAAAAATCTATCTATATAAATAAAAATGAATCACAGAAATATACGTACGCGCATAACTTCCGATCGACTGCACCAAATTGGATAATTCTTTTTTTTTGTTTGTCATTTGTCAGGACAAGGTTTGTAAAGAAAAAAACACCTAGCACCTAAAGATTTCTTACCTTTGAGTAATCAACGCTGCCCATAGGAACATCTTGGAAAACTTTTCGAACAAAAATTCCAATTTCGTTTAAAACTGAGCAAAACTTTCCTCCTAATTACTTATCGGGAACGAAAATCACTGAACCGATAAACCGGCAATTCCCTTCTTCATTTAAGTTTACTTAGTCTTCATTAAATGCTATAGTATCTTTTCGTTTCCATCATCGCTCTTAGTGTCAGATTCAATTGTGACCAATATCTGAGAGCTCTGCATAGCTAATTGGATTTACTCCTTGAGGACCGTTGGTGCCTCAAGGGGTGCATTGATCAAATTAAACTCGTTCGAGTAATAAAAATCTTAGAAAGAAAACGTTAGTTTACAAATAGCCTCGATAGTTTGAAAATTTTCTAGTGTACTTTATTTAATTTAAAATACTTTTAGATTACATTTTTTAAATATTTTTATAAACAAAAGTATCAAAAAAAACATGCGATCATTAGTGTCAAGCCTACAGGATTGCGCCAGTTCTCTTTAGCCAAGAAGAGCGGGGTGAGGCCCTTGTCCACCGCGACATCATTTTAATGCATCCCCAGGTCGGCTTCTAGGAAATATTCCCGGAGACTGCATGTCTCGCGATTTTTGAGGATGTTAGCGTTTAATAAGCATCAGCCTCCACACTTTCGCGGAATATACAGCCTCATTACCGATAACCTTGGGTGATGCTTTCGATTTGCAGTCAGCAGTTTACGGAATCTCTTATGTAGGGCGTCGAGTTCAGTCTTGAGTCCAAGAGTCCGGAGGTGTTAGGCGTGCACGTCCTGAAGCTGACCTTGTCAACATTTTCTCATTTGCATATTTCTTATTTGTTCTGTTTTATCGAAGGTAACATGACAGGTGTCACTTCGGGTTCGGCAGTTTTATGGTCGATTGTACTTTTTTTAAATTAATTAGAAATTATCTTGAGTACTCGTAGTAGTTAGTATTTGGCTGTAGGGTTTCACAATAAGTATAAAAACTGCTTCTGCATATTGTTTGAAAAGGATTAAAATGTGACGTGTTGACATTGGTGTTGCCAGCCATTATTATTAGTGTACTTATTATTTCCTTTATTTAAAAGTAAACATATAAATTATATTTTAAAATATTTGAATATAAAAATTATAAAACATTTAAAAATATAAAAATAGTAGCCCACCGGTATCGGGAACAGGGTTCAAGCTACCGGCTGTCAGGGCTCCAGAGAGAGGAACCTCCTGACAATGCGAGCCGTGTCCAGGAGTACCGCTTTCTGAATCAAGCCCTTGATCCAGCTGCCCAACGAGAGCCTCCTCAGGTGTTGGTCCAGGCTCTTGGCTATTAAGCCATTGGCTGTCACGACTATCGGCACAATGATCGCTGAGTCCACATGCCACATGTTGACAACCTGGCGAGCCAAGATACTTGATTTGTTTATCTTTCTCGGCTTTCACGAGGTTCTCATCATGCGGGACGGTTATGTCAACAATCATTGCGCGCCGCCCTGATCGATCCACCACCACTATATCAGGCTTATTGGCAACAATAGTCCTCTCAGTGATGATGGATCGATCCCAGTACAATGTGATATTTCCATTTTCGAGAACTGGGTCGGGCACATACCTGTAGTACGGCACCTCAGATTCCACAAGGCCGTATTTCAGAGCAAGTTGCTGATGGATTATCCTGTCTACAAGGTTGTGTCTATGCAAGTACTCTCCGTTAGCTAGACGAGAACACCCGGAGATAATGTGCCTGATTGATTCTCCCGGCCGGTGGCGGTGGCATGCCCGACAGATATCAACCGTGTCTCGCAATAAATCTCCGGTAATTGTTCGTCATCATAACTTGGACGAAGTTATAATTGCACACACAAAACCTTCGGTGTCTCCAAAGAGGTCACCGAAACGCAGCCAGGCTACGGACGCTAGTAGATCTACATCGGGTCCACCTAGGGCCCGGTAAAAGTGTCCGTGAAGCTCCTAAGTCTCTTAATAATCCGATTCGACGTACAGTCCACAGTCACCAAATGATAGAGATTGCCCCAGCTGCACCTCTCTTCGCCATGTTGACCTTCTGTACGTGGATGTAATTAATTGGATCCACAAGCAAAATTATTCTAGACTTCGCTCTTAGTAGATCATTCTTAGGCTAGCGTACCATGCATTCCATGCAAACTCCTTCATTTTCTAAATATGTCTGCAAGGCAAACCTCCGGTTCGTAAAATTATCTTCAGCGCAACTAACGCGACGAAGTGGTAAAATATAGGATGAAAGCCGGTTCTAAAACTTTGTCGAAGTTCGGACACACGCAGAAGCGACCCGTATAATAAAATATCGATTGCCCATAAAACTAATGGACGTAGGTACCTACATTAAATCTGTCGATACACATAAAACAGCTCGTAAGCAGATGAAATGGCTATCATTCCTGAAATTGGCCCGTTAATCTACGAACAGGATAGTTATTCTAATGGTAACTTTTAATTATTTTTAAATGTATCATATGCGTGACGATAATGAAGGAACGAACGTGAAGGATCATTTAGATATTATTAAACACTTATTTCAAAGTATAAACAATTGCAGGAGATTTTGAGATATACCATTTTTTTATAATTTAACATCACAATAAAAAAGTGATACCTATATCAGCAAATAAAGACTACAGTAAACAGCCAAATCAACCGTTAATTCAATAGTACCAACGAAGAACCCTATTACCCTTCCATTGTCAGTTCGCTAAATAATGCCCTAATACATCTCCGAACGAAACTGATTACATCTAATGGAATGTGGCTTTACTTGGCACGTTTACAGGTTATAACTCTTAACTCCTGGCTGAGCTATCGTAATGGAAATCTGGAAAATGTACTGTCTTTGAATAGCTGAGATGTGTGTCTTATTTAACCTTTCAATTGTGGGATTCTTTCATTCTTTCTACCTACAGAAATACTAGTAGGTAAGTCTTTTTTAACGAGGTAATTTAAACTGACGCTTGTATCCTTTCAAGAGTCATTATTTCCCCAGAAACACATACACGCACATACATAGCTACCGTACGGCTGATTTTCTTAGAACTTGCATTATTACGAAAATACGAAAGGTCTTTTTAACCACGTTTAAAATCGATTTTAGAGAAATGCAAGATGCAACTGAGGTAAGATTAGATGAAATGATGAAAACAGGAAGAACCCTTCCTGTTTTCAAGGCGATAGGTAATTAGCACGGACAGGCTTTAGCAGAAAACATAAGACCAATTCTCGTGTTTTGAAATTTTAATGTTAAATTGATTTGTGATTTCTATATCACAGTAATAGGATGGAAGATAAAATCGAGAACAATCCCTGAAGGCACACAGTAACTAACATTTTTTGCGAAAATCTTTTTTGTCTCTTCAGGTTTAGAGTGGGCGTGACAGGCGGGCGGATTATATTCATGTAATGGCATCCCCACAAATTGTCAACGAACCTAAAAAACTTCTAACGTGTTTTTCCTTAAAGGAGAAATGAGATATTTACTGACTCATGTAAGTCCTGTGTCTAATATATATATTTTTATGGGAAAAAATATAGCCATTTTCCTTGTTTTATAGGAACGAGATTTTTAGACTTGTTGGAACAAGGCCACAAGGCAAGTGGGTGCACCCACTGCCGAGGTATCAATCTAAGGTTTCCTCCCTTTCGGGACATGGATTTTTACTGACATGAAATAAATTAAAAGTTTTTGTAGGTCTATAAAAAGTAATTTTTTGTTGAGATGAGTTTTGCCCGACTCGACACTGCGTTCCGATTGGTAACTAAAATTTTACTCCATACATGAAGTAAGGCCGAGTCGACATCATTTGAAAACAAATGAATATTTATTAAAATACATATTCCGGATTCATAAGTCATAATTTCAGTGTTATACATATTGTACCAAAATAAAAATAAAATCTCCGCTTTATCACGTTTTAATTTTGTAAAATAAATAATACAGTAAACCAAACTTAATAAAGGACACAGCACGGTTCTTATTAGTGTAAACGCCGACACGACGTCCTTGGTGTTAGAGCCCTATAATAAATTTCACGTATACATATAATATACCTTTTACGCGTCGGTTACGAAACGTTTGCAAACGATCCTATAACTCCCGTAACAAAATAGATACCTGGTCGTCCTAAATGGGTAACTTTGCACCAATTCAATCAGTTATCAGGCAGCAAGGTAATAATTTATATATCGTACGAACATAAATGTAGGGAACAGATGATTTTTTTTTCGCTGTATAGAATAGTTTGCATGGTTTTCGAGGGTGCGCTAAAGCCGATGGTTAGGTGAAAATGAAAATGCAAGATGGCTACAATTTTATGATAGCTTCGAAAAACTTTATACTCTGTGTTGAATATAAGATTCACACTTTCTTTCTCTCTCTTTCTATTATATACGAGTGTGTGTACGTGCGAATATCGCGTAAGGTTTTTTTTTGCATCTATGGCCTTTTTATAATATCAATATTCATGAAAGTGTCTGTCTACATAAGCCTACGTCAGAAAAGTTGAAAATAAAAGCTTCAATATTTGCTCTAAAAAGTTTAACAATTGCCCACCCGTATGAATATAATTTAGATCTACAATATTTTGTTATCCAAATATTGCCGCCTACGACAATGTTTCAACCTTTTCAATTCAACCTAATACTAACTTACATGACCCCTATAAATATTTATAAGTAATCATATTACGATCTCTGGATCAACAAATATACTGCTAGATAACATTATTATTATACGAGATAAATATACAATAACGTCTGGGTAATAATAACATTTAAAGAATAAACAAAAAAAGAAATAAATTAACAAACAAATATAGGGTAAGCAGAGGCCAATGGTGACCCAAGTGGTAACGGCCGCAACTTTAGAGACCCAAGTTCTGTTGTGGCCTTGTGGGCGTTTGAAGGTCTTATTACGACGTACGTATATGTACTTGCAGTTTTATTAATCTTATCAAGAAACATCACTAAGTGGTCGACATCCCTAGTAAGTAGTTAAAACAGTGAAGGAAAACATCGTAAGGGAAACTGGCATGTCCTAGAACCAAAATTCGAAAACATTTGACATCTACAAACCCATAATGGGCCCGCGTGGTGGATATCGGCCCACTCCCTCTCACAGCATAGAAAGGTGGCCTGTGTCCCAGCAGTAGGAACATTCTAGGCTGATTATGCTAAACAGAAACGCGTCCTGTGCGTCTTTAGCAGTGGATACTCACTCACTCATAATAAGAACCGGAAACACATACGAATGATGCAAGTTAATAATACAAATTATTTTTTAATAGGTGTAGTACTTTTTTGTGTATCTTATAGCAGTTTTTTTCCGATATTCACTTTTTCGTGAAAATTATGAAACATTGTATGTTCGGTTATATTAATATGCTTATCTGCAAGTTGGAAAATATGTCCATCATAAATTCAAATCTTTACGACTTTCATAATTTTTTTTTTTTTTTTTTTTTTTCCATGGATCTTTTCTGATAGACTTTAGGGGTGTTGGATCTTTACGGGAGAGTGTAGAGGCCCAAGCACCTCCGGTAGTTTCCTGCTAACTTCAATGCCGCTGTGATGACCTCGTTCCTGGTGTAACTAGGATTATCAGCCTGGAGTCTCTTCAGACCTTCTTGAGTCAGACCCATCATCCCATACTTGAGAACCCGCCTCTGGAAACCTGGGGCCTTCGGGACTAGTACGATGCCCTTAACCAATTCTGGATATATCGGCTCAGGAGGAGTACTTGGCAGTGGGCTCTTCTTGGTCTTCTCAGGGAGCTGAGGAGGCCCGGGACTGTCAGAGGAGTCAGAGGCGGGGGACAGATTGGTTGGTAACATTGAAGGTGTAGGTTCCCCCTTCCGAGACTTTGACCACCTCCACTTTCCCAGGGACTGTCGTATACTTCTTGATGGTCCCCTCCAATATCCTCATGACCCGAGTAATGGTCTCCTGATTCTCAAGAAATGACAGGTCAACCTGGATCTTACGAGAGTTAATCTCCATGAGGTCAGGGACCCTGGTGGGAAGTACCCCACTGACTGCCTCCCTGATGGCCCCGGATTGCTTGGCATACTCCGCCTCCCCCTCCGTCATGTACACGGATTCTGACTCATCATCATCATCGTCATCATCGAGACTTTCAGACTCCATGTACCTACCATTGTCCTCCGAGAGGTCATTCCCTATTGGGTCCTCATCGACTCTCAGGGCCCGTCTCCATTCATTCTCGATCTTGGTAATTACGGGAGCTACCTGGCAGGAGGGGATATCGATGTTTGCTGCGCTGGTCGGCAATTCGTCCACCGCCTCCTTACTGTACTCCACAGTCCGTTCCGTCCAGTTCTCCCGGACCGCCTCCTCCTTCTCTTTGCTCAAGTCAATCATCTCCATCTCTGGAGATGACTCCTTTATCAGTTTTTTTCATAATGGGATTGTTGAACACTTAAATTCATTTATGAAGCTCATTTAAATAAAATGGTGTTATTAATTTACTCAGACCGCACCTGTCCACAATTTGCCACTTAGTATGGAACAGAATAAAATAAGTGTGATTGACGTCTTTGTACCTGCTTTAAAATGCTCTGTTTGGTATTTGGGTTCAGATTTAGGGTTCTTTATGGCTTTGTTCGTAATTGCCAACTAAAATTAGGTCAGTCAGTGTAGTCAAATCACTTGCATTTGAACATTTTGGAATAGAGTAAGTAAATCAATGACGAAAGTTCCCAATTATTGAACTTTACCCGTACACTTGAAATAACTTGCATTCGGAGCTACACAAAACTTTAGGTTAGGAGTTGTTTATTGACATTGAATGCCAGGACATTTAATGTCAATAAACAACTCAATTCCGTTGCGCACTTTACGAAAGTGTAATTAGTGTAGTGTGGACGCACAGAAATTAAAATATGATAACGAGACAGATGTACCTTCTCCGCTTTATTAACCGCAATAACCAACACTGCCGAACGTCTATTATGGGCAGTGTTGGTTATTGGGCAATAGAAAAACCGTTTGCTGTTCTAATCAAATTATAATGTACGAAAAAATTAATCACACTAGCGAATCACACACTGTAGGTACACGACACTACGATACGGAACGCGAGACAGTTGCTGAGCACATGTTGTCTATTTGATGTCCTATGGGCAAGAGAGGCTGCTGCACCTCGCTCCTCGCGCTCGTCGATTCGCACGAACGTCAGGCTAGACTCTCTCGAACGCCACCGGGCGGCGCTGGCGTCCTGATCAGTCAGACGATAGACGTATTTCCGAAAAACATATAAAACGGCGCAGGATAACCTTTACCAGAAGTAGTCATCGTATCAGCGGATGTACAGGTTCAATATTTATTATTTATTTATTTATTTATTCACACCAATAAGTACAACATCTTACAGTATTCTAAGACGATGCTATACACACTTAATAAAACTATCTATAAACTATACAAACATAAAATTCAACCATAAAAATTTAATAATATCTAAAAATTACAATATTATGCCGCCTTCAATGCACATTTGTGCTCCTAACACAAATTTCGGCAGGCTATCAAACACCATCTTCCGACGGCATATTATTTATAATCCGTGCGGCCCTTGACAAAGGAGCAAACTTGAGTAAATTCGTCCTAGCCCATGGCACATCTAACAAAGCGGGGCGGCGGCGCGCCCCCACATACCCGCCCGGGACACGCAGCTGCAGCGCCTCCAGCACATCTGGGTGGTGCACCAGCCCGCGCAGCACCCTCGCCACGTACTTTACTAACGCGACGTCCCTCCTAACCGCCAGCCTAATGTACCCGACCATGCCCAGCACAAAGAATGGGTAAACCCCATATTGCTTCAAATATAAATACCTCGTGAATTTATTTTGTATCTTTTCAACCATTAGAATATATTTGTCTTCATGCGGATTCCATATAATGGCACTTGTCTCGGGATGACTACGAACTAAGGCATTATAAAGAATTTTTACCATAATATGTGTATAAGTAACAGTTCGTCGTGGACGTGGTAGGACAGCAGCAGCTCCCCTGACATCATCTTCTGTCATCAGAAGAAAGCTGCCACGCAACTATCGATGCAACTCTTTGTTAGAGTGACAGTAATCAGTCAGTGTCATTCTTATCTGACCTCTTCGGTGATTCCTAATAACTTCGTAACAAAACTAGACGGCGGCGCCCCTTGCTGCACCTTCCACATTTAATACTTGATACGAGTATCTTTAAAAGTGGAGCTAATATGTTGCAAACTTACTTCCTAAAGGCTAATTAAATAACGCGGTTGAGGCCTCACGGCTTATAAGCAGTTTGCCAAATTCTCGATCCACCAGATTCTTAACCCACCAGATTATTAATTAACCTATTTCTCAACTTACCCGATTCTTAAATCAGCAGGTTCTAATTTAATAAACAACTTACCCGATTCTTAAATCCAAACAGGTTCAGGTTCCAGGTTCTAATTTAATAAACTCTCAACTCACCATAGGTATTCTCAATTCTTCAAAAGTACAGTGAGGAACAAAATTCTAAAATGTAACACAATATTTTACATCCTTCGGATTGGTTGGTTACCTCGCCCTATTTTCAAATATTTCCTTCGAGCCCTGTATAATGTGTGCTTCTTTGAGGAAAACGCAGGTATCTCATGACTTGGGATTTCAAATTTGGATGCATTATTATAAAAGTGTTTTTCGAATATTTTTGGCACAGAGTCGAGATTAGTGGTAAATTCATTTTTGCAAGCATCCGTAATTGCGTCTACTACATTTCGGGCGTAGTCTGGTGCACAGGAATGCCGTCCTATACTTATTATTGAATTATTGACATCCAAAGTAATTGATACGTTCCATTCTTTCTGATGGCAGCATCTCTAGTTCGTGGTACCTGATTTGTTTCTTATATTGTAATTATACTTGTAACCTGCGTGGTACTGGTTTGTCTCTTTTACTTTTTATACATTTTACGTCGCTCTTGTCCATATAATAAATAGCCAACCAAACTTTAATTAAAATAAAATCAATTTCACAATATAGGTAATTATTACTGGTAAGTAGGTATTTATCTAATTACGCCAGTGTCATAATCTGTCATAATTATTGCATGTCAATATATAAATATATTACGGCCTTATTTCTGCATTTGAAATAACGTACCTATTGCCTGGAAGTCGACCCCAACATAGTTGGGAAAAGGCTTAGCAGATAATGATGAAACAACGTACCTCTTGCAAATCGTAAACAATTTGCTACATATCTGTACAACATTTGGTGAATTAAAAATCTGGTGAGTGGAGAATGCAGTGTGTTGAGAATCTGGTGAGTGAAGAATGCAGTGTGTTGAGAATCTGGTGAGTGGAGAATGCAGTGTGTTGAGAATCTGGTCAATTCAGAATCTGGTAATTCTAGAACCAGGTAAATTGCGAATTTGAAAAAGCTTGCCTCGCCTCTCATGTAAGAGGTTGTAAGTTAAAATCCTGGCAAAATTACCAATATGAATTTTTCAATCCATATGGTCCTATCTTGGCCATTACTAAGATCAGTGAAGGAAAACATCGTTAGGAAACTAGACTTATAGTTATGAAATCTGTAAAAATAGAGTAAGCTGAAAAAGTGAAATCGCCAGCCGGTCGCCTGTCTTGAGCAAACGCGGTGATCAATCATCATGCTCGTGCCTCCTCTGTATGAGGCCTTTGCCCTGCAGTTGAACAGTATAGGCTGGTATCATTACGTTAGTACCATGGACACTTACGTAACGTAACGTTACAGTATTCGACGCTTTAACAACCCTTTCTAAATAATTACACAATTCTTCATTAATTTCAGTATTTTGTTCGCAAACAAAAGAACAACTAAATTAATTGGTCGTTTCAACTCTGTGGGTTGTCATTAGCAGAAAAAATATAAGTAGCAACCAGTAGTAACCAGTGGAAAGTTAGTCGAAATAATAAACATTTTCGATCAAATTATTATCTGTAGTGTTCCTGAATGACGTCTTGTGAAATTGTTATGAAAACAGAATACGTTTAATACGCAAGGTATGATCATCAATTTCCATGAAACGTGTTATATCCTTATTGTGGTAAAAAGTTAAGAAGCTTTACGCTTAAGAAGGCGGCCTCGTGGCGGCGATCGGTGGCGGCGATCTCTCGCGTCCAGCCCTGGTTCAGGCCATGGTACGGAGCGAGAGTGCATGGGAAGCCGTCACCTCCTTCTGCAAAGCAGTAATGCTCGCAAAGGAGGAGGCGGAGTGCGTGATGAAGAGGCAGTCTCTGTGCCCTCACGCCCCTAGTCGCCGCAGGAGACGCCCTGGACGTCGGCAGTCAACAGCCGACTCCCGGCCACCGTAGGCGCGGGCTTGTGGGCGGCCAGCAATGGGCAGCTCTCCGCCCGGTGAGCAATGGCCAGCTCGCCGCCCGGTAAGGACCAAGCCCGGGTCGACGTGACGGCGCGTTGTGTTCCACGCGCACCTCAAAGAGATGTCAGCACGAACTGACGGGTTCCACTAGGGCCGATGCCTGCCAGGGCCGCGGGTTGTTCAAAAGAGATACCGTGGCCCGTGGCAAAGGCTACTGAAGGGACACGGGTGGGTTTTAGTCAGTAAAAGTCTGACACGCCCTCCCGCTCCGCCCAGAGCGGGAGAAGTCATATTATGAAACATTATCATACAAATAGGTCCTTAAAAGATTTCTTAACTTTTGTTTTTTAAATTATCTCTGCCATTGCTGAGCAAAGGCAAATTCTTCCAGACATCCTTTTCTAGACCTAGAAAGAAAGAGTCGTTTGCCTCGATCCAACCAACCCATGGAGTACGCGTTTCGCCATAATATCTTCCCGGGCCGGCCTCGGCGGCTCTGTCTCTGTCCATCCTCAGGCACGAGAGACGTGATGTATCATGAAGAAAAATTTGATAACCCTAATTACTATATGAAAGAAAAATACACTATTGCAAGACAATACTGGTTACAACTAGAAATTCGAGATTATTATATTATTCGCCAATTACAATACAAACTGTGGCCGTCTAAGCAAGTTTGAATCTTATCTGGCTAACAATAAAGATACAAGTAGCGGTTATAGTGTCGATGATTTAATACCCGCTCCGTCTTGAGAGATTTAGGGCCAAGACACTAGTTAGACAAATGAAAGCAATTCAATCCAGACTCGTATCTCATTGTCTTTGACTAAATTGTAATATTAAGAGGCCGTGCACGAACTTGACTGATTTTGATCAATTTCGTTCATTTTTTGAGATTTGAAAAGATAAATGATTTTATTTCTGTAAGACCCACTTGCGCGTTTAGTCAGGTTAAATGAATAAATGTAGAGTTTCTAAACTCTCAGGGCTGATTGTTCCAACGCCAGATGATTTTATTCGAGGAATCATTTTAAAATTTTGGCAGTTGTTTCATACAAGAACTGTCAAAGGTCAATTTTATTCCTCGAATAAAATTTTTCTGGCGTTTGTAAAATTAGCCCTAAGTTAAATAAATAACATTCTAACTCTTATTACGCGTTGCACCACTCAAAAGCAACACTGGGTTAGTCAACGAGACAGTGTTTTTTTAGTTGGGAACAGTGCAGTTCAGTCGACGAAACTTAAAAAAGAATTGCTATGTCTATGCCCTCATATAGGCTAGTGATATCTAACACTAGAAATCGCTAAAATCGCAAAATAACAGCTAGTTCTGATTTTTTAATATGTTGTTAGGATTACTACCAGTAGCGTATATCCAAGTTTGCAGCTTCGAAAGACCTGTGCTAACATTTTTTGGTATTCTCAATATATAAGTCCTAAACTATGCGTTTTTTTAAACAAAATATACGTTTTTAAAGTAGACTAAAATTGCTACAATTTAAGATCAGAACCAGCTCTGTAGGTTCGATACTTACCGAGATACAGCTATTAATATTATAAATATTTAATAAGCATATTTACAAGGGATTACAATGACATTATTTTTGGTTAGAATTGTTCATTTTGAACGCTTTGTGGTTCATAAAAATTATCTGATTCAGCCTGAAAAATACGTGATGACATTTCATTTTAATCGTATTGTGTATGGTTTCCATGGAGATTTAATATATTGATTGTCGAAAACGTCAGATAAGGAAAAATATATTTTAAGTTTTTTTTTTATGATTTGTTCATGCTGCTATAGTACAATGAATACAAAAAATCAACGAAAACTCATAACGTCACTTATGTTGACCTCCCCCCCCCCCCTTATGTTGAAAATAAACCAAAGTTTATAACTGGGTTGAATATTAAAAAGTTTAACTCTAGGTTACCTCTAACTCTGATGGCGCAAGATGAATTATTTGATTAACACTGAGTTAGCTGTTAACTGTGAGTTATTTAGGATAACCTATGAACATGCAAGGGGGCCTAAGTAGGTTAGCAAAAACACTTAAATGTCAATCATATTTTAAAAACTAGATGACGAAGAGACGAGTTCTTTGGTGTGGCTGAAAAAGATTTACAAATATCAAATAAATTAAGTATTCATGGAAAATCACTAACATTCGCAACAAGTTTTCCATAAAATGAGGCGAAACATCTTTTACTAGAAACTACTTTTGATTTTGTATATTAAAAAATATCATCAGCATCATTATAAAAGAGTGTCCATGGAGTTTCTTGCCCGTTCTTCTCCATAGGTACCTACGCTTTGGAATGGGCAACTAGCTTCATTTTTCTGACTGACCGACCCCTTGACAATTCAAAAGTACCTGTAATTGGTTTAATTGAAATAAATACTTTGAGTTTGAGTTTGTATGGTTTACGTGCACATCTGCGGAGCAATTCTGTAAAAATGTCACCGTGAAAACTTATGTGAAGTAACCTGTTAATAGTGTCAATCCCCCCCTAGCATATAAGGTGGAATGACAGCTCACTTTTAGCTCACTTCACCTAAGTCCTAAGTTTCTTTTTAGTTACTATACTCTATGACCTAAGTTTTCATTGTGATGTTTTTACAGAATAGACCTGCTAGACCACTTATTACAACTTCCATGCAAAATATAGCAGGAACATAACGTTGAATTTTTTTTTGTTTTTGTGTAATGTAAGTATAGTCTACGACTTGTGCTCCGGCGTCGCCACAATATTTAAAGCTCCCATCCAAAACAAAAAACTCTCTTCGTATTTCCGAACGAACCTGTCAACTTCATTTCGTTTAAAGCACATTTCATGAACAACAATGGCTATGCTAAGGATAGGGAGGGTAAATAGTAACATTGGGTGGGAGTCCCGTCTCGGACAAGGAGCTTCGTATAATTGAGATAGAACTTCACTTACAGGTAAGTTCGTTTAATCTCATAATATTATACTCTCTCCTTGTCCGAGACGGTTTAACAGTGTAGATGTTTAAAGTTAAGTTGTGAATGAAAGGCAGTTGTAATCAAAGAAAATTAATTATTATTTGGAATTACGAACATTATAAGTATCCTAAAGAATGAATACATGACTCACAAAAAATCTTAGATACTAGGTTCTATTTATTGTACTGCAAACAGCATTGCTGAAAGCTAGGGGATCTTCTGTTACTGGTCGATTATAAAACCTTTGAAGATTACTGTTGCTGCGTAACCAACTTTGTAGACTGTTCTTGAGGTAACATAGGTTTTGACGAGGTGGTAAAATAAAACGACCAATTCTTCATAAAGTGCAGCGTGTAGAGTGTTGACGTGTTGCGTAGGCGGCGCGCGGAGATGGAGTGAGTGTTGAGCGGAGGCGCACGCCTCTTTTATAATGTGTCCGCTAAGTGGACTTAGTGGGAGTGTGTAGTCTGTAGAAATGCACTTTTATTAACTTTCTCTTATATCTAAACATAACATTTCTTTACAATTATATGCTTACATACTAATAAAATATTGAAAAACAAACAGAGAAATAATTTAAACAGGCAAATCTTACAAGCTAGTAATACTTAGGACAAAAGGGCTTAATCTAACTTAAATAACTAGAGCTGTTATTTACAATCTCCCCCTCGTGCGCAAGCACCACCATAATTAGTGATCAGTCCGTTGTCGTTATCACGATGAGGCGAGAGGCCGGGCGACGAATCCATCCAGCAGCTGTTCTAATCTCGGCTACTCGAACACGTCCATCGGGGCCCGGATAGACTCTAGTTACTTCTCCTCTTGGCCATAATCCTCGGGGCATTGTATTGTCTGCTATTATGACAATGTCGCCGTCTTTTAGGTTCTTATGCTCAGGGTTAGAACCGGGTCGGGGCATCAGTTGAGGTTTGTATTCCGCCGACCATCGTGTCCAAAAAGAGTCGGCTAATACCTGAGTGGCTTTCCAGGTATGTAAGTCCATTTTGCTATCTTTGAATGAGCCGAAAGGTGACATCCCACTAGAGCGTCCCATCAGAAAGTGATTTGGGGTTAACGCTTCTTCTTCTAAGTTTGGATTCACCGGGGTCAATGGCCTCGAGTTGATCACATGTTCGGCTTCTAACAATAACGTATGCAGAACTTCGTCAGGTGGGTATTTCTCCTTCAGCGTAATCTTTAGGGCTGATTTCACTGACCTGACGAGACGCTCCCAAGCTCCGCCCATGCTAGGGGCGCCTGGAGGTATCTTCTTCCAGGTGATCAGCTTTTCTGAGGCAAAGGTTTTCAGGCTCTGGTCGTTGCTTTGCATAGCTTCTGCGATTTCTTTTTCAGCGCCAACAAAATTGGTTCCGTTGTCGCTGTATATTACAGTCGGCGTACCACGGCGCGCCATCATTCTTCGAAGGCTCATGATCATGGAAGAGGCCGATAGGGATGTGGCCATCTCCATGTGTACTGCGCGTGTAGTGAGGCATGTATATAATGCGCCCCATCTTTTCTCGTGTCGTCGTCCGACTGTTACATGCATGGGCCCAAAATAATCCACTGCGGTTGCGGTAAATGGTGGTTGATTTTGGGTCAGCCTTTCAGTAGGTAAGTCGCCTAAGGGGATTTTTGTGGGGATCCCTATAAAGGTCCGACACCATTGGCATTGGTTGCATATGTAGCGTATAACATTACGCAGTCCTATTATGTGATATCGCTGTCTTAGCTCGTTCATGACAGTTTGATGGTTGCCATGATTGAAGGTTGTGTGCGTGTGATGCACCAACAGCTGCGTAAAGCCTTCTTTGGCATGTAGGACTGGAATGTTTTGCTCGTCTTTGACTCTGCTGTCCAAGCACAGGATTCCGTTGCGGTCGATCTTCACAGAGAGTTTGTAGAACGGTGACTTCTTTGGTGGTCGCCGCCCAGCCTCTATCGTCGCAATGTCTCCAGCAAACGAGTTATGTTGACTCCTTCTCGCTAGCAATAGCTCTGCTAACCTCATGTGGTTCGGTGCGAGTTCTGTACTTGTGTTTCTTTTGAGTAGTTTGGCTTTAAATACCTCAGCGGCGAGCAGTACGGTGGCAGCAGCACGAATTAAACGAGTATACTTCGAGAAACGTTCTAACTTAGGTAAGTAGTCGCTGACGTCATGCCTAATAGTTACGTGGACCTGTTTTATTATTCTTTCTTCCCCTGAAGGGGGTGACGGTGCCACGATTTGCTTTTCCTGTGGCCATGCCGTAGGATCGTTCCTTATGAACTCAGGTCCAATGAACCACCTATGATCTGCATTGAAATTAATGGGTATGCCCTTGGTTGCGTCGTCTGCAACGTTGTCAGCGCTGGGTACCCAATGCCAGCTTGCTGGCGTGGTTAAGCTCTCTATTTCGGCTAATCGATGCGCAACAAATGATTTAAAGGTGCGCGGGTCGGATTTTATCCAAGCTAGTACCGTTTTAGAGTCGGACCAATAATGACATTTTAATATTTTATAATCGGACTCGCGCTTGACCGATTCGGCTAATCGGCTACCTAACACTGCGGCTTGTAGCTCTAAACGAGGTATAGATATAGGTTTTAGCGGAGCTACCTTAGCTTTACCTACGACTAAACGGGATGTTTTGGTACCGTCCATTTTGGTACTAACAAAATATATAGCGGCCGAATATACCTTTTCACTTGCGTCACAAAAAACGTGTAACTCCCCCTCGCCTGAGGGCGTGGCAGGTATGTATCGGTTTATTTCGAACTTTTTTAGCAATTGTAAATTATTTATAAATGACAACCACGTCCCGTGGTGCTCGCTTGTGATGGGGTCGTCCCATCCTATACCGCTGCGCCATATCTCTTGGATAAGACACTTACCGACCATAGTGATTGGTGAAACTAAACCTAGCGGGTCGAATACCGACATGACCGCGCTGGTGACCTGTCGCTTGGTAGGTAATGAATCGCCTTGAATGACGCTCGCGGGTGTGTTTCTTAGGTTGACGTTGAAGCCTAATGTATCACGTGCGTGATTCCACATGAGACCTAATGTGCGCTCGGTGTCGCTTTTACCTAGCGTGGTCGTCTCGCTGTTACGCGTGTCCGTGACGTCACTTATCGTCTCAGGTACGTTCGACGCCCATCCTCTTAGTTCGAAGGACGCCGTTAAGTGGACTTTATGCATAGCGTTAATTACTCGCTTCGCTTCGCTTTCACTGTGAAAGGCGCCTAAATAATCGTCCATATAAAAATTGCGTATTGTAGCTCTCGCGACCTCGGGGTATTGCTGACCGTGACTTTCGGCGTTTTTATTTTTAACATAGATGGCTGTACATGGTGATGACGCTGCCCCGAATATTAATGACGTCATTTGGTATTCTTTTGGTGGGCCTTCCCGATCTTCACCCCTCCATAAAAATCGCAGACTGTCACGGTCCTGCTGGGTAATTTTTACTTGCAAAAACATTTCTTTTATGTCGGCTACTACTGCAATTCTACCTTCTCTAAATCTAATTAAAACACCAAATAGCGACTGCAGCAAGTCTGGGCCGGCTAGGAGAGCGTCGTTTAGGCTCTTTCCTCCACATTTGGCTGCTGCGTCGAATACGAGTCTTACTTTACCCTTTTGAGGGTGCACTACTGAAAAATGCGGTAAGTACCAGCTGCGCGGC
This sequence comes from Apamea crenata, assembly GCA_949629185.1. Taxonomy (NCBI): domain Eukaryota; kingdom Metazoa; phylum Arthropoda; class Insecta; order Lepidoptera; family Noctuidae; genus Apamea; species Apamea crenata. The sequence goes on from OX451373.1 coordinate 12,148,143, forward strand.
GATGTCGCCGGGTGCTCTACTCTTTCTGCATAACCCGCTTTTATTAAGTTGTTTACTTGTTTAGAATATTCACTTTTTAAACTCGCATTGTTGTCTAATTTTTTTTCTAAATTGAACAGACGGCTGAGGGCTTGTTTTTTATTTTCTGGCATTACCTCAGCGTCCGAGCGCCACAAAAGACCTGCCTCGTATCTATTGCAATTATTTAATTTTTTGCACGTTTTATCTAGTATGGCTAAGGCGCGCTGGTCTGGATCGGAGACCGGTTTACGCGGCTCGATGCCTAGTGATTCAATACTGAAGTAATCCCTTATCAGTTGGAGTGCGGGTTCTTCTGATTGTGTTGACCGCGCGTGATTTATTGTCGCGACTGTACTACGCGGGCGCGAGTCCTGCCCGTGAAGTACCCACCCTAGTTTAGTTAGAGATGCTACGGGTTGATTTTTATTTCCGACTCGTAATTCCCTAGAGGTAATTAAGTGCCAATTATCCTGGCCTATTAATATGGTCGGTTTACCTAACTCGTAACACAACTCGTCTTCCAACTCGACTAGGTGACTGCATTGGCGCACTAGGTCGCTGCTTACCCCCTGCGGCGACAGATTTAAGCTGCCTATTGTGCGTGCGCTCATGCTTTCTAAGTTCCTATTGTATAAACCTCTTATCGTTAATTTAACGTGGCATGACTCGGATTCGTCAATTCGATTACCTCCTATTCCCTCTAGAGATAAGAGCTGGCCGCGTCCCCTGATTATCACCTCGTCTGCCGCCCCTTGTTCGACTAATGTCATTGTTGAACCTTCATCTAATAGGGCGTGGGTAGAGATTGTACCTATTGGTCCGCTCAACTCTACAGGTACTATTTTTAGGTAAGTATTTGTTTTGTGTAAATGGTTTATCGAGCTTACGTTGCCGCGGGTAGGCAGAGATGTGGGTGGTTGCTTATTATCTTTTTTGTTGCAGCCGTGTAACAATTTATGATGTGACGCCTCACACCCGCTTTCCCCGCACGGTATGTACTTGCATTTGTACATTTTTATGTGAGATTCTTTTAAGCATCTAAAGCATAACTTATTATTTTTGACTAGATCCCATCTCTCTGTCGCGTTAAGCTTCGTAAAATCGGCACAGTCCGCGTTACAATGGTTACCTGCGCATATCGTACATTTATTTTTATCTGACTGAGTTGGTTCTACTTTTGATCGCGGCGCGTTTGACCCGTGTTTTTTGGGTACTTGCCTTTTAGTGAAGGACTTATTTACTGTGGCTACGATTTTTTTATTTTCTGTGTCCGACTGACACGAACTATCGCTGTCACTACTACGCGAGCGGGTACGTCTATGATCCTTTTCGCGGGCCGTGTTCACTGCGCGTGGTTTCTGTTTTGACTTTCGATCTTCCCGGGCAGTTTCGTAGGCGAACATAGCGCCGCATCGGTCGGCTGTGACGTTCAAGAATCTAGATAATAATTCCAACTCGGGCGCACCGATGTGGTCGGACTTGAACTCGTACCATTTGTATTTTAAAATTATGCTTAGCTTTTCCACTATTCTATTAACTAACTCGGGCGAATACAGGTATTGCGGTTGTTTGAGTGATTTTATTGCCGCCACTGTATTTGCCACTTTGCTCGCGAAACTACCTATGTTGCGCCCGTCGTCTGTCATACGTGGCATGCGCTTAATATTCTCCAGTTCGGAGAGAACTAGCAATTCGGGTCTACCGTACCGTCTTTCTAGTGTATCTATTATTTCGTATGGGTCCGATACTGTAAATAATAGCGCTCGGGTAGTTTCACGGGCTGCGCCTCGCAGCGCTTTTCTTAGACGGGCCACGTTTTGTACGTCTGTGAACATGGCCTCTGTGTCACTATAGACCGCTTTGAAGGCCATCCACTCCGATATTGTCCCGTCGTAATGGGGTAGCTCATGGATGAACTTAGGTGTCGCCGCGCCCGATTTATTTGAGTTTACCGCTTGCACTATCGCGTTGGCTAGCATTGCCATGTCGCTTACGTTATTTGCCGACAGGTTTTCGCCTACGCGTGGTTCGCTCATGCTCGCCTCTAGTGGCCGTGTGGGCTGTCCCGGGATTTTAGGTTTATTCGATATTTCCGGCCTACTTAACGAGTTTTGATCCGATATCCAATAGTTGACACGAGACTCTTTTTGTGTGGGTGGCTCCGCGTCGTTTGAACTTTCCAGCTCTATTCTGGCTATCTCTAAACGACTTAATGCGGCCGCGGACGCCACCCTAGCCTGTGCTAACTCCGAATTGTACAACTCCAATTCGGCCTTTAATACCGACAATCTACTATTTGCCCTATCCTCGGAAACATTTACAACTGTGCCCGACGCACTAGCTGGTCGAGCTTCTAAATCGGCTATTGCTCTATTTGTACGCGTGCTGCTGTCACCGGACGTATCCTCTGTGCCGGTGCCCTTACTCCACGTTTCTGTCTCTGTTGAGCCAGTTTCGCCCGACGGCGGCGTGGCGTCTGTGGAAGGCGTGGATTTGCCTGAACGCAATACACGTGCGTTTTCCATTTTGCGCGCGAAGGGGTCCCTACGCCTATTACCTTAAAATTAACACTTTCACTTTCACTTGCACTTATTGTTCGTGGTCTACCTTGTCTATCTATCTGCCTGATCGGACTCCTAACGTGGTGATGCCGACCAGGGATGGGAACGAATGAGGATAGGAAGGTAGGAACCTCCCGGCAGAGGATGCGGGCGCTTTATGGGAGCATCAGAGTGCGGTGGGATAGTCCGCACTCGTCGTTGCGTGCCAACTTGTGGCCCCTAAGCGTTCCGCACCGTACCGGCGGGGTCTGACTGTGACACCGTGAAGGTGCGTGGAGTCGTCAGGTAGTCCACTATGCTTCCGTACGCTTGTGGCCGTTATCACCGCTAGGTGGCCGCGTACGTAATGATGATGCTTCCAAGTATCTTGGTGCGGTCAAGCAAACCACACCAATAACTCGCGCGTTCTTTTTTCTTTTTTGAATATTGAAGCTTTCTTGCTTCTTTCTTGAAATCTTCTTGTTTCTTTCTTGAATATTGAAGTTTTCTTTTTTGAACTGCGAAGCTTTTCTTTTTTCCCTTGAAATTACGTTTTTCTTGATTCATGCGATCCGGGTTCGAAGGACCATTGAAGATTACTGTTGCTGCGTAACCAACTTTGTAGACTGTTCTTGAGGTAACATAGGTTTTGACGAGGTGGTAAAATAAAACGACCAATTCTTCATAAAGTGCAGCGTGTAGAGTGTTGACGTGTTGCGTAGGCGGCGCGCGGAGATGGAGTGAGTGTTGAGCGGAGGCGCACGCCTCTTTTATAATGTGTCCGCTAAGTGGACTTAGTGGGAGTGTGTAGTCTGTAGAAATGCACTTTTATTAACTTTCTCTTATATCTAAACATAACATTTCTTTACAATTATATGCTTACATACTAATAAAATATTGAAAAACAAACAGAGAAATAATTTAAACAGGCAAATCTTACAAGCTAGTAATACTTAGGACAAAAGGGCTTAATCTAACTTAAATAACTAGAGCTGTTATTTACAACCTTTGATTTACTTAATGAAGATATTTCTTCATTAAGTAAATCAAAGGCGAAATAAACTATATTTTCAAGAACACAAATAGATAAAACTATTAACAGCTGGTGCTCCGACGTTTTTTTTTTAGCAATGTATCTGGAATCAGAAGTGTTTGTGTATTGGATAGACTCACGTTAAATAAACACTATTTCCTGAAACTAAGTTCTACTTGTTGGGCAACTGCGTATTGTATAGTACTCCCCCTGAATATTTCTTTCCCAAAGAGCCGTATGAGAATAGAATACTCTTTCGTTTGTATCTTTTTATTTGTGTGTTGTGTCTTTATTTGTTTGTTTTGTGTGTTTTTTGTGTGTCTTTTGAATGTGATAAACACATTCAAAAGACACGCGACACACAAATAAAGTGTATATCTGGTCTGTGAAGTGAATGTGTATGTGTATGATGAATTCAATAAAACAACTGAAATAATTCTCACTCATTATATTTGCTATAACGTTTAAGAAACATTTACGTTCTCATTTAACCGTCTACAATTATAAATATACCTTTCTAAGATCACAACATAGTTATAAGTAAGACGTTATTTACAATAAATAAACAATTAAGTACATCATATTTACAAACTAGTCTCATCACTTGTAATAAATAGAATGTCCTAAGTAGTGTTCAGTGAACTGTGAAAGGAGTACACATTGAGCATTTATTTTGAAATGTCTGCTTTGAGCACCTTGAAGCATATTTGAGCGTTACTATTTCAGAAAAATTCCCATTAAAAATACAATAGAAGTACATAGGTACTTACAGCCATAATACCAACCATTTCTGTATGTATTATTTTGCAGTTACAATATTCTTGCAGATATTTAAATGAATTAAATAATTTTATTAATAAATGCATAGCAGTTGAATCCGAGTAAATAAAACTCGAAAATAATGATGTTTGGTTTCACTGCACTGATGGATATTTGTGTGGTATATTGAAGTCATTTCATTAAAAGGTACTGCATAATTATTCCCTAAACATAATGTCTGATTGAATAGACAACACAAATGAGCTTATCATCTAAGTAGGTGCGGCGTATAAACTAAATTAAAATAATGTTATACCGAACTGAAATAGTTATTATACGTTGCGTGATAAAACGCCCGCAAGGCGGAAATAACTAAATGTGAAATTAATTTCATAATTGAATTTCGAATTAAAATCAGTTATTAGCACGAATATGGGATTCCGTCTGGAACTTATTAGTTTCGCTCGTAGTTTTAGAGGCTCGAAGATTAAATCCGGACCGTTGTTGGTTTAGGTTAGACGATTTGTTCTTAAGCCGGATTTGCTTATCCCTTGTGTAAATTATAAAACCATCAGTAATTTAATACATAGGTTTTATTTCTTTATCGGAAAAGGAAACTTATGAAAAAATAAACTCAACTCTAGGCATATTTACGCTGCGACTTTTAACAAATTAGTAAAAGCAAGGACAATCAAGCAGAAGTCTGGAAGTAGGCAGCCCCCTACCATGTGATCAGAATTGCTCAACGTGTATCATCCCTATAAAATTGCTGAACCGAAACATTTTTGAAGACAATCTCTTTTTAAAAGTATCACACGCCTGGCAGGATAGACTGAAGCTCATCAGGAATGTAAGTAAAATATGAACTGTTTAAAGCCAAGAGACATTTATAGTAACATTTTGCAGGGGCTATTTTATGTTTACCCCTTGCTTTTAATCACCAAAATTATTAGTTTAACACACTGTGTTCGAAATCGAAGGTTACTGTTGCCTTAACTATTAAAACACCAAGTAACCTATTATTGACAATAAACATTTATGATAGTTATAAGTTTACTTTATTTGTAACATTTGCTTTTAAGGTTACAGTTTGATAGGTACATGAAGACGCTAAATGCATTTTTTTTTATAGTTGCAACTTTTTTGAAAAAGTTTAATGCATGTTTATGCACAACAATAACCAATAAACTACACTTTCAAGCAGTAACTTTTTTTAGGTATTTTTTTACTTGCTTTGGAAAAAACTGTTACAGTAACTTTACAAGTAAATGATACAATTTTAGTAACTAAACATTTGAGTAATAAACCTTGCTTCAACTTTATTGTAAATCGTTCATTATTATCTGAACTGATACAATTTGCTACAATCTACAGTTACTTTTGTTTTTGTTTAGATCTATTGTACGAATAACCCATTATTTATCTTAATTATTTTCTAACAGTAGGTACCAAATAAAATTATCTGAAATATGAACACAATATAAAACTTTATCTTCGAAATTAAGTAGGTATTTGCAGTAAATAAGACTTTGTTCCTTATGAGTAGCGGTATTTTTGGAGTAGAAAAGGTTAATGTGAGTCTAAACGATCACCTCTCGAAGCGTCCTAATAAATTGAGACAGATGGATTCGAGAATACAAACCATTAGGGACCCATTCATTAACGCATTCGTACAATATGTACTAAATGTAAGTATGCACAAAGTACTTGAACGAGCAAGTGAGAGCAAAAATTACAACATCCACTTTAATGACCGAAAAACACGGAAGCAAGAATTTTTTGCGCAACTTTTTCACACTAAAATATGTAAAGTTTCTTACGTTCATTCTAAACTTCACAGAAAATCTACACAATTGAATCGTTTGGTGTATCAGCTTTAGACAGTAATGGCACACTACTGTAATCCTTTAACCGTTCGGCGCCTTTCTTGGTACCGTTATCAAATGAGCTCGCTGTCGGCAACTTGGAAATCCAATTGTTATTACCTATTTTGTTCGTCTTATAGTTGGCGATTGCGTTCGTAGTCTGACAGTCTTTCAACTTCACTCTGGGTTGACTGCAATTAACTGAACTGTGGTTCAACGAATTCACATTCAGTGATATGGAGTTTGAAACGCTTTGTTTGTCTAAATCGTCTCCATTGTCAGTGATGCCATTTGTTACTGGTTCTGTTGGATCAGATTGCTGTCTCTGAATACTGAGGTTTTGTAGTAAAGGTTGAGCTTCTTTCTCTAATTTGTTGATATCTGTTTTCTGCTGGAATATTCCTGATCCTCTCCTACTTGATGATCGAGAACTTTGGTCTAATCGTTGTCTAAATGGAGTCAAGTGTGACAGTGACCCACTTTCTGTCGACAGGGTCTGAGTTTTGATTAATAGCGGTTTTTCTTTCGGCGCGTTAGGATCTATGATTTCGCTTAACAACCAGTATGTGACTAGAGTACCTTTACCCTGTAACAAAAAGATTATTTTAATAAAAATGCAGTTGCCTTTTTTATACTCTGCCATCACTTCATCGAGTTGGAAAAAGGAAACTTATAAAATGTCACAAGGACGTACGAGGCATTTGTATGCTCATTTTAGACTTGGAAGAATTTTATTATGAACAATTTTATTTATAATACCTATTCACCCTAACACCCCGATATTTTCTGAATAATGTTACAAATATTTATTTCGACTCAATTCTAATTAACAGAATCGTGAACAAAACCAATTCGGTGTATTCCTTAGGGCTCTATTTATTACTGAATATTTGATATATTAAGAGCAATGACCGCCTTCATTTAATAATAAATGGTAAATAACACGTATCAAGAGATAGTTCAGATAAAAGTTTATTGTCAGTCTGCATTGAACCTTTCAACCAGCTATTATTAAAATTGATTGCAATTTTGTTTGCTATTAAAAAATCCAATGGCTTTTGATTAAATTCTTATTGACCTAACAGGAACTGGGACGGGCTTGAAATAATATTGTATTTGATTGTAGATGAGTTTCAATAATGCTGTTCAGGAAAATGAAAGCACACGATCAAATTGAATTTTAATTTTTTCAGCACCCTGATTTTTCGATAAAAATATAGCAATATAAAACATCACCTGTAAAAATTTCAGAGATCAGGTCAAGTGAAAAATCTATCATTTGCAAGAGACTGGGGTGTCTACTACACTACAATTGGTACGTTAGATTATTTTGCAAATGGTACATTCTGCTTTTAAATAGCTGTAATGTTTATAACTAGCGTTGCAAAGAGTCTTAAAATCATAGTTTTACCTTCATGGCAACTTCTCCTCTGCATTGCAAGTTGAAAGTCCCGTAGAGGTCTAGCAGTGCCTTCGTATCAGGAGACACGTGGATCTTGAGAGCTTCGCCATTGGACTCCATTCTCGACGCAGTGTTGACGGTGTCACCGAAGAGACAGTAGCGTGGCATCTTGAGACCTACCACACCAGCTACACAAGGACCTGATAGAAACCAAAAAATAAACATTACTTCGAGAAAAACTTTTTCTTAGGACAACTGAAAACAATATTTTTTAGATTGAAAATTTTACTTTGCCCACGAAACAAGTACGATACCTATTACAAACTAGTTTAAATTAACCATTACGTCGGTAGGTCTTCTCAAACTAATCCAAAGAAGGTAAAAAAAAACACACTCATACATACACTTTTTTTTTTTTTTCCTACCCCCTACCCTACTCCTACCCTACTCCTACACTACTCCTACCCTACTCCTACTACCCTACTCCTACCCTACTCCTACCCTACTCCTAGACTACTCCTACCCTACTCCTACCCTACTCCTACCCTACTCCTACCCTACTCTTACCCTACTCCTACTCCTACCCTACTCCTACCCTACTCTTACCCTACTCCTACCCTACCCCCTACCCTACTCCTACCCTACTCCTACCCTACTCCTACACTACTCCTACCCTACTCCTAGCCTACTTCAACCCTAACCCCAACCCTACCCCCTCCCCCCCCAACCCCCCCCTTCAACCCTATGTTTTAAATTTTTCTCTGTTTAAAAACCATCCTCGTACTTCAAGGAATATTCTAAAAAAATAATTAGCGAAATTGGTTCAGCTGTTCTCGAGATTTGCGCTTAGCAACATATTCAGCGATTCATTTTTATATTATAGATTTTGAAATTACTTTTACTGTTTATTTTATTATAATATATTTTCACGAGTATGTTTCAGGTTTTTTTTTCGTGACTTAATTTGGAAGGCGCTGGTGTCTGTGATACAATGATTTTATACACTTTTTTAAGTTCATTTTTTAGTTGGAAAATTGTTTTTGTCATCCTTAAGCGTGTTTTCCCTGAAAAAATAAATGTATAATTTATTTAAATTTATTATTATTTTGTGTGCTTTTTCTCGTAACAAACAGTGGGCCGTTCTTGACAAAAAATTAAGAAGCGATGTACCGTTTAATTAGAAACATAAGCCAATTACAAAGAGCGTCCTTCATTTTAATATCTAAATAACAAGCTCCTTTCGCATTTGCATGATGGCAAAGTAATTAGAGTACCTAAAAAAATAAAATTTTCCCTACCCACAAAAGAGCTAGCTCATATTTTATTTACATTTCGAGTACGTTCCACCACAGCTCATTACTTTGAAAAGGAATGAACGTGGCACTGTGTTTTCGTTCAAATTTTCCCGGAGTCGGGGCCCGAATTTTTTAAACCTTTTCATTCCGACACGAGTGATTGTTGACTTTGTTAGAGTGATTTTGGGGCGGAAGGTAATTTTTTGGGCCCACAATTTTTGTAATGATGAAATTGGCGACATTTCCGACTTATTTCGTTTGTTTATGAATTGGACTAAAAAGGGGTTTGAGACTAGGTATGACGACAAAATCAGAGGCAATTCTCGTAATTTTAAGAACGTTCACAGTCTGATCTCAGTCTCAATATGTCAAAAAATAATTCTTCTTTAATTTCCCTACATTTTGACAAGTTTTTGACATTTGTTTGTCGCCGAGATGAGTCTGCAAACTAGATTTTGAACGTTTTAAATTACGAGAATTGGCCTTCAGTTATGTTTTCCTTTTCAGTGCAATTGATAGTATTCCATGAATATAGAATTGAACCCACCCGGGCAGGCACTTTAATTTGTGTAGTAAGTAGATATTTAATTTCATCACCACGGCTCTCTAAACAGTGAAGGAAAACATCGTTAGGAAACCAACATGTGTGACATCCACCAACCCGCACTGGGCCCAAGTAGTGAATTATGGTCCACTCCCTCTCTCAAAAAGGAGGCCTGTGTCCCAGCAGTGGGAAGATTAAAGGCTGATTATTAGAATTAAATTGTAATTGGATTTAAATGAGGGTCTAGTACACGAAGTCATACAACTATTTGAACACAAACCCCCTTATTACAAAACAAGGTTTTTCTTTAGATCAGGTTTAAACCACCGAGCCAGTTATTGAATTATAACTGTTATAGAAATGCAGTTCTTTATACAAAAATGACAGCCTACTATGTATGCCACTGTTCCTAAATGGCTGGGCCGATTATGATGAAACACTTTGTGTATGTTTGAGTGGGTTCCCGGGATGGTTTAGATTTACAATAGGGCCCGGTAGGTGGCGCTGTTCGGGCAGGTCAACGCCTGTCAGGTCCGCTAGTATCTTGTAAATGTTTGGTTAGTACAAACAATGAGAAAGAAGAGAGAATCAGAAAGTGACCTCATCATAAATTCAAGCCTCAAGTTTCAATACTGAATATATTAATATGTTTGTGAAGACTTGGCAATGGTTCCAGCTGTTTTGAAGCCAAGGTTTTGTATGATTTTTATTCCAAATATTTTGTTTTATTACGTCTTTATGATGCGGGTTTTTACTATGTTGACTTTTTTGAGGTTTTAGTTATTACTAGCAGCGCCCCGCGGTTTCACCCGTTTATGCTTCGATCCCATGGGAATATCGGAATAAAAAATTATCTGTGTTAATACTGGTTATAAACTATCCGTGTGCCAAATTTCATTCAAATCCGTTCAGTAGTTTTTGCGTGAAAGAGTAACAAACATCCATCCATCTCACAAACTTTCGCGTTTATAATATTAGTAGGAAGGATTAGAGCAAACAAAATACCCGTATTTTGTTTCAGTGTAATAAATGATTGATTGTTGTCAACATAATATGTAGGTATTAGAAATTAAAAAAAGAGAGGTTTCATGGGAAACCTAGTTGGAACGAAGTTCCTTGTGCTTTTGCACACTGTTTTTACTCTAGCTGTCATTGGCCAGTGTGCACAGAGATGTTACATGCGATAACGAACTTGGTTCGTATGTGATATTTGCAAAATATTTATTTGCTGTTTATTGAGATAGACTTCGGCGAAAGTTATAAGAAAATAAAAAAGAGAGGTGTCATGGGACACCCAGTTGGAACGAAGTTCCTTGTGCTTTTGCACACTTTTTTTTTACTCTAGCTGTCATTCGCCAAGTGTGCACAGAGATGTTACATGCGATAACGAACTTGGTTCGTATATGATATCTGTAAAATATTTATTTGCTGTTTATTGAGATAGACTACGGCGTAGGTGGTGACAATCTAACGAGGTTTGCAGGACCGACATGGCCAGAGATCGCTCAAAACAGGTTTGGAAGGAAAAAGGGAAGGCAGTGGGACACAATATAGGCTACAGAAAAAAAAATTGAGATAAAAAGAGAAAAACCCAGATGAAAATATTAACAAATACCTAAATGTAATAAAAATATCAAATATCTTAATCAATATGTCTTTGATATTTTTTTCTTTAATACACAATAGGAATACGCAGATCATCCACGTCTTTAAGTTAAGAGAGATTAATGCTTTGAAAATGTTTCGAAAACGTTGAGACTCAAATCCTAAATAGTTTATCTACTTTGTGACAGCTTTCAGACTTGTGACAAATGACTTTGATAAAGATGAATTTCTAAGGATTCACTGTGAGGACACACAACATTGTGATACTTAGGCTTGTGAAAATATAACCATAAAAAAGTTGTAGAGGATTAATGTATAATAAAATGCATAATTATAGTACTTTAAAATAGAAATTGAAAAAAATATGAATGTGAGAAAAAAAAGAAAGAAAAATGTTTTATTTTGGACGCACACAGGAAATACAAATAGCAAAAAAAGGAAAATTTAAATCTGAATAAGAAAAAAGTAAAACAGAAAAAATTACAAAGATACAAGATGGCAACCATGAATTTTTCATATGATTCTAGACCTGCTAGCGTCGATATTTTTCACCGGTTATGAAAATATCTACTATTTCAAAGAAAAGTATGGAATAGCACCTTTTTTTTAATAACCGCCTTAAGTTTCAACGCACGGTTATTCAGAATCGTTTACTGAATATATCGTTATAGGTTGCGCCTCGACGTCCCTGCAACCCTGTATCCTTCCATGAAAGTGGAAGACTAAATTTAAATTAAGTTTCATAAAAAATTGGTTTTATTCTTAAATGAAAAAACTTACCAGAATGCAGCCCAATTCTGAGCTTCAATTGATCTTGCGGCCGATGCCTGATGCGGAATCTGCTCACCGCATCCCGGAGAGCCAGTGACATCCGAGCTACTTCACAAGCATGCCGTGTGCCATTCCGTTCTGGGAGGCCTGACACCACCATGTAAGCGTCGCCTATGGTTTCCACCTGTCCAATGAGTAGGGAATAGAAATCGGTTAAAAATATTGTTGATATTTTATTTGTTCGAATCAATTTTTGTAACACGCTTTTTAGTACAGTCACGAGCACCAATATGTCAACACTTGGCAACTTTCAATTGCTATTTTTACGTGAAATTACGCATGCATCGTTGAAATATGACACATTACACAAACCTATGGGTTCGAAAATGCTATGTTCGTAACAATATAAAATTTAATTAAAAAATAAAGGAGTAAATCGCTTTTGAATAAAACCGAGTGTATACATAATTTTTCTTGTGACTGTACTCCATTATTGATGGTTTTGGTAAACAATGGTTATAAAGCTTTCTCCACACAGGTGCGACTTATCACATTGCGGTTCAAACTCGTAGTACACAAACGTGTGACTTAGTATGTGTAGTGTGACTTGTGACTAACAGTCAGGTCGGCACAACCGATTTAGCAGTATTTGTTAAACAACAAAGCCGACCCGAATACTACTACATATATTCAGCTTTTATTCGACTCGTGTCGAAATCCGTTCGGCTTCTACCTTCGCTGAACTACAATATGCCAAATATTGTAGTTGATTTTAACGCTCGACTCGGCTTAGGCGCACGCTGTGTAAGTACGATTAAGCCGAGCGGCCTTTTCCCCAAACAAAAATATATGATTTAACCGCCCGGCTATGCCAATTAATGTCCACCCGAACAAGTGTGTAGCACGACTTAGGTACTGTAATTGTATTTTAAGTCGCGTCGCGTCTGTATGTAGCGTAGTTCTTTTCGCAAAGTCGAGTCGTCACAGCAGTGCGATTCTGTAGCCATCTCACCGTGAAAACGTAAAGTGAAGTGAGCGTGGAGTGAGCTGTCATTCCAATAACGAATGCTAGGGATTGACACTATTGACTGCTCACTCTAAGCTCACTTCACCTAACTTTTCACGGTGATATTTTTACAGAATCGATCGCCTGGTGCGGAAGCTTTAGACAACAAAGAGGCCATATGTGTATAATCATTAGAGTAAATCCAAAATTGAAAAGAACACCCACCTTATAGACGTCATAATTCTCGACTATAGAATCGAAACAAGTGTACAGGTCATTTAGCAGGTCGACCACTTGCATTGGCGTGGAGGATGCTGATAACGCGGTGAAGCCAACGATGTCTGAGAAGTAGATCGTCACCTGCTCGAAGGTCTCGGCGACCACTGATTGGCCATTGATCAGTTGAGAGGCTACGGATCTAGGTAACAAGAAAACATTTCTGCATTAGCGATATCTAAAGTAAAGGAGCAAAAAGTCAGCTTGATATCTTGCAGAGCTATCAAAATCCAATCATTGTATTTCGTCCTGTTAAAGTGATAACTACGTTTTTGTATTTCTTGATCCAGTGTCTCTTTATACCAAGTTTGGTTTAAAGAGACACTGAGAGTTTATAATGTAATCGCATACTGGTAGGCAAAAAACTCTTTATTGTATCTGTAATATTCAGGGCTGCTATTTATATATCACAGTTATATGTATATCGCAGTCACCAAAGGAGACAAGTAACCAGGGTCGTCGGATATAGTTGAAGTTTAGTAAGAAACCAATGGATGTTTTCGAATGAAATTTAATTTGATAAATGATCTGTTGGTTTTCTATTAATTAAATTAAATTTTATTAGAAAAGATTAATCGGTCCCTTACTAAACTTCAACTATATCCGACGACCCTGGTTACGTATTTCATTTGGTGACCGTACACCCATATACAAAACACCGAACATTATACATAAAGGTTCTTAAAAAGGACAAAAAACTAATCATTATTTACTATGTCTCCTCTACTCAAATGAAAAATATAATGATACAGTATGGAAAAAAGTATTGCTTGTTGAATTTTGGATACATATTCTAAGGAAAAATACTGATGTAGAAATAATACGATTTAAAGAGTATTAACTTATAACAATTTATTGAAAAAGTGCAAGTAACCACAATGATAGCTAATCACGAGAAGTAGAATAAAAACGGTGGCCCCACAAGTGGGCCAAAGAGAAGATAACACGGGTTTTTTTTTTTAAAGTGTAGGCGTTTTTTACATTCTTCCAACAGAGCCATATTTTTCCTTAGAAAATGTATCCAAAATTGAACAAGCAATACTTTTTTACATACTGTATCAACGTGTAGCTTTAATTAAGCACCGAATTTGTTAATATGTTTTGTGGCTACACATTGATACAATATTATGGAACAATGATAGACCTACACAAATCAAATAATGTCAAAAGGAACTCTTAGAAAGCACGCCAAATTGTCGATTACTCGTGGAAGACTTGAAAAACTAAATTTCAGTTAAAGCCGCGTATGAGATGAATAAGTAAGCCTAGCAGTGCGATTCTGTTACCATCTCACCGTGAAAACTTAAGTGAAGTGAGCGCGGAGTAAGCTGTGTCATTCCAACTAATGCTAGGGATTGACACTATTGATTGACAGCTCACTCTAAGCTCACTTCACCCAACTTTTCACGGTGAGATTTTTACAGAATCGATCGGGAGGTACGCAAGGGCGTTTTTTCTACTCACTGGATTTTCAACGCACTACTAAGCGCCGAAAGTTGAAAATCCAACAGAGTGTTTTTTTGACGCGCTGGGATGTGCTCTGTTGCGAACACCGAGAGTTTAAATCACCGAGGGTTCGATTCCCGCACGGAACAAATATTTGTATGACCTACATGTATTTGTTCCGAGTCTGGGTGTTTTTCTATCTATAATATGTATGTATTTACAAAAAAAAAATGTATATAAGTAGTTTATCAGCCATCTTGTTACCATAACACAAGCATTAGGTTGCTTAGCTTGGGACAAATGGTGCTGTGTGAAATGTCCAGGGATATTATTATTATTAAAATCCCACCGTAATATTTTTACGTCCGAGCTAACGTGGGCTAACTGAGAATAAAATTATGAGTACCACACTCAAAATTAAATATGACCGGTTTCACCATTTTAGGTATATATTCCCACAATTTAGGTGTTTTCTTTAAAACCAACTTTCCAAGGCTTTGAAGAACACATTTTTGGGACTAATTGTGAGAATTTTCACAAAGAATTGTTCAAAGCAATCATAACTTTTTGTTCTTTTTAATTAATAAGAAGGACATTGATTAAGTTTACAAGAGAAAATGAAGTCTTTGTTACCGAAAATTTCACTGTCTAATTATGTGCCTACTAACTGCCACAGACTAAAACACAGATTAATATTGATCTTGAAAACGTGGAATGAATTTAGTTTTTAGTTACTTATTGATTACAGTACTTACTTTGGCAAAAGCTGATACAGTAGCTCCTCACATTTCTTCTTCTCTTCTAAATAATCTTGTGTTCTCTCACTAACTAATGATTCCAAATTATTCGCATACTGCTCCATACGGGAAAGCAAATTATCTAAAATATTGCTACTTTCTTGAGTTCTGTTGGAAAAAAAGATATATTATAAAAAAAATACCTTTCAAATGTGCTGGTTAAAAAGCAAATGTTTTAAAATAAATATGCTAAAACTGAAGCGGCGGAAAATAAAATTGTAAACCTATGATTTCCTAGTAGAGCGCTAACACTACGGTCTCTCGTAGCTTTACCGTTCTATTATGAACTTAATCTCAAATAAAATCTTCGTGCACTTATGTACCACTAGAGTTCTCTTATCAAGTTTAATTTGTTACGATAGTTGTATTACATCGTCATTGCCAAATAAATTATCCGAAAAAGAAGCGGAGTTACCCGACATAGGTAGCAGAGTAAGCAAACTGAAGTGGCAGTGGGCTGGCCATGTTTGTCCAAGGACCAATGGCCGGTGGAGCAGAGCGAAAGCCGGAGGACAGGGTGTTGTGGCGCAGCCTGGGAGAGGCTTATGTCCAGCAGTGGACTGCGATAGGCTGAGTTGATTGATTGATTGTACAAATAATGAACTTGTAAACTTGGCAAATCAGTCTTGTCAACTCATATCGTTTGAACATGAAAAATTATCTTGAGGTAGTAGTTGCAAACTTTAGAAGTTTTGATAAGATTGTTAGGGGCATTAAGTCTCCTAGGTCGTAAGTGGGATTGGGCGAACCCTGCATCCGGACAGATGGGCCAGTCGGGCTAGTCGTCACGCAGTGGGTGCCAGAAGGCGGGCGTCGTCGCCGAGGCAGGCCTAGAAAATGATGGCGTGACGACTGAGTAGCATTTACCGGAGATTGCTTGAAGAAGGCAACATACAAAGAACAGCAAAAAGCTATGGGAGAGAACTTTGTCCAGCAGTGTGACAATACAGGTTGAATAAACTAAAAGTAGATTGAGATAATAGACTGTGCAATCATAGTTTAGAATACTGATCTCTTTTATAAGCCCACCCCAATACAAATAACAAACGAAAATGACAACAATTCTCAAAAAGAAATAAACGTAAAAAATAACAGTACATCTACACCAAAAGATGGAGACATATGTACATAATATATTACTTGTTGAGGCGCCGGATCGCTCCCTTCAAATGAGCGAAGACAGGTCTTTCCAGAGGGTCTTCGGCCCAGCACCTCCGCATCAGCTCGGTGGCATCATCAACCTCACACGAACGGTGGTGAGAAGTATTCGGGCGAAGTCCGCTTGATATCACCGTCTCGATTATTTCTAAAAAAGGAAATATTGCAGCCATAATAATAATATTAAACTTTTATAAGCAATTATTACCTACAAACTGTTTTCTCTTGCTAGAACGCAATAAAAATCAACCTGCCTAGCATTTTCCCAACTATGTTAGGGGTCGGCTTTCTGTATAACCGGGTGCTGCTGAATACTTAGTATTTTGCAAGGAACTACGTAACGACCGTCAAACATCTACGAATGATAGCCCCAGCAACAGACATACTCTCTGAGGCAAGGAGGGGCATATAATGTAATAATGGGTTTAAAGTAGTCTGCCCACTAAATCTCATCATGACCATCCGTGCCAAGATGTTGAGCAAAAAAAATCTTTGTATTGAAAAGTATGAGACTATGCCTAGGACTATTGACTATGACTGACCAACACCGTCGCGTGTCATGCACAGAGCGTCAACAATAGGGTAGTTTACTAGGTAAAAAAATAATTATTATACTTAGTCCGTCAGTTAGATTATCGAAAAATAATGGATACGTATTTTTTCTTTTGTCAATCAAATAAAAAATGACAAAGATAAAGCGCGTCAAAATTTGGGAGTGGGGGTCGTGACGTCACTTGCTTGTAAAAGTGTCGCAAGCAAGTGACGTCACGCGGAACTTTAACGGGGGATATCTTCATCATTTTTTATATAATTGACAAAAGAAAAAATACGGGTTCAATATTTTTTAATATCTAACTGACGGACTTATTAGATTTTTTTAGGAAAATAGACTATTGTCAACGAGAATATTTTGCCAGTGGCCGCTCCCTGCATGGCTTTCAGGCGACGAAACGGTGAGCATACGGGTTATACGTTATAACCGCATATAATGACCGCTCTAAACCCGGTTAACACACCTCTGACGCCAAAATAACGATAACGATGCAAAATATCTAAAATAATTCCGTTGCGAAACATTGCTTACTATATTGTCGCGATTCAAGTAACGGAACATCATGCGAGTGAGTTGAATTGTAGCAAAATATCATCGCTTTCGTAGTTACAGGAGGAAAAAATATTATTGTGGCCATTAACTTTGAAAAGACGTAGAACTTGGGTGCACGAGATTAGTCTGCAATTTTTTCGTTTTATTTCTATAGTCTAAACAACAGCAAGCAATAATCGCTTTATTATATTTGTCGACTGCCAAAGATACGTGCGATACAAACGCAGCACCGCAATAAAATGGCAGACTGAGCGCGCAAGACGCACGTACACATTCGATGTTAAAATGGAGGAAGAGAAACAAATTGGAATTGTCTGCAAATACGAATATATATGAATGTAATTTAAACATCCAAAATATATGGATAATCAAAAAAGAAATTGCGCGGAAAGAAAATTGGGGAGCACCTAAAACAGCGCTTTTACGTTTGGAAGTAATATGCGAATTGATTGCGTACATCAAAAACGGAAGTAATCGCATTACCCCTTTGATGTCGCAGGTGGTTGAATTGTACAGGATTAGGGCCTAAGAGAAAAAATATACATTCTCCGCGTCTTATAAAATTATACAAAATACAGGGTGGGCAACTTAAAGGTATACAACTTTGTTTTGCCGCCATTTTGTTTTGGCGGCAAATATGACAGTTGCTTTATAAAAATTATTTTCTGTAGATACGGCAAATTGGTTATGGAGCGTTTTACGACTGAACAGTGTGTTTTAATTATTTAAAAATTCTACTCGACCCAATCATGTATTGCGGAAACTAAGAAAATTGCCGCCAATATTTGGTAGAAATCACTTACCTTTCGCGAGTAACAATAACTCGTTTAGTGAATGAATTTGAGTAGCATGACATTGTAACAGATAAAGCAGTTTTCTTACATCAAGTGAATCAGTTGGGCTTATGAAACATGTGGTTCCAACAAGACGGGGCCACATGACATACGTCACTAGCCACAATCGAGACATTGAAAAGAACGTTTCCGGGTAGATTAATTTCGAGAAACGGTGACATTGATTGGACCCCAAGATCCCCGGATTTAACAGTTCCTGAATTTTTTCTATGGGGCTATGAACGAACCTTCAAAAATTAAAACAAAATATCCGAGACACAGTCACTGAGTGAAAAGGGTTCACATCTGCCATGCTGCTAGAGATGGACATTTGTCTGAAATTATTTTCCATACTTAATTGCCGGCCCTAAATACTGTGTTATAAAAGAAATACTTCATATTTTTTATATTTCATAGAATACATTTTTTTAAATATAGTGTATACCCGTTATTTGGCCACCATGTACAAGTTGTTTAAACAATATTTTCCGCATAAATGCATACGTCTATTATAAATCCGAAATGTTTGACTACACGTCGAGCACAGCAAAGGCGATATTTAAATTGACGCTTCTTAGGATCAGTAATTGATTGCTGTGTTAGATAAAGTCTTAACAGATTATCTTTTTAAGGAAAATCTTCGTCTTCATAGCACGTTTACCGGACCCACCCGACTGAGCAAAGGCGGCAGGAAGTATTGAACAAGAAAACTTCACGAACACCTGAGGATTCTCGGGCATTGTAATCATACGGTTGGGCATTTCAGTAGATATTGTAGCAAGAAATGCAAGCATCATGGAGTAGCGCTCGCCATGATTACCGTCTATCGGCCTAACGAGTGACATAGTCACTTCACTGAGGAGGATGCTGAACGCGGATATCTGTTCGTTGAACAACGATAAAACTGTGGAAACCGTGCCTGAATAAAATAAATTAATGTTGAAAGCTTCCCACAAACTTTTTACTAGCCCATTCATGGGAATACTCGCTCTTTCAATTTCGCAACACGTTATAAACGAATTTGAAGTTATTTTTAACCAACTTTTATCACCTCGTTTTTACATTGAATACATAATGTAGGTCTCTTACGTTATTCAATAACCAAAATAAGA
Organism: Apamea crenata; assembly: GCA_949629185.1. NCBI lineage: Eukaryota > Metazoa > Arthropoda > Insecta > Lepidoptera > Noctuidae > Apamea > Apamea crenata. Next base: position 12,167,711 of record OX451373.1, read on the forward strand.
CATTAACATAAAATATATTTTGCGTGTGACGCCCATAACCTGATAAAATTGTATGTACTTTGGAAGCTTACGACGAATTTTGATACATATTTCTTTAAAAACATTCTGCTACTGATAATATTTTCATGATATTAAACATTACTATATTGAGTAGTAAGTATGCCGTTTCCAGAAAAAAATGGGAATTTCATTAATACGAGTATGTAACCGTTATTTTAATTCCCCGAGTTCACAATATTTCTTGTTTATTATAAAGTAATATTCTCATTATTCCTTGACCACTGACTAAGCTCAGCTCCATGGAAATAACGGTGTACGATTTGTGATCACAGCACGTGGGTAGACCCAAGAAATTACCCTATCTCTTAAGAGACAGCCCATCAATTATGAAACCCTTACTCCATTTCTCCCTTTAGCGTGAAATGAAGGAAATAAAAACCTTCATGACATTTGATGGATAAAAACATTTAAGCAATTTGATCTGTTGTGTGCCTGAAGCGATTTCGCCCATTACGTTTAATAAAAGCTAACCTGATATAAATCACGGAAATTATTTACGCTCCTTATGGTACGCTCTGTCAGGAAAGGAAATAAAAGAAGTGCTTTGTGCCAAAAAATACGATTTTTTTTAATACTTTATATTTCTGTAGTTAGTATGGCGTCTAGGAAAATTATCTTTTATACCACTTCCTATGGCTATTACAAAAGATAATTTTCAAGTCTTCAAAATATTTTATATGGGACACACACAGAAAATACAAATAGTAAAAAATGAGCATTTAAACTAACAAAATTACATTAAAAACTACCAAAAACAAATTACCTGTGCGAGGACAAAAAGACTCCTGTCAGCATAATGCTGCAAGGCAAATAAATACGAGAACTGGAAGAGCACAAGCCACGTTTTAGACGTACGAGGGTGAGATCCCTGGAAGGTTATGACCTTCCTCTATCCTTGGCAGTGATAATCTAATCTGAATCTGGCTGTTTCCACAAAAAAATACTTCTTCGTAAATAAAACAATATTCTCAAATTATCCGTTAACTAACTCGACTAGACGATAAATTGATTTGACTAAATATAAATTAAGTTATCTCATAACAACTTACCTTTCGGAGCCATTTCAATATCGGGACCGAGCCAAAATGCTCCTTGTCTGTTGACAATCTCGTGCATGACAATACCGAAAGAATAGACGTCTCCTTTTTGCGTCCCTTCTGGTGGAGGTTCTGCTGTGCGAAGCAACTCTGGTGCCGTCCAAAGGAGCCCTAAGAAAAAAAAAAGCGAATTTAGATTGCTTGATTGTAAAATAAGCGTCATCAGCTACAAACAGCATTTTACTAAACGCTCACTGCATGTTAAAATACTATTTCTAGGCTCTGTTTAGGTTGACGCCAGACTTCACCGCATAGCATTTAATAGGGGACTTCAGCCAAAAACTCGCAACGCTGATGCCCACCTTTTGTTTGTCAGGAGTGCAATTAAAAACGGAAACGGTATTGCAAAAACTTTTGTGTTGACAAAACAGCATCTGTCAAAGTTAACAAAAGTCAAACAATATTTGCACTTTTATAAACTCCGCCTTTTGTTTGTCAGGAGTGCAATTAAACAACGGTATTGCAAAAAAGTTTGTGAGGACAAAACAGCAACTGTCAGTGGTGACAAGAGGCAATCAATATCGCACTTTTATTAACTAAGTAGGAGGTAGCATGTTAATTTAAATAAAACCATTGATTGCCCTGGCAAGCAAATTTGTCGCGAAGCAAATTGAATCATTGCAATCAAGCATATCTAAATAATCAGCCAATAATGTTCCCACTGCTGGGACACAGACCTCCTCTCTTCAAGAGGGAGTGGGCTGTGACCTACCACGCGGGCCCAGTGTGGATTGGTAGATGTCACATGTCTTCGAATTTTTGGTTCTAGGACATGCTGGTTTCCTCACAATATTTTTCTTCGCCATTTTGAGGACAGTGATGATGAAAGAATTTTCACAAAGTAAAGCGCCTGTCTGGGTTCGAACCTACGACCTACAACTCGTCGCGGCCGTTACCACTGGGCCACCACTGGTCACACAATTAAGCATAAGCTTTTTGCAGGAACCTTTCATGCAAGAAGAACCTCGAATTATTTTTGAACTTTCCACCATTCAAAAAAAAGCAGCAAACAGTTTATTGTTGCTATAATTTGTAGTCGATGTGGGTGTAAATGGTATTGAATGTTGATTTTCTCTTCAAAGATAAAGTAAAGACGAAGTCAATTACTAAGTGAAAACGAAATTAAAACTTGCCAAAGTTGGATTACTTAGCGAGGCGGTTGATATAATTTTACTCCAAGTCAAACAATCTGACTGGCGACTAATTGACATGAATTGCACAATTTAACACGTGTCTCACTTAAAGCTGAGTTAGGGCGGACTGGCAGCGCTATTGTTAAATCTATGGCGTCATGACTGCTTCATAGTTTCTCATTAAATAAAATTTAACCTCGAGGTATACCTTTTTTTTATTTTTTGCGGATGTTAAATCATCAAATGACCCCCTAACGCTCTGTGTGGAGCGGAAGGGTGTGTCAGACTCTTACTGACTAAAACCCACACGTGTTCCTTCTTTAGCCCTTTCTGTTCCAGGGCAGCGGTAACCCTTTCGGATGATCCCGCTACCCCGGACGATCCCGCTACCCAACCTCGAGGTATACCTTCAGGCTACTTAAACCTTATGGGTCGTTAATCGTGTGAAAGCAAGTCAGGTGTTAGTGTTTTTGTATTTAAAATACTTCTCTATAGAAGCCTAAAATAACCAGCTAGCTTATTATTTATTTTTGAATAGCCTTGACAGCGGTCACGACAGCAAAATTATAAAACAATATCCAGTAGGATATAAATATTTCAGAAAATGGTACTTACGAGTCCAATAGCTGTGTGCCCTAGAATCCTTTTCCGCAGTCCTTAATGCGTGAAGTCCAAAGTCCGTGATCTTCAGCACGAATCGAGAGTCCACCACACAGTTGCTGGACTTCAAAGCACCATGAGACCTGATGTCGGAGCCGTGGAGGTAGTGCATGCCCTAAATAATAAATAAATAATTATATTTTTAGAACGAAGTTCTTTAACGGAGCTCGCGGTAGGACTAAACTGGGAGAAATCGTCACGTAACGAAAATGCGTTATGCCCCCTCCGTACGATTTTATATTTTTATATTTAATAGAAAGAGACAGAGAGAGAGATATAGTTTTCATGGTTTTCGAAGATGCTGAAGCCGATAGTGAGGACAAAATGAAAATCCAAGACGCTGCGAAAATTCTCGAAAATTCGAAAAATCTTTGCATCATTTTGAAATTTTCGCAGCCACCATGTGGGTTTTTCATTTTGAACTTTGTTCCTGCCGGTCCCTCGACCCTACACTTATTTTTCTACAAGAACAAATTATAGGTGTAACTCAAATAGTAACTCTGTAGTTCCATGAAACGGGTAAGTATCTATAAACTCACTTGAATGTAAGATATTGACCTAGATGACACCGCTTTGCATTAATAATAAAAAACCCGTACAATTTTCGAGGTGAATTAGCAGTTTCCGGATTTAGGTAGGCACCATCGACCAGGGGAATTCAAAAGGAACAGAATTAGTATAACATGAACTACCACCTGAGTAAACCGTACTAGTGTAACAGGTCATAAATGGTACAGGAAAAATGTACAATTCTGAACAATGTCAGGAATTTGATTATGAGGAAACAACAAAAGTCTAAAGCTTTGAGTTACGAATTGAAAACAATTTCAATTACATTAGTTTGGCTACCACAAATAAAATTGTTAAATCTAATGCTCAACTTTGAAATAAATGCTGTAATTGATTGAATCATGAATAGTAAACATGTAGGGTTTTACCCAAATGTTGGTGCCCGGAATAATTTTAATGTTTGTGGTTACGAATACGGGTAAAGCTTTTGCTTTTGAATTATTGTTCGTGAAACAGCAGCAACTTTTCCGATAAAGTCTTGTTCGATAAATAGCGACACACTCCTTTGGAATTTAATACTGTTATCAGCTAACAAGTGGGTGTACCACCGAACACTCCTGGCTCGGGTGACCAATCCCATCGGGGTTCCTTTGTTGGGAGAAAACAAACATATTAACGTCAAATTGATGTAGTGTACAAAGAATTTAGCACTTTATTAATGTGGGGCTTAAAATGAACAATATGCCATGTGAATTATATTGCCATTGCTTGATGAATTAAAAAACAAAAGCAGACCCAAGAAAATTAAATGGAAGACGAAAACCTAGAAGACGAAATTAAGCAAATAATAAATAATAAAAACTTTATTCGGTTCAGAAAAACACGACGCAATATTAAAAAAAAAAACAGTAACATATTACTTAGCAGTAAGGATGCTAGATTTTTACAAATGCCCTGGATCCCACACTAGGATTCCCTGTATCGTGGACTCCATTCTCTTCAGTAGCAAATGGAATTGGATGTTTTAACAATATAAAAGGAAACCTTGTCCTAACTAAATCAAAATGGAAGAAGACTGAAAGTAAAGTTCTGAGAGACTTGGGAACAAATTGTAGATCAGTAAATAAATGCGTCAGTAAGGCAGAAGGGTATTTTTTTGGAAAACAGAAAAATTTTGTTCTTTTTTTACCCTTTTGGCACCTGGACCTATTAGCCCTTGCAATATGACCCGACTGTAATTGATTACGGATGTGTGTGGGCAGCTGTTTCCGGGCTATTGAAACTTCGTTAAACCTTTTTCTTGTTTGCATCAACTTGGCCCATTAAAAGGATCCAATAGGCATCTCAGTCATCACATGCTGAAAGGCAAGTTATTCAGGAGGTGTTCCTCTGATGAGTTGTTGATAATAAACTGGATGCTCCTCAGTATAAGCAAGTAACTCAGGGATTTTTCTGTTCATAATATCCATAATGACAGAAGATTTCTTGACGCACCCGACTATGTAGACCCGAGAGTATCTTTGCCGTATCTCCCGGTCCTTAGAAGTTCGTTCCCTTTTCCCTACCGTTCCGTTCCAAATTTGCAATTATATGTTCCCGCCGTAACAATGTGCTCTTTTGGCCCCTCCCGAGTACGAGGTTGCTTATGGACGAGTTTAGGAACCTTGACTGTTGGAGACATTTAAGTTAGTATACCGCTCGCAAAAGATGGAGAGAGTGAAGGTAGGCCTTTGCCGAGGAGTGGGACGGCGTAGACTAATTAATAATACATAAATATGTACACATATACTGCAATTTTACGTCAGTATAAAGTTTAGAAAATGTTGAGTAAACCCAACTCACCTTTACAATATCGTGCATCAAACTGACTTTGAACATCCAATCCAGCTTAATAGACTCATTCTCCAAGATATCCTGCAAGGATCCTTTAGGACAATACTCCGTCAGGAGACAGCAATGTGGAGGATCTACACAAGATCCATAGAATCTTGCTAAATGATCATGTTCTAGATCTTTCATTTTCTTCAGTTCTAGAAGTAGAGGTCTGGTGAGATCTATGCGCTGTTTGTCCACTATCTTGATCGCAACTCGACAGCCTTTATAGAATCCACATGGTGCATATACTTGTCTGTCACCAGGCAAGGATGTGGCTTCGTCCGAGAATGTAGTCTGAAATAAAATAAAACGATAAATATTCCAATTATTTTTATTTATCTCGCACCGATTGCTTTCAAGCATTTTTTTACAAAATATATTTGTGTTTTCGGAAATTAGGTAAATTAGGTTTTGGTTTATGCCTAGTTCGTCCATCCATAAACGAATAATAGAGATTTTGTTGGAGTTAAAATTGAACGGTCAAAAACTGCTTATTTGAAGCCATAAAGTTTCATCTGGTCCAAAACATTTAAAGATTGATGGCGACTACTCAAAGTTGCAGTTCTTCAAACTATTCCACTCACAAGATCTTTTAAACGTCCACTTACAGTTCATTGAATATTAACATTCTTGAACAAGGATAAAGTTCGAACTCATCTCTAAATACTTGACATTTATAACTTTGCCAACTTTCCTCGCCACAAACTGAAAGTCAATCATGAATCAATTTGAGACTTTCCTGTACTTTTTATTCAGCAGTGAAATAAGTTTTAAAATTAGATTGTGGTTTTGGAGAGACCAATAAAAACTCGAGTGGGTTTATATCCGTTTGGTTCCAGTTATATTCTCTTTGTTATTACATACCTAGATGCCCGTAAAAGACACTAGAACATATTTGACGGTTTTTTTATTTATTTATATAATAATATTTATAACTTTTTATCATTTTCAGCAGTGTTTTAGGTAACTAGTAATATTAGCGGAGGGGTGTTTTTGGGGCAAAAATCAATCGAGTATTTTTGAAATAATCAATATCTTTCATTCAAACAGTCGTAAAAGAGCTTCTATGTTTATTCACAGAAACCATTTATAGTCAAACTCAAACTCAAACTTTATGTAAAAAGGACGTACCTACATAAATTGAGTCCCTAACAAATAAAGGATAGATACATTTCCAAGAGAGCAGAAAATGACAAATCAGTTTATGGTTTCCAAAGAATAGATTAAATGAATTGGAAACAAAGACCGATAGTTGCTATAATAACCGGAAAAGGTACGGCGGAGTTTCTATTGAGTTAGACTCTCAATCCATTTTTAGGTACAATACAAATAAATTTCCCTCAATTATTCATTAGTAGCCACTTGTTAACTAAATGTCAATAAAGAATCGTATTAGCTTAAAGTTCTGATCAATTAATTAAATTTGCTAAAGCTTGCAGCTTTGTGTTCTTTTTTATGCGTCATGTTTGCCGCAAACAAATGTATTTTCTTTCTTTTCTTTTCCTTTCTTTTCTTTACTTTTCTTTCTTGGAGGAAGTTAGTACTTTTGCCCACTTATTTTTTGAGAAACAAAATATGTCAAATGCTTTCGGAGATGTGACTAGAAAGCTAATTTTATTCGGAATTTCATGAGAATAGGACCTAACTAAAGAAAACAGAAAACTGTGTTGTCTTTTGAAAAAAAAAACACGTGTAACTGTTTATAAATATCATAAAATGGTACGTTTCTGTATAAATCATTCATCATCTGTCCATTTATGTGTTTTCACGATAACACATCCGGAAAAATGTCATTGAATTCGGCAAAAAACACAAAATAATTCGACAAAAGTTACCCCATACAAATTCACGGGCTGTCGGGAAGTATCAAGATATGTCACGTAGTTGGAAGATTACCCAAGAATTGTCGATATCTATCCTCCATTCCGAACGATCTCAGGGGAGGTGGATAAATAAGTCATTTCCAATGCCTTGTATATTTAGACCCTTTTTAGAAAGTCATTTTGCCGTAGAGGATTTGTTTAGGGACTTTTTGTGTCACTTTTATTATTTTGTTTTCGATGTTTTACGACCATTTTATGTCTCTGCTTTAGTCTAGTATGAAAACAGAATATATATTGGTAACTCTCACAACAAATGTTAACTTGAAAACGATCAAATTATAAGAAGTTCCAAAAAAATCTGCGTTCCATTTACGCCAATTTCACCATCGGAAACTGAACGCGAATGCGAATGACACTGGAGTATTTAGTGGTATTGGAGTATATACTGGAGAATATATTTTATGTGGAATCTTAATAATTTGTAACAATAATGTAAATTTAATTTAATTTATATGTAACTATTGTATGCCCTAAGGGTAGAACATAGCTGACCACTATTTAATTATTTAAGATCTTTATTATGTACCTACTTATGCTCCACAGTAAAGATATTGATTGATTAACCCTGACTGCTCTTGAACGCGGTTCGATGTGCTGATCACATTCAGTCTAATTGGTGAATTTCACCCTAAATGGCCGTCATGGAATAGAATCGGTGGCTTTTGTAGACATTAAAGAATCGAATGTCTTAGCTTAGTCCATACTCACCCCAGTACTGTATCTTCGCGCCAAGGAATGTAAACTTCCACGCAATCTTCCGCCCGGTTGTAGCACGTCACTCCAACTGACTCGCCATGTCATCATAGCTATCTCCGCTTCCAACTTGTAATGCCTAGTAAAACAAAGAAAAATGTTAAAACACACAAACTTTATAAGCCTTTTATCAACAAATCTACTAATTAGCTGCAGGTCTTGCTGTTGCGATTGGTTGACAAAAATAACAACAGCCAATGTGCGCTTTTATAATTTCAAACGTCTCGATATTATCGTCGAAGTCCACGTCCACGTCACGGCATTACGATAATACAAGGAAGTAAGTATGGGAATATTATAAAGACGCTTTTAAAAGTTTCGACTACGATATCGTTATAACGTACGTATTTCATACATTTTATGGATGTAGCCGGTACAATAATATCTTCACGTTAGACATTATATAAGCGCACATTCACATCATAATTTGACATGACTCTTCACAATAACTTTGTTAACACGAAGTCCGAATTAAAAAAAAATCAGCCAATGTTACAGATTACTAGCTTGAATTATCGGTTTCAGTAACTAGGAAGCTCAGATGTTATCTTCATTTGTGGCTTGCTGGGTTTGTGGTGTTGTACGCAAGTATCTCACCGACGGATGTTTCATTAAGTTCAACAGATAACTCAATTAAACTGTGTGATATCAGAGTCAGAATGTTGTTGCTATTCTTAAATCAATTCTTTATTCTTCAACTTTGGCTTTGCAAGATATCAAAACTGTTCAAGGCTTCTGGTTTACCCGTCTCATAATAAAAAATATCCCAGTATAATGACACAGTATAAGAAAAACTGCTGCTTGGAGGAAAAAGGATCGGGGAATCAATTTAATGAGGGGTGGGGTAAAAAAGTAGAAACGGTAACGATTGCCATTTTTAGTTGAAGACCTTTGACATCGAGGTCTCGATCTTGTAAAGAAATTAAGGTCTTTCTTAAGAAAAAATTTGAAATCAGACGTAAAAAATGCAAAAGAAAATAGTTATCCGTACGTGACGTTTATTGTAGGTAGCTGCTACGAACAAGTAATCACTACGCCGCTAGCTCGGAAAAAACCGGGAAAATGTTCACATTGAATGGCAATTTTTATTTTTTTTCGGTATAACGTGGAAAAGCCTTTGAAAAATACCTGTATATGAACACGGAGAGAACTGCCAACACGACGACTACCGAGCTCAGGATTATACTCAATATCGCATACACTGGTAACGCTGAAACAAATATGATTTATAAGTATTGTGTCCATTTCAAATATTTATGATTAAATATGATTACTGTTCACTCCCTCCCAATAGTGGGATCATTATAGGCTGATTATGTACTGTAATATGATTCGCGATCGTAACAAATATACCCGCTGACTATTTAACCGTCTGGACAAAAACAGGGTATAAAAGGTGAACGGAGTAGAAGCCTGTACAGAAATGTATTTTTTTTTTACAAAAAAAATAACGAATAAATCGTCAAATAATATAAAAAAACAACTTAACGGAAGGTCCCTTTAAGTTGATTTTTTTATATTATTTCTCTACGCGCGGAAATTATCAATAAATTCATAACGACATTTAATCCTTTGACTAACACCATCTGCTTTGGCCGGCTTCAATCATAATTATGATGGCACGGTTGGCGCAGTGGTTAAGCGATTGATGTGTCGCGGGTTCGATTCCCGCACGGAACAAATATTTGTATGACCCACGTGTAGTTGTTCCGGGTCTGGCTGTTTGTGTATGTGAGTTTAAAAGTTTGTAATCGCACCCACAATACAGGAGAAGTTGCTAGTGTGAGGCAACGTTCTTAAAAAAAGAATTGGATGTACCTAATAAAAAAAAATGTCCATGGTAAAAAAAGTCCGGTTTAATATGTCTTACAATTGGCTTCAAATATCATGATTTCATGAAACAGTCATTCAATAGGGCGATTTCAACTATGTAGTGATGATTTTAATTATTATAATTCACTAAATACATGTTTATTTCGGTCGCAACTCATATTTTGATCAGAATAAAACATAACATTAACCTGAAAATTGCAAAAAGTAAGAAAACTTGAATTTTGCGGGATACACTGGCGCTTTGACCTTAACTACAATTTTCTATAATAACATGACCAAAATACGGGTAATTCGGGGTGACAATTAACTCTGTCTACTTTTCCGCAAATTAGTAGTCGCAAGATAAAGGGTTAAAAATCTACGTAACCAATGACTATGTAATAAGATCTAATAGAACCTTGTGAAATACGACCTCGTCTATCATAAAGCCCCTAAACCTAGAATGTCACTAAAGAAATTATTTTAAGAATTTATTATATCATTTCTCCCTGAAGTGAATTATCGTACAAATCTGGTAAAAGTTAATTTCACGCCATCATAAACACGACTGTGCTAGATCCGATAATTTAATATATCTGCGGGATGTATTTTCCTTTATATTAACGCTTCCCGGCTCTTCTCTACAGGAATGACTATTTGGAACATGGAAAATTTGATTTTGGTGAGAGTATAGTGCCCGGATTAGTATCAATGTTAAGTAACACGTTTGTGTTCAAAAAGAAAATGTTTTCCAAGCATAATATACATATACATTTTGCTCTGAAAAATCCCTCAATTTTGCGCGCAACATGTTCACTTGCCGGGTAACAATTTTCATTTACTGTGCAATAGAATATTTGCTCCTTCAGAACACGTAGAGAAAATGTGACTGCGAGTTTCCACGCCTTTCCAGCTAAACGGATTAAATATTTTATTGTCTGTTCAACCACCTCCCGATAAGTTCCTATTTTTCTTGTAGATAATAATTTCTTACAAATTCTGTATTTTTTTTAAATAGGTATATCGTTGACTGAAATGTTTTAAAATGATTTTTAATAATGTTTTACGCATCCAGACATTGTTAAAGGCTATATTTATATGGAAAATAGCAATTTTCGTGCACACCTGTTGTACTACATCTGTTGTATATTTAGGCTCTGGTATTGAAGAAATAAACATAACCAGAAATTTAAAAATGTGAGATGAATTGGTGGAACGAATTGAGAAGACACTTGTCTTGTAGACGGCTTATTAGTTTGCCTTTTTTTCTTTTGCTAGCCATTGATGCCCCACCGTTGGGCAAAGGCTTCTCTACTCAAACTCAAAGCATTTGTTTCAATTAAACCATTTACAGGCACTTTAGAATTGTCAAAATGAAATAGTCGATCAGTTAGCCATAAAGTTGAAGTTAGCTACCCATTCCAAAACGTAGATCTCTATGTAGAAGAACGGACAAGAAACTCCAAGCTCCAAGGACACTCTTTTAAATCAAGATATTACAAAATCCTGGGTACGTTATTCTTGTTGCTTCTATATGTGAGAGCAATGTAAAAAACAAATGAAGAAAAAACTCAAAATATAAGATTAATCTCCTTCCTCCTCTCTCTATCCAGAGCTGCAAAGAACCAATCTATACTAAAGGAGTGCAGCCCGCTCCGCCATCTTCGTCTGGGCTTGTCCCGATGTCATTTGCCACTAAGTTAAGCCAACTGGTTCGTAAGTTTGGCCCATTGATCGTGTGACATGCCTTTTATTAAACAATGTTTTATTTTACACTGATCCTGCTGTCGCAGATACACACTGCTATACACACACTGGCTACTTTAATGTGTAATAGTTTATACTAATAGACATTTAATAACCCCAACATAGTCCCTTCCCAACAGATAGCCTTCACAAATATTGGCAGCTCGCCAACATACATCAAAGAGCGATCGTTTACACACAACTCAGGCATCAAATCATGATCTGATGTTATGAACGTGACTGAATCCATAATAACGATCTGTTTAGTTATTTACTGATGTTCTACGGATTAATTTATTGCTATATCTATTATCTATATTCATATTATTAAAAGGTAAAATTTGTGAGTTTGTATGTAGGAAGTAATCTTCGGAACTGGTAATCCGATTCTGAAAATTCATTCACTTAAAGAAAACTGCACTATTATTGAGTGCCACAGAGATATTAATAGTTAGCTAGAGAGAGATAGAGTTTCGTGTTAAAACGGTAAACTTCACGCGAACGAAGTCGCGGACAGAAGCTAGTTACTTATAATAACTATTGGCAAGATAAGCTATGATATTGTCAGGACGAATGTTCCAAGACAAAGTTTGTCGTATTTACAAATAATTAATAATTGGCTCGTCGCCACCCACATCCGACCTACATTGTAAGTACCCACCGATTATTTAAAGGAGTCCAATTTTAAGTGTGTACTCACATCTTGCATAGGCAGCTTTCATGGAATGTACATATACGGGACGCCAACGTAAGCGAATTAAAACGTCTGTCTGCCAAATTTCAACGAAATCCGATCAGCCGATAGATAGAGAGTGACGGTAGAGAACCAAAGTTTTCGACATAGCTCACAGAATAACCGCCGGCCATATTAGCCGTAGAACCGAAGATCGTTGGAGTAGACGTGTTCTTGAGTGGAGACCACGAATCGGTAAACGTAAGGTGGGACGCCCGCAGGCTACGGGGAGCAACGATCTTCGCAGGATGGCTGGTAGCAGCTGGATGTGAGTTGGCGAAAATCGAGTATAATGGCATCCAATAGGAGAGGCCTATGTCCAGCAGTGGACTGCTATAGGCTGATAATGATGTTATAGCGTGAAATAGTAACAGACAGACGGACAGACAGTTTCGCATTTATAATATAAGTAAGGATAGTCAAACTGCAAGCAATTCCAGCGTTTATTTTTAGGTAGGTTCACATCGCTAAGACAGATCATCAGTCGGTTTATTACTAATTGTAATTCCGCTCGGGTAGTCAATTCAGGCATGCAGAAAGATATAATTGGCATGAGGTGCAATGTTATGATCACCTAAGACAATTCCTTAAACCTTAGAACGTGCTTTTAACTGTTAGTAATATATTTTGTGTTTATGTACCTATAGTCAGAAAACTTGAATGGAACAATAATACTTTCATTATTACTCACGTATTTATTTTTGTCAGTGAAATAAGTAAGCTGTTTATCGGATGTAAAAATACTCTTAAATAAGCCAAGAATCACTTGTTCTTCTTTCTATTATATTTTTGTACTGGACCGACCATACCTGGGCGGGGGCACCTTCAGGTTACGGAGTTAGTGAAGGCTTTAGTTCCAACTTTTTTTGATGTTTTGTTTACCAAAACAAGTTTTAAACTTATAACTTTAAATACTCCCACGATCCCTGTAACGTTGCATGCTGGCAAGCGTAAGCACATTGTGGTGAACATCGAATTTTCACACCAATAATAAAAGTCGTTTCCCAGTAGTTTTTTTTTTAATGTCATAGGAAGGAGGGGATTCGGAGAAGGAGGCTTCACTACATCTCTTTGAGGGATGTCAAAAACGTCTCTTGAGGGATCTGCTCTAAGTTTGCCCTCTTCGCCGCCTTTGATTTGCGTGAGATCTCAATCAACTTTCTGGCCTTCTTAGTATCTCTAGTTAGATCATCGAGAGCTCCAGACAATACGTTCAAGAGAGACACCTCATATGGTTTTATGTCGTCCACAGTGGTCATTAGTTTTATCGCCCAATTGGCTTTGTACCTATATTCCCTGTTCATTCTGACTTGCTGGAAGAGATAGGGCAAATATGCTAGTTAGAGTGGCATGCTTTACGGTTTTAAATTCAGAAAAGTAACCATTGTGGAGAACGCGTGCCCAGGCATAAATTTGGTCGATATCATCAAGAGGGAGATGAACCACAAAGAAGTTAGAATATATTAAATGCCAGGACTTGCTGGTTCTCGGAGTCAGCGTGTATCTAGATAGGATCAAGCCAGGTAACTTCATAGTGTAGTAGTAAATTCTTAATCTCAAATCGGGAAGTTTTGGTTTTCACCCCACTTGAGATCTTACTCCTAGCTTCAAGGTCCTTGAAGGCGAGAATACCATAGGACGGATGGGTTCCAGTCATTTTGAGATTTCAAAACAATGTATGTTTGTCTTGCAAGTTTGAGGTTTGCTCAAAGTTTCTTAGTTTGATATACAGAATGCGTTGACCGAATGAGATACTGAAATCTTCGAAAAATAAACATGACTGTTTATTGCTATAATACTTTTCTACCTGCATAAATTACGTTCTACTGAAAACTATGCTTTGTAATTTTTATCTTTACTTGCCTACTATTAATTCATAAATTACCTTTCATATTTCATAGACTGTGGAGCTAGTGTGGTTTGGTTTTACATTCAAAAATATGTTTCTGGCACTCGCCAGCCGCTGCCGAGGCACCGCTCGCTTCGCTCGCTCGACTCGTGCGTTATGTGGTCACAGTTCTAACCTAGCTTTTTCGATTTAAAAAAGATATTTGCGTGTTACGTTGCAAATTTCACTAAACTATAACTTTTCGAAATCTTAGTTTTTTTTTTCGTATGTTTAGTATGTTTTTTGGAAATTTAGTTTATTATTTGGAAGTATAGAATATTTTTCGTAGAATTATAATCTGAATAAGCTTCATGTTTGTTTGTTAAATACAACATTTTTTGTCGGTTAATTTTGTATTAACTTTTCGGTAATTAATTTTAACACACCTTACTAACCATTACAGTCACAGATCGCTGGAAGTTAATTTGTTTTTCGGAAGATCGCTGGAAGTTAATTTGATTTTCGAAAGCTTTATTATTTTCCTTTATGGAACAAGGACCGCAAATAGTACATAGTACATACATAAAAGTGTACTGGGTCCATTTGCGTATAAAGTGCATAGAATAGCAATTGCCTCCTATCCCTACTTGGATTACCATATTCATTTTCTTCTGTTGATTTTAGAAGCAACACTTGATAAAATCAACAGGGGCAGTACTTACTATTGTTATTAATGGCAGTTTATATTAAATAAAACCTCTGTAGCGGTATCTACGAGGTTGCTGATGAAGCTGAGGGTGATGACCAGGTATACGCGGATGCTGCATGCTGGTGGTCAGGATATCCGTTGAAGCCGTGGATGCTGGCTGGATGGGTGACTCGCCGCGGGAGTGATGATGATGACGTCACGCTAAAGTATTTGCACGAAGGCTGCGCTAACGTTCATACTCGGGGTCACCGGTATAGAGGTATGAGGAACAGGGTGTAAAGTTTACTCATACCTCCATAGAAAAGAGAGGATCCTCCGACCAGACGGGTGTTGTGTCTGGCGGGCAACTGCCCAACGATTGATGTTGGGAAGTTTGTATGTATGCTAGTTGCGCGGTAAACTCTGCTTGCGAGATGCAGGATTTGCGTGACGTCTGTATGACGCGTTGATCGCATGTGGCGTTGTAGATACCGCTACAACTCTTTCTTTTTGATTTGAGTGAGCTGTTTCCAAGATGGTCGATGCTACACCGATAAAAAATCTTCATAAACGAAGGTACGTCTACACCGCGAGTACTTGCGAGTCATGGGCGGGCGTACTATTCAGCTACGATCATATTATGAGCAGTGGGTACATACGCCAACATTAAGCTATCCGAAACTGTCAAATTTTCCCAATCAACCTTGAACCTAATGCTTTAGCGATAAAGTTGAAAATCTATTAAAGAAATTTGACAGATTGTAGTAGCTTGATGTGCTGACATCTGTACCTTGAAACCGTCATAACAAAGTACCTTATCACAATTCATTATGAAGGATCGCTATGTGTCCAGTCTTCTTATAAGGCTTCAATACAATGACTTAAAAAAAGCTAGCAGCGGAGAAAATTGCAGACGATTTACTGAAAGACCCGATAATATTATTAAGAATAGAAATCGACTGCCAATGTGGCCTCAGATTGGGCAGAAAGGGATAAGATAAGGTCCGTTGCCATCGGTTGTGGGTACAAAACGATTTTGTATAGACGACCCTCGCAAGAACGTTCGCAGTAGCACTGAAAATTTTGACTGAAGAAAACTGATTTCAGTTTGAATAAAGGTATTGAATTAAGCAAACGTGATTAAGTCTCGTTTAGTTAGAAAGTAAACGTAGGTACTAAGTAATAAACGTAATCATTTTAATTTCAAAATAAATGATCATCATGTATATTAGCTTAGGCGAATCATCTCCTGCCCTTCCCCCAATTTATTTGGAGTCGGCGCATGTAAAATTCAAATATTTTTTGCATGAAGTCTTACGAAAATTAAAAATAGCAGCTCAGTGAATTAATATTACGTAACGGTGTAAAATAAAGTCTTATTATCTCCTGAAGTTTAATTAAAGTAGGTACTTTTCGAGTAGGGAGAAAATACATTGAAGTGGTAGATAAGAGCCTTGGTGGCTTTAGTCGGGGGGTAAACAACACCTCATTTAAGAGTGCCTCTTTTGTAATTAAGGAAGAAAATAAGAGCGAGCTAAAGGGAAAATTGTAGACATTTGATACCTATTCTTTAAAGACTCATCTTTTGAGAAAACAGTTTGAAACACTATTAAGGATTCAAAAAATGAAAAAATAAATGTAATGGTAGGTTTTTTTGTATGCCCACGTGAAAAATAAGGTGCGTCTTGCAAGTTTATTTTTTCTTATACATATAGATTTTTTATCTTTTCTTTTTTGAGAAGAAATATTTTCGACCAAAATACTACTTCCTGAGATCGTTTTTATTTATTGCAACAAACATTGGTTGAAATTATCCTATCGGGACCTCGCTAGACACAGCATAAACTGGGGAATAACCCGCATAGACTTAAACTTATTTGCCATTTAACTTATTGCAAAATAAATATGTCACTTTGTCATGTTTATATGTTTATCTCATGTTTATCTTGCAAATTGGCATTACTTGATCGAAGAAGGTTATTTTTGGTAACATAATGAATCATGTTGACCTAAACAAATACAGTGAGTGAGTCATTGGATTGACATAAAGGTGTGATCTTGCATACATTTTTAAATATCATTAACAGTGGATACTGTGTCAACAAAAATATTTGTTAAAACAATTTGTAGGTAACTTACAGGTACGCCAGAACTAAATAATAATTCATTTAAATTGATGATGTTTTCTTTAATTGTTATTGTCTACTTCATTGGATGATTAAGCAGGCAAAAAGGTTGTAATGTAAAATGCTTAAGAGACTTTTCTTGGTATCAAAAAACTTTGCACTACACCAAAGACCTTATTTAATCGTTTTAGGGCCGGTTTTTCAGTCACCAGTTATCTTTTATCCCAAGTATAAGTTTGTCATTTTAACAGTTTTTGTATGGACAATCTGTCAAAACGTCACATTTGTTCTTCAGGTAAAAGTTATCTAATGATTGAAAAATCGACCTTTGTATAAAGTCGTTCAATATAGGTAGAGAAGTTTAATTGAGCATATTATTTTCCGTATTACACAAAGCACTTACTTAAACACAAATTGATAATTATGGTACATTTACCATGACGAGGCGACTTCATTTCTAAGTACTTACAATTATCAGGACAGAGCGATCCATCAAAGCCACACTCGGGGGTGTCGGGGGGCGGACTATTCCTTCCACCAGCCCAATGAATAGGCCGATCTTCGATGAACTGGAGAGATGAATTGGCCGGTACGTATGTCGCTACCACCTGTGGAAAGAAGATTTTAGGCTTACAATTTTGAGTAGACGAAAATTACCGAAATTAAATTGTTCACCTGTAAATATGATATCGGAATCACTTTTATTCGACTGATTAAAAAGAAAAAACTAAATAATAATAATGCGTTTATTTAAGATAACTAGGTTCCAGTGTGTTAGTAGTACAATAACTTATACCTAGGGTTAGTAACATAACCTTAAACAACTCGCCCCCTGCCTGACCCACGAATCGAGGTATCAATACTCATGTGAGCATTAATACATCGACTCATGTACAGACAGTCAAGCCTACTAGCTATCATACTTAAAACGCTGTTGCGACTAGCCCGCACTCTGCTCAGCATTGACGCGCACCGCTTGCGCAGAGTAGCGTAGAAGCAATCGATGCGCGCCTCCGCAAACATACGTGACGCACTACAGTGGCGGGGCAGCCGCAACATCGTTCTAAGCGCGTTATTGTATTGTACCCGTAGGGACTGTACGCTTTTTGAGTATAGACTGCCCACAGGTTGCTGTGTAGAAAGATGTACAGAAGGCTCTGAAGAGTAAATGGAGTAGACATTTCCTATCTGACTACCTCCTGAGAAGAAATGCCACTCAGGGGTCAAAGTCTCTTTTCAAGTCCAGACGTCATAATCTTGGTCAGATCATGTGACTTCGTGTCACTACGGATATTTAATATCTTATTAGATACTGGCATCTCCGTCATTGTTTTTGAAATCAACTGCTTGCAATACAATTATGTAAGAAGTTGCTGTTGTTTTAATTTCAACATGATTATTTATACATCTCGCATCTCGACACGAAATATGCTTAAATTCTAGAACTCGTGTGGGTAAATCTTATACAATTTCAGAAAAATTACATTTGCTTAATTTACATAAAATCTACCTCATCTCAAACTCTACAAATATCATGTTCAGCCTTAATAACAGCAGCTAAGTTTATAACAAGTTTTTCGAAAGTTGAAACTAGACGAATATTCAGGAAAAACGGAATCCAAGAAAAAAGGTTTGTAACAAAAAAGAAACGAGCAAAATCTTGAATTTTTCTCATAAAACTAAATTGAATTTTATGTGCGAATCCAATATCCTTATTTGTACGCATGAAATAACATCGAATGATCCGAAAAACAACATGGAAAAGAATTTTGGAACTGTTTCCCAACTTGTAGGTTTTGGGTTTAGGATTTGCGACGCAACAAGCGACTAGGTGTTTAGCTTTTGATTATTACAAGTCCATCAAGTAGAATCATGGGATTTTAAATTTTTAAGGGTTGACGTAACGAATAATTTTAATGTTTTTTTCAAATTTTCAATACAAAAACTTCAGACAACAATTATAATTGTATTACTATGATAGAAGAGTATTTTTACTGACTTGATGAATAACAGTTCCTTTGCTTTAACTATAATTTCGGTGCCGCCTGCCACATTTATTTATAAAGCAATTTTATTTCCTCTTAATTGTGAAACACCTTCCTAGAATCGTGCGCCGTATGGTTTGGCCAGCCACTGCCATCCCAACAGTTTGTGATGATGGCATTTTCCGTTCTCACAATTCGTTTTAATTTAACGTTTTGCAGCCTTGTTTGTGGCAGTTAAAAACAATCATAATTGGCTTTGGAACGTTTATTCTAGGTAATGGTGAGCGGAAATAATGTTTTATGACATGATATTATTTTTTACTTTAGAAAATGCTATTGGATTTTTTTTAGATATGCTTAAGTATAATCAATGGATGGAATGTGTGAATGATGATGTATGGTTAGAAAGAAGGTGACTACCGAGATGGCGACTAATAGAGAAGTATGGAAGAAAAGGACATGTTGCGCCGACCCCAAATAAATTGGCATAAGGGCAGAAGAATGATGATGCTTAAGTGTAATCAAACCAACATAAATCGCCATGCTTCAATTTGCGCTATTAAAGTAATCCGCCAAAGTTCGCTGAAGACGTGTGCGAAGTAAGATAGCTGTCAGTAGCACTCGGCACATTGTTATTCAAAAGGAAGGGCTGTCTTGGCACTTCTTCAAATTTCAGCGACAACTTCCAAAGCCTTTTGATTCAAGGTAATTTTGCACAAGAAAGTCTAAGTCTGTGAAATTGGCAGAGCCTTTTAGGTAATTTCTGCTTCGTGCGAACTGAGCTAGCTGAATATGAATGAATATTCTCACTTTCAAAAATGTTAGCAGTCACTTTTGGCCACACTTAAAGTATATTTACAATGTACATTTATGTGATGTGTTCAGAGACACGATTTGTCTTGTTTCAAATCTTCCATTTTACTAATTTCTTCTTTATTTACCTACTTATTCCTCTTGCCGTTATTCGTCGTCTGTCACTCACACTTTCGGTGTTGTCATGCCAATTGTCTATAATTCTCTATTCTAATATTCTAAACAATGTTGCCAGCCGTTCAACCTCATATTACACGTTTATGTGAAAGTACTTATAGATCTATTGCTTACCTGTAAGGATTCAACGAACACCAGGAAACAATTTATCCCTCATAGTAGGTAAATAAAAACTTTTTTACAAAAAAAAACAACCGACTTCCATAAAAACACTACAAAGTGAAAAATAACTTTAATTTCGGAAGTCGGTGTCTTTGGTTTTCTTATTTCGTTTTTCACCACCGACTTCCGAAATTAAAGTTATTTTTCACTTTGTAGTGTTTTTATGGAAGTCGGTTGTTTTTTTTTTGTAAAAAAGTTTTTATTTTTCACTTTTTTGTTGCGATCATTTTTTTTTATATTTGTTGATTTTTCAAAAACCGCTTGTCCGTTTTCGATAAAATTTTCATGGGACCATTTGGGAAGTATACCCTATCCAACAGAAAAAGAATTTTTCCAAATCGGTTGGCAAACGACGGAGTTATGCGCGAACAAACATAAAAAAAAAAAAAAATACAAACATCCGAATTGAGAACCTCCTCCTTTTTTAGAAGTCGGTTCAAAATACTTGAATGACGAAATTACAGAAAAGTGACAAGGAGTCATAATTGCCTCTTTTTGATTGCCTGCCCGCGTTACAATAAACTACTTATCCGTGTGCCATAAACGGTTAAGGCGTTCAGGCGCGAAATCAGGACAAACAAACGCACCTACTGTAAAACTTTTAATAAATAAAGATATTAAACCAATTTTTATGACACTATTTAAGTATTTGCTTTGGTACCTACCATCGTGTTTTACTACACGTAGTTCCAGAAAAACATAAAAACATTCTTATTCATTACTTCTAGAAAAAAGTGTTATCATTCCCTTGAACCTATTCCCAAGGGTTCACGAAAACTATTTACTTGACAAATGTATTTTTGTATGTCTTGGGAAAAATATTGCAAACAAACCTAACCTGAGTAAATAGCAGCATATATATTATAAATGTCTCACGAACAGTCAATAACAACTTCAGTGACGTCAATGACGTGAGATTTTGTCTTTGTTCTGAATAATACTATGAAAGACATCATCAACAATTTTTTTTTATCAATTATTTCAATTAATCAGTTAGTAGGTTTCTAAAGAGTTGATTTTATTCAGCAATTTCAATTAATATTAATATTGTGGTTTAATGATCTCGTCCTATCTATTGTGTTACTTCTGTCTTACTCCTTCTGTGTATATTACTATATTTATATTGTCTAAATGTCGTGCTGTGTACGGACATTATATTTTCATAACTTCTACATTGACTTTTGTTTCTTGTTCGCCCGTACATTTCCTACACGAGCTAAAACTCCATTTGATTTTGTTCCAAAATAAAACTTTTACTTTCTACCGCGGCTGTTGTTACCATAGTTCACCACAAAATGCCTATGAAATTCAACCAAAATAGATCAAAATTATTTATAAGAATAAATACATAACTTAGCAATTTTGACTTCTCCGAATATTTGATCACAAGTAATTTTTTGGTTCTTTTGTAAAACCTATTGTATCTAAACGGCCGCGACAAATTGCTAAGTTAGTAGTAGGTATATTGGCACAATAACGATAGATGTATTTTCGACAAAGACTGCAATAATCTTTTACTGTCTCCTATAATATATTAAACCTCTAGAAAAAGGACCTTCAGACCTTTGAAAAGGTCGCTGAAAATAATGTGCTCTCTACTTGACAAAGACAGACTGGCATAAGATGTAAGTACAAATGGGTGCGCTTGGGACGGCTTCACGCAAACTTTCGATTAATCTTTCTACGAATATCGCAGACTTTTGGCGTACGATGTTTAAGATGTGCGTTTAGTTGATGTTTATATTTATTGCAAAAGCTTAGTTAGGACGGCACGGTGGGCGCAGTGGTTAAGCGATTGACTGCTGCGCTGCGTGTCGCGGGTTCGATTCCCGCACGGAACAAATATTTGTATGACCTACATGTATTTGTTCCGAGTCTGGGTGTTTTTCTATCTATAATATGTATGTATTTACAAAAAAATAATTGTATATAAGTAGTTTATCAGCCATCTTGTTACCATAACACAAGCATTATGATAAATGATAAATGATAAATGATTTTATTTTTGTAAGTAGGTTTGTACAAACACTTTTACACGTCAATCATATTTTAAAACTAGATGAGGTCGGCGTTTCCTATCTGACTACTCTGAGAAGAAAGGCCGAAACAAACTCAGAGGTCACAGTCTCTTTTAAAGTCCAGACATAATCTTGGTCAGATCATATGAAGACCATGCAGGTCGATGTCTGAGATGGTCTTTTGAGGAAAGAACCACACAGATTGAGAGGACCTGTCCAGCCAGTGCACGCATTTGTCAGAAATCGTGCAGCTCAACTCAAAACTTAAGGAGCTCGACGATTCGACGAACAATACCAAAGAAAGGACATTTGGGTAGGCCACATTAATTACTCAAACTGCCAGACCATGACAAAAACTAACAGAACAGAGAGAAAAATTAAAAATAATATAAATAAAATGACCCACATAGTCTTCACATTCACAATAATTAAAATAATAGAATACTTTACAAAGTAAGCAAATGTCATAGTATATATAAAATCCATTAATGTCAAAGTGTATATAATAAAACAAAAAAAAAAAAAAAAACAACAACACAGAGAAAAAAAATATAAATAAAAATAAAAACATTAAATATGTAAAAAATTGGAAGCACCTTAATCCCAAGCCTTTTTGTCCTCGATATAATCCTTAACGGTATAAAAGGCTTTCTGGCACAACTTACGTTTAATGAATGATTTGAATTTATTAAGGCTTAGATCTTGAACGGGGCTTGGAACTTTATTGTAAAAGCGTATACATTGGCATCTGAACGAGCCACCTATTTTCTTGAGCCTTGTTATCGGTACAACAAATTTGTGTTTGTTCCTAGTATTTATATCATGGATATCACTGTATTTTTTAAACAATTTTATATTTTTATGGGCATATAAAAGATTTTCATAAATATACTGAGAAGGCACAGTCATAACATTAATCTCTTTAAATTTGTCTCTGAGCGAGTGTCTCGGACTTAATTTATAAATTGATCGAACAGCTCGCTTCTGCAAAACAAAGATAGTCTGAATATCAGCGGCATTTCCCCACAATAGAATACCGTACGACATTACACTATGAAAATAGCTAAAGTACACTAAACGGGCTGTCTCTATATCAGTTAAATTACGAATTTTTCTAACAGCGAATGCTGCGGAACTTAGCTTTTTTGACAATTTGTCTATATGCGGACCCCACTGAAGCTTAGCATCCAAAGTTATGCCCAAGAATACGGTGCTGTCTTCAGGATTCAATTCTTCGCCCTTTATCAACACATTAGTTTTCACCTGCCTAACGTGAGGTAGCGTAAACTTAATGCATTTGGTTTTTTTCTCGTTTAGAAGTAAATTATTAACATTGAACCAGTGGACTACTTTAGAGATCGCGCTATTTACTTCGTCAGTAACCTGCTGCTGACGTTTAAGTTTAAACAAAAGTGAAGTGTCATCTGCAAACAACACTATATCATGATTATCCTTTATGAGGTACGGCAAGTCATTAATATAAATAAGAAACAAGAAAGGACCAAGAATTGAGCCCTGTGGGACTCCCATTGTTACTATAGATCCGGGAGATCTTTTTCCATTAACGTCAACGCTCTGAATCCTCTTGCTCAAGTATGAAGTAAGAAGATCCAGAGCAGCGTTCCGGATCCCGTAGTGACGGAGTTTCCTGATTAAAGTTTCGTGAAGAACGCAATCGAATGCCTTGGACAAATCACAGAAAATGCCCAAGGCATCGCATTTGTCTTCCCATGCATTATAAATATGTCCTAAAAGTTCAACACCGGCATCAGTAGTTGAACGTAAAACCGAACTGTTTGCTATGTAATAATTTGTGTTTATTAAAAAATCTTT
This sequence comes from Apamea crenata, assembly GCA_949629185.1. Lineage (NCBI taxonomy): Eukaryota > Metazoa > Arthropoda > Insecta > Lepidoptera > Noctuidae > Apamea > Apamea crenata. Next base: position 12,191,603 of record OX451373.1, read on the forward strand.
GCATTTGTTCTAAAATTAATTTCTCAAAAATTTTACTAAAAGTAGGTAGTACAGAAATAGGTCTATAATTTGTGGGGTCTGATGTACTACCCGATTTAAACAAAGGTATTATTTTACTATTTTTCATGAGGTCAGGAAACTCCCCACCGTCAATACAACTATTAAAGATAAGAGCTAGAGTAGGCGCTATAATGTCAATTACAGACTTAGCAACTTCTACAGAATTACCCCACAGATCTGCAGTCTTTTTTACATTTAAAGTGTGAAAAGTTTTAATTATATCTATACAAGTAACATGTTCAAAATGAAATTCCGAATCGCAACCATTAACATTTTCCATAAGCAAAGACTCAGCAACAGAAGGTGATGAGTTTAGGGATTTAGTAGTTGAAAGGGGAATATCCGAAAAGAAATTTTCAAATGCCTCGGCGACTTGTGAGTCTGATTTTATTATGTTGTCATTAATCGACAAGCTGTAGTCAGTGTTTCGATTACTAGACCTTCCCGTTTCACTATTAATAATATTCCAAGTCGTTTTAATTACATTACTGCTGTTTTTAATCTTTAAACCTAAATAAAGTGACTTGGCCATATAACAAACTTTTTTAAATAATTTTGAATAATTTCTAACATACAAATTAAATGCATCAGTGTTAACGTAAGGCCTTTCATTGTACAGTTCATAAAGCCGCGTTCTACTTTTATGAATACCAATGGTAGCCCAATCACTGAAGGATGCGTTACTATTAACCGAGATAGTCTTGGGAATAAATTAGGTTGCTTAGCTTGGGGCAAATGGTGCTGTGTGAAATGTCCAGGGATATTATTTCCATAGCTCCACTAACTACACTGTAAAGCTACGGTTTCGTAGAAAAACGGTAACTGCACATAGCGGTTGCAGTGACGGCTGTCATGAAAATGATGACAGCGAATTTAAATTGTTACATACCGTGTCAAAAGATAGTCGCGTTCCTGTTAAAGTTTTCACACGCAATGACGCAGTGATTTTTCATGGAAACGCTAGTTTTAATAACGCGTGAGCTCACTCTTCTCAGTACCGACACCTATTCGGAGTCCTATTACAGAACCTCACTCAAGACTCAAGCATTACTTAAAACTAGTTTCAACCAATCAAATGGATGTAAGCGAGTTTTAAGTAATGCTAGAGTTTTATTTTTATTTTTTTATTTTCGTTTATTGGCCAACCGACAATAATTGTTTACACTGTAAATATTTAAAGTGCTATCTACCATAATCTAGGGTTAGTGTAACAATTTCTTACAGGTTAGCACTGCATGCCCCATAAACATTAGGTGTGCCACAAGCACTATACTATAAAATGAAAATTGATATCTTATAACTAAAATTAACAAGTTAAAAATGATTACGTGATGGGATATAAAACTATAATAAGCAGTAAAAGTAAAATTCATTTAAGCAAAGCAAACAAAGTCAAAATAATGAAAAAATTAAAAAACGGGATTAAACATTACTAATAGTAGTTCTATGAAACTTGGCATATGAGTCAAAATGCACGTCAACAAGATCGCTACAGCTATTTAACAATTTGCAAAGTCGAAGAACGAGAGAGTTTGCACCAAGTATTGTTCTGCGGAGTGGAGGGTGTAAAGGAGTAATGTAAGGGAGCACGAGGGAGTCAGCCCGAAACTGGAACTTGGATAGTAATAGGGGACAATCTATTTTGTATCGGAGTAGCATGTATACGAGGCTGGAATCGATGACTGTTCTACGTTTCTCCAGTGAGACCATCTTAAAATAAGATAGTCGGGCTTCATACGACCGTACCTTTTGTAATTAAGACTTCAAATCTGGTCAACGTTCTTTTGCGATTTTACATTTTACTTTTACTCAGTAATTTACTTTTGGATTCTTTGTAATAAATTCTTAACTTGTTGCAACCAATGAGCCATTAAAAACCCAATCGATTTTTAATTAATTTTTATGTAAAAAATGTATCAAAGAATATTCTGTAAGCATTTTGCTCTTCTAAACTTTTTCTCTTAAGTACCGTCCGTAAGTTATTATTTTATCTGCTAAAAGTTTTGTTTACAAAAGCTAGGTACTTAATACTTGTTATAATGAGATACTCATTGACAACGTCAACTCGATGTAGAAATACATAGTATCTTCTTTAGAAGTACAACATCACACCTGTATTCACCGAAGGGTTATGCAGAGGTGCATCTACAAACACCACATTTCACCAGTTATGTTTAAGTCCCATGTAACGTGGGGGGGAGGGGGTATAGAAGCTAAGAAATTCCAGATGGAAAAACCCAATAACACTTTGCCCGACCCGGGAATCAAACCCAGCAGTAGCGCTTGTGACCACTAGGCCAACGAAGCAGTCGTGTTTTAATGTTTTATGTGATAGTAAAAGCATGTGTGGTGTAATTGGCACAATTCATTTTGTGCACAGGAACGTATCTTAACCATTAACAAAATGTCGTTTTTGTCGATCCTACCTACAAAACCTTTTCTTTAAAGAACACAATGAAGGCTATTTCACGACCATTTTTTAACCTATCTCAAATGCCTCTTACAAAGAAGCTTAGAAACTGAATTCTTTTGTTCCAAGAAAATGCTGACGTGCCTTATGTTGGCAAAAGAGTCATCAATTAAAGAGTTTTATTGGAAACTCCAAGTTTATAGGGAAGTAACTAACACGCAACTTTTATCCTTTCAAGTCGGAAAGGACATGGCTAAATGACTGCCCCAAGCATGTCTAGTAACTTCACATTAACTCGTAATATTTAAATATTCATTCATGAATTATTAAGCGTTTAATAATTTCCTAGCGCTTTCGTGAACTGATAAACATAAAAAAAGTATCTTAGTTGCTTTTTTTGAATGACATGACAAGTTCAAGGGGAATAATAATACAGTACTGCAACTAGGGACGGGTCATGTCGCTTTTCTAAAATGTCAAATCAAACTATACTTATATCGATTTTTGATAACAGGTATCAAAACGATTTATTTTCTGAAACTAAGAAGTGGCAATCAGAGTTATTGGCGGGAATCGATGGAATTCAATTCGGTGTCCTGTTTAGTTGCTTCTTATTGTGTTTTCACAGGGAAACGGGGTTGTTTCTAAGTGACAATCGACTCTATTCAATTCCACTCTTTTCGTATCAAAATCAAATAAAAATAATTGAAAGCTTCAGAATGTGCTTCTACGTTTAATGTACTACCTATTTTGTGTCGAAAAATATTAACTGAATACAGGTCGACAAAAACTATTTAAGTATATTTTTATCTTTCAACCCAATCGATTATTTTATTGATTCGATTACAATTGACGTTCAATCCCATCTCTATGAAAAAAAACAAACGTCAGATGTCAGACATCGTTGGAACACTGCCGTTTGCTTGTTCGTTGTGGTTTTTCATTTTGGATTTTCATTGACCCTCGCTTGCTTATTGTGTGCTTGCCTACCTACTGACCTCTTGCTACTCGACACGGACTTGACTTGCAATCAATTCATCCTGCGATGCATAAACTGCGGTGTAACCACGCAAAGGCTGCGGCAGCATATCGCCTCTTCATTGCCTGCTTTTCTACTCACTATCTTAGCACGATGGTTAACAATTGAGGTAAGTCATCTACAGCTAGAATCATTCTAGAACCGATAAATATAAGAAACATCGAACAAATGTGACTTCAAGTAGTTTACCGTGTTTTCAAAATACATAATGAACTCAATGGCAATGAATCAGAAAGACTCATCTCGTCTCAACACATCACGACTACAACAGACTGGTTGCTTTAGATGTCATAATAATCAAATGTGTAGGTATTATAAATAATTCATGTGGGTAATAAGGTAATTAAGTTTGTTCTAGGTTCCAAGGGATGCCCACATTTGTCATCCTTGTTATGAGCTGCTGAATTCAGAAGCAACTAGTGATGTACGTTTATTTGGTCATACAATAGTGCGCATAACTTGAGGCCGTTCTGTGAGAAGTATACAACGCCATGCAGTGGAAAGAAACGATTCAATTTTGCAGAATTTACCAACGTCACATCCAGCTTTCTATTATCTAAATAAAATGTTTTTAAACACAGTGTGTTTTTTTTATCTTTACATACCCGTCCGGTAGCATTTATCATCTTCCTCTTCAGATATTCAGTTTCTCGGCCTACAAATCGTCAGGACTACTGTCCCTGACCTCTCTCTCTCTGGTTGTGTTATTGGGCAACATCCAATCAGAATGATTTGATCAGACAGACAGATAACCTAAACTAACTTTTTTATATAATGTTCTTATAAGATTCACAGAATAAATAAATTAATCGCATTTTTGTTGTTTTATTTCAATATCTTTTAAAGTAGTTTTGAGTATGAATGTCGATGGCTATAAGAGTAGGGGACGACCAACGAAACGATGGATGGACTGTGTGAATGATGATATGGTTAGAAAGGGGGTGACTACCGAGATGGCTGCTAATAGAGGAGTATGGAAGAAAAAGACATGTTGCGCCGACCACAAATAAATTGGGATTAGGGCAGGAGAATGATGATGATCTTTTAAAGTCCTTGGTTACTCACTGTATTCGTTATCTAGTTTAGGCAGGATTTAACATTCACCACATACTAATTAAACTAAGTCCTCCTGGCGCGTTTGTCTGTCTGTCTGTACGGATGTTTCAACAAACATATTTTGATGGGGTTGTCACTTCCGGAAGGTTTAGCTATACATTCGTGTAGGTTGTATTGACCAATGTAAATCAAGTCAGAAAAATCCTGCCGCCTGAGTGTTTTCTTGCGCGCGTTGCCCCATTCAGCGTCCAGAACCCATCTCTCGAGTACATTTACTATAGGGATTTGGTTTTGGACAAAAATCTAGTGTTGTTTGGGTAACACCTAGGTAAAAGTTCATAGCAATGTAATTTATTTGCAGTTTTTTATGCCTATTGATGTAGGAGTTACACGATTTCATTTTCAGGATTATAAAGATATAAAAAGCGCCTGAAACTTTTTCTGTATGAAATACTAATATTCAGCTATTCAGCATTACATATTGCTAGGTACCATGTCTAGACATTGCTGGATTTTCGTCCATACTTCAGTTTAGCCATCTCCTTTAAAAAATACCTACTAGCTAATGCGTTGCGATGCCTTTTCCATTGTTTTTTTGTTAAAAAGCTTTCCCGGCGCGCTCTCAACAACTAACCAAAAAATTATCGCAATTGTTCGAGCCATTTTAGAGTTTTTGCAATCGATTTTAATATTTAAACTAGCTTTTGTCAGCGGCTTCGCCCGCGTTGGAATCGGGAAATTATCCCACGGGAACGTACTACTGGGATAAAAAGTATCCTATGTCTTAATCCAGTTTATAAACTATCTGTGTGCCAAATTTCATCCTAATCCGTTTAGCAGTTTTTGCGTGAAAGAGTAACAAACATTCATCCATCTATTCTCGCAAACTTTCGCGTTTATAATATTATTATATAGTAGGAAGAAGAAGATATGTTATGAGAAGAAACATTAGCTATTCTAATGTTTCCTTGGTTTACGAAAATTGCTAATGCTTCCGGGTTAAGTTGGAGACTCGAACAAAATACATATAAAACTTTGATAAACTGAAATAATTTCCTAAGTCTTGACCATTTCTATCGAATTTACATATATAAATAATTATAATACAGGTATACTTATACGTAAAAGGTCGCCAAAATAAATAAAACTCACAGACTTATAAATAAAACAAAGTTATGAAACCTTTTAAAACTGAAAGAAACTTCTAAAGATATGACTGACGGACTCACATCACGAAAATATTATCTCCGCAAAAAATGCACCCTCAAACATAAAATATCGCTGAGCTTCAAAGATATGGCGTTACAGTTTCATCTATTCCTCATTAACGTTATCTATGGTAGCACCGCCATTTTTCGGCTTACCACACTATTAAATCGTAGGGTGATCGATTTCAAGACTATTATGTTCAGCCAAGGCTTCATCACGGTTGGGAGACGATATATATTTAGTAGGTAGGTGTGGGATAAAAATGGGTGATTTGGTAAAAAAAGTTTTTAGGCAGTTTTTTTTCAGTTTGATTGAATTAATAACAGGTTTTGACAAGGTGCTCAGGCCACTGACCTATTATACAAATACGCTGGACTAAATATAATATCTACTATACGAAATGACAGTTGTTTTTTTGTGCCGATTCAAAGCACCCTGTTCGAGCGTCTCGGGAACTAAAATTGACACATTGCCGCAAATGACCGTCGTTTTGTTTTGGTACGTCCTAAATCGTGGAACAAGACATTTTTGTGTATTTTGTGTTTACTACGAGATATTTAGAACATTTTTAACTTGAGAGTATGCGCATCTTGTAAAACTTCGCTATCAAAATATTAGTTCCACGGAGGCTCACGTTGCTGTCAGCGCCAAAATGGCGAAAATCAAATGTCTCATTTTGTCATACATAGTATGAAGTCCAGTGACTCAGGCCGATAATACTACGAGTATAATCAGTTGTGTTTCTAATCACAGAGAGGGAACATCACAGAGTAAACAGGCATAAAATGGCATATCGGGAGAGGGACTGGAAGCTAACTTCCAACATTAAATTTGCTTAATAATACTTATTACTTTTACTTTCCTAAATGGTCTCTAAAAATATACTATAGAGATTTTAGCCAAGATTGGTGAGGCTAGCACATACTTAGCATTCAACGCACCCCGCCTACACCAAACGACGTAAAGATCTAAAGAACCCTGCCAAATAATTTAGATCTGTCTGCCCTTCGATCAAAGAAACAAGACGGATGAGCAAGGTTATTTTTAATATCGTAAGGTTTGTATGTGAAAAAAGGAAAAGAAAGAAAAAACGTTTATTTGTGGTAAAACATGACGCAAAGAAAAGACACAAAACGCAAAAAAGAACAAGTTGGGGCAAGATATGCGTCACATCCACGCAAAATGGGTACCGCTCAGCATAATCCTCAGGTTTGTATGTGAAAAAAGGAAAAGAAAGAAAGAAAAATCGTTTATTTGCAGTAAAACATGACGCAAGGAAAATACACAAAACACAAAAAAGAACAAATTTGGGCAAAATATGCGTCACATTCACGCAAAATGGGCATCGCTCAGCATAATGCTATGACTCAGAGCTACAGCGCTGGTTTTTAACGACATCCGGCGTTGGTGTTTCGTGGTTAGACTAATTTTACATAGTGAATTCTCCGAAAAACGACATAACCTACTGTCTTCTGTTAGTCTGCAGTTGTAAGGTATTCTGAATTATTTAGATTCTTTGATTGGATCGTTCGCCTGCGTCATTATGGCTCTGTTCTGTAAGAGCTATGGAACCACATGCAATCTTGGCTTTATTAAAATTGAGGCTGTCTTGGTTTAGAAAGCGCTGGAGCATGAGTAATTCTCAAAAAAATTTGTTCTTGAAGTAATTTTGTTAACAATTATTATGGACACTAAAGACCAATATATCTTGTCTTGTTTTATTGGTTCATGACTCTATTATTCACACACCTAGGTATTCTGTCTAAACAAAACGGATATTAATGTTCTTGATTTCATGAAGCTAAACACCCTTTCTTCTAGGATCTTAGCTTGATTTCTTATTTGCTCCGTCGTCAGGCAGAGAACTCGTTATGTTTCGATAAAGGCGGTTTTTATTTTTTCTTTGCTTTTATTCGCTGGCTTTTGCCCTCGGCGACTTGTTCAAGATTGATTTTTGTGGATTGAATTATATGATGTTGAAATTAGACTTCGAATTCTAGATGAAAACATCCTCCTGTGATCCAATTAGGGTAATGGTTACTTGTGCTTTGTGCCCTAAGAATGGTAGAGACATCAACGTGCAAACTGTAAGCATTCAGCACATGATTCTAGACCCCGAGTGTAGAAATTTTTGTAAGTTATCAAAAAAAAAAATCTTCTTGTTTCATAGAAAAGTGCAATACCTACGCGGTCAAAATATAGAGCAATTTTTTTTAATCAAGTACTGAATCCATGGTTGCAAGTCGATGTCCTGCCATCCTGTATACCTATAGATCGTTCAGTCTCGATATTTGCGATTCCAAACATGTACTATGTATATGGGCCCTAAACGAGGTTGCTTCACGTAAAATTTAGAGTCTATAAAGAACCCTACGAGAAGAGAGGAATTTGGGAACAGTCGTATTCATTTTTGTTTGTAGAATATCAGAGGGGCAATTCTCGTAATTTTAATTTATTTATTTAGGTTAGCCTACAATTGTTTACACGTTACATTTCTTTTAAAAGCACACACATATACATTTGTAAGTGCAACAATTACTTACAGGCTAACACCACATGCACTATTATATTTATATTACATTATACATTTTCATTATTGCAATTAATAGTGAATTATTAATGATAAAAATTGTGTCAAACAAAGCCTATATCTAGAAATTGAACAAACAAATCAAGATAATCGAATTAAATGTATTATATTGATTGGTAATAAAATAAACAGATAAACCTTAAGAACGTTCACAGTCAGATCTCAGTCACAATCTGTAAAAAGTTCCTCTAATTTCCCTACGTTTCGACACGTTTTTGACATTTGTTTGTCGCCGAAATGAGACTGCGACTAGATTTTGAATTACGAGAATTAGCCTTCTGATCTCTCTCAATCTGTCAAAAATGCCACTAATTTCCCTACATTATGACATGTTTTTGACATTTGTTTGTCGCTGAGATGAGACTGCGACTAGATTTTGAACGTTTTAAATTACGAGAATTGGTCTTCTTATATTCGTCGTTCTTTGTTGTCGATGTTATGTTGTAGATCTCACTCGATCAATACATTGAACTATATCTCCAAAAAAATAGATATCCCTTGACATAGAGGTTTGCGCTATACAACTTTACTCCTAAACTTGTTATTTACTCTAACTCAAACAACATCAAACATGACTGAAGTTTGAACGAACGAATTTTGTTCGACTTTTTCGTTTAGACGAAAATTTTATTTTAGGGAAAGCTTTTGCGGAGTCAAAAAGACGGTGGAAAAGAAGTTTGAAACTTTTATTGGGAAACAGAATGTGGTGTCTTTTAATTTTATGCCAACCACTGTGTAGGTGATCCGGCAGAGAACCAAAGTTGCCGACATAGCTCACAGAATAAGCAAGCTGAAGTGGCAATGGGGCGCCCATATTAGCCGTAGAACCGATGACCGTTGGAGTAGACATGTTCTTGAGCGGAGGCCGCGAATCGGCAAACGTAAGGTATGACGTCCTCAGGCTAGGTGGCGACAATCTTCGCAGGATCACTGGTAGCAACTGGTTGAGAGTTGCCGAAAATCGAGTTGAATGACGTGCAATAGTAGAGGCCTATGTCCAGCAGTGGACTGCTGTATGCTGCTACTTCCTATTCTGCCTGTTACTTGTCTTTAAAATCCATCATAAGATCGTTTATTGCTTGAGGGTGTGAGCTGTCAATATTTTGCTTAACCATTAATTTACGACCAAACGTAGGTCTAACTAAACGCTGTCTTTGGCCCGAATAAAGCCAGTGTTTATCCCTTGTGATGAAGGTCGAGCCTACCGCCCAATTACCGAAAATGTCGGTTTATTTGTAGGAAAAAGCTGACAGAATAATAAAACAACGCTGTCTGTGTTGGGAATGAAAACCTAGAACCAGGCTATTTCTAGTAGACTCATACACTCATAATGTAGAATTGGATTTATCTTTTGTTTAACAGTCGAACTCATTTCGCGTCTAATACATCATCGTATGAAAGCGAATACAATCTAATTTTGAAAACTGTTTGAATTGCATTAATTACATTGGGTTTACATTCATATAGCACACCTGCCCTTTTTATTATAATGTATTGAATAAATAAAATATTTCATTAAACTGCCTGATGAACCGTTTTAATGAATTTATGATCCAATAAACAAAATTCAATTAATTTGATAATTAATACAATACTGTATAACTATGCCACCGAAACAATAACATTATGTCACACAAAGAAGCTTCAGGCGTGATTAACACGAGCTTCATAATTAACCTTTGTAATGATTGATCGTGACATCGTACATACCTTTGTATTGACATCTACAATATTGAACATTTCGCTATCAAGGTATGATTTATTTTATCATACGCTTGAATTGGTGACCACAGTTTGCTATCATTAGCACCGAGGTAATTAGAGAACAGGGGTTCGTGGCTAAATAATAACAGCCGCGCAGGACGATCGATCAGGTTAAGCTACGCTTGCCGCGGTTGGTCTGTGGATGGGTGACACCGTGAAATTTCACAGTGAAAACTTTGGTGAAGTGAGCCTGAAGTGAGCTGGCATTCCACCTGATTCTACGACACTAGGGATTGGCACTATTGGCAACTTAAATCAAGCTCAATTCACCTAAGTTTTCACAGAGAGATTTTTACAGAATAGATTGGCTTGATTACCAATATAATTTTCTTATCTATTATAAAGGGTGGCCAACTCGAATGTATACAAATTCATTTGGCTACCATTTTGATTTGGCGCCAAATATGATGGTTTGATACACTATTTAGTTCAAATGTGGCAATAATTCGTTCTAAACCATTTATAAAACCATGATTACCGTATTAACTTTAGTAATTTTATACTAAACTTCCTAAATGGATTGGGAAACGACTCAATTCTTTTCAATAAATCAGTACGAGTTTTGATTATAGAGAATGTAAATAAACAAAATCTTCAATATTTTGAAGAACAACCTTTTTTTAACCTCGTTAGGACCTCTAAGTTCTCTTCTTCTGACTGGATGGGTAGAGTACTTAAACCATTCTTCCTTGAAGAGTCTACATGACAGGTGCTGCAGGTACAGTGACTGGCAGTCGCAACAAGAGTTTTTAATATTTTATTTCATCAAATCCATCAGTTAGACTTTGCAACCATGTCTTTTCTAGTCCTAACTTATTGATTTGATGCACGAAACATAATCTAAAGTTTGAAAGGAACGTTTCCGAAACAATAAATTCCAAGAAATGTTGACATTAATTGATCCCTAAAATTCACCAGATTAAAAAGGTCATGACTTTTTTCTGTGTGGTTATAAAGGGACGTGTCGTGGTCAATTTGGAATAATAAAAGCAGAAAATTTGTGGTGGAATACCTAATAAAATATAATATTTCGTGAAAACAACAATGAAAAGCGATCGCATTTCAGAAAAAAGGTGAAAATTTGGCGCATGTTATTTTTCATATAAAATTGCCAAGTCTTTAATTATATAATTAAGGGAAAATATCCGGTAATTTTCGTTTGAAATAAAAATAATCTTATTAATGTATTATATTTTCTTCAAACGACTCCTAAATCACCTACCAGGTTGTGGATATACATAAGACTAACAATATTACATGGTTCAACCGAATTGATTCGCTTTCATTGAGTGATCAATGTTATGTTTTTACGACTCAATTTGAAAGGCCAAGCGAACCGTTTAATACCAGTTTTAGTCATTTAAAAACAAACTGCGACCCACCCCTGCTTCGCACGGTTTCTACGACTTTACTAAACATCTTCTCCGTATTAGATATATGTTAGATTAAATTATTAATATATTATACACATAAACCTTCCGGAATAAATTCTCTTAATGATGGTGAAAACCGCAATAAAATCCGTCGCGTAGTTGAGAAGAGCAACGCGGTCACACAGACATGCACGAAAAGCGACTTTAATTAATAATATGTACCTATAGAAGAGGTTGTGGTTTGAACTTTGAGTAACCGCAAGATTATTCGTCATAATTATTTTCTAAAGTTAAAGACACACGTTACTTTGTTTCCATACAAACGTAGATACTTTTTGTTTTATATCTCAGTTAGTCTCGTGATTCCGCTCGTAACTTTCAGAATTAAGCACATCTGTCTCTCTTTACGGCGCGGCTCCTTTAAAATAATGCGGAATTGGATTAAATTCAACGCTTTGGAATTGTTTTTTTAATTCCGCCTTTGTTTTCCGTGTTATTTATTACATCAATTATTCAAGAATTTTCCTAGAAATATAAACCTCCCGGCTAGCTTAGAATTGGAATAAATAATACAATAATACTAGGGTATAGTTTCCAATTTTGGCAGAATCGAAAATTGCTTTGAAGTCAACCTGGAAGCTTTGAATATAATCTACTTAATGACCCCTAAATCCAATTTTGTGCTGACTGGGGAAATACCGGTAGCCTTTAACGGTAGTCCCAATTATCCATTTCGTTAACAAAGCCAATTAGTGGAGTCAGATGAAAAGCTCGTCCATTTTACGATAACACTATTAATCAAGCATTCCAAATCTTCACGTAGCAACTAAAGAATTTTGTCACAAATTCCTCGCACTGGCGTTGGTGAGAACATGAGGTTTCCAAGAACGCATTGATTGATCAACTGGTTAGAATCCTTTCAAATACTTCGTGGAAAAATCTGCGCACTGTATTTCTCTTTTTGAGATCATACGGATTTGTCTAGCTCTATTATCCCTCAAAGATATTTTCTGGTTAGCGGTTTCAGTGAAGCGTGGGTTTGAATAAACTTGAAGAAGCTTTTGTATCGTAATTTCATGGACAACATCTTCCTATAAAACATCGTGACAAAACTTGGATTTTTGTGTGCTTTCCTTTAAGCTTTCCCTCATACTCCTGCCCTGATCCCAATTTATTTGGGGTCGGTACAACATATATTTTTCTTCCATACTTGTCTTCTAAATTATGCGTATATTTCCGGTGTTTTGTGAGAGAATGTATGCAAGGGAGTCCGAATTAGTTTTAAAAATTAATATGTATACAACATAATTATTTTCAATGTAATATTAATAGGGTCTATGTTAATTAATGTAATTGGCATTGTATCGTTTTAATTAGCTTTAAATAAATAAGTTGTGTAGCGCCTTTTAATGCTCATGTGTGTGTGCGCATAAAATGTGTGTGTGTGTGTGTGTGATATGTCTTTCGAAACATTACACAAAAAAGCCTTAAACAACATTTGTTTTCATACACAGCTGTATCCTGCGTTTTAAATATTTTTAGATTGCTGTCACATTTTGTGTAGATGTCGTAATTAGTTCCGACGAGGAAGACGTGCTATATATCAGCTTTAGAAAATATAGACCGAGACCGTATTTACAACTTCGAAATTTTGACATTTACTAAGAGCTACGGATTGATGACCGGTTTGGATTGGGCAATTTCTTTGGTGTTTCTGAAACCCATTTTGAAGAATTGGTTTTACATATACGGTCCGATCTGCAGATGTGATGTGATTAGATGTGAGCGGTGCGCGCGGCGGTTGAAAATGAAACGAACCCTTCTCCTCTTTACCTACGCGGGGAATGTTTTCCATGCAGCTTGGAAAACAAAAGCAACGCCTCTTTGTTTCGATGTTTTTGTGTAATATATCTAAAAACACCCGCAGGAGACACGGGTTTAGTTCTACCCAGTATCATTTATGTATTCACCAACCCCGAACAGTAGACAAACAAACAAGTATGTAGGTAATAACTATTTTTGTTTAGGTAGAGTTGTGAACAGTTTCGTCGTACGACGGATGCGACACGCACCAATGATGTCACGATCGGGTGGCTGTAAATCTTCGTAGCGCCTGATACTTATGTACGTATAAGTGGTTTGGTGTGTTCGTTGCTACCTTTTAATGTAAGTATAAGCAATGTAGGATATACCAAGAATGCAGATTATGGGTTTTATACATTAGGCGATACGTAATTGAATGCCAATAAAACCGCTCTGTTAGATTTTTACCGCTCGGCTCAGCACTGGAAGTTGAAAAACCAAGTGCGCTTTATTTAGGAATTCATTAAGGTGTCGCCAATTTTCACTAAACTTCAACGGGTAGTCGATTCACTACTTTTGAATACCACCTTCGTTTGCATACAATGTTGAGCCCGGATAGACTATATGTAAAAAACTACGGTAGTGAAAAAAATAGAGGGTTTTGGATTTTTTTGTAAAAGAGTAGGTACCTACTCGTATATACATTTTTTGTTTAGTTGTATCAAAACCGATTATAATGTTGTAGTATTACTTTATGCAGGATTGGTAACGGTAGTAGGTAGGTATGGCAGTTGTTCTAATACAAAAGACCCGGCTTTCCTTGGTTTCCTTTCGAAGATACTGCTGACAAGGGACTGGCATATTTAACAGGGTGCGTGCGTGCTACGAGTTATGTTACGTTCAAAGAATTCGTTCTCTTACATTATAATGGAACAAGAAATATGTCGACAGTCTCGTTATTCAGAATTTGATATACCTACAACTAGATCTAGGCTTTTTTGGAAGCTTACGTACAATTCCACCATAAGAGATTTTTATGCCAAAAATGTAATATACTTTTTTAAATCTGTTGAGCCTGCGTGATTCCATCATTGGAAAAGTATAAAATTCCATGATTTTAGGTTCATCTGTTGATTTTATTCTTTTGTTTTTTTAGGCCTATTACAGACACGAATGAGATCTAATCAATAATAGCGACATATTCGCCGAAAATGAAAACAAATATGAGATTATGGAAAAATAACTTTAATTCCTACACAATAAAGTTCAATTTACGCTACAACTTCAAACATTTTTATACCTTTTTCAATAGTGCTAGTCACTCTGAAATCAACTTAATTACCATTCAAATAAAGTTGATATTTGTTTAACTTGAAATAACGTCATTGTCTGCCACGACATTTTTCCTTCGTAAAATAAGTGTTGTGACACGTTAAACTTTATACGGGCGTTACACTCTTTTTTCGGTCTAGCTCTCATTCGCCAAGTGTGCAAAAGCGAAAATAACTTCGTTCCAACCAGGTGTCCCAAGACACTTGTTGTGTTTTTGTTTATTTAGGATCTCCAACAAAAATATCTACAATACGTTACACTTATGTAAAGGGCAACATAAGATATTAAGTAGGTGTACTCCTTTACATATAGCACCCCACAGCATGCACAATAAAGCTAACAACTGAGCTCACAATGTTCAAATATCAATGACTAGCAGTGCCCCGCGGTTTCAGCCGCATATGTTTCGATCCCGTGAGAATATCGGGATAAAAAGTATCCTATAGGTATATTAATCCTGGTAATAAACCATCTGTGTGCCAAATTTCATCCAAATCCGTTCAGTAGTTTTGGCGTGAAAGAGTAAAAAACATCCATCCATACAAACTTTCGCATTTATAATATTAGTAGGAAGTAGGATAATTGCTAAGGGACACCATTCAATAATTAGACTTTCGTTGTAATTCGTTGCAATAGTAAAAAATGCTCAAGATGTTTTTTCCCATAAGAAGATAGTATTTTTTTTTTCTGGCCGGCCTTAATGTTTTGGCTTTAGTACTTTAACTTTTGGGTATAAAATATTCGAAACTTGAATGATGATGTACAGACGCCAGCAGGTCAAGCTACTCGAAACTGTCAAATTTTCCCAATCAACCTTGAACCATAATGCTTTAGCGATAAAGTTGAAAATCTATTAAAGAAATTTGACAGCTTGTAGTAGCTCGATGTGCTGGCGTCTGTACCTACTTTGGAAAATGTAAAAAAAATATTTGTTTCTATGATTGTTTAGTTTATTTTGTGATCTTCCTGTGCGAGTTCCAATTAATATTTTTTGTTTATTTTATTTTCAAGTAGGTACCGTGTTCCGGACGATATACAAAAAACTTCGACCATATGTTCAGACCATGTAAATAAGCATTTTTCATTATGGACACATTAATGTATTCTAATTTTATATTTTTTGTTAATTTTCATACAAACTAAACCTTGACGTAAATCACCCGATATGCATGCCTCTAAGATATAATATAGATATAATCATTATCCGAAGCATTTGATAGATTTATCATTTTAATTGCACTAAGCGGCAACATAGGCCAAATTAAGGCCCTTTCTTTCTGCATAGCTCAATTAAATTTCATGAAATGAAATTACAAATATCGTTGTAACGAAGCCTTTTTAAGTACTAAATACTTCCTTTGTTAGATTTGATTTGTAAAAGCGTTTGCCGAAGTTCATGGATAACGTGAAGAACACGGTGTATAATACAGAGTTCTTCTCTTTTTCCGCTTACCACAACACAACCCCAGTTTAAGTTTACTTAAACGAAAACCCCTTTTATAACTTCACAGGGTTTTAATAGCCCTAACAAAACTGTTTAAAATTAAACCTTTAACACAGAGCTGACTTAACGAGAATGACCCACAAAAGGGTAAAGGTTTATGTATCTATCTATATGAGTTCTTCGAAAAGGGAAAGTTATTTTTGATGAACCCTGATTTCGAGTGTGGGTTTCGGAAATTGAAAATTTCCGTGTTTTTCTTTCGACTCGATTCGAACAAAATCCTCTTGAGAAAATTCTTCAAAACACAACGTTTTGAAGTATTTTCTCAAGAGGATTTTGTTAAAAGTACTTAAGCAATCACATTTTGTCTACTACTGTAATCGCGACTTATTTGCCAAAACTGTAAATAAATATGAGTATATTATGTAAAAAAAACTTTAATTTCTACACACTAAAGTTCAGCTTACGCTACAACTTCAAACATTTTTATAACTTTTTCAAGAGTGCTAGTCACTCTGAACTCAACTTATTAACTATTATAATAAAGTTGATATTTGCTTAACTTGAAATAACTTCAATTTGAAACAAATTTGAAAAGACTTTAGATGTTTATTTTATTTTTACGTACACGATGACGGCCAGCATGCATTCAGTGAATTTAGGCTCACTTTTTCTCTCCGAGAGGAGGCCTGTGTCCCAGCAGTGGGAACATTATAGGCTGATTATACTGAACGATTTCAGGGCCACATTCACTGCCGCTGAGTGACTTGCATAGTCATAATAATTTTATTGTCCCTAATTTAATTTAGAACCATATAAAATAATCAGCGCTGATGAGAGTAAGTAACCTATTATCAAAAACAATACTTATTAATGTGTACTTTCACGTACAGTTTAACTTCATGAGACTTATTCCTTCAGTTGTGGAGACCCGAATTTCAATTGGCCTTGGAAAATGAAAGCGTTTTCAAGAAAACGCAGAAGTACCTATATATAAGTAAATACTTTTCAGGTCAGAGATATTTGACAAACTCACCTTAATATCACGTCTCTGACTGAAAAGGATCCCTGAATCCCATTAAACTGTAATAAGTTCTGCCAATTTTACCACGTAGCACTAAAAATCATATTAAGCAAGTCCAGCCAGGCGAAAAAACCTATTTAAATGTAAATTCAATAAAACCCTTATGAAATGAACTTATCTGGCCGCTTTAAATGCATACTACCAAAGTTATTAGCAACCGCAGCGCATCGCAGAGTTAAATTTCTGTTGAACTTTCTCCGGTATTAGCATGCAAGTCACATACTCGCCGCTAACCCATGCTGGTATGGGTCTAGATATGAAACGACCATATGTCAACTTTAGGGTGTAAACCGGCTGATGGCACCAAAAAATCTTTTCCTTGTTTCGTTATTATGGTGATGGAATAGTAAATAATTTGTTGAAATAAACGAGTGTATGCACACATGAGTTTAGACCGCATAGCGCCAAAAATTTACATCGGTTATCTAAAAAAAAAATTCTTCTGTTTCATAGAAAAGTGCAATAACTACGCGGTTAAAATGTACTAACAGCAATATATTTTTTTTAATAACTGACCAAAAATTTCGACGCTATGGGGTTTAAACTCATGTGTTGAATCCATGGTTACAGTTTGCGCGTCGATGTCCCTGCCACACTATATATTTTTTGAGTACCTAATTAAGGTAAACTTAAGGTCAATTCATATTGACCTTAAGTTTACTCATTACCATTATATAGTTTAATACTACATTCATGTGTAGTATTAAATTATATAATGGTAATGAGTAATTCTAGAAACTATTGCTGATCATAGGTTATCCTACTTCCTACTTATAATATTATAAACGTGAAAGTTTGTATGGATGGATGGATGGTTGTTACTCTTTCACGCAAAAACAACTGTACGGATTATTTGGATGAAATTTGGCACACAGATGGTTTATAACCAGGATTAACACATAGGATACCTTTTAATCCGATATTCCAACGGGATCGTAACTTATGCGGTTGAAACCGCGGGGCGCAGCTAGTAAAATTATATAGTAATCAGTCATTCTAGAAGAAATTATTGCTGATCTTAGGTTATATTACAATAATCATCCCAGAATATTACGGCTTCGACTTTAAAAGAAAATCATTTATCACTTATGATCATTTCAGTACAAAGTTATGAAATACTTATAATTTTAGTTTATTTTCTCAGGAAATGCAAACATAAGTTTTTGCAACATACACACGCTTCAAAATTTAATTTCCCCAAGGAATATAGGGGTTAAATAAACAGAAGTTTTTCGGAGCAAAAGTAAGATACCATCTTTCCTGCATTTGCAGTTTCTCGGAGCTGACTTTTTTACATGAAACTGTATCAAAAGACTGTTGAGCTCTAGATGTGTTGTAAGATAATAATAAAAATCGAGATCCAGGTAAATTGCGAATCTGGTGAACTGCTCATGAGCCAGTAAAATCAGGGTTTTCAGATTTTTCAGAAACTATCCGACAAAACTTATCTGTTACAAATAATAAATAACGTCATAATAAACTCACAATTAACATTTACATCTTTATTGAAGGAGAAAACAAAACTGTACTGACCTGAAACTTGCTGGTCACTGGATTCATGTCCAGAAGAGAGTAGGAAGCCACTCGGTCCCCATTGGAGTCAATGATCACTTCTCCAGTTATGCCTGCGAGAATTATTAAGATGAATATAAAATAAATCAATAAAATTTTATTTAGAAGACACGTATAATTGTTTAATAATATATTCGCGCACCTAAAATGAGGTACTCAAAAAAGAGCTTCGATAAACTGCACCACTGAACAGGCCATCAAAACTATTCCATGAACGTCACTTATACAAATAATTTTATGCGTGCTATGCACAGCCGTAACTAAAGCTATACCCTGCCCATTAGGTTAACCGTTTTTTGACAGCTGTCTTATAACGTACATATTCCAGATTACGTAATAGTTAACTTTAAAATTGCGTACCCAATAAAAAAAAAACATATAAACTGTCGTATCTTATTGAATTATCTTACTTATGGCTTCTTACATGCATTATAATACCGTACGTGTATCAATCAATGTATTGTGTGTTGCTGCAATCACTAGTTCCATCTGTCAAAAACGGTTTACCTAATGGACAGGGTATAATAAAATTAGTTTTCTTGGAAAACTGGTCTTAAGATAAATCATAACACAGTAATTGGTATTTTAGTCTTGAAGATCCACCACACCCTTTCCTCTGTGTCATCCGTTCAAATTCGGTGATAATGATGGAACTTCACGCTAACTTCATGAGCCTTATTCCTTCAGTTGTAGAGACCTGAATTTGAATTGGCCTTGAAATTGATTCTGTTTGCTGGTGTTTAAAATTGAATGAATACAACTTTGCAAAGTTACTATAAATTTCTAAAAACAGGAATAGAATAGGGAAAACTTTATTGTCAATTTAAAGTTTAAGTTAATATAGTGCCACCTTGCAATGCAAAAGTTAAAGTCTAATTGTTGTAACATAGTTAAGTTTTATCTTCTAACAAACTGCCATTCCATTCATTGCTAAAGTTTGTACTGTAGTTCAGAAGTTACCCCACAAAACTTTCCTACAGGAAGACAATATCGTTACGCTCGTAATTTTCTGTGGCTTAAAGGTGATGCCTCTACTTTTTATTAGAATAGTTTTACGACGACACTTAAAGGACTTCGAATCGTGTATAATATCGACTTGTTCATATCAAAAATACTACTTTTGTTTACCATATAATTACAGTACATAACAATATCACCACTAGACTTTTCCCAACTAAATTGGGGTCGGTTTTCAGTCTAGCTGAATACCATTATTTTACATGGAGCGACTGCCTATCTGACCTCCACAAACCAGATACTGGGTAATACGATACCCCTTAGTAAGACTGGTTGTCAGACTTTTGGGCTTCTGACGACCCGTAACGACTGCCAAAGATCCACGAATGAGAGCCGGGACCAACGGCTTAACGTGCTTTCCGAGGCACGTAGAGGTTTCGGTATGTAAAGATGGCACCCATCCACAGACCAACCGCGGCAAGCGTAGCTTAACCAGATCAATCGACCTATGCGGCTGTTATTATTTAGCCACAGGCCCTTCCAAAACACAAACGAAACGAAAATAAAGTTCAACATAAAACAATAAATTAAAAATAAAGCATCACCAAATCAAAAAAATGTCAAAATCACTACCTTGAAATTTCCTATTCCACATTTTTCTTATGACCGCAGCGCCGTCCAAATGCCCCCTGGGGTTTTCAGCGTCGCGTAGCGTATCATTGAGAGCGAGCGCGTAGAGGAGTACCGCATCGTAGAAGGCTGCTACGAACGTAGACACTACCTCGCCTTTACCGAACGTGTAGTTGTACTTCGTAGCAGCTAAGACTTTAACCTGTAGACGTTGTAAACAGTGCTTTAGAACTTCACTTTAAAGGGAACAAGTTATTTAAAAACTTCAACGTTAGCACGATAAGTTTCTAGGCAATTTACGACCTGTTAATTAAGTCAAGACTTGCAAAGACTGCCATTTAAGTTGGTTGTTTCTTAAGACGTCTGTGAACGAGGCTGGTAAAGTTTTAATATGTAACTAATGAAAAAATACCTTGTGCTTTAATAATACTCTACATAGGATCATGATTAGACATAGTGTCAGATGTACCTACTGTAGTCGCAGAATTGGGATACGGGTAAACTAGAGAAATAACTCCTCTAATAGCAATGACCAGATACTATGCTGAGTTTGTTTCGGTATTTTTTTTGTAACAGTGATGTTTCAAAAACATTATTGACGTGTGTACGAGTAAGTGTTTGTATAAACTTACAGGAATATACTTCATTTATCACTTCGCAATTAAATTAGTATCTTTTCCGTACTGTTTTGCTCGCGTTTAAAATACAGTTAATACTGACAATCTTTGTGAATCTTACCTGATCAGAAAAATCAAGGTACTCCTTCTTTTCAGGAGCTGGGCTGGTAACTGTGAGCACAGCACTGTATGCTCTCTTTGCTTTTTCATTCCGCTCATCACTGTCACCTTCCACCTTCCAAGGTTCCTTTGACGATGCTGATGCGAGACTGTGAGGAAAATATCATAATTATGAGAAAGTTGTACACTTACTACACTTACTATCTGCTTAAATACGATGTAACACATATCAGGCGCGTCATAGTTTGTTCATTTTTGTCCTTTATTAATAATTACCGTATTTTACTTAAAATGAAACATCAGAATTGCTATTCTGTAAAAATCTCACGTGAAAACGAAGGTGAAATGAGCTGTCTATTCTTTATAAACAGCTCACTTCACTTAAATTTTCACGGTGAGATTTTTACAGAATAGATCGGCACAACACAAAATGTATGAAAGTAAATAAAATAATTCATTAGTGAACCGATCCGACGATGTTGAATTTTGGCATCTTTCACGAGCCAATCGCCGAATGATCGAAAAATGAAATGAAATGAGCAGATGAATGTTCATTTCTATTTTATTTTGTCGATATCGTGTAATCGTGAAATGAAACAAAAAAGAACATTCACTAGAGTTAAGCGTTTGATATTTGCTTTACGATTAAGCTCGACAAAAGACGTAAACAAGTCCAACAAAACAGTAGCTACATGTGATAAGGGTCTACAGGTGTACAAGTTAAGGCTCCCGCAGACAGGCGCGAGACGACAGCGCGACGAGGCACTAGTAGAACAATTATGAAAACTGTATGGAAATTGTTCTACCAGAATAGTGTCACACCGTCGCGTCATGCCTGTCTGCGGGAACCTTTAAGTGTCACATGGAAGACCGTACATTGCCGATTCTGGGCAGTAAATAAGTTTGTGGTGAGACGAACTTGTTGTTTGTTAGTTTGTTCTCTTAAATTACAGGCACAAGTTGAGACCTAGATAAAATATTGATGTACCGTGCTATGTCCGTGATCAATAGCTGAAGTTGACCATTGTGTTAAGTGTTAGACAAAATAATGTCTGTTAGCTGTTCGCGAAAACAAACAGGAGAAAATATATAGGTTTAGTCACTAGATTACAAATGTCTGTTAGCTGTTTGCGAAAACAAACAGGAGAAAATATGTAAGGTTTATTCACTACATTACATCGATTGTTAAAACTGAAATATTTTCTGCGAATTTGTAGCAAAATACACTTTTTCAAGATAAACTTATTTTGACAACGTTTCTATAATAACAAAAAATATACGAATTCTCACTTGGCCGACTTTTTAAAATCTGTAGTTGAAGATTCCCAATACGACACTGCTCTCTATAACTCTACTCACTTTTCCAATATCAAACCAGTGTACTACTACTACACAGAGTATACTTACTTGGAAAACAGCTCGATATTAAAGAACACGTATTCGCCAGACGACACCATGTTGAGATCGTCGGCTGCCAGCATTATTTCCCTCACAGTACTGGGGTTAGCGCACACTACGACAACTGTAACAAACGATCTTGTTTAGGGTACGACGACAACTAGAGGTATTTTAAGTTTTAATTTTTTGTAATATATTTTGTGGTTGATTATAAAAATTTAATAGGTTCTCTTGACCTCAAACTGAAAGCATTTATTTCAATTTAACCATTTACAGGCACTTTTGAATTGTCAAGGATCAGTCAGAAAAATATGGAGCGTAGTAGGTACCTATGGAGAAGAACGGGCAAGAAATTCCATGGACACTCTTTTAAATTATGTATAATGTTACAAAAATTTACATCATTAATGTTAAGAACGATGTAAAAAAAGAGACGTACAAGTTTAATCTCGATCTCGCTGGAACTCTGCTAGTTTCTTCAACTTAATCTTTTGTCAAGAGATTCGATGGGTCGATGAGGTTTGAGAGCAGAGTTTCCGAGCAGAGGCTTAGTACGGACACACATAAAAGCGGTGCGCGTCGCAACAATCACACAGTAAAATCTACAATATTCTATCTCTTTTTCTCTGTCTTACTTGTCAGTAGAAAAGCTAGGCATTAAAAAAGCTTCGTATAAATTAATAAAGTTAAGGTTTTTAACAATAAAAAACGCTCGATTTTTAAGAATTATGAAATAGAAAGAATAACTTAATCCATCTGAACCATAGACGAGAGTAAAAAAGATACATTTATATCTGTAATACATAATTGTGTACATAATAAAGAATATTTATTATATTTTATAAAAAGAGGACATGTATATTTATGCCTTAGGCAATTTCTGAAGGTAAAGGACATAGACGAGTCTGACGCCTACAGACAGGATTGATCCACATTAGTTCAAGACAGAGAGGGGAGTGGAAAGGAGAATGGGAGTAATTTACCCTAAAGTGCGACAGTATAGTTATAGTGACGGCACGGTTGGCGCAGTGGTTAAGCGATTGACTGCTGCGCTGCGTGTCGCGGGTTCGATTCCCGCACGGAACAAATATTTGTATGACCTACATGTATTTGTTCCGAGTCTGGGTGTTTTTCTATCTATAATATGTATTTACAAAAAAAAAATTGTATATAAGTAGTTTATCAGCCATCTTGTTACCATAACACAAGCATTAGGTTGCTTAGCTTGGGACAAATGGTGCTGTGTGAAATGTCCAGGGATATTATTTATTTATTATTTATTATAGTTTAAAAATAAATAAAGTAAATAAGTTCATATTACATAACATTTTGTATTTATTGGCAGAATTCGTGTAATCAGCTCAAAATACTGAATTTACACAGCTGGCCCGGAAACGTCACCACATCAATAATTTCTAACCGTTTACTTTACAGTCATTACACATAAATTCAGCTTTGGATTCACGCATCAGCACACAATCTTTCATCTCTGGCAAAAACATATTTTTACAACTCTAAATATTTGAAGACTTCCAAAGAAACCCAAATGTGTGTGTGGGCTTACAAACGTTTACATATCATTAAATGTTTGTTATTGCAGTCATTGCATGCATGATTTAATCTATGTTATTTGCAAATTAACAATTTAAGACTTTTTGCAAATTTTTGCAATCTTTTTTCTGTGAACAAAAATTGTAAGATCCTTTCTGAATTAAAAATTATAATACACCAAAGTACCTAGTCGCTATCTTAAACACGCACATTTTTATCACGACACTTTCTGAAAAGTTCTGTAATTTATCTTTTTTAGTTTTCTAGGCCTTATACAAAATGGCTGCTCATAAAATCCCTATCAACAAGCTTCTATTACTAGCTGAATACAACTCCCAAAATCGGAAAAATCATAAATTGATAACTCTACTTCAAGAAATTCCAATTAAAAAAATTGCAACTGAATTGACATGTAAATAATTATTTTCAAAACTGAACAAGTTTGCGTACACCGACTACTTAAACTGTTTTGCTTAGTCGATCGTCCACACAAGTCTTTAACGTGAATGCCAATGCATAACACCTAGACGCAATAATATTTTTATTGGCATGTTCTTGGCATATTGCTAGCTTATTAAAGTGCCAGACATATTTCAGCGCGAACAGAAAATTGTCGGATGACATTATACTTTACCTCTATCATTATCATGCGACATAGTTCTATAATTTACATTATTCCACTTTGTCCCTCCAATCTGTCCCCCAGTGGGACAAAGTTGAATGTTCACAAATGTATCTTCTCACAAAGGTATATTTTACGTATTTTGTCACCAAGTCTTCACTGTAATTTTCTATTCTTCTAAAGTCATCCTTACTAACTCAATTTTTTTTTAAATAAAATAATTTGCCTAAGTTGTAACTCTATTTAAAATGGAACCAGTAAGGGATCAAAAGAAGGACGAATACATTAGACTTGATAATATTCCATATAGCCTTTGGCGAATGAAATATTTTACATAAGTTGATTTCCCAGCGCTCCTTTCATCACCGCAAGAGTCTTTTCCGTATGCGGCGACATTTAATTTCTAACATTCACTTACTGGTGGCAGCATCATGCATGACTAAGCTTTTAAACAAATATTCACATATATATTTTGATTGTAGGTAATTTTACCTACTAACGAAATATATAAATATTAGTTTAAAAGCTCAGTTTTCTCTTTTTGTTCACGAAGAAGTCTCACTGAATCTTGATTCAATAGTAATATTTGATGGTGTATGAAACCAGTTGTCACTTACCTTGCCAAAAGTGTTTAAATCAATGCATTACCTACATTTAAATTATCCAGAAATTTTATGTCACTACACACGTGTCTCTCTCTGATCTAATTTAAATACTTTTTTTTCTAATCTAAATACAAACTCGTAAACAAGTTTTCTATAAACCGACCATATACTCGTACAAGGTGATGTAGGTAGTTGTACACAGAATGTTTTTTTGATGTCGCATTTGAAAGAGAACCGCGCAGTTTCAAAGATACACAAATCAAATTCCGTGGATATTGCATATTGTGATTTGTCGTACGTGTAACAGAGAGAAGATTTAAAATTCAAATGGTATCGTATCTAGTTCCCGTGTCGATGCATAGGCGATGCAAATAAGGCAAACAGGTGGCAAGAATATATGAAGATCGGTAAGGAGATCGAGTAAGGAAAAGTGTGATGCATTGTGTGTCGCATTGTGTGTCCGTGTTATCTTGAAACAAGTTATTGTTGAAGAATTAGCAGTGAGACTGAGACGAACTCGATATTTATTCATTTAATAGCAAATTGTTCTAATATGTTAATTACGTTTATTAACATATATGCTATGCAAATGCATTCTACAACCAATCAATGTCTAAGACATTAATTGGTCGTAGAATGCTTTTGCATGCATTTGCGTGCACTATAAATGTAATTCTGGATTCTGGATAAAAAATGGACTCTAAATGCTTAATAAAAATTATGGAAATGCTGACTGTTATTTAAAAGAATGATTAAAGTACTCCAGTTCTTCATTTATGATGAAAACGAAGCAGCGGGAACCGAGCAGAATGTATGCATCGTTTGTTTTTCATTAAGCACGTATCCCACAAATCCGTAGAATTTGCAAAAGGCGTATGTTTGCTTTTCCGGAATTCATTCGAACTAACAGTAACTACCCCGTATGCGACTGTGGTCGTCCGCCCCTATTTCCAAATTAACAATGCAGTTCTGAACTTATCTGCGGGTGGCGGTAGACGGGCGGAAGTTGATTTATTAGAAATGGCAACCAGAGTTGCAGTGGCTGAGCAACTTTTATAATCTGGCCATCCACCGTATGAGCAACTCATACATATCTGGACGGGCGCAGAGGTAAAAACCGCACCGTGACTCAGACCAGAGCGTGGACTCTAAACCTATAGGAACCTGACCGATAGGCAGGCTACCTTTTATTTATTGATCAACGACAAACGATAATTACTTATCATCGCTGTATGGTGTTCGGCAACTCTTATAATCTAGGCAACTCAATCGACCTTCATACATTTGTAGTCGGTTGCAACCGCATACAGGCGCAGAGGTTAAAACCGCATCACGGTGCGGCACATATTAACAGCAAACGATAATTGCAAGAACCGTACAAATAATGATACTAATGTATGGTAATTGCAGCATTCGCCCATAAATGTATCCAGATTATGATATGTACATATTATGAATGTACCTAACGAAATCGTTCTGTTATTTCATAAAGCTTAGAGGACCCAAGGATTGAACCCAGTAGTAGGTAATAGGATTACATCAACCAGCCACCGTATGCAAATTATTCCGGAAACGGGAAAGTGTTTGCGGATTATTTTGGGGAATGATTAAGTATTGGAATTTAAATTAGATCATAATAGTTGAGTGCTTTAATAATAGGTACTGTGAATTGCGAAATTTTGCACTGCAATATGTAACTTTTTCAAGGCATGCATGGCAAAAAAATTGTCACAATAACAGGTGTTTATTAAATTCAAATCAAATAAGTACCCATGTAACTTGATCATGGTCACATATATTTAGTGCAGTATAGTTTTTGTTATAAACGCTTCGGAGGAGAGTATCCGTTCTACGGCAATAAATGTTCACTAGGTAGTTTTTCATAATTTGGTGCATTACAAGCAAGTGTAGTATTCAGGCTATGTGGATGCGAATTAATGTAGTTTTTACTCAAACCTAAACCTCGCGCTCGGTTCTTTCTAAATCAAGTGCTCTGAATTTAACCCAACTTACTTTGCAGACACGTGACAGAACTTTGTAAAAATATGACATCTACTCTTAAAATTACCACACACAAGAAAGCGAAAAATCATGTTACATAAAAAAAAATACAACCCAAAATCTGTTGGTCAAAAATTTTATTTCTCCATTTCTCAAAATTCAAAGCTGGATTAGTCTCAAAATCTCTTCAATACTTACTTCTGGTGTTTAACGACAACTTTTGTAGCAACTCCTTTATCTTTGTTGTGGTTGTGTTGGTCTCGTCAAAGGGAAGCGCGGACGCTAGGGCCGATCCCTTGTTTTTCTTGTTTAGGACTGTGAAAACAGCGCTCAATGTTAGAAAACAAGGGCTGTTGCCTTTGCCCGTGGCGGGCTCGTAGTTGTGGTACAGCATTCCCATGCGCCGCCATTTGAATTCCTGTAACAATATAAAAAGATTTAATGTCCTTTTCAGTGCAAAAAAAATGTAGTATTTTTTTTAAATTTATTTTTTTACAAATTGTTCTCAATTTGGGGTTTTAAACAAAATTATTAAAAAAAAGGAACAGGTTTATAACAGCGCAACGAAGCAATAAAAAAATTGGTGTCAAGATTTTTACAAAATTAAAAAGAAATAAAAACAAAAGACAGATCACGGAAAAGCATTTTATTTTACACATTTAGATAAAAAGTTCATCTATAGTAATAAAAATATAACAACACAAAAATACACATAAATTCCGCTGTAACGGAACGGACAATAAACAGAAGAAACAAACCCAATATGTACTGATGCCAGCACATCAAATTAATACAACCTGTCCAATTTCTTTAATAGATTTTCAATTTTATCTTTAAAGCATTAAGGTTCAAGGTTGATTGGGAAAATTTGACAGTTTCACGTAGCTTGACCTGCTGGCGTCTGTACACAAAATAAACGGCAACAAACTGAAATATTTTATCGAGTAATCAATTCGATAATACAGGGTCAAATTATATTAGCTAGAAAAACTCCGCAGATGTGAATAGGTATCATATGTATTTAATATATATCTAAAAGCTATACATATAAAATAAAAGAAATCAACGACTTAGTCGTTGATTTTTTTATTATTTCAAGTTCACTACCAGCAGCCATTGACCCCGTAGTCAGCTAGTAGTATTTACTTGAAATAAAGAGTTTTGAGCATTTTTATTTTTGTTTTATCGACATTAGATATCGATAATCATCACATCTGCAGAGTTTCGTTGGCTAATTTCATTTCACCCTGCACGGTTTGAAACGTCGTAGGTGCGATCAATATGTATAAAAACACACATTTTTTTTGCCTAAACATTATAATGATTAGTATCTATTGAAAATAAACTGAATAACAGCATGCTACAGTCAGTCGCGAAAAAAAAAGATAAGTTTTTAAATCTAGAATAATGTTTATTGGTTATGGTCCAATAAAATTACGAATTACGAACAAATATTTTTATTTGTTGTTAAATCAGTGGATCTCTTTATATTACTCAATACTTTGTTGAAACTATTTGACAATTTACAAAGTTAGAACGTAGCAACTGTTTCCCGTGAAGGATGTATCTTTCTTTTTTATTTATGATTAGAGTTGTTGTGTCAAAAACTCATGATTATTTTTTAGTAAACCTTCTCATGTCAACGCTGGCTGTCGCTGAAAACTAGAGCTGGGGCTCTATCTTTCATAGGGTCTTAGCATTATGCTGAGCGACGGCCGTTTTGCGTGGATGTGACGCATGTTTTCCCCTAAGCTTGATTTTTTTTGTGTTTGTGTTCTTTTTCTGCGTCATGTTTCCCGCAAATAAACGTATTTTTTTTTGTATTTCTGTCAGTACCTAATATTTAAGGTATAATTAAATTTTATTAATTTTAAAGGTTCCGACATTAAAAAGAAAAATGGAAATTCTATAAGGTCATGCATTTTTGTCCGGCTGCCACAGAAGATTTTCTTGAGATCTATGCAATGTGGGAATTTGTATTTTGGCATAATTTTGTTTTTCGATGACGCGCATACAGATCGCCAGCCAATGAAGAAAAATTTTTTTTTTATTTGATGGTCAATTCGATTTTATGGAAAAAAAAAATGTATCGTTTTGGGCTTGATTTACGCGGAATCGCGACCATCCCATGGACTGCTTAGTGTAGTTTGGTACGGAAACCGACTGCGACTGCTTTTTAGCCGGTTTTTCAAAATTAAATTACGTATAGGCTGGTGGTTCGATATCCGTATAAATACAAATTATACAAGACCTATTTAAAAAACAAACTCACAAAAAATAATGTAATAGTATCACTTTTACACGCCATTTAAAAATGTTTAGTCGAAAGAAGTAATTGTTCCTTATACTCTAGAAAAAAGCCCAAGATCGGTCTTAATTTTACGGTCTACAAAGTTCAATATTAGGTCAGGATAGCTATAAAAGTCGGGAGTCAAATCACGTAAAAAACCTTTTGTTATGGATGATACGCTTTGATGGAAAAGAATTATTGGGTCTAGCGTTGCTTGATAGGATAGTCAAATTATTTCGGTTCATGCCTTCTTATTGATCTGATAAAATTTGCTTTCTTCTCACGTCCTTGTTTACGTCATATTATGTTGGGAAAAAATGTACGAAAATGAAGCGTTATACTTGAGCCGCCGTTAGGGTAATTACATGCCGAAGATGCCTTACTGCCATACCTCGGGGTCTCGGTTTAGCTCGCTACCTCGATGGTCACCTCCATATAAAACAAACGCATGGTAATAGATATGGACGTTTATGCCAGGCGTCGAGGTAAACACCCAAGCAGGCCGAGATGTATCGCAGTGGGGTATCCTTTGGCATGTGCGTGCGTGTCTATTAGCATGCATTTGTTTTACATGGAGGTCAACATGAACATCGAGCAGCTAAACCGCGACCGCGACGAATCGCAGTGAGGGCCTCCTCACTGAAAATGCCTATCTTCAGCATGTAATTACCCATAACGTGTCTCTACTCCTTGTCTATATAATTTTTTTCTCCTTTTTACTACAAATTGAAGGCAAATTGAATAGCCAGCGAGAAAAACTTTGGCTCAATAAAGTTAAATAGGCTTCATGATTCTCTAGGGTAACGAATTTTATGTAAATTAATGTATTTTCAATCAAAACACCAAAAAGGATATAGATGGGGATTTCATCAAACATTCTTAGCATAATCAGCTTATAATTTTCCCATTTTTTTTTTGCTGGGACTCAGGCTTCCTCTCTGTGAAAAGGAGTGGGCTGCTCGGGCCCAGTTCGGGTTGGTCACATGTCTTCGAATTTTTGGTTCTAGGACACGCCGGTTTCCTCACGATGTTTTCCTTCACCGTTTTGAGAGCAGTGGTGATGAAATTAAATACACAAAGTTAAGTGTCTGCCTAGGTTCGACTCTCGTCGGGGCCACCTCTGCTCCATACTGCTCCAAACATACTTAGTTGTATCCTTTTTGGACTTTGCGTGACTATCTTAACTACAATCTGTGTTACTGAATAAGCTTACTATCTTTGCAGTCGCTTTCCATTTAGAGTGGGCAGATTTCCAAATGATTTCAACACTAAGTGCATCGGGACTACACAAAGTGCATTAGTAATGTGTCGGGACTCGGGGCTGAAGTTTACATTAATAGAACCAGGAGCAGTGCTCGACCTGTCAACAAGATCTAAAGAGGAAGTGTGATTGGTAGATGATTCATTTTGCTTTTATATCTACGAGTAGGTATGTCTGTTTATATCGGGCTGCGGGCTGATTTATACAGCGTGTATCAGAAATGAGTGGTCATATTTAAGAGTATAGTACAGCCCATCAAGCTGAACAACTTTCTCCATGGGACCAATATCGAAATCGCGATAATCAGCTGTCCTATACAAAACTTCAATACCTACTCGACCAAAATGTATGGGACAGCTGATAATTTTTTCGCGATTACGATGTTGGTCTAATCGAGAAAGTTGTTTAGACATATACGAGTATATCTTATTTATGTATGCATACACACGTCACGTTGCAGTGTAAAACTGATTTACATCCGTCACCTCACACATCAGGTTCAGTTGAAAACCAGTGTCAGGCACTATTGTCTGGCCTTTATTGCTGAACTGGGCCTTTTTGATGCAACCGTGAGGCACACTTTCCTGCTATTTTCTTACATCGGTATTTATACTTTCTATTTGTTTTTTTATTTGTTGCTATCTGGTGTATTGTGTCTTTTAGTCTGTGCTAAATAAATGTATTTTATTTATTTTTTTAGTGTGATGGTCTGTACCACACCCTTGAATGTGACCACACATTTCCGCTACACACTGTATATCTGCTTATACCGGCTGCGGGCTGATGTATATTTAAATGTTAGCAATGTCTGGATATGAGAGTTTATATTATATTTTCCCATTTGGCTTGCTGCTCTCGTACAGTGGAAGTGGTAGTGACAACACAATTTGTAAAGAGCGACACAGCAGACGCAGACGGTTCTGTAGCTTGTTTGTGCTATTGCATTGCGAAGAATTTCACTAGCATATTCCAACAAATATTTTAACATACAAAAGTAATGTCATATTAATATGAATGTGCCATAATTTTGCAAATGGGTTAGGTATGTCATTGTGATTGGACACTTACATAATGTTGTAGACATAGGAAATTAGTTGACAATGCAAAGGAGCAATTAAAATAGCTCAGGTGGAGACGATGGAAATTATGAAAAGACAAACTTCCGGGCCTTGGATCAGCCATTTTGACTTAAACTGGCCGGCCAGATCGCCAGATCAGACTGCGCCAGATATCTTCCTTTGCGGCATTTTGAAATCTCGCGTTTACCACAACCACAAAACTTACAAGTCTCTAAAGCCAACATTGAAGTAGAAATCACCAATTTGAAGCCAGATGTTATGCGAGCAATAATTCAACATGCCGTAAAGCGAGCACACATAATATGTGCATCAACTCAAAAGGTTTTTGACCGATATCATATTTTTCGACTTGGAATGTCATCAATTTTACACCCTTCTAAACTTTCCGTGAAAAAAAAGAATCTTTTTTTCAACCGTATGGCGGCAGCCAATTTCCTTTATGACATTACTTTTGCCCCACTTTGTATAAATCCAGGCATAATAATAATTTGACTTGACGTTAACTAAAACAAATTAGTTTCAAGAATATCTCTATCATCATGATGGTCATTGTCCAAGACCAACATGATATCCAGTTCAGCTAGGTTTTGGCCCTGCTTATTAGCTTATACAGGGTAAAGGACTCCCTTTTTTAACTGACTTCAAAAAAAGGAGGAGGTTCTCAATTCAACTGTATTTTTTTTATTTTTGTTTGTTACCTCAGAACTCCTTTATTTAAAAGCCGATTTGCATTTGCAAGGATATACTTTCAGATTGGTCCCATAGAAATTTCATAAGAAACGGTTCAGTAGTTTGGTTTTTAAACCAAAGTTACTGGTAAAAATTACAACTTAAAAGTGAAAAATAAACAACCGCCTTCCAAAAAGATACTACAATGTGAAAAATAACTTTAATTTCGGAAGTCGGTGGCAAACAACGAAAATGCGAACCCAACGACACCGACTTCTAAAGTTATTTTTCACTTTGTTTATTTATTTTTGTCTTTTTTGGAAGTTGGTGGTTTTTTTTTGCAAAAAAGTTTTTTTACTGTTTTTATTTATTAAATTTTAGCAGGGATTTTTTAAAGTAAATTTATTTTCTTCAAATTATTTATATTAGTAAAACGAAGTTATTCTATGCCAATCTTAGATCTTTTTTGTTTACCCTTTTTATTTATCTGATTTTATTAAGTTTATGTAAATGTCAATATTTATTTTCTTCAAATTATTTTGGACGGTATTCGATTTTTATGAGGTTTTTCAAATCCCAACTTACTAGTCAAGACGCAAACAACGATTATATTCTTCAAAGAAGATGTACGACTAAGGCATTTTATACTATTCTAAATGAAGTTGGTTGATAAATGATCAAATTCTGCTTTTTTCTGTCCAAAATTACTTCTTTCGTTTTTCCTAACACAACTTTAGTGTAACCCTATGGTACACCTCGTTCTTTTCCTGATTTAAAAAAAAAGCATACCAACAAAACTTGTGTAAGCTCTTTACACAAGTTGCAATCGCTGTCAAAGCGTTTTGTATTTATAAAGCGACTTTCAACAGGATTGTTCCTATCATTATCGTTATCGCTCATAGGATGTCACTTTGTCTGTGCCTTAAGGTGATACTTTAGTGACATAAACAGAAAACGGTCTCCCACAGTTAATCGAATCAATTCAGACCGAAACTTAAATAAAAACAAGCAAAGCACAAACATTGACAAAACGGAAAACTCGATAAAGCGAAATAAAACAACGCAAACGAAAAATAAAACATCACATGTCAAAGAGAACGTAAATATTTTTTACGTTTACAACATTGATACAGAATTCCCATGAAATTACCTCAAAAACTTTGCGGATCGCGACTCCAGCTTGCGTGTAGCTTCCCATCATTCTGGTTAAGGTGCCATAACTTGGTTGCTTGTACCCAAAAGCTTCTGCCTGAGCCCCAGCAGTCAGGACTGGTATGCCCCAAGGTCCCGCATACCTCGCCACTGGAGCTATCACGTACTCACAACCAGGCCCGATAAACGCATCTGAAATGCATATTATACTTGAGAATCTTGGACTCACCCCAACTCAACTTACAGTCTTTCAAATTGTTCAAAGCTATGCTAGTATGAATACATTTATTGATAAAAGATTGAAATCAAAAGGTCACTTTCAGA
Source organism: Apamea crenata (assembly GCA_949629185.1). Lineage (NCBI taxonomy): Eukaryota > Metazoa > Arthropoda > Insecta > Lepidoptera > Noctuidae > Apamea > Apamea crenata. The sequence goes on from OX451373.1 coordinate 12,225,615, forward strand.
AAGTAAATTATTAATATTGCCTTTCCGAAATCACAAGATAGATAAGTATCTTAAAAATAAATAAATGCTTACCAGCAGCTTCGTGGACGTAGAATTCAAAAGCAGCTAAAGGTCCTTCTACGGATGAACACCTCGTGTCTCTGTAGTCCACTAATATAGTCCAGCCTGGTAAGGGCCCATCAGAACCAGTAACAGCTGGAATTGCCATCTCAATGATGGGTAAAACTTTTCCGAGCGAGAATATTTGATTCGCATCCGCGGGTAAAAGAACACCAAGTTTTATAATTTTTTCCTTGAACAAGTGTCTTTCTGGCCTCAAGTTGAATTGAATATTTTTCACGAAATAAGGATGGGAGGCGAGATCATGTGGATGACCCACAGCTCGCGAGTCATCTTTAATGTAATTACCCATTTGAAAAAAATTTGGAAAGTCAGTTGCGTTTGGTACATCGTCTTTGTCCTTAAAGTAATCATAATACTTAATAAATTCTTGAGCTTCTGGGCCGTACTTATCTGGTTTAGCGTCATCAGTCTGTCGTTTAGCTGACGCTCGACCTTTCCGTAGATTTTTTCCGTAGCTATCGTAGCCATCGTGCTTATTTCCGTACCAGTATTTCGGCAACTCTCTAATTGTTTCACGTTCATATAGACCTCCTTTTCGTTCTTTATTATTTACATCACTAATACTAACATCACACGAGATTATCACATTTATAACACATACATAGAAAACGAGGAATGACATCAACATGGGCACTTTAAATCTCGGTATTTTAAACGCGTGTGTTTCAGCATTGTCCAAAGATAAATTGAGTTCTCCAAGAGTTTCATCTCTGTCTTCATTTGTATTTTTGTTTCGTCTCTTCTTGTTATTTGCTCGGTTGGCGAAATGTTTCTTTTTACACCTTAATGTCCGTGTGCTCGGGAGTATCGTGTGAACGATCTCCTCTAACATTTTATTTTAAAATTTTATCATTTTACTAGATTATTTTATGCACTGCATCGTGGTGATGTGCTGGTAGACAATAGATTTTTATTTACTCATATTGAATGCGATGATCTTTAGCAATAACTTGTTTTTAAAATATTTTGTTGATTTACAACAATAAATAAAAGGTTATCTGTCTGCTTAGTTCTAGATAAATGTCTACCATACAAAATATTGTAATTTAATCTAAGATCTTTAACTCCGTACGTGGGCGGTTTTGTTGGAACAATGATTTATCATACAATATTCATATATCGCCAGACGTCTTAAATTATATTCAGTTGCCAAAACCAATAAATAGGATTTTAGAAATCGTCGTTAATTATGAAATTATGACAGTTTCCAGTAGGGACAATGAGACATTTAGAATATTTAAAGCCATAGAACATTCGATCGCGTCATTAGGTGACGCGATCAAATGTATGTATGATGGTGTGATCGTACTACCTTTGAACAGTTAAATAATTACTTATATGACACCAGGACACTCATTGGACTTTCAATTCCCCTTCACATTGGACTTGCGGTCACGAACATGAATTAAAAACGAATAATATTTTTAATACAAAATCTGAAAATACATTCATTCGCTGACAGACAACGCACTGCCTAAACCGCTATGTCTCCTTCTATTAACACTGGATTCTGATTTGCATTGCGTTTCGGAATGGTTTTGTGGATCATTATGAGGTGCATCAACTGTGGAATACTATAATATAATATACTAGCTACGCCCCGCGGTTTCACCCGCATAAGTTTCGATCCCGTGGGAATATCGGAATAAAAAGTATCGTATTGTTAATCCTGGCTATAAACCATCTGTGTGCCAAATTTCATCAAAATTCGTTCAGTAGTTATTGCGTGAAAGAGTAGGTAAAAAACATCCATCCATCCACCCATCCATACAAACTTTCACGTTTATAATATTAGAATGAAGTAAGATAATAATACATTAAAGAAAAACATTAGTTTCGAATATACTTTGTTATTTATTTGGACGGCACGGTTGGCGCAGTGGTTAAGCGATTGACTGCTGCGCCGGTGTCGCAGGTTCGATTCCCGCACGGAACAAATATTTGTATGACCTACATGTATTTGTTCCGAGTCTGGGTGTTTTTCTATCTATAATAATATGTATGGTATTTACAAAAAAAAAAAAAATTGTATATAAGTAGTTTATCCAGCCATCTTGTTACCATAACACAAGCATTAGGTTGCTTAGCTTGGGACAAATGGTGCTGTGTGAAATGTCCAGGGATTTATTTATTATTATTATTATTTATTATTATTATATTATTGTCACATTTTTTGAGACTATTACCCATTTTAATAAATGTGGCCATAACTTTGTTTTAATGCCTAATAATACTAAAACCATATCAGTTAACTGTAATAATTCATAACTGTTTGCTATTATAAAGCGCCTTAAGTTTTTTAAATAGCAAAATCATAACCTTTACAGTTATTGCCAGCGATCCAATTAAAAGGTTTAATGAAACTGTTTACGTCTAGTCTGTCGTAATATCATTGGTGTACAGTAAATCCGACCTTACTGATATTCATAAAATGTGTTAATCGTCTGGGGTTATAATAAACACCTTCGGCCCTTATTTCAGAATCGCACTGAAGAGCATTATTTTTAAACTAGTTTAGAACCATTTGATTGGTTGTAACTAAGTAGTTTAAGGAGGTTCTGTACAGACTTTAGAAACTTGTGTTAATGATCATAATACCTATTCTCTTTTATGCGTTGCAGAGTGCTGTAGTAAAGACTTGCTGTGCCCACGATTTCGTTCGCGTGAATGTCGGAAAACAAATTGGATTTCATGGGTTTTAATTTTTTGCGCGGAACCCTTATTATTTTTCTAAAATAAAACTTAAGCCTTAGTTACTCCTTATACGAGTAACATCAGCTATCTGCCAGTGAAAGCCTCGTCAAAATCGGCCAAGCCATTTCCGAGATTACCCGGACAGACAGGCGCACAAAAAATTTTAAAATTGATTTTTTATTATAAGTACCGTATATTACTCGTATTTATGGATTATATTTCATATGGATTTAGAAAAAAAAAATATTTTGGCATTCTAATCAGACACTTCAATTTTATTTATTTGTATAGATCATGAAACATTGCTGCTTATTGTACTGCTTCATAATCTGACACTATAATTAAATGCTGAATGCAACATCCCACGCAGTTTTAAAATAATTTTGCACGATACGTTATTAATACTTCTTTAGAAAATATTTACAAAGCAAGTGTAGGCAGCTTTTGTAAACCTCGAGGTCAGGCAAGACATGTCAAGATGGAATTGAAATAAACTCCTATACTTACGAGTACTTATATAATTAGAACCGTACAATACGGCCGATGAATCATGGCCGGTCGGAACATAATAATAAATGCTGTCCGAACTTTTACGTATGTTCTCTAAGGGTGAGGCCACACGGGCGTTACCAATACGTTGCGACAACGCGCGCTAAGCGGTAACACTCGGAAGCTCTACATATAAATTTGAGCGTCATGCCACACAGTGCGGAACGCGTGCGCATCGGACAAGGGGCCAGTGAGACAAAGCAGGGAGGGCTGCTGCGGTGAGACGACGAAACGCATTGGCAACGCCCGTGTGGCATCGCTAGTACACACACTCGTATCATGTCACCGTATGGTTCCTTATAAATGTTATTGCACAGCCTTCTGTGCGAAGTTCGGACGGGCCATGATTCTTCGGTCACATTGTAACAGTAACGTAAATTATTGAATGAGTGCACGATATCCCTCAAGCTTTAGCCTGTTGTTTTTGAAGTTTTGAGTAAATATGTTCTGAAGCAGTGATGGCTCAAGGAGTTGAATAGAATTTAAACGCTACAATATTGTTTCAGGACTTTTTAAGAGCGTCTTGCAAAGATCAGGGTCTCCCAGTTAGTTTTGTCAAAAAGCAGTGGTGGCCCTGTGGTAACGGCCGTGACTTACGAGTTATAGGTCGTGGGTTCGAACCCAAGCAGGCACTTTACTTTGTGTAAATTATTTCATCACCACTGCTTCAAGACTGTGGAGGAAACCATCGTGAGGGAACCGGCATGTCCTAGAACAAAAAAAAATAAGACATGCCATCCGCCAACCCGCACTAGGCCCGCGTGGTGGATTACAGCCATCTCACAGAAAGGAGGCCTGTATCTCAGCGGCGGTAAGTTATAGGCTGATTATGTATGTAAGTAGGTTACTTCTAGGTAGGCAATACCATCGTCAACCGCATAAACGCTTACGATGAGATAGTAGTCACACGCGAGCCTATCTTTTAAGCGATTATTTAACTTGGTCTTAACGAAATGGGACGTAATCTATAATATAAAAATGAATCGCTGAATGTGTTGCTAAGCGCAAATCTCGAGAACAGCTGAACCAATTTCGCTAATTCTTTTTTTAGAATATTCCTTGAAGTACGAGGATGCTTCTTACGGAAAAAAAATGTAAGAAAGTTGCTTCACGCGGACGAAGTCGCGGACAAAAGCTAGTCTTCAATAAATATTTGTGTTTAATGTTCATTATAACTTAAATAACGCTTATTGCTAGATCGAAATCTATAATTATGGTACTAGCCAGCCCCTTGAAACTTTCGAATTGCATTGCGGTAAAAATAACAATGGGGAAACGTTTGTTTAAAAATGACTAATGCAGTATTTTATTATCTGTCTAGCCAGTTAATCGGCATTTCATAGATAAAATCAGTCTCGGTCTTGAGTAACCAGTTTGTAATCCAAAATATGAAAATTCTCAGGATTTTGGACTGAGGTATTTGCGCTCACTTGTTTATTTAATTCAACCAGTTTTTTTGTGGATTTTGAGTCTTTTTAGGTTGTACGATTGTAGTGCGCGTTCATCATCATCATAGTATAAGAATTTAAGTATGTTACCAGTGAGGTTTTTTGCTAAGGAGGTTACGAACTGTTTTAAAGTGTTGCAATAAGCAGACCAAATGCATGCGCGTGGCATGTGCATGCACTCACCGGTTGTAATTCACGAGACTGCCACGGAAGCGCGCACGTATTTTATCTGCTCAATATAGTATAATTTGTATAATAATATAATAAAGTATGAAAAAGTAAATATCTTCCTTAATTTATCGTCAGTATTATTTAAACGTTGCTTTCGAATGTCCTTATTTCAAAGGCAAGCCTTCGGACAAATTACGCTAAAGTTTGCAGCCGTGCTTAGAATATTAAGACAGCATGTCAGACGAAATATCTTTGCAAGATTGGTCTTCACTTCAAAATGTAATTTTAACGCCTTGAAGTATATTCTGATCGAAATATATAACAGTATTCTGTACTGTGTTTATCTAAGTGAGCACTCGTAAATAATCTTATCTCTCATAAATTTATTAATTTTAAGATAATATTTGATAATACGAGTATATAAGCTAACAGACTTAAAATAATAATATGTTAATGCATATAAAACAAAAAAAAAGGGTAAATAATTATAGGGCATCAGAAAATTCGTCCGCAACGCTGTCAGCGGGAAAAGTACCCAGAAGGCTGGCAGCATTACCACGTTACATGGCGATATGCTAATTCTTTGGCCAAACAATAGGCCAGCCCTCTGGTCACGTGATGAGTCGACCAACAACCGCTTGGCGATGTCTCGCAAAAAAAAGTCGTCTCTCGGACCCCTATGGCCCTAGTGTTTCAACCCCAAACGGCTTGAACATAATAACTCCCAATAAGGTTGGAATAGTCTATGTAATTTTGTTGCTATGCATTTTTATTCTATGTATTATGCTATGTATTATAATTTGAACCTTAATTGAAATATGAGATCCACAATAACCGTTCATTTTTATGTTGGAAATAATTCTTTCAAACGAATGTCGCAGCTATAAAACACGAACAAAAATATTTCGTCTATTAAAATAAGTTACAATGGAATTCTTAGAAAAAACTTCATCACTTAAATATGTTTTAAATATCCAACACGGATTAAGCAGGTTTTCTATAAGTAATCTGCTTAATCCGAATTAGAATTTTACACACCTAGGTATAATAAAATAACTTTATTTGAATAAAAGAGCCGCCGTTCATGATTTAACTTCATTGATAGCATAAATCATAAACGGCGGCGTTTATGATTTATGCTATCAATGAAGTGTACCTATAAAAATTAAAACATATTTTATAAAGTACAATGCCCTGCAAAAGTTAGCTGAGATTATTCTATACTTTTGCTAGCTATCTAATAATAAAAATTGATTCATATTTTTTGGAAAAAAAAAACTAAACAATTATAATTATTTTAAAAACACTAGAAAATTATAAGATATAAAAAATGTACGAACGAAGCAACAATATGTTTAGGTAGGCATTTTGTGAAGACGATATCATACGTAATTTTCCACGCAGACAAATGTTATGCCATATTTTTATGCAGTGTTAACAACTCCTTGTATTTCATATCGTCGTTTATATTTTGACTTGTAAATTTTTGGCGGTTTTGACATTTGAATGCCGTTTGATAGAGAATCGGAAGACGCGTTATTTCAGCCAACAGAAACAAGTAACGTCCAATAGAAAAACATAAAATTAAGTAAAATTATGCAGTTTACTTACTCTCCTGTAAAGTTGCTATTTTTGACTTACGTGGTGTTAGAACTTAAGCGACGATATTTGGAACAATAGAATTCAATGATACAGAAAAATATTCTTGTGTTAACTGCATATTTTTTCAATTCATTCTGTGTTTTATAATGACCTAATTCAATGGCATGCATTAAGCCGATTAAGCATTCTTAAGCCTTGAAAAACGAGCTAAAAAGTTAAGTAAACAAGTTGTTATTTACTTCCCTGTAATAGAAATGAGGAGCCCTTCATAACAAATTAGTGTTATATCCCCTATTACTTTCATCAAGTGAGACATCAAACGACTACTTAACTTTTACTACCGACCCCCTAGATCTCATTAAGTCAAATTGACAGAACTGCGTCATGCTTCATGGAAAATGTCGAAAATTATTTTGTTATTTCAGAGTTACTTTATATTGGAAAATGAACATACATAAATATATATCTAACCTCGTTGTTTCTGAACGCGTCCCCTATACCTAATAGTGTTTCTCAACGACAATTATTTCTCTGTCAGCAGGTAACCACGCGCCTGTTTCTTTTCTTAGGGCCGGTTTTTTGATCCGTAGTTAAAAATCAACGGACTCAACCAATTTTCATTAAAACTAGTAACTATGGTTATATTTTTGCAAAATGTGTTTTTTGATCAATTTTTTGTTCACATAATGATATAATATCATTGCTAATGGTCAAATAATTAACTATTAGTTAAAAAAATAACATTAAATAAACTAAAAATTGTTAGAGGTAATCTTCAATTTCAAAATATAAAATCACAAAAAGCTATGTTTCCTCCCGGGATCAAAGGGGCCTTCTGCGTGTTAGGCAGATTTAACCATTAGTTACTATTTTTAACAATTGGTTGAGTTTAACTGCGGATCAAAAAATCAGCCCTTAGATTCTATTGTTATAAGAAACCGTTTCTAATAAACTAGTTCTAAAAACGCATGTTTACCCCAACTTGTTATTTTTTTTTTTGTCGTCATAACCTGATAGCGCATTCGCGTCGCTAACAACCAGAATCTTGTGATCCCAAATAATCTTTTCTTTGTGCAGGATTTTATTCAAGGAAATCGTATTTCTTTGGAATAAAAATAATAACCATCATAGTAGATAGTCATATACTCGTAAAAAAAGTCGACATTGATGATGACATGTGTTGTGTATTTCTGTCAAAAATATAAGACGCACTCGTATACCTAATATGTGTAAGACGCACTCGTATAATAAGCTAAATCGTAGGTCAAAGTTACTGGAAATTAAAAACATGATCGATTACCAAGCGGAGTTTCAAATAAACACTATCCGTCGGTTCTACTACGTTCAATCAATGAATAAATTAAAATGTAAATAAATCTAGTAATTCAATTCGCGAAATAGTCAGTCCAATCATACACAAATTAATAAAATTGAAGTGCTTGTTTGTAATATCAAAACAACAGCATTTTACTTAATGTAACAAAAATTAAAGTATCGGTCATAACAAAAGTATTTTTTTTTTTAATTTTCGGTTAGTCTCTGCAACGGCAGGAACAAGTTTGACAAGACTTTCACTGGCAGATAGCTGATGTTATCAAGAGCAATAAGCTTTGTTGTTTGGGTCAGTGGGTCATCCTAAGGGTAGTTCCCTATAATTTTCAACATCCATGCGGGCGAAGCCGCTGGCAGAAGCTAGTCAATAAATAAATTATAATTTAATCCTACAATTTTATTATTCCTGCGTGCTATTTTTTATGTTTGTTACTCTTTCACGAAAAAACTACTGAATGAATTTGGATGAAATTTGGCAGACAGATGGTTTATAACCAGGATAAACATATAGAATACTTTTTATCGCGTTATTCCCACGGGATCGAAACTTACGCGGGTGAAACCGCGGGGTGCATCTAGTATTCAATAAAAGGTTAAGACAAGTGATTTGTTATATCTGAACTCCAAAGGTTATGAAACTTACAAAACAATTTCATAACCTCGCGAGAGACATAGAGAAAGCAATTTTAGTATGCAAATTGCTCAGTGGCTTGAGGGAAGGCATTGGTGTGAAGTTTTTACTACTCAAGTTTTTATATTTTTTGTCCTATATCTGAAGCCTATGCAAATAGGATCAGAAAACGTCTAAGCTATGAAAAGCTGATTTTATTTCAGCTCCCGTTTTCTATCTGAAACTTTCACTTAGTAAGTAGGTTTCTGTGAAATATTGGATTAACAGCTACTTACTTATTTTTCCGATTTTTTTATGAGGCTCGTCTTATCTTTTAACCTTAGCAGATTACGAAATAACACAGTTTAAAGGTTTTTATGTTGACGTTAGGTTCATCGGTTAGTTGACGATGAGTCACTTTTACCACGGTTTTCGCTTCTTCGACACCTCGAACTTTGATTTCTAAGCCGAGAATGATTTTTTTTGCGCTAAACCGCAACATGTCAGCACAAATAGAGCTAAATAATTATTTTGACACACGCACAATGGTCCACTTGGAATAAGTGCGGAAACCAAACCCGTAACATAGAACATAGAATTATTTTGACATCGCGTTCAGCCTTCCTGTCGCAGTCACGATGTGCAACTGCCGACTATTTATGTTCTGTGCTCGTGTTTATAGTTTTTTTTGTTTATTGGAACGAAGTTCTTTAACGCGGCTTGCGGTTGGAGTAAACTGGTAGTAATCGTCAAGTAACGAAACAGCGTTATGCCCCCTCTATGCAACTTTCTCTCTCTCTCCCTCTTTTATAAATAGCAACATGGTTTTCCAGGTTGCTAAAGCTAATAGTGAGATCAAAATGAAAAGCCGAAACAGCGGCTGCAAACAATTTCAGAAATTTCATCATGAGTGTCGTTTTAATGATTTCCAAGGGTTCTAAAGCCGATAGTGAGGTCAAAATGAAAATCCAAGATAGCGGCTGCGAAAATTATCAAATTATTCACCATGAGAAAGTTTACTTTGGGCTTATACCTTGCCGTAACGATTGTCAAAGATATACTGACGAATTTCAGTCGGGACTAACGGCATAACGTGCTTACCGAGACACGAAGGGGTCTCGATATATGTATGTATATTGGAAGCTTGGCTCGACCCTTGCTTGTGTTATCATTTAGCCACGAGTCCCTCGCTCTATCTCGATGTTAACCCCATTGCTATTTGCATAATAATATAGTGGTGATATAGAAGAAGGAACACAATGGCTGATTATCACAATTATTCACAAGGACTAACTATTTACTGACTTCTGACATCTTTACCGAAACTAACAACATTGTTTATCTTTAATGACCTTCATCAGTGGGAACAAGACAAAGGGTTTCTTAGTTCTAATGAATGACTTATGTACGAACTACTTCGTACATAAGTTATTCAAACAACAACAACCAACATATATCTACGTGTATGTTGGTTGTTGTTGTTTATCCAATTAAACTAAGCTGCTCCACAAATTAAAGTAAAACATAGTAGTACGTATTCGTATTTACCGTATATTCAACTGGTGGATGGATTAAAATAACAGAGAGGCCATTTTGGAATTAGTATTATTTTAAATTATACTTTATCAACAATCTGTATACTAACTAACAATAAAGCTGAAGAGTTTGTTTCTTTGTTTGAAGACGCTAATCACTAGAAGTACCCAATTAAATGGATTGGATTAAAAAAAACATTTTTGCATTTGATGGCCTAATTTTTTGAGAAAGGCTTATCGTTACGCTAGGACTTAGGAGCGGAGCAAAAACAAAAAAAAAAGTCGAAAAGAACTCTAAGCGAAAACGAAATAACAGTGCGGGCATACGATGCGATGCGACGGAGTGAATCGTAATTTTGGGAATTGGACATTTTGACAATTGGACATTTTGGGTATTTGGACATTTTGACACCGTTGGACATTTTGAAAATTGAACATTATTGCCCTGAATGAAATAAATAAGCTACCTTTACCGACATCTTCTACTATTAATTGGGAACCCTATCTCAGCTTAATGGAACCGATTAGTGAAATGGAGCACTCTATTACCTACTGGTCTGGCTTGTTTCTTTTATATTTAACCTTTAGTGCCAATAAAGGTCCATTATTAGTCCAATAGCGATTAGACGAATTAGCCACACGTTTCAATGGATCAGATTAAGCTACGCATGCCGCGGTTGGTCCGTGGGTGGGTGATCTTTTCATACCAAGATCCCTCCGTGACTCGGTAAGCACATTAAACCGTTGATACCGTCTGTCATTCGTGGATCTTTGACAGTCGTTACGGGTCGTCAGCCCGAAAGTCTGACAACCAGTCTTACCAAGGGGTATCGTATTACCCAATAGAAGAAAGAAAGAAAGAAAGATTTCTTTCTTTCTTTCTTTCTTTTCTTTCCTTAGTCTTACCAAGGGGTATCGTATTACCCAATAACTGGAAGCCGACCCCAACATAGTTGAGAAAAGACTAGGCATATGCTGATGGTTTATTTATTTATCCTCACACTGGAACGCCATACAGCAATTATACTAATGGAGTATGTTTGGATGAAAAGAAAAGTTTAGCCAAAGAGTTTAGCGATACTAGACGAAGTGTTGTTTTAGAATTTAGGAAATGATGATATTATTCCAATAGTATGCTCGATAGTATTTACAAATAGTATAACTCAATAATTTTATTGTTACCTAAATATGTAGACACGTATAAGAATCGGTATATTTACAGTTAAAGTAGCCGACTTCATGATTTTAAGCCCATCCATCTTCTGGGTCTTCCCTCAGATAACATCTTCCTTCAAAAATGTGTTGGCAAGCCGATAGAGGCAGCTTATTCTTATAGATTACTTGTTCGAAGTGAAGGTTGCATCCTCTTATGTGTATTTGGAAATACTATTTTTAATTGCGATAATTTCCAATTCAGAGGTGATTTATCGACTTAGGGCTGATTTTTCCAACGCTAGATAATTTTATCTGAGGATTTATTTTGAATTTTTGACAGTTCTTTCATACAAAAAATGTTAGACGTTAATTTTATTCCATAAAAATTAGCTGTCGATCGAAAAATCATCCCTTACTCACTCGGGTACATTCAGCCTTAATTCGTTTCTTTAATTTTTTCGTTCTATTAATTAGTTTCTTTAATAAAGCCGTCTCCTTCACTGGCAACCTGATTTCAGCTTCTTGGATTCGAATATCAAAATGGAGTTTTTGTCGTGCTCAAGCAGGTCTGGGACTTTTTGGATATTTTATTATTTAAAGGCTGATTTTTCAATCATCTGATAACTTTATTCGAGGAATAATTTTGACAGTTTTTTTATACAAAAACTGCCAAACTTCAATTTTATTCCTTGAATAAAAGTTATCTGGTGATGGAAAAAACAGCCCTAAGTGATGTAATATTATTTCCAAAATCTTCATAAATATTAATGTCTTACCAAGTACTTACGTCCGTCCGTCCGTACGTCCTCAATAATACAGAATAATTGCCATTAAAATAAAGTTGATATTTGTATAACTTGAAATAACGTAAATTTGAAACATTAGTTTGAATAGACTTTACGTTTGATGGCTCTGTCGTTTTGCGTAACTTGGTCATTTATGTTTTTTTTTCACGTGTTCGCACGAGTTCACGCGAATTTTCCCTAACCGAAAACTGACATTTCTTGATTCAAAGATCGGGCATAAAATAATATGTACGTTTATTACTTAGCGGGTGCTCGGAAGTAATTCATTATAGATTAAATCTTATAAATCGATCTATACCTTTATAGGCCGGACCTTGTCCGAACGAGTTAATAAATTGTACCTTAGACGTGGCTAAAAATAGATCTTGTTGAACCTGTCCTTCATTACTTCCTATGTCGGGCTGTAATAGGTATCGACTCGCGCGCAAGATTTCAAATGTTGTTATCTTAAGACTACCATTATTAATGAAGAATAAAATTAAACGCCACAGAAATTGTTGGAGGGCTTTTCAAGAGGTTTCCCAATTAGATTTGTCAAAAATCAGTGGTGGCCCAGTGGTACCCGCCTTGCCTTACGAGTTTGTAGGTCGTAGTCTCGTACCCAAACAGGCGCTTTACTTTGTGTAAATTATTTCTTCTCCTCTACTCTCAAAACGGTGAAAGAAAACATCGTCAGGAACCGACATGAGCTAGAACCAAAAATTCGAAGACATTTGTGACATCTACCAACCCGCTCTGGGCCAACGTGGTGGATTATGGCCTTCTCCCTCTCACCAAGAGGTGGCCTGTGTCCCAGCAGTGCGGACATTATAGGCTATAATCAGCCTAAAAATGTTTAAGGAAAAATAAAATGGAGAAATCCCATACACCACACAGATATTTTTGCCTATTCCTCTGATCATTAATAAAATTATATTTAAAGTTTATGAATGATCATAGCAGCTTAAGACGAAGATCACTTCTCTTTAAGATATTTCAAATCATTAATAACTTAGTGGTATGCCAGATTCAGCAATTGAGACGCATACAAGCATGCAAAACTAATATTAACATTTAGGTATTCTAAATTTATTATAGCACTGTGTGACCTAAACCCGCACTTAGTCATGCTATTCTGTGACTTAAGTAGTCCATTTTTACTCAGAAAAGCATGACTTAAGTGCGGGTTTAGGTCACACGAGCTATAAAATAGTATACCATAAGTGTGTCTTAAGTAGTTTATTAATGCACGGCGTTTAGCACACGGACAGTAATGTACGAGATGATGATGTGTGTATGAGATGTTTACTTTTCGAAAAGATGTTAAAAAAAACAAATAAAAATATTTTTCTAAAACAGCCGGTCTGTTTTTACTGAATCTCAAAAAATATAAACCTCTGTGGCCCATAGAAATAGTAGCACAATAAAAGTTCTACGTACATTGTACCTCCACAAAAATAAAAAAACAAAAATCCACGTTCCCTCTTTTATAGACAAAACCGAAGGTAGTTTGCTAGTTCTGCGCTCGGAAACAATTCTGAAGACAATGTAAGACAAATGGTGTGACAGAATTCAGAAAAGGCCACCAACTTATAGTATGAATCAAGTTATAGAGCGCTTTATGTGGTCATTTTCGCCATTTTATCGCTGTTGCTTTCACAACTACCTAAAGGTTGTTTTGAGTTTCACCAACTTACATTTCTTAAGAAAACTTGAAAACAAGGTTTAGGTATATAACATTTTCTTCTTTACAGTAAAATGCCAACTTTTTCGTTGATCGAACAAAGCATGAATTTTGGAAGAACGATTGCTTTTTTTTATTATACATTTCATTCCCTGATAAGATAAATTCCTAGATAAACTTCTAATAATACAAATAAAATGTCCTTTTTTTCCCGGGGTGGAAAATCCTCATGGATGTTCGCCGCCCTAGGGTGGGCGGTGGGGTCTGTCAGAGTCTTACTGACTAAAAACTACCCCGGTGTTCCATCTAACACCTACACTGGGGTTCGCGGGAACGTACGATCCTTCCGCATCCCCCGACTGAAATGTAATATCCTAACCTAACCAAAACTATTAACAAACTAAAATATGGCGTCGAAATATTCCTCCGCGTCGCTGTCGACTGGTAATGTACCCAAGGGACTGGCGGCATTGCCACGTTGTATGGCAGTATAGATTACATTTATTGTGATTTGCAAAATCGTTCGATTTCTTTTTGACAGACAGGACTTTTAGGACCTACGATTTAAATAAAAATATTGTGATTGAAGTTCCACACGGTAATTAAAATGAGCGGGTGCCAAACCCTTTTCCGCTGAAAAACGTGATGCAACCTTGTCTTATTCATACTCGTTCTTAAGACCGCGCCTGTCAATGGCATTTTTCCTTAGCTTTAGCGAATGCAAGAAGAATACAGATTTGTCGGTAATAACGCAAGATCTGTTCTTGTGTTAGGGAATCGGTTTGTCATGTCAAAGGGAAATTGAATTGGATTTTAGAACGTTGTATCGTTTACATAACTTTGATGGCAGCTAGGATTAAAGCAAAATAGGGTAAGTGTGTGAGGTCGTGAATTTTTTTTATGTGTATTTTTTGTCATCGATATAGATTAGCGACACAACTATCACTTAGAATCTTTGTTTATGCCGAAACACTTTTACTTTTTTATGTATCTTTGGAATACCATTATATCTGAGGGGCAATTCTCGTAATTTTAAGAACGTTCACAGTGTGATCTCAGTCTCAATCTGTCAAAAATACCTTATTTATAACCCGAACCTATTTATTACCGCTCCCGCATCAGAGCGATTCGAAGCTTCTAGAATATTCTAGAAGCTTCCTTAAGAAAACACGCCGACGTACGACGTGCGCCCCTTTTTGACAGAGTCGTGTGACGTCCGTCAACTGGGAGCTGCGCACCGAAAGCGTATATATATTCTACTAATCTGTATCTACCCAAAACCCTATTGCTTACAACATAATATCATTGTGTGTATGTTAAAACCTCTAATTTCCATTTTGATTTTCCATTTTCATTTTTGACATTGATTGTCGCTGAGATGAGATTGCGACTAGATTTTGAACGTTTTTAATTGCGGGAATTGGCCTTCTGATATGATGGTGTTTTCGAAGCAAACACACCAAACATCATAACATTCACCATAAAAATACTGTTTCATACAAACTTTTCAAGTATGCCATAATATAATTATCTTTTTACAGCTTAAATAACAAAGTAATCAACAAACGGTGAACGTAAAAAAAACGTCTTAAATGGCTACAATCGACCGCCAAATGACTCAAGAGCGGCCATGACTCCACACACCTCGAAATCTAAAAATAACTGACGACTTTGAATCTTGGGTATTTTCGTAACAAGTTTTTGGTCAGCAATTTGTATTAAACTTAAGATCAGAGTCCATTTATGCGTATTTTTTGTGCGCGTTCCTATTCCTATAGCGTTCGCGAGCATTATTTTGCTTGCCCGCACGTACGATATCGTTTTAATGTGTCACTACATCCAAATATTAAAGTTATAATGTTTTAAGTTTAATCTAGTTAAACAAATGGATTGAGATTCCATTTTTTTATTACTTGAATACCTGATTGAATTTTTTACTCAGAATCCTATGGCTTAACCTATGGGTTGCTCCAATTGACTATTGGTAAAAGCCACTCTAGAAGTTTCACTCAATGAACGTCCAAATTTACGCAAACACATTTACATAATCAGCCTATAATGTTCCCACTGCTGGGACACAGGCCTCCTCTCTGTGAGAGGGAGTGGGCCTTAATCCACCACGCGGGCCCAGTGCGGGTTGGTAGATGTCACATGTCTTCGAATTTTTTGTTTCTAGGACATGCCGGTTTCCTCACGATGTTTTCCTTCACTGTTTTAGAGAGCAGCGGTGATGAAATTATTTACACAAAGTAAAGCGCCTGTCTTGGTTCGAACCTACGACCTACAACTCGTAAGTCGCGGCTGTTACCACTGGGCCACCACTGCTCTAAACACATTTATTTTTGCAAAAATGCTTAAAGACTAGTCAACGCGTAAATCAAACGCTGGCTTTACTACACGTTAGATCTATGTTCTGCTTGTTTTTGTCTGACTTTAATATATTAATACCAAACATGAGCAATCTGTTTGGCAAAGTCGCATAAAAAAACTGTAATAGGATTAATTTAAAATAGTCATGTTATGTCATTTTAAAGTCAATGCATAAGTTAATAAGTAACTGCCTTGTCATTTAGCCGTAATCCTACTAATATTATAAACGTGAAAGTTTGTATGGATGTATGGATGTTTGTTACTCTTTCACGCAAAAACTACTGAACGGATTTGGATGAAATTTGGCACACATATGGTTTATAACCAGGATTAACATATAGGATACTTTTTATCCCGATATTCCCACGGGATCGAAACTTATGCGGGTGAAACCGCGGGGCGCAGCTAGTAAGGAATACTACTGGTGGGCCTAGCACAAACGCGCGACCTAAACGTAACTTCAATTCAAACGACGATTTTTTTTTTAATATGTTAATATACGCAAAAAAATGGAGCTACGTTTGCCAACAAACTGCTTTGCAGATTGGCAGAGGTCGTCGTACATAAAAAAAATATTTCTGTGAATAACTTTTTAATTATTTTTTTTGATCAGCTGGAAATGTTCGTTTCGCACATTCGTTTTTTTGGAACTGCACTGAGTTGTTAATCTCTAATTTTGGAACCATGGCAATATAAAGTAATACGTAAGTTATATATTAGATCTTATCATCGCTCGTTCGTATTTCCGAAGATAGAGCTGTGGTAGTCCAGTGGCAACAGCCCCGTTTGAACCCAGACATATGCTTTACTTTGAACCCAGGCAGACGTTTTACTTTGAACTCAGGCAGACGCTTTACTTTCCCAGTCTATTAAAACTTAACTTAAGGTTCTAACTATCTTATTGTTTCATGAATTGCAAGTGACATTCACCCTTAGGGTGGATAAAGCAATAACGACGTTGAAAATATTATTATTACTGCCTGCTCCCGGGCAGGCGCTTTGCTTTGTATAAATAATTTGATCACCACAAACTCTCACAATGCTCTCAAAACGGTGAAAGAAAACATCGTGAAGGTACAGGCATGTCCAAGAATAGAAGACATGTGACATCTACCAACCCGCACTGGGCCCACGTGATAGATATAACGATGGTGACGATATGAGGCCTGTGGCCCAGTAGTGGGAACATTATAGGTTGATTATGCTTATTAGACGATGTTTGCCGAAGCGCATACTTTTTTCGGGAAATCTGTACCTACGAGTAGCAATATTTTCGATTCAAAATGATACAATGCTGATTGTGCTTATTAAACGATGATTGGCGAAGCGCGTACTTTATCTGGGAAATCTGTAGTTGTATTTTCGATTCAAAATCATTCGAATTTACTACGATAATTTCGCGCAATCGTTCTGGGCCCACCGTAAATCGATACAACAGTGAGTCAGCAATAACGTTTTTATTGATTCCTTTGTTGATGAAATGTCTTTAATGGCCTCTTGATGTATATTTGTTTTTTTTTTTACTTATCTACAGAATTAGGTTACTAAAGTCTATGCAAAGGAGATAGTTTTTTTTGGGCCCACGTATTGTAACGTCTATTAATCGTATGTATAGGTACTACTTAAAAAAAGGAACCAATTTATCATTTAAAATGGTCGATATTTTCAATAAAGTCGAACCGGAATCACGAAATTAATTGTAATAAAAAGAAAATGTTTTGTTAATGTACCTACTTAATTGATTAAATTCCAGATATTATGGTCGTCAATGTCATAAATGCATGTATTGAAGCGATTCTAAAGATTTTAAGAAAATAAAATAAGTAATAACTTGTTTCATTAAGTAAAAAAATGTACATACCATTGACGCTGTAGGAGGTCATCCTGTGTTTAATCCCATTTTTAAGTTTACTTACTCTCGCGTAAAGTGGTTTAAAAATCAACGTGAAACGGATTGTAGTTTTTCATTACTTGTCAGTTTGACTCTAGTGATATTACTCAATCATTAACGTTCAGGTAGGTACTTGACACGATTATGTAATGTAATGTGTGTAATGAAAACGGAGTCCCAAGCAGTTTCAAATGTTTGAAACGCACACAAAGAATCATAGCAAGATCCAAAATACGGCAACTATTAATTAATATTGGTACATTGAGTTTTAAGTCATTGATATTCGGCTAAGATCGGCTTTGTAAAGAGCGTCTTCTCCTGTACAAATTCCACTGTCTATCTGACGATTTTAATAATGACTTACACGTTATCAACTGACAGCACTTACCCACAGCACATGTATTTTTACTCTTATTAAGAGTAATTTCCTAATTTATTACCTAACCTTGTATTGAATTATAGAATAAAGAATGACAGTTAACTATAACTGTTGTGGCAGCGTGTTGGTGATATTTATTTAATCGTGGCTACATCCAGTAGCACCTCGCGAGAACATGGACTCGAGCCTATTTATTTTATTTATTCGAATTCCGAGTTAAATAAAATCGAGCCGCATCACTATCTGACACAGTCAGAAAGACAAGTGTCAATTGACAACAAGACTTCAATCATTTAATTTTTTCCGTTTCTTTCAAATTGCTTGAATTTGATATTCTTGTTTTCCTGCGTGTAATTGAAGGATTATAATAAATGAAATTTTTAAGATGGTTATAGCATTTACTCCAGAAGGATGTTGTGTTAATTTTTCAGTAAGATTTTAACGCAATGTGAGAAAACATAGTCCGATATGCGCTTACTTGCGTGCGCATAGGTTTTTTCGCTTATTTCAGTCAAACCATTTAGATGGAAACTGTTTATTAGTTATGGAGATTTGGATACAGGAATATTTACATTCCATGTCGATCTGCAAATCAATTGCATACTGTGCCTGTTGGCTTTGCGGAAAAGAACATTGTTTTGCAGTGGATTATAGCTCACAAAAGAGAATAACAATATTAGTTATAATACGTTTATTTTCTAACAAAAATCTATTTTTTCAGGTGCATTTAGGTACCTAGAATAGGTATCAATTTCTAAAACTAGAGCTACTCTTGCTAGATATGTTTGGTGGGCAGACGTTGGTATTGTTGGCTGTTGTGCACATGTAATGTTAAGCGGGTGGTATTTAAGTATTTTTATCTTGGACACAGTATTAAGATGAGAGGTGGAGTGACCTGCATCGTTTTTAGTTGAAATAATATCTACTTCTTAGTAGTCTGACGTCTTAATTGATATACTTACTTAGGTACTTGGCTGTTTGTGTATGTGAGTTTATATGTCTATAAACCTACCCACGACACAGGAGTAATTCCCAGCGTGGGGCAATGTTTTAAAAAAAAAAAAAAAAAACTTTAGTAATAAAAATGCATTGTTACATAATGATGTGATTTTTTTATTTTATGAACCGTTCAAAAGACCCTATATTACTACTACTTATTTCTAAATACTGTACTATTTTACTACATTATAACCGATGAGGCCAACCTACTTACTAAACAATAACTGTTTTAGTGATTTTTCAGGTTGTGATCATATGATCATAACCTGAAAAATGACTAAAAACGTTCTCAGTATTCCCGTTAGATATTATTACAGTTATTACTACCACTATAATCTAGAGATCATAAGGAAAAGGAACAAATCAACATGCGTTTCATTAGTAGACGCCACAATTTTGGAGGGCCTAATCGCCGATCAAAAAACACTATCTCCTTTATGTTTCAAATTGATGCTATTTCAAGTTAAACAAATTTCAACTTTATTTTATTGGTTATTAAGTTGATTTCAGAGTGACTAGCACTCTTGAAAAAAATATAAAAATGTTTGAAGTTGTAGCGTAAACTGAACTTTATTATGTAAAAATTAAAGTTATTTTTCCTTAAACTCATATTTGTTTACATTTTTGGCAAATAAGTCGTGAATACAGATTACACGTTCTCAGCGTCAGTAATTGAAGAGATATGAAGCAGTAATTTCGTTATATTGTATTAAGTATGGCCCTTTCCTCCCCAGATGTTGCCGGGGAGGAAAGGGCCACTCTTTCCTCCCCATTACCGCCACATTTTCCATGTATTTTGGCAGATGGTTATATCTACTGTCATCGTCTTATGATTATGTCCTGTACAATAATACAGGGTGGCAGGGACAATGACGCGCATCCCGTTCCATAGTACGTATCGCATTTTTCTATGAAAAAGCAGATTTTCTTTTTTTGTTTTACGCTAGCGCTCTAGGATGATTTGCTGAATTCGCAGTTACAGTTTGCGCGTTGATGCCACCCTGTATAAAAGATACAAGATCGAAGATAATGTGAGATAGAAGATAATGTCTAAGACATTAGTTACAAAAACTAAAAGGTGTATATTATGCAACTTGTATTGAAAGAGGGCGAGTACTCTAGTGAATGCTTATTGAAGAAGACTAACATAATCAAAAACTTCTGAATTGAGACTTCCTCCTTTTTTTGAAGTTGGTTAAAAAATCTAATTACAAGTTGAATCCTTCGTATCTGCATTTTAATTACTTTCTCCCTAAATACCTTATAATTTTCTCATTAAGGTTGTATTTTACAATTAATCGTTTTTTGTTACCTTTTTGGCAATGGTAATTTACTTTACATTATTTTCATTTTTAATTGACGGTTGGCGCAGTGGTTAAGCGATTGTCTGCTGCGCTGCGTGTCGCGGGTTCGATTCCCGCACGGAACAAATATTTGTATGACCTACATGTATTTGTTCCGAGTCTGGGTGTTTTTCTATCTATAATATGTATGTATTTACAAAAAAAAAATTGTATATAAGTAGTTTATCAGCCATCTTGTTACCATAACACAAGCATTAGGTTGCTTAGCTTGGGACAAATGGTGCTGTGTGAAATGTCCTGGGATTTATTTATTATTATTTATTTAATTAATCTGGCCTTCTGGAGTTCGGGAAATAACTATCAGAATTTTGATCGTAAACTGAGTGGCTTACGATTGAAACCACGGGTTGAAATACATACATACACATATTTGTTCATGTATTTGTATGGTATGTATTTGATCTCGACGCCTTCTTCACATGGGGGAATATAGAAACTACGGAACCCCATATCAGATATTGTAATAAAAACACCCTTTCTTATTCGAAACATTATTTTCACTAAAGAATCAATACAGAATAATGTAGAGTTATAGCTAGTAGAGTCGAATACAGCTTACATCAACTGGGTCAAGGTGCCTATAACGTACAAAGTCCGGACTTAGTGCGAAATAGCTCCAGCATCCCTATCTATTGATGCGTCTGTTAACGACTCTACTTAACGGTATGTGGGGAGTTTCAACATAAATGTGATAATAAAGACATTGCCTGAACTTCAAGATGATTTGCGTATTAGCAGCGAAGGCCTTGGTTTGGTTCCGAGATAAGGTTTATAAACCTTAAACGTTAATGATATGAACCTAGAGCGTTATGAATACTAAGTTCATACAAACGAGCGGCACGCGTCAACGGCAAAGCCAGCAGATTTTTTTTTTGTGAATGTATTCATGCATTTCAACCTATGAGGTTGTCATCTGGTTAACTGGGCTTGCATCCACATGCTTCAATAAATTAAGGCCTCCAGCCATGGCTTAAAAACCTTAAAAACTAAGCGACTACATTCTAAGTGCACCCCCTGTTGGGTACGAACCTCGGCTTAGGGCATCGCTGGGAGAGGGCAACAAGGGACTGGCTGGATCGGAATTATTTAGGGACGAATTTAAAACTACAGGCTCAGCGGCGCGGGCTGGCTCGAGCAAGGGTCGGGGCGGATATGGTATGGGGCATCGCGACGCGGCTGTCAGGACTTGTACTTACTGAGAGTACTGGTGGCTAAAGGCAACTGCAGCCGTCGACGTGTTACTCGTGCATTTGAGCACCGTAGTCAAATACACAAGCGGCTCGTTGTCAACAGCTGTAGCTGCCTTTGCAGTGACGCGGTTCGTGTTTATACACACTTGAAAGAGATCTTTGTGTATCTTAAATAGATGTCGGTGCCTGAAGATGGATGATGCTGCCGAGGCCAGTCCAGAAAGAGGTAGGTAGCAATATGAGCTGGACGCGTACCGTGAGGATTGTGTAAAGGTTTAAGGGGGTGCGGGATAAGAACACCTGGAAGGACGTAGGGGAAAGGGTAATTTAAAAAAAATACTCCTATGTGGATAGGTTGTCTTATCAAAATAAATATTTCGATTAAACTGATTCAGATCTTTTAAATGGAAATTCTAATAGAAGATTAATTTCAATAGCGTCTTAGATTATTATAATGTCTGTGGGACACAACGTAGTTCATGGTAATCTGTAGATTGTAAACATATTGCATAACAAAGACATCCAACAATGCAGAATATTCAATAGCTAACCATCTAAGGAATTGACCACAACTAAAGACTTGTTACAGAACCAAGAAACGTAACACAACATTACGCATATATCCCTCGAACTATGTTAGGTGAGATAAATAGAACTAGTGACTTGTGTACTGTAGGTGCACACTCACATTGCACCAGCTATATTTTATGTCCCGTCTCATGTAATAAGGGATGAGCATAATGCCATCAACCGGGTACAAATAAAGAACAGACTCCGGACGGGTACTTGCCTGTGGTCCCCCAGTCTAGTTCCCCTTGGGGTACCACGAGCAAATATTTTTTCCCGTGGAACCCCCTGAATAACAATCTTCTTATTAAATATATATTTATTGCCCGTGATACCCCATCCCAAACATTTCAATTTGACATTAAAAAAATATTTAAAAAACGAACTGTTGGTTAACAAATAAAGAAATACAAATAAATTGTTTTCCCAATACACATTAGATTTTTCAATAAAAATCATAATGTTGACGCTGGAAGAATTTATAAAAATTAAGATTTTATTTATTTATTTGGCGCGATTAGCGGGGGTGGTACCCCCGCTAATCGCGCCAAATAAATAAATAAACGCGCCAAATAAATAAATAAAAGATGGCCAAATAATTTGCCCATCTTACCCCTTTGTCCCCCTTGGGAGTTCCCCAAGGGGAACTAGACTGGGGGACCACGGGCAATTACCGCTCCGGACTACTACTGAGAAATTCCAGATGGAAAAACACAACAACAGACACATATAGCATAACATATTAGTAAACAATGTGTGCTATGGGTTTAATGTGAATATTATAACAGTATCCTTAGTTCCTTACATACCTTTTGCTTCCTCCATATTCATACATCTTTTCATACCGACAGTTGTTAATACGCACCTCATGTTAATGTAGCTATGATAAATATTCTACATCCATGGCTAAAGTACTTAATAGGTCGATTAATATTCTCATATAACCCATACCGTACCTTGGATACTAATCAGTTACATTTAGCGTGCTTCAGTTAGGCAGTAGCCTCATTTGGGAGGAGTATATTTATAGCTAATGACACTTATCAGGGATACGGACTTCCGGACCGCCCACCGTCCCACCTATTTACCGGTACCCGAAACAAAGTTTGAGGGTACATTTTGTATGAACGTGTTCACTAGAGTGTGACCGAAAATGGATGACGAAGTTTTTCTGTAGTAAAAGTCAGTGTCAATCTTTTAATCATGTTTACCCATATCAGCCTATAATATTGTCACTTGGGACACAGGCGTCCCCTCGGTGAGAGGGAGTGGGCCGCAATCCACCACGTGGGCCCAGTGCAGGTTAGTAGGATGTAACATGTCTTTGAATTTCTGGTTCTAGGACATGTCGGTTTCGTCACAATGTTTTCCTTCAACGTTTTGAAAGCAGTGGTGAAGAAATCATTTACACAAAGTAAAGCGCCTATCTGGGTTCGAACCTACGACCTATAGCTCTGGATTTGGAGATTTGGATGAAATTTGGCACACAGATAGTTTATAACCAGGATTAACACATAGAATACTTTTTATCCTGATATTCCCACGGGATCGAAACTTATGCGAGTGAAGCCGCGGGGCGCAGCTCTATTTAATAAACACGTTTTAGCCGCCAACTAAAAGTATTTGTTTCTTTGAAGTAAGCTCTATTGTCTATTCTATTCTTATTTATTGTTAATCCAATCTAAAAGAGCCACCCTAGGGTGGATACTCGGAAACGCGGGTTGACCTGTCCACACAAGACGGAGTGCATTGATTATTTTTTCAATAATCACAATCATCTTATTACATATAACATTTAATACAATTAAACTTCCTCACTTTAAATAATATTAATATGTAATTTATAAATTTTGAATTTTTTTTATGAAATTACCAATATTCATTATTGAGTAGACGTAATTTTGTATCCTGGATAAAATCGTCTCTTTCAATCATTTGCAATCTCCGCTACAACAGACGCATTAGCGAAAATCGTATGGTACGCTAATGTCTACTAAGTATCTTTGGCCAGTTTCATATTTCTATAAATGACTGTACATATCCGTGGGAGAAAATCGAAAGGAAAATCATATACGAGTTCTGATTATCCACCCCGCCCGGGGTGGATAGATGAACACGCATTTCCGAGTATCCACCCTAGGGTATATATTCGTAGAGGCCGTTTATGTATGTAACTACAAGTTGCCTTGTTTACCGTAACAAGTTGTTATTGAAAACTTCCTGCTGCAACATTCAAACAATAACAAGAGATCAAATTACTCGGGATCATAAATACAGGACATAAATAATATAATAGAACGTAAAATGTACGCTAAATCCTACTAATAATATTATAAAAGTGAAAGTTTGTATGAATGGATGGATGGATGGATGGGTATTTGTTACTCTTTCACGCAAAAACTACTGAACGGATTTGGATGAAATTTGGCACACAGATGGTTTATAACCGGGATTAACATATAGGGTACTTTTGATGCCAATATTCCCACGGGATCGAAAATTATGCGGATGAAACCGCGGAGCGCAGCTAGTAAAACATAAACAAATCACGCTTGTTGTTGTTGTCTTCGCGGAATAAATGCGTTATTTGAACACCTCTGTGTATTATATAATTAACACCCGCATTTCACCAGTTATTTTTTAGTTCCAGGTAATAAGGGGCGCGCCTATTCCCACCAATCCGACACAAATGCTGCTACTACGAAAAATGGAAAAACTAACTAGTTGTCCCACCCGATCTAGGATCCTAGGACCCTCTGGCTCAGCAGTCGCGTTTGCGACCCCTAAACCAACGAGGCAGTCGATAGATTAATATGTAATGAGTTTTCACTCAATTTTATTTAAGTCAGCACATCATACAATAGGCTAGTTTCTTAAAAAAATCGAATTAGTCCATTAGTTAGATTATCAAAAAATATTGAACACGTATTTTTTCTTTTGTCATTTATATAAAAAATTATGAAGATGTCGCCCGTTAAAGTTCCGCGTGATGTCCCTTGCTTGCGACACTTTTACAAGCAAGTGACGTCACGACCTCCCCACTCCCAAATTTTGACGCGCTTTATCTTTGTAATTTTTTGTTTGATTGACAAGAGTAAAAATACGTGTCCATTATTTTTCGATAATCTAACTGACGGACTAAATATAATTATTATTTTCTACCCAGGAAACTTCCCTATTTTCGTCCATTCCCCGTTCACTTCGATTCTGGTGAAAAGGTCTTCGAAAATACCTTCCTTTCTGCTTTCCTCACAATGTAATCCTTTAACGCAACTGACAACAAAACTGTTGTGTCAACAGTAATGTCTGTGATGTGTGTGTCACTTTACAGAGAAATCGATATCTCGAAAACACATTTGTGACTTTACAAAACGTTTACAAGCTGACGTACGAAACTTTGTTATATTATATTGGCAGAGAAACATCGTGAGGAAACCAGGACCCACAGTTAATTAGTGACTTTCAGGCGTCTGGCAACCAGTGACGACTGTCACAGATCCACGAATGACAGCCGGGACTAACGGCTTAACGTGCTTTCAGAGGCACGGAGGGGGTCTTGGTATGTAAAGAGAGAAACCGCGGAGACCGTAGCTTAACCTGATGGATCGACCCGTGCGGCTGTTATTCCTGTGTCAATTTTATTAAAAGCTACTTAACTCTACATCAAGAGCAATTTTGTCAAAAATGAAGCATAATATATATTTTATCTAAATACATATAAAGGTTAATATTATCATTCTAATGTTGGAATTAAGCTCGTAAGATACGGACTAAAAACCACTTAACTATTGCAGAATATTGTTAAAATAGCATTTTTAGAAACTCATCAGAATTTTAAAACTGGACACTAAACCAGATTTTTTATAACTGCATAATCGTCGTAGGAAATTGGCCTTAAAGACGAATCTTCATTGTAATCCATTAAATTATATAAAGCGTGTTGAACTCAGTTATGTTGTGTTAATAAAATCAAAAAAATAGATTTTAAAGTATTAGTATTTTTTAAATCTATGTATATCCAGATGTGAGCAATAGGCCTAAATCTTATAATTTACTAGCTGCGTACAGCGGTTTCACCCGCATAAGTTTCGATCCCGTAAGAATATCGGGATGAAAAGTCATCATATATGTTAATACTGGTTATAAACCATATGTGTGCCAAATTTCATCCAATTCCTTTCAGTAGTATATGCGAGAAAGACTAACAAACGTCTATCCATACAAACTTTCGCATTTACTTATAATATTAGTAGGATTTATATGAAACTAGCAAATGGGTCAGACGGTGTCCTGTCCTTTCAATAATTCATACAAAGATCTCATAGAAAAAAAGACTTCAAATTTTTCCTTCGAACTTTAATATTTTTCTTTCCCTATATAAGCAATTCGGACAATTACGAACATTTTATAACAAGAAATAGCCTAATCGGTCCAGCCATCCTCAAGTAGCGGATACCAACGAACGGCATTCCATTTTTATTGATGCCACATTATTTTTACTATAATTAATAGGTCGATGAATTAGTCAATGACAATGTCATTGAATACAGCTCAAACATTTGAAACTAGAATTTTAAACCATAATGTGGCTTCACAGCTGAAGTAATAAATAAAATAAATAAGGTTGTTAAATAAAAATCGTGTTAAACTGAACGTCCTTTTTGGTCCAGTTTTAAAATTATGATGCAAAGAGTTTCTTAAAATGCTATTTTAAACCGCAAGACTATTTAATCTAACCACAATATCAAACTATCTGTAAAGTCATTTAGCGTTCTCTAGAATTAAACTGAAGCTGACGGGGGTAAACAATTAATTAGTTTATCCCTTTCAAATTGACGGAGTAATATCGACTTTTGATGTATTCAACAACTGACCTAGTTAGAAGATGATGGACAGTATCCTGTACGTAGTTAGTGTTTCACGGTGCAAGAATTTGCCCCTTTATCTATAAAATTGTTACTGTTATAAATTTGTCCTTGTCTTTTAATGTAATGAATGGATAGATAGCGAACGAAGCGTTATAATAAGCATAATCAGCCTATAACTTTCCCACTGCTGGGACACAGGCCTCCTCTGGGTGAGAGGGAGTGGGCTGTAATCCACCACGCGGGCCCAGTGCGGGTTGGCAGATGTCACATGTCTTCGAATTTCTGGTTCTAGGACATGTCGGTTTCGTCACGATGTTTTCCTTCACCGTTTTGAGAGCAGTGGTGATGAAATAATTTACACAAAGTAAAGCGCCGGTCTGGGTTCGAACCTACGACCTACAACTCGGAAGTCGCGGCCATTACCACTGGGCCACCACTGCTCAGAGCCACCACTGCTCGGGGCTTTCTCTTTAAATAATGCCATAAAGAACTAACAAAGGTTGTTTGATAATTATCAAGAGGCAAAAATATTAATTTAAATAAACAGTACTAAAACGTTACAGGCAGTTAAACGCGGGCTTTCTTTCTTTTTTAATTTATTAAAGGTCATCTTCATCTTAGAACCGCCCATGGCTAGGGAAAAGCCTTACAATACAATATGAAAGAAGATTCTCCGTATCAAATACTTACGTAGCTGTATCTGAAAGTGGTTCTTTAAATAACAATTTACGGTACGGTACGGTACTTTAAACAATAACAATTTCTACGAATAGATAATTCGATATCCACGTTCAAAATTACAAAGGATTTCATGAAATGTCACTGACTCGTGAAGATATCATCCGGATGTTGAACCCTGCATCCACTAGATAATGCTGCAAGTATTCTGGGGACTAGCTTTGAAAGGTAAAGAAACCGACTAGTCTGCCTTTTTTTTAAGTAGCATCTTTAGTAATTAAAAATTTATTTCATTAGTAATTAATTATTTTACAAAATTTAAAAAAAAATAAACGTCGTCGGCTGGTTGTACAAAACTGCACTTCGATAGCGTAACACACTTTTAATTACAATCTCTCACTCAAATGAAAATGATCAAAATGAAGGAGGCAGCCATTGTAATCGAACCTCTAATTCTCATTTTACGCTCCAAAAAATATAATTGAACACCAGTAATACAACGATTGTGCCTCTTTGTGTGAACCTCAAATAAGTCCTATTAAGGGGTCCCAACAATATTAAGTAACTGCGCGACCAGCTGTGCTGTGAGAAAAGGCCAGAAAGGAGAGATAGTCGGGTATCACTTCACTTCCGTGCTCAGCCTGCGGTTTTGTTGCGGTACGGTACCGCGTTTGTTTTGCACGTATCTGTGGCAGTCGACAATTTTATAAAGTGAATCTTCAATTGTTTTGCAAAATCGATGTTGATATTACAGAAAAACTAATCCGAAGTAGACCTATACTGAAAACAAAGACGAAAGTGACGACATTTTGCTCCGATTGCTAAAATTCAACTGACTCTCGTGATATTCCGCTACTCGAATTACGACATAATGTAGTTTCTTAGCGGAATTCTTGAAGTGATTTCCCATCATTATTTTCGCGAAGGAGTTGTCATAATTCATTGAAAAAAGTGTTCATCATTTGAAGGTCTGCACTGGGCCCGCGTGGTGGATTACGACCCTATCCCTTGTACTTAGAGGAGGCATGTGTCCCAGCAGTTGGGACGGTACAGGCTGATTATGCTTTTAGGTGTTCAGTTAAATATTCGCAATTACTCCGCTGGGAGTGACTACTGTCTTAAATACCTAAAACAAAAACAAAGCATGTAACATGTTGCACAAGTAAGCAGTACGCAGAACATCTAAAATATGTTACGCCACTGTAAGCACGTCGTTACAAGAGCTTTACTTGCTGCATGCTTTAAGAGAACTTTAACAAAAGCTTAGTTTGTGGTCGTACTCGTAAGTAGGTAAGCCTATTACAGAGCGTTTACTGTTCCTGTTATGTTTTACAGTTCCATTTGTTCGTATGTTCATTAAAAAAACCTTACCTTTTAAACCGACTGGCTCTGGCTAATGTAATTTTTTTATCGCGCGTGAACGTCAGAATGGCCGGCCACTCAGCACTCATAAAACACTTCGAAATAGTTCTTAAAAATTGCTTTTATTTTTTTAAATCAATTTTGATCTTATCCAAACGGAAATTCCGTCACACAACCAGTCACGAATATAAGGTAATATTTGATTAACAATATATATTTGAGTTAACAAAACAGGTCGCAAGATTGATAGTTCTACCCTGAAGGGCTGA
The DNA here is from genome assembly GCA_949629185.1 of Apamea crenata. NCBI lineage: Eukaryota > Metazoa > Arthropoda > Insecta > Lepidoptera > Noctuidae > Apamea > Apamea crenata. The sequence goes on from OX451373.1 coordinate 12,255,240, forward strand.
TATAATCAATATGGCAACATGCTGGCTACCTAATACTTGTGCCAGACGTTACAGCTGCTGCGAACCCAAAGTTTTGAGCCCTTATATTGTAATATAATAATGTTTGGGGTATATTATAATTTCGGGTCTAACCAATCGTTATGGTTTCAGGATAATTGAAGCATACCTATATTAAAGGATATACAGGGTGGAATTTTGTAATGCCACCTGAAGGGAAAGTACTCTTAATACTGTAGATAGACAATTTTACTCAAAGAAAACATTCCTTTATTTTTTAACAGAAAGAAAACTGCATTCAAAGATTTTCAAAAATTCGCTTGCCACACCCGGGAATCGAACCGACTAAAATCTGTAAAAATTACACCCTGTACTTTTATTGCATTGATCGTTAGGATCAATTATAAGGATGAAATCTCTCTAACGAACTTGATAAATAAAATGATAGGAAAACTATAAAATCTTTAATTATTTTAATTATTTACAAAAAATTGTAAATTAGCATGTCATGGTCATTTAAACACTGTCAAGTATTTTGAAATATTGGATCTCTTAAGAAATGAGTTAAATGGTTTCCCCGAGCAAGAGCGAAACCAAATAATTCTACAGCAAGATGGTGCTCCAGCCCATAACAGCAGAATCACTACTGCCTACATTAATAACCATTTTAATACCTGGATTGGTACAAACGGCACAATTAGATGGCCTGCGAGATCACCAGATGTCACCCCTTTAGATTTTTTTTTTTTGGGGATATGTGAAAAATGAAATTTACATTAAATCTTATGCGAATGTAAACGAGTTGAGAGTTGAAGTTCAGAATACGATTTATAACATTCACCACAACACGTTATTAAAGGTTACTAGAAATGAATTCGTTAGAAGAATACATTTGTGTATCCAAGAAAATGGAGCTCATTTCGTGCAAATAATTTAAGATTTTATAGTTTTCCTATCATTTTATTTATCAAGTTTCTTAGAGAGATTTCATCATTATAATTGATCCTAACGATCAATGCAATAAAAGTACAGGGTTTAATTTTTACAGATTTTAGTCGGTTCGATTCCCGGGTGTGGCAAGCAAATTTTCGAAAATCTTTGAATGCAGTTTTCTTTCTGTTCAAAAATAAAGGAATGTTTTCTTTGAGTAAAATTTTCTATCTACAGTATTAAGAGTACTTTCCCTTCAGGTGGCATTACAAAATTCCACCCTGTATAGCTGGTAAGTACCTACCACTTACACATTAAAATATTCGATAGCGCTATATAGATAATAATGTAAACTTTATGTAAACATTACCTATGTAGTAGCACGTGCTTATTTGAACAGGTGTACGGCTGATGAGAAGATCACTAAAGCCAATATGAGACGCTTAAATTTTTGTTCATTTTTACCTATTTTCGGCATCTTTCACTCAAAGTGACACGTCTGAACACAAAATGAATGAAAGTGCAAAATAAATTAATTAGTGAAGCGATCCAACCGACTCGCATACCGAATTACTAAATTAAATGAAAAAAGGAGATGATTGTTCATTCCTTAATTTTGTCAGTGTCGTGTGAACGTGCAATGAAACAGAATGAACCTTCATTCACTCGAGTGAAGGGTCTGATATCGGTTTTAGTGAACGTTTCCAAAGAGCGCGGATTATTTGTCATTTTGATTAAATTTTATGTAAATTCAATTTTGTGTAGGTATAGATACATTCCCAAAATTATTTTACGCAAAAATTTGCTCTTCATATAGGTCCATAGTAAAAACAAAAATACATATAACTATCGTAACTGTTCCCACTAATTGTCGTATCATTTATTTTCGTCTCGGGTTCAGCGACCATTGGCGAGTTGCCAAACAGTTCGTTTACTGATGGAAGAATATCAAGGGTGACGAAACAATGGTAATTTGTTCGCTAAAATGTGTTTACAACCATTTGTTATATGTTCCAGTCGTATTTTATCAGTACGTAGGTCCTTTTATATAATAATAATATCCCTGGACATTTCACACAGCACCATTTTGTCCCAAGCTAAGCAACCTAATGCTTGTGTTATGGTAACAAGATGGCTGATAAACTACTTATATACATTTTTACTTATAGGAAAGATATATTTCGCCTTAAACGAAAGATAATAAAGGCCAATATAGGTACGGGCTTATTTTTTAATCGACAGATAATTTTAATTCGTGGAATAAAATTGACGTCTGATAGTTTTTGTATGGAAGAACTGTCAAAAATTCAAAATAAAACCTTTGATAAAATTATCTGGCGTTGGAAAAATCAGCCCTACGTGTTTTAAATTAACGTCGATTTTCGTGTCAGCCCGTGTGTGACCGTGATGTTTTTCTAAACCACGCAACGGATTTTCAACATCGTTTAGAAAATTTTATCCGGAAAGTTTATGTACAATGCGTTACTATTAAACTTACAGACAATAAACTATTGTCCGTTATTGTTCTTCTCCATAGGTACCTACTACGCTTTGGAATGGGCAACTAGCTTTATCTTTCTGACTAACCGACTCCTTGACAATTCAAAAGTGCCTGTAATTTATTGGTGTAATTGAATCCTTTGAGTTTGTGTATGATATAATAAAAAAAAAACAATGTTTTGTCAAGTCGCAAAAGCCGTTTGAAGCGGGGGCGGGTCGCTAGTAATCCAGCTGTAACTGCGAAATTGATTTACGAGCTAACAATATTACAAACACATAATGTAAATGCAGTTAGATGTCACACATTGGCAAAGCATCTCACGTCTAGGGAGACCGTACTATCAATCTAATTTCAATATGATATAAACTAACGTTTCGAGGAATGAATACTAAACCAGAAAACCGTTCGCAACTGAATTTGTGCAATAATATCTGACATTATTTTCAGGTTAGAACTAAAATAATCTAAGCAAATTAGGTACATACGCCAGCAGGTCAAGCTACCCGAAACTGTCAAATTTTCCCAATCAACCTTGAACCTTAATGCTTTAACGATAAAGTTGAAAATCTACTAAAGAATTTTGACAGATTGTAGAAGCTTGATGTGCTGGCGTCTGTACACTGACTGGCTTTCATTAGTTACGATTAAATAATTACCACCTTTGTTCCTCCACATTATATTTTATGTTCATAATTAAAACTAACCGAAGTCCATCCAAAAATAGACGACCTCTTTAAATTGTAAGGGTATATTCCCTTCCTTTGAATAAAATTATGTATGAAAACCAAAACCCTGTGATAAGCACCCAGACTATAAATACAACATTTAAGCACACAAACTACTTTTCGGAATGACTGGCTCATAACTATCCTACACCGCATTGAAATCGTGAAATTGTGACCGACTACGGCGATACGGGACGTTTTATACCCGGGCCGCTGTGGAGGGTTAATAAAACGACTTTTACGGTACGCAAAAGTGTATGAAACATTATTTGCACTGATTTACAGTTCGATAGAAGACGACACTGGAAGATACGAGTACTTGCATGAAGCTATGTAGGTGGGTAGCGGGATCGTCCGAAAGGGTTACCGCTGCCCTGGAACAGAAAGGGCTAAGGAAGGAACACGGGTGCGTTTTAGTCAGTAAGAGTCTGACACTCCCTTCCGCTCCACCCAGAGCGGGAGGGGTCATTTCATGATAACCCAGCCACAAAAAAAAAATGAGCTATGTAGGTACTTGTAATGTTATAACACAACATAAAAGGTTTTTGGTATCACAGTGACTGCAGAACACTGACTCCTGAGTCACAGGATCACCTAGTTTAGGAGTCAGGGTTTACCTTATCCGTATGACCTTTAGTTAACCAAGCTATGTGTCCTAGTCTTAGCAATGTCAAAGGTTTTTGTATCAATAAAGATTTTTATTTATTTATTTATTTTTATTTTACTTGTTCAGTAGGTTCTCGCTACGTAATTCATTATCATTTTTCCTAGCCTAGCCTTTTCCCAACTATGTTGCGGTCGGCTTCCAGTCTAACCGGATGCAGCAGCGTATTACCCAGTAACTGGTACTGGGTAATACGATACCTCTTGATAAGACTGGTTGTCAAAGATCCAGGAATGACAGTCGGGACCAACGGCTCGTGCTTTCGGAGACACGGAAGCGTGTTGGTCTAGCGAAGCTACACAATTATAGTGCGTTTTTTCGATTGCGCCACTACGTCCCAGGTAAAGGATTACGAAGTGGTAAAGGGTGGGCGTTTTGGGGACTGTTTTATGTAATGTTGACGTTCAAAAAGTGCTGCTTCTCAGCCAAATTTGAATAAATGACTTTTGATTAACGTAAGGTAGGATGCCCTCAGGCTTAGTGGAGCGACGATCTTCGCAAGATGGATGGAAGCGAGAGAAAATCGAGTTGGATATATGGATGATGGATATATGTACAATAGGAGAGGCCTATGTCCAGCAGTGGACTGTTGTAGACTGATGACGAATTTTGATTTTGTTTGAGGAAAAACTGAACAAGAAAAAGTACAAAATTACTTTAGATTTTGATTTTTTAGTTTGCAGATTATCTAAATGAAATAAGGAAAAGTACAAAAAGTTCTGCTCATTTTTGACGGTGCCAAAGTGCCAATGTATTTCCAAGAAGCTTATAATTTTATTAGCAATTTCCCGGTTCATACTGATAAACTACCATAACTAAACAAACACTACACATAACTAAACACTGAATTTCAGCGATCTTTAATGGCGTGGAATAATTAAATGATATAAGAAAAGTCTTCTAACGAAGTGGGGCACGGCTGTACTTATCAGCCTTCTGGGATACATTCGAGGGGTTTCCCTATCTTTTATGACTCAGATAGCTAGCGTTTGATTTTTATGCGCTGTGAAGGTTAATTTATAACAGAAAAGGGGACCTTGAGAAAAATTGCGTTTTTTTGCTTAATTTTTTTAAGTCTTAATTAAAGTATTTATGACGGATTCGAAACGAAACTCATATTTTATCTGCGTGATGTAGTGAGACGTGTCTTTGATCGTGTTATAAGTATAACCTGGACCTTGAGAAAAAATGCGTTTTTTGCTTAATTTTTTTATTAAGTCTTAATTAAAGTATTTATGACGGATTCGAAACGAAACTCATATTTTATCTGCGTGATGTAGTGAGACGTGTCTTTGATCGTGTTATAACCTTTTTAAGTGCTTTTTGGTTCTATTGCATATCATAATAGGCACACAAAGGATGGTTAATTTCAGTAGGTGTCTAAACGTTCTCTTTGTTATACTTATAGACTTTTTGGCATCATTTCAATTATTTGGGTGTTGTCGGCGTCAGAATTAATAAGTGTGATTAAAAATTAAACATTTACTACGTGAAGGAACAATACATATATTTTATTTATTTGTTTATTCAACCCGCACTAGGCTCTCGATGAGAGTAGGCCTGTGTGTCCCAGCAGTGGAAACATAATTATGTATGTAAGTGCAGTACGGTATACACGAAAACATGCTTACAACTGTATCCAAACATTCCAGCATGTATAAATGTCCCCATTCACATGCAGGTATTTTAAGAAACAATTTACCTTTTTTAAGGAACCCATACGGTATCTTCCTACCAGAAACTATAACCATGTAAATAAAAGACATAACGTAACATCTTTACGCAAGAGAGGGTAAAAGTAGCGTGTCTTCCATGAATTGAAGACTCGCATTTTATTTTTAAATCGCAAAATCGATTTAGTACTCGTCAAACAAGTTTGTTTTTTTTGTTTTTAGAGTTGTGTAAAAAGTATCGACAGAATACTCGCCTAATTTAAACAAGAACTAGATTTAAGGTCTTTTCGTAATTTTAAGAACGTTCACAGTCTGATCTCAGTCTCAATCTGACAAAGATACCTCTAATTTCCCATCATTTCTGACATGTTTTTGACATTGATTGGCGCTGAGGTGAGATCGCGACTAGATTTTGAACGTTTTCATTACGGGAATTGGCCTTCTGATATAACTCACACGATCACTAATTAAATTAGGCGATAGGCTACCTAATTTCTGAATATTATGCATCAAATGCTCCAAAAGCTTCTTATATTTCCGAAAATTCTTTCTTTGAATATTTTTTTAAAATAAAATATTGTGACCGGTCGAGCACCAAATGTGATATGATGTAGTAGAGACAACGGTGACAGATAATAAAAAAAATTATAATTTTTTGTTTCGTCTACGTGGTGAAGGTCAATGGTCATTTATGTTTTACCACGTGTATTCCACTGTTATGTTAAAATCAACACCCGGAACTTCTCTGGTCAAATACAATTCGCACTTCGCTGGTTTGATTTTGAATACATTCTATTTTTAGGGTGCAATAGAAAAAAACGGTTGATTCGTTTGTTATAAAAGCATACGAGTAAACTTGTTAGTTTTTGCTGCGATGGACAAAATACAGACACAATATTCGCGCGTCCATTTATTTTTGAAAATGCTCGCAGCCAAATTACATTCATCGCTGAAAATGCACGGCTCACGTCGCGTTTAAAATTATAAAGCCGGTGCACATTGGTGCAGTGTCCGGACAATGCAATCAGATAGAATATTAAAATAGATTTTGCAAACTTAGCAAAGCGACCATGCCTACTGTAAAATGCTTAAAGGTATTTAATACTTGTGACTTGCACAAGTCACAAGACAATACTGCAGCTTCAAATATTTTGTTATAAGGCATAAGGACGCTATTGCTCGTCTTATTAAGATACTAAGTTACGTTTTAAGATATCCGACAATATATTAATATCTTGGCGGGGACGAAAAATAAGCCATCCCATCCTTAAACTCGGAATTTTTATGAATTAAAAACCTGCAGCGACGAAAATAACAAAGCTAAAACAGGTCTGCAGAACTAGTATTTATTTTTATATGAAACCTTCACTAAACCACCTTTGTGTTTTGTCACCAGTCTCCTCGCCAAGTTTCAGCCACGTAAACTAATAAATCTTGGCGTTAAAAGGGTTTATTCTGCAGCCTCAGGGTTAAGTCTTGAGGCGTCGCCGTAGACTGTTGTAATGTTTAATAAAAATATACTCGGGGAAGTGAGTTGAGATTTTTGTTAAGTGCTCCCGTTTGACGAGCTATTTTATTGTAAGAAGCTTTATTTTCCAGTTTTCTTTACTTAAGATTTTGTGTTGGCTTTGTGATTTTTTTAAATCTTCTTAATAATAATTTTTCATGGCTTTTGTATTGAGACTAGATTATCAATGTCTGCTTATTTTTTTTTTATTAACTTTTCGACACACCACCTGTCTTACCAAGGGGTATCGTATTACCCAGTAACCGGGTTGTGAAGGTCAGATATGAAAACTATGATTTTTTTTTTTGGTTTCGCGGTAGAAATCCTCATGGACTTCCTCCATCGTAGTTGGGAAAAGGCTAGGCAGATGATCATGACCTTTTCGGCACAAGGTTGGCTTTCACTTGAGTAAATCCTAAAATCAACTTGATAATCAGTTTTTTAAAACAAAAGATGTTTATGTAAAGTTTTAAGGAGTTCGTTTATTAAGCTGAGTATAGACTAGAGCATTTCTTAGTAACAGAACATCGAGCAGTCGCCGTTTTTAAATTTTATCGAACCGCACTTGGAACACGACGCTCGATGTTTTGTTACAACCTGATTTTAAAAACCAACGAGCCTATTGGTGTAAATATCGAGCAATGGCACGAGGGGTACCTAACAGGTCGGACATTTCACAAATGAACGCAAGGTAGGAAGAAATGTTGCAGATAAATGCTTGCTCATTCGCCGTGAGCATTACGTCGAATCGAACGCAACGTAGAAACGTTACATTACGTGGAAATGCTTTTGGAAACTGAACTTTTGCCTTTATTGTACCATTCATAAGAACGTTACATGGAAATTCTTGAGAAAATGCTCTAGTTTATTGAACTCATATTCTATTCACCTTCAATTACGATATATTTTTCTCAACAGTGTCTTAAAGCTTAGACCACTGCTGTTAATATAGGACACAGATTTAAACCCAGCACTCTAAGCTGATTGCAGACTTCTCATTGTAATCCTATGGATGTTAGAATGAAACCTTTATAAAACTTAGTGGTTTTCTTGAACATAATTTTATTCATGTACCTAAGCAATTCAGTGTGGGTGCAGTGGTGGCCCAGTGGTTACGGCCACGGTTTACCGAGTTGTAGATCGTGGGTTCGAATCCAGGCAGGCGCTTCACTTTGTGTAAATCATTTTCATCACCACTGCTCTCAAAACCGAAGAACCAAAAATTCGAAGCCATGTGACATCTACAAATCCGCACTGGGCCAGCGTGGTACATTGCAGCCCACTCCCTCTTACAAGAGAGGAGGCCTGTGCCCCAGCAGTGGGAACATTATAGGCTGATTATGTAAGCAATTTAGTACACTTTTACAGTTTCGTTTAATCCACTTCTCATTACATTATAGGCCAGTGATATCGAACATTAAAATCGCAAACTAACAGCTAGTTCTAATTTTTTTATATGTTGTTAGTTTATTGGTTATACAATATATAGTTGTTAGTTATTAAGCAACTAGCTGTGCCTCGCGGTTTTACCCGGAGAAGTTTAGATCCCGTGGGAATATCGGGATGAAAAGTATCCTATATTTTAATCCTGGTTATAAACCATCTGTGTGCCAAATTTCATCCAAATCGAAGGGGGCTTGCTCCGAGCGCGTCTGCACATGCTTAGTTAGGAGTATGCTTTAAGCTAGCATGCTTATTTCTAGCATATGTGAACAGCCGCAGAGTATGCTTACAAGTTTTTATAAGCATGTGTGTCAGTACTGTTAAACTTGGAAATGAAGATATAACTGTACAAGGATCTTTTGGTGCGTGGCCAAAATCAGAACTAATACCACCATCTTGTTTTTCAATACATTTTACGAAACAGTTTTACAAATGTTTACCAACAGCGCTTTCCTGTTAATGTCATTCGAGCGCCAATAGATCCTCGAAACACTGTAACTGCATTCCGATAGTCACTTCCTCATTCGAAAAAAAAAGTTTCTCTTAAAATAATACAAAAAAATTCTGTCAGAATACGGCATCCGGATCAGTAGCATTTTAAAGATAGACAGGATTAATGGATGGATGTTGCTGAACTTTACCTGATGTAATCTGTTACGCGTTTCTGCGACACTCGTAAGTGATGAATTGGTCCTTTCTAACAAAGATTTGCAACTTTGGTTTCCGCTTTTTTTTTACAAAACTGTGGCATCATTCCATGAAAACGTGAATTGCACCTAATCATGGTCTATTTTTTTTTGGCTTGATAACCACTCCGTCCTATTATAACCACATAGGAATATCGTCACTTTGTTATTTTGACTGGAAATTGGAAATTTGCGGGGAAGAAAAAAAGTCGTAGCTAGGGATGGATTCTGATTGGTTAAGTTGATTAAATTAGTCTTTTGCTAGTCAGTGCTGCTTCGGATTAAAGGACCAGAAAGTTCCCGAAATTTTATTATTGCATGTCAACTTTGATATTTCAAATTCAAAATTATTTATTTGTACAATAGGTGTAATGTAGTGGTACATGATGGTTTCAATCTGTAGAACTCATACATCATCACATCATACCTTCGAAATGAAACAACAAAGAAACACGAACAGAACGCACTCCGAGGTAATAGTATATGGATTCCGCATGGTCTCCGCTGGATACCGCACCGTCTCCGCTGGATACCGCACCGTCTCCGCAAGGCGGTGAGCTTCCTTGCCGGATTGCCGCCATGGGATCTGGAGGCCAAAGTCCTCCACTCCCATATGGGAGTGGCGAGAGGAGGCAAAACGCCGGGGAGCACCACCGCGTCCTAGTGGCGGCGATCGGTGGCGGCGATCTCTCGCGTCCGGGCCTGGTCCAGGCCATGGTACGGAGCGACAGTGCATGGGAGGCAGTCACCTCCTTCTGCGAAGCAGTAATGCTCGCGAAGGAGGAGGCGGAGCGCGTGAGGGAGAGGCAATCATTGCACCCTCACGCCCCTAGTCGCCGCAGGAGACTCAACAGCCGACTCCCGGGTCGACGGCGCGTTGTGTTCCACGCGCGCCTCAAAGAGATGTCAGCACGAACTGACGGGGTCCGCTAGGGAAGATGCCTGCCAGGGCCGCGGGTTGTTCGGAAGAGATACTATGGCACCAGGCAACTGAAGGAACACGGTTGGGTTTTAGTCAGTAAAAGTCTGACACGCCCTTCCGCTCAGCCCAGAGCGGGAGAGGTCATTTGATGATTTCCCACCCAAAAAAAAAAAGGTAAACGTATATTCTAAAATCTCTCCTGAACCATACGATGTAATACCACGACGTTGCCAAGGAATATTCCTAAGCTTAGCTAGCTTGTATCTCAATACCGGACTAACCTAGTTGCATCTGGGATGATAAAAATTGTGCAGTCAATTTTGTACATGGAAATGCAAAGCTGGTATAAGATTTTGCTTAACAAAAAAGATAGATAGCTTTACATAAGCAGCACTGCTTTGTTCTGGTTTAAAATTGCCGGTAGCAGCAATAGGAAGATTTTTCAACTTCGTTTTAAGAAACAAAATTTTAAAGTCTTCTTATTTCTACAAGCAATTGTATCCTTGTAAAATGCTTCGGTAAACTGAGCATAGTTTATCAATCTTCAACACAACAGTATTTTAGAAGACTTTTTCTTCAAGCTTTTTCCAGTCCATTGACAGTTTGCTTTGGCTCGATAAAGTCGTTCTTCGCTCATTAAAATTATTTAATGACCGAAGAACGACTTTGTTACATACGGACAAACGGTTAAGGCATTAGCCTTAACCGTTTGTTCTTGACTTCACTTTATACAACAGATTGCGAACCTAGTAGGTAGTTTTATTCTCAAATATTTGAATCAAGATATAAGTTAATAATTTTACCACTAGAATGGGCTCTCCATGCTGTCATACCTACTAGCGTAATTCATTAATTATTTCTGGAAGCCATTTATAGCAACGTCACTATAGTGTGGATTTATAAATCACTACTTCGTAAATAGTGACGGGACAATCCATCATACATAATGTGTGAAAATAACTCACAATGTTAGCAGGCTTTTACATACGTAACACTATCACTCTGTGATTCTATTTCCCTATGTGTTTATGGGTGTAGTATTACTGTGTGCTACTGAGGTTATTGTCTCTGGCGAGCCTTTTGCCCGAACGACAGAACCTGAGAATGCCTAACAACAAAATCCGATATTACTTTGCTTGACGTCGAAGCTAAACCTTAAAATGTATGAACACAACAAGAGTATTTATATATTTTAAGCAAAAACAGTTAACAATATTTTAAGAGCAGTGGTGGCGCAGCGATTACGGCCCCGATTTACGAGTTGTAGATCGTGGGTTCGACCCCAGGCAGGCGCTTTACTTTGAGTAAATAATTTCATCACCATTTTGCTCTCAAAACTGTGAAGGAAAACAATGTGAGGGAACTGGCAGGTCCTAGAACCAAACATTCGAAGAATGTATGTGACATCTACCAATCCGCACTGAGCCCGCATGCGGATTACGGCCCATTCCATCTCACCGATAGGAGGCCTGTGTCCCAGCAGTGGCAACATTATAGGCTGATTTTGCTTGCATTATGCAATCAGAAAACGTAGATCAAGTCCCACGTTATATATATTTCTGTTGTATAAACCATTATTACCGTGGAACTTTGCAACTGGGTAAAATGATTGCAATAATTAATTTAAAAGGTTTTTTTGTTTTAAACGTTGCCCCACACTAGGAATTACTCCTGTATCGTGGGTGCTTTTACAAACATTTAAACTCACAGACCAAACATCCAGACCCGGAACAACTACCTGTAGGCAATACAAATATTGATTCCGTGCGGGAATTGAAAATATATGTTGAAAATATGTTGTATGTGGTTGAGAATTATGTTGGTCTCTTATCAAATTAAATTAATCATGCAGCTTTACAATTAATTATATTGAATTGCAAGTAGTATTTGCACGATCTGAGTGCGGTAGAATTATATGAATACAATTTACACGTGTCTATTTATTGTGGTGAGGACTTGTATTTGAAATCTACCAAAAATAAATTTATGAATATTAATCATCTCATTCTTAAAAGCGGAGGACAGATTGTTGTGGCGCAGCCTGGGTGAGTCCTATGTCCAGCAGTGGACTGTGATATGCTGAGTTGGTTCTTAAAAGCAATTATTATTATTATTATCAGCCTGTGATGCGGACTGCAGGGCACAGGCCTCCCTACTCTCTTTCCACTTCTCTCTGTTCAAAGCTGCTAAGGACCAGTTCTTATTGAAGGAGTCCAGCTCATCCCGCCACGTCTGGGTCTGCCGCGATGTCACTTGCCATTAAGAGGGACCCATGGGGTCGTAAGTTTGTCCCATTGGTCGTCTGACATGCGGCAGATGTGTCCAGCCCGAGGCAGTTTTCCAAAAGCAATAGGTAGGTATATTATTTTTTAAACACACGAAACTTTTAAATTTATCTTTCATTAAGAAAGAGACACTTCCTATCACGCTCCAAGAAGCATAAAAATAACCTAGCATTAGAAATAACCTAGAGTTATCACAATATCAAGAGCAATTCTGTCACCAACCCTTATACGACTACAAGGCTGGTTTCAAACAACGGTGCAATTCAATACCAGGGGTAAGTGTCTGACATTGTCACGTTCAATCTGACGTAATGTCTCGAAATCAAACATGGTTACGTACAAAGGCGGCCGTTCGAACTGGTTGCGTTACACGGCATTGTTTGATACTAATGTCACCGTAGACAAGGGTATTCGATCAATAGATTGGCTAGCAATATAATATGTTAGATAGCCTCTGATAAATAAACAAATCTATCTTTATAAATAATCTATATTAAATACCGAACAGCGGGGTTATTAACGACACGTAACACACTATCAGTAGCAATGGGTTTCATTTTGACAGTTCAACAACATTCATTGCGTAAATGATAAATGATTTTATTTTGTAAGTAGGTTTGTACAAACACTTTTACACGTCAATCATATTTTAAAACTAGATGAGGTCGGCGTTTCCTATCTGACTAGTCTGAGAAGAAATGCCGAAACAAACTCAGAGGTCACACACGTAGTTTACGTTGTTGAGCAGATATTTTTTTCGAATATGTGAAGCGTTACGCAATTAAAGTGCTGATGCCCAAAGGTGCTGGAAATCCGTTGGAAATTTCTAATTTCTAGCTGTAAAGAGAGACAGAAATTAAAGTCTGGTGTAAATTGTTTCGCCAGTACCGAGGCTTATAATATCTGAAATCGACACGTGCAAAATCGATAAAGGTCACAAATCAAATATAGCAACACAAAGCATATTGTCTGTTCTTGTCACTATAGACGGGTCTATTTCAAGAGCCCCTCAACTGTTCGATGTCGTATAGATTCAAGAGTCATTGTTTAATAGCCGACTGTGGAAAGGACGTTGGGACAACTATTTTGAAACAAGATACAATTTTTAATTGCTTGGAAATGGTAAATGGTTGCAAAGTTGTTTACAGCTTTGGTATAATCAGATGAAACTTGGTAGTTTTCTGTGTAAAATTTCACTTATATTAATTGATTTAGGGCTGATTTTTCAGTCGACACATAATTTTTATTCGTGGAATAAATTTTTCGTATTGCCTGCTCGTGCTATTACTTCGTTGTCGCTTAACTTTATCGACTTTTTTTTTGTTTTTGATCGACTAGTCGATCGAAAACAAAAAAAGCGATCGAAGTGACGAGACGAGACTCCTGTAGATTTTTTTTAAACCGACTGGTAGTTTCCGAGATAAACGCGTTCAAACAAACAAACTCTTCAGCTTGATTATTAGTTTATACAAATTACAGAAACCCAACACACCAACTATTTTCACTTGCTTAGTAAGTCAGACTACAAATCGCAAGTTTACCTCCACAATTAGTTTAGCAAAGCTTGCTTAACCCCAAGGGTCATGAGGTTCAGTAATAATAAGGCTTTATTTGAAAACAAAGCGAATATAATTAAGGTAAATCTGGTAGTTTGTTATCGAGTTTAATTAGTCTTCAGATGAGTCTTGGTGTTTTAGTTACATGTAAATCAAGAAGTTAGTGCAGAGTATGGTGTAGAGGCCAAACATTCTTGATTTAGGCACGAGACTGCTTTATTATATAATAACAGGCACACGGGTCGATCGATCAGGTTAAGCTATTCTTGCCGCGGTCGGTCCGTGGATGAGCGACCATCTTTACATACCGAGGACCCCTCTGTGAAAGCACGTTGAGCCGTTGGTCCCGGCTGTCTTTCTTGGATCTTTGACAGTAATTACGGGTTGTCAGAACCCCGAAAGTCCGACAGCCAGTCTTACCAAGGGGTATCGTATTATCCAGTAACTGGAGTGTGGAGGTCAGATAGGCAGTCGCTCCATGAAAAATACTGGTATTCAGCTGCATCCGGCTTAGACTGGAAGCCGACTCCAACATAGTTGGGAAAAGGCTAGGCAGATGATGACTAACTTTCTTTGGCAAATTGGTACATTCATCTCAAGTATATCATCCATACATGGGAATCAAATACGAAGTTCATAATTATTTTTCTATGCGCCCATCATAATTATTCCTCTTCTAAGAAGAATTAAAATATAATTGTATATTATTTACATAAATATGTACCTTATATTGTATTATTTACATAATATGTACCTTATAATGTTATTTATGTATAATTGTAACTATTTTCAATGTATGTAAATTAATACTTCGTTTGAATGGACATATATTTCAAATCGATCAATTAAATCTTTCAATTTAAATGGATTATGCATATTCATTATGAGCGATAACTACTACTCAATGTTATTTATTGATAGATTGTTTCACACTTAATCAAACGTTAGTGCTCTTTTCAAATGTAATTATTTCGAAATATATCATTCAGTGATGCTGCTAATGTGGGCCGATGAATGCGAACTACTGAATTTAATTAATCTATTTCGCGACTTCAGTCAGAATAAGCATGTAATGTAGGTTAATTTATCAGCCTTATTCAGTTATTTTATCATTCAAAACTGTCAGACGTGAACTGTTTGATGTCTGAATAAACGTATAGTAAACTCATCTAATTCTGTGACTCGCCTAATTCGGTGATATTTGGTTTTGAATTTGAACTTTATCACAGAGGCTTAAGGTTGTATTTCAAACCATTGATTTCACTCGTATAGCCCTATGATAGCGCTCAAACCAAATATCACCGAATTAGGCGAGTCACAGAATTAGATGAGTTTACCCTATACATGGTATTGTATTGAAATCAATTCCAGCGCTCTGAGCAAATCCTATCATATAATTAGGGTCAGGGATGGATACGATGACATCATAATGACCGTCAGCTGCCGAACATTAGGCGTTTAGGCTGCAATATTTTGAGATACAGGGACAAATAATAATAAAAAGTATTTATTTTCTCAATAACTTCATTGATCTCTCTCTCTCAAATAGCTTTATTGATCTCCAATTTCTCATAACAGGGTCGCAATGGAAAAAATCCATGCTATTTTTAAACCCACTAGAAAACGGCTCGAGACTACAAAGAATCTATCAATTTTGTGGTTATGTCACGAGACTACATTGTAGATTTACTGTTTTTTTACATTACATTTCATCCAAATTCGTTCAGTAGTTTTTGCGTGAAAGAGTAACGATCATCTCATTGCGTTCCATACAAACTTTCGCATTTATAATATTAGTAGGTTTAAATAAAAAAAACAGCATACTCGTACATGCTAATCATGTACGAGTATAGGTACTGTTTTTTTATTTATTTATAATTTAATTAGGTATGTATTCAGAGCAATGTGTACTCGATAATGTGTAACAAGCAATTATGCCTGTAATTGAGTGTACATTAGAGGATAAATGTTATATTATACAAGTGTGTCGGACTTGAGGTATTTCGAACTAAAGTATTGTCGAAATCCGGGGCTACCGCACGATCTCGCGCGAGGCGGCATGCCTCCTTGCCGGACTGCCGCCATGGGATCTGGAGGCGATAGTGCTTGCGCGCCTGCATGATAGGCGCGCGGAGGCACTACGCCGGGGGGAAACTCTGCACCCGCGGCAAATCGCTGCGGAGCGGACGGACCTCCGGCGCGATCTCATGGCGGAATGGAAGGCGCGACTATCGCAACCCAGCGCAGGGCACGCCGCGATAGCGGCGATAAGACCCCTCTTTGAGGAGTGGCTAGAGAGGCGTCACGGCGCTCTCACGTACCGCCTGACGCAGGTCCTCTCCGGACACGGATGTTTCGGGAGGTTCCTGCACATCATCAGGCGGGAGGAGACGCCCGGGTGTCACCACTGCCCGGATCGCCCAGAGGACACGGTGGAGCACACGGTGGAGGTCTGCCCTGCTTGGGCGGAGACCCGCCGTGTCCTCGTGGAGGCGATCGGCAACGGCGGCGACCTCTCGCGCCCGGCCCTGGTGCAAGCCATGGTCCGGGGCGAGAGAGAATGGGAGGCAGTCACCTCCTTCTGCGAAGCAGTCATGCTAGCGAAGGAGGTGGCGGGGAGGCTGAGGGAGAACACCTCACGCCTCAGCCGCCGCGGGAGACGCTCCGGGCGTCGGGAGCCGCGTGACGACTCCCGGCCACCGTAGGCGCGGGCCTGCGGGCGGTGAGTAATGGGTAGCTCACCGTCCGATCAGGACCAGGCCCGTGCCGGACGGCGCGTTGTGTTCCACGCGCGCCTCAAAGAGATGTCAGCAGAGGACGGGGCCCCACAGGGCCGAAGCCTGCCGGGGCGGTGGGATTTTCCGAAAGGTTAACCGCTGCCCTGGAACAGAAAGGGCTAAGGACGGAACACGGGTGGGTTTTAGTCAGTAAAAGTCTGACACTCCCTTCCGCTCCACCCAGAGCGGGAGGGGTCATTTGATGATTTCCCATCCACAAAAAAAAAAAAAAAAAAAAAAGTATTGTCGAAATGAAGACATGTCGGAGTTCCATATTGTCTAAATAAAATCTTGTATTACGGTCGAAATTCAGTTGGTAAGTCGCTCTATAATGGTAATAGATAATTGTAATGTATCTTGTTGGTAATCCTTAAATAAATAAATAACTAAATAAGTATTCATTTGTATTTTTTTTAAGACAACTTTGTTTACCTACCTGTAATCGACTTTTTCTTAACTTGAAGCTGAAGCTACCTATACCAGACACTCTCAACGTAATACCGACGCACAAACAAAATTACATACTCGTGTCATAACAAGGGAGTGCTTGGTCCTTTCATTATAAATTTGATCCTTTTGTACGGGAAACTTGATAGTATTTCCTTGTGTATGGTACACAAGGAAATACTATCAAGTTTCCCGTACTACATACATAGAGTACTTTCAGTCAGCTGTTGTTTTCGCCTCATTCTTCCAGTGGGAATGTCGCGTCAAAAAGTACCTGTGTCAGTCATGTCTTTAAATTATTATACTTTAGATGTATTCTTATACACAGTGTTCTTCGCGTTATCCATAAACTTTGGCAAACGGTTCTATAGTTTTTACAAATCAAATCTAACAAAGGAGGTAGTACTTAAAAAGGCTTCGTTACAAAGATATTTGTAATTTAATGAAATTGAATTGAGCTATGCAGTAAAAAAGGGTCTTAATTTGGTCTGCGTTGCCGCTTAGTGCAATTAAAATGATAAATCTATCAAATGTTTCGGATAAAGAGATAAAGAGGTATGCATATATTCGGGTGACTTACATCAAGGTACAAAAGTTAGTAAGTTTGTATGAAAATCAACAAAAAATAAAAATTCATTAATGTGTCCATAATGAAAATGCTTATTTCCATGGTCTGAACATCTGGTCGAAGTTTATGTATATCGTCCGGAACACGGTGTATATTAAGACCCGCCTGCCTCGACTGCTGAGTATGAGGTCCTGCAGGGTAATTCCGTAACACACTAACAGAAGGCAATGGCTTTCATATTGACAGTTCAACAAGATTCACTGCGTTATTTACGTTGTTGGACAGACAATTTTTTGAACATTTGAAGCAATAGGTTATCCTTCAAAATGATTCAGGTTGTGATTGATAGTGTGTTACGCAATAAGGGTGCTGGGTTCAATTCCCAGGTTGGTTATGATATTTATTTATTTATTTATATATACTTTATTGTACACCACAAAAATACATAGCATAAAAAACACATGAGATACTAGAAAATATACAATGGGCGGCCTTCCTTGTTATCTTCATTTATAGCCATAAAAATTGCACTCTCGTTAAAGTTATATCATGTTTATATAGAAATCGTTTCGAAAGTTCCTTCAACATTGGTTTTATCCCAAAATCTCTATTTATTGTTGAAAACGAACAAAATAAAATTATTCTCCATCCGTCCCAACAAGGAACGTTGGGACGGATGGTTCCTTGAAGACAGCTGTCACTTGAGTTTCCGTTTACCGTTAATTGCGACAAGTGGCAGAATATCGTTTGGAAACGAGCACCAATTTACACAATTTACGTACAAATTAAAAGAGTTTCAGTGTAGAAATACAAAATGCTGGCCTCGTAGAAATAAATAATTTTAATCCGACTTTATTGTTATTGGTAATAAATTAAAATATCTCATTAGTGATTGCAGGTGGACGCACCGGTTTTAGTGCCAGTTTGGCTGAGAACTGGCTTCACATCATAAAGATTGCAACAAATTGTGGTAAATGAAAGAACGACACAACCTTCTGCTTCGGGAATGTGCCATGTTATAACGATAAATAAAAATCTCATTGCCTATCAGTACAGTATACAGTGGAATTTATAGATCAAAAATAAATGGTTCGTCGTCAATCCCTATAACAATTTTCATAAACAAACAATTGCGGCAACTCTTCGGCAAGTTATTATTCTACCGCCGTTCAACAGACACATTTTCGGCTTTTATATTCTTGTTTTGATGGACAGCTCTAATTAGCGCAAAGGAAAAATTTGAGGCCGTTTCCTTTGCTTTAGGAAGGTCGCACGCTTGCGACTGCGGGCTGCGGGCTGCGGGCGGGCGGGAGTACTGCGGGTACTTAGCAGAGTATGTAGATTTTGTGACGAGTTCGTCGTGCGTACGATTATCTGATGTGATGTAATTTATCGCAGTGTCTAGGTCATATCAAAGTTGATACATGTGCGCATTACTGTGGGGTTATATGCGTAGTAGGTTATCATTGCATTTCAGAAAAATATGTATATAGTCTTTCTATTCAACTATTATCATTTCATTTCAATCATAAAACCATTATAGAAGGAAAATATCTCGGATGGGCAAAGATCGTCACTTACTGGACGCCTGAAGAAAGAAAGAAAGAAAAAGTATTTATTGCGAGTCGTACAGGATCATAAACTAAACTAAACACAGTTAAAAATAAATCAAAAAAACAACTATGTAAACAATTATATAAAAAAGTAACAAAAGGAAAAATTAAACAGAAAGTCCTCAGCACGATGCTTCGACATTTAAAAAATAAATGTCACAGCGCTGGTATTCTGATAGGGCCGCTGTGATGTCGTGGGTAATCACAGTAATAAATAAATAATAAAATAGATATAAATAACAGTAACTGGGCTGTGGAGGTCAGATAGGCAGTCGCTTCATGTAAAATACTGGTATTCAGGTGCATCCGGTTAGACTGGAAGCCGACCCCAACATAGTTGGGAAAAGGCTAGGCAGATGCAGATGATGATATAATTATGTAAAATATTAGCAATAAAATAAATATTATTTATTTTTAATCCGCGCTAGACGTAACTTCATTACTTGTCTATGCCCTGAGTGTCAGAAGCACTCTGTGGCATTGCATGGCATGTGGAAGGAGGATATCGCCGTCGAGGTAGACCACGGTGAAGGTTGTGTGATGATCTAACGAGGTTTGCAGGGCCAACATGGCCAGAGATCGCTCAAGACGACGAGGTTTGGAGGGAAAAAGGGGAGGCATTTGCCCAGTAGTACTACACAATTATAAGGTAATTGAAAAAAAATGTCTCGTAGGCAAGAATAGCCTTCTTGCCTACGAGACATTTTTTTTGCAGTCAGTTTTTTGTAGTGATAATTAATTAATGGTAAAAAATGAATGATTGTTTATGATTAATTGATTGTGTTGAATAATAATTGATGGTCCTAATTAATAATGCATCGGTTGGTCTAATTGAAATCCAAACCTATGAATATATTAAATATGTTTGCGGACTCATCTTTAATGGCTTTTCATAATAATACAGAGGCGGTTTTCGTTTGCTTGTTAGTATTATGTTCGAAGTATTTTTTCACAGTCTGTTTGAATAAAATGAGCTTTGATTTTTTTTATTTATTGCCAGACCAGTAGGAAATAGACCGATCTTAATATTTCAATTGAGTAGTTTTAGGTAAAAAACAATATATTATAACGTTGTTTATAATCAACCTATAATGTTCCCACTGCTAAATACTGGTATTCAGCTGCATCAGGTTAGACTGGAAGCCGAACCCAACATAGTTGGGAAAAGGCTCGGCAAATGATGAATGTTCCCACTGCTGGGATACAGGTTCTCTCTTCGAAAGGGCCCGCGTGGTTACAGCCAGCTGTAACCACGCGGGCCTAGTGCGGGTTGGTAAATGTCACATGTCTTTGATTTTTTGGTTCTAAGACAAGCCAGTTTCCTCACGATGTTTTCCTTCACCGTTTTGGGAGCAGTGGTGATGAAATTATTTACACTAAGTAAAGCGTCTGTCTGGATTCGAACCCACGACCTACAAACGTGTACGTCGGGGCCGTCACAACTGGGCCACAACTGCTTAAAGTTGCTTAGAATTAAAAAAAATATGATAGTATTCCAATTTGTTATTAATCATGAATTCATGAACATCATTTAAATAGTCAATTTAAAGTCTGCGGGCTAAAAGTCGCAACAGTGTGCCTAACTTAACAGAAATTGAAGACAAATATTGAACGACAAGAGTATTATGTTCACTTATTTCAGGGTCTGACTACCTTAACAGAAATTGAAGACAAATATTGACTGACAAGAGTATTATGTTCTCTTATTTCGGGGGCTGAAATTATTTATCGAGATTTGGTATCATTTTCGGTACAATTGGTACTTTACCCTATGTTGTAGGACTCAATTTCGCGTTGTGTTTTTTGGCCTCTTGTGATTTTCCGTTTGAAATTCTGATTGGTTTGGAATTATAGGAAAACAGTATATTATCACGAAATGAAACTCGAAAGGATGCGATGATAATATAATATATGAATTGTTTATTACTACTGTATCAGATATGGTTTTATAGATTTTTTTTCATAAACTGCCATAATTTGATAAGCAGATTAGTCATAATACATGTCCCTGAATTAACGCACACCACCCACATACCCCAATTAGAATATTTATGATGGATGTTATGATCATATTTATTTTTAAAAGCTTTTTAACTTTCTTAGGTCCATTCCTGTACAATAGATTAAATAGAAAACTAAGTATCTATAAACAAAATTACTATTGCTGTAAAAAAATATACTTAATTATGTACTAACCATCGATTATGCACAGACAGAAGACCTACTTATTGTCTGCAAATAAAACTACTAACATGCTATTTTACTTTTATTTACCTAAGTTTTTACGTTATATTTATTGTTAATTTATTTCATTAAGTATTAATATATTGACTGATTTATGTTTTTTTTTTTATATTGATTGATTTTTTTTTTTTTTGTTTATTGTGTTGTGTTTTTTATTTAGTATTAATTTGTATTATGTATTTTTGTGGTGTACAATAAAGTATATATAAATAAATAATGCGCACACTGAAGCACAGGTTCAACCTAGTTCAGGCAAATTAGTAACTATGCGCTATTTTTAATTATTAAGGTATTAAATGTAAATGTATTCCCTTTTATAAACGATTATTATTATTTATCCTTTATTTCAGTGTAAACATATATTATACTTTTAAATATTATTATTATTATTTTTTTTTTTTTTTTTTTATTATTATATTACATACGCTGAATTTTTATTTTTTTATTATTTTTTATTAG
Source organism: Apamea crenata (assembly GCA_949629185.1). Taxonomy (NCBI): domain Eukaryota; kingdom Metazoa; phylum Arthropoda; class Insecta; order Lepidoptera; family Noctuidae; genus Apamea; species Apamea crenata. The sequence goes on from OX451373.1 coordinate 12,277,237, forward strand.
CCGTTAATGTCCCACTGCTGGGCAAAGGCAGGCCTTACGTATTTTTACTATTATATATAAAACATTGTCTATTTATTAATTACACTGATTATGGGAGAAAATTGTGGTCTCATTAAAATCATCGCACGCACACAGTCGCACACGTCTATGTACTATGCACGTGCTATATACTTCGTCCATTTTGCGTTTGTACGCCGGAAATGTGACTGTAATTTCCGGAGTTTTAGTTAACATGGAGGTAAAAATTACCTACATTAGCAATGCAGCAGTTTATCGCAGAAAATGATAAGGCCACCCATTGTATATTTTTAGTGTTCGATCAATTTTTTTTTTTTGATGTATTTTTGTGGTGTACATTGTGTACAATAAAGTATATTATAAATAAATGACAGAAATCGATTTAGTAGAGATTCTGAACAAACTACTTTCATAATGTGCACAACATGTGCAATGTGTGTACAAGACACTTCACGAAGCCGTCAATTCGCTGTTTAAGGGAGTGTTTACACCGTAAACCGTTCCGAGACAATGTTCCGTTCGAGTTCGTCACCGGAACATTTGATTGTCTCGGAACTACGTACTGAGGCAAACTTATTAAAGTATTTTACAAATACAAATATTTTATTGGTACAAAAACATACTACAATATTTGTGTATGTTAATACTGCGTTAGTTTAGTAACTGTGTCGCAGTTATTAGCGCCCACCCCAGGAATGAAAGACCACTGAGTTCCATAACAACAAATTTGGTTATACTTATAGGTAGAAACTAGACATAAACAATAATAATAAAACTAGAACTAGACATTTGTTAATAATAGTTGTAGCGTATAAGAGGGTGTGTATGTGTGTGAGGGTTGTGTGTGTGAGTGAGTGTGTATGCGAGGGTGGGTGTGGAGATGCGTCCATCTGTGTATGTGGGATGGGTGCGTATATGTGTATGAGGAGGGTGTGATATGAATATGATTAAGTTTGTATGAGGCTCTCTGTTGCTCTCCTCATGAGTCAGGTTTTGGAGCCATTTTATTCTCACGAAGTAACGCGCGCTTTCCTTGTGGTAACCAAGTGTACAAACACGTTGTGCATGTGTGTGTAAAGACGAGTACCGTCAGCACATAATACACACACGCATACACACACTTCCAACTTCGTCCTTCGTCATTCGACAGGAGGCTTAAACATACATTCACAGCGTGTCTGTACACTTGGTATCCACAAGTATAGCGAGCGTTGTTTTGTGAGATAAAAATACGTGCCTCCATGCAATAATGTAGTAGCTTTACCCTAAGACATTCGCAGCCTTGAGAAAGTATCTATACGGACTATTATGGAAGGGCGCCCTAAATACGAGGCATAATGACGTCATAAGGAAACGCTGTAAGAAAACCTTCGCTATAATACCCTAGTGCCTAGGAAAGAAGTACTTACTCGTATACGCTGCTGGAATGGAAGAAAGAAACCCCACCACCCACCGCCTGCATTCAAGATAGATAATAGGATATCATTTAAAAGCAAATTAATACTTTAAAAAGTTCAGCTTTTATCATTATGTTTTTCACAGCAATCTAATTTATTTCAACTCCATATATTGAAGCCGGTTGCTTTCAACTGGATTCAATAGCACAAAAACAAATCATATACATCGCGTACCTTTGTGCGCGATGTATAATTCTGATTAGTTTTTGTACCGATTAGATACACGTAAGTGTTATATTAATGTAATTAGTATCAGGTGGCTGTAATTTCTGCTGCATGGGAAAAAGCTATGAGTTTATGTACTCGTATGTGTGTGTCTACTATAACTACATCTACATAATGAATAAAACAAAGTCGGATTAGTTGCACCATTTATAACTCAAGAACGGCTTTACCGATTTTATGATCTTTTATTTGTTGGATTTGTATCCGCCCCGAATAGCTATTGAACATTGGAGCTAATATACGAGTATACTAGTATTTTATAATATTGTGGATACATACTGTGTTTTTACTGAACGGGATAAAGTTTTTATTAATTATGCTACCTATATTTCAGCAGTGTCCCATGTCTCTAATAGAACCGTAACAAACGGTTATAGATCCAGATGTCGAGAAATTACTGAATTTTAAAATGGAAAAGCCAGGGTTAGACTACCCGACCAAGGATCGTACCCAAGAACCCGTAGGTCAGCAGGTGTGCTTATAAGTTCAACAATAATAACATGCACCTAATAGTTGCATTTATAGTCGAAAAAATAACAGATAATAACAATATGCTAATTGGCTATAAGTATGCTGTTGTTTTTATTTTATTTTATTTAGGGAACTTAGTAAAGTAGTTATCATTTTAGATGTTATTCGGCTGCCAAGCTAAAATGGAACTGGGCTGGTCACATCTGTCGCATGCCGGAGGAGCTATGGGCTAAAGTAACCACACAATGGGTCCCAAACAGCAGCAAACGACAACGCGGCAGGCCCAGAATGTGATGGCGGGATGAGCTAGACTCTTTCCACAAGTATTGGCGTTTAACAGCACTGGATAGGGATAAGTGGAAGGCGGGAAGGGAGGCCTTTGCCCTGCAGTGGGACAGAAATGGCTGAATAATAATAAAAAAATAAATAATATAAGTACTACTAGTTATTTACGTTTTTCATAGTTTTAAATTTTAAGTAAGTAAATTTTAAGACCACTCTGTATTGCATTTGGTATATGTACACCTGTAATGATAGTAATCGTAAGGTAGATTTTAATAAATAAATAACAACGATTCTACGTATTTCGATTTATTTTATGAACAAGCACAATACACTATTCCGTAGTGAACCTTGTCCTCTACTCCAAACACGTGTCAAGTAAACGACCTTGCATTAGCTAATTTATACTGAACTTACACACCTGCTTTTATGTTGATACTGCAAATAGTTTGGATTTATGCCCAACTCATTAAACAAGAGAGTCGTTAACATAATAATAAAGAATTTTATTTGTTTACCTAAGGTCGGAAAAGAGCGGCGGCGATCTCTCGCGTCCGGCCCTGGTCCAGGCCATTGTACGGAGCGAGAGTGCATGGGAAGCCGTCACCTCCTTCAGCAAAGCAGTAATGCTGGCAAAGGAAGATGTGGAGCGCGTGAGGGAGAGGCAAACTCCTTGCCCCCTCACTCCCCTAATCGCCGCAGGAGACGCCCTGGACATCGGGAGTCAACAGCCGACTCCCGGCCACCGTAGGCGCGGGCTTGCGAGATGCCCATTGCTCGCCGCCCGGTTAGGACCAGGCCCGGGTCGACGGCGCGTTGTGTTCCACGCGCGCCTCAAAGAGATGTTAGCATGAACTGACGGGGTCCGCTAGGGCTGATGCCTGCCAGGGCCGCGGGTTGTTCGAAAGAGATACCGTGGCCCCTGGCATAGGCAACTGAAGGAACACGGGTGGGTTTTAGTCAGTAAAAGTCTGACACGCCCCCTCCTGCTCCGCCCAGAGCGGGAGACGTCATTTGATGATTTCCCACCCAAAAAAAAATGGTTGGAAAAGAACAAGGTTTGGAAATGGCCAGAACTGAGGCTCTTGACAAATTCTTGGCTATTATGGTTTACCTACTGTATTTCTGTTCGTCCTTTTTAGAACTAACAAAAGCAAACAATCAAAGCACTTATGAAACGTCAGGAGCTAGGTGCACGGTCCGTCCGGTCATTTCCTATGGAGAAGAGCCGGCAAGAAACTCCACGGTTACTCTTTTAAAAGAAAAGAATCCAATTTGCCAGTAGATTTATTTTCTGTACTAATAATAAAGCTGGAATCTCTGGAACTACCAGTCGGATTTTTCGAAAAAAATATTCTGTATTGGATAGCCCAATTCTTGATGTAGGCTATAGGCTATTTAACATTACTCAGAAAGGCTAAGTGAAAACGAAGTAATACCGCGTGCAGACGATGCGATGCGACGGGTGGGTCGGAGGAACAAAAAATTTCACGCGGGCGAAGTCGCGGTCTGAAGCTAGTGTGACAATAAAAAATAGTATTCTGTCTTAAACATTAATAAATCGAATTCAATTGGCATTGAATGCTACTGTTCATATTTATCTTATTTCTAAGGCCAATCTTAATACCAAAACCAACGAAAGGTTACTTTATGAAGGTAACCCCCATCCTATATATCTCACATATTTTTCGAGAATTCCTAACATACAAAAATAGAATGATAAATTGGTTATGAGTAAATGAGCGTGGTCAAGGTCGTGAGCTAAAATTATTATAATATTACAAAATTACACGCATTGCTGACATTACAGCGTCCATGTTCCGCCAAAATAAAATGCCTATCATCGCACAACATCATTTTTTTTATTATTGGTTTACGCTGTCCCACTCCTGGGCAAAGCCCCCCCCCCCCCCCCCTCTCCTTCCATCTTTCGCGAGCCCGCGCGTCCTCCTTCCAGTTTAACAACATCCTTAGGCATAACATTCTGCAGTCTTCCATAAATTAGGATTTCAAATGCCAACAAATGGACCCAAGTACTTTTTTTTTATTTTTTTTTGTTTTTAATTAAAATAATAAAGTTAATGCATCACTGTACAGGACACTCAATTGTGGGTGATTTTTTCTTCAAAAGACCATTTCAGACAGCACTCTACAAGATCTCACATGGTCTGACCAAGATTATTTCTTAACTCTGTGGCCACAGAGTTAAGCCAAGTGTTTGTACAAACGTACTTACACAAATAAATCATTTGACACTTGTGCACGTGCTATATCGGTACATATAATTTGTGATTAAATCCACGCACATGCAATAAAAACTTCTGACAATACTAAAAATGCAATAAAAATTCAAGGACCGACTCGTTTGGCAAATTATCACTTAAAATTCCATTCTACAGTCGGAATTAGTTAGACGGTTTCAGTTCCTAGAGTTCTATTTAGAAATTTAAATGAAAAATCGTTTTATAACAACGCGCTATGAATAAAAAATTTAATAAGCTAAATGCCGATTAGGTGGCTTATAAATCAATCGATCTGCTTATCCTTCTCCCAACAATTTTGGGGTCGGCTGCCAGTATAACCGGATGTGTATTTTAAATAGAGCGGGCTGCTTATCAGAGGGGCAATTCTAGTAATTTTAAGAACGTTCACAGTCTGAGGGGCAATTCTCGTAATTTTAAGAACGGTGACAGTCTGATCTAGTACGCACGCACTAGTCTACATCAAAAATTATGCATTCCTTGTCATTTAGTACCCACAAAAGCGGCTAAAAATAAACCAAAGTAACAGTTAACTCGAATATTTTAAGAGACAATCGCGATTCGAATGTATAAGAAGGCGAAACTTTTGCTTTTCAAAACGTATGCGTAGTAAATATGCGCATACGAATTGCACAATGACGTCATAACAGGTAATAAGTCAGGAAATTTGTACCTCTGTTTGACTCGCGTAGTATTGGATTGGTGAATATTAGTGTACGCTAGTGGCTAAATAATACAGCTGCACGGGTCGGTCGAATGTTAAGCTACGCTGCCGCGGTCGGTACGTGGATTGGTGAGGCATGGAGGACTCTCGGAAAGCACGTTAAGCCTTTGGTCCCGGCTATCATTTGCAGATCTTTGATAGTCTTTATGGGTAGTCGGAAGCCCAAGTCTAACAACCAGTCTTACCAAGGCGTATCGTGAGTGTTACCCAGTAACTGGGCTGTGGAAGTCTTATAGGCAGTCGCTCCATGTAAAATAATAATTCAGCTATATCCGGTTAGACTGGAACCGACCCCATAGTTGAGAAACGAGAAAAAACTCGCGGCTGTTACCACAGGACCACCACTGCTTAGTTATATTCACTTTCAAATAAAAGTTACTATAAAAAGAACTCAATATTTTAGCTTAAGACGTAGCAAATCATATTCTTCTCTTATCTAAATTTTTTTTTATTTCTGGTTTCCCAGGTCTGCTGGATGAAATTTCTTAAGAAATAAGCAGCACCTTTACACTCAATACTTATATACATATGTCATATCTGTATCCACTTTACGCTGTGTACAGATGCCAGCACATCAAGCTACTACAATCTGTCAAATTTCTTTAACACATTTTCAACTTTATTGCTGAATCATTAAGGTTCAAGGTTGATTGGGAAATTCTGACAGTTTCGGGTATCTTAACCTACTGGCGTCTGTACATAAATAAATAAATAAACAAATAAACTTTCCATACAATCAAAATTGAATTAAAAAAACAGTAGGTACTAATTACTCACGGTAAGAAAATTCTGTTTATGATAATGTCTCTTAGAACCGTTATATATGTATCTGTAGCAGGTTAAATCTTATAGCTATAATTAATTATAATTAGTCATTAAAACTTATTGTAACTGAACTATGGTCTTAATGAGTAATAAATACTTCATCAATTATCAATAAATCCATCGCTAATTAAAAACATATTTACACATTTATGTCACTATCTACTAATTAACCCTCTGAACTCAAGGTGTCAAATTAAATAAGCGAGTCACGACCGCGACAGTATTTGCATGAAATTCGCGTCTCTCTTATCCGCTACATCGTTAGTCATGTTACGGAAAATTTTATACTCTTGCAAACCGAGGCGATGAAACGAAGCGTTTATTTCGTTCAGACATTTATTTTCAGTGCTTTATGAAATTAAAAGTTGCCTGAGTACGGTAATATTGTGATTTAGCAAATGGAATCTGCATTTTCATTTAAAAACTCCGATTTATTTTTTCGACGGCGACAAAACGCACAGTAATTTTACAGAATATTTTCGATAAATAAACCGGTCGTGAATTGGTGTTTATTTTCAGATTAAAGTGTGATATAAAACGCTAACAGTATTCTTTTGAATACCATAAGGGTTTTGGTATTATCTTTAATTAATCTATCAACTCGGTCGATCTCAGTCCACTGCTGGACATAGGCATCTCCCAGGCGCCACAACACCCTGTCCTCCGCCTTCCGCATCCAGTCTACCCCAGCAACCTCTTCCTCCTCCTCCTCTTTAGGTCGTCCGTCCATCTAGCTGGGGGGCGTCCCACACTACGCTTGCCGATACGCCACCAGCCTTCCTTACCTATAATACCATCCTTTTATTGTCCCACTGCAGGGGGCAAGTCTCTTCTCATACAGAGAAGGCTGGAGTATTGATCACCACCCTTGCTCAAGATGAGTTGGCGATTTCAGAATTATATTAACTACAAGCTTCCACCCACGACTTCGTATGCGTGAAATTTCTTTTTCTTCCGACGCACCACGTCGCATCGCATCGCCCACCCGTGCTAATACTTCGCTTTCGCTTAGCACTTAGCGTTCTTTCTGCCTTTATTTCTGTTTACTCGGCACATAAGAATCTAAGCGTGATGTTAAATAGCAGCAGCCAACAGTCTTCCTCAAGAATTGGGTTATCATATTCGACTGGATGCTTCAGAGATTAGTGTGTTCAAACGAACACAAACAAAATCTCATCAGCTTTATTATTAGTATATTTAGATAAAGCCGGATTTACATTATGAAATTAGTTGCGCAAACTTAGTTACTCATTGATAGTTTCATGTGTAAATAGATAATTATTTCGGCATAACAATTCGGTTTAATTCGGAAATACATATTTTGGTACCAGCTTAATGAGGTGTCGTATCGTAAGCAAACGAGTGGGGGTGTGAAACTCGATACCCAATCAAACCCAGTAGTCACTCAATAGTGACGAAGATGAGTCAAGAACTGAGAATTTGGCGACATGATTGGCACCCTATTATAGCGAGGCCGGTAACACGCAATCAACGAGACGATAGCTCAATTATATCAGAACGATATTAATTGTGGATATCTATGTCCTTAGCTGTGAGATAGATTATGGGATAGATCTGGGTTGTGAGTCTTGGATATGATAATTCTACTTACAAGATTTTTCGTCGATCTGTCGCTGTTTGTAACAGACTTCAAAAAAGGAGTTTATAATAATCGTCTGTAACTCTGTATGTATTTTTTAAATGTATCTTCATCTTTATTTTCGTCAATTGTGGACCGATTTTGAAAATTGTTTTTTATTTATCATTACGAGTAGGTACTAAATGTTATTAACTTTGCTTGGGTAGTTTTTGAGTTAGCTTCGATGATAGGTACTTATTTCATCAATTTTGTGTATCTTGATGATGTTTTAATATGTACTTCCTATCACTATTGTTTACATGCAGGTGTGTGGTAGGTACCATAACCAAAAAGTGAAAAATAAAAAAACTATTTACAAAAAAAAAACAAAACAATCACCACAAAGTGAAAAATAACTTTTATTTCGGAATTCGGAGGCAATATCTCGAATACAGATCCAAAGACAGCATTAAAGTAAGTTTTCACTTAGTAGTTTTTTTTTTTGGATGTCGGTTGTTCTGTTTATGAATACAAATTTTATGTCAAACAAACTCCGATATGCACCGCCAATAATCCGTATCGTATTTCCTTGTTTTTGAGTTTAAATCACCTTGAAGATTTGCGAATAACCCAATATCGTCATCATATAGCATTTCACCTACACGAAAAATAATTTCCATAATCTAATTCAGATCACAGACATATGCGAGCTAACAAATAAAAATACGTGACAAAAATTTCACAAAGGAAATAAGCCCCGATAATAACCCTATTCAATATGTAAGATAAAAGAAAAAATATTATTATCAAAGGTAGACTACTAACAATTTTCCGAGGCTTCTCATAAATGTGACGACGAAACGTAATATATGAAAAAGTTCTCGTTTTTATGTATTGCGACATCGACTTGATCTAATCCTAGCGAACGTCGAGTCGGATAATTCTTTTGTTGGGTATCCGGGAGCGATTTGTCTGTTTATTACTTTTATTTGAAGAAATGAGATGAATCGGAAAATGTAACAAATATTCCGTAACTTGATTTATCGGAAAAATATTTTTGTTTTCGTGAAAAATATAAACCATAAAGCCGAAGTTTTTTTTTTTGTTTGTTTGAACGTGCTAATCTCTGAAACTACCGGTCGGATTTGGAAAAAATATGTTTGCATTCGATAGTCCAATTTTCGAAGAAGGCTATATGCTATTAAATATCACGCTGTGACCGTTCGGAGCCGAGCAAAAAGAAAAAAAAGTCAAGAAAAACGAACGCTAAGCGAAAACGAATAGGGACGGAGAGTTTTATAAAAATTTGGCTGTTATTTTATGTATGTGTATAGGCATTGTATATCTCACAAATTCCACGCGAACGAAGTCGCGGGCAGAAGCTGTCGTATCTAATTAAATCAAGGTTTGGTAGGTTTTTTCAAATAATAACAATCTTATTATAGACTATGAGAGATACATTTTCTTTGTCATGTATTACCTGCACAGTCAACTCTTATAAGATTAGGTACGGTAACAATAAGTGAAATATTCACGAAAACAATTTCCCTGAGTATTAATATAATTCCGACAGGTATACAAGGAAAACATCAAGAACACTCTGAAAAAGGCTTGGATATTCTATTCCTCCACATCTGTGTATGACAAGAATCATAATAGGTATATATCTACCGGAGTTATACATATTCGGTAAAGATGGGAAGTCACCTTCATAGGTGTTATCTGTTTCGGTCCCGAGAAGCGAAACCGTATTTTCGCATTTGACTTTTGAAATATTTGTAACTTGTCCCTTGAATTTTTGGTTCAATCAAATAATATGTTTTTATTTTTGTAACCAATTTTAGACTATCTATTCATACACATCATTATAATCAGCCTATAATGTTCGCACTGCTGGGACACAGGCCTCCTCTCTGTGAGAGGGAGTGGGCCGTAATCCACCACGCGGGCCCAGACACATGCTTCAAAGTAAAAACATAATGTGCTAACAATAGCGATAAGAGCCTCATCAATCCCAGGTGAAAGTCCCTAAAGAAACAATTTAAGTAGTTCCCTGATTGATTGATCTGTGCTGGATAGGAAAATATTCCAAGCAATATTGGCGCAACAATAAGGCATGATTATACCTAGACAATTCTGCACAGGTGTCGAGGCTAAATAACAACAGCCGCAAGAGTCGTTCGAGGGTTAAGCTCCGCTTGCTGCGGTCGGTTTGTAGACTGGTGACCATCCATTACATATTGAGACCTGTGCCTCGGAAAGCACGTTAAACCGTTGATCCCGGATGTCATTCGTAGATCTTTGACAGTCGTTGCGGGTGGTCAAACGCCCCAAAGGTTGACTACCAGTTTTACCAAGCGGTATCGTGTGACCCAGTAACTGGGTTGTGGATGGTCAGATCAGGGCAGGAAAATGTTCAGTGGACACTGGAAACTAGAAAGGAATCACGAAACAATGTGCAGTGGAATCATACAATCTTGGTCTGGCTCCTTTTTTTACCTACAAATCATTCTATCAGTAATGGTAAACTCAGAGAATAGGGTACCATATGAGCCAAGAAACTAATAAAATCCATACATACAATTTTAAATTCTATATACAATCAGAAGTTACAACTATTTGAGCTTGCCTTGACGATATGCACTAGACTGGAATTCCGGTCAAAGCAAAAATATGGAAAAATCATCATCGACACGAAGGTACAATTAAATAAAAATAAGAATAAATTATTAAATCACTCTGATTCATATTATGTAAATTACACAATTAACATGTGTAGATAATATCACACTCAATTGGCACATTAAATTCTGACGACTTATCAGTGGATTTACAAGTTCACAACCATGCGGATATCACGGATAATATCCGAACATAAAATCGAGAGACCCGCCCATTACATTTGATGACATATCCGTAATCGAATCTGACACCGATATATCACATCCCTTACACTCTATGCCTACATGATAATAAAAGTGTGTTGCTACCCAGGCGTGTATGTTTTGAAAATTACTGAAATAGAAAATGGAAAGGAAACCTTATCACGTGTAATGGGGAAATCAAATGCCCGAAAAATCCCTTCGCGGTAATAAATTTTAACATAATGCCTAACATAGTTGCGAAATTGATGCCCCTTTTAAAAATTCAGGCTATGCCAAAGTTCTTTGATTAGTTAGAATGAAGGAATGTTTTTTTTAAGGTTTTACCCTCGTCGTGTTAGACATTTGACCTGTATTTTTTCTTTCGCTGATAAATTATCACACTACATAAACTCATCCTTACACCCATCGCTGGCTTATTCCATAGCTACGATCCTTATGTACTCCTTTTGCTTTGTTTTCTGAGGGGCAATTCTCGTAATTTTAAGAACGTTCACAGTCTGATCTAAGTCTCAATCTGTCAAAAATACCTCTAATTTCCCTACATTTTTGACAAGTTTTTGACATTGATTGTCGCTGAGATTAGATTGCGACTAGATTTTGAACATGTTTAATTACGGGAATTGGCCTTCTGGTCATACAAGCCCGCCGTTGCTAGTACTCACTACAAACCTGACCTTTCTGAAGAACTTCACTAATAACACTGACAAATGCGTGCACTGACTGGACAGGTCGACTCAATATGTGCGGTTCTTTCTTCAAAGTACCATTTCAGACATCAATCTACATGGTCCTCACATGATCTGACCATGATTATGTCTGGACTTCAAAAGAGACTTTCTTCTCTGAATAGTCATATAAGCAACGCCGACCTCATCTAGTTTTTAAAATTATCATTGACGTGTAAAAGTGTTTGTACAAATCTACTTACAGTAATAAAATCATTTATCTAGGCCCTAGAAAAACTAGGGCTAAATTATCATCGAACATAAATAAGTTATGCTTTGCGTAAGATGTCAAAAGTAAACGGTAAAACACAAGGCAGCCTCTATGAAATACCTAAAACATGTCTTCCCCAGCCAGAGTCGAGTTTACTTTGCCTTTGTTTAAAGCTTTTGTACAATGGCAATGTCACATTCGTACAGCGACTTATTAAGTGGGTTGACAGGGGATAGGTACACACTATACTTATTTATTAAGTCACCTCCGCCCCTACCTTTTTGGCTTTAAAGGAGTTTTTATCGTACATGTTCAATTATTAGCAAAACAGCTGGAATAAAGTCAGTTGTCGTAGTTAATCTCTGCTCAAACTGAGGTGATTTCCGCACGGAATGCCGAATATGTTACTTCGCTCGTTTGCCTCTCGAATTGACGCGACTTCAAATAAAATCAAATTATTGATTTGCAACGAATGTAGGTTCCATTAAAATACAGATGGAGTAGATCAGTGAGCCATGTACATTCTGCCTGGAAATAGGCACGCAAAATTTATAAAAACTCTTAAGAAGCTAAGTATCTAAAAATAAAGGAGACCATATTATAAGAGATTCATATTGGGCTCAAAACCGAAAAACTTTCTGCGTGTTATTAATTTGGTCCCTTAATGGAGAAACATGTTTCTTGATTTCAAAGGCGAGGTTTTGTTTTGCAATCGTTAGCAGTAGCAGAAGAAGAATCTCAGCTTCAAAAATTAAACTCTCTAATTCTTGTATAATCCTCGTGACTTAAGTCGTGTAAGATATTATATCCATAGAGAGGCGAGATAGGCAGTCGCTCCATGTAAATTATTCAGCACCCCAACATAGTTTTTTTTTTTTTTTTTTAACGTAGCCCCACACTAGGAATTTCTCCTGTGTCGTGGGTGCGTTTACAGACATATAAACTCACATACACAAACAGCCAGACCCGGAACAACTAATTGTAGGTCATACAAATATTTGTTCCGTGCGGGAATCGAACCACTGCGCCAACCGTGCCGTCAAAAGTTTAGTTGGAAAAAGGCTAGGCAGATGATGATGAAGAAATCAAAACAAAATGCTTAAATTCACGCGGCTATTTGCGCCAGCACATTGCCGTTAGTACAATCGACGCGAGTGAAATTCAGCCCGGCTTAGTGGATTGATTGACATTGATTCTCTGCCGTTCATTAGTGCATCGTTTTTTAATTAGATTTCGTAGCCGCATGCGTCTGCGCCTTAATACTAACGTCGTGAATTGAATCAAGTTGATACTGTTTTTATAGTTAATGTTGCAATTGAAAAGCAGCTCCCGAGCGTAAGTTCCTGGGTATTATTTCGATGATAAAATGAGAAGCGGTCTGCACTCTTAATTAATTATTAATTATCGGTATATCAACACTTTCATGGAAAAATTATCGCGGTGTACAATGGGCGGTTATGAATAAAATTACAGGGAAAGCAGAACTTTCTCGATAACCGCATATCGAATAAAAGGGGAGGTAATTTAGGCCCATATTAACGAAAACCATTGAACATAATATTATTATCACAATTACGACATTACCATACCGTACTGAGAGCTTCCTTTTGTTGGTAGGCAATAGTCATAACTTGAAAGGGCTTCCAATAATCATAAAACCTTTTGGAATTAGACACGTAGTACCTTGAATAGAAGTCTGGCATAAAATGGAATGTTGCGGTCAATAATTAGGTTTTGGTAGTAAAAGAGCTTTTTCTGAGAGTGCTTGTCCGAGAAGTATCACCATCATACTTATTCCTGGCGCCAAGCAAACATTGTTGCGTTCTACTGTTCACTGTATGGGGTGCCTTTATCCGCAACCGTCAGAAATTCAATATTTCTTTAAATCTATAAACATAAACGGGGTGCCTTTAAATGAAAAGCTCGTGGCTTAATAATAACAGCCGCACGAGTCAATCTTCACGGTCAAGCAACGCTGGCCGAGGTCGATCCGTGGCTGGGTGACCATCTATAACATACCGAGATCCCTCTGTGCCTCGGAAAGCAAGTTAAGCCATTGGTCCCGGCTGCCATTTATAGATCTTTGGTATTCGTCACGAGTGGCTAGAAGTCCGAAAGTTTGACAACCCATCTTGCCAAGGAGTATCGTGTTGCCCAGTAACAGTTGGGGTTGTGGAGGTCAAATAGGCTGTGTCGCTCCATGTAAAATACTGGTATTTAGCTGCATTCAATTAGACAGGAAACCGACCCCAACATAATATGAAGTTGGAAAATGGCTAGGCAGATTCATTTATTTAGGATGCCTTCAAATTCGCACAAGTTAGAAATTTATATTTTTTTATTCTATAAGCACAAACAAATCGAGGGGCTCATAGCAGAATAACAGCCGCACAGTTTGACCGATCAAGGTTAAGCTACGCTTGCCGCGGTCGGTCTGTGGATGGGTGACCATCCCTTTCCACTGAACCCCTCCGTGCCTCGGAAAGCACGTTAAGCCGTTGGTCCCGGCTGTCATTTTCGTAGATCTTTGACAGTCGTTACTAATAGTCAGAACCCTGAAAGTCTGACAACCAGTCTTACCAAGGGGTATCGTATTACCTAGTAGTAACTGGGTTATGGAGGTAAGATAGACAGTCGCTCCATGTAAATACTGATATTCAGCTGCATCCGGTTAGATTGGAAGCCGAGCCGACCCCAATATAGTTGGGAAAAGGTAAGGTAGATGATGATGAAGCACAAATCATTTTACAGAGACCAACAGCTGTCTACCTCAAAACAATTCAACATAAACATAATAATTTATCGGCAAATTTTAAATTGTCAGCTTATCAGAAAACCTCAAATATTGCAACCATCTGTCTAAGAGTGACAGTACACCCCTTGCCCATTAAGTATCCTATTACATATAGATAAGAGGAAGCAAATCCTTATCATCTTTTATAAAGCTTTTTCTTTTTCTCAGTTTTTCTGAACAATCGTTTGCCTTTCCACTTAAAATAACAGACATTTACAAGTCAGATATAACGACTTATGTTTCGACCGGTGCTTGCTTACATTACAATTGCTAAGTTCGGAATAAGATGCCCCATTACTTCGCAAAGAGCAAGAGGTTTGGGAATTTTGTGGACAATTTGTTTATTTATGTAGACACTTTAAATACGAGACTTAGTACTAACATTTATTATTTTGCCTACGTTATAAGTCTTTGAGTTAGTAGTTTTATCCTATAGGTCAACAAGCTGCGAATTGAGAGCTGTGGTAACGGCCGCGACCTAGGTCATTGGTTCAATCCTAGTCAGGCTTTACTTTGTGTAAATTTATATTTCATTACCACTGCAGCTCTAAAAGCGGTGAAGGAAAACATTGTGAGGAAATTGGATTGTCCTTGAACCAAAAATTCGAAGACAATGTGACATGTGCCAACCCGCACTGGGCCCGCGTGGTGGATTACGGCCCGCTCCCTCCTACTGATAGTAGGCTTGTGTTCCAGTAGTGGGAACATTATAGGCTAGTTATGTAAATTGGGCCTTTAAAAGAAAGTATTTGGCAACTCGAAGCCGCCACTGTCAAAGATAGCAATAGTTTTAACCCGGAAGTAGGTATAACAGTAAAAACACCAATAACACAATTTCTGCCTGCCCCCTTAGAAATTTTAGCGTGATATTATTCTATCGGCAACTTTAAAATGTTAACTATGCAATTTGCTGGTCAGCATTAAGTTAAACGACGTTATCTTACATTGGTAGAAACATGAGCTCTCATGCATTTTTCATTCAATACATTTATACGTCGGCCACCGTCTACTTGTTGGACTGTTCGACCTGAAGTTGACCCTTACTTAAACCAGTCACAGTATAGAAATAACTTGTACATTGTACCTTTATTTATTTACGTATTTAATTATTCATAGTTATGAATATTGTTTGTTTGTAGTTTGGATTGGTTTTTACTAACTTTACCTGTGACTTAGATTTCTGGGCATATATATTTTGGCTATTTCGTCTTATTTTTTTTTTGGATTAGACTCTTTTATTACTCTTTTGAATTCTAAAGTAATTTTTACTCAAAAATTCTAATTGCATTCTCCATAATTTTGTAGATACCAAAACTGAAAGTTGGCTAGAATGAAATGTTATTGTATGTATTACAAAAACAGAAAATTATAAATGCTAATAACCATACATAAGACGCCTAACCTTCGGTGCTAAAAATAACTTATTATTACACCAGATGTGTCGACTAACTAACATTTTTTTTTCTAATATAGTTAAGCGAACAATATCTGTATGAATATATATAATAATAGACTGTTTTTTTCTCCAAATAATTAGAAAATAGAAATAGAAAATATTTATTATCCTGGTGATAATAGTAAGCAGATTCACTGGTTAACAGCAATTAGCCAATCAGTTCTACTGTTTTGAATAACTCTAAAAATATAATAAATGAGTAAGTAAGTAAATTTTATTTGTTTAAACATGGTGTATATGGTACGTATGCAGGATAATAGTGGGATACAGAAAAGTTCTAACATATTCAGCCGCATATGGTGGCGTGCAAATTGGTAGGAAGAGATGGTGCATAAATCGTGATAATATTCATCAAAATTACATTTCATCATTATTCATTAAAGATTAAGTATAATTACAATTTAATAAGCATATTTTTTAGATACAATTCCAATGTCAGAGTAATCATTAAATAAATTGGTCAATAAAAATATAAATTATTGTCATTAAAAATTTCAATTCCAAAAAATACAATAGGTTACAATAACATGTAAAAAATACAACATTGTCATTTCAAAAACGAAGCAAATTGTCCTCTTTCATAAACTCTGCTATACTGTAATATGCTCTTTCATTTAGTTAACTCTTCAATTTACTTTTAAGAGCTGATATGTTTAATGTTTTCCATGATGTGAGATAAGTCTAAATTGATTGAGAAACGATTCCAATTTTACATATTTTTCATTTCTAAATCCAATCTACGAATTTTAGAGTGACTCACAAAACAGCGCAGAAAAAGGAAGAAACATATTTTTGGAGCAAAGGTTGACTGGCCAGGGCCATTTGTAGTACGTGGGAGCAATGCTGGCAATGAGTGTAGTAATTATGGTCAAATTCAACTTAAGGCACACGAAAAACCAAATACCTACGTGTGGACAATATCATTAATGTTTACACGTGTAAGTTTTTTTGTTACTGTTGAGTAAGTCATTTACATGAAAAAAAAAACAGAACGTACTCAAATTATTATAGAGGATATTGCCAGCATACTGTTTATATTTTTTTGGCAGAATCTATTTCGGTTACAGGTTGATGTATTCAGTAACTCAGCCAGACATAAATGTGTATCAGCCTCTAATGTTCCCAATGCTGGGACACAGACTCCTCTCTGTGAGAGGGAATGGGTCGTGATGCACCACGCAGGCCCAGTGCGGGTTGTCTTCAAATTTTTAGTTCTTGGACATGCCGGTTCCCTCAAGATGTTTTCCTTCACCGTTTTGAGAGCAGTGGTGTTGAAATGATTTAGGTGAACAAAGTAAAGCGCCTGTCTCAGTTCGAACCTACGACCTACAACTCGTAAGTCGCGGCCGTTACCACTGGGCCACCACTGCTCACATATCATATCATAATATGAATAAATTTAAAACAGCTAGTGTATTGTGTAGGTACATATAAGTACAATAAGGTAATATGTATACAACGTGTTTTTTTTTATATCCCATAACTCTAGGGGTCATTGTACTCATCATTATGAACAACTTTTTCTATAGGACAAACCCGAAAACGCGAAAAAAATCAGCTGTTCCTTACATTTATGTTCGTATAACTCGTCAAAATGTAGGGAACACCAGATTTTTGTTTCGCGATTTCGGGTTTTTTCCCATAGTAAAAGTTGTTCATAACAATGAGTACAATGACCCCCTAGAGTTATGGGATATAAAAAAAAACACGTTGTATACATCAACTTATAAAATATTCATGAAAGTTGGATGGTAAAACCAAGCAAGTGAATTCTCTACAGTACCAACCGTTATAAACTATCCCACTACGTCAATAATAATTTTACATTGGCTGTAAGAATTTTACATACCTACCTACCGATTTGCTACAAATGTAGGGGAAAACGTAGCTAAAAATATACGTCTTGTGTGACGAGTCATAAAATAATAACCTACAAAAAGATAAAATTTAATTTTCAGTAGGTACTTAATAAGTGATTAAAATTACCTAAACAAGTATTCTTCATTTCGTCTACAAGATGATCACATAGTCCTTTTAAAAAAAATCCCAACGGTATTTCCTCGCCCGGCAGAGCGTAGGCCGTATAAATAAATGTCCTTCATTCGATTTTTTATCGTGAGTACTTAACACAACGCATACACCTATGGCCACCGCCCAGCTTCTTGGCCAATTAGAAATGTACAAGACAAATATTTGCCAGTTAATAATAATAGGTTTATTACGAAATCACATTCCTTAGTAATGTTCAATGAATCTTTACTCATTAACTATACACGAGTTTACACTAATCTGATTTAAGCAACAAAAGGAGGTACCTAATAATAATATCTATTAAGTATAACTTTACCTATGACACAACTAACTATTTACACTAGGTACTAAATTTAATGACTAACTAACTATACAAGTGAATACTTTTGTATTTATTGCACAAACAAAATAACACTTCACACAGAACAGAATATAACTTATCAGTATGACAATAAAATTTAAATTTCAATATGCCTTATCAAATCGCACCTTTGTTTTTGTACAAACGACGATTATCATTGAAATTACAATTTTACTGTCCATACTATTAAGTAATATTTCTTTTTGTCCAATAAAAATCCCTTGCCGTGACGTGCCGCCAGCGAAGGACCAGCGTCGAATTACTAGTTCAAATCGATGTCATCGTGCCCAGAAGACAGGCAACATATAAGTTAGAATCTAAAAATTGTTTGTTTGTGCTATAACAAAAACTTGAACGCAGACTTCCTTGACAGTTATTTAGATAAATAATTGTCTGAAACATAAATGTTTATTATCTGCAAATGAGTCAAAAATGTCTGCATTTTATTTAATATCTAGGCACTGATTGTATATATTTAAGTTTTTTGCTACAACTATTTAATGTTTTTTTTTAGCCGTAGATAGATAGTATCGCGTGTTATATGATTAAAAACAATTAAGTATGCGCGCGGAATAATAACTTAAAACTAGTTCCTCATAACAAACAAATCAAAAAAACATATTACGTCCATTTTAGAATTATAAGTATTAAAAAACAGGAATCGAGTTTTAAAATCTAAACACACACGATTGTCTAGATCATATTACTCACTGTCTAGGAATTTTGAAGTATTTTTAATATAAATCACAATTTGAAAATTAATTATACCTATAGGTCGTGAAAAAAATTCAAAGTTTTTATCGTTACTCGAGCTGTAGATGCTCAATCAAACATCTATTTTGGTACCAAACAACGCTTCCATGACATCATTTATCTATTTCTGTTACATCTTGCTTATCATTCTGCTAATTATAGCTAGAGATTTATACAAGAAACGCCTTCATAATTGCAAGGAAATGAATAGGTACACTGACATATGAGCAGTCTATAAGATATTGTTGTTATAGCAAAACGTATTATGAGATAATGTAATAAGATAAGCAGCTGCGCCATCTACTTGGAGGTGAAAAGGTTAAGAAAAATAGGTATGCATAGGTATATGCAGAGTAAAATTAATATTTTTAGAGAATTTATGCAGTAACTTGCTTCTGCCTACGACTTCGTCCGCGTGAAATTTTTGTTCTACCGACCCGCTACCCCTCACATCACATCACCAGCTGTCCGCGCTGTTACTACGTTTTCACTTAGTGTTCTCTCTGACTTTTCTAATTTTGCTCGTCTCCTAAGGGCCCCAGCGTGATGTTACGTAGTCTATATTCTTCCTCAGGAATTGGGCTATAGAACGCAATAAGATTTTTTTAAATCCGACTGGTAGTTCTAGGGAATAGCGAGTCCAAGCAAACAAACAAACAAACTCTTTAGCTTTATTATTAACTAGCTGTGCCCCGCGGTTTCACCTGCATAAGTTATGATCCCGTGGGAATATCGGGATAAAAAATCCTATATGTTAATCCTGGTTATAAGCCATCTGTGTGCCAAATTTCATCCAAATCCGTTGACTAGTTTTTGCGTGAAAGAGTAACAAGCATCCATACATACAAACTTTCACGTTTATAATAGTAGTAGTTTTTGCTTTTTCTTCACGAGTTTTCCGAATGATTCTTTTCATGGGTGATACATAACACTAGACTTGTTCCCAATTCCTTAAGACTCAATAGGTACTACAACTCTGTAAAAGCTCGAAGTACACTACAACAACCCACACCGTGGGTAGGGCCGTGTAGTGCAGATTACCGCCCACTTCCTCTCAGATAGAGGCCCGAGCCCCAGTGGGAACAAAAAAGGCTCATTATGAGTGAGTGTACAATAATTATACATCTTCAAACTAAAATGAGCCGTATCTATAAAACATAATAAAATTGAAGTGTCTGTTCGTATTGTCAAAATAACAGCTTTTTACTAAATGCATATGGAACTAAATGCGGTACCTACTTATAACAAAAATAAACATTAATTTTATTTTTTTCGGTCTGTCTGTCTAACTGTTTGTTCCGGCTAATCTCCGAAACTACTGGAATGATTTGGAAGGGACTTTCACTGGGAGATAGCTAATGTTATAAGGAGTAACTTGGGCTACTTTTATTTTAGGAAAATAATTAGTAAAGAGACACATTATTATTTTCCGACATCCACGCGAACGAAGTCACGGGCACAGCTAGTAATGTTATAAACCCCAAAGATGAGATAATGGATAATTAATTACTTAAAACTATAATGAGCCGTATAATGTAGTAAGCTTCAATCATGAGAGAATGGGTAATTAATTATTGGAAACCACGTCCATATCGGATATTAAGGAGAGTTTTACTATAGGAAAGGACATCATTTTCCCGGAAAATGCAAGTTAGTATGAACGACAGTAAATTATTATTAAAACCCCCAGACCACCCACAGAAGTGTCTGCCGCATTCACTAATTTGTTCTTGGGAAACCGCCCCATGCTGGTCCAAAGTAAGACTCTCAATAATGCGCCATTCAACAGTCCCGTGTACGAAGTTATTGTCTTTCTTAGAAAGAAAGAAAAGAAAGAAAAATATTTTATTCTGCACAAACAAAACGCACAATTACAACTAAAAAATAATAATATTAATAAAAATAAGAAAAAAGACTTAAGATACACAGTCAAAAACACTCGTATTCAAGCATAAAAATGTTGACACTCTTGTCTATTGCTTGATGTCAAGGCCAGAGACCAATGACAACTCACATTGACATTGACAAGACGATATTGGCAGACGGCTACAAATACAAAACAATAACAACTTATCAATCATAACAAAAACAAAAATGTCAGTCACAAGATCAACCATCAAACTAGAACATCCCCCCCTGTGGCTTGTGGTGTGTCAGAAGACATATGTTTGTAAAAGGCTTCAATATAATTCACAGTCCTTCTACCCGCAAATACCTGCTTGCAGCATATCTGGAAGTCGGACTCCGGTAACAACCCCGTCATATTCGCCTGGGCCATTTTGGCATATAATCTCTGTTCTGGTAGTTTTATGACCTTAGTACACTTGCCATCGCTACGAAACTTATCGGCGATCTCTGAACGTAATTTCCAAGGAGTCTTAACGTTCGTTATACTCCGCAAGATCCCAAGAACCTCATTCTGGGTACCGAAGATAGAATGATAAACCACCTGCCCAGCGGAGAGGTCATCGATTGACTTCCTTGTAGGATATGTTATAGTTGGTACCATTTAAAGTTATTGTTGCCGTCAAACTCAAATTTGGGTGTGTAGAAAGTTTGAAGTTCGCGGAATCTTGCGGAGTATGGTGTTCCCGCCATAGAGGATGCTTATTACCTGATGACTAAGCGTTATATTATTTAACTCCTTACACAGATACAGTTTCTCATAAAGAGCTAATGCGATCGTCTCTTTTCCTTTTTGTCTGTATCAAGGTTTATATATAGGTAATTATTATTCTTTGCATTGTATTTAGTCACAACAGTAATAAATAATACTATAAAATTATTTTTCAAAACAGTCATTTAATGATGTGATCTCGTGACATAGATGATCCGTTGTGGCCTCCGTGTGTAGCAGTGAATAATAATTCATAATCTATACTAATAATAAAGCTGAAGAGTTTGTTTGTTTGAACGCGCTAATCTCTGGAACTACCAGCAAAAACAAGAAAGTCAGAAAGAACGCTAAGCGAAACGAAGTAATAATGCGCGCAGACGATGCGATGCGAAGGGGTGGTCGGAGGAACAGAAAAGGAGAACATTCACCATCCATAAATTTTTGGGCTAAATGTGAAAGTAAGCCAAAAAAAAACTACATTCCAAAAGAATACCTACGTTTATCTGAAAACCTGCATCAAGTTTTTTTTTTTTTTTTTTTAAACGTTGCCCCACACTAGTAATTACTCCTGTATCGTGGGTGCGTTTACAAACATTTAAACTCGCATACACAAACAGCCAGGCCCGGAACAACTACCTGTAGGCAATACGAATATTTGTTCCGTGCAGGAATCGAACCCGCGACACGCAACGCAGCAGTCGATCGCTCAGCCACTGCGCCAACCGTGTCGTAAACGTGGCAGTTACACGAGTTCAACACTAACGGAATATAACTTTTTTTTTATTAGACCGGCTCTTTCATACTTTAACCCAAAATGAATTTTCTCCTGTCACGCGGACGAAGTCGAGGACATGAATAGCTAGTTTAAAATCATTGTTCACAAGTCATTTGATGATGAATAATAAAGGATCTCGTAACACAGATCCGTCACGGCCTCCGTATGTAGCAGTGAATAATAAGTTGTAAGTCATCGATTGTTGATGATGTTTACGACAATACAGCGAACGTAGCGGCCATATAAATCATTAGTTTATTATAAAGAGGATTCTAATGATCCTAGAGACAATTCATCAGACAATAAAAATCAATCAACTTAGCTATGTTGCCTACTTATATTGGGGTCCAACAATTCATCAAACAATGAGCCCTAAAACGGACGATTTTAAGGACGGGACTTAAAAGGACTGCTATGAAGCACGGCCAAAATCTAACATGACGTGACCTCGAAAATCTATTACAATGTTATTTAGGTTGGATATAAGTATTTTACCTATGTGTTTTGCATTTTAAACATGTGACACAACAACAACTAGCGGACCCGGCAGACGTCGTCCTACCTGGAAATTCCAATTGTGTTTTCAAACCATCCAGGAACCCATTGAAATATACAAAATTTCATCCAAATCGGTCCAGCCGCTCAGGAGGAGTTAGGTGACAACCACACGTACAGGTAAATTATATGTTTTTTTTTAAAGCGTTGTCCCACTTGGAATTGATCCCATGGTACAACCATGGGACCAAAATCGTAATCGCGAAAAACTGTAAGTACCTCAGTAAGTACGTAGGTACGTACAGTCAACAAAAGAGATAAGTATGCAGGGTCGTCGGATATAGTTGAAGTTTAGTAAGAAACCGATGGATGTTTTCGAATGAAATTTAGTTAAATGAACTGTTTGTTTTCTATTAATTAATAAAATTTTATCCAAAAATATCAATCGGTTTCTTACTAAACTTCAACTATTTACATACATATATTCGACGACCCTGCATACTTATCTCTTTTGTTGACTGTAGCTAAGTGTGTAAGTACCTAATAAAGAAAAGACTGACGAAGTAGCAACTAACACATACGACGCTGCTGAAATACCTAAACATTATTAGCAGAAGCCCATATCTATTGTATTTTATATTATTATTCGTACTTAGTACGAATAAAGTATAACCTTCAAACTTATAAACTTAGCCGAGGACAAGGATACAATGAATGAATGGATAGTACATAGAAGATATTATTATTTGGAGATATTATGTATTTGGCGCGGGGAAAAGTTTTCTGCTTATGTTATGGATGATCAATTCACAAAAAAAATGAACCTCGGTTAGGTACCTACTCATCGACATTTTAGCCAGAACAGGTCCACTGCTGGACATATGTAGGCCTCCCCCAAGCAACTTCCACTGGATTCCTGCGGCCTTGACAAGGTTATGGGTTCACATTGGTGGTTAAGCGATTGACTGCTGCGCTGCGTGTCGCGGGTTCGATTCCCGCACGGAACAAATATTTGTATGACCTACATTAGTTGTTCCGGGTCTGGCTGTTTGTGTATGTGAGTTTATATGTCTGTAAACGCACCCACGACACAGGAGAAATTCCTAGTGTGGAGCAACGTTTTATAAAAAAACAAAAAAAAAACATTGTGGGAGGCGTTCCAACGCTACTGCTTCCGGTACGTGTTTACTATTCCAGTGAAAACGTTGAAATGTAATTTATAAATTCCTATATTCCCAGTTTGAAGAAGAATGCATGAATTAATAGTTTCATGTTTTACGTTTGAGCCCATGTTTCCCGAAATATAGACCCGAAGCTTATGATAGTCAAAATTCGAGGTAGGAATTCCATTAAAAGCGATTGGTTTGCGCAAATATTAAATGTGTTTACCACGCAACAATCCTGGCATTAATTAAAATGAGAAATTAATGTAGCTACAATTTCCCCAGAAACAGTAACGAATGTAGCGAACCAAATATTGAATAGCTTTTATTACATATACTCGTATAAAGCAATATTACACATAATGGGCGATATAAACACGCGACGGCACGGTTGGCGCAGTGGTTAAGCGATTGACTGCTGCGCTGCGTGTCGCGGGTTCGATTCCCGCACGGAACAAATATTTGTATGACCTACATGTATTTGTTCCGAGTCTGGGTGTTTTTCTATCTATAATATGTATGTATTTACAAAAAAAAAAATTGTATATAAGTAGTTTATCAGCCATCTTGTTACCATAACACAAGCATTAGGTTGCTTAGCTTGGGACAAATGGTGCTGTGTGAAATGTCCAGGGATATTATTATTATTATTAAACAATGTCTCCACATACTCATACCAAATCGGTATCACATGTCAACGTGCCAATATTAATAGTTACTCTCAGTAATCGATGTTTTGTAACAAACAAATAACGCAACGAGAAAGTCAATAGTATAACAGACTGTACTTTGATATGGGTAGTATTTAAACGCAAATCAAAAAATGTCCTTTTTCTATGCAATAAGATTCCGAATTCCCATCAAAATTACTCATTGCACAGCAAAATATACAACTCAAAAACTCGCGTACAGCGATTTTTCCTAAAGCAAAATGTTTCTGGCGTTATGTGGTCACACTTCTAACCTAACCTAACCTAGCTTTTTCGATTTCATTTTTAGCCGTTTCATTTCGGTTAATGTGCACATTAGCCGGATAAAGATGGAATATCACGACACAAACTAACATGATATCGAACTTTAGCTGCTTCTCAAAGATAAACCAAAGTTTAGCCGGCTAATCTTAAGTTTATGTTCACACCCTATGCGACTGGGATAGTTATTTTGCTATGAAATATGGAAAATTTGCTGTGCAGTCAGTATTTATGCTATGTATGTAGTATTTTTGTACAAAAATAAATTTAACTGTATTGCATTATGAGGAAAAAAGTAATGTCATATTGATGTATAATTTCGAATTATCTGCAGTTTGAGTTTTGTTAAACATTTAGTTTATTTGTAGTGAAGTAAGTTATTTGATGTAAAAAAGAATATAAATAATGAGTATGTATTGATAGGCGATTATTTATTTGATATGCAATTTATAATATCCCCTTTGATATGAACAACCTACATATTTATCGGAAACTAATAGAAACTACGCATGGAAACTCCAAGCCTAGCCCTCGCCATTGCTCTTTGAGTCTTTAAGCCTTCTAATAAGGCCCATTGTGAGCGACCACGTTTCAGTGCCATAGGTCATCACAGGCAACATACACTGATCAAAGACTTTCGTCTTGAGACACTGAGGTATGTGGTTCCCTGCATGTTCGAATCAGAAATGAAGAGATCCGCAGGAGAACCAAGGTAACCGACATAGCCCACAAAATTGCCAAACTTAAGTGGCAGTGGGCACATTGCTCGCAGAACAGATGGCCGAGGGGGCCGAAAGGTCTGGACCGCGACCGCGAACCGGAAGACGTAGCGTTGGATGGCTCCCATAAGATGGACCGACGACCTTGTGAAGGCTGAAGGAACCCGTTGGATGCGAGAGGCACAGAACCGGTCGAAGTGGAAGTGCTTGAGGTCTATTTCCAGCAGTGGCTGTCTTTTGGCTGAAATGATGATGATGAATAGAAACTAAGTAATTAATTATTGTTTTATTCACCTGTCTTGTTTTTTTTTTTTAAAGTGCCTATTTAAAAAAAATGTAGTCTTATTAAATATTATGTGTGCGAGTTGGACTCGCACCTGGCAGCTTTTTTTTAAATCTTGTGTATCACTGGTAAAATTAAACTTATCGTGATTTCGGGTATATTTTCCAAACGCTGGGCTTTATTTTCCAACCAGAATGTCTGGTTTAATTCGGTTCATTCCCCAATATAAATATAATTACATTTCCTAAGCTCGCGCAAGGCCAAGGGCTGCTTTCCGGCGAACTCACAAAGATCTTTAACCCCTTGAAATTATACCAAATTACGCTCGAGTCCTGGATTTAATTACGTGAAACAGATAAACATCTGAAACCCAATTAAGATCTCCCGATGTTTTGATAAACAGAACTGTATAATTAAGTCAAATTACAGGTTCAGAAACAAGTTTAACTTTCATAACAGTAAAGGATATGCTAGAAAACAAGTTCGAAAACAATATCCAAACAAGATTTAGTCGAATTCTACTTTGAACGGGTTTTATAGAAAAACAAACGAACTTCTACTAGCAACCCACATAAGAACATAACATGGTTATAATCTAAACAGACATTTCCACACAATAGGCATAACGGACGGAGTCCCCTGTGCTGAGTATGCATGGAGGTTGAAGAAACCGTCGCGCATGTGATTTTTGAATGCACACAGGCGTCACACAAATTAGAACAGAGGGGCAATTCTCGTAATTTTGAACGTTCACAGTCTGATCTGTCTCAATCTGTCAAAAATACGTCTAATTTCCTTACATTTTGACAAGTTTTTGACATTTGTTTGTCGCCGAGATGAGACTGCGACTAGATTTTGAACGTTTTAAATTACGAGAATTGCCCTTCTGAACACCTCGGGTCACCCAGATCTTTTGCAAATGTTCTAATCAGACTATAAGGAGATTTAGTGTGCTTTCGTTGACAGGCCTTGTTAACAAAGTACTTGTTCACATGCCAACACTGACCTCCCATACCTATTAATACTGTAATTTGAAAACATTGTAAAATCCAATTATTTTTAAAAAGGTAACCGTGGTGTTTTTGCCGTCTCTACTCCATAGGGAACGTGCACCTAGCTTCTGACGTTTCTTAAGTGCTCATGTAGGTTGTATGTGAAATAAAATATTTTGATTTTGAGGAAGGTGGGCTGATTGGAATGACCAACGGAGCCATGGCCCATGTACAATGGTCCACTGGAAGGATTAAGCACGGAAACCAATCCCTATAACATAGCACATAGGTGGCTATAATCACAGTTGATTGGATTCCTACAAGTGATTTAGCGAAGGCCATTTAAAAAATATATATATATATTTAGGTCCTTTTACAAAGTAATAGATTTACAAACTTATAAATACTTAGAAGTACCAATTTCTTAACAGATTGGCTTAAATACATTGATAGAGATTGATGATTGGCATTGATAGTAAAGTATTACAGTTTGCCCACCTTGGAAACATAATGCCTATTATCTACCAACGGTTAGTTTGACATCGGTACCTGAATGTCTTAAAGCAGTAATAAAACTACGAGTACATGAAGCAAGTACCTACTATAAACCCTAGAATATGCACCACATTCTACGACCGTTCAATTTCCGGCACTGCAAAGCATCAATTGGTAATACCTCGATGGAACCGCACTGGGACGAGCCTGCATCTAAGATTTTGCATAGTGTTCGGTTAGAAGGTAGGTATACACTAGAGTCTTTAGCAACTTGACAAATATGTTCCTTTTTAGTTAATTAAGAGAAATGAGGATTCTGACGCAAATACAACGTCTTTTGATGATTAATGAAATAATATCAAACCATTTTGACTTAACATCACGTCTTTTTTCCTTTAAAGAGTTAGGCAGAGTATACCAATAGTACACCCACATTTCGCCAGTCATGCTTAAGTCCGTAATAGGGGCGAGTCTACCATTTCGCTTCTATAAATAAAACTTAGGAAACAAGAGAAAATTATCACAAAGAACATGTTCAAAAAATAATGACAGGCAGCTACTGAAAATATCTTTATGTTATTATCATAGATCATAACCACAGTTATCATAAAAATGATGTTCGCAAAGAAAATAAAACTCGACCCCAAAAATCATCTACTAACAGTATAACCGGGTTGCGATAAGTAATAAAAATGCACATATTAAAAAAACGACCTTCCGTAATGTTCTTTTGATACCGAGCGAAACGACGAAGGCGAACCGAGTAAACACGATTGTTGGAGATTTGCTGAACAGTACTTATGAGTAGATAAGAATTTCGGTCTTCAGTTAAAAGAATTTACCGAGTATTTTTGGTAGTAGCGATTCACGAGTATTTTCCAAAAGTACTACGCGTTGTTTTATGTAAAAAATATGTTTATACACAAGATTTACAGATTGAAAAGGCAATTTGTAAAATTTATCTTGTCAACAATGTAAATAACGTGCATGGATGATACACGTAATATTATAATACACATAATATTTAATTTTGACAGTTCAACAACATTCATTGCGATAATTACATTGTTGAGCAGACAAATTCCTCGATCATATCAAACAATGGATTAGCAATATCCTTCAAAATGGTTCAGATTGTGATTGATAGTGTGTTACGTAATTAGGGTGCAGGTATTGATAGTAAATCTGTTGCGCTTGTAAATAATCAAAACTACGGTTTTCAGTATTGAGAAACCCGTCAAATTCTCCAAGTTTTATTCTTTCTTAGAACCATTAATTTTACCCGAGTCTAGATTATGGTAACAGGAGTACACTATATTAGTTTTATGACTCATAAACGAGAAAATTCCAAGTAATAGCAGTTTTAATTACCCTAATTAAAATAGCAATTACTGCGAAATATCTTCTAAAAGCCGCTTTCGCTCGAATTACTTTCAATTTGATACAATTTAGCTCGGAGAAGGGAAGATCCGGATAACGTTAACTATTCTGTGTGTAATAAGATATATAGTGTTCCAAGTCCTGAGTGATTGTACCTACCTTCATGCGTGATTTTTTGGTAAACGTGATCAAATCAAGTCGGAGAAATCTAGTCCGCTGTAGCCATCTAATCAACTGGGTGAGAAATAGTGAAGTAAACCATTATAATGCTGCAGTGTTTTTTGTTTCGATGAATTTCAAAAATATTCGTCCATCTATTGGCAAAAAATGCTCATTATGCACTCATTTTTCGCACGACTCGCCTTTTTAGTTGGTTGGTCTGTCTAAAATTAGGATACTCTTCAGAACTCACTGACTGGATGATTTGATTATCACAATTTTTTACATACACCAGCAGGTATCGTAAAGTGAGGACTCCGTTCTGAACTTGTGAAACATCTTTGCCAGGTACCTGCCTCGAGATATTTTTGTTTTTTAGGTATGATTACTCGCAGCTGCGAGTAATCATACCTAAAAAGCACTAGCACATTAAGCTTAATGTGCTCTGTTTATTGTTTTTCTTGAGTTTATCCTTATAAGTCGATTTAGACATATCACTGAACAAGGAAGTATGGCAGAAGAAAGCGGAATACCCAGCAGTGGGTGATTCCCAACTGAAATGATGGTGATGATGAGATATATCATAAGCACGGAGCGCAACAAGACGCCCCATCAAGTCAACCTATCGCAGTCCACTGCTGGACATAGGCCTCGTCCTGACTATCCCAGCCACCTTTTTTAGGTTGGCAGTCCATGCGGCAGCCGGGGGACGTCCCACACTACGCTGGCCGATACGCGGTCTCGACTGCAGGACTCGTCTGTCCCACCGGCCATCGGTACTTCGACAAACATGGCCAGCCAACTGCCACTTCAGCTTGCTTATACTCTGCAAGCTATGTCGGTAACACCGGACGCCCCATGTATGGACTCATTACATACACACAACGACATATCAAGCTATACATTTCCAGTTTTAGCTGACCTCGCGATTGAACAGGCTTTTCGTTCAATGAGAAGTCAGCTTATACTGTCTTCATATGTCGGCGTACGTCCAAACGGATGGAATGTATATAATGCCTCCTAGTATGTCACTTCCACGTTTGTCTGCATATACGTATCAGTACGTGAAACGTCTCATCCGCATACGGGTTTAATGTCAAATGTCATAATTCAAAGATACACTTTCCGTTTTCAAAGACGTGCTTCTTAGCCAATATCAAAACGTAGTCTTTCAAAGTTAAACATAAAAGAACATTTCATGCTTTGGATGCGGTTACCGGTAAATCCCTTTTAGAACCTTCCGAAGGTTATCGAAATGCTACGATTGGTAAATATAAGGATGTGGTTTTGGAAATGAAAACCGCGGCCATTATCAAATTACTTTTTGTATAGAACTGACTGACAAAAAACCTTTCATCACATTTCACGGTAGAAAACTTAAATAACAATGTGTGTGATAATATGGACACATTGCAAATCTTCAGTAGATGTTAATATCACCTTGATACGAGTGTTTAACTCACCATCTCATCTGCCTAGCCTTTTTCCAACTATGTTGAGGTTGGCTTTCAGTCTAACCAGTATTTTACATAGAGCAGCTGAATACCAGTATTTTACATAGAGGGACTACCTATTCTGACTTCCACAACCCAGTTACTGGATAATACGATAACCCTTGGTAAGATCGGTTGTCAGAATTTCGGGCTTGACTATCCGTAACGACTGTCAAAGATCTTGAAATGACAGCCGGGACCAACAGTTTAGCGTGCTTTCTTTCTGAGGCACGGACGGGTCTCGATATGTAATAGACCCGTCCATTGCATGCGAGCATAACCTTAGATCGAGTCGTGCGGCTGTTATTATTTAGCCTCGAGCCCCCAGACTGTCTAACTGACAAAAATATTTTCTCATAAAAAGTCTAAAACAAAACAACCAATGTAGGTTAACATGAAGATGCTAACAAAATCGGGTGTCTAAAAAATATTCATAATATCAAAACCGCACCCTAATTGCGTCACACAACCAATCTCAATCTGAATAATTTTGAAGGATATCGCTAATCCATTGCTTCATATATGTTCAAAAAATATGTGATGTGTCTGCTCAACAACGTAAATAACGCAATGAATGTTGTTGAACTGTCAAAATGAAAGCGATTCCGTTAGACCGGCACCCTAATAGCGTAACACAGCAATTAGGGTGCCGGTCTAAAGCTGAAAGTAAAATACACGAGTTCTAGCACATTCGTTCAGAAAAATGCTCGAAGACACTTTAGTCTGCATTGAAAACTCTTGTAGCCATAAAATGCTGCAACTGTGTTTGATAATGGTGCACTCAGTTTGTTTCAATGTATCTCTTAACATGCGCCATTTTACTGTTTTTAGAGTGTTCAGGAAAGGAATTGAGGAATGTTGTAGTTACTTAAGATAATAATGATGAGACTTACATTTTTAATTCTTAATACTTATAATATTTAATGTATTTTGTCTTAAGTATTAAGTAAGTTGGAGGAGCGTATATACATTTTGCCTTAAATTTTCTAAGTGGATATTAATATTAATTCAAATGTAAGCATCCTCTAGGTACATTACCACTCGACAGCGATGCGGAGGAAATTTTTAACGCCATATTTTAGGTTTTATTATGTTAAGATTAAGGTATAAGTTGTTAGTTATGTACAGTTTTCTTTATTTTTTTAACGTTGCCCCTCTAAGAATTACTCCTGTATCGTGGGTGCGTTTACAAACATTTAAACTCACATACACAAATAGCCAGACCCGGAACAACTACCTGTAGGCAATACAAATATTTGTTCCGTGCGGGAATCGAATCCGCGACACGCAGCGCAGCTTAATAAATAATTTCACATCAGTTTTAATAAATATATAATAACAAACCCTATTCTCTAAATTTTCATAAACGTTCCTAATAAATGCCGAGGCGAATAAAGGCGATAAATCCAGCTTCAATATCCTCAATATGATTCAAAACCTCGTTAGAGACGGATATAATCACCGCGAGGTTTCCAATAATTCCTGTTGAGACGGAATGACGATAATCACTGATTGAGGGGAAGTCTGCGGCTTGATACAAACCACGGCGACGATTCATAGGTAATCAAATAACTACATAAAAAATCAACAAAAATCCAGTCCAGATAGTGAACTATATGGTTATAATTTTTTGGCACTAACAAAAGAAGTATTTTAGTAGAAGAAATTTGAATTTTCAAAGTCGTCAGATTTGGGGAAAGCCCACAATTTCTTCGTCAGATTTGCCTATTTAAGTCATTATGGGTTAGGCCACACACGATCATATGAAAATCTGTGAAGATCACTTTAGTTTTGGCCCTTTTTTGAAATCTGCAAGTGGTCTCCTGACCAAGGGTCTCCTATTTTAAACTTTTCAAATATATTTTCAGTGTTCTCCTCATGCTACCTACTCAGCTATCAACTTTTCGCCCTGAATATGCTTGCTCAAAAACTCAATACTCAATACTCAATACTCAATACTTTATTGCGTTCCATAGTGTACATTAGGTCTTATAAATAAAAATATAGCAGAATCACTATGGACCCTGTCGGGCACAGCAGAGGTAGTAGGAGAGAGGGTAATATATCATTTCGGCAAATGGTCCATAAACAAGTATTTTTGTGTAATTATAATTATATAACATAAGTATTCTATATATTTTTATATTATATTTTATTGTATTATTAATATTTTGTTTATTATTACAAATTATTATTTTATTTATTATTATTAACTCTGTTATATGTGTCGGTACTCAATAATTATATTATTATATGTTTCGTTTGAGATAGATTTTAATGAGTGTATAATATAGTTTTGTCATGTACTGTCTTATTTTGTTAATTTTTAGTTAAGTGAGTTTATCGTCAAAGGAATCTTTTGCTGTGTAGGTAATAACATTTAGGTTCCACAAAAATTATATTTTTGTATAATTATGTTAATTAATTTATTATTTATTTATTTTTTATTAATTTATTTAGTGATTTAATTTATTATATTTGTATTATTAGTATTGTATATATTTTTATATTATATTTTATTGTTTTATTAATATTTTATATATTTTTATTTTATATATTAATAATTTATATATTATTATTAACTCTGTTGTATTATATTTTATTTTTATATTTATTTATATATATTATTGTGTCATGGAGTAACAAGTAACATGGGATAAGGGCAGGAAAATGATGATATATTATTGTGTCGGTCCTTAATAATTATATTATTATATTTTCCGTTAGAGATAGATTTTAATGGGTGTATATAGTTTTGTCATGTACTGTCTTATTTTGTTAGTTTTTAGTTAAGTGAGTTTATCGTCAAAGAATTCTTTTATTGTGTAGTAACATTTAGTTTCCAGGAAGCGCCTTAATTTGTGTAAAAACATATTGGTTTTAATTTCGTTTGTTAAGATTTTAGGTAACTTGTTGTATATTTTTACTGACATAGCGAGAGGGCCTGTTGAGTGCATTTTTAATCGAGATGTAGGTAAATTTAATCTATTTTTGTATCTTAAGGTGAACCTTGTTTGAATATCCTGGCGAGTGGTATAGTAGTCTGGATGTTTTCGTACAAATTTGCAGATTTCGAAAATGTATAAGCAAGTTAGGGTGAGTATCTTGTGTTCTTGGAAGTGTGGTTTACAACTGTCAGTCTGTTCAATGTTTGTCATTATCCGAATTAGCTTTTTTTGTAGAGTAAATATTGTGGCTGACTCAGTGCTATTCCCCCACAGAATAATGCCATAGGTGAGCCATGCTTGGGCGTATGCATAGTAGGTTACGAGTGCAGTTTTAAAATTGGTGGTTTTTTTAATTTCTCGCAGAGCATATGAGAATTTTGATAACTTCGCTCTTATGTTTTGTATGTGGGATTTCCAATTAATGTGTGTGTCTATGAATAGTCCAAGGAGGGTGAATACGTTAACTTGCTGCAATTGAGTATTGTTGAAGCTATAATTGAGATTTAGGGGGGCTTTTTGATGGGGCTGGAAAACCATAATTTTAGTCTTAGTAAAGTTTATTTCTAAATTATGGTTGTTCATCCAGTTGATAGTTGGGGAAAGAAGGGAGTTTAGCTTTTCGTTGATACCTGTATTATCTTTGCATGAAGTGAGTAGGGATATGTCATCTGCGAATAAAACGCATGTCTCGCATGTCTCGTTTATAGCCTTAGGAAGGTCGTTTATGTAGATTAAAAATAAAAGACATCCCAGTACACTACCCTGGGGAATTGATGCATTTACGGCTTTTATGTCTGATCTTATTTTTGTTATTTCGTTTGTGTGATTATCGAAGTGTTCTATCTCTACTATTTGTTTTCTGTTATTCAAATATGAGGCGAACCATTTGTGAGCATTTCCCCGAATACCTATACCATGTAATTTATCTAGTAAAATTTTAAATTGCACCTTGTCATAGGCTTTTGTCATGTCTAACAAAATTCCAACCGCATAGTCTTTGTTATTTATTATGTTTAGGGCTTCTTGAATATATCTATAGACAGCCAAAGTTGTGGACCTATTTTTACGGAATCCGTATTGACTGTCGTCTAGTATTTTATATTTTTCGCAAAAAGAGTACACGCGGTTGCACATTGCCTTTTCAAAAATCTTTGATGCAGTAGGCAGTAGTGCAATAGGGCGGTAGTTAGTTGGGTCAGTTTTTTCGTGTTTTTTATGAATGGGTTTTATTAAGGCTTTTTTTAATTGGCTAGGGAACGTCCCTTCTTCAAAAGATTGGTTTATGAGTTTATATAGAGGTAAGGTAAGTTCTTCAGCGCAATGTTTTAATAAAGATGGAGGGAGCTCATCTATCCCAAAGCTTGTTTTGTTTTTGAGGTTTTTTATTATCCTATTTATTTCATAGGGTTCTACCGGACTTAGGAAGATGGTGTTTTCTGTAGGGCAGACCACTGGGGCACCATTTGGTTGGTCTTGGGTTTGGCTAGATTTTTCACCAATAGATGCAAAGAAGTTATTGAATATATTTGCAATTTTTTTAGGTTCGTTTGTTAATATATTGTTAATCTGTAAATTAATATTGGACTTTTCTTTTCTTTTTGATTTGTTTGTTCTTTCGTTAATTATGTTCCACATAGTTTTTACTATATTTGTTGAATTTCTAATTTTATTTATATACTGTATTCTCTTTGCTGTTTTTACGGATTTTTTTAACGTTTTTTCATAATTTTTATAATATTTTGATAAAATGGGATTCTTTGTTTTTAGTGTAAGGATTTTGAGTAGTCTTTTATTTAGGCATGATGTTTTAATGCCTTTTGTTAGCCAGAACTTTCTGTAATTAGTTTTTAGTTTTACAACTTTTTCAGGGATACACTTATTCAAGATTGTATTCAATACCTTACTAAATGAATTATAATTTTCTTCAATATTGTTGCTTGGTAATATTACATCTAGCCAATTTTGTTTAATTAATTCGGATTTAAATTTTTGGATATTTAGTTCGTTATAAAGTCTCTTTTGTGCATACCAGTACGTCGTTTGTTTTGTAACATTCTGTATTTTGGTGTGTAAGATTGAGGCACAGTGATCTGAGAAGCCTAATTCTTCAACAGAAGTATAGTTAAATTTTTCATTAAAGTTAGTAAATATTAAATCTAAACATGTAGAGGTAGTTGGTGAAATACGAGTAGGGTTTTTTATCAGTTGTTTACACTTATATTCCAACATGAGATCTAAGAACAAGTTAGATTTTAATTTGTTTTCTAAAATATTTATATTAAAATCTCCTCCCAATATTACTTTCAATTTTCTGTATTTTTTGTCTATAAATTTCATAACTTGTTTTAATTGCCGAATAAATATATCTTCCTCTCTTCTATTCCAATAAATAGCTACAATTAGCATTTGTTCCTTAATTAGTTCTATAGCACACATTTCAATACAATATTCAACAGACATATTCTTAATATCTAATACTTCCCTAAAATCTAAACAATTTTGTAGTAAGATACATACCCCGCCACCACCTCGAGTGTGGCGGCAGTAGGCTGTCGCAATTTTATAGCCGCTGAAATGCTGAAGTTCCAGTTTTTCTTGTGATAACCATGTCTCACATAGGCATATTACATTATAAATAGGTTTTTCATCGATAAAAGCTTCTAGTAGATGGTATTTATTACAAATACTTTGTATATTCTGGAATAGGACTTTAAACTGTTGTGTTGTAGTGTCGAAAAGTATTGTTTTCCGTATAATCTGATTTGTTATGATTTTCGGTCTGGTTCCTAGATGGTGTTATTGTTTTGTTTTGGTTACTCTGGTATGGTATTGAATCCTCCTTAGTTTCTTCCCCTCTTATGGGTATTTTTTTGCCGTTTATAAATAGTTGGTTATTTCTTATTATCGCATATTGGCCACTCTTTCGTGCAATTAGCATTTCTTCGCGTAATAATTTTCTGTCCTTTCTTTCCTTTTCATTTAGAAATTCTGACACGAATATTTTTGTTCCTTGTAGATAATATCGATTCTCTATAATATATTTGGCCGTTTTTTTACTTAACAGCTCAATTACTAGGGGTCGGTTTTTCTTGTTGTTCTTTCCTATTCTTTGTGTTTCTTCGATGCAGTGAGTTACGTCCACTTGTAAAGTTTCATAGAACATCTCTGCAATTCTGTAGTGCAATTCGTACTCAGATTCTTTTGCGTATTCAGGGAAACCATAGAGTACAATCTTTTTCGAATTGATTTCATTGTATTTATTTTCCGGTAAGGGTTTAAATTTTTTAATTTCTTCTTTTAAGGCTTCATTTTGTTTGCTTAGCTCCTCGATTTTCCTGTTTATGTTTTTTATATCCAGAGTTTTTTGTTTGTTTTCTTTACTTAAAAAGTTTGTTTTTCCTTCGATGTCCTCTTTTAGCTTGGCGATGGCTTTACCAAAGTAGTCAGTATTTACTATATAAACCCAATTCCGGTAATACACGCAGAAATACTCTTGTTTACTCTCTTTAATAAACTAACGTTAGTATAGTCGAGAAGCAAGTTTCAATCTGCAGAGATATCCAATAAATCTCTTCGGGGCGGCATAGCATCGGAAATCGCCGTGATCGGATGAGCGAACGCTTTAATAATGGTAGGAACACTGCACCATTATGAAACGAGCGTGGGTTGTTTTCGAGCGTTCGAAAAGGACAGTTACTAGCGCCAGTAACACGAGCTTAGGCTCAGATACAGCAAACTTCTCCTATAAGCGGTCTGTTGGGAAGTTTCTGTTTAGCCATAAGTACCTAGTAGTTGGCAAAACTATTATATAGGTTTAAAGAACTTTATTTCTCATAAGAACTAACAGTTCGCTTACAATGAGATACTTAAGTGATTATAACTATGTAGTACATTAATTAGTTACCTCTAGGGTGCTGGAGACATTGTATCAGTGATTATAACTAGTAGATACCATTAATATTAGTTACTTCTAGGGTGTTGGAGACATATTATTATGCATTATTAATCGACTTATAAAAATAAAAAAAATAAAAATAAAATTTTATACATATGAGAATTGCTTCAGTAAGATGCAATGTTGACGAAAGTACAGCTGGCATAGTTCGAGTGCATTTGATCGGGAGAGTAAGTTGAACTAGCTTCAGGAAACGGTTAGGTTGCCCATTCTGGTTGAATTGTGAAATCGAGACTCTCATATTGAAACGCCTGGTCCACGTTGAATCAATATAGCTATAGGATCTCTAAGATTGATTTAAGCAAACTTCAATAGCCTTGTATCTGAGAAAAAGTTACCTTGTTGCTATGTACGCCAGGTTGCTTGAGGAAAACCGTCCAACAAGAAAATTACTCTAGAGTACAAAGCGCTTGAAAATGATCCCCCTTCGATGGTCTTAAGTGTTCGCTTCAGCCTTAAACAATAGGTATTGTTACACAATTCTAATTGGGGTCTAATCATCCTTAAAGAATGGTACCTAGCGCGGGATGTGATTACGAAATTTATTCAAAAGCTCAATTTTGTGCCACAAGCGTACTGCTGAATGAATGTAATAATTAGAAACGATATTTATCGGATATAATAGTCCTCTAGATTGAATTTCAGCCGTGGCGACCAGTCTCAGCGGAGACCAGCGTTCGGCGTGGGAGATACATTATTATAGTGCACAAGTGTGTGCGGCAGCCTCTCTTCCCTCACTCTCATAGTCCAATAGGACAGCAATCCGATACGACCGGACAGAGATATCAGGCGCAGAGCCAAGGGCTTGCTTTCTTTCCAAATTCCAGGCCGTGTATTCGTTTTTTCCATTAGGAATTTATTGGTATCGGATATAAATATAGTATCTAGCAAAGTACCAATTTTGTCTTCCAACTAAATATTTAAACAAAATAAGACGTGTGTGCTTCACCTAAAATTAATTAACTTTCTAAGCATTAAAGTATGCATTCATTATTGTTATTTTGGACAGAGACGGGAGATGAGCGCATACACAAGACTAAGATCGACTAGCTGAATAAATTATCCTGTGTCTACCGTTATGTGCAACATGCAGTCGAGTAGAATATATGAGCAATTTTATGTAGTCACCGTTAAATATAGTTAGTGTAATCTTTTGCATTATGATTCAGAATGTGACTTCACCTACCTACTTACTTTTATTCTAATTACTTTCGTGGTTATGGTGGGTCAGGTTGTGACGATTTATTTGTAGGTCTCGGCTATTTTCTAATAAATAAAAATCTGAAATTCATTAATTCAATAACAAACAATGCACAGCCTAAACCACTGGTTCTAAAAGCATAACATTTTGAACAAGAGTTCCATAAATAACAAAAATGAAGGAATTTTGTATGAAAATAATGAAGAAGAGAGATGCTCGTCTTTTTTGCCGATGAGAAAATCCTTCGGGCGCACGGTTACAATCGGTGCTGCACGCCACGCAGTTACGTACAAGCGAGGAATTCACATACCTACGCTGTTCTTTTTATTTATTTTTTATAGTAACAAACCATCCTGCACTGGATGTGGAACACGCGTGGTGGTACGGTCCACTCCCTCTCACACAGAGAAGGCCTTTTCATTTATGATATTGGAGAAAACTTGATTGGAATTGTAGATTTTGTGCACGTGCACGTGCTGAAGGCCAATTCTCGTAATTCAATATGTTCAAAATCTAGTCGCAGACTCATTTCGTCAACAAACAAATGTCAAAAAGCTGTCAAAAATGTAGGGAAATTAGAGGATTTTTTGACAGAATGACGCTGAGATCAGACGATGAACGTTCTTAAAATTACGAGAATGGCCCCTCTGTTGCAGACGAGATAGAAAGCTGAAATCTAATACCAATCTGACCTTTTACCTACCACTTATAATAATTATAGTACTTATCAACAGTACGTAAGAGTATTACAAAGATTTGCAGCAATTTGGCACACTACGTGCATACTGCGGTGACAAATGAAAGAGATATAGGTACTTAGGTAGTTTTGGCTCTCACCTTATGTACATTTAGTCACATTTACGTCCAGATTTATTTTAATGGTGTCGTGAAGTCTTAGATTTAGCAGCTACTTTCATAATATTCACGAATGTTTTGCATCTATAATCCGTCTTTTGTTATCTGAGAAGATTAAGTATCTGCAGCTTTTAGTAGATACGTACGTAAGTATCGATTCTAGTCTATAGCTTATTGTACATACCTATGAGGCTTTGCGTAGTTTTGTTTGTCATATTACACAATATTTTGTCGTTCATAGCATCAATATCAGGAGCAGGAGCAGGGGTGGCCCAGTGGAAGCGTCCCCGACTTACGAGTTGTAGGTCGTGGGTTCGAACCCAAGCAGGCGCTTTCATTTGTGTAATCTATTACATCACCACTGCTGTTTAAAACTGTGAAGAAAAACATCGTGAGGAAACCGGCATATCCTAGAACGAAGACATGTCACATCTACCTAACCCACCCTGAGCCCGCGTGGTGGGTTACGGCCCACTCCATCCCACAGAGAAGAGGCCTGTGGTCCAGCGGTGGGAACCTTATAGGCTGATTTATATACATTAAATTCTAAATTATTTTGTGCCCTTTAATTTGACTAATTAAAATTCTTTGAGACTTTTTTCTAATTTATTAAAATACTTCAGTGCTATGTTCCCAAAATAATGAACGTCTCGTACAGAATCGCCCGAAGTAATAAATATTCAATATCTAAACTATATGATTTGTTACCATCAAAGCCAACCATTACGGTTCAATAAATTAATTTTACATTTGTGAAATTGTTTCAGCTTTCGAAACTTGAGAAGATTCGATTGATATTGAGTTTTTGTTTTCCTTGTATTATGTAAAATATATTTTAACGAGGGGAGACTTTAGTTTACGAAAACGTTGTACCTACTTACCTAATGCTCTATTAATTTATGTAGGTAAGTAGAACAAAAATTCACTAAAGCGCAAAAATGCAATCGAGGTATGTATTAATAATATTCTAAGCACACATTAGTTTTTTTTTAAGCACGAAGCCGCTTGTTTTTCCCGTTATTATGATACTTTTTTTGTATTGGACAATACCTGGGAACCTTCTGGTTACCGATATAAAAGGACAAAGTTCAAATTTTTTCAATGTTCTTTTTACGGAAACAAGTTTTAAGTGTTATAACATAACTTTAAATACTTCCACAATCCTTGTACCGTTACATGCACTTATAAGTAGTGTTTTTCGCGCACTACCGTAAACAGCGAATTTTCACAACAAAAAGTCGTTTCCCAGCTATTAATTTTGCACAAACTTACTTAGTTCGATGTACCTACAGAATGAAGGGTCTTCTTACAACCTATATTAATTCCTGTACTTAGGTATTACGCAAACCTTCTCACGGAAATAAAATCCTATATCATTACGTGCCCTCGAATTTTAAAACGGCTGCGGTCTTTCTCTGCAAGGCATATGTAGGACATAACACTTACGCCAATTGCATATATCGCATTCCACCCCATTAAATAGCACAGCCACTCTATTTTAACAAGACAAAAGTCCTTTTTTTCTAATAAGGAACCTACATACTAATGAATTGTGTTCATTACATTATACAACACTCAGCATCGCATGTTAAACAAACCCTCCCAATAATTTGGTTAAAATCATCTCTTAAGCTAACGTTTAATTAAATATAACTAACAACGTGATATCATTATTAATTTTCCGGTAGTACTTTCTCGGGTCTGTACCGAACATTAAACTTTTCCAAATTGACCGTGTAATCATTTTTGACGCTCAAACAATTATTAATTAACGCTCGAAATAATATCTCCTTTCATGCATGAAATCGAGCATAGCTTATTTCATAAATCTATAGGTACATATTTAAGTATTGTCAACCGCACGCGCGCCCAATTAACACTTGAACTGCGAAAACCGCCTTTTCTGCTACAAAAAAAGGAGATGCTACTGTCAATTTGTTACCTAGGACGCGGTGTTTGACTGTACTTACACGTATTATGTTATATTACTTATGCTGTACCTAACCGCGGTTGTGGTTATGGGTCTGACCCATGACCCAAGGGCCGGAAAATGGCCAGAAAAATAAAATAGTACAACACAAGCGAAGTAATTTGTAAAGTTAACTGTTCTAAGAATAGTTTCCATGGTTTTTAGTTTAGACGTTCTCTCTAACATAATGTAATATAACAACGTTCCCTCTTCTGGACCATAGTCCTCTGTGAGAAAGTGGGCCATTACCCGCCACGTGGGCTAAAAGCGGGTTGGTGGAAGTCACACGTTTGTCTTCGAATTTTTGGCTCTAGGATATGCCAATTTCCTCCCAATGATTTCCTTCACCGTTTTGAGAGCAGTGTCATAAAATAAATAACACAAAGTACTTACAGGTACCACTGCACCACTACTGCTCATACACTCTAAATTGCAATATAATTTAATTTCATTAGAATTAACCACCTAGATAGGTCGTAATAGAACGTAATCATAATATCCCGTATCCATATTATTTATTTACATATAGTCACTTCTGCCACTCATAGTCATGCCAGACAGTCTGGCTAATGTTCAGTGTTATGACAGAAGAAAGAATAGAATAGAATAGAACACTCTTTATTGTACACCATACAAATACACAGACAGAGACAGAGACAGTCAGTCAGAGGTAGACACGACTGTTCGTTACGAGAGTTAGGGCACGCTTATTGCATGCATTGAATCGTGATCTCCGATCGATTTGGCATCATAGCACAACAATAATGATCCTATGAATGGAGTGTCCATGATTGCCAGAACACCAATAGATGTTGTGGTAGGTTAAGTGCCTTTGTGTACATTATCATTCATTACTCGTAACACAGGTATTCTAAGCCTTTTTCGGGCATCAATCTCTCGCAAATGTTAAGCTATTTTTTAGAATAACAACAACATTTGTGATGAGAAATAAATTAATTTATTCATTTAGGAATCTAAAAAGGAGCACTGGTAGCCCTGTAGGAGCAATGATGGCCCAGTGGTACCAGCCGCGACTTACGAATTGTAGGTTGTATGTTCAAACCCCAACAGGAGTTTTATTTTGTGTAAATTATTTTATCACCACTGCTCTCAAAACGGCAAAGGAAAACAGCCTGAGGAAACCGGTATGTCATAGAATCAAATATTCGAAGACATGTGACATCCACCTACCCGCGCTGGGCCCGCGTGGTGGATTTCGGCCCACTACCACTCACCGAGAGGAGGAGTTTCATCAGTGGGAACATTATAGACTGATTATGCTGGAAATCTAAATCTAAATATACTTTAATATTTGATAAGACCCAGATAAGCATAGACAATGTAAACTTCAGTTGCCTTCATTTTATCAGACAAACCAAACGAGCTTACCGCCAGCCATTTTGTGTACAAACATTTACTTTAGTTTAGACAAACAATCTATGATCTATCGTTGGTAATCTTGAATCTTTCATAGACACCTAATAATAGATAATGACATAACATCACACCTGTTATCCTTGAAGGGTAAGGCAGAGGTGTACCTGTAGTACACCCACATTTGCGCCAGTTACGTTTAAGTCCCATGTAAAAAAAATAATATAATAAAAAATAAAAATAATCAACCGGGCACCAATCCAGACTCCAGGCTTCTACTGAGAAATTCCTAAGTGATAGAAAACCCCAATAACACTTTTGCCCGACCAGGCAATCGAACCTAGGACCTCATGTTTGGCAGTAGCGCTTGAGGCCACTAGACCGTCGAGGCAGTCCATTTATTTTAGTTTAGTCAAACAATCTATGATCCTTCGTTTGTAATGTCAATAAATAATGATCTCATGTTAAACGAAAATAGGTAATAATATGACTAATATAAAATGATGCAAGTACTTAATACCTTAGTGCAAGTCCTGCGACAATGTAACATCAATAATTCCATAGTTTCTAATCCTTAGATATAATCCGGCTCGAAGGACCATGTTCCACAGGATAATCAGGTAGATTTATATTAAAACTAGCTGACCCAGCGAACTTCTTGTCGCTCCATAATCAATAACAACGAATGTGTGGTGATAAAATGAATTACCTTCATTATTTTTTATGTTATTTTTTTCAAAATCAAAATATTTTATTTCACATACACCAACATGGGCACTTATGCAACATCAGAAGCAAGGTGCACGATTCCAATTGGTCGATTCCTATGGAGATGAGCCGGCAAGAAACTCCACGGTTAGGTACACTTTTAAAAATAGGCTTTTGCAATGTTTTCAAATTACAGTAGGTATGTGAGGACAGCGTAG
Organism: Apamea crenata; assembly: GCA_949629185.1. Lineage (NCBI taxonomy): Eukaryota > Metazoa > Arthropoda > Insecta > Lepidoptera > Noctuidae > Apamea > Apamea crenata. The sequence continues at coordinate 12,321,065 of OX451373.1, forward strand.
GCCTGTCAACAAGTACCAGGTACTTGATAAAAAAAAAATGGTCTACAGATCTAAAGTCTAAAAGGCCTACAAAGTCCTCGCATTTACAAAATATAAAAGAATCCATCAAAAGGACAGATAAAATATGAAACCTATTAAAACCAATTGACATGACTGCTATTACAAACACTAATATAGAGTTGAAACTAGAATTGTCTGTATATAATGTCAAATAATAAAAAGATTATGTCAAAGAAGTATGTGAGAAATAAATGAACATCGTAATTTGAGAGCAATTAATAGACATTTACGTTGTTATGTCGTTAATGAGGGGTGCTAGGGAAGCCACATGTCCTACCACTACCACTACCATGTGTGTCATGTCACTACCTTGTCTTCAACGTAGTCTATAATCTTATAATGTGCTTTTTTGATAAGGACACGTTTGATGAGGGTTTTGATCTTTCCATCGCTAAGTTCTTTAACCGGCATTGGCAACTTGTTATAGAAGCGGATGCTGTTTATAAGAAATGACTTGCGAGTTTTAGTTAATCTAAATTTATCTTCCTTTTAATAGTTATTCTGCTATTCGGAGCCACAAAGTCCAACAAATCAAAGATCATAAAAATAGGTCCAACCGTTCTTGAGTTATACAACGTGTTTTTTTTTTATTTCCTATAACTCTAGGGGGTCCCCCTAGAGTTATGGGATATAAAAAAAACACGTTGTAGATGGTGTAACTGACCCGACTTTGTTTTATATTTATATAAATAATAGCTGCGCCCCGCGGTTTCTCCCGCATAATTTTCGATCCCGTGAGAGAATCGGGACAGAAAGTATCCTGTTAATCCTGGTTATAAACCAACTGTGTGCCAAATTTCATCCAAATCCATTCAGTAGTTTTTGCATGAAAGAATAACAAACATCCATCCACCGCGTCGTCCGATACAAATTTTCACGTTTATAATATTTGTATTATAGGAAAAACAGTACCAAAATCTTGTGAAATAACAGTTTTCGTATTTTCAGTCTTATGCGATTCCCTACTGCATTAATTAAGCATAATTGCTACTGCATTAAATAATCATTTTACGAAGCAGATATCTGTCATCGTTATATTGGCTATGTAAAAGTTATAGTAAGTATATCTCAAATCGTTTATGAATTGCAATAAACGATTACAGATAAAAATAAAGAACACATAATTAGGACAACTACAGAATAATTATAGATTTTTATGTAAAGATACTCATATTTATTTCTTGTTTATATGACAAATTGTATACATAATGATTTTGTCACACAAGTGTTAGATCATATAGCAAATATATTAATAATAGGCAAATAAAAGAATTCGGTCATTGAAGACGGTAAATATGTACAAATAGATAACATCTTTGACGAGCGGAGGTGTTACACATTTAGTTAGAACTGTTTGTTTGTCTGTTAGCGTGGATCTCCGAAACGGCTGCATTGCTCCAAAACCGGTTGCCAAAGTTCGTGGGTAGCAATCTAATTTGTTTACAATACGATTAGTTCTTTTGGTATTTATCTGCTGAATTGTTTTGAATTAGCCGACTAATTTATGTTAATAAAAGGAAATATTTATCTCTAAGAACCTGTCCTTGCATTAGTCACGTATACCACGTATATTAATTAAAATCGTTTTAGGTCTTTAGCCAACCTGTTTCGTAAATAAACGGTTCGACTTTCGTGCCCATTTAGGGTATGCCCGACAAAACAAAAATAAACTCGAAACAGCATCGCGAAAGTTACAATAAAAAAGCTTCATCATCATAATCAGTCTATAATGTTCCCACTGCTGGGACACAGGCCTCCTCTCGGTGAGAGGGAGTGGGCTGTGATCTACCACGCGGGCCCAGTGCGGGTTGGTAGATATCACATGTCTTCGAATTTTTGATCTTAAGACACGCTTTCCTCACGATGTTTTCCTTCACCGTTTTGAGAGCAGTGGTGATAAAATAATTTACACAAAGTAAAGCACCTGTCTGGGTTCGAACCTGCAACTCGTATATAAAAACTTACGGCAAACTATTAGCACATAGGTTGGTAGGTGCAATACGTCGTATCGTGTACATAATACAGATTAATACATTCTATTCTACACACTACACGCCAGACACATACAATTATTATATACGAATATTATACTCAGGCTAAACAGCGTTCTCTCCTGCTTACTCATATAAGTCTCAAAGCAAAAAACGTTTGGTAATTTTTTTGATTACCTATACTAAAACGAACACGCAACCTTGAAAACTCAGACACATCACATGAATAAAATTAAGTAAAACTATTTATAAATATACTGATTTAGATAAATATAATAATCAACGAAACAAGTTTTTGGTATTAACTACATAAAGTGCGTTCAAAGCGGTATCGCTAACGATAAAAGTAAATAAAGGATTGTTGACAACGAAAACGGTTTAATCAACCTAACTTGTTTACTTGGTTCAATTCACATTATAGTATCTAATGGCACGCACCCTGTTTTATGACTGGAGACGTGTGAATTGGGCTTTTAAAGTTAGTTTCCAAGACTATATGATTGTTTATATTAGCTAGCTAGCTGTTCACTATCTATTTAATGAAACTTTACAGTAATATAAAGTTATATTACTGTAAAGTTTCATTAAAATACGATAAAAAGTATCGTAAATCGTCGTCGTCGTGTTATTCTGATGTATACCTACATCAGAATAACACATAGGATACTTTTTATCCCGATATTCCCACGGGATCGAGATTTATGTGGGTGAAACCGCGGGGCGCTGCTAGTTGGGCATAAATGTCACGCTTCATGTAAAACAGTGACGCAAGAATACCATCAGTTTGTTTCTTTACCCTCAGTTTCGATATTTGATGCTCCTATTTTCATACACATGCAATGGTTTTGTAATTCATGTCATGTCATGATACTAATTACTTGCGTTACAAAGCAATGTCAGACTTTGAGTCTGTAAGGTCAAAATTACATTACGAAATTAGTGACGTGCAATGACTTTTTCGTTGGTGACGATCCCATGGTAACACGGGCGAGCGACATCCACCCACACACTTGTACGAAAAAGTCGCCGTATAATTTTATGTCACTAAAGCTAAGCACTCATTGCGATGTTTACGATATGTTTTGAAATGCGAATTGTTTAAATGCCAGAAAATTATAAATGTCTACAAAAAACTAGACTTAATAGAGAATTCCCCTAAAACCTCCAGTAGGAAAAAGAAATTACGTAACAGCAACAGAGACAACGCATGCCTACAGTATATGAATGACCCCAGAAAAACGCAATCAACTACCTATTGAGGAAATAGCATGCACACCGTTGGTGTACAATTCTGGAGAGAAGATGCAGAAAGATCAAAACTCACCAACTGGAAATAGCACGTGCACACGGGTCAAGAATAAATTGGAGGAGGCACAAGCAACGAATAACGATAACGCATTGGTTACTAAAAATCTAATATCAAATTTTGCTATGTCGCCCAATGATACAAAATTGACGCCGCCAATGTAAAATTCAACACCGGATAAGAAAACTTCAAGAACAAGCGCACCCAATGAAACCAAACATAGGAAACTATGTGTATTAAGTAATAGCGCACAAAGAGGTATAGCAGGCTATTGAACAAAAATTTTCTAAAGAATTTAAATTCTGTAGTTATTCATTACCAAACTCTAAGATAAAACAACTGTTAGCTAATTTAAAATTGAAATTAAGAGATTTCAGTATGAATTGTATAATTTTTACAGGAGACCCTGACATTAAATATAGCAATAATTTTATTGATTCAATAAAAGTTAGTAACGAAAGCTTGGCGCAGATAAGCTATACAAATATTATAGTATACTCGTACACTCCTTTGTATGTACGAGGAGCGCCTATATATTAATAACTATAAGGTGGAGACGTTTAATGACCTACTTTATATGAACCTCCAATATCACGACTGCGCATACTATTTCGACACTAATTATGACCTAACATTTGAATTTCACATGTTTTCACGTAAATCAGGTATAAAGCTGGAATACAATTAATCTAAAAAATATAATTAATAGGATCAAAATTGACTTGGAGTTATTCCCTATAATAACTGACACCATTAACAACTCAGAGCCAAATGTTAAAGAGTTGTTTTTCTCGAATAAGTATATTAATATCTTACATCAAAACATAACAAGTTTGTTAAAAAAATCAGATGATTTATCGGTATGTCTAGATCAACTAGCTGATAAACAAATATGTATTGTTAAAATATGCATCACCGAACATTTCACCATGGAAGGCTACGAGAGCCAGTTGTATGTACCCAATTATACATAGTTTAGCGTCGTCTTATTGCAGAAAAGGGAAAAAAAGAGGGGGAGCATGTATTTTTGTTAAAAATGGCCTCAAATGGAAAGAACTGCCTCGAGTATTTTTGAATATTACGCCATTGAGCTTATAAGCTATAAGATAATTTTATTATCGTCTGTATTTATAGGGTACCAAATGTAAATTATTATAATGATTGTATGTCTATGCTTGAGAGATTTTTATTAACCGACGAAAAATTTCTACGCTACGGTGTCTAAACTCATGTGCTGAATCCATGGTTATAGTTTGCGCGTCGATGTCCCTGCCAGCCTGTATAAGAAAATTATAAATCTGACACAAAAGGCAAAAAACAACTACAGAATAGAAAAAATCACAAACAAGGCAAAAACTACGTGGCAAATTATAAACCGAAAGAAATTCAGTATGCCTACCCAAACAGCAAATTGATAAAATTGAAGTTAATAATAATAATATATTAGATAATAAAGACATTTTTGATACGTTTAACAACTATTTTGTGGACAAAATACAGCCCATAATTAATGACGGTAGCGAGCCTAACCCATAACGTAAGATATACACAAGATGTAAGTCGATGTTCATGGCACCAAGTGTGCCAGATGATATATGTATTTAAAATAATAATGTCACTGAAAAACACAAATACGAGTAGCGTAGGTTACGATGGCATCTCCACAAATATCGATTAAATCTGTAGCTAAGAAATTATGTGACCATTTAAGTTATATACTTAATCTTGGTATAGGTGCTGGCGTATACCCTGATGCTTTGAAAATTGCCATTGTTAAACCACTATTTAAAAGAAAAAATAATAGAAATCAGTGAGACTGTCCTATAATTTTCATAGGACAGTCTCACTGATTTCTATTATTTTCAAAATATATTCACATAGAGCTATTTAAATACCTTGACAAATAGTATATTCTGTGTGAGCAACAAAAAGGATTTAGACCAAGAAAAACAATAAACATGGCGATTTATGATTTTATATATAATGTCATAAATAATGTGGATAAACGAAACCCAGTCTGCGCCATTTTTTGCGATATGACGCAGGCATTTGATTATATCCACCATCCTACACTATTAAAAAAACTATAAGCATATGGTATATAAGGGGTAATGTTAATGTTGTAGAACTATTTCAATCTTATTTATAGAATAGACGACAAATTACTAAGATCAGAAGAGCGAAAAGTTAGTTATGGGGTGCCGCAGGGTAGTGTGCTGGGTCCCTTGTTATTTATAGTATATATCAATGACTTACCGGAATGGATTGAACAACCATTGAGTCTACATATTCGCAGATGACACTAGTGTGACAATACCTTCGAAAAGCGTTGATACAAACCAAAGTGTGACATTAATAATTCGTTAAAATTGATTATAAAATGCTTAAAGGAAAATAACTTAAGAATAAATTTAAGTAAAACAAAAATAATCCAATTTAACCAACGCATGACAGATAATGGACAATCTCATTGTGCAATATAATGATCTAATAAAATTAACGAGGTGGTTAGTACTAAATTTCTAGGGCTAGAAATAGTTAAAAAACTTAGCTGGAAACAACACATTGAGTTACTTTGCAAGAAATGTAGTACATCTGCATATGCTCTATATACCTTATCGGCTATTGTAAATCTGGATGCCACGGCTTACTGCGTACTATGGTTTAATTGAATGCCATCTGCGATACGCAGTTATCTGTTGGGGCAACTCAACAGAAAAAGAAACTGCATTTATGGCACAAAAAAGATGCATACGGTCTATGTTTAAACTGAATAGTACTGATAGCTGCGTGCCTTATTTTAAACAATATATTATATTATTAACCCTACCATGTTTGTACATTTTAGAAATGGCAGCTTTCGTAAATCTAAACCCGGATCGCTTCGCACGAATGGCTGACGTATTTCCACGGAAAAGGCGTGACGACAGTAGTCTATGTATCCCTAGTGCTAGAACAACTCTGATGCGCAAGGGTGTCTGCTGCATGGCACCGGTGATATATAATAAAATACCAAGTTGTTGGAAGGACTATAATTTGACATTATTCAAAAAAAGACTTCGGATCTTTTTAGTAGACAAAGTTTATTATAGTGTTGCAGATTTTTAATTTTATTGGAGAAAGAAATTGTTTGACTATTTTATATATTGTATTTAATTAGCTATTCGAAATTGTGACATTAACTATATTATTGACTAATGAATTAGAATTGTTTTATTTATTGAATAGTTGAGCGTAATGATGAACTAGAAAAAAAAATGGAATGGAATGGAATAGTAAATATTTATTTTAATAGTGAACTTTTGCATGCCTTGTAATTGGTAAAATATGGCTGTTTCTGTATTTATATTATGTACCACCATGACTTGTACCCATAATTGCAAAATAAAATATCTTTATCTTTAATCGCATATGTTCACGCATGCGATTATGCGCGGTTTCTAGTATATTGGTATTGTTCACAGATTGAGGATTATTTTCAGCAAAGTTAAAATTTCGTGGTGCGTGCTTAGCCTCATCTCGTAATTTATTTTTTTCATAACTGACCCGTACCGTCCATAGACACGGCGGGTGGGCGAAACTACCACAAATTGAGGCTAGACACTGAGCTAACGGTTGCTTTAAGGTTGAAGGCAAACGACCTCATTGATCGATCACGTATCAAACGATCTTAATACGTAAACATACCTTTCAGAAACTGAACACGGCCTCAACAAAATCTGGAGACAGGATAACACATAAATGTTCTGGTGACGTCATTGTTAGAAATACAGAATCCTACTAATATTATAAACGTGAAAGTGTGTATGGATGGATGTTTGTTACTCTTTCACGCAAAAACTACTGAACGGATTTGGATGAAATTTGGCACACAGATGGTGTATAACCAGGATTAACATATAGGATAAACTTATGGGAGTGAAACCGCGGGGCGCAGCTATTAGAGCATAAAGCTTAGAAGACCATGAAGGAGTAATATACTTGTACTATACCTATTTGAACAAAGTAAAGACAATGAAAAAATTCTGACACATTCTCTAGAAAATCTGGTCTGTTCATTTTCAGAGGAAATAATGCAAGACACATTACAACGATGAGTCTATAGCGACAAGGCTCATAAAAGATAGTGTAAAAGTAAAGTAGAAATACTAGTTAGAAAAATTTAACAAAACATTCATTACAATTTGTGTTTATTAAGAACAACAAACAAGCAGGTAGAATAATATAACTATCTATGCAAAGCAAAACAGGTTTTTTGACTCAATCTAATGTACGTATGTTGCGAACGGAATTAGGTACGAAAACGGACTTAAATGCACGTAGGTACAACTTGTATGCTAATTTCGGTACAGCGCACGGCGCACTAAAAGGTTTTAATTAAAACTGAACATAATATGAAGTCAGATAGTTGATGAAGGGAGATACAGAGTAGATAATAAGCAAGTCTGTGGATTGGAGTGAATACTAATTACTAAGCGATAAAGAGAGAGACCAGCATTCTCGTCATGAATAAGGGGCTAACCACACTTATTCAGCTCTGTCTAGCTTTCGTCCCTAAAAAACAATGATTTTGTATAGAATGCGTACGCATCCTTTCAGCTTTACGGATGCGTTTCGTTGTTTTCTACGGTCAAAAGCTAAACAGAGCTCAATAAGTGTGGTTAGTCTCTAAACCCACGTTCGCACGTAAAAATATCGCGGCGGGATTTTGTTGCGCACTGGATTTTCAACTCTCGCTGTTGAGCCGAGCATTAAGAATCCAACAGAGTGCATCCCGGTGTGTGTAAAAACATACTGTTGGATTTTCAACTCTCGGCGCTAAGCAGTGCGTTGAAAATAAAATGCGCGAAAGAAAATCGCCGCGGGAAAAACGTACCCGTGCGTGCAGCTTAAGTTAATTTAATACTAACAAAATATAGACAAAAATAGTCTGAAATAAATGTTATTTTATGTTTAAGTAAAAAAAAATATATATTTTAGTATCGCGAAGCGTAGAGGACGCTTGGCGATACTTTATTTATGTGCGTCCGGTGCAGAATTAGCAAAAAGTTGATAAGTACTATAAAACTTGACTAATCTAAGAAGACTGAATCTGTAGAAATAATAAAGTAGTAATTGAATATTTTTGTAAAATAGTAATTGCTTCGAGGCGTGAGGACTTTTTCTTATTAATTATAAACGGCGTTTCGCAGGACAACCTGGAAGGGTGTCAGTTGCTTAACCAGGTTTGACTTTGTGTACCTCAATACATTAAGGCAAGCCAGGGCTTATAAACTTGAAAACTAAGAGGTGAAATGAATTTTTGTCCGTTTGTCTGAATGTACGAGTATGTTCCGGATTGGCGCAAAAACGTATGCATGGATTTGGATGAAATTTGGCACACAGATAGTTTATAACCTCGATTAACGCATAAAGTACTTGTAATACGGGTAGTACGTTCCCGTGGGACATTCACGCGGGCGAAGCAGCGTGCAAAAGCTAGTTCATCATAATGTAATTTGTCTCACAAATAAATATTACGCACGTTTGTCATACATTTGTTAGTCTTTCTGCGTGAGATACGAACTTGGAAACGTGCCATAATAAGGGATCACACCGTTTCTGTAGTTGCTAATTGGAGAATAACAAATAACTGTAATTTTATAATCAGCCTATAATGTTCCCACTGCTGGGACACAGGCCTCCTCTCGATGAGAGGAAGTACGCCATAATCCAACCACGCGGGCCCAGTGCAGGTTGGTACCTAGATGTCACATGTCTTCGAATTCTTGGTTCGAGGACATGCCGGTTTCCTCACGATGTTTTCCTTCACCGTTTTGAGAGCAGTGACTGTTATGATGAAATAATTTACACAAAGTAAAGCGCCTGTCTGGATTCGATCCCACGACCTACAACTCATAAGTCGCGGCCGTTACCACTGGGTCACCAAAGAAAGAAAGAAAGAAAGAAAATACATTTATTTGCGGCAAACATGACGCATAAAAAAAAAGAACAAACACAAAAAAAAAAAAAAAACCACCACCACCACCACCACTGCTCTCAAAACGGTCTCAATAACAAATAACTGTCATTTGGAAAGATTTTTATCAGAGGTAATTGCAATCGGCGTGCATGCATGACCAGCACCCAAATTGCGTAACACACTTTCAACCACAACCCGAATAATTTTGAAGGATTTTGCGAATCATTGCTTCATACGTTCGAAAAATTTGACTGCTCAACAACGTAAATATCGCAATGAATATTGTTGAACTGTCAAAATGAAAGCTATTGCTATTGTTAGTGTGTGACGCAAGTACCCCACAGACGTATGAACGTAAAAACAGAAAGAAGGTGGCTTTCTCTAGTTTCTGCCAACCGCCATGGGAAGTTGGGTCGTGGGGCTTTTCGGACCGGGACCGCAGTCCCGGATTATAGTATATAGTGTTTCAACTCAAAACGAATCCGAACTTATATGTTCGAGCCGTTTTGGGTGGAAACACTAGACCGAGTGCACACTTAGTATTTCGGGACATCGCCAAGCGGTTGGTCTACTCTTCATGTGACCAGAGGACTGGCCTACCATTTGGCCAAAGAATCAACATTGCCATGCAACGTGGCAATGCTGCCAGCCTTTTGTGCACATTTCCTATTGACAGCGATGCGGACGAATTGTTTCATACCCTTTGATTATTTCCCCTCCTTTTTATATACTTGTACATATTATTATTTTAAGACTGTTAGCTTTTTAAATTATGTAAATATTTTGTTGATAAATAGAAAGTATAATACGTTAACCATGTATATTACGCTCGTCTATTTGTCAATTCTTTCACTTTACTATAAGTAAACTTGGCCCCAAAACCAACTCGTCCTCACAATATATCCACTAAAGTAGCGAAGCATTTTACCTCCGGAATTTTAGATGCTTCATTTTTATTACATCCTTGGGGGCTGGAGGTATGCAAAATATCACAGTAGTGAAAGGGTTTTCTCGAAGCTAGCGACTTGTCTATATTTTTATGGATAACTTTTGCAAATATTTTCATTTGATATCAAACAATGATAGTTTTTTTTGAGGGGCTACTAAATAACAACGGAACGGGTAGGTCGATCAGGTTAAGCTACGTTTGCCACGGTTGGTCCGTGGATGGGTGACCATTCTTTACATATCAAGACCCCTCGGAAGGAACACGGGTGGGTTTTAGTCAATCAGAGTCTGACACTCCCTTCCGCTCCACCCAGAGCGGGAGGGGTCATTTGATGATTTCCCATCCAGGAAAAAAAAAAAGACCTTCGGAAAGCACGTTAATCCGTTAGTCCCAGCTGTCATTTGCAGATCTTTGGCAGTCGTTACGAGTAGTCCGAAGACCGAAACTCTGATGACCAAGTGGATGTCAGATAGGCAGTTGCTCCATTAAAAATATTAGCATTCAGCTGCATCCGGTTAGACTGCACGCCGATCCCAACATAGTTGGGAAAAGACTAGACAGATCATCATGACAGTTTATTTTAAAAATAATATTACCAACATACCTATTTACTTTAAACGAAAACTTACGAAAAAAGTCAACTGTGTGTCGTTTTAATATAATTATACCTCGACTGACGTACGTTGAGACAAGTCAAGTCATTTATATGCTAATTAGGTACCTCGCCTGTATAAAACTGAACGAAATTGGTTAGGTAGCTATTCAACAATAGTTAAATTAAAGGATCTTGAAAAAAGCCTGTTACAAGACAACGAAAAAACTCAATATTGGGGGTACGTCGTTATTTTAAGCCTAATTGCGTAAGGCACTCACAAAGACTATTGTTTAACTAATCAAAATAGCTCTAATTTTGAATGATCAATTTCCATCGCGCTGTCTATTCGTGAGCACCGTGGCCCATATAACGCGTAATGTAGAATTGTTTAGCACGAAACATACAGTGTGTTGAACGTAATCATAAGGATTAATTTGGACACCAATCACAATTCAATTCACGTACAATTATGATACGCGGCACCAACACAGATAGGTAGATAATTTATATACATATATTTATAATTATATACTTTATTGTAAACCACAAAAATACATAACATAAAAATACATTAAACGCTACAAAATATACAATAATGTCGGTAACGAACAGACTTCCGGGTTCGGTGAGAATGGCGATATTGTCGGTGGAGTTTCTTGCCCATTCTTCTCCATACGAAAACTACCTTTTGAAAGGGGCGACTAGAATCAAATCTATTTTATTGTAAATTTTGATGTTCAAAGGTGCTTTTTATTGAAATAAATGCTTCGACTTTGACTTTATGTAGCTTAGACTTTCCTAGTAGAATAACAACTCGATAAAGCAAAAAGTTTGGTAATTACGGTCTTTTTTATGAGAAGAATATACAATTATGCACCGCTTAAGTTAACACACCAACAGCCACGCAAGAAAATGTTGCAACGGCTACAGTATTATATCTAGGTACATAATCAGCCTATAATGTTCCCACTGCTGGGACACAGGCCTCCTGTCGGGGAGAGGGAGTGGGTCGTAATCCACCACGCGGGCCCAGTGCGGGTTGGCAGATGTCACTTGTCTTAGAACTTTTGGTTCTAGGACATGCCGGGTTCCTCACGATGTTTTCCTTCATCGTTTTGAGAGCAGTGGTGATGAAATAATTTACACAAAGTCAAGCGCCTGTCTGGGTTCGAACCTACGACCTAAAGCTCTTAAGTCGCGGTCACTTGGCCACCACTATTCTTATATCTAGGTAATCGAACTCAATAACAAGACAAATATTTTTGACGAGACACTAAAAACGTTCCGATGAGTTGAAAGTAAATAAGATATTACCTATACGATATTTCTTATGCAAATATTAAGAAGGGGCGATGATTCATATCTAACCGCTGATTATACCGATTCAGTTGGTCTGGTAAAACTGGAAACAAATATTAGATTAAGGAAAATGAGATGTGTATGATGCTGGCACAAAAATATGCTAACGGTAGATGCAGCTCAGCAAATAGGTTTTTAAATAGACATTTATTTACCAATGACGTTACTGTTACTATTCTAGATAAGAAGATGTTCTTGAGCAGCAGGCGAGATTTTTTAGGCATATCTCATTCGTCCGAAGTCAATCCATCCTTATCTAATATGGTCTATCTAATCTATATCTAATATGGACGCAGATGCATCGACAACTCTGCGCCTTGTTTGCTTGCAGCGACAAGCTGCACACTTTGCTGGCACTTAAAGTACAGCTCCACCAATGAGTTCTTAATTCATAGTGCTCAGTTGCCAATTACCATTCAAAAATCTATTTTTCTATCATATAATTTGAAGCAGTGGGTGGCGCAGTGATAACTAGTATTAATTTGTGTAAATTATCTCATCACCACTGCTCTCAAAATGGTGAAGGAAATCGGCGTATCTTAGAACCAAAAATTCGAAGACATGTGACATCTGGCAAACCGCACTGGACCCGCGTGGCCCACCGGCGAGTACTTGTTAGTCGACTCGCAGCAACAAGAGCTATCAAAGAGAGGGAGATGCTGGCTTAGCGAGTTAGCGGGAAGAACACTCACTCACATACCAGCGAGTGATCGCTAGTCGCCATCGCGCACTCACTGATAATTGGTCCCAAACTCGATTTTAGTGGCTAGCTCTACTCGCTTCTCGTTAACCACCAGCGCGGCGATGGGATAGGTGCCTAAAGATTGCCTTCTATTCGAAAATGTCAGTTTACGCGTGTCAAGTCATTTTGACATTGGGAGCGCCGAGTTGAGTTATTGGCACGTGTCAAAGATTCTGACGATCGAGTTTGGGGCAGACAGAGTTACATTGGTCATTTCGGACGTAAAGATAAACATAAATCCTTGGAACATTTTATATCGCACACAGTTTAAATTAAAAAAATATATCTATGGCAGCTAGGCGACTTGTTTAAACTCCCTTTAATCTCTTTTTAAGTCACTAGACCAGTAAGTTGCGACTATTATTTAAAAAAAATTACATGTTACTATTATGGGTCCAACTAATGAACATTATGACGGTAGGTAGGTAGGCAGGCGTGTCAGGGCCGCGGGTTGTTCGAAAGAGATACCGTGACCCCTGGCTCAGGCAACTGAAGGAACACGGGTGGGTTTTTGTAAACGTCTGACACGCCCTCCCGCTCCAACTAGAGCGGGAGAAGTCATTCGATGATATCAAACCCAAAAAAAAAACGTAGGCACATAAAATTTTAATTATGAGTTCACATATTATCGCCTGTTTAGCGTCTGTCGTCTAAAATAGTTTCTGGTTGTTTATAAATATATTCTTCCAGAAGCTATCATTATAATGAGGTAAATCTAACAAGGGAGTTATGGTTAACTAACTTGTATAAATGGCAACATATCAAGCTAAACATTTCCAGTACATGCTGTTCTCTTATTGTACGGCAAGCCGAACCAATGCGAGGTCAGCTTATACTAGAAATGTATAGCTTGTGTAGTCGAGTGCACGAGGAAAACGAATGCTTTATTTTTTTCAATGAAAACTTGATACATTTGGATAAAATAACAGGCGGGCTATTAATACTTTGAATATTTTTATTTACCTATCATAGTTATAAATACTTAGCAGCTACAAGTAAATGCATTTATGCAGCGTATTTATCATTGTTTTAATTGTCAATACGAGTACCTACACCTTAGTAAAAGTTACCTTAGTAACCTAGTTAGTTACATAGTTACCTAGGTAATAAAAAAACATGATCGCTATTTTTGATAAGGTAGAGGATACCACTCATATTTTAGTAGAATGTGTCCGAAACGAGGCTGAGGAGTAACAATTTCATAGAAAACGTTTTTAATCTTATTAATTTTGCGTGTATAATAATATCTTCGCTACTTGGCTTCTCCAGGACAGCCATTTTTATCATACAAAATTATTATACTAAGAGTAGATAGACGTAGAATGCCTATGAGAGCGACTGCCTATCTGAACTCTACAACCCAATTACTGAGTAATATACCCTTTGTTAAGAGTGGTTGTCAGCCTTTCGGGCTTCTGACTACCTTTAATGACTGTCAAAGATCCACGAATGACAGCCGGGACCAACAGCTTCACGTGCTTTCCGAGGCGCGCAAGGGTCGCAGTATGTAAAGATGGTCACCCATCCATGGACCGATGACGGCAAGCGTAGCTTAACAGATCAATCGACCAGTGCGGCTATTATTTCTTAGCCAAGGAGCACCTCAAACCCTCAACAAACTAAAAAGATTTTTAAAAAAAGATCACTATTTCCTAATTCCTTTCTATTTAACTCAAAACATAATACGTGCGTCATAGTATTTTAAAAATACGAATAAATTCTGATTTCTTTATCAGAACTCGTAAAAGGAGAATGCTATTCGTTTCTGACCGACGCAATCATCATCAAATATACTCTATAAGGTGGTTTACTGATAAAAATCCATTTGAATCTCAAATCTGTTTCCATTATGGTAGAAAAGTAAAATAGTGTGTCGGACCAAAGATAAGATACGAAAGTAAACTAGTTATTAAAAAAATGCGCGGATGAAGCCTGAATTATCATTCACTCAGGAATTTATATTTACATATGGTAATCGTTTTTAAGTTAAATGCCGTGAATTGTTAATGTTGTGATTTCGATCTGCACCCTAATTGCGTAACACTAACGACGACATTTTGAAGGATATTGCTAATCCATTGCTTCATATGTTCAAAAAATGTGTCATGTGTCTGCTCAACAACGTAAATAATGCAATGAATGTTGTTAAACTGTCAAAATTAAACCGATTTGATCGTGTGTAACACAATTAGGGTGCAGAATGAAGAAATACTAGTGCATCAATCGTTTCAGAGATACAAAATTAAGGCCATTTTCGGTTTTTGTGCATATGCATTTTTAATCATAATTATGATCGATGGAAAAGTCATAGGAGTAAGGAAATTCACAGATTTATTAAATGTCGTAATCAGGACTTGGACTTGTGCAAATTTAAAACTATAATATTTTTTTTAATTTTGCGTTATTTTTCCCATCGATACTGTAAGAAGAAGAATCAGAGGGGGAATTCTCGTAAATTAAGAACGTTTACGTTATTTTTTTATCTCAGTCTGTCATCTGTCAAAAATACCTCTAATTTCCCTTCATTTTTGACAAGTTTTTGACATTTGTTTGTCGCCGATATAAGACTGCGGCTAGATTTTGAACGTTTTAAATTACGAGAATTGGCCTTCTGGACATAGGTTGGGTTAATGGAAACATCAGTAAACAGCTACCAGTTATTTATACTTCATTTAAAACGCAAAAAAATACCGATGACGATGACTCGATAACCGCCCAAAATGTTTCCATCCTATACCCTGTCCATTACGTTAACCGTTTTTTGACAGCTGTCTTAGAACATAACTTTTAACGATCACGTAAAAGTTAACTTTAAAATGAATAACAAAATAAATATATAAACTGCCATGGCTTCTTAAAGACATTATAATACCGTACGTGTATCAATCAATGTATTGTGTGTTGCTGCAATCACTGGTTCCATGTGTCAAAAACGGTTTACTTAGTGGACAGTAGGGTATAGGGGGTTTCGAATCATGTGTTGTTATCATGGTTACTGTTTGCGTGTCCATGTCCCTGCCACCCCGTGAGTTTTTACACCATGTTATCATCACTCTTAGAGAACCTAACCTTTCTGAAGGTTGAGTTGAACCAACGGCTGTCATTTCACATCAAATCAAAAACCTGCTAGTCATTGAGGCAGACAGGTAAAGATTAATGATTGTTTCAAAGGCGAAGTTTGTTTGATGAGTAGGTACTAATTGTAATATTGTGTATAATAATTGTAAGCATAATCAACCTATAATTTTCCCACTGCTGGGACACAGGCAGTCTCCCAGCGAAAGGGAATGAGCCATAATTGGTAGATGTCACAATACATGTCTTCGAATTTTTTGGTTCTAGGACATGCCGACGGTTCCCTCACGATGTTTTCCTTCACCGTTTTGAGGGCAGTGGTGATGAAATAATACACACAAAGAAAAGCGCCTGGCTAGGTTCGAACCTACGACCTACAACTCGTAAGTCGCGGCCGTTACCACTGGGCCACCACTTCGAATATTGTGCACTAGCTCAAAATCATTTTAGACTCAAGTATTAGTAAAATTGCTAGCCCTCTTAATTTTTTTGTTAAAAATTATAATGGGAAACTATAATTTTAATGGGAACGGTTTAGTTAGATCGTCATGAATATCAAAATATAGACAGACATATCTATCAAATCAGAGGAACATCGTCACTTATTTTAATAATATCGACTAGAATCAATTATATTTTTTTGTAAATTTTGACGTTGTCGTGTAAGTGCCATTTATGTGCCTGCTAGCTGCGCCCTGCGATTTCATCTGAATAAGTTTCGATCCCATGTGAATATCGGGACAAAAAGTCCTATGTGTTTATCCTGGTTATAAACTATCTGTGTGCCAAATTTCATCCAAATCTGTTCAGGAGTTTTGGCGTGAAAGAGTAACAAACATCCATCTATCCATCCATACAAACTTTCGCGTATAATATAGTAAGATTCAAAATAAAAGATTTCACTTTGAATTATGATCTTTCTCCTTGCAAAATGTACCTTCATGCTGGGAGTCATAATATCTCTGTGGAGCACTGTTCTGTAGACTGTTTTCCGTCAGTTCACTATCACTAAGATCGACTGGTGTTCAAATCTAGTCGTTACCTACAACTTAAATTAAGTCTTTACGTCATACCTGTTTACCTAATTTTTAAGTACGTGATGGATGATCAATTTTGAGTACGTTATAATTATTATCATTCTAGTGATATTTATGTTAGAAGTATGTATGTTTATTTGTATGTATGTAAGTATATTCTCATACATTTTGGTTTAGTTTTATTAAGTGAATGGTTTTTGATTTTATGTATTATTTTTTGTCTTACTTATTCTTATCTTTCTTATGTAATATTTTTTGTATTACTTATTTTTATCTCTACTTATTCTTTCACACTGTCTACATCTCTGTATCTATTGTCCTATCACAGGTACCTACGCTGGAAGATTCAAAAACACAGACAAGAAAAACAAAACAGAATAAATAGGTACAGAGGATCACCTCTGTACCTATTTTTTCTGTTTTGTTTTTCTTGTCTGTTTTTTTCTTGTATAAATGGTAAAATAAAAAATAAATAAATAAGTCACGAAAATTTTCAGTAAAACTCTTTGACCTTTTATCAGAGACATTTGGATCTCCAAAACGATTATTTCTAAAGATAATCATAACTTCTGTATAACATCCAGTTTCTTTTTAACTTCTAGACGATAGAAAGATACTTTTTCTATACAGTAAATGTTTTTATACTTTTCAGCATCCATAAAAAGTGAAAAACTTTGCTGAATGTTTTGCTGTTGAGAAGCAATATTTAATTGTTCTGCCATCTTTTATTAAAACAGTGTTTTAATAAAATACTACTAAAAGGTTTCCAGGAAGCCTATTTTGTGTTACACGTAAGCAAATAAAAACAAAACAAAAGTAAATTATAACTATCTTTCATCTGCTCGTATTTCAAACAACCCTATTTTTCTTTCTAAAATTATAAGGAATTTTGTTTCTATGCATGCCTTTGCTGAATGCATTTTTTTAACCTACAAAAATAGCAGCTAATCTATAAATATTATTTTTCTTTCATTCTGCTTTATAAGTTTAACAGTTTTCCTTAACATTTTAAACCAACAATAATATTTTCGTTACAGCGATTAATGTACTTCAACCATAAAAACGTTGCCGACGGCAAATTTTATTCAAACGTATCGAATAAAATATAGTTAGTTAAAACACAAGTTACATCGAATAACTCGACTAAATAGAATTATAATAGTAAACTGTCTGGCGCAGAAGCAAGGTTAAGACTGTATAATTATAATATGAATGTATTATTGTATACAGGATGGCGAAACTGAATACGATGACGAATGAGGACAAAATAACTAAATTAATCATTGAATCTAATTTGAAAATAACCTAGCAAACTTATGATTTAATTACAAAAGAAAAATGCTTTTCATGAAAACATCTAGCCAGTTTTATTGCAGCCGTCAACGCTACAAGTCCTGCAAATGAGTGTTTCTTTTATGACAAATCACTGGAAAAGGCAATTAAAAAATGTTATGACTTCAATTATCCTACCTCGTGCGCGGTCGGTAGGTCCTTTTACCGCTTTCCTGTTCCTATTTCTTACTGTTCCGGTTTTAGCCCTAATCATCTCTATAACTCACCATATAGAGTTTCAGCACTGTGTAACACATACTTAATTCTATAATTCATTTCAAGTATGTGAATTGTAATATAAAGTTATACGACATGACCTTACCCGAGAAGGTAAAAACAATTTGCTTTTCTAAGACGAAAACCACGTTTTAAGCAGTATTTAGAAACAACGTCAGTTTGCAAGTATTATCATTTTCAGACATTGTAAATTTAAATTCTTTTGTATGTAAATTTACATAATCCGCGTCGTCAAAACAAGCCACGTACGTTTGTACAGCTGAATCCAACAAACCAGCAAATAGGTAACCGATCATCGCATTCAATATAACAATAATAATTTTAAAACAAAATAATATTTTTGATTAATCACTTTTAAAAACCAGTTCAACTTGAACAATCACAAACTCACTAAAATTTTTCACTTCACTATTAACTTCACTTTCTATCACTATGGTAGATAACTTCAAAATTTTCCGAACACTGAATTCGATTTTCAAATTGGAGCACGCGAAATACGTTAGCGATTTTCCCGCGTAAACAAGATGGCGACGTGTACGCCCCCCACAGCGGTGCAGAGCAGACTGACTAAGTAAAGGTGACGCTTCACATGATCAGATCACGTCGTTGGGTTATATATTTTTGCTACGAATGTAACCTTACCGCGACCGGTTTCAAAGCCCGTTAATATAATAACTGCCAAAAATAACACAGAATACGAGTTGTTTCCATAATTTTGTGGAACAAGTATTATTTCGCTGCGCTTGTGAATGTGACGTGGTTTAGAGTACCGCATTTCTTTTTTTATTTGACTTTTCCTGTTCAATGAATTAGTAGTAATGTTTACATTTTTGGGAAATATCACTATGGAATTAATTTACAAAAATATTGGCTGTCAATATTAAAACAAAAATCAGTCTATAATTTAAAGGAAAATGTTTAAAGAAAAATTCTTATTTTATTTTTATTGATTTTATTAGCTTTGTTATTTTATTATTTCATGCTTATAGGAGGGATTGGTCCATATTGGCTCAGGATCGAATTAAAAAGGAAAAAGAAGGGAGGATTTGCCCTCACAGTGGGACAATACAGGTTGATTATTATTATTATGTCGTTTATTCATTTTCTTCAAAAACAAAAATATGAAAAATATAAAAATGCGACCAAGGGTGTCAAATTTTTAACTTTTTCGAAAAATGTCTATTATCGCTTAACAAAGTGACACGGATTTTTTTCTTATTTTTTTCATACCTGATATACCTTGACCTCTCGCCCGGTACCAGGTTATCGTTGAGTTT
Organism: Apamea crenata; assembly: GCA_949629185.1. Lineage (NCBI taxonomy): Eukaryota > Metazoa > Arthropoda > Insecta > Lepidoptera > Noctuidae > Apamea > Apamea crenata. The sequence continues at coordinate 12,340,987 of OX451373.1, forward strand.
CGGGACTCCCTGTATATATACATATAAACAAGCCATTATAATTGAAATGTTAATTAAAAAGGTCTTACCACTTAATAAAGAGTATCAAGGAAATTGCAAAAAGGTCTTTGTAATAAAATACCCACAAAATATTTTTTGAAAGGTTTTCAGTTTTTTGGGGAGTAACGGACACAAATAGTAATCTTACTGTTTGTCATGTCAATCAGGATAAGACCTTATTTCCATGGCTAGTGAAGCGTGTAAGCCTTTATGGAAGAAGAGCAGGATATTCGTATCTTTTAGTTTTAAATTGTAGTCTAATTTTATGTTGAAATCACATAAATAATGTACAGACGCCAGCAGATCAAGCTACCCGAAACTGTCAAATTTTCCCAATCAACCTTGAACCGTATTGCTTCAACGATAAAGTTGAAAATCTATTAAAGAATTTTGACAGATTGTAGTTACAGCTTGATGTGCTGGCGTCTGTACCTACTGTGTTTTTTTTGTGAAAGAATAATCCTATCCTATCCTACTAATATTATAAACGTGAAAACAATTTTGTATGGATGGATGGATGGATGTGTTACTCTTTCACGCAAACACTACTAAACGGATTTGGATGAAATTGGGCACACAGATGGTTTATAACCAGGATTAACATATAGGATACTTTTTATCCCGATACTCCCACGGGATCGAAACCTATGTGGGTGAAACCGCGGGGCGCAGCTAGTAAAATAATAAATTAAAAGAATAATGTGGCCGTCGTAAAACATGAAGAAGCGGTACTTCAATTTAGAAAAAACATCTTTTAAGTGAGTGACCCACTTTGTGGGTCCCAGAAAACGTTCAGCGACATCAAGGCAGACCCAGGAGAAGATGGCGGGATGAGCTTGCAAATCAATTTCATGTTGTTTTATGAAACTGTATTAAATTAAAAGGTTGAGCAAAAGCATAGGTTTAAAGGCACTCGCAGACGCGATGCGACAGCGCGACGTGACTCGATTAGAACAATTTCTATGAAAACTCCATTGACATTGTTCGATTAGAGTCAGCGAGAACCTTTAGAATATGCCAGATAGGCATTATTCTATTGTGCAAATCAAATCGGAATCAATTTTATGTTTAGTCGATTATAGTGTACGGAACTCCCTCACGAAAGTTTCATTTCACACAAAAGGTCAATTTAAACGTGAGCAATATAAAAAACAGGTATCTCCTGTATTTTCGACGTTGCAAAATAAAAACTACTTTCTGTACTTTTAAAATAACGTGGTCTGAGGTCGGAATTTTAAGGGTTTCGCAGTTATTTTTAGATGTTCTTTTGTAAGCGGTTACGTAAACATGAATAAAGGCTCATTGTGTAAAGCTTCATATAGAAGACGATTTACTTGAAATCTTTCGTAATTTTGTGAAATGTATTTTTGGAACAGTAGATGGGTATCAAGTAACTGTTTTGTTAAAAATACATTTTTGTCTACTCCTGTGTGAACTTGTTTATAAATGTTTTGTTATGTTGTATTTAAATTGTGTTTTTTTTCCGAAATGTTAATGTATACGAAACAAAAAATTATTGCATCACGTTTATAACAAAACACAGTTTTATTTTGAAACCACTATTTGGCTTTAATGATGTGATAAATTATTGTTTTTTAGAATTATGTTATGTATTCCAAGTGTCGTTGTTGGAACGTAGGTATTATCTCTAATATTTTTTTGTAACCAATTTAATATTAATAAATTTTTGTTTTTTTCTTATATTCTTATTAATTTTTATTTTTACAAAAAAATATAATATTCTAATAAGAATAAGCCGAGAAACAGAAGAGTAAATATAATCAAATTTTTACACGAGCAACATTCACGAGTGCTAAACAACACTTACCTACACTCGTCGGTTGTTAATGAAAATTTTATTTTGTATTGTATTGGAATGTATTCTTTGTTGTTTATGAAATGTATTGAATATCATGTATATGAGTCATTATAACATGACTTAATATATGACATTAAATTAAACAATTTTTGATTGGTGGAATTCACGTCGGTATGCGTCAAATCACAGACTAGCTTTTAATATTGTAAAAAGTGAGTTGTAAAATATCCCTCTTTATTAAATAACAGAAAAATAAAGCCACGAGAACTCAATTAAGAAATCTTCAAGATCTAGTAGAATATTCGTAAACCCAGCGATCATTTTCACTGTTAGTAGGTATCTATCCTATAGCTGATTTGCTAACAGCGTTGTGGGCCGCCATATAGCCTATAAGCGGGGTAATTGCGTAAAACATTATCAGAAGCAATGGTTTAATAATGAGCTGTAGGTCGTGGGTACGTACCAAGGCAGGCGCTTTACTTTGTGTAAATTATTTTATCACCACTGCTCTCAAAACGGTGAAGGAAAACATCCTGAGGAAACCGGCATGTCCTAGAACCAAAGATTCAAAGATATGTGCAATCTACCAACCCGTTCTGCGCCCGCGTGGTGGATTACAGCCCACTCCCTGTCGAAGAGAGCAGGCCCGTGTTCCAGCAGTGGGAACATTAAAGGCTGAGTATGTATCATTGCGTTATTTAGGTGTTGAGCAGATATTTTTTTCGAACATGTTCAGCAATGGATTAGTGAAAAATCTCAATCTGATTCATCCGCAATTAGGGTGCAGTTTTGTGAATTTCATGTTCTATATTTTACATTGTAGGTACTTGATTTTTAATAAATTGACGACACGGTTGGCGCAGTGGCTGAGTGTTCGACTGCTGCGCTCCGTGTCGCGGGTTCGATTCTCGCACGGAATAAATATTTGTATTGCCTACAGGTCTGATCCGGGTCTGGCTGTTGGTGTATGTGAGTTTGAATGTTTGTAAACGCACCCACGATACAGGAGTAATTCCTAGTGTGAAGCAAAGTTAAAAAAAAAACAAAACAAATCAGCAGTTCGGAAATTAACGTTAAGTGGTTCCTGTCAGTTTTTGGTGCGAAGTGCTTGTCGCGGCTCCTGTGTGCTGTCTCTTAGACTGTATATCCGTTTCGAACAAAATTGTTTGCACATCAGTTTAAATGTTTGTTCCTGTAACGGCTTCTAACACAGGCCATTCTAGTGAAATCTATGTGGGCTAGGAACCGGCCAAAATTGTCGAAACCTAGGACAAGACAGCAATGACGATTGTTTTTGTTAAGAGAAAAAAACAACACCAAAAAAAGTAAGTATTCAAATCGAAAAGCGAATGAAACACCTCAAAAGATCAAATCACGTATATTCGCATGTGCTCCACTTTCCGAGAAATTCGTTTATTGCAAAGAATTTTCTTATAATATTCCGTCTATTGGAATCACTGAATGTGAGCACCGAAGGAAAATAGCAGGTACACGTGCACAGTAAAATATAACGAGAATGTCCTGAAAATTGTAAGGAAAATAACAATGGGAACATGAGTGGAGTTAATGTGCGTACTTTATGTGCTCACATTTACACTAATACGATAGCTACGCACGTGTCTTTCTTGATTTTTATTCGTTTCAAGTTTGCTCTGCATTCATGTTTAAGTAAAACTCATTTGAGTCGTCGAATTCGCGTGCAACCAATAGGTACAGTATTTTGTCGCTGAAATCTGAGGGTCAATTCTCGTAATTTTAAGAACGCTCACTGTCCGATCTCAGTCTCAATCTGTCAAAAAACCGGCCAAGTGCGAGTCGGGCTCGCGCATCGAGGGTTCCGTACAATTTAAAATGGTTAAAATTTTATTATATGATGTAACTAAAAATTTCCAGTTTTCGCAATTTTTCCTTTATCTGTGCTATCCGTGAACCCAGAATCTTGAAATTTGGTACGAAGCAACGTCTTATTAAGACGTTGCTTCGTACCAAATTTCAAGATTCTGGGTTCACGGGGAGTACCCTGTAGGTTTTGATTCCCTTGCGAGTGTCGAAAATTTGCGGAAATTTGCGGCATAAACGCCTGTATCTTTTGATTGCGTTGGCTTAGAAGTTTGTTTTTTTCACAGCTTCAAGGGACGTAGTCTGAGTATTTGATATACATTCCAGCTTGATACCTCCACACGTTCCTGAGAAAAAGGGCCTTGACAGACAGACAGACGGACGGACGGACGGACGGACGGACAACAAAGTGATCCTATAAGGGTTCCGTTTTTTCCTTTCGAGGTATGAAACCCTAAAAAGCCTCATTCCCCTAAATTTTTTACATTGATTGTCGCTGATATGAGATTGGACTAGATTTTGAACGTTTTTAATTACGGGAATTCACCTTCTGATGACAGGCCTTTCTTTGAGACCAAGTGAGCCTATTATCTTAGCTCTTAGTTTGCGCTGTTATTCTCAATTCCACTACTAAACCAACAGTGCGATTCTATAACCATCTCACCGTGAAAACTTAAGTGAAGTGAGCGTGGAGTGAGCTGTCATTCCGACTAATACTAGGGATTGACACTATTGACAGCTCACTTCACCTAACTTTTCACGGTGAGATTTTTACAGAATCGATCGGTAGTTATTTCAGTTAGTTTCTATTTTCGGGGCGTATTTGGGCAACCCGGCTTGGCGTATTATATACCTACTATAGCCTTTTGCACGGATCAATCGGTATTCCTCGAAAACAGTTTCTATAGGTATGCAAAATTGCAAACCAATAACCAATATGGTTTGCTTTTCATATTGCTATACATTAGGCCTTTTTTTTTTCAACGTAAAGGGAAGACTTTTGCCGGATATTGCTTATAATGATAGAATAAAATTAACTCTTGTTATACATAAACAAATAAATGAATGAATATTTTTTTATTACAATACACTGCCGGTCTCCTAAATCGAGCCACCGTATAATTTTATGTTTAAAGGATGGCCAGTAAGTGAGCTTCAAAACTCCATAAAATTTTTTCACTGACTTGTCATTATTTTGATATTGTATGAATATCAAAATAATGACAAGTCAGTTAAAAAGTTTTTATGGAGTTTTGAAGCTCACTTACTGGCCATCCTTTCGGTTTCCTTTGAAATCACATATTTGAAAAAGAGGAAAAATTCGGTGTTTGGAAAAGTTGCACGATTATTATTGCCCCTGAGAAACGCGAAAAGACGACTTGTTGCAATTTATCTGTTTTTTTGTTTTGGTACTTCGATTTAAAATTTGGTACAATGACAAACGGAAATGATAATGAGTGACTGGCTTCAAACCCACGTATTGTATACATTTTTATTTGTACTACTATTATTTATAAAAAAAGATAGACCGTAAAACAAAAATAGGCAGGGAGGCTCGATTCAGGTGTCCGGGAGTGTTTATGAAAAAGAAGATGATGAAAATTAAGAGGATTAAAAATAATTTCTGGGTCTAACAACTTTACCAGTAAAAGGAAATAATTCTGTTAATCAGTGACAAAAATACATACTATGAATAAACTAAAATGATTGTGCTTACACATCATAATCTATGGTAATACAACCCATATTGAAACAGCCCTCAAATATATTTTACCATTAGCTGTTCTTGTATCAACTTGAGCCTTGTTATCTGAAGATAAACATATTTTGGTTATTAAACTTTAGACTAAATTCATACTGTGGTTTCGGCACCATATTTGTTGGACATGCAAAAAAAATTATGAATATTATAAAATATCGGAGTCATTCGTTTGACTATTCGGAACGCCAGCGCCAGCTGGTGGCGCTAGACAGTCTAGCCTGAGTTCGTTTTTCTATTGCGCAATCATCAACACTACACATAGTACGCCCACAGTAATTAAAATATGCCTGATGATAACGAGAAACACACATAACTTCTCCGTCAAATATTTATTTGTTCTTGAGCATATGTCGCAGATGCACGGAGGGAAGAGACAGTATATTCGGCAGTAGATGATGGTGATGAATTCCGTTTATCGTACCAACATCGCATGCATCTAGATGCAATACTGAACATTGTGATATTAGATAAGATGATATAAAATAAGGAGCGATTTCGCCACGGTTTTTCTCTCAAATTTATAATAATAATATTATAATAATAAAAACTTTATTGCTCAAAAGATTACAGAGATTGTACATTGGCCCCAAACTAGGCAAGCCTGTATTTTTGGCACCAATATGGAGGATTTATCATTTAAACATTTATTTTAAAAACATGTTCGGTAATAAACGTAAAATATGTTTGCTTCAAATTCCAAAAAAACTAAATGAAATCTAAGAAACAAAATTAAAAAAAATACAGAACAATCAAATCGAGAATTAAAAGAAAATATTAATAAAACTAGAAAAAGAAAAACTCAATTATTATGTGAATTTGACCCTAGCCTTAAGTCTACTTTTTAAACAAATAAAACATCAGTGTCGCGGGCGTGAAAGTTTTTAATTTTCCAGAGGGCAGCGGTAGAAAGAACACTCGTTTATTTTCATATTATTTCCCTAATGAGGTAAACTTATTACATTATATTTAATTGCAATTCGAATGATTATCATGATGAGAGGTAACAAAACAACAAACAAACAGACATACCTCTCTATCTTACTTTCGTTTTTATATTAATTCGCGGGTAGACCGACTCGATAACTGATGATATTTTTATGTGAAAAGTTCTTTGCACTTTGAAAATCAAGCGGTTGCCGCTTGATTTTCATAAAAAAACAGGAGGTATTCCACTCAGAGCACTGATTTTATCGGCACTTGACCAAACAGCACTTGAGAACTTCCACTAAACGCACAGAAACAACATTCATAGCCGTTGTTGTCTAAGGGCTGATTTTTCAATCATCTGATAAATTTGTTCGAGGAATATTTTTTTTTTAATTTTGACAGTTATTTCAAACCGCTTTTCAGATTGTCTAAAGTAAAAACTTCTTTTATGGGGTTACAATATACAATCTTCTATATATATAAAATTCAAAGTCCTGACTGACTGACTGACTGACTGACTGACTGACTGAGACATCAACGCACAGCCTAAACCACTGGTCCTAGAGACATGAAATTTGGAGGGTGTATTCTTCGTGAAGAGTAGGTATCCACTAAGAAAGGGTTTTTCGAAATTTCACCCCTAAGAGGATGAAATGGGGGGATTTCGTTTGTATGAAAAATCTTATTGCTTGAGTTAATAAACTTGAAACTTGGCACGAATACTTATCTAAGTAAATTATGAAGTTGGGCAATTTTTGTTTTTATAAAATACCCCCTAAAAGGGGATTGGGGGGTTTCAAAGTTTGTATGGAAGAATTTTAGCGCGCGGTCCGATTTAATCGAAACTCAGTATTTATACCTAAAATTAAAAGGAAAGAATAATGTGTATCAGGGTTTTTCGAAAATCTACCCCTGACTGCCTGAAAAGGGGTAGTCAATTTTACAGGGGAGGATTTTACAGCGTGGCTTGACTAACTCAAAAATTGGTATAAATAATCTTTGAGTCAAGTTATGAACACAACACGAATGATTTTTCAAAATTCCACCCCTGTGGGGGTGAAAAGCGGGGATACAGTTTATATGAAAAAACTTACTCGTTAGGTTAATAATCTTGAAAATTGGCATGAATACTCGCCTAAGTAAGCAATAAAGTTTATCATTATTAGTTTTTCAAAACTACCCCTCATAGGGGATATAGGGGTGTTAAAGTTTGTGTGGAAGAATTTGAACGCGCGGTCCGATTAACTCGAAACTCAGTGTACTGTGTGTGTACTTAAGACTAAAACTAATAATAACACGTATGAGGGTTTTTCGAAAATCTACCCCTAACGGGGTGAAAAGGGGTAGTTAATTTTACAGGGGAGGATTATAATATGTGGCTTGATTAATTATAAAATTGGTATAAATATTCTTTGAAACAAGTTATAAAATTCCACCCTTGTGTGGGTGAAAAGCGGGGATACAGTTTATATGAAAAATCTTATTAATTTTGTTAATAAACTTGAAACTTGGCAACAATATTTGCCTAAGTAAGTAAGGGGGATATAGGGGTGTTGAAGTTTGTGTGGAAGAAATTGAAAGCCGGTCCGATTAACTCGAAACTCAGTATTGATACTTTCGAATAAGTAGGTATGTAAAGTTGTCGAAAATTGACCCCTGATGGGGCAAAAAGGGGTAATTCGGTTTTTAGGGGAGGATTTTAACTTGAAACTGTATGTTACATTTTCACGCCTAAACCACTGAACTTCTGATTTGGCAAAGAGATAGATGGTATCCTGGGGAAGCACATACTTTTTATCCTGGTAGCACGTTCCCGTGGGATAACTTCCGACATCCACGCGGGCGAAGCCGCGGGCAGAAGCTAGTGTTATAATAAAATACCACTCAATATTCTTCAACTAAATGAGAAGAAATTTAAAACATGCCTTAAACGCACATTATTTAGACAAGCATATTATAAGTTGGATGAGTATATCGTAGATAAAAATGCATGGCTTAATCATGCTGGTCCTACTCCACAGGCGCTTGGGCTCACTAGTTTTTTTTTTTTTTTTAATACGAGAAGAAGAGTGAGTTGATCACAATTTTAATATACATGATGATGATGACATTACGAACTTTATTATTATTTGGTTAGACACACTAGCAGCTAATTAGCTGATGCGTGTGTTTCGTACAGCTTGGAGATATTTCACTAAAATAAACTTAATGTATATTTTATTTAAATTAAAGAAATAAATCTTGATTGACAAGATTTATTTCTTAATACTTCAATATTAAATACCTTTTCCTGATTGGTAGTATTTTTTTTTCTCATCTCTTATATAAATGGCAAACTATAGTTTTGTGTAAATTAGAAGCATTTTTTAAATTTTGTAAATGTGAGAACCATGGCTCCGTTTTTTTATGATATTTTGATGTTGACTTGAAAGAGCATGGCAGTTGAGAATATGTCATACTCACATACTATCATAGTCTAGCGTAAACTTAATGCATTTGGTTTTTTTCTCGTTTAGAAGTAAATTATTAACATTGAACCAGTGGACTACTTTAGAGTCAATTTTATTCATCGAATAAAACTTATAAAAAAAACAACCCTTTCGAAAAATGCCCTGCCCTATGCCCTGTGGAAAAATCAGCCCTAAAGGATCATGACCGATTTTGTATGGAAATCCGTCTTAAGTTGAAACACAATAAATCTTTATTTATTATAGACTACGCTTTATATACTATTAAATAAAAGTGTTCATTTTCGCACAAGTATCCGAGTTTTAAAGTAATTAAACAAATTCGGAGATAACCTAAAAATCATGTCTAAACTACTCGCAACTTATAAAATGACCACAGATCACTCATGTAGGTACAAAACCACAAAGATAGTTAAAAACAAAATAAGAGAACAGCTGCTAATTGAAAAAAAAAACGTGAGTAATCGTGAATAACGAATAATCGTGCTTTTTATGGCCTCGCAGCGTTGATGTGACATCGAAATAAAACAACTTCAGTCAGATAGAGATTTTATTTTATTAACTTCAATTTATCCCAGATCTATTCACAAATGAATAAGTTACCTACCTAATGTATACAAAGGTATAAATCACATAATATGAACAGACTTTTCATGTAGGTAGTCATTAGGTGTATTTAATGTTACAACATAGTATACTTAACATACCTATAGATGTTCTACGTATTTGACATGTAAAATCAGTAGAAATATCATTGTGTTAGGTACCAATTACCTTTATTATTCCTCATATTCACCAAAGTAATTATCTAAATTCGAAGCTGGAGCAGTTATATCGTTATAATGTCCCCAGCTCAAGAACCAAACTATAGTCATTATATGAGCGCAACGGCCCACAGTTCTCTTTCCAACCAGGCAATTGCATCAGAGGTATGTCATCCTCAACCTCATTATTCACTTCCACATAATATGTACCAGTTCGACTCGTTTAAGCTGGTAGGTGCCAAGGGCAAATCGCTTCAAATCATTTATTGAAAGTCGCGGAAACCTGGTTAAATGTGGATTATCCTGGTCAATCATTTGGAAATTCGCTCTCCTTATATTAAGGTGTTCTCGTTCAACATATACTGCTAAATAGTTTTCAAGTGCAAGCCTATCTTTTGCAATTCTTACATACTCTGCAGCCTCCGGTGGATCCTGTATGGATGTGTAGAACTTATTAGTTAGTGCACAACAAATTCTAAAATCATCCTTATATCTCAGAACTCTGGGATCCTGTACCTTTGGAAGGCGTATGAGGACCCGAACCAACTTGCAGAGGCCTGTTAGACACTCTTAATGGAATGTGGTACCAACCAACGACTATCCCTGTATGCGCTATGCTATTGCACCCAAGGACAACCCCCCGTTGGTGGGAAACTATTGCAACACATGAAAACAACGTTAATAGGGCTATGGGTTTTGAAGTCTTAAGTGGACTGCGTTAGTCCAGTGTATAGATTATTACCGCTCAAAGTCAAATACTTTTATTAGAAATCACCACTGGCTTTGACTCACCGGTGACCTTATACACTCACAGAAACAACATAGTTGTTTTGCTGCAGTTTTCTGGGTGGTAGTGAAGTTCCCCAAGAATGAAAATTAACATTATAGAAATATGTGTAAGTCAAAAAATATTTACCAAGTGCAGTGGAACCTTTCTTAATATAATGTTCCTTTCTTGGCGGTCAGATCTCACAGCATGTGTTCTTGTTGTACGTACAATAGACTTTCCACAAGAAAAGCATAGACTTCTGTGACCAAATGCAGGCAATGGTATAGCATTTCCATCAATGAATGTGCTTACTCGATCTTGAAGTATTACCATACACTCCGTACATAGTACACTTTCTGATGAAAGCTGAAATAAAAGAAATTATTTCTCAATGTTGCTGTTTTTCTGTTATTCACCAATAATCATTGAATCCTCACATAATTATTATATAACAAAGACACACACATACACATTGCAAAATCATTGCATATTGTAAATCTTTATTGAATACACATTCTATGATTTAAAAACTGTTTATTACTGTAACTGTCGGTCTGTATGAATATGATAAACTCAAAAAGTACTGAACAGATATTCATGCAGTTTCCACCAATAGACAGGGCGATTCATGGGGAAGGTTTAGGTGTAGAAAACATGCATATCATAATAGAGAAAAACCGAGAATTTCAAAAGATTTTTATCACCCATGCCAAGCTGTGTCTTGCTGTGTTCCCTACGTATTCTTGTTAACTATAGGACTTGTAAACTATACTCGAAACTAAACTACTGAAGTATTCTTCATGAATCTGATAATCATATAATAAAATACTTTTTTCAAATCAACACAATAATACCAGAGATTAGAAACAAATCAAAGAAGTATTCTGGTTTATTATACAGTACCTACATCAGTATATTACATTGCTGTATTCTTCACATCAAAGTTCACTATTCCAAGATTTAATTATAGGATCAATAGAAAATCTTTGATAAGTCTGTTATCATAGTACAACTTAGAGTTAGATGTTGCACCGCACTAAGGTTATTGGATATTAGTCAGCTATTCAAAGTACAGGATGCTAGCATGTCTGATAATCTAGAAGTAGGTAATATAGTGAAACTTACCTCAGTAGGAGTTATCAAAGATCGTATTAGAGTAATCATCGTCGTAGACGCTTGTTGCAAGAAATGTTGCGGGTGATTTCTGGGTATCAAAAGTGAATAATTGACACATCGGCTTCTCATTACCACCGGCAGCGGCATCGGTTTATCAGAATCATGCATGGACATGATTAGAATCTCAAAAGAGTGTAGAAACACAACACAAAAACGTTCTGGCGTAATAAAACACAATTAAAATGAAAACGTCTTGTCGTTAGTTACATGAAACACGCTAAGTTTTTTAAAACAAATACACCAATGAATTTCCGTAAGCATTACTATTTAAGTGGAGAGATTAATCGCGGTGACTATTCTCAGTTGACACATAAACAGTAATGGCGGCTTCCGCAGGCGCCGGCTTAGGGATGGCGATCTAGAATCGATTTTATAGGTCAAGTAAACATATATATATTTTTTTTAATCGATTTTAGAAACTTGAAAACGAGTTCCGATGTTTTTCCTGCGGATTGCAACTTTTAAGTTTTGATACGCAGTTTATTTGTTCTGTTTTTTGTAACCAAGAATATTATATAATTTATTTTGTATTCGATTATTCATTACATTTGACTAATTATGCTGGCAACACCAAAACGAATAAGTGATTATCTATAGTAAAGCTGTCGATGTAGAATAATGGCGGGAACAGATCTATCAGAACTCAATTTATTGCTGAATCGATTCTTTCCTCCGATTCGGACAGATTAAAAAATCGATCTTGTTTAGGAATAATCGTCATCCCTACCGATACGTCTTTCATCTGCCTTGACAGTTGCATCTGCGTGAGACGAAACGAAAAAATAAATATTTTCACAATGGAACTATGAAATACATAATTATACAGTACCTACGTTATGATTATGATATTACTAATTATTTAGCTATTTATGAGTTTATTATCTTTTTTGTGATGTTTTTATGTAAAAGTATACTTACGTAACTCGTACAAATGAAGAGAACGAAACGTCCATCACGACTATACGGAAATGTACCTAGCAATCGTTAATTTACTGTTTATCTTAAAATCATAATTCCGGATACGAAAACAAAATTCCTGAAGTGAAAAGCTTGTAAAAAATAAGCAAATAATTTGTATATTAATTTGGTTTTCATACGTGCAACTTTTCTAGACTGGTTTTGAACATTCTCCTTTAAAATTTAAAATAAAACAGAATAGCCGTATTGGCTGTGATTGAGGCCATTTGAATTAAATATGTACGTTTTTTGTTTATTTAAGTAAAATGGATTCAGGTTTCTCGTACATTGACCTTCTTTTACTAAGTAGGTACCCACTACCAACACGTGTAACTTTAAATCTAGTGACAAGTTTAAATATAGGTAGTTGTTGTTGTGACGGTAGTGCAGCGGCGAGATTGGCGGACGATATTATTACTATCGTCGGTAGAACCTAGATGAGACTGACATAGGGGCGTGGGGATTGGCATATGAAAAAAGAGGACCATCCTCAACAGGGGTGAAGTCGGGCTGTGGATGATGATAATAATTAATATTGTTTAATTAAGCAATGTTTGTGTATGTACCTATTACCTGTCAAGTTCTTTTAATGAAATACTAGCGATTCTCTCCTGCTTCGCACGGTTCTTATAACTTGGCAAAAGATCGAGGTTTTTTTATTACATGTAAGTTTAGTATACAGAAAGACATGAAAAGCGTCTAAGCGATATAAATAGACAACCGGACAACCAGACGAACTGCAGCGTACCACCCACACTTGGTTGATATCCTGACGAGTCGTACTCAGCGCTTCACCTCCACGTTTACTATAATATATTATAAATTAATTTTTGATAGGAAAGTAAGCTTTATACCTCACATTGAATACATTATTAAAAAATCATCTAAAATGTTAGGCTTCTCACTTCGTACCACTAGGGGTTTTCGTAAAAGCAACACCAAAATAATGTTGTACAACAGTCTCGTGCGAAGCATCTTGGAATATTGCAGCGTTGTACGGAGACCTCATTACACCACTCAAATGCTGCGGTTAGAACGAGTGCAGAAGCGTTTTGTGTCGCACCTAGCTTTTTGTGAAATGAAATCTAAGCCGCTACCCTCCTACAAAACCCGCCTGCATCATTTCAGAATGCACACATTATCCATACGCAGAGACGTCACCGACGCCATATTTTTGTACAGCGTCATAAGAAATCGAATTGACTGCTCTAAATTTTTAAGTCTTATTAGATTCTATGCTCCACCTAGGTACCCGAGAAATATCATTACACCGCTATGCCCACCTCTACGTAGGACTGTTCTTGGCACAAACTCACCTATACCTAGAATGTGGAAAATGATCAATGGCTGCAGTGATTTAGTGGATATACACCAGGACAGTATTAATAAAATTATTAAAGTGATTGTAAATAATTCTCTCGCAAAAACTTGAGTCATCACTGTACCTAACAATTTCAAATTTAATTTAATTCAATTCAATAATTTATTATACCACAATAGATCAATTACTTTTCCAATTAATTTAATCAATGCACTGACTCATATTTTATATTTATTTATTTAATCTTATATTTCTTAATTTAAATATAATGATAATTCTTCTATGGTCGATTCACACCGCGGCACAGATTACTGAATAGTTACTACTGAATAGTTACTACGTAACAGATACTTCACTCAGTAGAAAATTTCCAATACCTATTACGATAATTGCCTACTCCCTCGCGTCAACAACCACTGTATGCTGAAATGCGCCTAAATGCTCAAGCATACAGCAGTGATTGCTTCGCACCGCGCGATTCCACAGTAATCGCAGGGCTGCCTCTTCGATAAAATTAAATTTATACATAACTTTTTATCTATGTTATTGAGAACTGTGAATATGTTCTGACTTTTATGTGGCAGTTAAAAATTTTATCATTTATAAAATATTTAACCAACTTAAAAAAAAGGAGGTGATCAGACATACAGGCCAAACTGAGATGTTTGACTTGTATGGTTTGTAGGTATGTATGTTTGTGCGCGATAATCTCGCGTTTGGCTAAACCGATATCGATGCGGTTTTCAGAAAAGGATTTGTTACATTTAGGAGAACGTTTTAAAATAAGTATAATACTTCTTAGTTTGATGATGATCTTCGGAGAGGTTCACTAGAAATGAAAAAAAAAGCCTTAAAAAAAGAGAACCGACTTCAAATAAAGCACTAAGCCGTAAGAAATAATTTGTTTTTTTTATGTTAGTGCTAACAGCTGGTAATTACGAATCGCACTATTAAAATTGAACGGCGTGCGCGCGCTTCGCTTGCGAAAACCGCACTGAATTTGATCCGCCGGCGGACCGAGACCGCTCGGCTGGGCGGTAGGCACTTATAGCGCGCAAGTACATGGAGTGACGGAGGCCTGACCGCGGTCCGAAACAGCCTATTCCTAAGAGCTCTTCGGCGTTTCACACCGCGGTCCGAACCACTCGTGGTGCGAAACGACGAAACACCCTTCTTTTTTTCCTTTTAATAATTAATTTACTATTATTTTTATTATTATTCGAATGTTATAACTAACCTTATATTAAGACCAAACTAACATAAATCTTTGTTATAATAATCGAAATAATGAATTTTGTAATTTAAGCCGTTTACTGTACATGCGGTGTTGGCCTTTAAGTGATTGTTACACTTGTAAATGTATTTTGTCAATTGTAATGTATTCTTTTATGTATAAACAATTGTTGGCTAACCTAATAAATAAATAAATTATGGGCACAGCCAAAGTGTGGAACTCTCTGCCGACATATGTGTTCCCTCCCGCATTTAACCCGTCTGCCTTCAAAGCAAGAGTGAACAGGCATCTTCTGGGCACGCTCGTTCCATCATAGACCTCATCCATCGCTTTCAATCAGGCGTGATAGGCAAGGGCCCATTTAGTCATTTAAAAAAAATGTGTATGTCGTGGATAGATGGCGCCGTAGTACAGCGGACAGCTCCACCTAACAATTTGATGGGTAAACGAATAATCATGTGATCGGAAACGCAAGCGAGCCCTACCGCTTGGACACGATCGTCGGTGGAGGGGATGCAGCGAGGACTGGCGGAGAGACCGAGTGTTGCGACAGTCTACAGTCGACAGTCGAGCTCGTACAGTCTTGGCAAACGCTCAGTACCGTACTGTTGATAATCGCCAGTTTATTAAAGTTACTTTAAATTCAAATGATCTTTTCGTTCGAGTACCCACTACAGTGCCCACACATACGTAAACTATGTTGGATCATGAAGAAGACCCGGTGGTTCGCATCTCGGCCACCCAGTGACGCGACATCAGAATTGGGATTGGACCTCAACGACACACGTGTTCAAAATGAAAATGCTAGTGACGAAAAATGGATGCGTCTGATGGAACAGCAGAACCGCAATGTTCTGACGCTGATTCAAGCAATTAAAACAACTACTACGTCATCACATGGCTTTCGCTTACGTGGACCTCGACCCTGAGAAACCAGATGTGGACGCACGTGCTTGGGTGACGAATCCCCGACATCAGAACTGGGATTCGTGTTGGTTCATCCGCAAAATGAGAACTACAAGGGTCATTGTTTTGAAAAATATTTGCCCCATTTTGTACTGTGATCATCATTTTTTATAACTGTAGGTACCCACTGTCCTGACCTTTTTATGTGACTTACGAAGTCCACCCTCCACAAATTACCTGCTCTCTCAAAGCCAGGAACTAAGTGCCAAAAGATTTATGTACCTCTCTCTGTCCCATTATTATTCATCTTATTTAACTGCGTCCTGACCCCTTACCTTTAGAAGTCACGAAAATGTCCAATACTTAAGTAACCCTGATTTCACCTTTACAAAGGAACCCCTCGTTATGCCAAAAAGGATCTGCACAAAAATCGAATGGCTTCCCAAGGCCACTATTTTTGGAACTTTATAAGGCTATTTTTTTTTTATTAATTAAGTACATGGCTATTTTGGACAGAACAAGGATTTAGAAACTGTTTTTCCTGCGTAGCTATCGTAAATATAACTTTTTTTTATGAAACAGTGTCGTAGATGGAATTAGTTTGTTCCCACTGCTGGGACACAGAGGCCTCTTCTCGGTGACATCAGGAAGTAAGAGAGAGTGGGCCGTAATCCAACACGCGTGCTCAGTGCAGCTTGATAGATGTCACATTTCTCCGAATTTTTGGTTCTAGGGCATGTCGGTTTCCTTCACCGTATTGAGAGCAGTGGTGATGAAATAATTTACACAAAATAAATCGCCTGTCTGGGTTCGAACCTACGACTTAAAATTCGTAAGTCGCGGCCGTTACCACTGGGCCACCACTGCTTCATTTATACAATTCAAATATATATCATATTAATATACACTTAAAAATATTATTTAAAAAAATAATTTTTGTTCGTAGAAAAAATCAAAAGGTATTTCTATTTAATCAATTATTCAGCTCCCAAGCGATTATGACTACTGAAAACAATCATGAATATCAAAAGAACATTTCGTGACAATCCATAAAAGGAGTATGACACATAAACTATGTCTTTTAGTACGCCATAGCATTATACGATGTGAACAAAGGATATAAAATAAATAAATTTGACTCGGTAGTCAGTAGGTTATAGTTTCACATAAGTTCGAATATGTCTGGTACTTGGGAGTTTTTCCCCATGTTAGAAATAATGTAGATGTACAGTAGTTATGTGGCTAATTATACCTCTATCTGCATTGTTGCATAACATGCATAATCAACCTACAATGTTCCCACTCCTGGGACACAGGCCTGTGGGCCATAATCCACCACGCGCGCCCAGTGCGGGTTAGTAGATGTCACATGTCGTCAAGTTTTTGGTTCTAGGTCTCCTCACGATGTTTTCCTTCATCGTTTTGAGAGCAGTGGTGATGAAATAGTTTACGCAAAGTAAAGCGCCTGTCTTGGGTTCGAATCTACGACCTACAACTCGTGAGTCCTGGCCGTTACCACTCTGCCACCACTGCTCTTCATTGTTACTTACAAATACACGCACATATTGCCTTTCCTGAAGTTGTCTGGCAGAAAACGCTGACACGCGTAGCATGATCACCATAGAAACGGGTTTTGTCGACGGTCTTACGTCATAGTACAGTTCATAGTAGAACGATTCCTAAATAAATCTGTAATTTTGTCTATTATTCCGTCTCTTCTTCCGAAAACAACACTTCGGTTTCGATATAATACGATTATATCGAAACCGAAGTGTTGTTTTCGGAAGACCGAAGTGTTGTTTCTAATAGTTTTAAAAAGAATATTGCATTCATAATTTAATATCATGGTTTTACATTCTTATCATCAACATAGTCATGTTTTCATGATATTATTTTAAGCCAATTTTATTTTTTGAATACCTTTCTTTCATTTTAAACCTTGAAAAAATAGATCTTATTTTCATTTTGGATTCCTTTGAGCCTTTGAGAGGCAACAAGGTATCTGGAAAACGTCCTAAGCATCGATTCAAGACGAACCAAACGAGATAGACCTAAGATATGTAGAGACGTGCAGTCTATTACAATCGCCTAAAGGGGGACATGTAATCTTGTCAACAATGACCGCAGATTCCAATAACACAATCCATGTCGCTACATGATCGAATATTATACTCGTATCAACAAAGCCTGTTACAATACTGATACCATATCAGCCTGAACAACACAAGGACTGTAAGACAAGAACTCTTCTTCTCACAAACAAAAAAACGTGTGCGGTCGGGGGACCAACGAAATTTCTTACGCGGTACTCGCACGTACACACACTCGTATATAAAAGAAAGAGACAGAAAGGAAGTGTGAATTTAATACGCGTTTTTAATTTAGAGGTATCTAGTAAGCTTACGATAAGCTTTTAGAAGCTTTCATAAAGTTATCGCCATCTTGGATTATGCACTAGACTGAGATTGGCTTTAGCACGCCCTTAAACCACGAAAAAAAAACACAAGACGAAAAAAATTGTAAATTTCGCAGCCGCCATCTTGGATTTTTCTTTAACACTCTCGAAAACCATGAAAACTACTCTCTCTGTCTCTTTATTAAATATAATAGAATATCGCATAGAGGGGACAGAAAGCTTTTCGTTACGTGACGATTTCTACCAGTTAACTCCTACAGCAAGCCGCGTTAAACATCTTCGTTTCAAAATGAAACATTATTGGAATAGCTTGTTTTAAGATAAACAGTTCCAAGTATAGCAGAAAATCAGACTCTGTGAAATAGAAATCAACTGTTATATTTATTTTGGTTGAAAATGCATCATTAGAAAATAATCCTTGCGTAGTATTGCACCATTTTGGAAATAACGTTGTTAAATATTGCACAGAACAGCACTCGTAACATTAGAAGGACTTATTTGATACATTTTATGTTATTGTCCGTACCGTACTTGTATACACAAAGATTATACATATTGTGCCTAAGGACCACTGCCTCTGTGGTTATAAAGCGACCGTATTTAACCCTTGGGCCTTGCCACAAGCACAAGACATTGTTACGCAGACCCTGACCATTGAAAGTGTTCTAGCCGTTTGTTTTTGGCAAATAATACTATTTGCAGTAGTAATACTCACTACATAATTGAAACTACATTCCATATACATAGTTAAACAAAAGTGGGACAACTGAACAAAATAAGTTTTCCAATTTCACGGAGATGCTTTAAAAATAAAGTGAATCAAAGAAGTCTGCTGTATGTGACGAAGGTAGATTGTATAATTCGAAATTATATATACGGCGCCGTCCGTTTGCATACTGTCGCCATTATTTATAATGCCTAAGCAAAATGTATCACGTCTAGGCATTATGTAAAAGTCCTTGAAACGCAATTGATGATTCGATCGCCGTTTACATAATGCCTCGGCAAATTGATAAAACAAGTTATATTTTCTACCACCTGAACCGCTGCTAAATGAAACAACAAAAATGGCGCCGACTAGTGCAAGTGTTTCCGAAAATAAAGATAAAAAATGTTTACTATAAACAGGCGCTTTACTTTGTGTAAATTATTTCATCACCATTTCAAAACGGTGAGCCCCTCTCACCGAGAGGAGGCCTATGTCCCGGCAGTGGGAATTTTATAGGCTAATTATTATGATGTGATATTATGATAATTATACTACAAACAATTATTGAAAAATTATTACGAAACTCAAACGGGATAAAGAAAGGTGAACTAAAGAAAAAGATTTATTTCATTTTCTAATTTTATTTTGTAAAATGTAATACGAAATTTACTTAATTTTAAATGGTATATGTCTACAGCTGTAGTGAATAGGTTAAATAAATGTTCATTTTCAACCTTGGTCGGATTAGTGTCACCGTGGGAACCTTTTACTGTAAGTTAACGTAGGTACCTTATGGAGCATTAGCCGCCACTATAAGCCGTGGCAAATAGTGTTCCATAGGTCTTCTCTTATGTAAACTTTGTACTCACTAGTTTGTCGTCTGAAAATTTTTGCCACACTAAAAATGTTGTTGGTTTTATGTACGCTTTCGAATTTATTGTATAAGTACTTGGTTTTTCTAAGACATTGCTCGTAATGTGTGGTAGGTTTGTAAATATTTTATATAGTTTGAATGGAATGAAAACAAGTTACGTGTATTTAACTGTGTATAGCATAGCATAACAATTTGTATGTCAGCCCAAAAAATTAAGTTACTATATCTATATTAATGCAGTGTAGCTGGGACATGGACATGGTACTGAAACCATGAATTCAGCACATGATTCTAGACTGCAATTTTTTTTTGAAGGTGATCAAAAAAAAATTAAACTGCTGTTTCATAAAAAAGTTCAATAACCTACGCGGTCAAAATGTATGACAGAGCAAATTTAAAATAAAAATTACCAACGAAAAATTTCAATACACCCCTGCATTGAAATAAAACTGAAAATTACTACTAAATTCTTTTTTCCTGAAAGCTACTTTTTTGAACTTCGCTTAACCTTTAGTGCTTCATAGATAATTTGATTTTCGTCTAGATAGTGAGTTAATGTCTTTACGTTAGCCTAGACAAGATTTAGAAATAAAGGTAGAACTCCAAGCTTTCTCTTCAGTAATTGGATTTTTTCCAAGCGACCTTTCAGTGTTAGCACTGTGCGCTTTTAACAAGAAACATTGTTTGATCAGAGCTGCATCGATGTTTTATTTCTAATTGCGTTATTTTTTTCTTATTGTTCACAACGTAAGGGGTTCCTAAATAATTATATTATACTATCTAATATTAGCAAAGGACGAAGGACCCGTTGCTTATTTTCAACTCTAAATGCTGCTTTTTTTATTTCAAATAAACCAATTACAGGCACTTTTGCATTGACAAGGGGTCGGTCAGTGAGAAAGATGAAGCTAGTTGTCCATTCCAAAGCATAGTAGGTACCTATGGAAAAGAATGGCAAGAAACTCCACAGAAGCTCTTTATTTTTTATACCTACGTTTTTTTATAAGTAGGTATGAATAAGTATTTTAAATTACGTTTGGAGTTTTCATCCCAGAATTAATTACCATTCTGTGAATCTAACATTTTATTTTTTTAATGGGAGGAATACTTCATTGAAAAAATCATTTTTGCATGAAAACAGCTAATTATTTAATTCTATAGTTTCCTTTTTCCAAGTGCCGCTTACGTGCAAGATAAGTAAAATTACGTCAGAAATCATGATACGAGTACCTAGCGTTTATTATGCACATTTTAATTATCCAGGTGTATTTCAGCATGCTGTTACTACGCATAACATTTGGTGTTAATACTGAAAATTTTTGGTTTTAAGTGTGTTTTAACGTTTTCCTTGGCAAATAAGTAAATATTTTAATATTATTCCTTTCGTGAGACGTCATCACGCGGTGAGGTCAAGTTTATTCATTCAATACCAGTCAGGTAAACCAGAAACAAACATGTGAACATTAGTACCTACCTAAAAATTAAAGTAAAAATAGTTTATTTCAAAATTCATTTGACTAATTTTGCTTTATTCGCAAAGTGGGGCTTTGCAAAACAAATGGGAACCGAAATATAGGTATTAGCTCGGCAGTTATGTCACTGTTTAAAAGCAGCATAATATTTTCGGAGTCTTGCGAATTAAAACAGCGTCACGATTGGCTAAAAATCTTAAATGTAGCCTGTACCTACATTTAGCATATCTTCGTGACTGGCTAACATTTTACCACGGTATGAGTTCTTCCTGCGGCCTTTACAGGGTTACAGCGATGTTCACGCAGACAAGGCGTGAGTCTTAGTCCAAGGCAGGGGACGCGCGGAGGGCGCGGCGCGGCGTGGCGCGGGACTACACCGCGGCAGCAGACTGGCCGCCGCCCGCACCTCACTCCAATACCGAGCACGGTCGAAGACGCGCGCGCATACTTATCTACCTACTTGTACCTATTGTTAAAGTTTAGTCCAGCATTGTACTGTCTTGTAGAACCGTATTATAAGTGTTTACAGTCCACTTTACTTTTATTCACGAACCTTTAGTTAGGTCATCAACAGCTACCTTGAGGTACGGTGCGCGGTACGCGGTCGCCACTCCAGAACCTTTCGGCCCCATCGGCCATCTGTTCTGCGAGTAATGTGCATCGCCCACTCCCAAATCCGCTGGATGCTTGCACAAAACCGGTCGAAGTACCGGTACTTGGCTTATGTCCAGCAATGGCCGTCGCGCGTTGTTCGGCTGAAATGATGATTAAGCTATTCTGCCATCATTTGAGCCAATACAAAACAAGAGTACTGTGACTAACTGACTATATGCACGAGCGCCTTTCCACCTTAAACTTACCTCTTGGTTAACAACAATAGATTGTATTGCACATAGATATTTAACGTCTTTTATTTATACAGCAGATTTTTTTCGTATAAGACTTGTGTGACCGCTTAGATATTCTAAACTACACAATAGATTTTGATGTAGTTTTCACCTTTATTTAAACTTTAAAGCTTAAATATAATGCAGAAATCTTGTTGTCTTGACGAGTCACACCCGTGCGAAGCAGGACCGGGTCACTATATATAGTGCTATACATATATTGAGAACATTGATTTTGTGTCTGAAGTCTGGCCATTAAGTAGATACTCTTGTCTTGATTCCTACACCGTTTTCCAATATATCTTACGAGGCATGTCGAGAGTGAGTAGTTTCGAGGCAGTTTTCTAAATGTCAACCGACATACTCGTATACCCTGTCCATTAGGTAAACCGTTTTTTGACAGATGGAACTAGGGATTGCAGCAACACACAATACATTGATTGTTACACGTACGGTACTATAATGTATGGAAGAAGCCATAAATAAGATAATTCAATAAGCTAAGGAACTTTTTATATTTATTTTATTACGCATTTTAAGGTCAACTTTCACGTAATCTGGAATATGTACGTTCTAAGACAGCTGTCAAGAAACGGTTAACCTAATGGACAGGGTATACTTAGGTTTACGTTTAACTTTACCTACTGAAATTATTTATTTTCTAGACATTATTTGAGAAAAAAATGGTCTTGTTGCATTTCATGGCATTTTTTCTGCCATTTTTGCTGATACATAGCAGATATTGCCGAGTGCGAAGGCCTAAGACTGAAGAAGGAGAAACGAAGTGATGGATAGCTGGTAGCACACTGGCGTTTATTTTTACAAGTCAAGATGACAAAATTAGCCAAATCAATCAACTCAGCCTATTGCAGTCCACTGGTCGACATAGGCCTCTCCCACCGCCACAACACCCTGTCCTCCGCCTTCCGCATCCAGTCTGTCCCAGCCACCAGATTTAGTACCATAGATAAATGCTGAGCGATAGCCATTTTGCGTGGATGTATGTATGTTTCATCCAACCATTTTTTTGTGTTTTATGTTCTTTTTTGCGCCATGGTTACCGCAAATAAACGTGTTTTCCTTTTTTTTCTTTCTTTCATAAATCATAAACTATATAACAATTGCTGTTTTTATGTAAATAAAAAATAAAATAATCATTCCATTCTGTTAAATCTTTCGCTAGCCTGCTACGTTCCTCTATTGTTTCAAGCAATTTTAACAACCCCATTCTGTCGAAAGCGATACCTTCAAAACACATTGTCTGTTGAAAATTGCAGTGGAAAATAAAAGGTCACATGAAAAAGCAAGCTGTAGTAGTTGTAACAGTCAATGGTTCAGTTTTACAGCGGCTCGTATCCGGGGCATTTCACGCACGCCCAGCGGTTTACGACAGCTCTTCCCCGTTCATATTTCCCTGGTATTGTATTCTAGCCTTTTTGCTTTTTATTACATCGTTGCCATCAAAGATGACTGTATTAAGTCATAAATTCTTTTCATTCCTTTCGTTCTTTGAGTTTATTTTTGGTGTGGAATGTTTTTACAGTTATAAATAATGGCTGTCTTCTTAGAGTGTCGATGGCACAAATAACACGAAAATATATGTAATTTTTTTAATTTGTTTTTCACAAAATTCAGCGACGCGAATTTTGCTATGGTTGTAAGCTGGGATGATAGTATAGCTTCTTCTTCAAGGTAGAACTATAAACTCTAAAAAGACCAATGTAAAAGTGTCTTACGTGTAGTTCATAGCCGCCTTTTTAGTATAGTACGTCTGGTAACCTAAACGGATCGGTAACGGTAACTCAACCAATTGTTGAAGAGAGCTGTCATTCGATCTACATAACGCTAGGGATTTACACTAATTGACAGCTCACTTCACCTGTGGAACTTTTCATGGTGAGATTTTTACAGAATAGATCGGCTGGTATATAGTCAAAACATAGGCTTATCTTAAAGGTTACGAAAATAACCAATGAGCCACTCTCAGTACTATAACAGCTAACAGAATTCCATTAGGTGCGAGTCACATTTGCGCCCGAACTTAAGAAATAATGAGCCTTCGTTTTAGTATTACTTAAATAGTGGTGGTCAGGATAATTTTCTCAATAACTAGACATGAGAAACTTATTTGTTTTACTATTTTAGGAATACCTCTTATTCCAAGCATACGCAATCTGTCTCACTTACACTTTAGCATTCAGCTCTTTCACATAACCATGCATTCACGCAAGCAGCAAAAGTATGTATACACTCGGCTTTATTCAAAAGCGATTTACTCCTTTATTGTTGAATGAATTTTTATGTAGTTACGAAGATAGCATTTTCGAACCCATAGGTTTATATAATGTGTCGTATTTCAACGTTGCATTCGTTATTTCACGAAAAAATCGCAATTGAAAGTTGCCAAGTGTTGACATATTGGTGCTCGTGACTGCACTTGTTTTGTTCGTTATTTTTGTGTATTATTTCTTATTGTTATTATTTTTTTTTCTTTAATAAAACGTTACCCCACACTAGGAATGACTCCTGTATCGTGGGTGCGTTTACAAATTAAAATGAAAAAAGGTTTTATTCGATAACAAGATTTGTCTTACCAATAATGAGGTTGACTTCTCCTTTTAAGTGTGAATACATCTGTGCCAGGAGAAGCCGCCCTTCCTTATCTAGAATACATTAAATTAGCCTAACAAATGTAGGTACCTATTTGCAAAAACTATTAACACGATTTTTAAGTGTATGTGCAAGTGTGTTTGTGTTTATGACTTTGTGAGAATATATAAAGATATTCAAACATTTTTTTTAATAACTTATACAGATATAGAACCTAAAAATATATACATTACACAGAGACTACTTAATAATATGAACAATTAAATTTTCCGTATCTTCGTAGTAAATAGATTTGAGCCACTCTGTCACCGTTTGTTTACATGCCAGGGGTGAGTTATTATACTATATGTAAGTGCGAAGATTGAATTGAAAATTGGTGTCTAGCGAAGTAAGTTTTGAATTTGCGTGTTTTAGCTACTATGTCATTTCGTCTTTTTGCTAAAATTCTGGGATTACACCCGGAATAACTACCTGTAAGCTATACAAATATTTGTTCCGTGCGGGAAACGAACCCGCGACACGCAGCGCCGCAGTCGATCGCTCAGCCTCTGCGCCAACCGTGTCTTCTTATTCCTTCCTTATTGTAAATATGTCTGTTTTTATTTAAATTTGACAATGCAATAACTTCGATCTGAGTCTATTTTGTGCATGTTTTTACCAAATAAATACAAAAAAAAATGTGTGCCCTTTTGTGTAGCAACTAATTGGAGCAGCTGTGACCATTTTATCCTCATTAAAATAATGCAAGCAAAATATAAAAAAACTGTAGATTGAGGTAGGATTAAATAAATGATTATTACAAGAACTCTAATTTAATTTCTTAAATTGTGATATCTTGTGACTGGAATCTATATCTATGAATATGAATGACGACACGGTTGGCGCAGTGGCTGAGCGATCAACTGCTGCGCTGCGTGTCGCGGGTTCGATTCCCGCACGGAACAAATATTTGTATTGCGTACAGGTAGTTGTCCCGGGTCTGGTTGTTTGTGTATGTGAGTTTAAATGTTTGTGAACGCACCCACGATACAGGAGTAATTCCTAGTGGGGCAAAGTTTAAAATATATATATATATATATTGTCCCACTGCAGGTCAAAGGCACCCTTTCCCTTTTCCACATAATAGAAAATATTTTATCTATCTATGTATATTTTCACCATCATTTAGAAGATTTTTCCGGGAAGATCTAAGTTAATAATACATTAATATTAAATAAGAAAAGAAAGAAAAAAAAATCATCGGAAAAGAAATCTCAAAGTTTTTTCAAGTCGTAAAAACCGTGTGAAGCAAAAGCGGATGCTAGTAATGACATAAAAAAAGTTAAACGAACTGACTAAAATCTGTCAACCAAAAATGGTTCCTATTATTATGGTGTTTAAAAGAAAAAATCCTGAATCTGCCAACGTCAAACCAATTTTCACGGTGTGGGAAATAAGCCATGAAATCAAAAAAGTGATTAATTTGCCCCTCAAAACGATACGACACCTCATATCATTAGGAAAATTGGCACGAAACCCGAAATTAGCGCCGTCAGAAGGGACAAAGTGGGGGCTGATAAAGCTTCCAATTAATGACAAGGGCAACGAATCCCTTTTTACTTTCGCAATGTCCGCCAGTAATGATATTAGGCTGTGATGATATGGTGGGTTGGGCAAAGGTTTTTTTTTGTTGTTTATTTTGGGTTGCTTGTAGGTGTTGGGAGTGAGTGAGAACCTACCTGCCGAATTAGGTTGCGTGCCTAGTTTAGAGTTTCTCTGTTTTTTCATTTATATATGACTTTTATGAAGTACCAACTCTGTATTTTGTATGAAGATTTTGAAAAACTTGTCATTTATTTTTAAAGAAAACATTATAATGGATAAATATAATTATATCATCATCATTTTCCTACCCGTATCCCGAATTATTTGGGATCGGCGCAACATGTATTTTTCTTCCATACGGCGAATAGATAGACACAAGATTTTTACAAAATTGTGATAATATACTAAGTATGTATTTATTTATTTTTTCAACAGAAAACCGAAAATGCAAAGAGAGTAAAAATGTATAAGCGTCAAAACTGTTTCACACTGAGGTAATATTTCCAGCTCCAAATATTTGATCCAGTCGTGGCCAAATTGTGGTTCCATGGCAAACATTTGAGTTTGTCAAAGTTTTAATTGAAGACAAACATACAAGGATATTAAGTCTTCATTTATATGTATTAAATAAACACCTGTATGAGTCGAAGGGGAGCTGAATTTTGAATACGTCCCCAAGGGTTCTCCCTATGAACGAGGATGAATAAGCTACAAAGCGCTTTAACTAAGTATCCTTATTTTTGCAGGCCCAACAACGAATCCTGCACCCAATTTCCTATCAAACTTTCTTTCAGAATCCGGATTTTGAAAGAAATGCCTTCATTTGCTTGAAAGATTTGTCTGCTCGACAACTTAAATAACGCCAATGTTGTTGAATTGTACTTTAGCAATAAGATTTTAAAAAGTACATAACATTCATTTATATGATCAAAATAAAACTTGGCACATATCTTTTTGGTTATCTTTAGGTTTTGTTTCTCATTGTAAGGGCTGATTTGTCCACCGCCAGATAACTTTTATTCCACGAATAAAAAATATTGGTCGATTGAAAAATCAGCACTTAATCCCATAAAAATAGGTCTATATTTTAACGCAACGAATCAACCTTTCAAAGATAGATTTGTAAATGCCGCGAGCAATTTTTATATTCCGTAGTTGCCCTCTACTGCTGTATTTTTACAAAAAAAAAAAAATGTATATAAGTAGTTTATCAGCCATCTTGTTACCATAACACAAGAATTAGGTTGCTTAGCTTGGGACAAATGGTGCTGTGTGAAATGTCCAGGGATATTATTATTATTATTTTGTTTTTTTTTTTCATTTATTTTCTCAGATTCCTAGAACCTGGTATTTATTAAAATATCACAGGTATAAACCAAGGTGAGATTTTAAGTTTCAGATTATGTGTTTTGTACTGCATTGAGATTATTGTCTAAATCTAATTGTAGGAATTTCCGAACTATTTATTATTATTATTATTATTATTCATACTTATAGGTTGCTTATTGAAATCCCGAGGCAGTTATATAATATTTCATAATTATGCAATTTGCTGCTACCGTGAGTGTGAGCACTTCTGGATTCAATTCTCATTATGACTGTACGTATATTTTATGAACGAAGTACGGGTTAGTCTGGGTTGTAAACCTATATAAATACTCGTTAAACAAAGTCGGGTTAGTTACACCATTTATAACTCAAAAACAGCTGGACCGAATTGTATCATCTTCAATTGGTTGGATTTTTCTCCGCCCCGAATAGCATCATTACTATTAATTAAAACATGGAATAATCACGAAAAAAAAACAATTCATTTTATCATACATCCGTTCTTATCGATTCTGAGGCGGCACGAAGTTCGCCGGGTCAGCTGGTTGGTTATAATAACGGACGACAGGATTTACTTCAATAAAAATAAATCTGGTAACCCAAAATATTCTATAGATAATCTATAAAGATACAATCTTACTTATTATCTGTTCATAAAAGGCAGTCACGGTCAATGTATCTACAGGATTTAATGAAGCATAGCACGGCCGGCCGATCTAGGGTTACAATAGAAAACTGACAATGTATGACGATCATGACGCAGCTGTAGACAGACAATAGAATTTTGGGAATAAGCCAAGTATTGTAGATTTTTTATAGGGATATATTAGAGTCAACTGGAAAGGTTGGCGTCAATTTCTCATTTTTCAGGATCTTTATAACATAAAAATACAGTTTTTCTAGTCCCGATTTGTCGGTACAGGGCGATACTAATATACAGATTAACCCACGAGTGCGTGGTATGAAAAGTGTAGTCTGCACCGACTAGTTTCAAACTGTTTCTTTAATTTATGTCTGAGCGCACACAGACGGTGTGGGAATATTTTAAAGCACCGGTCAGTACCGACCCTTTCCGATTTGTCCGTACTGGGAACTTGTATCTTCATGCAAGCAACCGTAGCCATCGTCTGGCTAGCCTTTTCCCAAATATTTTTGGGGTCGGCTTCCAGTCTAACCGCACGCAGCTGAATAACAGTATTTTACGTGGAGTGACTGCCTATCTGGCCTCCATAATCCAGTTACTATGGGTAACCGATATCCCTTGGTAAGACTGGTTGTCTTTCGCGGTTCAGACGACCAGTAACGACTGTCAAAGATTCACGAATATTGTATCAAAATTGTTTAATTCAGTTTTCCAAAAGCACTTACCTCTACGCTCAAAATGCAAGAAAGGTCCAAACCATTGCCTACCTCCACCTAAAACCATTAGCCGTCCATTAATAATACAAACGTGAAAACGAATAAAAAACCTCCTTTTCAATGTTGGAAGAACGATCATAAAAATAAATAAGAGAGTAGGTACATTTTTAAGTGCACTTAATTTGGCACTCGCTCAGAATTATAAATTTTGCGGCCACACGCCCATAACTCAGTCCGGATACGGGAACTTAAGCTTTCCCATTGCCTCTAATAAATTTCCTAATAACGTGAAAGAGAAAAAATGTGTGTGCGTGTGTATAATTTTACATTGAGACTAGAAAGGGGAAGTGACAAAAATAGGCCTTAGCACAATCGTTCTTATATTGCTGAAATAGGGACTTGTACTAGACAAGTACTTATTTCAGTCGACTATACTATGGAAGGTACTGAATGATGACGACTAATGATGGAAGGACTATACATAATCAGCCTATAATGTTCCCACTGCTGGGACACAGGCCTCCTCTCTTTAAGAGGGAGTGGGCTGTAATTTACCAGCCAGGCCCAGTGCGGGTTTTTGGTTCTGGGACATTTTCTTTACGACGTTTTCCTTCACCGTTTTGAGAGTAAAGGTAAATAATTATTTACACAAAGTAAAGCGCCCGCGACATACTTTTCGTATGTCAGGGCCTATAGTGTTACACCCTAACTCCTCAATCACTCCTCTTTCTTAATGCACACTTTAAGAGAAAAATGACCTGCAAGTATTTATACGCACGTAGTAGATTGATAACCAAAATTATTCTTACATCAACCACTCGTATTTGAAAGCACCCTAAACAAACTGATATTTTTCTGTAATCCCAAAAGATAATAGAAATACATTTTTCTATTAAACACAGATAAATAAGAAGTTGTTTGACAAAGGAATGAGACTTTTACCGAAACTTGAAGACAAACAATCTTGATTCTGAAAGAAAGGCAATTTTTGGCAAACATAGCTATATATTTATTGCCTATTTCATCTGGCGATATAGTATTAAGATATTGAAAATCTGTTTGTTCGTACCTAACTTTTATCTTTATAGGCTCTTGGTTTTTGTTTTAGGGTTTCGTAAGGGTCTGAAGTACGATCGGACCCCGGTCAACTTAATCGCAATGTACGGTCAGTTTAGTTTTTATTGTCAACTTTTTGATTATGTATCCATTTATATAAGAGTGATTTGGCTCTTCTATCCTGAAACAGGATAACCTAGTTCAGA
Organism: Apamea crenata; assembly: GCA_949629185.1. Taxonomy (NCBI): domain Eukaryota; kingdom Metazoa; phylum Arthropoda; class Insecta; order Lepidoptera; family Noctuidae; genus Apamea; species Apamea crenata. The sequence goes on from OX451373.1 coordinate 12,371,470, forward strand.
CACGTTTATATGCCTTGTAATGTTTTTGGATAAAAATATAATTATATTATTATTATATTGTTAGTTTCAGCACATGGGTAGATATGCTATTGAAACGTCATCAACATTCATATTATACAATTGTGCTGCGATTACTACAGTACAAGTTACATTCGTGTGATGTAAAAACCCCAGCAGGTCAAGCTACCCGAAACTGACAAATTTACCCAATCAACCATGAACCTTAATATTTTAGCGATGAAGTTGAAAACCTATTGAAGAAATTTGACAGATTGTAGTAGCTTGATGTGCTGGCGTCTGTACCTATGTATGAGCGGTGTTATATTCTGAAATTACCACCTAAGCGAGGGTCTAGACAAGCATAAACCCAAAATAATTAACATCGCTCAATGTGAGTTTCAAACTGCGCCGGGTCGCTAGTTTGGCCCCTCCGCAAATTAATATAATGACGTCCGGAGCGGCGCCCTGGCGTCAGCCCTACTTGCAAACTGCTTTTCTTTTTACTGCGTTCTTTTTTAAGTGAAAACTTCGCGCGATGTGCGTTTTTTGATAGGGGTCTTATGGATTCGCGTCACTGACATGCTAATGTTAACAGTTTATCTGTAGCTCTATGAGCATAACGTGTTGCACTTGGGCAGCAGTGAAAGTTATATTTTATTTAATCATTTCAATTTACAAATTGCTGAGGGACTGGGATTGTTGAGGGGCTTTTGGCTAAATAATAACAGCCGCACGGGCTGATTGATCAGGTTAAGCTACGGTTGCCGCGGTTGGTTCGTAGATGGGTGATCATCTATACATACCAAGACGATCGAGCCTCGGAAAGCACGTTAAGCCGTTGGTCCTGGGTGTCATTCATGGATCTTTCACAGTCGTTACGGGTCGTCAGAAGCCCGAAAGTCTGACAACCAGTCTTACCAAGGGGTATCGTAGTACCCACACCCATGTCACTGGGTTGTGGAGGTCAGATAGGCAGTCGCTCCATTTAAATACTGGTATTCAGCTGTATCCGGTTAGACTGGAGGCCGACCCCAACATAGTTGAGAAAAGGTTAAGCAGATGATGAATTTTAATTTACAAATTATAAAATAGTTTTTGAAACAATTTTTTTTTATACACTCTTATTTTTCGTAATTTTAAGTTTTCACTTGTGTTGGTAGTCCCCATGACTGCCTATGTTTTTATTAAAAACGGTCGTATAGTTTACCTCGATCTCTTTGATGTCAAATTCCCACGATTCAAATCATAAAAAAAAACCCGTATTAAAAATTTACCTCATGTTCCGAGCCGAGTGGTTCATAACTGGTAATATTAACATTTTTTATTAAAGTCCCGGCAAAGACCTGGTGTTGTCTTTGAACGAATAGCTTTGTTATTAATTTCTTAGCTGATGAAGATTGAGGAATTTATGTTTATGCAAATTATAGACGAGGTATTTCAGGGGTAAGCAGAAGTCACCCCTTTAACGGATGCTGGCGTGACCGTTTTGGCCGTCGAGCTCCTCAAGTTCTGGGTTGAGCTACCACTCTGATCCATGTGTTTCTTTCCTCAAAATACCATCTCAGACACTAATCTACATGGTCCTCACATGATCTAACCAAGATTATGTCTGGACTATAAAAAAGGTTTTCACCCCTGAGTTTGTTTCATCCTTTCTTCTCAGGGGTAATCAGATAGGAATTGTCGACTCCATCAAGTTTATTTTTTTATTATGACGTGTAAAATTTCTATGTCCTATTTACAGAATAAATAATTTAATTTCATATCATTGTACATTACACTAAACAACTTTTCCAATTCGTGATAAAGACTTCTCGACTGCCGATTGTGTGGTTGAACCCCCGGAGCGGGCAGTGTTAAGTTTTGTAGAAATTGTCGTAGCTGACCCAAGGTAAAAGACCTGTCCCCCAATTACTCGTATCTGAACTTATAACGAATCTGTAGAAATGTGGGTGTATTAAACACCTGCGTCTCTGCCCCTGTGGAAATTACAACCGTAATTTCATGTTAGGTATTGGATTCCTCAAAGGGTGCTTATCTTCCTGTCATGATCCCAATTCGGCTTTGTCGTGACCTACGTAAAGGGATAGAGGCCAATTATGTATTCTGTGCCGAGAGCTTCAAGATCTGTCGTGAGAGCGTATTAATTAAAATTGTCAGGTCGGTAATCCCTCGTCTAGGATACGAAGGCATGCAATTACCTACATCACCTTCGGCCGTTCGCTGCAGTGATCTATCCATGAAAGTTTGTACACTATGTAACATTGTATAGCTATGTTATATTATCATCGTGGGATTGAAATTAAATAGTCAGGCCTTTAGATTCTTTTATCTTACAGTATTTTTATGTCACCAAGCGTTGCGCGCCGTGCCGTTGGCGACGCGGTATTTGCGCAATTTTGACCGTTCCTACGAAAAAAGAGCGCGCGACGACGTTGCCAAATCGCTCGCCCACGGGCACGTTGTGCATCCCTTTCCTTAATGACATATTCTAAATTTACTATAGACACAGATTACTGAATAGTTACTACGCTATAGAGCACGCTGAATTAGTTATATTAATTTGTTGCACCTATTCAATTTCATCCTGTACTTTTTGCAGATAATCGTATATTTAACTGACGGTTAGTAGGTAGGTATATTGTTCTTTTTATCCAGCATCCGCATCTGGTTGGTTACGATTGTGTAACATTCACGTAGGTATATTTATCTTTATACTCCGCTCCATATGTTGGGTCGTTACGTGTCAACATGTTAAATATTATAGAATTACTCCTTGTTTCCCCGAAGGGTAAGTGCTCATACGAACGTGTATTTGAGCACCGTACTCAAATACACGAGCGGCAAGCAGCGGCTGACGAGTGTCCACCTGTCCACGGCTGCCGTGGACAATCGGCTGCTGCTTGCCTCTGCCGATAACGCGTGTCTCCCGTGTGTATATGCACCCACATACCCTATAGTAGGTACAGCCACATTTCGGGTACAAATTCGGACTCTTTCGGATAGAAATTCCAGATGGATTTACCCAACATTATTCAAATTATGGTTAAAATGTTGGTATCCCACACATAAATTACACTTTTTGTATTATCGTGCAAGCAGCTTCAAGTGAGTTTATGTCCTATTTTTTGTTCGAGGACGATCTCGAGATCAACGTTCTGTAGGTCATTCAGAAGATTATCAGTACCTATATATTTGTAGTTTTATTTTTGTTTTTCCTCAAATCTAATGTTTTTTTGTTGCAGTTTATATTTATAAGTTGGTTCTTAAGCTCGATTTTAGATAGATAGATAAATAGCTATAATAGTATTTATTATAACCATTTAAGTAACAAATATAAATGTAGAAATATAATACAGTCTTTGTAAGATAGGCAATCATAATGGACGAAAATGGGGCACATCGAGTTTTACAAAAACGGGCGTTTTATGATGCGGTGGGATGCACGCTGTTGGATTCTCAATGCTCTGTTCAACGTCGAGAGTTGAAAATCCAATGTGCCATAAAAATTCGTCACGTAAAATAATCGCGCGTGCCAAACTGGGCTAAAAGTGTTTTTGTAACTTTGCATGATCACAGAAATAAAAAAACAACCGACTTCCAAAAATGAAACTAACTACAAAGCGAAAAATAACTTTAATTTCGGAAATGGAACATACAGAACCAGAAACACCGACGAAAAAAGCAACCTTTTTTATAATATATTTTTTTTTTCAATTTCAGTTCTGGTACACACGGCTACACATCAAGCATTTCCAATTTTAGCTGACGTCGCATTGTGTAGGTTTTTAGTATGTACAATTAGAAGTCAGCTAATACTGGTTATGTAGGTATAGTTTGATGTGTACTCGTGCAACCTACCCCACACAAATTCGAATATCTTCACTTGCTAAATAACAATGACAAGAAGTTTTTAAGTATAACATTATCAACATACAATAAGTAAAAAATACCAAATTATTGAAGCTAACTCAAAAACCACACTCATAAAAAAAAAGACGAAGAATGACGAGTGATGACGAAGTTCTGAGGTAACAAACATTAAAAAAAAAATCCACCGAGTTGAGAAACTCCTCCATTTTTAGAAGTCGATTAAAATAAATGCATGTCAGTCTCCGTCTTGTAACGCCTGGGTAATAATTTGACACGTTTTGACAAAACACTTAAAAGATATCTTACTTTTTTCTAGCAAGCATCATTAGCTATCAATTCCCGCTTTTCCCTAACCCCAAAATGAAAATTACGGTCAATATGACGTTTATACTTAGAGGAACAACAAAAAAGGGTCCCTCGTGATAATAAAGGCCCTTCATAGTTTTTGTTGCTTTAGTAACAGCTGGGAAAGATTTATGTTTCATGAAACGGTGACTTCAGACAAAAGACTTTCGTTGTTGATGTTATAAAGGCAATATAAGAGCTTCCAGCATACTTGTTACCTATGGATATTAAAAAATATATTAGTCCGGGCGATAGTCAAGAAAGCTTCCCAGTGAAAGAAAACAATCATTTTTAAGTTGGTGTTTGCGTGCGCATAGATATATAGAATACAAAATCATGAGCCACCATAAAAATGACAGAGGGGCAATTCTCGTAATTTTAAGAACGTTCAATTTGTATGATCCGTTCCTCAGACAAACTTACAGTCAAGGTGGTTTAGTGATACTTGATGGTTTCAAGTACAGTCGCCAGCACATCAAGCTACCCGAAACTGTCAAATTTTCCCAATCAACTTTGAACCTTATGCTTTAGCGATAAAGTTGAAAATCTACTAAAGATATTTGACAGATTATAGTAGCTTGATGTGCTGGCGTCTGTACAAGACCGCTGTAAACTCTTTATAAATAAAAAATAAGTAAGACAGCGATAAGAAAGCACATACTGTAACTTTGCAAGTCTTTAATTGTTTTGGTATATCTTTCACGGGGCTTGATGCCATTTCCTTGCATGTTTTACTTAGAAACAAAATGAAAGAATTCATGTGCGCCTATAAAACAAAAAGTATAACGTCATTACCGTTGGTCTGTGTCATCAGCACGCACAGTATCACGAGCTCACTCGCCCCTCGTTCGGGCCCTCACTATGCTCAATGCTCTCGTGACATCAACACTGGAGTGTGACTTGTTTGCCGGGCGATGGATAGATTTGTATCGTGAATGTATAAGATTTTGTGGGAAGATGGTTGAAAGATTTATAATTGTCACTTGATTACATTTTATTTATTTTACAAGTGTTATTGTGTTGTGTTTCATTTGTTAATTTTGTTTTTCTTGTGTATGCTTTTGTCTCACTTTTTAGTTCGTAATTTGATCTGTACAACGTCTTGGGTCTCAATTCTGTAAAGTTATGCATGTAATCTAAATAAATAATAATAATGCGTTTTCGGGAAAGTCCATAATAATCAGCCTATAATGTTTTCAATGCTGGGACACGGCCTCCTCTCTGTGAGAGTGTGCCCAGTGCGTGTTGGTAGATTTCACATGTCACGTGTTTCCCCACGATGTATTCCTTCACCGCTTTGAGAGCAGTGGCGGGTCGATCCCAGACAGGTGCTTTACTTTGAAAGTCCATAATATTATACTATAGTCGAATTCGCGAAACTTCTGAATATGTAATATGAGTGAGAATATTACATGCCTGTCAAAACCTGCTGAGCCTTTAAACCGCCTGAAAATAGGCATTTAACAAGCCAGAGGCTTGGCGTTTAATCAAACGCTTTTCATATTATTATATCTGACTAGTAGACATTATGATTATTACTAAAACATAGATGGTGTTTTTTTTTCCTTTTGCCACTATTTTTTAAATTTATTTAACCATTTATGTACCCACAAATGGTTAAACAAAAATTAATTAATTTTTTGTAAACAGACAAGAAGAGAGGACTAGAAAAATACAGACAAAGGTGATGCTTATTTCTAAAGAAATCTCGTCCAGCATGCCTGCGATAACATTTTGCTTTTTTCAGATGTTTTAACTTTTTTACCCTTAACATGCTTAATGGATGAAATAGCGGCAGGTCACGGGATCAATCTGCGACTCCCGCATTCCACTTAAACTTAAGAGGAAGACATATGTATAAAACCATGATTAGACCTGCTGTCTTGTATGAATCTGAATGTTGAGCCAAAAAAAGGATGAATGAAAGGCAATTGAATGCAGCTAAGATAAGAATACTAAGAGGGATGTGTGGTGTTACACGAATGGATAGAATAAGAAATGAGTACATAAGAGGAAGTCTGAAAGTGGCACCGGTAACTGAAAAGTTGTGTGAAATCGGTTGTCATGGTATGGGCATATCATACGGAGGAATGAGGAAAATGTCGTGAGGAGAGTTTTGGGTATGAATGTCGATTGCTGTAAGAGTAAGGGAAGACCAAAGAAACGATGGATGGACTATGTGAATGATGATAATTATGGTTAGAAAGGGGGTGACTACCGAGATGACGACTAATAGAGAAGTATGGAAGAAAAAGACATGTTGCGCTGACTCCAAATAAACTGGGATAAGGGCAGGAGAATGATGAACAGGCTTGAAGAATGACAAAACATGCTCGATTCTACACGCCAAAATGTTCGTCCCATCTAAAACGAAATCGCAAGGATATAATTCCATTCCAGTAACATCTATTCTGGCAATGCAGGGCAGTTTCGCATATTTTTCTTGCATCCCTATTATAAGAAAAACTAATCATAATCATCAGATATTGTCAGTGGAAACTTCTAATTGGCCTTCTTTCACTAACTGTCAACTATCTGTATATCTTAGCTGTAAGTTTTCCTAATAAATAAAATAAAATAAATTTTAGAAAAGTTAAAGAATGTAAGTACCGCATATTCTTTCATTTTGCCACATTTTTTTTCAGGTGTTGATCCTATTTTGCCCTTAACAGGCTTGAAGAATGACAAAACATGATCTATTCTTCACGCCAAAAAGCCCGTTCCACCCGTTTTTGTGCCGTCTAAAACGAAATCGCAAGTACCTATATAATTACATTCCAGTAACATTTCCTGAGGAAATGGAAATAATGGGGCAATAATTCCATTTCCTGAGGGAATGGAAATAATGGGGCAATATTTCTTCGCATTTTTTCTTCCATCCTTATTATAAGAAAAACCAATCATAATTTATTTTGCATAATAATATTAAATTGAGAAATGTAATAATACAAAATTTATCGTGGGCAAAGATGTTTTCGGGGATTATTGCCTTTGTTATTACAGGCGCAGGTGCGTTTCGACAACGTAATCGCTTAAAGCTACATACGTAAAACTGGGTAATAACATGAAAACTCGTAGAACTGAAGATCGTAACCAATGTGTTAGTCCTAGATTAATATTCTAAGTTGTTTGGTTTTATTAAAAAAGATTAAACAAAAATACTCTGAAATGCTTGTAATTTTTTTTTATGACGTTTTTTCTTAATTGAAATTAATGTTTAGTTTAGTGTCTATTCCAAATGTTTTTATGGTTGATCCTTAGAGGTCAAATTCAGGATGCGAAATAATTTCAAAATAACTTTTTCTAAAAATAATGGTAATGTCCCAATGTGTCATGGTATTTCTTTATCTTTTACCAATTTTCATAGACTTGATTTTTATCCACTAAGTTCTGCAGATTTCATAAGTCTGATTTGCGAAAACTGGTTTTTACCCCAGATACTCGTCAAGACGTAAACCCTAGATAAGTATCTAGACTCTCGTTCCAGACGTCTATTACGACGTTCACACAAAAATAGAACTGACATAGACATTCTGCGGTTCTTCTCGGTACCTAGAATTTTCTCATAAAAACTTTATTGGATAACTTATATGTAGTATCATAAATGACATTCCGTGAACCAAAACCGTGTAAAAATCATGTTTGTGCAAAACACTCAATCACCAAACGTGCGGAAAAAAAATCGTGATAGTTTTCATTAAGGCTGTGTTTTGAGCATTATAATAATGTATATTAATAATCATTATTCATTTGTAATAATAAATAATTCATCAGTTTGCAGTATATTTAAGCGTATCAGCTTTAATTTATAAAAAAAACAAATGTTAAAAGGATCACAATGCACAGCCTAGGTTACCCAAAACTTAAATCCAAAGTGGTGTTAATAAACCCTCAGCCGTTATCTAAAACTCAACTCACTCGCAAAGGTGTTTCCTACTATCTGGACCAACATGTCTTCGAAAGATTGTTGGGCCATCATTTCCCAGCCAAACACATTAATGCCTTCGGCCATCATGAAGTTATGGATAGTGAGAGCAAGCAAATATCCGCCTGAATCGCCCACAAAAACTTCGTAAGCCGGAGTATCGTATATTACCGCTGCGCGACCCCATCCGAATCTGTGGGTAACCGGAATAAGTTTAGAATAGCTGCTAGTGACATCTGCTGTTGAGTAGCGGAACGAAAAATATTCGTGAAGTTGGTAAAGTTAGTAACAGCGCCATCTCTACATCATACGTAAACTGCTAAGTTCAAGAGACCACGACGCAGCATTTACTTACCAGTAAACTCAATAGATGGCAGGAAATTTCTAAATTCTAAACTTACTTGTGTATTTGTAGCCGAGGTAAAACTTCAAGTTCTCTGTGTAATTCAGGCCAGCATCTGATGTGGTGTCCCATGGGGTATAAAGGATTTCTTCCTTCTTCAGGAAATTGGCGAAGGACTTCATCATGAGATGGCACGTCGACTTGCCGGCGACGTGCACTTGTGACTCGGGCTCGTTGATGAGCAGCAGTTGCTTCCATTCGAAGCTAGATGGCGTGGAAATAAAATCGTGTTAGCAAGCCAAAGTGAGGAAAACGTGCTCAGAAACGTCACAAATGTCACAAAACACTTAAATAAATATTATTACAATGTTTAGGGATTGAATCTTCAACCCAAGAAAACTAATTATACTTAGATAATGAAACAGTCACTGCAAAAGGCCGTTTAAATGAGAGCTAGACCGAAGCTTTTATTACGTTAGAAAATTGTCGTGACGGTCAAAATTTTACACTTTTTTCGGTCTAGCACTCATTCGGCACTTGTGCAAAAGCGATAGGAACTTCGTTCCAACCGGGTACCCCAAAACACCACCAGACTGATTTTTTTTTGTATTCTGGTGTTTATTACTTACCTACTTTCGTACACCTTGTAAGAATTTTCAGTTTATCCTGTACAATTTAATTAATATTTGTCTACAAACAATAGGCACTGATAATAAGCAATTACGTCGGCTTTCCCGAACCCACGGGATTTTAGTAAGAAAATGCCGAGGTACTATATTTGCTTCAGACCAAGGGAGAACCCTTTTAGCTTAGTCAAAGATAGGTACCTCGACTTCCTATGGGCCAAGCTTACTTTCCACAAGGGACTGTGACCGCCGTAGAATAAATTATAGTGAAACTACCTACGTTTTAGAATATTCACAGCCGTGGAAACGTCCTACTGATATGGATAAAGGGATTTTCGAGTGAAATGAAATATATTTAAATTGTTCAAGAAGACAATAAGGGAATGTATGCCTTCCTTTATAAAATGAATAAGAGGTAAACCTAAGAGTTTAAATATATTTACTTCTCTTAGAGCTGATTTTTCAATCATCTGATAAGTTTATTCGAGGAATAATTTTGGAATTTTGACAGTTATTTCATACAAAAACTGTCAAACGTCAATTTTATACCTCGAATAAAAGTTATGAAAGATGGAAAAATAAGCCCTTATTCTTAAAAATTAGCGTGATGGTTGACAGAGTGGAAGAAGAAAACGTGCTGCGCTGACTCCAAGACTAGGGCGGATAATGATGATGATACAAGAATAAATGTTACGTACAGGGCCTCGGTGACGAGTTATGATACTCAAATCTTTATTGCATTCCATATGTGTTACATAGCTGGTATATACAAGGTAAAAGATCAATATGGACCCTGTCGGGTACAGCAAAATTTAGGAGAGAGTAAGAGAGCTAAAAGGCAATTCATTCAATTAAATATTACTTATTAGATGTGCTTAATTGGGTGTATAATTATGTATATATTATATATATATATTTAGTTGTGTGTATATAGGTATAGTATATGAGTAATTTTATGTATTGCGTGATACTTTTATATAGAGAATAGAATAGTTATCTAAGGGCAGACATTTTTTATTTGTAGAATAAAGTTTACGTCACACAGATTTTATACGGAAGAACTGTCAAAAATTCAAAACTATTCCTCGGATAAAATTATCTGGCGTTGGAAAAATCAGCCTTATGTGCATTTGTTCCTATAGCCCAATGATAGGTTAAGTAACAAGAGGTAGATATACATGTAGAGGAAGGAGGTGGTGGAGGTAGGTATACAATAGGACACGCTCCGCAAGTGGCATGTCAAAACTTGACTAATTAGTCAAGTTTCATTCGTCATGTCACCTATTCTACTTCCACGTGTTGTCTTAGTGTCCTCAAATACAAGAGCGGCCTGTCGGGTGATACGCGTCGACGACAGAGGCAAAAAAAATGGTACAATGTTCGGTAGGTAACCTATCCACTTTCAGTTATAGTATCATAGTCATAACTGTATATCATAGTAGTCATAATATCATTGCTTTAGGCTAGCCATCGCATTGTTTGACGTCCACTTGACGCACGCGTATACGTTAAAAATGGCGCTAACTATCGTTAAACCAAAAAAGCGTTGTTTCAAATTACAATTATAGATTTATTGCCTAGCCCTACGTCAAATAATTACGGTTGGTTAACGTAACATGCATACTTCAAATATTAGCGAGTATATAACTCGCTAATATTTGAAGTATGCATGTTACGTTAACCAACCGTTTGAAACATCAGGGCCGGTTTTTTTCATCCGTAGTTAAACTCAACCAATCGTTAAAAATAGTAACTAATGGTTAAATTTTTGCGCGTTGGTCAATTTCTAGTTTATCTAATGATACAATATCATTGCTAATGGTCAAATAATTAACTATTAGTTAAAAAAATAACCATTGGTGACCATTAGATAAACTAAAAATTTATCATCAAAAAACACATCTTGCAAAAATGTAACCATTAGTTACTATTTTTAACTATTGGTTGAGTTTAATTACGGATCAAAAAACCGGCCCTTAGTCAGTAACAATGCATGGGAAAGCTCAGTTAACAATCAATAACTTCAGAAACATACATTCATTATACTGAAAATGTCAAGTGGCGTACATTTCATACGTAAGTACGTACTTTGTTAAGTAAATATAGGTAGATAAATCAGATAAGGCTGAAAGCCCATATGTTTATTATTTTCGGACATTTGAGTGACAACTTGTAGATAAGTTTTTATATAACATTTCTATTAATAAAGGGAAAATGGTAGTGTTTTGTTAACAAGCTATTTCGGTATTCGGTTACATACTCGTAGGTAGATACTGTTATTTTGAACACAATAGGCGTAAGCACCCAAGCCCAAGCACCTCCACTTCGACACCTGTGTTATCAACTATTTCTGAGATTGCTGGTTAACCTTTGATTGGCGATTCTGTGATTCCGAGGCTATTGTACTTAAGATATACAGGGTGGCAGGGACATCGACACGCAAACTGTAACCATGTATTCAGCACATGGGTTTAGACCCCATAGCGTCGAAATTTTTAATAGGTTATCAAAAAAAAAAAATTGCTGTTCCATGCGTTTTGACCGCGTAAGTATTGCACTTTTCTATGAAACAGAAGATTTTTTTTTTATAACCGACGAAAAAATTCTACGCTATGGGGTCTAAACTCATGTGCTGAATCCATGGTTACAGTTTGCGCGTCGATGTCCCTGCCACCCTGCATAATATACAGAATTTGTTGGGGTAAGTACCTTTTACCTTTATAAATAAATAAAAATACTTATCAAAAGAAAGCATTAGTTACCTACGAGTACCTACCTCCTTTTGCGAAATTGTTTAAAACGAAAAGTCAAAGTGAAATCTAAAGTTCCTTTATAAAACGTTTTAGATAAATTAAATTACCATCTCATACCAAAAAAATAACAGTATCCAGCCTTAATTTTACACCACAACAATTTCTTATTAAATCTTCTCAGAGTTTCATCGTTTCTCGTTACTTATTTGGTATTGTGAGTTATTCAATTTGAAGCCCACGGTTAGAGATGTCAGCACGAACTGACGGGCTCCGCCAGGGCCGATGCCGCCGGGGCTGCGGGTTGTTCGAAAGAGATACCGTGGCCCCTGGCACAGGCAATTGAAGGAACACGGGTGGGTTTTAGTCAGTAAAAGTTTGACACGCCCTTCCGCTCACCCCAGAGCGGGAGAGGTCATTTGATGATTTCCTACCCAAAAAAAAAAGCCCACGGTCTATTTTATTTAAAAATCGTGTTGGGCAGACGTGGAACAGTCATATAAACACTTTATTTAATTGGTACATTAAAAAAAATCGGATACAACGAAGCGTTATGCAGTACCTACCTAATCCACCGGCATTGAACCTAATCAGATCGGAGTAGCTTATAACCTTTACGTTAACATGTTATAAGCTTCTCCGATCCATCTTTGTACAATACACATACACACATAACATCACGCCGGTTAGGCAAAGGTGTGCCTACAGAACCTACACGTTTCGCTGGTTATGTTTAAGTCCCATGTACATAATAGGGGGTGAGCCTACTGCCATCATTCATCATCTGCCTAGCCTTTTCCCAACTATGTTGGGGTCGGCTTCCAGTCTAACCGCATGCAGCTGAATACCAGTATTTTACATGAAGCGACTGCCTATCTGACCTCTACAAGCCAGTTACTGGGTAATACGATAACCCTTGGTAAGACTGGTTGTCAGACTGTCAAAGATCCACGAATGACAGCCGCGGCCAACGGCTTAACGTGCTTTCCGAGGCACGGAGGGGTTTTGGTATGTGAAAATGGTCACCCATCCACGGACCAACCGCGACAAGCGTAGCTTAACCTGATCGATCGACCCGTGCGGCTGTTATTACTTAGCCACAAGCCCCTCAGCCTATTGCAATCAACCGGACACAAATCGAGACTCAGAGCTGCTACTGAGAAATACCTGATGGGAAATCCCAATTACACTATGCCTGACCCCAATCGTACCTCATGCTGAGCAGTAGCGCTTGCGACTGCCAGACCATCGAGGCATACCAGTCGTAGATTGAGATAATTCAATTGTTTTTAGATTGTACACCATGCGTCATTTTGCTCTGTCACAGCCATGTCATACGACTGCTAAAACAGGGATAGAATCACACGGCATCAAAAAAATCGTCTGCATCGTTGTCAACAGGAAAAGTACCCAAGTACATCAGCATTGCTACGTTGGCAATGCTGATTTTTTGGTAAAAAAAAATTATCAGCCCTCTGGTCACGTGAAGAGTCGACCAACCGCTTGGCAATGTCTCGAAAAACTAAGTGAGCACTCGGACCCCATGGCCCTAGCGTTTCAACCCCAAACGGTTTGAACATTTATAAGTTCTAAAGACAGTTGTTATTTGAATTTACGTCCTACTTAAGATTAGTAAAGGATCCTAACAAAAGCCATTTTGTTGCTAATTTATTCAAAACATAGCGAAAGCAATAACTTATTTAACTCACTGAACATTAAAGTAACTCCTTATTCAGAACACGAACATTTTAAATGAATAGCAACATTTAAATAATACTGTACAAAGATCTTGGCTTATAACCAACTCAGCGAGAAGGAGAACTTAGTTTGACGGGAACGATGAACATTAATGCTAAGGACATTGTTCAATAAATAAAGTTCTTGTTTCAATCGTTATCTCATTTATTTGGTTACTAGCTTCTGTCCGCAACTTCGTCTGCATTTACTGGGATAAAAAGTATGCTATGTCTTAATCCAGGTTATAAACTATCTGTGTGCCAAATTTCATTTAAACCCGTTCAGCCGTTTTTGCATGATTGAGAAACAAACATCCAACACACAAACGTTAAAATTAGTAATATTGGTAGGATAGAAGGATTCCTAAAGGATCAGGCCTAGAAATACTTATAGGTATCTAAACCTAAACAAAATATAAAGAGAAAAGATTTGATTTTTTGTATGTTTGTTTGTTACGCTTTCACGCTTAAACGGCTTAACGGATTTGGATGATATTTGGCACAAGGGTGGAACCATGACCTGGATTAGGACATAGAATTTCTTAATTTTATCCCGATATTTCCACGGGATTGAGACTTATGCGGATGAAACCACGGGGCGCAGTTAGTATCTAAGGCTTCTGCCTCGAATCTCGCGGGCAGCGGGGCGGCGGCGGCGGCGGCGCGGGAGCGGCAGGATCTTACGCGTATAATCAAATGGACCGGCCCTCGAATACAGCGGCGCGGTAGCGGCGCGGGCGCGGGCAACGAGCGGTGCACTCCAGTCAAGCGGTGACCGCCCGCGCGTCTGCATTGCAGTCTTGTGCCCACAATAAATCGAGCGTTAGGAATAAATTTGAATGAAAAAGACGTTGTCGCCGTCGTTCAGACATTCACTTCGCGAATAAAAACAAATATCTCGACGACACAACCACGAACACAGCACTACGCCGATATAGTGCCGCGCGATCTGCCCGCTAGTTTGGAGAACAGGTATGCGTTGCCCGCCCCGCTGCCGCGCCGCCGCCGCCGCCGCCCCGCTGCCCGCAAAATTCGAGGCAGAGGCCTTATAAGTAGGTTTATTATGTCTATTCCACGTGATACCTACCTAATATTATTTTACTAACTCATAACAACAACAGACATACTTATTAAGCTTAGTAACAAATTAAATAGGTAGGGCCCTAGGATGACCCTACCTACGACCTACTTTTTGGGGGCGACCATACGAAGCACATTTAAAATAGATTAACTTAACTTTAAGGGGCTTGTGGCTAAGTAATAACAGCCGCAGGGGTCGATCTATCAGGTTAAGCTACGATTGCCGCGATTGGTTCGTGGATGGGTAACAATCTGCATAGACCCCTCCGTGCCTCGGAAACCACGATAAGCCGACGGTCCTCGCTGTCAGTCATGGATCTTTGACAGTCGTTACGGGTCGTCAGTAGCCCGAAAGTCTGACAACCAGTCTTACCAAGGGGTATCGTATTACCCGGTAACTGGGTTGTGGACGTCAGATAGGCAGTCGCTCCATGTAACATACTGGTATTCAGCTGCATCCGGTTAAACTGGAAGCTGACCCTAACATAGTTGGGAAAAGGCTAGGCAGATGGTGATGATGAATAGGCTAGCTAACAAGAGCAGTGGTGGCTCATTGGAAACGGCTGCGACTTACAGTTGTACGTCGTAGGTTCAAACCCTGACAGGCACTTGACGTGTAAATTATTTCATCACCACTGCTCTCTGAAGGAAAACATCGTGAGGAAACTGGCATGTCCTAAACCGAAAAACTCGAAGACATGTCACATCCACTAACCCGCACTGGGTCGGCGTGGTGGTTACGGCCCATTCCCCCAGAGGAGGCCTGTGTCTTAACATTATAGGTTGAATATGCTGATGTACCAATAACTGGTGAAAATGACAGATTTTCATGATGGCCGTTATAACCGCTTCCCTAGGAAACGCAAGCTTTCCTTATCGACCGCGTAAGGGTTATCCACTATTTATGATACAATTTTTCCTGAAAGAAGCACCCCAATCTGCTTTATTGTCCGCCATTACATTAACCCGTACGCCACTTTATTTAACGGACGGAATTTGTACTCCTAAATGGCCCATTTCCAGACACAATCAGTGGAAATAGGTGTACACAATCGTCTGCCATTTTTTCAGCTCACAATATGACTTGCCCACAAAAGATACGAGATAGATAACGTTTAACTTTCTGTCAGCATTACTCACATCATTGGGTAAGAATGCGGCCCTGAGACAAACATTAGCGACGAGGAGTGCGGTGCCACTAGGGGACTAAACACACTTATTCAGCTCTGTTCAGCCTTTGTCCATAGAAAACAATGATTTTGGAAATTGTAAACGCTAATCTTCTATACTAATACTAAAGCTGTAGAGTTTGTTTGTTTGAACGCGCAAATCTCTGGAAGCACCAGTCGGATTTGAATAATTATTTTTCCATTTGATAGCCCAAGTTTTGAGGAAGGCTAAAACATTAATATATTTTATTCGTATACTAGCTTTTGTCCGCGACTTTGTCCGCGTGAAGCAACTTTCTTACGTTTTTCTTCCGTAAAAACCATCCTCGTACTTCAAGGAATATTCTAAAAAAAGAATTAGCGAAGTCGGTTCAGCTGTTCTCGAGATTTGCGCTTAGCAACATATTCAGCGATTCATTTTTATATTACAGATATATTTAGTCATAACATGTATGTACGACCCTTATTAGCCGAGAAATAAGAAAAAAAGTCAGAAAGAGCGCTAAGCAAATGAAGTAATAGCGCAGGAAGGCGATGCGGTGCGACGGGTGAGTCGAGGGCAGAAGCTAGTTCATATTTTACAGTCATTGAAAAGTATTGCCCTTACTCAATTACTACTATTTGATTACAAAGGAGTCATCTTGTTTCAATTAATTGTTTATAGTGAGTGCGTGCGTGTATCTGTGCGGTGTAGGTACTGTAAATATCTGTATGTGCGTATGACTACTTAGTAAACTGACAATGAATGACAATTTTCTTGGACAATTTACCCCAAAGTATAGGGAGAAAGAGTGTATCTTCCCCAAACATCTTATCTTACTACGGAAATCCGCAAGAGCAGAGAAAATCCCAAGTTACGACGCAATGTACTAAGATATATCGATAGGCTTAGTGAAGGGATTATTTCAGCCAATCTCGTGGTTTTATCCTTTATTTTGGCAGTGGTAAATACTTCTCAGCGGTTGATACGTGGCATCGGCGATACAAAAGTCATGAACTCAAGTCTACAGGAATTCTAGGTCTTGGAGGGATAGGTTACAATTTTAGTATTCATATGTATTATAGTATCAATGGATAAAATCTCACTAATGTAGTTAACTGATTAAGTGGCGATGGTATGTAAATTATCTGAGATTATGAACCAAACAAAAAATGCACTGTTATGAACAACTAATAATATTTCAAGAATTTTGTATCAATAAAGACCTTTTCATAAAATATGAGTATTCTGGAACTAATTTCTTATTGATTCTCAGAATATTGATCGATATACTTGATAATGCAACTGAGATGAGAATGGTGTTACGCGAACGGATAGAATAAGGAATGAGTACATAAGAAGAAGTCTGAAAGTGGCAGCGATGATTGAAAAGTTGTGTGAGAATTGGTTGTCATCAAGGCCGTAGCCAGAAAATAATTTCGGGGGGGGTTTGATTTGGTAGAACAGTAGAAAAATATGAAATTAAAATTTAAATATAAATTTAAATAAATAAAAATTTAAATAAATTTTTATTTCGGGGGGGGATCAATCCCCCTTGATCCCCCCCCTGGCTACGGCCTTGGTTGTCATGGTATTTGCATGGGATGCGGAGGAATGAGGAAAATGTCGTGAGGAAAGAAAAAAAGAAAGAAAATACATTGATTTGCGGCAAACATGACGCATAAAAAAGAACAAACACACAAAAAAAACTAACAAGTTGGGGGTAAACAAAACATGCGTCACAATCACGCAAAACGGCCATCGCTCAGCATAATGCTAAGACCCTATACGAGACAGAGCCCCAGCGCTGGTTTTCAGTATGAATGTGGATGAGTATAAGGGTAGAGGAAGGCCAAATAAAAGATGGATCGACTGTGTGAAAGATGATATGGCTTGAAAGGGAGTGACTACCGAGATGACGACTAATAGAGAAGTATGGAAGAAAAAGACATGGTTGCGCTGACGCAAAATAAATTGGGATAAGGGCAAGAGAGTGATGACGATGCTTGACAACGCTTCAATCTGGATAAACGGCCGTAAGCCAATAATGTTATAAGATAATATTCATGTCAGGAATGTCTTTTTTTTTACGTTGCCTCACACTAGGAATTTCTCCTGTGTCGTGGGTGCGTTTACAGACATACATACACAAACAGCCAGACCCGGAACAACTAATTGTAGGTCATTCAAATATTTGTTCCGTGCGGGAATCGAACCCGCGACACGCAGCGCAGCAGTCAATCGCTTAACCACTGCACCAACCGTGCCGCCATATGTATGCGGAGCGAGTAAAAATATACATTACCATAACCTACACATTTTGTACATCAAACTAAGTAACATTGAGCAAAAATGATTGCTGGGAAAACCACTTTTATTTTTGGTGTTCGGTGTTAATCCCTGTTTACGGCAGTGCGCAATGAAACATTAAGATTGTAGGGCGCATGCATAAGCAGGAGTTACGGGGCTATATTTAAGACTGGTTCTCGTAAATTAAAAAAAAAAAAACATCGTAATCAGCCTATATTGTTCCCACTGCTGGGACAAAGGCCTCCTCTGAGGGAGTGGGCTATAATCTACCACACGGGGGACATGGCGGTTTCCTCACGATGTTTTCCTTCACCGTTTTGAGAGCAGTGGTGATGAAATAATTGACACAAAAAAAAGTAGGTAAGTACCTTCTATATCACCGTAACCAGAACCAGTTCCTAGGTATGGGTCAATCCAAAAGAAATATCACTATGGCGGGGAGTAGGTAAAAGTGACTCTCGCCTTCGTAAGCTTATTTTAACACCCGTTAGATTCGTCGTGTTAAAGAGTGTAGGGTATAAATATAAATTAAATCTAACACTTACTATATGCCCATAATTTACCCGCAACAAAGCTTTAAAACAGGTGCTTACTTACCTTTAACATGAACACTTATAAGTAGGTAAAAATCTCCTTTCCCGTGTAACCTTTTAAATACCTACCAATATCTTAAGGCCAACCGAGACGTTGCCTGAGGTAGCAGCGCGGTGCGGGAGGGGTGTGGTGACGTGATGCGAGAGCTCAGTGATTCGTCAACTTGTGACAACTATCACCCCTCCCGCACCGCACAGCTGTCTCAGGCAACGTCTCAGTTAAGCGGTCGGCCTATAATGTCGAAAGAACGTATCAATGGACGGAATACAAAGGCCTCATACGTAACCCCTTTTTCAACGTCATTACAAAAAGACAGCAAAATAAAAAAAACGTGTGTGGTAGTCCGTGTCCGTTCGTCCGTGCGTGTGCCCCCGTCAGGGTCAAATTTCTGCACGCACACACACACTGGTATATAACAGAAAGTGAGAGAGAAAGTCGCATGCAGGGGCATAACGCTTTTTTCACGTGACGATTTCTAACAGTCAGCTCCTACCACAAGCCGCGTTAAGGAACTTCGTTCCAAATTTTACGATCACAAACATATTTTTTGATTGTATGCAATGTGATCCATTTAGGACGATCTGAGCAAACGTTGAAAAAGAAGTCGGGCAGATGAGACCTTCACAATATTGTCTATACTAAGCAAAGTAAAAAGTAGTGTACTCACTGTCTCATCAAATCAATGATAAAGTAAGCCAAGTCTTCAAAACCCAGAGGTCCAGCCCGCACCAGCATATAGAACTCGTCTTGGCAAGTTTGCTTCGGCTTGACGAAGTCAAAGGTGAACCCACCAGTGGTAACAAGAGGAGTTCCTGTCCCTCCCAGGAACTTTGCGATCCTGGCGACGGAAGCTGAGGACAAAAAAAAAGATTATGTTAGAAAAAACAACTACCTAATGACATAGTTCTGAAATGTTGGATACGAATGGCTTATTAGCCGATTCGCATGAATTTTACTTTTGAATTGAACTTTTGTATAATGTTATTTTTTCTATAGGCAACTCGCACGAATTGGCACATTTTAAATTTTATGCAATGAAGTTAGCAAAAAAAGTAGGCGTTTTTAATATTTATTTCTTATCACTTCTGTGCGCTAGTATCGTTTTTTCTATACTTTATTGCATAAAATTCAAAAGAGACGATTCGCCCGACCTCGCTGTTTGGATACGCAGGCACGGCGGTAGTAAGTCCTGCCTGCCGACCGCCATCTGGTGGCGGCGGGGCCGTAACATCCTGGCCATACCTGCATGTTATGGCCTACACAAAGTGACATTTTAACCGCGATAACGATGATGAAACTGTCAAAAATGTACTGGAGTGACATAAGCTACCGAAATGCTTATGTCAATCCTGTTTAAAATCGTTGTATAAATACGAAAGGCTTTGAAAACGATTGCCTCTTGTAGGCCTTTTATCTTGCACTAATACGCTTTAAGCTCAAAACTTCACGAAAGCTAAATTCCCAAAGAGAGGTACGTGTGTGTACCACTGACTGAAACTCCAAATACACTCCGCTGAAATTAGTCATAATTTTTCTCAATCATTGTTAAAGTAAATTCAACATAAATATTATAAATTATTGCAGATTGAGTAAATTATTAAATTGATATAAAATTATATCAATATACCACCGCCACCGTGTATTTGAGTATGGTGCTTGTATTTGAGCACCATACTCAAATACACGAGAGACGCGTGTCGCTCATGTGTATGCGCATAAGTAGCGCTGTAAGCAAGGAAAATGTTTGAAGAATCAAAAAGGGATATAAGCAATTCAATTGTTTTTCTCCATATTTGCACCTCAAAGGATCACGTAGGTATGTAAATAGGTACGTATTACAATAAAATATGAACAAAAGGAACTCTTATAAGTTACTGAAGCGTTTGGGTCGTAGTTCGTAACTTACATAAGGAGACCTTTTTGCACGAGTTTTCTTGATTGTTCATGTTCTTTGTGAATTTACGTTATTTTTTTTTTTTTATTCAGCCATTTCTGTCCCACTGCAGGGCAAAGGCCTCCCTTCCCTCCTTCCACTTATCCCTATCCAGTGCTGATAAACGCCAATTCTTGTGGAAAGAGTCGAGCTCATCCCGCCATCTCATTCTGGGCCTGCCGCGTTGTCGTTTGCTGTTGTTTGGGACCCATTGTGTGGTTACTTTGGCCCATAGCTCCTCCGACATGCGACAGATGTGACCAGCCCAGTTCCATTTTAGCTTGGCAGCCGTACGACCTACATCGGCAATTTGAGATTTAGAGCGCGGTATCGAGTTCCTAATACGATCGGAATTTACGTTATACTTATTTAATATTTTTTTCAATTTTTGACGTGAAGATTTCTCTTAGCATAATCAGCCTATAATGTTCCCACTGCTGGGACACAAGTCTCCTCTCTGTGAGACTGTGAAAGTGTAGCGTTGTGAGGGTCTCAACGGCAAATAGTCGACTGATAATATTTAGTAAGTTGTAAGTCACATCACTAGAATCATGGCACAACACTAATTTCCTACAAAGAACACTGTCATTTTAACATCGCTTGCTTAGCAAGCAGGAGTGTTTTCCTGATCTTCAAGATACTGGTACCCCAAATCTAGGGTGAGTTCCTCATTAATTTGGTAGTTATACAAGCCCCTTTGTACTGGATAGCCGTTGTAAATATCTATGTACCAATGTATCTGTTTGCGTGGTTGTCAATGACAGGACACAAGGCTGGTTATCCAGTTCATGGGAGACGAAAATATGTACCTATGTATTGCTTCTGCATCTGGCATGTACAAGGCCTCTCTGTGTATTATAAGCCATATAGCAAGCCAGCTGTTATGGTCGTTTAACTTGTGTTCTATGGTCGCGTGTCACATACATAACCTCACATTGCATCTGTCATTGTGCGCATGTATTTGAAAACTCTCTGCCTGTAAACCGCTGCGATGTGTTAAGCTTCTCCATGTCCTGCTCCCTACACCGTTCCTTGGTCGTGGAAGGGGGAAAGAGGCTGGACATATCGCACGCGGCTTGCTGCTTTCGCACCATTGTAACGTGCCCATCGTGCCTTCCAGGGTTCTACCTACCGGTTGTTCTACGTGCCGGATTCTACGTCCAGGCTGAGGACGAGGCAGCTCACCTACTTTGCGCTGAACGCGTAGCTGAACTGCGCACTGCATGCGTAGCTATACTGTGTGCTGCACGCACACCTATCCACGCGCTACCGGCGTTGTGCTGACGCGCCGCTGACTGCGGCCTACTGAGGGCCTGACTGACCTGCTGGAACCATGCTGGCAAGCCCGGCTCCCCAGTGTGCAAGTCTCTGTGTCCCGGGAACCAAGGGAAAGGGTACCTTTCCCTACCTTACCAAGTGCTAGTGGTCAGAACGATAGTGTGTCCTTACCCGCGACATAGTCTACTAATACGTCTATTGTAAACCTAAGAAGATTATACCTATGAACCTTTTTCTTTTTTTTGTTTCCGGGGTGGAAAATCCTCATGGATGTCCGCCGCCCTGGGGCGGGCGACGGGGTCTGTCAGACTCTTACTGACTAAAA
This sequence comes from Apamea crenata, assembly GCA_949629185.1. NCBI lineage: Eukaryota > Metazoa > Arthropoda > Insecta > Lepidoptera > Noctuidae > Apamea > Apamea crenata. The sequence goes on from OX451373.1 coordinate 12,393,737, forward strand.
ACCACCCCGGTGTTCCATCTCACACCTACGCCGGGGGTCGCAGGACCGTACGTCCTTCCGCAACATACCTATGAACCTAGGCTAAGTGTTTCTTTACCTAACCTAATTTGTTAGCGGCCTGCACAGCCTACCTCCAAAGCCCTACTAACCGATACAAGAGGGAGTGGGCCGTAAGCGACCATGCGGTCCCAGTGCGGGTTGGTAGATCTTGCATGTCTTCGAATTTTCGGTTCTAGGACATGCCGGTTTCCTCACGATGTTTTCCTTCATCGTTTTGAGAACAGTGGTGATGAAATAATTTACACAAAGTAAGGCGCCTGTCAGGGTTCGAACCCACGTCCTAAAATTCATAAATCGCGGCAGTTACCACTGGGCTACTACTGCTCTCAAGGAAAGCTGGGGGCCAACGTAATAATACTTACTAGAAAGGCAAAGTTCACTCATCCTCCATAAAAAAGGGAGGATCCTCCGACCAGACGGGTGATGTGTCTGGCGGGCAACTGCCCGACGATTGATGTCGGGACGTTGTATATACCTACACATATGCTAATTGCGCGGCAAACTCTGCTTGCGAGATGCAGGATTTTGCGTGACGTCAGTATGACGCGTTGTTCACATGACATGTGGTGTTGCAGATACCGCTACACATTGAACACACTAGTTATAAAATAATCGAAATAATGATTTATTTTCTTGCAAACGTTAATTTACTTATTAAATGGACCAAGGTAGCTATGGATTATGTATTATTATTTTAAAGATTCAATCTACTGTGAATTAATTCCCATTACAGACTTTTCACAGTTATTTTCTCTGACAGCAACCGTAAATAATGGGGAATAAAGATCACTGCCCAGCAAAATCAGATGATTAGAAGAATTATATTCTCGTTAACTCCGTCAATTAAAGTCAGTCGGACTAAAGATTCACGATAGTGATAACATACGGGTTTCAAAATCACGAACTTTCAATAATACTATTTAATTTCGTTCCAGAACTTTTATTTTTATCTAAAATACCTACTTCGAATGTTACGAGGCATGTTATTATTTTCAGTGATAGAAATGGATATGTCTGGCTTTTTATTAAATTGCTTTCTACGCCATCGCTTCTACACTATTGTTAAAAGAGTTATTTGTTTCAGGTATTTTTATATTAACTTGTTTAGAATTTTTCCTCTTCGATATTTATTTTATTGGTATATATTTTTCTGTATTTTGTAATCATTGAACGAACTTGAATAATAGTATTAGAAGGGCCTTTAAGGAGGCTGTATAGCATAATTCAAAAAAAGCATCCTGGCAGCATGGTTGTTTGTCATTATAATGTAATTTACGGCGATTGCTTTTTGTTTTTTATGTCACACAAGGCGTTCATAAAATGTGTTAAAACGTTGGTTTTGAAAAGTTCAGCGGATTTTGTGTTTGTGAAAAATATTCTTAACAAGTACATCAGGACTGTTATAGTCAAGGTTAAGCTACGGTTGTTTCAAGGTCGAGTTTTTTATGGTACTAAGCATCTTACAAATCTGTAGCAATTGCGCCTACAGAATGTGTTCAAATACAATTTCAAAATTCCTTTCAATACTCAATATATTTATTGCTTCCACATGTGAACATAGGTGGTAGGTTTTACAGAATTTGATCACTGTAGCATGCGCCACCGCCTCCGCCGCCGACGTAGATTGTTGCTGAATACCAGGTCTGGGGCTCGTGTCTTGGATAGGGTCTTAGCATTTATGCTGAGAATGGTCATTTTGCCTGGATGTGACGCATATTTACCCCAACTTGTAATTTGTTTTTGTCTTCTTTCTCTACGTCATATTTACCGCAAATAAACGTATTTCCTTTCTTCTTTTTGGATAAACAACTTTTAGAAAAATATTACAAAAAAGATTGTTCCTAGCATTTCTTTCCATGGATTTCAAAGTATCTTCAAGTCCAATAACTCAATAGTATTTGATAAACTAGGTACCAGGTGTGCGAAGGGTATCGTTTATAACCTTGAAATACCGTCCGACTTCAGAGTGTATACTTAGGTAAAGACAAATAGCAGAAGATAGCGGAGGAAACAATTAGGAAGACGTCCAAACAAACTTTTGGCGGCACATGCTACCAAATCCTTTGAGGTTGTTTGTGGATCAAGGTTGGTTATAAGGCGAGGCCCAAGAATTAGCGAGTGGAAACAGAGTCATGAAATAGAGGTGTTTGTTGAACATAGAAATCGAGAAAGCCACATGCCAATTTATGTTTGTGAATTGGTGTCAGTTTTTTAAATGCATGGTTGCCGATATCATATCTTAGTTTCAATGGCGGGCAACGCTTTGGCAAGCTTTTAGAGGTGTTGATAGGCGTTGAATCTATGGGTTCACTGTAGTGGAATTTTAGTGTCTCTTTTTTGTTTCTTTGAAAGTTATCCAATTATATAATAATAATAATAATAATATCCCTGGACATTTCACACAGCACCATTTGTCCCAAGCTAAGCAACCTAATGCTTGTGTTATGGTAACAAGATGGCTGATAAACTACTTATATACAATGTTTTTTTTTGTAAATACATACATATTATAGATAGAAAAACACCCAGACTCGATATGGGTAACAGGGTCTCGTATTTTGGTCAAAATAGATAGACGTTCTTTCAAAATGGTATTGTCGTAGGTAAATCAGATTGCTAATATTGGTCATCAGAATTGTTGCTTATTGTAAATGAGTTTGGCATTTACATGTCATTTTAACAATGACGATTGCCATCTTTAGCTAGCGAATACTTGGTGAGATAAGGAAAGGAAGCTTCTAGTAAAAATATTAATTTGCATAAGTCCTTATAATTATATAATGTACTAGCTGTTGCCCGCGACTTCTGCGATCTAGGATGAAAAATAGCCTATGTCCTTACCTAGAGCATGGTCTATCTCTGTGCCAAATTTCATCTAAATCTGTACAGCTGTTTTTGCGTGATTGAGTAACAAACAGACAAACATACTACACAACAACAATACACAACACAAAAATACACAACAACAACAATACAATACAACAAGACAACAACAACAACACAACAATAACAATACAATTAGTTAGGGAGTTAAGATGTAGCCATTTTTAAGGCCCAACCGCAATCGTTTTAGGAAGGTCATCCGGAGGGATTAGTTAGGACGCTAATATTCTCAGAAACGGATCTGTCGATCGGCAGGCTTCTGCAAATTGAATAAACCGAATCCTTTAGTAGTGTACGGATTGGTATTTGACGCCATATTGTCTCGGTAAATATTACAGGTTAGAAAGGTGGTAAAGGGAGATAGAGTTCATACATTTCAATCTTCGGAAGGGCTTGTGGCTAAGTAATAACAGCCGCACTGGTCGATTGATCAGGTCAAGTTACGCTTGCCGCACTTGGTCCGTGGATGGGTGACCATCTTTACATACTAAGACCCCTCCGTGCCTCGGAAAGCACGTTAATATGTTGGTCCCGGCTGTTATTCGTGAATCTTTGACAGTTGCTATGGGTCGTCAGAAGTTTGCCGAAAGTTTGATAACCAGTCTTACCTGGGTCTTAGGCTATCGTATTACACAGTAACTGGGTTGTGGAGGTAAGATAGGCAGTCGCTCCATGTAAAAGACTGGTATTCAGCTGCATCTGGTTAGACTGGAGCAGAGTCCAGTCTAACCAGATGCAGCTGAATACCAGCAAAGTTGGGAAAAGGCTAGGCAGATGACATTCGAATCTTCTGTTCTGTATTTTTATCTTATGTTGGCTATCATATTATTGAATAAACAGTGATGGTGTGAATGAATTGCTTCGTTATTGTGCAGCTGAGCCGAAATAATGTTGACAGCATGGACTTGGTTTAATGAATTTCCTTCATGATCATTTGAACTGTGTTGACAAATCCTCAATACTGTTGGCACTCACTGATTGCGGTGTAGTTACTTTGAGCCCATTTGAATTGTCTTGATTACCAATACTGTTGACAATGTTTGGTTGCTGTGTAATTATTTCGTGTCTATTGGAATTCTGCTGATCCGTATTATTAACGTTATCTTTGATGTAGTTTAATGTGAATTGTCTGTTCTGGGAATCAGTAGTACGTTTACAGATGTGAACTAGTTTTTCAAAAAGTATCGCATTGAAGCACATAAGCCTCATTGCTACTTAACGCACTTTCATCTTTAGACCACATGAATGGGACCGCTTCTGTTTGCAGAATCTTGAAGGTTTCCGTAAAACCTGTATATTCTCCGTAATCGATTGAAAAACATTCTTCAAACAGTGGAAATCTGTTCTTGATTACACCCAAGCGTCGTATTTCGAAATATCCTGGTTCTTCTATTGGAGGTACGGCAGAATTATTCGCTGATAATTGCCGAATGTTTGCGTACAAGGCATCACCCTCGAGCATGTTCATATTTAATATACTGTTTGTCCATAGATTAGAACTTAGTAGTGTAGCTTTTGCGATGTTAGCAAGTACCATCGCGTCAACCTATAACAAGTATATGGTCTTAAAAGAACATGGTAGATCTCTTAAATTGTGCGTACAAACAGGTTTGCAGTTGGATAGTATGGGAGAATTTGTTTTTCGACTACAATGTTAAGTTTGTTCTTGGGATAAATTCATCCCAGCTACAGAACCCTTCGTTATGCGTCGTCCGATACGCACTTGACTGGTTTTATTATTATGGACAACTATCAACCTTACTGGCAATTTCTTTTTTCCCGCTAGAAGGCACTCTATCGTAAACCGAATAACATTGCGTTCACCTGTGGGAACTGTGAAGACGACTGTATTTGACATAATCCTGTGTTACTAAAGTCTAATGTTTCAATTTGATGTTATTTCACGTTAAACAAATATCAACTTTATTTTAATAGAAATTAGGTTGATTTCAGAGTGACCATTGAAAAATTTATAAAAATGTTGAAGTTGTAGCGTAAACTGAACTTTATGGTGTAGAAACAAAAGTTATTTTCCCATAAACTCATATTTTTGCTTACATTTTTGGCAAATAAATTGCGAATGAAGATTACATAAGATATTTTTTGTCCCTTTATGTGATGCACTCGTGCGATGCGTTTTCGAACTCGATTTGTCCTGTGGTGTAGTTTGGTATCCATAACTGTTCATTAGGTCCATTATTGGACCTCGTATCGGCACGCGTAGTGTGGGACGCCCCCCAGCTAGATAAACCGACGACCTTAAAAAGGTGGCTGGGACAAACTGGATGCGGGAGGCGGAGGACAGAGTCTTGTGGCTCTGCCTGGGAGAGGCCTATATCCAGCAGTGGATTGCGATAGGCTGGGCTGATTATGGTTCATCATTTACTCTCTTCTACCTATTAAAAGGCAGATCCCAAAATAAATGTTGTTAAGATGACGCCATCGGTAAGACGGCGCTTATGATTCCCTAATCTCATAAAAACTATTCTACTAACTACGTAAATGTCTATTAACTGCTCTCAAATTACGGTGTTTATTTATTTACATAAATACGTACGTAAATACTATTTGTATTAACGTGAGTATTTTCTTTAAGAAATGTCATTCTGACAGATGACATCTTCACAGTGGACTAATCCACCACTAAAAAGATAAATGTATCCTTTGATTTTTGAGAATTTCTGACCCCCGTCGTTACTGGTACATACATACATATATTTTCTGAATCGGTCCGCCAAAATGTCCCGGATTGACGTTTCTATTTCCTAACCTTATTTGTATCTAAATGTCTTACGTAATATAGCGAGTTTTTCTGTTGATTATTGTCTACTCTTTGGATTACTTGAATGTTCGTTTAGTCATGGTGTAATCTAAATTTCACACTGCTTCAAAGCTATTTTAACAATCATTATTGTTGACAGTGTCAATGCCTAATATTGTCTCATTTCCTTTTAAGTCCCCGTATCGGTCACGCCGCCTCGCTTTTCATAGTGATACAGTGCAGCAGTAGCTACAGTGCAGCAGTGCAGCAGTGCAGTGTAGTTGCAGTGCAGTAGTAGTGCAGTGCAGTATAGTAGTAGTTAGTAGTACGTAGTGGTCTTTCTGTGTGAAATTTCTTGTTTTAACATAGAATATATCCTATGATACTAGGGTACCATTTAGTTATTATTATTTTGTATTTCTCTCCCTTTTCTGTCAACGTACGTCCCGTCCGCCATTTCAATTTTCTACATACTATTTGGACTTTTTAGAACTTAGTATTTCTTTTTATCTTTTGTAACTGTATTCTATCTCCTTACGCCCAATATACTTCTCTCTATTCCATTCTAATGTATATTGATTTTGTATTTAGTTGTTCTTCGATGATTCGACGACATTCTAAAATAGTTGAAATCCGGTCATCTTTTCTGAAACTTAGAACAAACGGGCCTTTCAGTACCTCCTATACGTTGAATCAATGCAAAACAGACTGACGTACATGATGTTGATAGCTGCTATCCCGTGTAAAAAGATAGATTGGAAGCACAGCGTGTAATCCTCGCCCTTCTTAGCATAGGCTGTGGCTGTACTAGAGGATATTCGTATGTGAGAAGCAAAATTACTTGTTGAGTTACTCTCCTACTCATTGTAGGACAAAGAAGTCTGTGAGTTAAGGATCCAGAGTAAACATGAGATGTCCAGCGATGCAGGTCCTCTTCACTTGCATCTGTTTTTTCTTGGATGATCTTATCTATCAGGTTAGTCAATGCTTGGTCACCTTTCACCCACGACCTAAGTTGAGCCTGAGACAAAGCCTGGGTGAAGCTGTATGGTTCCATCTCTTAAAGCGGCTGTCTTTTAGCACGGTTTCTAGTGTGGGCACCTATATATGGAGGAACAGGTCTCCTGGACAAATTCCAGTCAAGGGTTGTATCCCCTTCTGCCATAACAGAGATAGTCCTTTCATACATGTTTAGGGGAACATTGTCCCATGTGCACACCTGGGTTTGCTCCTGTTGGGCAGGCATCGTTACCCCCTCCAGTTGCAGTCCCCAACCGTTCTCTCTAAGCCTTTGAGCCAACTGAGTTAAACATATGGCCTTATTCACTCTTGACAGACACAAATCCGGGCCTCTAGATAGGATTTGATCAATTATTGTCTTTCATAGATATGACATCCCTTTATACTTCTATTTCTGAGCTCCACTCCCTACAGGTAACATTCTGTATGGACCTTGTACTGGAAAACTTTTTTACTAGTGCCTCCTGTTTCCATTAGAAAGGGTAAGAGGTTTAGACATTAGCTTGGAATTACAGGGTCTGATAGATTATTAAATCTCCTACTAACCGTTTTTTATCATTCTCAAGTTTGGAGGAGAATAATTGAACCAGTTCCTTGTTCTATAAAATACTAGGAAGACCCTCAGCAATTTTAGACTTTAAGTAGTTCTCTAGTTGCCTGGGTATGATAAGAGGAAGTGTTTGTGGATCCTTTATGGGCATTAGTAGGGTTAGTGTTCTCCATCCTCGTACTTGCTACACGAAGCATGTGATTCCTGTGCCTGGGAGATTGAAGAAAGTTTCTCACCGGATGCAGGGCACAAGTAAGGGGGTCTTGAACAGACCTAGTACAAAAGTTTGAGAACAGGCTATAGGCCAACATCCAAGAGTTCTCGGGACTAACAAAGACATGCCATGTAGGCAGGTGGATATCTATTAAGTTGGGGAAACCTCTCATGGGCGGCTATTGATGCTTCTTGTATGGTAGTCCAAAAGGCAGATATTGCTGTGTGGTCTTTTTGGGCAGCAGGCATTCTCGTGGAAAATAGCCTTTTTTTTTTTTTTTTGTGGATGGGAAATCATCAAATGACCCCTCCCGCTCTGGGTGGAGCGGAAGGGAGTGTCAGACTTTTACTGACTAAAACCCACCCGTGTTCCGTCCTTAGCCCTTTCTGTTCCGTCCTTAGCCCTTTCTGTTCCAGGGCAGCGGTTAACCTTTCGGAAAATCCCGCCGCCCCGGCAGGCTTCGGCCCTGTGGGGCCCCGTCCTCTGCTGTCATCTCTTTGAGGCGCGCGTGGAACACAACGCGCCGTCCGGCACGGGCCTGGTCCTGATCGGACGGTGAGCTACCCATTACTCACCGCCCGCAGGCCCGCGCCTACGGTGGTAGGGTGGAAAATAGCCTTGCAGCATCACTGTTGAATGAGGGGATTGTTTGGTTAGCCTCACTTGCTATACGAGAAATTCTTTTTAGAGCTGAGCTAACTTGAGCACCCTTGAAGAAGAATTATTCCCTTCCGTATTCCAACAGTGATTCTGATACCCATGTTTCTTCAAGTTTTAGGGTTATACTAGATAAGAGATAGCTCTCTAAGAAATAGATCTCTTAGTCTCCTGGAACCACCTTATGTATTGATGACGTGTCATCCGCATGCCCTCTAGAGTGGCTGTATTTTTTATGTCCTGTTAATGTTGTTTGTATAGTGTTCGATAAAACCGTATATGTACGTAAAAAATCGTACCAAATATTTATCGTGTGAACTACTAATAGTAGAGACTTCTATAATGTTCCCACTAATGGAACACAGACTTCCTTTCTGCGAGAGGGTGCGAGTCGTTAGTAATCCACTACGCGGGCCCAGTGCGGGTTGGTAGATGTCACATGTCTGCTAGTTTCCTCACGATGTTTCCTTCACCGTTTTAAGAAATAATTTACAAAGTGCCTTCCTGGGTACTGTAATAAAATAAAAACAGAGCTTCACTTGTAGGTACACGTTTAATTTTATTAAAATAAAAAAAATTGTAAAGAAAAACTAATGAAGGAAACCGCACGGGTCTTAATAGTTCAGAGGTTTAAGTCATAACGCTGACGCGACGTCCTTGGTGTTAGAGCCCTATAATAAATTTCACTATTACGCGTCGGTCACGATACGTTTGCAAACGTTACTATAACTCCCGCAATAAATAAATATCTGGTAATCCTAAATGGTAACTTTGCACCAAGTCAATCGGTTATCAGGCAGCGAGGTAATAATTTATATCACTGCTTTAACTAAATTGAGACAATGGTGACTACTGAAAATTTAAAAAAAAAACTAAAAATTATACGCAAATCCGGTCCTAGACTCCACGCTGGCAGTCGGAAGGCTCCTCGCTGGCTGGTATCAGAATCCACCTCTGTTGTGTTCGATTCCAAACAGGAAGCTTCCAGTCGTCTGGTCCCAGGCTAGCGGTGGGAGCGAATTCAAATTCGCCTTACGATCTTATCAAGTCTGAATCAAGAAACCTGAGTCGCCTTGAGACAACTGAAGGTACCAGTTCGTTTAATTTCGGGAACACTGCCCTTGGATCCAGTCGAACAACGAACGAAATCGGTCGTTCAAACCGTTATATCGATACCTTTAATATCGAGGCAAATTATTACATGGTCAAAGCGGAAAAAAAATAATATTATGGACTTCCGTCCTGTGTCCAAAAAAAAAAACTTCAAATGAAAAATCTCGGTAAGAGAAAAGACATGACACTTTTAGATCCAAAATTCAAAACCAATGTCCAGAAAAAAACCTTTCTGATTAAAAATAAGGTTGGATTTGTTATAAAAGAAGGTCGTTCGTGATAAAATTATAATGTAGCATTTGCCAATGCTGCAGTACGAATCTACAACCTACAACTTGAGTCGCTGCCTTTTCTACTTATAAATAATGTTTAGCGTTACCCATTAATAGCATAAACTAGGTACTATATAGTTCCGACAAGACTTATGTTGCTATTATATAGAACAACCTTTCTATAATGTTTATAGCTGACATAACATATATTTACGTCCCATTATGGATAATTAGAAGTGATCTAATTTACAATAACTAACTGAAGCTAATTAATTAAGCTTAATGTACTTACGTTGGTATACATGGAGATATTATGGACAGATAATGATTAAATTACGATGTTATTTAGTTTGATGACGGTCTTAAGAGGGAAGCGACAGTACCCAGCGGAATTCAATTTTTTGTACGTTTTTGAAATTTGCAGGTCAATGTGAGGTTTTGTGTTGAATGAAACATGATTCGCGACCGTAACAAATATGTATTTACAGAATTGTAATCATTAAAATCAATACAACTCTCTTAAGTGTATTTATACCTATTATTTAATATATATTTAATTAAATACCAATCGAAATTCCTAAAAATCGTAATACAATTTAAATGTCACGGGATACCCTGGCGCTTCCTGCAAAAAAATGTCATACAATTTGAATTTCACGGGCTACCCTGGCGCTTCTTTAAGTAGTTACCTACCACCGTAAATATGTAATACGTGTTGTTATTCAGGGCTATGAAGATTAAATACGTATTAGACCAGTGTCACTCGAAGGACCGACAACAATAATAATAAAAAGCTGACGCAACCAAGTCTCTCTCACATCATTCATTTATTCAAGTTTTGTGAAGAGTCAGCCAGTTATTTTCATAGATTGGAACAATTTGAAACTTCCGAGATAAATCTTTTGTGAGGATATTGCACGCTCAGCTTACAATATCCACACAAGTTCTTTGAGGTGGTAAGTATCTGATAGAAAGGGGGAGATTATAGGTACCTACAACAAGGCGTTTTAAGGCCCTTTGTACACGGCACGCTTTCTTTACGGTACGGCGTATAAACAGCGCCGTAGAAAAAACGTGTCGGTCAACAAGCTTCCATATACAACACTCACGACTGTGCCTACACATGGCGAATAAACGGTGTTTTTTTACGCCGAAAAAAAAACGTGTGTTTACAAAGGGGCGAAGTTTAGCATTTAGACGTATGTGGATAGGTTGCGAGTCCGGAATCTAATTTTGTGAGACACAGCGAATAATTACGCCTCTAACCCCCTTATGGGTGGGCAGAGGTGTATAATACACCCAGACTTTTCGCAAGTTAGGCATTTAATGATTCATACATCACTGAAGGGGATTTTCTATCAGCATATTTGCGATGTCCGAAATTAAACGTGAGTTAAAAAAATGTGTAACGTTCGCATTATCTAGTGGATTGTACCAGTGTTGGTTACCCGATGCTGGGCTGAGATTCATCCGAGATGCTCTAGTATTCAGGTTCCACAGCCATATCATCCGGGTATTGGTCATTTAGTTCTGGTACATGGCGTCATTGTTCAACGGTATAATTTGATCTTTGCTGGCTTCTTTGGCACACACATGCAGCAAACGCGATGCAATGCAGCATACCTGCTTGTTACATTTTTGCTTATAAACGATGAGAGTGAAACAGTATATGGTGGGTGGGACAGTAAATAGTGAATATGTGGGGTGACCGACAGCATGTCTAGTGTCTCTTGGAATTTCTTTTCCGCGGCTCGCCTTCATTTTCGTCATCCGAGTCTGTATCAACGTGTCTCCTCCACCCCCCTATGGGGTACCCTAGCTGGGATAGTTTGACTTTGGCATCCTCTGATAGGTCTCCCAATTCTGCTTCAGCCATCCTCTTCACATACTTTTCTATCATGACTGTGTTTGTTACGTGATGTGCTTGGGAGCACTGGAAGTTGTCCACAATAAGCTTTGGAATTTGGCATAGGTATGCGATCGCAGCATAATAGAGGTCGGGGAAGTGTGAGTGATTAAGCTCCTGGTGGGAATTCGGGTCCCTAAACCTGCTGTACGGAAGATCTGGGTCTGAGGAGGTTGCTGCAGACCGTTTGCCTCTTAACTCAACAGCTTGATCTAGAACTGCTGGTATTTCTAGGGCCTTGCAGTGAGACTTGATGGATAATGAATAAGTCCATGTACTGGACTGCCTTGAGTGACGAGTACTCCCACATCTACTTAATTTGTGAGAGTACGGCTCCCTCCGCCCGTTTATATAACTACCAATGCTTGTGTCTACAATCTCCCTTCTGAGAGTGCCCCTGCCAGTCAGGATGTTCTGAAACATTGTCCCTATTCGTATTATGACCGGCCATGCAGTGTCCGCAATGCGATCCGTACCTCATTGGGATGCGATGGCTGCCTTCCACCTTTTAGTGAATGCAGCGTGGTTTTGATGCATTTTAGGCCCCTCTTGGATTGCATTACAGGAATGGATTTTATCTCCCATTAACCTGCCTGTCTTTGTTAGAGAAGCCATGTCTGTTATGCTATGCTTGATGGTCTTCTTATCCAAGAAGGTTTTATCACCAGTATCCCCAAAAGCTAGCTCCAGTGCAGGAGATTTTGATGTCCTCAAGTCAGCAGTAAGGGAATCATCATAGCTTGTGAAGATATCTCTTATTTTACTACCTCCATGGTCTGCATAGCTTGTTCCATACAATCCTGCTCCTGGAAATTGCAGCCAATCGGCTTTGCCAAAGATATCAAGCTGGTTAGAGTGGAGGGCAAAAATACCCTGATCTACCTCTGCGGCAGGTTTGGTGACTGTGGACGCTGCTACTGTCGCGGTTCTAGCTGCCCTTATGCTGGTGGTGCTGAAGGGTGCTATGAAGCTCAGCACCGTGGTGATAACCAGCTCGGAATATGTTACCCCATCTACTAGTTCGCCTCCGGAGGTGTGGCATCCCTCCAGTTATTTATATAGAGGAGTGGTTGGGCCTTCCCTTGTCCTAACGGCATGGGTGGGGCAGGTATTGTGGAATTCTGGTGTTTTGGTGTTTTTGCACTTTTTGTGGTGACTTATTGGGTCGAATTTATTTTAATTATTCGGTTGTTAGAATTTATTACTTTGAACAGCATTACCTATGTGGGTAGGTACACATACCTGTAGTAGTCCATTTTGTGAAATGTAGATAGATAACTCAGGTCTACTTTGTAACAGTGTCCTGCAAAATGTATCCTCTGTATCGAAAGACAGATCGCGGACACAAAACACCAGTTTCTACTGTCAATAATAGAACACGTATGACAATCCGGTAAACAATTAATCTATCAATTGTCAATTTGTAATACGAGTATGTAACGACGAACGACGATGATGTATGTGACGATTGTTGTTTGCGATACGAGTATGTAATAGATAATCAAACTTATTTTATATATCTACTATGGTATTAAAATTACATTTTCCCTAAAAACCCAATATTATTGACAGTGGTCACCCAGACCTTTTAAATGAGAAATATCTTAAGTCTGTTGAATAAATTTCAATTTTAAAAGCGCGAGCGTCTGTCGTCCTGTCATGGTTTTTTTTCAATATCCTATCTGTCAAGGAATAGTTGGCGGCCATTAAACCCAACAGTAATACCAAAGAGCACTGCAGACCCACCGTACCCCTAGCCGTACCCCTGGTGGTACGGTGGGTGTTTTAAAGCTAAACGATACCACCAGGTAATAGTGTTGTAACACTAGTTAAAACCACTTCTGACAACAACAATTTTATTCATAATTTTTTACAGAACAAATATTAAATTTAATATACCTTTAATCTAAATACTTAAAATTAACCAAATCTATAAACTTAAAAAATGCATTCTAAATAATACATAAAATAATAACGCAAGACAAACATTCGCAACTTTGAAAAGAAAACTTACACATATAACGCAAGACGACGAGACAAAATTGAATTATGAAAACCTAGAACTAACTATGGTAGGAAAAATATACCTACAATTATGAGGGAGCAAAACTTTATACCTAATGAAAGACCTGATGATGTGTTAAACAGTAACAGATGGTATACATTAAAAAGGCCAAGAAGAATACGTTAGATCTAGGTACTAGCACCAAATGTCACCTAACCTTTTAATTATGGTGTTTTGCAGGTATAACGGTATGTGATCACAGAGACTGTATCTCTATGTACGCAATTTTTCTAATGCGTGACCAATTGAAATTTCTTTATTTATAATTTGTAACTGTACGTCTCTGATGAAGTCATCATTGATGATTTGATCCTTTCTTCTCTTTTTTGGAATCATCTCCAATGTACGGATATGCTCCAATACTTTGAGTAATCGCATCAATGTAACAGTAAAAATGACCAAGAAACAAAATAAAAAAATGAATCAAAAACTACCTTTCCAATCGTTAAAGTGCCACAACATTTACTCTTACTGTAACATGAACACCGCCATAACATGGAGCCGTTTGTACCTATAGGTTTTGTGGCGATGATATCGGTATTTGCCACAAAGAAGGGCGGTTTGGTTCCGCCATTTATTTGGATGAAATTTATTTCAGTATCGTCCATTGTAGGTTTTTCCACAATAATTCAAATCAATGAAATTTTTATTGTTACATTTCTATAAGTTTCTTTAGGTCGAGAGTAAATTAAGTCAACTGTCATGAACGCTTGATAAAAATGTAATATGTACGGTTTAACTAAAGAGTTTAGTAGTTAAACCGTTTTGTTTAACCGTACTGTACGAAGTTACGGACACACTTATGAATAAAACATACACTGGAAATATGAAGGCTTAGCCCTCAACGTAGCTACATTTTTTTTTTTGCAGTACTTAACATGCATTTGCCGCATCAATTATGTACCTACCTAACTAATAAATGAGTCATCAATATGCGAGATAACTGTTTATCATTTTCTGTCCGTCTAGTATCTTCATCAGCACAGCACTACAGTGGTATCGTTTAACTTTAAAAAACCCACCGTACCACCAGGGGTACGGCCAGGGGTACGGTGGGTCTGCAGTGACCAAAGAGGTAGGCACCACACAAACTTAACGAATTTAACGCAAACACCTCAGCAGAAGGCTAATTATCCTAATTTAAAACGTTTAAAATCTAGTCGCAGTGTCATCTCGGCCACAAACAAATGTCAAAAACTTGTCAAAATGTAGGGAAATTTGAGGTATTTTTGACAGATCGAGACTAAGATCAGACTGTGAACGTTCTTAAAATTACGAAAATTCCCCCTCAGAACTACTAAAAACTTCTCGGTTGACAAAGCCACTTTTGCGACCGTCAAGGGTTTTGTCTCAAATTGGATGGAGGATACCATTTCGCTTTTGAAGTTTCGAGAAACGTGATCTCAAAGCTTTGTGGATAATACTCATTTCCGAATAGTTGGCAGCTTTCTGAATAAATACAGACGCTAATATCACAAAATACATAATCATAACAAAGTTTGACGATTCTATATTGAATTCCTAGCTTCTGCCTGCGGCTTCGTCCAAATTTCTTATTCTCCTGACTCACCCCATCGCATCGCATCACTTGTCCGCGCTACCACCTCGGCGCCAAAGGGTCCTAGCGTTATGGTAAATGTAGCCTATCCTTCCTCAAGAATTGGGCTATCAAATGCAAAAAGAATTTATTATTCCGCCTGGTTGTTCCAAAGATTAGCGCGTTCAAACAAACAAACTCTTCAGCTTTATTATTATAATAGATTAGAATGACCACCTAAATGAAATCAAAATGATCGAATGCTTAGAAAGAAAGAAAGAAAATACATTTATTTAACACAGACTAAAAGACACACAATACATCAGATACATACATCAGATAGCAACTAATAAAGAAAACAAACAAAGTATAAAACATATGCAAGAAATTAGCAGGAAAGTGTGCCTCACGGCTGCACCAAAAAGGCCCAGTTCAGCAAAAATGCCAGACAACTAGTGCCTGACGCTGGTTTTCAACTGAACCTGATGTGTGAGGTGACGATGTAAATCAGTTTTACACTGCAACGTGACGTGTGTATGCATACATAGATAAGATAAATATGTGACAAATAAAAAATAGTAACGAATATGTACATAAATAGTGTGAGTTAAGTAATATTGCAAAAATAAACCAAAAAGCACTGACTGACTGTTATTTATATTTTCGTGCAACACTCACCTTGCTTAAAATACTATTCATCTTCATATACAAAAGAAGATACGTATTATAAATTTGCATTTCGTGTCTCTCTGTGTGACCGTGTTGTTCTTCTAAACTACGCAAAGGATTTTGATGCGGTTTTCACTATCATCAAGGGCTGATTTTTCCAACGCCAGATAACTTTATCCGAGGAATAGTTTTCAAACGGAAATCTCTATTTTGTCAAATCGTAGAACAGTGCAAGACGGGCGGGTCTCGTAATAATAATAAACAGAAATTGGAACCTTGGGAGGCCTACAACTTATTTATGCGAACGTGACGGCACATCGGTTTCGGGGCCATTATTGGACAACAGTATTTTACAATACTGGTGAGCCTTTAGGTTAAGCCTTTGATATGCCCAGTAAATAAAAAATAATGGGTTTGTTTAAGTAAAAGGAACAAGTGATGCTGAGAATAATAATTATGGAGCGTTGTCCAACCACTGCCCGTTGAAAACAAAGTGGATTTTACTTAATAATTATTTTAATTATGAAAATAATGGTAATTCCCTTGTGTGCAAATGCGACTTAACAGGTTTGAATTAAGTCCATTGTTGGAAGAAGCGGCTGTAAGATCCTTTAGTGCACTGACCGGCAGGTGTACTGTTCCATCAGTGCCGACATTCTGTGTGGTCGGCGGGCACGGCACGTCCGATGAATGACCCTTGTCGTGAACGGGTTGTACCAACAGTTCTTGGTTGCTGTGCTCTAGCCACTCTTCTACATCCTTGTTAGTATGACCTGACAGTATACTACGTTTGTCGTCGATCTCTGCTAAGTTAGCCTCTAGTCGTTTATTTATTAAGTCTAATTCTATCCTCGCCCGCGCCTCTGCAGCCTCTAACTCCAGTCTTTTTTTCCGTGCAAGCACAGAGGAAGATGAAGACCTCTTAGACTTTTTGCAGACTTGAAACGTTGTTGACATCGTTGATACATCCACAGCGGATAGAGATCGTGGTTCCTCTTCAACTAATCTTTCGCGGAGAGTTTTGTCACCTTGACGCTGTAAGTCTTTAACAGTTACTTGTTCCTCGCTCGCTGATAGTGCGTGTTGGTGGAACCTCTTGGACCGAAGATTTCGTCGCCTGTTCTTCCGCTAGCTTCTTTGATGCACTTCGAGTGTTCATTGTTGGTGGTGTGTGAAACATTAGATCCGGCTCGAAGGACCAACTGGAATGGACTTAACAGACTCTGTATGGAAGAAAATGTAATTTTGCAATTTTTTTCCATAAAGTTTGTACTAGTGGTGTTGATGTTGGGGATGCGCCTGGGGGGCACAAAGGTACGTACACTATGCGATTTGTTGATCTTGCCATAAGTGTATCTTCAGTCCCCGTTTGCCTTTATAAAAGCGTGCCTGTGAGCAATGTGGACATCTCACCAGCTAAACATCAAACTATGTGGCGGGTTGACTAGCACAGTTTCCGGCGTCGCTACAGTCGGCATTGAACATATATGTAAAAACATAAACTTACAGTAAAACTTACCTTAAAAAAATAATAATTAACTCTATACAGGGTGGAATTTTGTAATGCCACCTGAAGGGAAAGTACTCTTAATACTGTAGATAGACAATTTTACTCAAAGAAAACATTCCTTTATTTTTTAACAGAAAGAAAACTGCATTCAAAAATTTTCAAAAATTCGCTTGCCACAGCCGGGAATCGAACCGACTGAAATCTGTAAAAATTACACCCTGTACTTTTATTGCATTGATCGTTAGGATCAATTATAAGGATGAAATCTCTCTAACGAACTTGATAAATAAAATTATAGGAAAACTATAAAATCTTAAATTATTTTAATTATTTACAAAAAATTGTAAATTAGCATGTCATGGTCATTTAAACACTGTCAAGTATCTTGAAATATTGGATCTCTTAAGAAATGAGTTAAATGGTTTCCCCGAGCAAGAGCGAAACCAAATAATTCTACAGCAAGATGGTGCTCCAGCCCATAACAGCAGAATCACTACTGCCTACATTAATAACCATTTTAATACCTGGATTGGTACAAACGGCACAATCAGATGGCCTGCAAGATCACAGATCACCCTTTTAGATTTTTTTTATTGGGGATATGTGAAAAATCAAATTTACATTAAATCTTATGCGAATGTAAACGAGTTGAGAGTTGAAGTTCAGAATACGATTTATAACATTCACCACAACACGTTATTAAAGGTTACTAGAAATGAATTCGTTAGAAGAATACATTTGTGTATCCAAGAAAATGGAGCCCATTTCGTGCAAATAATTTAAGATTTTATAGTTTTCCTATCATTTTATTTATCAAGTTTGTTAGAGAGATTTCATCCTTATAATTGATCCTAACGATCAATGCAATAAAAGTACAGGGTGTAATTTTTACAGATTTTAGTCGGTTCGATTCCCGGGTGTGGCAAGCAAATTTTCGAAAATCTTGAATGCAGTTTTCTTTCTGTTCAAAAATAAAGGAATGTTTTCTTTGAGTAAAATTTTCTATCTACAGTATTAAGAGTACTTTTCCTTCAGGTGGCATTACAAAATTCCACCCTGTATACACGCACATGACACTATTTCCATTATTTACAAAATGTATAGACGCTCAGTCAGTGGGGCTAAGGTTCCTATCAAATCACTTAAGAGATTCTTCAGGTCCTTCCACACTGATATAGCATCATTCTCATATCGTATGGTATCTCCACTAGGAGTTTCCTCATTTAATTCTGTTTAAGACGGTTTTCTTTTTACATACTATTCCTTCTATGGTTTATTTTATTATTATTCAAAAGGAACAACAAACAGCCACAATATAAAACATAGAAATATTCAGTGTTATTCATAAACGTCTTTAAATTTTAATCAATTGCTAAGCAACTAATTAGCAAAATTCTTATTCATAAACGCTATATAGCGCTAAGAGGTAGCTAAGCAATTTATTAGTAGCTGTCAAAACTAAACTAGTAATTTCTCTAATATCTACAATTTATTGTCAAATGAAACTACTTGTAATCACCGGTGAAGCTCGACCTGAACCAACCTGGCGGTGACGTCGTTAAAAGATCACCCATAGATAAAAGTCACCCATCTCTCCACTATTCCGTTGCAGTATGCATATCCGTTACGGCTCATAAATCCTTTCATATATCGTAAGGGCACGTCTCTCCTGCCATTGCGGTGCACCCCGGTCTACTCCTTGAAATGGTCTCTGTGGCACGATGAAACATAAGGCTTCAGCGGCTAGTGCAAATCTTGGGGTTTATTCCATTAATCTAGTCTGGTCAAACCACACTGGGGTCGGTGCATTTTATTCATAAAGTTTTTTGCATGCAATCAATATAGATCTGTAGCCCAGTATGACGCGAAGAGTAATAGTCACTATATAAATCACTCCCGACCATATCCGGCTCGAAGAACCATAAACAAAATTTCCGGGGTCGGTTAGGTTCATGCGGAAATAACACAATTTAACAAAGCTATTTTTATTCCATTGACAATTTCTATCACACAAAAATTAATAAAGAATTAAATAAAAGTAAATACAAGAGAGATTATAAGACGACCTCTTAGCATAATCAGGCTATAACGTTCCCACTGCTGGAGCACTGGCCTCCTCTCGGTGAGAGGGAGTGGACCGTAATCCACCAGGCGGGCCCGGTGGTAGATGTGACATGTCTTCGAATTTTTGGTTCTAAGACATGCCGGTTTCCTCACGATGTTTTCCTTCACCGTTTTGAGAGCAGTGGTGATGAAATAATTTCACATATTAAAGCGCCTGTCTGGGTTCGAACGTCCTCTAATGAGACCTCTTCATGATGTTATTTTATCATTTTCCCAAAAACTGCCTGGTTTTGTATTATTTACAGTAGGTAGTACTATCGTTCTATCAAGGACTACACAAATCCAAATCCATCCTAATCTCGTTCTTATAAATGTCTTCACCTTATCCATCCCGTTTGAAGTTACCGTCGTATTACTTTTATGACTGCAATGCGACACCTTTTCCTTTTATGGTGTTTTCTCGTACTTAAGTATCTACCTACAAATCTATGAGTTTTCAATTTATTGCTACTTGTAGGAAGAGTAGCTGTGTGCTGTGCTGTAATTACCCCGCAAGTTTCTACTAAAATGGTAGAAAATGAGAAAATAATAATCTTACAAGTAATCAAGTCGGCTCAGCACAGCGCGATGTGGCACTGACGTCACACTGATTGCTAGAACGACAAGTAAATAATTTCGCGTCGGAAACAAGGCCAGGCGGGGTTTATTGCTCATTCACATTTAATTTTTATGTACCGACGTGACACCGTTGGGAATGTAGGGAGACTCTGAATTAAGCTTGCACCGAGTTTGATTACGCTCTTAATCTGTTCTTACATTTCTAGGTTATGTTAGTGTTTGTTTCGCTCAAACTACTCAAAGAAATCTTGTGTTTTGATAAAAGTCATAGAGGTTCTTATACAACTTCCCCAGCGTGTTCCCGGTATGAAAGTTTTGTTGAATTCCACCTCGAGTAAATCATAAAAGGGTTCTAGTGAAATTATAACGTTCCCACTGCTGGGACACAAGTCTCTCCTTTCTGTGAGAAGGATTGGGCCGTAATCCACCACGCGGGCCTAGTCCAGGTTGGTAGATGTCACATCTCTTCGAATGTTTGGTTCTATTAATGTTTATTTTTTAACAGATATTTTAAATTTTTCTTAAAAAGGATATAAAAAAAATCATTTAAATAATTAATAAAATATGGATCCCCCTGATACTGATATCTTTCATGGTCTATCTGATGAAAACCATGGTCACCCCAGTCGTTCCAGATAAATTCCCATCTACTTAACGATTTGTTCTACTTATTGACATTCGACGATAATTAAGTCAGAAATGTTTAATATTAAATAAGCGGGTTTCACAGCCCTAAATACAGCGTATTGTCTTAAATATCCCGTTTACGCATAATGTTTACTGGGTGGGCGGGCATCAGTATTATGATTTCGTAATAATTATTACATTTCTCTATGCTAACCAAATGGGCTCGTAACGCCTGTATTCGGCGCTAAATCATAAAACTAATTACATAATACTAATATTATAAAGCTGAAGAGTTTGTTTTTGGTTTGAACGCGCTAATCTCTGGAACTTTCAGTCCGATTTGAGTCTTTTTAATCGACTTCAAAAAAGGAGGAGGTTCTTAATTCGAAAGTATTTTTTTTAATGTTTGTTACCTCAGAACTCCATTATTTAATAAGCCGATTTGCAAAATTCTTTTTTTTTATTTGTAAGGATATACTTTCAGATTGCTCCCATAGAAATTTCATCAAAAACTGTTCAGTGGTTTGGTTTTTAAACCAATAATACTGGTAAAAATTACAACTTAAAAGTGAAAAATAAAAACTTTTTTGCAAAAAAATGTTGTATTTGTATAGCCCAATTCTTAAGGAACGTAGTAGGCTATTTAATATCACGCTGCGTCTCTTAGGAAACATTATCTGAGTACAATATGGATTTATGTTGGTAAACAAGAAATACTATTTTGATAAGTAAAAGAAAAAGAATAGAAATTACAACAAAAATTAGATGTAAATGAAATCAAATCCATTTATTGGCCAGAATGTAGGTTTAGAATGCATGATCTTAAAACTATAATGGCCCATTTACATTCTACCATTACATATGGTGTGCAAATATTTAATTTCAACCTGCACAATGTTATTAATATAATTAGGTACATTCAAAAAAATTAAATAAAAAAGCAACAACAAATAAGATCTCATGCTTAAGAATTTATAGTAAAATTTGAACATCAATCAATTATTATAAGGTATAAACCAATAATATTATTGATTTATGTTTACTTGTCTGCGATTTGGCATGTATTC
The DNA here is from genome assembly GCA_949629185.1 of Apamea crenata. NCBI lineage: Eukaryota > Metazoa > Arthropoda > Insecta > Lepidoptera > Noctuidae > Apamea > Apamea crenata. Next base: position 12,415,330 of record OX451373.1, read on the forward strand.
ATTAAGCTTATAAAAGCATTTCTCCTTTAACCATTGCGTTTAAGAAGATATTGATATCGTTACCCTATTATAGCAAGAAGTTTTCAACATTTATGATGAAAATAGAGAGAACGTGAGGCTGAAAGCCAAGCAACAAATTTAAGAAGTACAAGATGAGAATACAGAGATTTATAATGAATAAAGAAAACCTAGTTCATCGTACGAGCTAGATGATTTAGTTGCAATCAAGAGAACTCAGTTCGGCCGAGGTCTAAAACTGAAACCAAAATTCCTTGGATCTTATAGGATTAGTAAGGTCAAGCGAAATGACAGCAACGATGTTGAAAAATTATATAATCCACGGAAGGGCCAAAGCGAACATCTAGTTCAGCAGATAACATGAAAAAATGGCCCCGTAAGGACGAATAAATAGTGTTGTTTGTTTGTTGTTTAACTTTTTTATTTTTTTTTATGGTTTCATGTGTGTGTTTTTTTGTGTATAGTTAGCTGTGTCCAAATAGTACTGCTCAGTATCCTTACGAATACCAGAGGGGCAAATCCCGTAAATAAAAACATTGAAAATCTAGTCGCAATCTCATCAGCGACGATCAATGTCAAAAATGTAGGAAATTAGAGGTATTTTTGACAGATTGAGACTGAGATCAGACTATGAGCGTTCTTCATATTACGAGAATTGCCCGTGTTGTTATGTGTTATATACTGCTATGTGATAAATTGAGTTTTGATAGTAGAAGGTTGTTTATGTAATTGAAAATTAGACATAGTGCTGAACTCAACTGTTATTGTTTTCTTCTGTTGTGATTTTGTAATTTGATACAATAGTATTGTTTCATTATGTTAATAGCAGTCAAGTTCTTAAGATGTAAGTAATAAGTTTTTCTATACTTAGTAACTTCCTATTGTTGTGTGTTCTTATGAATGTACTTTCAAGGATTTAGATTCTTAATAAAATATGGTATAATCGGTCACTTTCTCTCCTCGGTGAACAATGTACTATTGGTTGGTCGGGTAAACAATGCTTGGTGGCTGGTGGAATAACGGTTCATTATCTACGAAGCTTAGTTATAATTGACGGCACGATTGGCGCAGTGGTTAAGCGATTGACTGCTGCGCTGCGTGTCGCGGGTTCGATTCCCGCACGGAACAAATATTTGTATGACCTACATGTATTTGTTCCGAGTCTGGGTGTTTTTCTATCTATAATATGTATGTACTTACAAAAAAAAAAAATGTATATATGTAGTTTATCAGCCATCTTGTTACCATAACACAAGCATTAGGTGGCTTAGCTTGGGACAAATGGTGCTGTGTGAAATGTCCAGGGATATTATTATTAATTTGGAAGATATTTGACCTTTTTGACTCGGTTAAGTGCTAAACAAATTTATCGTTTTTCTAGAAAACCTTAAAAATAATGTTATTTTAGACTTAACACGCTGGAATCATTCAAAAGGTTATAATAGAGGGGTATTAATTATTACGCGGGAAAATAAGGCGCTCGCTCCTTCGAAGTTCATAATCATTAACATTTTTTTTTTGTTAAGGCTTTTATAATTACTCATTGTCACATCGTTCAAATTTTTGAGTTAATAACACAAAAGTGTCCAAAAAAGATGAATTATTCATCTTTTTTTTTTCTTTTAAATATAATTACCTATTTCGACGCATTATTTTATTTTTTAATAGTTAATATAGGATATTATATTTTTAATCTAATAATTTGTAATTTATTTATAAATTTCTTGATTTGTAATTGATATTGATTTTAATTAATTTAAGGGTGTCTATTATACAGTGTGGCGCTTTAATGGCGGCATGCGGCGGGATCATCCGAAAGGGTTACCGCTGCCCTGGAACAGAAAGGGCTAAGGAAGGAACACGGGTGGGTTTTAGTCAGTAAGAGTCTGACACTCCCTTCCGCTCCACCAAGAGCGGGATCCCCATTTGATGATTTCCCATCCACAGAAAAAAAAAAATGGCGACATTCGTTTTATAAACATTTTTAATTTCATTTAACGTTATTATTTATTTTCAATTTTCTAAAATAGCTTCTTGGAGCAACCTGTACTTACAGAACTGTAGAGCAGGAGTCATTTACCGGGCTCATGGATCATAACATCGCAACAATGAAATTAAAATGAATAACGTGCAAAGAGTAAGCGAAATAAAGGAAAAAGAGAGAGCCCTATGTTTTTTTATTTTTTTTATTATATAAACTAGTGCTTGACTGTGATCCCGCCTGATGGAAAGCAGTGATGCAATCGTTGATGGTAAAGCGGCGAGCAGCACAGGCTGCAGTTTTCAAATGATGAATTATATTGTTGTTATAATTTTTATGATTACTGGCCGTGGCCACTAGCCCTACCTATTTTTTTTTTTTTAAATGCACTTCAAACTCAAAACTCAAACTCAAACTCAAACTCAAATCATTTAATTCAACTAAACCAATTACAGGCACTTTTGAATTGTCAAAGGGTCGGTCAGTCAGAAAGATGAAGCTAGTTGCCCATTCCAAAGCGTAGGTACCTATGGAGAAGAACGGGCAAGAAACTCCATGGACACTCTTTTAAATCATAAAATTCTTACAAAATATTTGATTACATCATTCGTGTTGAAATTAACCATGTGAGAACGATGTAGAAAAGACGTGCACGTTAAAAGCGTCCGTTATAGAAAACATAAAAACAATTCAGAAATTAAAAATTACAATAAGCCGTGGCAGCTAAGAGATGACCAGTCCCTACTGACGGCGCCCGTTCACGAACATGACGTATGGATCAGCACCATTCAGCTCAACCATTTTGAAGGGAACTTAATGATCCAACACACACGCCACCACCAGCGAGACATTAGAGTGAGCATGACATACTCTCAGCCGCCAGGGCACATTTAAGTCAATGAAAGACGTACCCAGTAAATGGTAGCTTTATAGAAAGTACATAGTGCTCACACGTGTGCTATGCAATTATACAATACTAAACAATTGAGTTTATACAATGCAAATATAGTTTTCTTCCAATGTTCCGCAGCTCCAGCAATGTTTCCGAATGCTAATTAGTTTAAGCGCCCCTGTGGAGCTGGACCAGCATTGAGCCAAGCATTTTTGTCAGCGATGTAATCCCCTAACTTATAATATGCTTGGCTACATAGTGTGCGTTTAATACAAGATTTAAATTTCGTTTCATTCAGTTGGAGTATGTGGGGAGAAATTTTATTGTAACATTTTAAACAGTACCCCATGAAGGTTGAGTCTACTTTAGCCAGTCTGAAACCTGTTTGAACTAATTGGTCCCTATTTCTAGTCCTATAGTTGTGTTTTTCACCTCTTTTGTTGAACAGATTTAAATTTTTTCTTACGTACATGATGTTTTCATAGATGTATTGACAAGGTACCGTCATGATGTTAATATCTTTAAACAGTTCCCTTAAAGAATCGCGCCTGCGGAGGCCATATATTGCTCTGATGGCTCTTTTCTGCAGAATAAAAATGGACTCGATATCTGCAGCCCGTCCCCATAGTAAAATACCGTAAGACATGATACTATGAAAGTAACTAAAATAGACCAGCCTCGCGGTATCTACATCAGTAACTTGACGGATTTTTCTTACAGCGTAAGCTGCTGAACTTAGCCTTCCTGCAAGAGATGTTAAATGAGGACCCCATTGCAGCCTTGAGTCGAGCGTGATCCCCAGGAAAACAGTTTTATCGACGAATTCTAGTTTCTCTTTGTTCAATACTATGTCACAATCACTACTTTTAACATTTGGTAAAGCAAATCTTATGCATTTAGTTTTTTTCCCATTTAATACCAAATTATTAGCAGTGAACCAATTTAGTACCTGCTGTAGGGCGTTATTTACGTCGTCAATATTTGGTGCACGTCTATTTATCTTAAAAATTAAGGAAGTATCGTCAGCAAATAACACCATTTGTGGTTGGTTCTTTATTAAATGGGGTAGATCATTAATATATACTAAAAAGAGGAAAGGACCTAAAATCGAGCCTTGAGGAACACCCATTTTTAATTTTAAAGCAAGAGAATTGACACCATTTATTTGAACTTTTTGCTGTCTATCATTTAAATAAGATTTGACTAAACTGAGCGCAAGTTGACCTAGTCCGTAGTGCTCCAGTTTAAAAAGTAAGGTTTCGTGATTGACGCAGTCAAATGCCTTGGAGAGGTCACAAAAGATTCCTATGGCATCTTGGGCCTCCTCCCACGCTGTAAATATGTGCTTTAATAAGGTGACACCGGCGTCAGTCGTACAACGTCCTTTGGTGAAACCATATTGCTGATCATATAAGATTTTGTTGGTGTTAAAATGATTAAGCATTTGATTGAGCATTACCTTTTCGTACACCTTGCTGAATACGGGCAACACGGATACGGGTCTATAATTGTTGGTGTCTTTGCTGTCCCCAGATTTAAAAAGCGGTATAACCTTACTGTATTTCATTAAATCCGGGAAGACTCCTTGATCTACACACAAATTAAATATCAAAGCTAAGTATGGTGCTATAGTCTCGATTATGGATGTACAAACTTTGATAGACATTCCCCATAAATCTTCGGTCAATTTGATTTTGATTTGCCGAAAAGCTTTTATAACTGTCATAGGGTTTATGTGTCCAGTACTATGTAGGTATTGAATAACAAAGTGCGTTTGGAAAACTGTTTCTAATTTTATAATGAAAAGTGACTGCTTCATCTTTTCATGTAGTGCTGAAAAGCATTCTCACCACGCGGCCTAAAAAATGAAAAACGGTTTTTGCACAGGCAAAACACCACGCGTGAACATGTCGGGTAATGTAATTTATCACATAGATTTATTGTGAGATCGCCCTGACAGACGAGCCATAGTCAAAATGAATTATATGCGCCTTCGTACGGATTGAAATAATTTATTTAGCTTGGTTAAACAAATTCCGTATATTTTAGTTGATACGGTGTTTAGTAATTTTTTATTTATTTTCCTATTACTTCCACGGATTGAGATGACGATGACAGACCAACCAACATATGTACCTTACATTTTTTTCTCAGTTTACTCAAAACTCCCGTATGATGTTTTAAGTTTTTGAGATGCTCTGTTAATATGATTATCCCGGTATTACTAAGTCCGGTCAAGTATCTGGGTAGCAAAGTGGGCAATTTCTCACTTAAGCACCTACCTGAGTGAGAAATTTCAAATTGCACTCGTGGGTTGCAGCTGAAAATCCTTTGAAAAAAAACCAAAAACCTTTTGGCATGAAAAGCATTGTTTTCTGTTATTTATAGTTTTTTTTTTCTTTTTGCTGTAAAGCCATTTTCTTTCATTGTTTACCTACTACAAAGTGGTCTTGAGCAAAGAGCACAGCTTGCCTTGGCATACTGGGCAAACGAACCATACATACTACATAATTATATCCAAATTATAATTTATTTCCTAAGCATGGTTTGTCATGAACGGCCGAGCCATGCATGGTTTCAGAGAATTCTATACATATAGGTAATTATGTATATCCAAATTATAATTTATTTCCCTCATATCCTCTTGAAGAAATGAAGTAGAGAAAATTAACTTCAGGAAAATTTCAGCCAGGTTATTTAAAACGGAACTCACTTTCTCAAGACTTCTTGGTTTTAAAAAACAACTTTGTTGAACATTCTTAAAAGTATTTGCTTCAAACTCAAGGTTCGACAATCAAATGCAAAGTACGCTGAAAGTGTGCAAACGGTGTAAAAGTCAAGTGCGAGTCGCACATTGCTGGTAAAAGAAAACATCCTGAATGGAATTCCGTTCAAACCTTTTGACGGGCCTTGGTAAATATTTACCTATTTTTAGGCCTGAAACCTTTTACGGACAACCCTACGGAAGTAATTTGCAAGGGTTGCGCGAGAAGTTTTTTTATGTAGATTGAACTCTAGTAGCGTAAGCAAAAAGAAAATAATAATTTTAATTGGGTTAGGTACCTTAAACAAGCATTAATTATTCTGAAGTTGTTTACTGTGATAAATTTTGAGCATAAATCAACATCCGTTAAAAGGTTAGAATAACTTAACAACAAAAAAAAATTCTGACGTGGCCGCATTGGCATTCAAATACCATAGCCATAACCTGCAAGACGCGCCTGATCTGCATACTGTGCTGGCTCGCTTCTATGGCCAATGACAATATCAATTCAGACTTTGATTTTCTGTCAGCCGTCTTCCATGTACACTATACACACTCCTAGATCCACAACCACAATAATTCACTCCACTCCATTTGCTGTGTTATCAACCACTGTAACCAAACAGAAAAGTCACGTTTGTATTATATCAATTCGTGGGTTAAGAACTAGAGTAGCGTAAGGGCAAAATAACAACTTCACTGGAGAGCCGAAAAACCACTCAAATTTACCTACCGTTATCTTATAGCTCTTTTATGACAAAATCTATAGTAGTTAGATATCTGGTTTTACTAAGAATAAAGCTTTATTTATCGGCTACAGAATAGTGTAACTTTTTGGTCAATCAAAAAACGTTTTTATTTTAATAAAGTTTATTTTTCAAAAAATGGTTGACATACGTCATTTTCACTGTTACATAAATTTAATAATGTATGGAATGCAACGGAACTTCCGTTAAAATGGCCTTAAAAATATTAACAAAAATCTTCTAAAAAATGTAATTAAAAATAATTATTCGTGGTCGACCTGCAAATGGCTGTAAAAATCATGATATGTTGAAGGAATAACTCCAGATCGACACAGCTCTTGCAAATCGTTTTACTTATCTGCTGATATAGCTATTGGACCACTGTAAGCTTTTTGCAAAATTACTCTCGACGAGGTTGCTCTTTTGCCCCTTCTGAATACCTACCTTAATTTTTTTGAAGTTTTGGCTGTCCAAGTCATATTTAAAATAGATATGTTCTGGGTCGTCCTTGCGATATTGAGGCCATTTGATTTTTAACCAATTCACAGTCTCCTCATCAGTATCTGTTTTACAGTTCTTAATCATAATAGTTTTCAGTTTCTTCGAATCAAAAAAATCTTCCTGTCCCATTTCTTGTACTTTGTAAGGATTTCTTCTTGACGCAGTTCTAATAATAGTGTAGTAACTGGACGGATCAAAAATTGGTACACTTTTCTTGGCCAGCTCTATAGTAGCGTGAGTGTCTTCCATCTGACTGTGACCAGGCTCAAAATATTTTTGATTTATTTCCGGTATATCCAAAAAAGCCACACAATACCACATCAAGGCAGAAATATACATATTTCGGCATTGACTCGCGTAAGTATCGGACATAAAAGTGATTGGTTTGCCATCTGCTTTTTCTGTCATGTATTTGAACAAAGATGATCCAACCTCGTTAGCACCTTTATTACCAACACCTTCATTCCAGCAATAACATGTTACTTCCCTCTTTTCTTTGCCAAAATCCAGTAAAGTACAGTTATACACAGGCAGCCTTCGTTTATAAAAGATTTTTTTGGAAGATGAGGTAGGAATATGACAAATAGCTTCCATGTCATATTCGGCGAAATAAATTTTATCATCCAGAGCAAGTTTTTTAGCTTCATCTCTATGTCTTCTCGCTTGAATTTTTCTCTGTAAATGAGCTTCATGTTCACCTTTTTTGGCTTCTTTCTCTTCATCATTCATATTATCATATGCAAAACATTCATCGCACATATCTTTCCGTGGCTTATGGAAGCCAATATTAAAATCTTTCTTTAAAATATCGCGGTACATGTTTATTTTGACAGGTTCCACCTCATCTTCCTTGCACTTATCAACATATAGTTCATACATCTTCGTGACATTAAGGTCTTGGTCAAGATACTCTTTTTTGGTATCTTTTCTAACGTAGTGAGCTGGCATGCGCGGACAAGACTTAATGTGGTCTTTGACGTACTGTCTAGCACTTTCAGGAGTTTTATTGTGTGGACCAAGCACTCCTCTGGCATCAGATTCGACCACATTTGTCTCCGACAGTTTTTTGAAGCAGCCTCTCATAAACATTTCAGAAATATTGAAATTCGATAGGAAAAACTTTTGACACACTTTAATTAGCTCAGATTCACATGGCTTTTTGAGGAAATACTTATTGGTAAGCTTCCTACGGCTTCCTACGGCTACGTGCTAAAAAAACGTATATAGCTTTTACACTATTATTGACATAAAAACTGATTGCATTACTTTAATTGTTTCGTGCCATAGTAGCGTATCACACCCTTACGTTTTTTTGGCAGGGAGAAAAATGACGGTAGCGCAGGAAACAAGGGCCAATAAGGAGTAACGGTACTTTACGCTTATTTGGCACGAAACAAACTTAGGCTACATTATTAAACTTTTTGCGTTAAAAACGTATGACAAGATACGTTATTTGAGCGATTACATTGAAGGCATATTCAGTGTCTTATTCGCTCTGTAAATCGAGTTTCGATCGTTGTGCTCGTAACTTTTTTGACAAAATAATGTCAAGATTATTGTAAGTAGAAACACTTCATTATGGCAGTAAACACATATCATCTTTTTTTATACGACATTTTTGTACTAAGCATTCTACACACTACATCGCTCCAGTTTTTTGGCACATAAAAATATGGGGATTAAAAAATCGAATGGTGAAAAAATGATTTTTTTTAATTTTTGCCCTTACGCTACTCTAGTTCTTAATCCACGATTGAAGCCGCAAAATCTCCAACTCCTAAGATACAGGTCTGCATACCTAGCTTAGGAGCCCGGAAAACTGACAAGAATTTTAAACTTGGTAGTACAACCTACTGTTTCCATATGCTATGTACTGTGTTGTTATTTATGTACTAATAAACTTATTATGTCGTTTATTCATTTACTTTTCTTATTTTAATACATTTTTAAATATTAAGTAGTATAAACTAAAAAAACATTTAAAATTTTTAAAAAAATAGTGATCCACCGGTTTCGGGAGCAGGGTCCAAGCTGCCGGTGGTTAGGGCTCCAGAGACAGAAACCTCACAATGCGAGCCGTATCGAGGAGTACTGCCTTCTGAATCAGGCCCTTGATCCAACAGCCTCGTGTGCTAAGTCAAGATATTTGATTTGTTTATCTTTCTCAGCTTTCACGAGGTTCCCGTCATGTGGAATGGTAACAACGACAATCATTGCGCGGCGCACTAATCGATCTATCACCACTATATCAGGTTTGTTGGCGACAACAGTCCTGTCAGTGATGATAGATCGATCCCAGTACAACGTGACCTGGTCATTTTCGAGAACTGGGTCGGGCACATACTTGTAATATGGTACCTCAGAGTCGACAAGTTTATATTTCAAAGCAAGTTGCTGGTGAATAATCCTGGTGACTTGGTTATGCCTGTGCAAGTACTCGCTGTTAGCCAGACGAGAACAACCAGAGATAATATGTCTGATGGACTCACCCGGATGGTGGCATGCCCGACACACGTCAACCGTCCTGTCCTTCATAATATATCTCCGGTAGTTATTCGTCAAGATAACTTCGTCCATAATTGCACAGACAAAACCTTCAGTTTCTCCGAAGAGGTCACCAAAACGTACGCAGGATACGGACGCTAAGAAATCTACACCGGGCTCACGAAGAGCCCGATAGAAGCGCCCGTGAAGCTCCTTGCTTTGCCATACCTTCTTGCGGTCATCGGTAGTAAGTACTACAGGTTTGCGCCAGTTCTCTTTCGCCATGGAGAGCGGGGTGAGCCTCTTGTCCACTGCGACCACATCACAGTGCATACCCACTTCGGCTTTTAAAAAATATTCCCTGAGACTGCACACCTCGCGGTTGCAGTGGAGGGTCTTCGCATTTAAAAAGCCTCGACCCCCACATTTCCGCGGGATATACAGTCTCATCACCGATGATCGTGGGTGATGCATCCGATCCGGTTTGCGGTCAGCAGTGTACGGACCCTTCTATCCAGGGCGTCGAGTTCAGTCTGAGTCCATTTGAGTATGCCGAAAGAGTACATCAAAACCGGCATGCCCCAACCATTGAAGGCGCGCACCTAAGCTGGCCGGTGGTCAGCCTCTTCCGCGTCGACGTACTGGTGGTGGTGTCGTCGGTGGCGAAAAGTATTCGTCGCTCGAGCTCGACGCAACTGCAGCGGCCGATGTCACTGGACTCACGTCTGGAGCAGGTTCCGGCAGCTGCGAGGCGGAGCTGAGCGACGAATCCGAAGGTGTTGGGTGTGTGGTTTGTAATTGTCGTGCCCGACTTCGTGTCAACATTTCTGTGTCATCTGCGTATTTTATTTTCATGCATCCTGGTATAATACTCGTAGTACCAATGTAAATGTTATGATGCTAATATTGGTCTTCAAAAATGGTATAGAGTACATATTAAAACATTATTTCTTAATTATTAATGTTTGAAAAATATTAGAAAATATACGGAGTAATATTTTTGTCACCGTCAACTTGACAGCCGGGCCACAGATTATTATTATTATGTTGATATAGCAGCAGCGGTATTAGGTTTTGGCTTTTCTCCACTTACATACTCCCCGAAGTCATTCTTCATTAACAATGCTTCCACCTGTACCTTCCAACTGTCGTATTAGATCCGAGTGTAGTTCATCATGTAAAAAGGGTGGAGACTGCACGAGAGTATGATTACAATTAGAAAGCTTGTTTGCATCAAGAGGACCAACCTGCAAAGAAAGCAAATTTATTGAAAAGGCTCATGTTACAAAGGATGAGTGAATACCAAAAGATATTGTTCTGGAGTGATGCCAAGCATCGTGATATATCGAAACTGTCCGGGATGTGCTTTGATATAATCATACACCTCTCCTGGTTCTAGTTGATAATGTGAAAGCATATGCTCAACAAGCCTATGCCACGGTGCTGCCATTCCTGAATGCATAGTCGACCACATCTGGCCGATTGCACGTGCCGTCCGAATTAACGGCGTTTTAACATACCTCTCTGGATAGATAAACGACGCTATTAAGAAAGCGTGTCCTTTATAAGGTAGTCCTCTCCTGTTGTAGTAGCCGAGAAATTGAACGTTCATTGAGTTCTCAGTAACGTAACTTTTGTCTGGATGAACTATCATACCAAACTTCTCCAAAGATAAGGCACTCAAATCTTCCAAATTTATAGTTCCGTTACATATAACGAATGAATCGTCTCCAAGGTACATCTCCCCAAGTGGTAAATGACCTGTTGTCTCATAAACACAGTATCTCGTTATGATTACGTTGACTATGGTATCAATGATGTTCGTGAACATTGAATCTGATGGTACGCCTCCTGATTTACGGTAACGTTCACCTGATGGTAAACGAACTGGAGTATTGATGAAATACTTGATCAGTCGGTTAATACGTCTCCTAGTCCTGTCAGAGTTTACATTCCAGATGTTGTCATCGCTACCAATAACATGTGCTAAATCCATAGAATCGAATACCATATTGAAGGCATCTCTGATCAGCCATGGGGGTACAGTCTTATCAAATTGACTAAAATCTATCATCATCATTGGTTTCCCTCTGTGATGGCGAATCATATCATCGATGTAAGCCATACCACCTGTAGCCATCTCTAGTCTATAGGCAATTGGTGCTGTAGTGGTTTTTAAAAACTTGATGTAAGGAAGAAAGAATCGTGCCTCTTCTGAAATGACATCCAAGGGCACACCCCATACTCCTCTTATCTTGTTTTTATCTAATGTGACAACTTGCGCTCGAAAGAACGCTGCTGTATCCGGAAGTCCTGTGTCTCGTCCTCTTCCTATCGCATCCCAACGTGCTAGCATCTCGTTACATGATTGAGCGTCCTGAAGAACATCTCCTTTAGTCTTAAATCCCCTTTCGGTCCAGGGTAAACCCGGTGACTTATCTTTCGGGAATTCGTCATGTGCCCAAGCTCCACCTAACGTTAGTGGCGTTAACTTATTGGGTGATACGAACTCATCTCTTACGGACTGTAAGACCATACGATAATTATCTGAATTTCGAACTAATGATGTAACATACTTGCGGTCGTAGGATAGAATATCAGCTTTAATTTCCTCATGACTGGCGATGGATCTGTGAAGTGTTCCGATGGCATGGTCAACTTGGTAACGACCAAATGCCGCATTTGCGAACATACATGCATCACGATCTAGGCCATGGTGTCTAGTATCAATTTGAAAGCCTTTCTTTGACGGAAGTGGTTCCATTGCGCTCCGCGCGAGTCCACAAATTAAGTCTTCTAATTTGGGCATACATGAGCACCTTGATTCCTTTTTTGAAGCTGTCGACAAATTGGAAGAAATGGATATAATAAATCCATGATGATTTGTTAGCGATCATGTTGATGTACAGTCTTCCGGGAAGTTACGAAAACTTTAGATGTGCTATAGAGTCTAGAGATGAGCTTCCAAACCCAGAGCAACTAAAAGTTAAAATCATTGAAGAGGAAACGCTCAAGTTGACAAAATGGAAGGTGCCATGCCATATATTTGGACAAACATCCAAAGAAAGTTTAAATGTTTTAAGTGCCACAATTTTGGCCATATGGCATCGGACTGCCCAAAAAAAGGGAGAAGACAAGGAAAGGAAAGGAAGAAAGGAAAGGAAGGGAGGGGTGTATGGAGTCATGCACTAGTCATGAAAGTTGTGAAGCTTTATCTATATAATTATCATGTTTCAAATGACCACCGCATCGCTGCTGATGCGAAGCGCCGTCAGGAATGGATTTTTGATAGTGGTTGCACTTCTCACATGTGCAATGACCCCCAAAGGTTTGCCCTGCGAGTCAAAAATTAAAATTAGCCACAGATTCTTTGACAACCGTGCAAGGTAAAGGTACAGAGCATGTAATGATGATCGAACGCGAAAAATTAAAATATCCTATTGGTTCCCGAATTACATTATTTTACATATAGTTTCCGATTATATTTATACTATATATTTTGAAGGGTTCTAGTGCTTATAAAATTAAGCACATACAAGTAGTAATCCTTTTTTGGATATGGAAGTTTGAGTAACAGCGTCGTCTTGAATTTCATTCATTGTTTTACCTAATCACATTTTAATGTAAATCAAAATCAAACGTGTTTTATTGTAATTAGGCTGAGAATCATCACTTTTAGAACGTCAAAATTACAGAAGACAGTCCTTCAAAACGCCCGTCCTTCACCACTTCCTAGTGCTTTCGCTGGGAAGAAAAAGTGGCGTAACAAACTCCGTAGTAGCACAGCTGTCTAAAAAACCAGCGGTGTAAAATTAACGAGCAGCGCTCGTCGTTGACGTTTTCTAAAAACAAACAAACATACACATATACATTTTAATACTGGGTGGCGCAAAAGTAAAGACCCTATTTGGTTCAGCTATAACATTTTTTCTAAATTAGAAAACTAGATTTAGATTTTTTTAAATGTATATTTGTGCCATTAAATTTCGTACCATTAGGATTTAAAGATGATGTCTTTTAAATGGTGACCTCCAGAGTTGATACACATTTGAGCCCTATTTATGACATTTTGCATAACTTGCCGTAACACTTCCTGCGATATGTTCGTTATTTCTTGACGAATGTTTTCTTTTAGAGCTGCGAGAGTCTGTGGCTTGTTCACATACACCCGAGATTTCAAAAAACCCCAAAGAAAGAAGTCTGGACTGGTCAGATCGGGTGATCTTGCAGGCCAAGGCAAATCGCCAAAACGAGAGATAACTCGGCCTGGAAAAGCGTCCCTCACTAAGTCCATAGTGTCGCGCGCTGTGTGTGCCGTAGCGCCGTCTTGTTGAAACCAGATGTGCTCCAGCCCCAATTCGTCCAAACTGGGTATCAAAAACTCACGTAACATGGTTCTGTAGCGTTCTCGTTTGCGTGGCACGTCGCCTCGTTGATGTTTCTGGACACTCTTCCACATCTTCGCGCACAGCATCGATATTTTCAGCTGAACGGCCTGTTCTTGGTCTCCCAGACTTAGGTCTATCCAATGTTGAGCCAGTTGGTTCAAGGCGTGTGGCAAAGCGTCGAATTGTGCGACCAATCGGTGCCGGACGGTGGGGAAATCGTCGACGAAATTCACGTTGTGTTCTTATCACTGATGAATTATTCCGTAAGAACATTGACACAATTATTCCACGTTCTTGGGGAGTAAAACGGTCCATGTTTATTTTCAGTGTATTTTACATTTGTTCACTACACAATTTTCAACAACAGAATGACAGAAAATGTCATATAAAAAAAAAAAAGGTATTTTCTTTAGTGCCACTACTTTTGCGCCACCCAGTACAAATTTGTAGTAAGTAAGCGCACTTGCTATGTTTTTATTCTGGCTATGTTGACTGTTTATTTTTCTCGAGACTAGGGCCTTTGAGTGAATTGATTGATTTTGCTCAGTTCAATATTATGATTATTTCCATAAAATAGAAATAATAGATAAATTCTTAGGGCCGGTTTTTTGATACGTAGTTAACTCAATCAATTGTTAAAAATAGTATCTAACTGATGGTTAAATTGGGGGGCGTCCCACACTACGCTTGCCGATAAGCGGTCTCCACTCCAGGACTCGTCTGCTCCACCGGCCATCGGTCCTTCGACAAACATGACCAGCCCACTGCCACTTCAGTTTGCTTACTCTGCAAGGTATGTCGGGAACTCCGGTTCTTTTCCTTTTTTGAGGACCTAATAATATATGATACTAAATAGCCAAAGTAACTGCGGCAAACTCAGATGAAATTAAAAAAAGGCTTATTATTATAAAAAAAAATCTGCATCATTAGAATCCAGTCTAGAAAAGTTTTTAGAGGTTCATTCATTTAAAAAGTGTTCATCAATAGAAGTTCAATAGGTTTTTAGAGGAAAAGTTAAAACTCCTAATAAATTCTGTGATAAGACACAATTAATCATTTGGTTTTTCGAAAATTTTCAGCACATGGGAAGCACCCGTGGAAATAAACACCAAAACCACAACCATTTAAATAATAAATCTGAACACGTTAATAAACTAATAATAAGTCCCCAGGAGGCAACTCGAACTTTCTGGATAATTAACCTTAACCTGTGTAAATACGCAAGTTGAAAAGCCACGTCAGATTATTTAAGTGTCTCTTGGTAATTTTGTTAACTTAATTCTTGAACCATTCAGTGAATTGAAAGCCTTATTCAAGTTATTTTTAGGATAAAAGCGCGCGTTTAATGAATTCGAGTTGTTTGAAAACGATACCGACTCATTAACTAAGATTTCTTAAGTAGAAAATGTCCTTCATACTGTTTTTTTTTTTTTGGAAACCATCTACTGTTTACCCTTGTAGGGTTCACTCCTACTAGTTCAGAAATACGCCAGTAGCGCTTCTGAGATATAACATATAAAATAACAATAAAATACGGAAATACGATTAGCACATGTATGTCTCAGCTATGACAGATAGTTAACATCTCCTATTACAAGTTATTTAAATGGTCATCATTTATTACTAGCTTCTGCCTACGAGTTCGTTCGCGTGAAATTTCTTGCTTTAAAAAATCGCTGGCCCCGGACAATATAGCGGTAAATACCGGTTAGGGCGAGCGCGCACTACGATAAAAAATCGTTGCGAAAAAATATCGCAAATCTGTGAACCACAGAAATACACTACAATCCGCGCATTGCGAAAATAAATCGTGCGTGTATGAAATATTGTAGTTTGCGATTTTATTTCGCATTAAAAAAATCGCAACGATTTTTTATCGCGGTGCGCGGTTAGCCTTACGCCCTTTTTAATGTTATTTGATTATTGGCTTCTCTGAGTATCAGTCTCACTCTTATTTTTTTCAATTTTTTAAAATTATTATTTCTTTAGAATAAATGACAATAACAGCTTTATTGCATGGAAAATTCTCTTACGACTAAAAATTTATAATTGCATTACTCTATGAACCATAACACAAAAAACCGGTGAACATCTTTACTAGCGATTAGTGGATGATACAGCTAAGCTTTGGCTATAAAATTTCCCTGAAGAAGGTGGTAATCGGCTGGTACGCTCGAGATCTAAAGCGGAAAATACGTCGTATTATATACTTACAGTTATGAATCTCAGTGGTTGGTGTGTTTATAAAGTCATTAATGATGTTGCAATTGAAAAAATATCGTCTATAATTTGTATTCTAACTTACAGTTATGAATCTCAGTGGTTGGTGTGTTTATAAAGTCATTAATGATGTTGCAATTGAAAAAATATCGTCTATAATTTGTATTCTACATTTTTTCAATTATTTCATTAAATATTTATACCATTACAATTATTTGTAAAATGTTAAATTGGTAAAAAAATTAGCTTTCATCTGACATTTTGAACGCCTGTTTTGAATCACTGTACGCTGCACTATAAACAAATAACTTCTTTTATTTCTCCTGTAAAAATCGATTTCGAAAAAAAAATCGATTGATATTACCGCTTTATTGCCCGGGGCCAGCGAAATATAGCATCGCATTGCCCGCTCGCGCCTTATTTCGTTTTCGCTTAGCGTATCCTTATCTGACGTTTTTCCTTTATACTCGGCTCCTAAGTGCCGCAATGTGATGTTCGAATGAATCCAACCTGTAGTTCTAGAGACCAGCTTTTATTATTATATCCTACTAATATTATAAACGAGTTTGTATGGATGTTTGTTATTCTTTCACGCAAAAACTACTGAACGAATTTGGATGAAATTTGGCACACAGATGTTTTATAAATAGCAACACATAGGATACTTTTTATCCCGATATTCCCACGGAATCGAAACGTATGCGGGTGAAACCGTGGGGCGCAGCTAGTAGAAGATATATCGAGCTGTTAGAGATGTTAAAGCTCCAAAAGCCCCAAAATTCATAGTATCGCACTAAGAATTTTGGTTACAGTACACTTTAAACGTGAGTAATGACGGTTCACTTTAAACGTGAGTAATGACGGTTCAATACGTCATGAACCAGTAACAACGCTTTCCAACTAATAAATCAACAAGGCAACTCGTGCTTAAATTTCAGTATTCTAGCTTAGAACTGAAATCGAAGTTCCTGTGCCTTGCCTGACTAATCTTGAAGGACCTGTGTTTGTGGAAGATCGCTATTTACGCTTTTAGTAAAGTAAAATAACCAGCCTGTATTCCGCCGCTTCCTTTCCTTTTTATCCATTCAACTTGATCCTGAGCCAATATGGACCAACCCTTATAAAATATATAGGTATCAAACTCATCCCGACTTCTTCGCCTGGGTCTTCTGCGATGCCGTCTGACGTTTTCATGGACCCATGCTGTGGTGGTCTTACCTCACAATGTTTCCGACATGCGGCAAACCTGTCCGGCCCAGTCCCATTTGACCTTGGCTACTTTTTGGATGACGTCTTCGATTTGTGTCTTAGGAGCGCAGTACCGTGTTCCGTGTGCGGTCGGTAAGTCCTCCAAGGATACTCAATTATTGTTCATAAAGAAAAAATCTAACTCTCCTCTCTAATTTCGCGAAGTTGTGGAAGATTTCCATCACTTACTGATGGACTGTGATCGATATGAGTCTTGTAGAAATTATCTGTTTGGGGTCTTGAGGTTGAACCGACTTGAAAAAATGATGTCTCAACTAAATGGTGATGATGCGAAGAGTCTGTTCAGATTCATGATCCAAATGTTATCCGTGGCAGTGTGTATAACATATTTAGGGTACAATGAGACTGGCATACGCATTGCGGTCATAAAAGTCCCTAATGATTGAGTTTGAGTTTACTTTTTTACGACTGAAAAAATTAAGACGGTTTTGATCCAGCTCTTTACATGGATTATGAGAAGCCTCTTTGTAAAATATGTCATAAGGTCTGATAAAGAAATGAATGTAAATAAATCGCCGAATTCAAAAGCTGTATCAATTCCTTTCATACAAAATTAATGTCTTTTGATCCTTGATTTACGGCCTAATAATTCAAAGAACAAATCAGTTCTCGTCAGCTAAAAAAAACGCCAGCAAAAAAAGCTTATTTTAGAATTAGACGCGAATTGAATTTATTTGGGTAAGGTTTTTTGGGTACGAAAAAATAACGTTCAGTTACTATGCAGACTACTGTTCAGGTGCTGTGTACTGTATGTGGTATGGCAGTGGCTGTGCTATTTTGAACCGAGGCACTTTAGATATCACAATACCTACTTAAAGAATGCATATTGGATGCTCGACTCAGGTATCCGAGATATCCAGGGTCAAATTCAAACTCCGCGGACGTGATGGGTAGAATCGATATCTCAACAAAATAAACTAATTTAACTATTTTGTTTTTGTGGGGTCACCGACCGCAGTTACCTAGGTAACTTGAAATATCAGTTTAAAAATCTGCTTTTTATTGTGTAAACTTCACAGACGTAATGGGTATCTATATTGTATATTTGACGGCCTGCTGCGCTGCGTGTCGCGGGTTCGATTCCCGCACGGAACAAATATTTGTATGACCTACATGTATTTGTTCCGAGTCTGGGTGTTTTTCTATCTATAATATGTATGTATTTACAAAAAAAAATGTATATAAGTAGTTTATCAGCCATCTTGTTACCATAACACAAGCATTAGGTTGCTTAGCTTGGGACAAATGGTGCAGTGTGAAATGTCCAGGGATTTTATTATTATTATGTCGTTTATTTATTTAGTTTTCTTATTTTTATACATTTTTAAATATTAGTATAAAAAAAACATTTAAAAATATAAAAAAATAGTGATCATAGTGATATTATTATTATTAATATTACTATATCCCAACACGACAAAAATAAAGAAAACCGATTTTCACAAGTCATACTTCAAGTAACAATGGAACAGCGGTCGTTGAACCCAAAAAAAAACATCAAATCTTTTCATTTGGTTTTACTGTGTTTAGATATCGATACCCGTCACGTCGGCGGAGTTTCGCTAGCTAATTTAATTTGACCCTGTGTAGCTTCGGTTTTAATATCAACTTTTGAAGAGTTAAAGGGAACTAACTGACTGTTATTCGTTTTATTTATTTATTGCAAAGTATAGGTTATATTGTTTTCTTAATTCTAGAATTACCAACTATACTACCTACGTATTCCACAGATTACTAAACAAAACTCTCTGCACGTTGTTATTATTTATGGCTGTGTTATTATTCGTGAAATAATGTAAAAAAGAAAAATAGAATCTAAATAACAAAAACTACAACTAAACTAAAACTTTTCCCACATATGCACGTATTTACAAACGCCACCATATCAAGCTACTACAATCTGTCAAATTGCTTTAATAGATTTTCAATTTTATCGCTAAAGTATTGAGGTTCAAGGTTGATTGAGAAATTTTGAGTTTCGCCTTATAATTAATAGCTTGATGTGCTGGCGTCTATACGTAATATAACACCAAGCCCCTGACTGAACCAATAAAACTCACTAGCCTCACATTATCTCATTTGTGCGAAACCCCGAAAACCCCATTTTTATTTCCGTCACTAAGAGCAATTTTTATGCCAGTTACGGAGTTATGCCCATAATAAACGCCTTTATTAAACTACGGGATACCTCAGGGACGTAACCTATGTATACTTATATTTTTTACTAGCTGCGCCACACGGTATCACCCGCATAAGTTTCGATCCCGTGGGAATATCGGGATAAAAAGTATCCTATATGTTAATCCTGGTTATAAACCATCTGTGTGCCAAAGTTTTGTTTGGGCCCACAGTCTTGTAACGTCTATTATTTTATCTAGTATTAGTATATTATCTAGTATTTTACTTAAAAAAACGTAACCAATTTATCATTTAAAATGGTCATTTAGAGTGGCCAGTCTTGTTATGGTGGACCATGAGGAGCCAAGGTCGAGTCAAGTACAAGGTCGGCTATTCCTGCAGATGCAAGTGCTGCTTGTCAGCGTTTGGCATATGCTGGTGTATTTTGGGTTGTTACCGGCTTCGCTAGGGTCATGATGGAAGATAGTACAATGGCCAGGATGCCCTGATCAACCTCTTCCGGGCTCTTGGTAGAGGCTTGAGGTATAGCATCTCTTGCTCTTGATATATGTACATTGCACCCGAAATGGTGCTAAGTAGGTCAACACAAGAGATACCAGCAGATCATCAGAATATTTAACCCCCTCACTGGTGATCTCGCCACCTGATGCGTCACACTTTTTCCAGTTCCGTAGATACTCGTAGGTATATTATACCTTTTTTGTTCCAAGGACAAGTGGGCCCAACGATATTTTTGCAAATATCCACCAAGTTCTTTGGTGGGCAGTCGTTGGTACTGTTGGCTGTTGTGCACATACATAATGATGTTGAGCGTGCGGTATTTAAGTATTTTTATCTTGGACACGGAGGATCTTGGTTTATAATATTAGTAGGATATCGATATCAGGAAATACAATGTGTCTTGTTCGCACTTTTTATGGATGATTTCTGGCTCATAGGATTCGGTGAAACAAATGTTGATGCCGATTGTAACTTGTATCGTGGCTATTTCTTGACCTATTTTTCAAAGTTCGACGCGTATAGTACTACTACTACGTTTGCCTATGCTTATTGGAACTTTGGCACTAGACGTGTGTCCGGTTTCTGGACTCTTGAACTAGAGTTACGCTGTAAAATATATATATATTTTTTTTTATAGTACCCGAAATGGTTATGAAAACGTATTTTTACTAATTATCGAAGACAAACAGCATTCGAGTAACATGAACTAGCTAAGGCGTCCTATCAAAGAATTCTCTACAGATTATTTATTTATTTATAATAAGCACACCAACAGCACAGTCACTTACAATTCAAATTAAAAATAATCTAAAATTGGCATTTCAGCTACCATGCAAATAACGGTATGCATGACATTTACATTTAACTTAAAAATATTAGAGACAAAGGAGGACGGTAAAAAGTGTGTCTAGTAGATCTTAATCTAGAACACTACATAACAAACAAATTTGAGCTACATAGACGAGCACTCTTCACACTGTCTAAAACAGGAACGTCAGGATCAGATAGGTTCATTAAAATGGCACGTATGTTGGTTGGGTAGAGGCAGCAGGCGCGTTGCTCTGCATTAATTGGTACCTGCTCCGTTACGGCTAAGCTATTAAATGCCATTCCCCTACGACGACGCGCCCTGCGATGCGATATAATACTACTACAGGTACACTGCTACAAGACGCTAGAGTTACGTCGACAGGGAGCGCTGTTGATAAACATTTTGTGCAATGATTGTTTTGTGAAATGTATTTAGCGTTAACTCTGGTGAGCATTCTTACTAACCATTCCATGGTATATTTCTATATATCGCATTTACTTACATAATTCTACTCACTTGAAATTGGAAAATTCCTTATCTCACTTGCAATTTTACATTTTTACACAAAGTATGTTCTTTTAAAAACGATTGGTGATCAAAGGAAATATTATTGATTGGTGAACCAATCATATTTAAATCACCTGACCGGCCCCTAAAACAAGATAACTCAGCAGCACATATAAACACAACGATCAAAAATCTATTGCGAAAAACGAACCATCATAAGCTCAATTAATACTAGACTAAACATTCAAACTATTAACTTTAAACATTTCAAATTGTAAATAGAACTCATCCGTCACTTCAACTCGCCAATAATTAAGTACAGTATACACTAACTGGGATACCATTTTGGATTCTCTAAAGCAGAAAAAAATACGATGGATTTTGAATGCAGACAATGGCCCACCTGCCATCTTGCTCTGCATGGCCCTGTTATTTAGCAATGAGGAGCTTATAACCGCATCAGGGAGTGCAGTTTGCGTAGCTGAATTATGGGCTAAACTTATGTCAACTTCTCGCGATCGATGAAAGAAAGAAAGAAAGAAAGAAAATACGTTTATTTGCGGTAAACATGACGCAGAGAAAGAATACAAACACAAAAAAAGAAGAAGTGGGGGAAAATATGTGTCACATCACATCCAAAAAGTGATACGCGAATCGCCAAACATTTTCATAAGGTAACCTGTCAGAACCTTATTTTACTCGGTCATATAAATAATTCCTCATATAAACTACTAAACTTGCTCCGCTCCCTAATTCCCTTCCTACTTACAGCTATGCCATAAAACTTACGTCTCACATACTCTACAAACCTCTTAAGGGTGATTTATTTTCAACATTAGGTGACATTGCCGACCTTTAGTAGTATGTCGTGTGCCCGCGAAACGTCGATTCACCTTTTTGCTTTGATGCTCCACCCGATTCATGTTCCAATAGAAATTAAAAATCGTTTTTGTATAAGGTAGATGGTATCGGTGAACATTCAAAAGCTTTTCACTGTCTTTTTTTTTTCAACTATCTTCTTTTTCTGAGCGTATTGTAACTGCATTGGATCACTGCTATAATTGATTGCACTTCTGCCGGTTGTTAGATAAGGCAGGGAATTCTTGAGGAAAGGTGCGTTTTTCTAACTCTGAAAATTTGAAAATGACGGTCTATCTGTGGCTACAGGGTCGATTTTCCTAAGCTTTTGGTAATCTTTGACTGTTACAGAGCATATTGTTGTAACTGCATAGAATCACTGCCATAATTTTATTGATTGCACTTCTGCCTGTTGTTAGATAGGACAGGAATTATTGTGTAAAGGTGCGGTTTTTTAAACCAGAAAATAACGGTCTACTTACGCTACTGGGTCGATGTTTCCTAAACTTTTAGTAATCTTTGAGGATTTTTTGTTACCGACCGACTCCTGCATTGGATCACTGCTATAATTGATGATTGCACTTCTGCCTGTTGTTTAAAAATACAGTAATTCTTGAGGAAACGTGCGTTTTTCTAACTGAAAATCTGAAAATGACGGACTACTTGTGGCTACTGGGTCCTAGTAACCTAAACTTTTAAGTAATCTGACTTTTTCAGAACATATTGTAACTGCATAGAATCACACTATAATTGATAGTGCTTCTGTCTGATAAAAATTGTAAGTACGACCGATCAATATTGTAATTGATAAATTGCTATCAATTGTACTTGATAAATTGCTATCAATTGTACATGATAAATTGCTATCAATTGTACATGATAAATTGCTATCAATTGTACATTGATAAATTGCTATCAATTGTACTTGATAAATTGCTATCAATTTTAATTGTAGTAGTATTGTCAATAGTTTCTATTACATTTGGTAGACGTTCAATTTGCGCGTCAATGTGTATAAATCACGTAAAAATTGACAATTGCGATTTATCGTTTATACAGGAATTCATCAGGAAAGGTGCGTTTTTCTAACCCTGAAAATCTGAAAATGAAGGTCTACTAGTGGCTACTGGGTCGATGTTTCCGAAACTTTTAGTTAAAAGCGCCTTTGCCATTTCGGAGACATATTTAAACGTGCTACGAGTGGTAACGCATCTTTTGGCTTTTGTTCAGACCTCTTCATAAAAATGCTGTTCATGTCTTTACTTTGGTGCTATTTGCCCCCATGATTCTCGTTTTTAAGATCTTCGAGGTAGGTATCGAACATTGCGTGGAATATTACTTCTGAGGTCATCATATTTAAATCTCCGCCTGTTTTTATTCTTAAACGAAACTTATTTGATTCTCTATTGTATAGTTTAAGTATAATAATTACTTTTTTGTAAAATTTCTATATTTGTCTGTAATTTATATATAATAAAGACTATTCTATTCTATTCTAGATAAACTACAAACAAAAATAGAACATATTTTTCAGTGTGGCTCTTATTATTGTTAGAACTGTTAGAAGTACTATGTCTTCTAATTCTTTCAATACGCCTGCAACACTACCATGATTAGATGCATCTTTATTATTTCCGAAGCCATCCGTAACATTTGGAAGCTATTGTTTAGCGCACTTTGAAGTTTGAATAGTACTTGTACTCCATAACCACCAAGATGTATTGACCCAATGGATCAAGAATTCTTACTACACCTGTTCTACGTTCTGGCTCAAGAGCAGAGGGATATGGTGATTCATTAACCCGCATTGAGATCTATTTTGAATCCCTCTTAATGCTGGATTTTAATAGTGACACCTGTTCTAACTTAATCGAAAAATGATTTAAAGAGACTCATAATTCCCACAATTATACTGTCCTTTTTTTTCTACAATTGCTTGTATGCCCCTAAAAGTTTGGCGATGTATGCAGAATTAAGTAAGGAAGAATCTTGTTTCAAAATAATTAAAAAAAAACGGATTTCTTTCGACAGTCGATGTTTTTTACCATAGATGAAATCTTTATGGTCTTTTCACTCATTATTTCTAATGCCTAAATAAAATAATTTCCAGTCATAAATGTTTATCATAATCAGCCTATATGACTATGATTTTATAACTATGATGTTCCACAGGCCTCTTCTCTGTGAGATCGAGTGGGCCGTAATCCACCACGACCACCACCACACATGGGTGAGCCCAGTGCGGGTTGGTAGATGTCACATGTCTTCCAATTTTTGGCTCTAGGACATCCCGGTTTCAGGTTTCAGTGGTGATAAAATAATTTACACACTGACCGGGTTCGAACCTACACCTCGTAAGTCGCGGCCGTTCGTTTAGCAACCAAACTGCCTGACTAACTTGGATTTTTAATAGGGAAACATAACAACGGGCGTAGCCACGGGCATATTCAACATAGTCATGACGCCTCGGCAACAAGTGAGTACATCAATCATAACTCTCTGAACGTAAACTCAGTCGCTAATGTATTTAAAATTTGTTCTCGTAAACTTTACTCCTCGAAATATTACTAGGAAAAGTTAATTCGCAGCTTTAGAAGCTGAGTAAATTTCCTGTTACATGTTTATGACGGCGACATGTATGGTTCTGAGTAACTAAATTTACCTACTCTCCATGTGGGGTGGCAGAATTGGGAATAACATTTTAATGTACTTACTGGTTTTGTCATTTTCCTTAGCATACAGCGCCGACAAGTAATATCAAATTCTATTGGACAGAAGATTACAAATTTAGTAACCATGTCGGCAGTTGCTGTACATATGTATATGACAGTGTATGTATGTGCAATTTCTGTATTTGACTAAACTGGATGTGTGCAAAAAGCAAATAACATTGTTGCCTGGCAATTGAACGCGATATCTGCGTATCACTGATTGAATACGTAGTAATTATGATACACGTATTATCACACTCACTTTTAAATCGTGTGCGTGTTTCTAAACTTTTAAATATACTTTTATATTGATCAATAAAAGCGAAAACTGCTATGGATTTTTAATTTTACAAACGTCAAACGTCCGACATCCTTTTTTGTCTTGTCTTGTCTTTTATCTTGTAATTGAAATGCTAGTGATTGTCATAAAAAATATCGACTAATTTTACGAGAAGTATTTAATACTCCTTTACTGCAAAAACACAAAAAAAAAAACATTTTAATTGATTTATATTTATACTGAAAACAATTGTCTTTTTCGGCAAGAATTTCCATGATGCTCTTGAAGCTAGCCCAAGTGCTATTTTTTAATAAAGATGCGGTTAGGGTTCCGTACCTCGAAAGGAAAAAACGACCCTTATAGGATCAATTTGTTGTCTGTCCGTCCGTCTGTCTGTCAAGACTCTTTTTCTCAGGAACGCGTGGAGGTACCAAGCTGGAATTTATTTCAAATACTCAGGTCTACTGACCCTTGGAGCTGTGCAAAATCAAACTTCTATGCCAACGCAATCAAAAGATACAGCCGTTAATGCCGCAAATTTTCGACACTCGCAAGGAATCGTAACCTAATACATAGAATCTTGAAATTTGGTACGAAGCAACGTCTTATAGCACAGATAAAGGAAAAATTGCGATAACCGTAATTTTTAATCATTTTAAATTGTATGGAACCCTCGGTGCGCGAGTCTGACTCGCACTTGCACTCGAAGTAGTGGACTTTATTAAAATAGGTGTAATACCATAATTTACATATCAACGTACTATAAAAGAAACAATGAAATGCCCGTGGTCGAGCGCTTCTGTGACCTGCGCCCTAATTGCGTAACACACGATTAATCGGAATCGGTTTCATTTTGACAGTTCAACAACATTCATTGCGTTATTTACGTGTTGAGCAGAGAAATTTTTCGAACTTATGAAGCAACGGATTAGCAATTTGAGTTAGCAAAATGATTCAGATTCCGATTGATTGTGTGTTACGCAATTGGGGTGCTGAGTGGAGTGGAGGGCGCGCAGTGGCCGTCACGTATCGTGTTCGGTACCCCGACGCCCCGCGCCCTCCCTTCGGTAGATCACGCGCCCTCCCTTCGGTAGATCACGCGCATATGTGATGCGCCAACAGTTTGGACATAATATCTCCAAATTCGGTACTTTTTTGTGAAGCTTATGTTGCATTCTATAGAACCAGCTTCGATTGGTTGGACTAAGAATCTAAGAATGGATTGAGACCCTAAGTACACGAAAATGTAACTCTCTGTTTATCTATATATCTCGTATATAAATATGAATCCCTATTTCCCTTGGTCTCGTCATAACTTGAGAACGACGGTTTTCTAATACTTTTAAGAAGGTTCTTACGGGAAAAAAAATTAAGAAAGTTGCGCAGAAAATTTAAGAATTACGCTTTTACGCTAAATCGCGTCTGGACGGATTTGATGATCTGACCTGAACATCTAGTCATACACAAGGGTGCACGTTAATTGCGCTTACATTGGACAAGGACAAACCCCTAAATAGCTAGTAAAAGCGAATGATTTAAGCGTAAAATCTGTCTCCCACATTTTAGGGTCATTTGAAAAACAATATTACTGTCTTACGTATTCGGAAACGGAATAATTAACAATACACCTTGATTTTCAAAAGGGAGGGGTCTTTTTGACGGACAAACAAACTAACAAATTGTTCCCATTGTACCTGTTCTAATTCATATTCTACAGGAGCCTTCAGCAGTTCATTGTGTTTTTCAATAACTCAAGGGCTGTCCCTCGATTGTATACTTCACTAGCTTCTGCCTGCGACTACGTCCGCGTGAAATGCTCCCCCGACTCACCCCATCGCATAGTATCACCCGCTCGGGCTATTACTTCGTTCTAGAGTTCTTTCTGCCTTTTTGCCTTTGTTCAACTCCTAAGGGTCACAGAATGATGTTAATAACCTATAACCTTCCTCAAGAATTGGGCTATCAAATTTTCAAATCCGACAGGTACTTTCAGAGATTAGCGCGTTAAAACAAACTCTTCGCTTTATTATATTATTATAGTACAAATATTTTTGACATAAGGTTTAAAATATAAAACGTCAGGAAGTATACAGGGTGGCAAGGACATCGACGCGCAAACTGTAACCGTGGATTCAACACATGAGTTTAGACCCCATAGCGTCGAAATTTTTCGTCAGTTATTAAAAAAATATATTGCTGTTCCATACATTTTGACCGAGTAGGTATTGCACTTTTCTATGAAACAGAAGTTTTTTTTTTTTTGATAACCGACGAAAAATTTCTATCAAAAAAAATTACATTTATCTCTATTATTTATGGTGAACATATAAAGAATTATTAAAGAAAGTCTTTACCTAGGGGTATCGTATTACCCAGTAACTGGGTTGTGGAGGTCAGATAAGCAGTCGATCCATTAAAAATACTGGTATTCAGCTGAATCCGGTTAGCCAACCCCAACATACTTGGGAAAGAGGCTTGGCAGATGATGATATAAAGAACTATTATATTCTATTCACATTAACGAAATCTGGAGATGAGTACGGATCATTTTAGCAAGATCACTTGCAGTACCAAAGTACCTACTATGTAGTATGTTTCTACATCAATACAAGTTTCGTAACATCAGAAGATGATCATCATTCTCCTGCCGTTATCCCAATTTATTTATTTGGGGTCGACGCAACATGTCTTTTTCTTCCATACTTCTCTATTATTCGTCATCTCGGTAGTCTCACTCCCTTAATAACCATATCATCCTTCATAAGGTCCATCTAACGTGTTATGTAATATTATTTAAACTGAACACAATTACCAGAATTATGTAACGAAGTTTCCTTGTGAAACTTTGTGATCATTGAGTTGCTAAGCGATTTAATATGAAAAATATTATGAATAACATATTTCATTGTACCTAACATAGCTATATACAATGTACAATGAAATATGTTATTCATACATTTTTCATACATTGGAGAATGATGAACATAATCTAATATATAACATTCTCGTGTCGCAATGTTTGTTACCAAACTCCTCCGAAACGGCTGGACCGATTTGTATGAAATGTTGAGTGCATATCGGGTAGGTCTGAGAATCGGCCAACATCTATTTTTCATACAAAAAAAAAAAAAATATTTTGTAAAGGGAAAGGATATAAAAATCAGCATCAAGACTCCCAAGAATAAACTCTCGTTTTTATACACGTGAAAGTCAGTCCATCTTTACGTGTTTACGACTGTAACTATTTTCATTTATTTTTGTCCGAAAAGAATCTCAGAGGAGGGCTTGAAGACTACTCGTATGTATGCAGTGAAGGAAACACAAGGAAGTTTTTCCCAGAAATACGACTGTTTGAGCCACCTATGCAACCTGTGGAAAAACCCTCCTTTTGGGCTTTACCGTAATGAAGTGTAATTGAGAATCAAGCGAACTCACCTGAGTCACAGATTACTGAATAGTTACTACGCCTGGGTGAAATTTGACGTCTAATTAATAATTATGCTGTACATTGACATGATGACCGGATATCTGACAACCAGTCTTGCCAAGAGGTATCGTGTTACCCAATTACTGGGCTGTAGTGGTCAGATAGGCATTCGCTCCGTGTTAAACACTGGTATTTATTCATCTGGTTAGACTGGAAGCCGACCCCGACATAGTGGGGAAAAAGTTATGCAGAAATAAATACATTGACATATATCATTTTTTTTTTTAATGTTTAGTGTTCCACGAACCAGGTGCTATGGTGGTGTACGCAGAGCCTGGTTTGATATTTATTTATTTAGGATCTCCAACAATCAAAAACAACAACAGCATTTTTTCAGCTTAAAAAGTAGGTATAACTCACCGTCCTTGCATCTGCAGCATGGAAACGGTAATCATCTTCGGGATAGGTACGAAGTATAATCTAATAAGCCTACAATGTTCCCACTTCTGGGACTGACACCTCGGGTCTGTGAGAGCGCGTGGCATAATCCGCCACGCGGGCCCAGTGCGGGTAATATTTTTAAAACCACTGTGTCAGGTACATGTCATCCCTTCCATGTCTCGGTTAACTAAGACCACTGGGGCTTTTTTGACAGACATCCGAGTCCACATTTTTTTCACTGTATGTATTAAGGAAAATAAATTACATGTCCGACTCTCTTGGATTTTTGCATCCCTTGGGAAGTGCTGAATGTTACGCTCGTACTTTGGAATGGACGGAAATATGTTAAGACAGTATTTTTATCGCAAGAATTTCTTGCCTTGTTGGTTTTGCTTTTAGTATTTTATCACTCCTTAGAGAATTCGCAGGCAAAATATGGAATTAAGCACCGTTTTGAAAACTGACATTACGCAAATTGAGCCTCGAGCTGTGTCAAATAACTTGAGTTTTCATTATGAGACCAACACTTTTTTCTGCTTTAATCTTAAAACCCGAAAAGAAGGATGCTTTTCTATTAAATTTTCTTTCATTGTCCCCAGAGAACTAAGAATAAGAATAATTTATTGGTCCAATGTTACAAAATAAATTTATAAAAATAATTATAATGTAAGCTTACTAGAATAATTAGCATAATTATTTGAACAATGGACCCCAAAGTAGGCAGCGCCTGTATCTAGGGGGCCTAAGTTGCGTTATCTTAAATTTTAATTATGCGTTCATTTAAATTTTATAAAATAAAAAAATATACCTATATTGAAATAATGAATTAAACATTTTTTTGGAAAATAAAATAATTCTAAACAACGTTATAGTGTGAGTATGTGTGGTGGTGCTGAGTTTTAACTGTGGGTTTTTGTGTGAAGGAACTGAATGGCTGTGTGAATGATTTACCTTAAGATTTTGGTGTTAACTCACTATTTTCTTAGTTTCACAGCACGTCAGCAAGCTGCAGGTAGGTATCGAAAGACATTGTATTTTCGTGAATCTTGAGAACTAAAATGAAGTTTCATTGAAATAAAATATAAATATAAAAGTAGGATGATTTAAAAAAATAATACTTTATCCAAATGACACGCCAGCCAGTGATAAATGAGGTATTGCTGGTTGAGCGAAAATGAGATATTGTTCTTCGAACAAAAAATTCGAAAAATGTGAAACAAAAATCAAACCATCTCGATGGTTTCACAAATATTATTATAAAGAAAAATATTCCCGGAATATAATTAGACAGGTTTTCGATTATGATCAATCTTCTGAGATGCGAGAGCGATGGATAAATGAGATATTACTTAGTACGGCATACCCGCTCATACTTTTACACTACAGGAGTAATATGATCATACAACAAAATTAAGAGATGATGATGGATTTATAATATTGAAAACGGATACGTAAACTGGATGGATTTTATAAAAAGCCTTTTTTGCCTGAAATATAAATAAATAAATAAATTACACAACACAACATTCTCAGCCAACATATCAGGGGCTTTTGCAAGTAAGTTGCCAAAAATGTCAGCCGTCTTGACAAGCTGTCACACTAAGCTGTAAGGACGGACGGGTTTGTTTGTATACTCTGTATCAGGTTGTCTTCATATCTATTTAGTTTGTTTTAATACCAGTTAGGCGTTAATTTCTCTCGATTCAGTTTTGGTCGTGAAAACCGAGCAAAATCCTATCCTACATATTATAAATGCGAAAGTTTGTATGGATGGATGGGTGTTTGTTACTCTTTCACGCCAAAACTACTGAACGGATTTGGATGAAATTTTTCACATAGATAATTTATAACCAGGATTAACACACATGATACTTTTTGTCCCGATATTCCCACGGAATCGAAAATTATGCGGGTGAAACTGCAGGGCGCAGCTAGTAAATAAATAAAAAATAAACGGAATAAAAATTGGTTAAATATTAACAAAGCCTGAGCAAAGGTACTAGTATAATGAATGTAAGATGCCTGTACTAGGTCAACCTGTATCATAGGCAAAAGTTTGTATAAAATTATTTTCGTACCGATAGTGGCTTTATTGGGTTGTCTATTTCCTCAAGTTGGGTTAGGTTAATAGAAGCTTTCAAGATAATATCATTACTGGTACACTCGCATTCGCATACCCAGGAATTGGTCGATCTTCCTTTCGTCTTGGTCGGTCCGAACTAAAAGTCGCCCCTATTTCTGCCCAAATTTCATCTTATTATAATTGTTTTAATATAAATAGTGGGGGGGGGGGGGGTGTATTAAATATTTATTTTAACATTTTTTTTAACACTTCAACAATCGGTTCATCGGCCTTCAGATTGATGACGTGTGCGGAAAGTCCACTTCCAGTAAGGGAATTGAGAAATTATACGGGGTAATCTAAAGCGTTATCGTAGCATCGTCTTGATCGACTACATCGTTAATGGGGATGTAGACCACTATATTTTCAAGATCTTTTAGGGGGGTTAGTACGGCTCGTTAACACCATTAGAAACTTTTGGTGCGGCGTTGGACTAATTAGTTCTTCTAACATCGGAGATTCTTTAGTGGGAGAATTCCCGACAAGCCGATCTCTCAATGAATGGTACTTGTGTTCATAAATTAGGGCGTTTCAACGAAGTACTCGCTTCAACTCCAATTA
Source organism: Apamea crenata (assembly GCA_949629185.1). NCBI lineage: Eukaryota > Metazoa > Arthropoda > Insecta > Lepidoptera > Noctuidae > Apamea > Apamea crenata. The sequence goes on from OX451373.1 coordinate 12,446,951, forward strand.
TTGACGTCATCTTTTGGTACTTGGCTTGGCTTTCATAGAATTTGAAGTCCAATGCTTTGGTAAAATACTGTTGAATATATTCCAATACTGTATTATTTTAATGAAAACAATTAGCTAATAACTTGATTACAATAATAGCTATTATCTGTGTTGAATTCCTCTAAAAGGAGGTAAGTGTTTAGGTAGAAGAGACTGTCAAGTGAAAGATGAAGAAGAGATTAACCTGGAATTTACATAAACTTAAGATCTTTTGCTTACATTTATTTAAGAGGTAGACGGACTCAGACACTCTTCCCTCTAGGCCAGTCATATCGAATATTAAAATCGCAAACTAACGGCTAGTTCTGATTTTTTAATATGTTGTTAGGATCACTACCTGTGCTAACTTTGCAGCACTCGAAAATCGCGAAATTTTCGCACGCTTTTTGGTATTCTCAATATAAGTCCTAAACTATGCGTGTAAAAAAAGAATCTATACGTTTTTAAAGTACGACTAAAATTGCTACAATTTGAAATCAGAACCAGCTCTGTAGGTTCAATACTTACCGAAATACAGCTCTATAGCTCCTCTCTAAGCATATTTATAAGGCATTCTCTCTCTCTCTATATAGTCGGTCGCTCATGTCTGAGGATCGTGGTCAGCTTCGGAGTTGCACCTGGAGCGGATGATCCGTCTTCACCGGTTTCTGTCCAGCGCATCCCTTACCACCGTGTAAAATTTAGAGGACGATGGTTCCTTCACCTGATCGGTCCACCGTCTTGGTGATACAAGGCATTATAAGGACATTATTTTTGGTTAGAATTGTACATTTTGAACGCTTCGTGGATGGTTCATAAAAATTGTGTGATTCAGCTTGAAAATTTAGTTTTAGTCAAACCCGTTTGGGTTAGAGGGGTAATTTGAGTCGGAATAAGTCGATGCCAGATGAAGATGAGATATGATGATGAAAAAAATGTACACAATGCAAATCTATTGCCTGTGGCATACAATAAAATTGAAGCACCGATTTACTTTCATCGTGTAAACACAGTTTTGACGGTTTATTGCAACATTTACTGTTGTTACAACGAATTGTTAAAAAAAAAATGCATGCCATTGGCAATTAAAACGCACCGTGAAAATCAGACTTCTCTTCACTGACTTTCAATATAAGATTGGTAAAACCGACAAATTCTGTAGTAAATAAGACAAATTCTGTAGTAAATAAGACAAAGGGAGTGTAATTTTTGATGATTCTGAAAACACTTGAAGCCTAAAGGCACCTTTTCATTAAATCTTCTATTTACTAATAATAATAATAAAGCCCGGGTTGACGGCACGGTTGGCGCAGTGGTTAAGCGATTGACTGCTGCGCTGCGTGTCGCAGGTTCGATTCCCGCACGGAACAAATATTTGTATGACCTACAATTAGTTGTTCCGGGTCTGGCTGTTTGTGTATGTGAGTTTATATGTCTGTAAACGCACCCACGACACAGGAGAAATTCCAAGTGCGGGGCAACGGTTTTTTAAAAGAAAAAAAAAATTCTGATGAAGAGTTTGTTTATCGAACGCGCTAGCCAATCGTTGGAACTACCAGTCGAATTTGAAAAAATGTTGTTGCACTTGATAGCCTAATCATCGAGGGAGGTTGTATTTAACATCACGCTGAGACTCTTGCGAGCCGAGTAAAAAGAAAAAAGTCATGAAGAAACGAACTTTTAAAAAGCGCGACTAATAGCGCGAGCGGGACGGTGCGACGCGACGCGATGCGAAAAGTTTCACGCATACAAAGTACCTAGCAAGTATATTCAAATTTTATTTATGTTTCAAATTGACGTTATTTCAAGTTAAAAAATATCAACTTTATTTTAATGTCAATTAAGTGGATTCCTGAGTGACTTGCACTATTGAAAAAGTTATAAAATGTTTGAAATTGTAGCGTAAACTGAACCTTATTATGGAGGAACTAAAGTTATTTTTCCATAAACTCGTATTTGTTTACATTTTTGGCGAATATGGGATGGTTTGTCTGTAGAACCTAGTATTGCATAAGGCAAAAGTCTGTTCATTCAACATCTGTAATAAATACGTTTCCTTTATGAGCCGTGATTTATTTAAATGTTTGAGGTCACCCAGAGGTGCTATGTCGCCTAAGTCATTATCATGAGTGCTTTTTCAGGTGCGCGGTTGATTAATAGGCACTTGTATAACACAATGTGGTATCACGGACACAAGGGGTTTCATCCCATTATAGCAGGAGTTGCACAATACTACGCTTATGAGTTCTGTACAAAATTTGTAGGGATAGGTTTTTGTTTGATCCACAATAATGGTCCTAACTATACATTGAAAACTTGTTTTCAACTCGAAATAGGAGGTACAGTAAGTAACTGTTACATTATCATTATTAATTGTCATTTTTATTGCCTTCAAGTAGACTCGAAAAATCGGCGTTCCAGAACACAAAAAATATCCGTGAAAACAATAAGAAAATTAAAGAATCAATTTTAGCGCGCGCTCGATAAGCAGTTCATTCATGGCAGAGTTTACAACATGAAGAAAGTTGGCAACTTTACCTAATGTTCACCGTTCCTACGATAAATGTTTTAAAAAATTAACTTAAATTGAATTCTAAAAGTGTGGAGCGCTTTGTGAATTAATTATAAGTGCGCTCCACGCTTTTATGTAGAATTCCATTTAAGTAAATTGAATTATTTTACAATTTTTAGTGCGTTTTAAAAGCGTGTTTTTTCTAAACAACATATTTTTATTTTTAATTTTGCCCCTAGTGTATTCTACATTAGAGTAATAAGTATAAAGTCAACGAAGCAATGACGATTAGAGGCTACTAGCCATCTCAAGGGGTTTGTAACCGCTAAAGAGTTCCACTATCCATCTCAAGGGGTTTAGTAACCGCTAAAGAGTTCCACTATCCATCTCCTGGCTCCATCATCAGACCCTCGACACCAAGTGCAATATATTGAAGTCGTCAAAAACAATCATAATTATGACCCCAACTCGAGTGGTTTACTGGTAGCCACTGAAGAGTTCCACTATCTACCTCATGCCTCCATTATCAGATCAGCTCCAAGATACCAAACTATAGTTTTGTTTTCCGATCCACATATACAGAGTGGCGATTAGGTTATCACAGTAAAATAGCACAGCGGTCATTACAAGTTGTTAAAATAATAAAATTTTACAAAAAATATAAAAAAAAACAAATAAAATAGCGTAAAAGTTGTCATGAAATAAACCATCCTTGATAATAAAGTCACTAGAAACGCGTGAGGCAATGGTATCAAGAATTCAACACAAACTTTATGTTATTGTTACTAAGTAAACACAAATTAAGTTTAATGTGGTTAGGTAACTAGTAAAACGAAAAAAGGTCCCACGACTAAAATGTTAGTTGTTATTCTTTTAATTGTGTATGTTTAATAAGTATGCGTTATGTAGAATACGTGGTTTCAATTCATGTGATAACCTAATCGCCACACTGTACATACAAAGTTTCATTTCGATACAACAATAAGAAGTAGATTGAAATTGACTTCTAAGATTTTGTTACATAGTAACAAGGGACGCTAATAAAAACGTGTTAAAAAGCACATACTTATGTGCATCCCTTTCCTTAATGACATGCTTGTATATTTTGCATGCATGCTTTTACCAAATTTGGTATGGACGTGGCTGACACCCTGGATGTGAATCCAGGGTGTCAGCAATTGCATCAAAATTGGTCCAGCCGTTTGAGCGTGAAGAAGTGACAAACATACAAACACACACTCACATACTTAAAAAAAAAAAAATCCGTTTCATGGAAAAGTGCAATACCTACGCGGTCAAAACGTATGGCACAGCAATATTTTTTTTTAATAACCGACGAAAAATTTCGACGCTATGGGATCTAAACTCATGTGCTGAATCCATGGTTACTGTTTGCGCGTCGATGTCCCTGCCACCCTGTCAAATATCAGGTCTTCCCCACTGCTCAACCATATTGCTCAACTAGTTGAGCAGTTGAGCTGTAGGACAGTTTGTATGCTATGGAAGACCCGGTCATCCAGAACGCCTTTCCGCCCTGGCTGACGGTGGAATGGATGAAGTATGACGTCACAGATTGTGATGCAGCCTACGCCGTGATATCAGCGATAGACGCTTACCCACTGCTCAACTATTCACAGTTGAGCAATTACCAGTTGAGCCGTTGGTATTACCCACTGCTCAACTTTAAGCAGTTGAGCAATGTAGTTCAGCAGTGGGGAAGAAGCGTCAAAAATACCTCCACTTTCACTACATTTTTGACAAGTTTTTGACATTGATTGTCGCTGAGATGAGATTGCGACTAGATTTTGAACGTTTTTAATTACGGGAATTCGCCTTTAGATTAGACTATCTACTGTTGCTTCTTTGTTACTTGTATTCTGTGCTGCTATTCCTAAGCCCACTTGTACTGAGACATATCGAATCGAGTGGCTAGAGAAACATGGACCTAATATACATGCAATGAAAATTCAATCTTTGCGTGGGTTACGGATTGAATCCGGGCTTAACGTAGCCTGTTTTTAGAGCACTCGTGAGATTGCGGAAACTTGTAGTACAAACTGTATTAGACGTAACTTGTATATCAAAGGACTACCTGCTTCAAAGACGAAATACAGGGTCAAATTAAATTAGCTAGCGAAACTCCGTACACGTGATGGTTGTGTATGTATTTTATATTAATTCTATAACGTAAGTCTTATTTATGCAGAATAAACTTTTCTTTCTTCTGTTCTACTAACTAACTAAAACGATTTTTGTATAGTAACCGATCTGCTAAAAAGACTCCCAACGGATTATACAAAAGAAAAATTGGATAAACAGTAAAACAAGATTATCTTGAATAATGTTCCTTCTTTTAATGAATAGTACCTATACCTACCTATTTTTCATGACTGAGCTTTTGTTCTGTTCCATTCATTTACCCGAAAACCACAGATTTAATTTTAGATAACACTTATTTACTTTTAAATATGCCCATTTATCATACAATCTGTATCAATCTGGCACTTTAATATTCTCTACGGTTAAAAAGAAAAATAAGACGTAACACCGCGAGATAGCGAAAATAAGATGAGAATCAAATAAAAACTTTCATTAAGTAGAGTAGAAAGTCTCCTGAAGGCTAGTGTCTTAATCAAAAGCACGGGAAGAAGGAGAAAAAAATACTGTGAGAAAGACCGAAGTACTGTAGAGACAGATAGAAAAGTGATTGGTATAAAAGACGAGACAAAGAAGAGATTAGGCTGACAAGCAAAAGTAGAAAGATGTAAAATACGTAATATATTTTATAGAAACAATTATTGAAAAATACGAGATACCGAAGGGCACGTCTAGCCCTTCACAGTACCTAAATGTGATAATACAAGTGTAGTTTACGTAAACTCACGACATTGAGCGCTTACAAGGAGCTTTACATAAATAAAACAGAACTGCGATTTGCATGTTACAGCTTCCTGAAATTCCGTGTGTAACTGGAAGTAACTTCCTTTTCATAAATATTTATCAGCTGACAAGCTTCTGCCCGCGACTTCGTCGAGTGAAATTTCTTGTTTCCCCGACCTCCACCCCGTCGCATTGCATCGCATCACCTGCCCGCGTTGTCACTTCGTTTTCGCTTATATATTTAAATAATAAAATAGATTATTAATTTATTTATTACTGTAATTGCCCGTGACATCACAGCGGGCCCTATCAGAATACCAGCGCTGCGACATTTATTTTTTAAATGTCGTAGCATTATGCTGCTTTTGGCCTCGTACAGGACTTTTTGTTTCATTTTTCTTTTTGTTACTTTTTTTTATATAATTTGGTTTTGTTACTTTTTTTATATAATTTGTTTTATTTTTATTGTGTTTAGTTTAGTTTTATGATCTTTCTGTACTTGTGGGCTATCAAATTCAAAAATAATTAATAAAGATATAGATTAACAGGCCATATCCGTAAAAGTTTATTCCAAGGACGAAAGTCGACGTAGTTTGTTTTGAAACCGATCTTAATTCACTCCGATTTTTATTCCGAGTGTCATTACGATTTTGTCGATTATTATTCAGTCATTTTATTTTATTATACGTATTTTGCATCCGTCATAGTTCGACGAAGTAAGTTGATGGTTGATCGATGGCCGTTTTCCGTGGATGTGACGCGTATTTTCCCCCAACTTGTTCTTTTTTGTGTTTGTTTTCTTTCGCTGCGTCATGTTTATCGCAACTAAACGTATTTCCTTTCCTTTTTTCTTTCTAAGTAATTTAGACAATTACAAGTCTCAATTTCGTGTAGTAAATAATTAAAGTAAAAATACTCACCCAATGCGAAATCGCAGGACGGTCCAAAAAACACGTGAGCGCAGTCGTTGTAAGCGTCTATCGCTGATATCACGGCGTAGGCTGCATCACAATCTGTGACGTCATACTTCATCCATTCCACCGTCAGCCAGGGCGGAAAGGCGTTCTGGATGACCGGGTCTTCCATAGCAAGGTCCAGTGCGGGCCCCACCTGAGGAGGAGGAGGATATTTTACTTTTTTGCAATACCAGGGTTTGTTAAGGGCTGGGTATGCACTTGGCTCTCGAATCATATTGTGTTTAACATACAACCTGGCACTGACTTGCAAATGGCTTCTCTTAAATCACTAGCTGGCATGGATATGAGACACACTTCATTGAATAAGTAGTAATAAGGGAGATGCGAAAAGGTGGCTCGCGAAATTAAAAAAATGTTACGTGTTCTGCAAATTATAGTACGTTGAGAGGTTTATTACTTATTTAATTAAATAAGGGCTGATTTTTCCAACGCCAGATAATTTTATCGGAGGTATAATTTTGAATTTTTGACAGTCCTACTATACAAAAACTGTCAGACGTCAATTTAATTCCACGAATAAAAAACATCTGTCGTTTGAAAATCAGCCCTAACTTAAATACACATGAAATGACAACAACAAAAAAAATAGTTCAAAGCCCAATAAGTGTGCTTGTTCCATTGCCATACAAGCTTCTTCAAACTTTTGAGGCCTTTTTTTAAGTTTCCAATATTTATTATTTCCTTTATTATTTCCTTTATTATTTACATTCCCATAAGTATAACAGCCTCTAATGCCCCAATCCCCCGTGCTACCCTCTATACGTAAAAATCTTGCGACGTCAAACTTCATAGGTATTTTTATTATCTCTGTAGCAGTATCTACAACGCCACATGCGAACAACGCGTCATACTGACGTCACGCAAATCCTGCATCTCGCAAGCAGAGTTTACCGTGCAATTAGCATAGATACAATTTCCCAATATCAATCGTTGGGCAATTGCCTGCCAGACACAACACCCGTCTGGTCGGAGGATCCTCCCTTTTCAATGGAGGTTGAGTGAACTTTACACCCTATTCCTCATACCTCTATACCGCAAGCTTCATTCTTCTGAAGGTTGCCTCATGGCAAATACAAGGAACTTATGCATATCCATCCGAATTAAAGGATCAGATGGCACGAAATTAACCGAATGAATTCTCGGGGAATAAAATAGAACAGCGGAGAGCGCATATCGAAGTGACAGTGGGCTGGCCATGTTTGTCAAAGGACCGATGGCCGATGGAGCAGACGAGTCCTGGAGTGGAGACCGCGTATCGGCAAGCGTAGTGTGGGACGCCCCCTAGCTAGATCGGCAGACGACCTCAAAAAGGTGGCTGCGACAAACTGGATGCGCAAGGCGGTAGACAAGCTGATGTGGCGCAGCATGGGAGAGACCTATGTCGAGCAGTGGACTGGGATAAGTTGAGTTAATTGATTGATTGAAAATAGAAGATCTTACACGGCTTATGCCGTTCACTTTTCCTGCTTTCTTCACAATTATTTGATTACTCATACATATTCTCAAGCTTTTTCACAATAGGGACACAATTTACTCCAGAATCATTCGTTCATTTTTCGTTTAATAACTTATGCGCATTGAGATACGGGTTAGAATGGAATAAATTCCTCTGAATACATCTTTCAACCGCAGTCCTGCGGGATCGCCTGCTGCACTCGGCATTGCATATACGGACGAGTAATAAGCACAGTTTTGTTTTCATTTTATTATCTATTTGTTCGTAACTAACACGGCTTTCCTACTTTAGTCATACAATAATGAGCAGAAGGTTCGAACGTTCAAAATCTAGTCGCAATCTCATCTCGGCGACAATCAATGTCAAAAACATGTCAAAAATGTAGGGATTTTAAAGGAATTTTTGACAGATTGACAATGAAATTAGACTGTGAACATTGTTAAAATTATGAGAAATACCCCTCTATATTGTTATCCAATCCTATGAAAGTTTAAAAGAAAAATAATTGTTGCGCCGACCCCAAATAAATTACGATAAGGGCAGGAGAATTCTGATGATAAAATACTACAAATATAGTGAATGTCGACTTTCAATCATTTTTGCCACACAGGATTACCCGGACGTGGATTATCCGGGTATATTTTTGCCGCACAGATAGACTATGACCTGGATTACCCGGGTATATTTCCCTGGGATACGATTGAAATCGCGGCCATCATCATCTGCCTAGCCTTTTCCCAACTATATTGGGGTCGGCTTCCAGTCCTAAACGGATACAGCTGAATATCAGTATTTTACATGAAGCGACTGCTTATCTGACCTCCGCAAACCCTGTTACTGGGGTAATACGATACTGCTTCGTGAGACTGGTTGTCAAACTTTCGGGCTTCTGACGACCCGTAGCGACTGTCAAAGAGGGTCGTAGGGGGGTAAGGCTTTCGAGCCCGGAACCGCGGTGCCGGATTCCACCTATAGATACAATAATTATTTTTGAGTAGTATTTTGGGACCACAGATAAAATAAAAAGTTATCTTGGGAAAATACGGTCAACCAAAAAATTTAGAGGTTAATACAACTAAAACTATTTTTATAAAACGATAAAATATTTCTTTTATTTAAATACTCATTATGAAAACTAAAATCAGTATCTACAAATTACAAAACTTTAATATTAATGGAATTAATTAATGTATTCTAAAGGTTTCGAACTTCCGTAAACTGATTCAAAAAACTTTTTTATTTCTGCGCCTCTTATTTCCTTGTTTATACACTGTTGTAATATGTTATGTTCTAGCTGTGGTTATTATCTCGTCTGAACGGTTGACGTGCATCTCGCGCAAAACCTCGCATCCTGTAGCTCCGCCAATAATCCATTCATCAACGCTATGCCATATGGATGAGCAACATCTCTCTACTGCTATCGCTGTTAAACTCTCTACATGTAATAACTGAGCACACCAATGAGAACTGAATTTCTTATGTTTACAGAAATTCCTTCTAGAACTCGTATGAGTTCTTTTATAAACTTTTATAACAGAGGTCAACGTATGTTGACCTCTGTTATGAAAGTTTCGTAATATCTTTTGGAAAAACATGCCAAAGGAAGCATAGGTTCTCAAGGATTCCACCACCATACGAGCGGCATGTCCAGATGGCCAAACCAATCTTTCGCTAATGGAGAAAGCGGCTGGGAATTTCGGAAAGCGTAGTCCCTGTGCTAGTGATAAGTCTATTCGTATTCTGTTGTACGCGCCATTCAGCCCATGAGAATGTAATTCGTTTTCAGTGCTTTTAATGAGGTACGTTTCTGAGGACAAAGTCTCGTCTTTGGCGACCTCAATGCATAGTTCATTTATCACAAAGTATAAGAACTTGAGTTTTGTGGGAATGAAAAATCTGAAATCAACGAAAGTACATCGTAACATCTTTGTTACATCGATCTCAGGAAAGGGATGCTCCCCTGGCGTGAGAGCGCCTGAGGTAAAGAAGCTTATTATAAAATCTTTCGCTTGCTCAAGCATCCTCGTGATATAAAGGGAAAGTGAAGCGGGAGTGTTCTAGTTAATGCTGTACAGAACTATTTCGCGTTTAGCAGGAAGAATGGAATCTCGGTCTATGTAATTACCACGATATTTGGATATTAGGAAATTCATAAAGAGAGAATCTTCACCAATGTCTCGGCTGTCGTATCTACCTTTAAGTGCGTACATAGTTTCAGAAAAGCGAGTACAGCAGCTGTTAGCTGACAGAAATTCAGTGGTGTACTAGCAAAATTAAAAAATTCTACCCCTGTATTATAAAGAGTTCGCCGGGGCGCGAGACGATCTGTTGCAGCAAGTTTGGCGCAATGTATCCGTCTTGCGACCCAGGAGAACTCACAAAGTGCCTGGGAGCAATTACTTACCTTCTCATATAGTATTATAGATGATTGGACCCATACATATAATATTATACTTTTCTTTAATAGGGCGGTATCGGAACCACTAACAATTAGCAAATTTTTATATATTAGTAAAATTTCCTACCATGACATTCGTTAAAAAACGCAACAAAAACATCGTGCAAATGAAGTCCGTCGAAAAATAAAGTTTGCCCCCCTCGCTCGATAGATGGCGTTGGCGTCGAATTAGATCTCGCTATGGTTTCGTTGCTGCGCCGCATATAAGAATCAGCTTTACTTGAATTATACTCAATAGTATTTTGTAATACAATCTCTCTCTCCATGATTGTAATTTTTGATAAATCAAACCGTTTTCATCAATCGGTTCGATTTTATTTTAACTATAGTATCCGTGTGTAGTGTACTACTATTTCGGTATTCAAACGTTGAAATACAACACGGTTTCGGCTTGTGTTGAATTTCAATACAAGCCGAAACCAAAGCCATATTGTCACTTTTGCTTTTTGATTATATTAAGTGTTTTTTTTTTTAGTGGACAACACGGGGTTCTCCGATTCCATTAGAGATACGGGGAAACTGTCTTTACCATTTAACCATTAGCTTTTTTTCATGAAAATAATTTTGGTAAGGGCCGATTTTTTAATTTAACTCAACAGTTATATCGCCTATCGTCGCCTATAATGTTAAAAAAACTAAAAAATGTTCCCACTGCTGGAACACAGTGCCTGTGTCCCAGCAGTGGGAACATTTTTTAGTTTTTTCTTGTAAAAGTTACTGTCTTTTTAATGCCCTCTAAAAATTGCACTATATTTGATTTTGACTTTAATTTTTTTTTACGTGGTGATTTCACGCTTCGGCAATATTGTTGGTTTTGTGGTTCTCATCATAACTACACCATAATGTTGAATAAATATCATTTTCTAGCTATGTGTTACAACTATCCTTTTATAAGTACAGCTAAACAATATTACCCTTTATTTTGCTGGTCCGGTGCTGATAATTCATGTAATTGTTGATCAAAATATTATATGAGTTTTCTTGTTAACTGTACTCTTGAGGTACCAAAATACTAGGTACTCAAATATAATGTTTGTATTTATAGGTAAAAAGCCCCACGACCCGTCAAAGATACACCAATTACAGCCGGGGCTAACAGCAAAACGTGTTTTCCGAAGCGCGGAGAGGTCTCGGCACGTAAAAATGGTCACCCATCCACGGACCGTCTTAGACAACCGTAGCTTAACCTGATCAATCGACCCGTGCGGCTGTTATTACTTAGCCACGAGCACCTCAAAATCGCGGCGTTGGTATTTTATATTTGCTTCACCTTTGGCTCTTATAGGTTTCTTAGGTTCTTGTCACGAATGTATCGTCGCTGAGGAAGGAATACAGTGCTAACGAAGGCTTGATACGACGGGGTCGCTCGGGTACAGTACGTGACGATCCACACAAAATCCCTCGAATTTACTAAGTTGACATATTCGTATTTTGCTTTTTTCTCCAGACTCGGCATCGAGAAACTTGATTTTGATACCGTTAATAACCATTTCAATTGCATACATTTGTATGTGTCTGTCGATTTCGGCGGTCTCTCCAACTCTAGAGCCATAGCGCTTGATGGCGCGCTTCTCCCAGTCTGCTCCGACTTTCGGTATCTCGGTTCACTCGTGCAAAGCGATGGCGAAGTAGATCGGACGGTTAAGCACAGAATTAACACTGGATGGATGAAATGGCGGCAGGTCACGGGAACAATCTGCGACTCCCGCATTCCCCTTAAACTTAAGGGGAAGATATACAAAACCATGGTAGGGACCTGCTGTCTTGTATGGATCAGAATGTTGGGCCACAAGAAGGATGAATGAAAGGCATGCATGCAGCTGAGATGAGAATGCTAATGCTAGTGCGGTGTTACATGAATGGATAGAATAAGAAATGAGTTCATAAGAGTGAAGTGAGAAAGTATGGGACACAAATTATAGATGATAAGGTTTGATATTTTTAGTATAATGAAGTCCTCATATATAAGAAACACGATATAAAATTTATGATGGAAGGTGAATGTCTGTACAAGGAATATTAATTGAATCGATATAATTAATTAAGGAAAATATATTTTGTATGGAGAAGAGAAAAGCCACTGACGTTTTATAACATGTCAAATCACCAACTACTCTATGGTGAATCACCAAAGAGTACCAACGCTACAAGAAAGAGGAAGTCTGAAAGTGGCACCGGTAACTAAAAAAATGGTGGGGAAATCGTTTGTCATGGTATGGGCCCCTACTCTTATAGCCATCGACATTCATACATACATTCATACAAGTTTAAAGTTTGGACTAGTAAAAACTACGACTAAGTTTAAACTTAAAGTTTCCTCACGACATTTTCCTCACGATTCATACTCAAAACTTTAAACCTAAGCTTTCCTCCATCCAACCATATCATCATTCAAACAGTCACATTCCTCCGTCGTGAAAATGTCGTGAGGAAAGGAGTATGAATGTCGATGGCTATAAGAGTAGGGGCCCAAACCATGGCAAACGATCTCCACACAACTTTTCAGTTACCGGTTTATAAGAGTAGGGGAAGACCAAAGAAACAATGGATTGACTATGTGAATGATGATTATTATGGTTATAAAGGGGGTGATTACCGAGATGACGACTAATAGAGAAGTATGGAAGAAAAAGACATGTTGCGCCGATCCCAAATAAATTGGCATAAGGCAGGAGAATTCGCATGTGTCGCAAGTTATTATAAAATACTTATTTTCAACTGAGTTCACAAGAAAAATAAATTACGAGATGCAGTACTTTTACATGCGTCCACAATTCCAATGTTGTTATATAAGACAAATAATAAATATTTGATATAGCGCTTTTGTATTGCAACATCGCCCTAAATAGATAGTGAGGCGCCATGACATTATCGATAAACATTTTATCGACTCCAACTAATCGAATTGATGAAAAGATTTCATGTTTTACGTGTTTCTAATAATAGAATGTGAAATATGTTATCAATTTTATCGAATTTACTCCGATTTTATCTAAAAACGTATAGTGCGTACTTTTATTTCCATTAGCTATAAATAGACATCGAAGATAAGGTAATGTACTTTTACTGAAACTTACTCAGATTCAGTACACTTATTAAATCCATTTTGATAAATAAGTTGAATAGGGAAGGTACTTCAAACAAGTACAGGAAAAAAATTAACCACTGCGCAAACTGTAAGAAACTGTAAGTAAATAAATTCAGCATATGATTCTTTATATATTATTTCAATCTTCGTGCAAAGGTGGTATTTGAACACTGGGACAAAAAAAATTGGATCATAGTTATCGATGCATTTGTAAGTGCAAAAAAACATTTTTTATTTACTATTTTCATACTTACAGCTGACAAACAGGCATCATACGTCGTATTCTTCGGCAGCAGCAACGCCGCCCGTATCTTACAGGTGCCATTATCATCGCACACTTTGTCACAATCCCGAAGTCTCGGCTTTTCACCGCGACAGTTCTGGGAAACTCCAATACGCACTAAACCTAGCAATATAAATACACACCACCGCATTTTGACTTTAACGACAAACTCTAAAATGTAATACATCCATATTTGATTAAAAACGAAATCAGAACGATAATTGAGTCGCTTTTAAAATTAGACTTTTAGATTTAAAATGAACGGTTACATAGTTCGAACTTTGAACGCGGATTTTTTTATCGATAACGCGCACTTCACATGATTGCTAACATCACTAGATTTTCCACAACACTTGCACCAAATCTGGAACAAAAGAAGTTATCATGAGGAAAAGTTGAACGGGTATCAAAGAAAGTTTGCGCAAAGAAAACTGTTTACAAGAAGGCTTGTTAAAAAGTTTTTATCGCCCACACGAAACTATACTCTTGGCCTTCTAAACTTAACATCTTTTTTGGATTCTGTGATTTCTTAACAGAAAAGTTATTGTCTGAGCAGCTCATTCATGTTTAATCAACCTGTTCTTCTTCAACGACTCCATTATCCTTAATTAAACTTTGCTCTCTAAGTTACGTAACGAGTACAAGTCAACTTATTTGTTTACACGCCAATTTAAACACGAAAGTCCTGTATGAGGCCAAAAGGCTGACCTGCAAATTGCAAAAATAGTATGAAAATTTGAATTTCGCAGGCTATCTGGGGCATCCCTCTTAAATCAAACCTTTTTGGAATTCCAAATCTTTTTTTTTGTAATTTGTTCACTTTTGTAGTACTAAGGTAAAAACTATCTGAAATTCATTGATTCTTTTACGCCAAAATGGTTCTCTATCAAGTTCAGGGTCTTAATTCTCGCCTATGCGATGAGATATCTGGAGCCTGATTCTAGTTTCACGCCACATTAGAGTGATGTGATAAACATCTAGTCACGGAAATATCGCTTTTACGACAGTGAGCATATTGGAATTGTGGGTCCTGTGTTATCTATACTTCTGTACTAATCTTACAAAGAGGTAAAATTTGTTTGTTTGTATGTATGAAGGGTGTAATCTCCGGAACTACTAGTCAGATTTCAAAAATTCTTATTGCATTTTATAGCCCAATTCTTGAGGAAGGTTATAGGCTATTATCTAACATCAAGCCACGATCCTTAGGCGGCGAGAAAAATTAATAAAAGTCAGACAGAACACTAAGCGAAAACGATGTAGTAGCACGGCAGGCGACGCGATGCGATGCGATGGATCGGGTCGGGGGAACCAAAAATTCCACGCGGATGCGCTGGCAGAAGCTAATTTTAAATAATTCGTCTGGATTACTATATTTGGACGGCCTCGTTGGTCTAGTGGTAGTAAGCGCTACTCCCGAGCATGAGGTCTCGGGTCGAGCATAGTGTTACTTCCGAGTATGAGGTCTCGGGTCGAGCATAGTGTTACTCCCGAGCATGAGGTCTCGGGTCGAGCATAGTGTTACTCCCGAGCATGAGGTCTCGGGTCAAGCATAGTGTTACTCCCGAGCATGAGGTCTCGGGTCAAGCATAGTGTTACTCCCGAGCATGAGGTCTCGGGTCGAGTACAGTGTTACTCCCGAGCATGAGGTCTCGGGTCGAGTACAGTGTTACTCCAGAGCATGAGGTCTCGGGTCGAGTACAGTGTTACTCCCGAGCATGAGGTCTCGGGTCGAGTACAGTGTTACTCCCGAGCATGAGGTCTCGGGTCGAGCATAGTGTTATTGAGTTTTTCCATCTGGAGTTTCTTAGTAACAGCCCAGAGTCTGGATTTGATAAGCCCAGTGGATTGCTACAGGAACGCCCCCCTATTACATGAAACTCAAACATAACTGGTGGAATATGTACAGTCAACAAAGGAGATAAGTAACCAGTGTCGTCGGATATAGTTGAAGTTTAATAAGAAAACGATCGAATGAAATTTAATTTGATAAATTTTCTATTAATTAAATTAAATTTTATTCGAAAACATACATCGGTTTCTTACGAAACTTCTTTGGTGACCGTACACGTCTGCCTAATCTTTTGGGGACTGCATGCGTAATTTTATGTTATGTTAATTTTAAATACACTCGAGAGCAATGAATCCGGGTCACTTAAAGAATGTTAAAAATCTCGGAAACTAAAAATGATAGGTTAATGCAATAAATTGTATTTAATAGACAATGTAATACTCCTTAAATGAAAGTAAAAAAAATATGAGTCACCATACATTTTATTAACACAAAATTACATAAAGAAAAAAACTGCTGATCTCTCCTTAAAACAAAAATAGGAAACATGAAATTTTTGAACTTTATTACGATTTTCTTGAATTTTAATACTTCGTATTGCCTCCTCGTGCTTCCATTACTGCGTTTACGCGGTTTGGCATGCTGTACACCAAGTTCCTTAGGTATACGATTTTGGGGAATATTCTCCCATTCCTCTGTGAGAGCAATTTTGAGCTCACGAAGCGTGATTGGGGGAGGGTTTCGTTGTTTTACGCATCTGCCTAGCTCGTCCCAAGCATGCTCGATCGGGTTGATATCCGGGCTGCGCGCTGGCCACTCCATACGAGTAATGTTCATCTCTTGAAGGTAGTCATTCACAATCCTGCCTGTATGAGGTCGGGCATTGTCATGCATAAATATAGCATCCTCACCTAAATTGACCATAAATGGACCAACGTGATCATTGAGGATTTCTTCCACATATCTTACGCTAGTTAAAGAGCCCTTTTTTATGATCACCAGCTCTGTGCGACTTTCAGAAGAAATTCCGGCCCACACAAGTACAGACCCACCACCGTAGGCTACTTTTTCTTCGATGCATGCTTGCTTGAATCTTTCCCCTGGTCTTCGATACACTCTTCTTCTGTGTCTTCCATCGTGCTTGTAGAGCATAAATTTTGATTCGTCGGAGAACATAACTTTTGACCAATCTTCAATACTCCAATTTACGTGGCTCTGGGCATATCTTAGTCTTGAAATACGATGCCCACGCTCCAGTTTAGGGCCGTTTGCAGGTCTAAGGGGTTTTAAGTTAGATTCAGCAAGCCGACGTCTTACTGTCCATGCACTTGGGTTACTTCCTCCGAGGCGTCGAAACTGATTTGTGAGTTCAGTTCCTGTGAGAAAGCGATTTCGAAGCATGGTGTTCACCAAGTATCGGTCTTCTCGTGCTGTGGTACACCTGGTTCTGCCCGTTCCTGGTCTGCGTAGGTTAGAACCAGTTTCTTCGTAACGTCGGAGAACTCTTTGTACTGTTGACAGCGACACACCGACAGTCCTGGTTGTATCGCGCTGACTCCGGCCGGTTTCCAGCATTGTAAGTATTCTGGTGCATTCTTCAGGCGTAAGCGACATAATTTCAGCTTGAATAATGAATATAGAGCACTATCAACATGGTTTATGTACCCACATAAATGACAGATTACAAACAAAAGCAAAACCAAATGCTGTAATTTCGTAGTTCCATCTTCGAAAGTGGCCCTTTTTCAAATTTGATTTTTTTATGATATAACTTTACAATAACTAAGAAGTTTTAATAACTTCATTTAAGGAGTATTACATTGTCTATTAAATACAATTTATTGCATTAACCTAGCATTTTTAGTTTACGAGATTTTTAGGATTCTTCAAGTGACCCGGATTCATTGCTCTCGAGTGTATATGGATTTATTTCGCTTTACGTCTTTTATTCTTCTTGACGTCATTTGTCACTCATGTTTCCACCCAGTGTTGTTGTGCTGATTGTCTTTTATTCCCATCCTAATATTGTTGCCAGTCATTTAACCTTGCATTCCCATACAAATTAAGAAGAAGTATTTTTCATGCTTGTGCACAGATTTAATTTTTTTGTCTGGTGCCATGTTGTGATAGATGAATGCATTCTTTATTTTTATTAGTTGTTTATTATTATCTTTTTATTATTATTATGTAACATCGTGAAGAAACCGATATTTCCTAGAACTAAAATTTGAAGACGTGACAACCACCAACCCGCACGGCAACCCGCGTCGTGTATTACGGCCCACTCCGTCTCACAGAGAGGAGGCCTGTGTCTCAGCAGTGGGAACTTTATGACTGATGATTCTTATGCTTTTTTATGTTGAAGCGGGGTGGCTCCAGCATGTCCATAAGATCCGCAAAAAGGTCTTTGGATAAACGGAAACTTTTTTGAATATAGCCTCACTAAGGTCCCTAGGATTTAATCTCCACTGTTCTAGTATCTGCGGCAGTGTGGCCGCTGCTATTTCACCCTGATCGATCAAATGGTCTAGGTGCACAGTGCCTAATCCGCAAACGGGCTAATTCTATAAACGGCGTTTTATCAAAATGCCCAATTCTATAAACGTCTAATTCTCAAAACGGAATTCTACATATAAATGCCGAATTCTCAATAAGTTCAATTATTGGGGAAAATTAAATTGAATTGCGCGGGCTACCGTCTTGCAACTAGGGTTATTTCACCACACCATATTTTTTTATCAAAATTTACATTTTGGTTTTTTTTTTGGTTCCGAACCAGGCTGCTTTTGTTAAGCCGAAAATGGTAAAAAAAAAAATACGTTTAGGCGACAATGCATTCATGTAATGGCATTGTTCTCCGCAGCTAAGTATAGCAAGGTTCATTTTTTACACTGTTTTGCCATTACATAATATTTTCGTAATTCATGTCTTTCATCACATTGTAGGAAAGAAACTGTGAATTAAAAAACATGAAAAAATCACTTCCGTAACGATTTTTAAAAACGTTAAGAATTGATAAACTATAAAATAAAAATATTTAAATAATTCACTGTTGATATTTGAAAACTCAAGATGACAAATTTTATTGGATAGATTTTTGACTCGTATAATAAGTACTACCACTGGCGCCATTGCTGTGCATTTTGGTCAATTTTCTTGCGGAGAAAATTAACAACAGAGCCAATTAGCTAATTCCATGTTTTAAAAGTGCCTATTCGTCAATTCAAATACCGAGATATACGCCGGGTAAAAAGATTTTGCTGGCGGAAAGGCATTAAATGATAAATGATTTTATTTTGTAAGTAGGTTTGTACAAACACTTTTACACGTCAATCATATTTTTAAAATAGATGAGGTCGGCGTTTCCTATCTGACTAGTCTGAGAAGAAAGGCCGATACAAAGTCAGAAAGTCAAGACATAATCTTGGTCGGATCATATGAAGACCATGCAGGTCGATGTCTGAGATGGTCTTTTGAGGAAAGAACCACACAGATTGAGAGGACCTTTCCAGTCATTGCACGCATTTGTCAGAAATCGTGCAGTTCAACTCAAAACTTAAGGAGCTCGACGATTCGACGAACAATAAATACCTACCATTACTCAAACTGCCAGACCATGACAAAAACTAAGAGAACAGAGAGAAAAATAAAATATAATATAAATAAAATGACCCACATAGTCTTCACATTCACAATAATTAAAATAGTAGAATACTTTACAAAGTAAGCAAATGTCATAGTATATATAAAATTCATTAATGTCAATGTGATTTTTATAAAAAAAAACAACAACTACACAAAAATAAGAACATTCAATAGGTAAAAAATTGGAAACAGCTCAATCCCAAGCCTTTTTGTCCTCGATATAATCCTTAACGGTATAAAAGGCTTTCTGGCACAACTTACCTTTAATGAATAATTTGAATTTATTAAGACTTAGATCTTGAATGGGGCTTGGAACTCCTATTTTCTTGAGCCTTGTTGTAGGTACAACAAATTTGTGTTTGTTCCATTGTCTTTTGTTTTCGTCGTGTTTCATGAAGGGTAGGCTACGAAGCGCGGGTGAAACTTGATTCTTTCTTGTTTATATGCCCTCTTAAATATAACTAGCGCCAGCAGACTAGGCAAACCCATATATTTTGCATAAAATCATACGGTAGCGCTGCATGAATAATTAAATATTGATTAAGCTTTCTCAAACTTTCATATAGCTTAGTTATGCGTTAGTACGCGTACTTAATTAAAATCGTTATTAATTAAGCTAAGTAATTATTTGTTTTTAGCATAAAGCACTCCAAAATCATGATAATTATTAACACTTTCTACTATTCTTAAGAAATAGATATTTTCATGCAGCATTTATTATGCAAAGAAAATGAGGACGGGAAGTACCCTATAGATTTTACCCTATACTTAGGATTTGATTTATTTGCGAGTATTAAAATATGTCGCCTAAATAGCCGTATATTTTTATTGCGTTTACTTTGAAGCTTTATTAAGAAGCTCCAAGGGACCGTACCTACATATTTGATATTATTTCAACTTTATACCTCCGCATTCTGAGGAGAAAGGTCCTGACAGACTGATAGTAAGCCGGACAGACGGTAACGAAGTTCTATAAGCCCTCATAGAACTTCGTTCTCCGTCTCTCTTTTTTTTTTCCTTTTGAGGTACGGAACCCCTAAAAACGAAGAAAATAGTGTTACATTCTGCTTTATGTCACTGTAGCTGAACTCCGTGCAGAAAAGGCTTTAACTCTTCAATTACCTACCGATTACATACAAGAAAGTCTGAAAGCAGCAGTGGTGGCCTGGTGGACGCGACTTACGAGTTGTAGGTGGGTTCGAACCCAAGCAGGCACTTTACTTTGTGTATATTACTACATCATCACTGCTTTCAAAACGGTTAAGGAAAACATCGTGAGGAAACCGGTATGTTCTAGAATCAAATAATTCGAAGACATGTGACATTACCGCTGCCCTGGAACATAAAGGGCTAAGGAAGGAACACGGGTGGGTTTTAGTCAGTAAGAATCTGACACTCCCTTCCGCTCCACCCAGAGCGGGAGGGGTCATTTGATGATTTTTCATCCGCAAAAAAAAAAAGACATGTGACATTCACCAACACACACTGGGCCGGCGTGGTGGATTGTGCCTCACTTCCTCTTACATGTAGAGGAGGCCTGTATTCCAATAGCGAGCATTATGGGCTAATAGAAAAAAGTCCATCTAAAGCAATATTGCTACGAGATATGATGATCAGGGTGTAAAGTTCACTCATACTCTATAGAAAAGAGAGGATCCTCCGACCAGACGGGTGTTGTGACTGGCGGGCAACTGCCCGACGGTTGATGTCGGGAAGTGTATGCTAGTTGCGCGGTAAACTCTGCTTGCGAGATGCAGGATTTGCGTGACGTCAGTATGACGCGTTGTTCGCATGTGGCGTTGTAGATACTACACCAGTATTTAGGGAATACATTGTAAAAAAACGGAATTGATAGTGCAGTTACCAAAACCCACGGTGACGATGTCTATGCCTTTCGTGTTATTGATAGACTAGCTTCTGCCCGCGACTTCGTCCGCGTGAAATTCTTGTTTCCCGCCCCACCCCATCGCATCGCATCGCATCGTTCGCCCGCACTATCACTTCGTTTTCGCTTAGTTCTCTTTCTGTCTGTATTCATTTTGACCTAGCGTGATGTTGAACCGACCCGAACGTAATCATACATATTTTGTTACGGAGTTATTTTAAAATTATGATATCTCCTAAGATGTTGATTGAAATCAAGTGATGTCAAGGGCAATTTTGTTCACAGTCACATACTTGTGATGAATAACGTATTTACTTGGATAAGGATTGTCATTCGGATAAGGATATCATGTTGATAAAACACACCTTCGCAAATAATGCATTAATTTCTAACAAAGGAGAATGAACAAAAGTCGTCAGATTACCATAAAAAAGGTTTAAGTGAGTCGCGGACTTTTTTTTATAACTTTTAAAGAGGAACAATTCCATCATTCCATTTAAATAATTGTACTAGTTTATTGTAACTTTTTGTAAGGGTCAGGGACTGCTATTCCTTAATACAGGTTATTCTATAACCTAGCTAGGAAAGCTGAACTTCACCCACCAGATTGTGTTTGACATGGTACAAACTGATATGAATAACTTTATGTATGCCTCATGTACTACAATCTCCTTTTTATGAAATAAATTTATTATTATTATATTATTATCATACATAATTTTTGCGTAACTCAAGCCGTTTACGCAGCGCACGCAACGGAAGCTCTCAAAAGGAATCATTTTTCCCGTTTTTGCAACATTTTCCATTGATCCTCCGCTCCTATTGGTCGCAGCGTGATGTTATATAGCCTACAACCTTCCTCATGAATTGTGCTATCAAACACATAAATAATTATTCAAATCCAACTGGAAGTTCCAGAGATTACCACCCACATACATACAAACAAACAAATTTTACCTCTTTATAATATTAGTATA
This sequence comes from Apamea crenata, assembly GCA_949629185.1. Lineage (NCBI taxonomy): Eukaryota > Metazoa > Arthropoda > Insecta > Lepidoptera > Noctuidae > Apamea > Apamea crenata. Next base: position 12,468,922 of record OX451373.1, read on the forward strand.
GATAAATAAAACAAGCTTCGAAAAACTGGCCACAATATAATCTAATACAATTCTTCTCAGAATGAAACATCTTTTACGACAAGATTCTTCAAGCTGTAACAGTTTCCCAAAAATCATCTTACTGAATAAGATAAAATACAAAGCTAAACAAAAAGTCCCTTTTCCCAATAAAACGCTTCCAAGAACCTTTTTCCTTTATATCAGTCGTGAAGTTCATTTATCTTTCTTTTCAAAGTTAAATGTCTACAGTAAAAAGGTCTTAAGTGAAACCACTCGCTCAAAAAATATTGCGTAAATAAATTCGAAAAATGTTATCATTGTCGTGCTACGAGGAGGCAGATGTTTACGGCAAGCCCTTCTTTTAAATCAGCAGGACAGTGGTGGCCTAGTGAGAAAGGCAGCGGTTTATGAGTTTTAGGTCGTAGGTTAGAACCCTGTCAAGCGCTTTACTTAGTGTAAATCTCTCAAAACGGTGAAGGCAAACATCCATCGTGAAGAAACCGGCATGTCCAAGAACCAACAAATCGAAAACAGACAGACACATCTACAGAGACAGAGACATCTACTAACCCGCACTGGGCCCGCGTAGTTGATTAGGTACAGCCCACTCCTCACACTTCACAGAGAGGAAGCCTGTGTCCCAGCAGTGGAAATATTATAGGCTGATTGTGCTTCTTTTAAATCACCAGTGAACTACAAATCCAAATTCAAATCTTTATTGCATAGGTACTTGTATCACATGATTTGCAAGATCTAATGCCTCTTCAATGATCCATTATCTCTCTTCTTTCTAATGTTACAATGGCCTATGCTCTGTGTACATCAGTCAATTTTAAACTTTCATACTGCCTTGAGCAGAACTAGAAAGAACAATAATTTCAAAGTTCACATCGATGTTGGCCACGAAAATAAAATATGAATAGTCTAGTATAGGATTAAAATATGAATATTCTAGCATAGAAGGATGTTCTAAAATAGTTTTAAAAATTGGAATTTATTATACGTACGACATAATTTTAAAAAAAGGATGTATTTTAAGTTTTAAGTGACCAAAACAAATCAAACAATGGACGTCTATATCTACAAATATTCTAAAATAGTACCTATATTATAAAACGACTAAGATTATTAGATTTCACAACGCATTCGGAACATTTTAGTACTGTTAAACCAATACACAGACCTTTTTTATACTATTAAGGGCTGATTTTTCTATCGCCAGAAAACTTCTATTCGAGGAATAAAATTGACGTTTGACATTTTTGGTATGAAATAACTGTCAAAATTAATCCTCCAATAAAGTTATCGAATGATTGAAAAATCAGCTCTAAGAGATATTTGACCTTTTTTATACTACACATTAAAGCTGATTTTTCCAACGCCAGATAATTTTACCGAGGAATAATTTTGAATTTTTGACAGTTCTTCTATACAAAAACTGTAAGACGTCAATTTTATTCGACGAATAAAAAATATCTCGATTGAAAATCAACCCTTAGAGATATTTAAAGAAATTAACAGACAAACGACCTTTTTAATACTATTAAGAGATATTTTTTTGTAAAAAGTAAGTTACTGCGACGTCGCAATTACTGCGGTCTTGTGACCATCGATCATGGCCTTGTGAATTCTGTGAACGTAACCGCTGTCATCGCATCGCTGTGTTGGCATTTGTTTAATTCTATTGATGTTTACTTCTGTTTGCCAGCCAGTTTGAACAGGCGTTAAATAAAAGTCTTTCGTGATTTATTACTTCAATCAACGCCAAACCATGTGTAGGTATGATGATACAAAGCAGTTTAATGATATTACAAATGTAAAAATAAAAACTATTTTGTACGTTATTTATATCTGCACTATCTTTAGACAATATAATAAAATAGTAACGAAGTCAAAAGGGGCTTGTGGCTAAGTAATAACAACCGCACGGGTCGATCGATCAGGTTAAGCTACGTTTGCCGCGGTTGGTCCGTGGATGGGTGACCATCTTCACGTACCAAGACCCCCTGTGTCTCAGATAGCACGTTAAAGCTGTTGGTCCCGGTGTTTGACAGTCGTTACGAATTTTCAGTAGGCCGAAAGTCTGACAACAAGTCTTACCAAGGGGCAGTCGCTCCATGTAAAAAACTGATAGTCAGCTGCATCCGGTTAGACTGGAAGCCGACCCCAACATAGTTGGGAAAGGCTCGGCAGATGATGAGTAACGAAGTTAAAACTGTGCATTTTCCGAGGTTTGGGAACGAGTCCGACGCCGAAAATATAGTTTTTGATCATTGTTTGGTTTATGATGACATATGTTCCGTCTTAGCGCTAAAACGGCTAAACGGATTTGGATGAAATTTGGGTACTACGTTCCCGTGGAATATTTTTCGACATCCTCGCGGGCGAGGCTGCGGAATAAAGCTATTTTTTTAATAATAAACGTTACAAGCTATTTTGTAGATACCCTGTAGTTACTTAAATCAAGTAAATTTTTGATACAAAATGCTATCTTGATATTCTATGATTGCATTACTCAATGTCTTACCTTGTTGCAACAAACTTAATCTGACTCATTGTAAATGTTACGGGAAAGTCCGCAGTAGTAACTTTGTTCCTACTGCGCAAACTAGCGCTGCAATGTTGACTTTGCCCATAGCATTTGAACATAGGCTACTAAAGTAAACACGATTGGCAAGCCAATGTTGGATTGAATGGTCGATAGGCCTTTTGTAAAAAGCGTATAATTTAATACCTGTTGTTGTATAATATTAGACCGGCTGGACTACTGCGGGGTAATGCGTAACACGCTAACAGTAGGAATAGCTTTATTTATTATTTATTTATATCACTACAAAATATACAGTAGCTTTCATTTTGACCAAAGGAAAAGGACGGTGGCGTAACCCCCCACTGCTAACTGATCTGTTCATCACCAGGAGTGATTGCCAGACTGCCTGCGGGCTCAGAGATTCTAACAATATCAGTAGTCTGACTGGAGATCGGGGCCTGGACAGCCCTTTTTTTTTTGGATGGGAAATCATCAAATGACCTCTCCCGCTCTGGGCTGAGCGGAAGGGCGTGTCAGACTATTACTGACTAAAATCTACCCGTGTTCCTTCAGTTGCCTGTGCCAGGGGCCACGGTATCTCTTTCGAACAACCCGCGGCCCTGGCAGGCACGGCCCTCGGACCCCGCCAATTCGTGCTGACATCTCTTTGAGGCGCGCGTGGAACACAACGCGCCGTCGACACGGACCTGGTCCTTACCGGGCGGCGAGCTGCCCATTGCTCGCCGCCTGTAAGCCCGCGCCTACGGTGGCCGGGAGTCAGCTGTTGACTCCCGTCCAGGGCGTCTTCTGCGGCGACTAGGGGCGTGAGGGCAGAGTGATTGCCTCTCACTCACGCGCTCCGCCTGCCATGACTAGGTGACTGCCTCCCATGCACTCTCGCTCCGTACCATAGCCTGGACCAGGCCCGGACGCGAGAGATCGCCGCCGCCGATCGCCGCCACGAGGACGCGGCGGTGCTCCGCCCAAACCGGGTAGACCTCCACGAGGACGCGGCGGTGCTCCGCCCAAACCGGGTAGACCTCCACCGTATGCTCCACCGTGTCCTCCGGGCGATGCACACAGTAGTGACACCGTGGCGTTTCCTCCCGCTTTATCCTGAACAGGAACTTCCCGAAACAATCCTGTCCGGTGAGGACCTGTGGCCTGGACAGCCCCCTAACGTAGCTAGCAGATTCGTCTTCAGTATGTACTATTCTGTGCGGCATATGACGTGACAGGGCCTCTGACAGTTGTTGCACATATGATACATATTCATCGTAGGTATGTACCTCAGGGGGTTGCATAGGCTCTCCCATAATTCGTAACACCAGCCTCACCAGTCGTGGAAACATTTTCTCAGCATTATCAGGCGTAAGGTATGCCCCTTTAGGAATCAAATCTGTATCCGTCGTTGACACATTTAGTGTGAGCAAGGTAGAGTGCTGTTCTCAGATCTCTTTCTCTGCCAGAAGCTGAAGCCCCACCATGGCGTGCAACTCTCCGGCTTTTCCACATGCCATAATAGTATCCAGAAATACATCATAAGCTGTCTTTTTGGAGGCATAGACCTCGTCGAAGTACACAAGGTTGGTTGAGAGGAAATTACGGTCATATACACAGGGTATCAGCACCTCCATGGCGACACCTTTAAACTCCGTCAAATTGAGGACAGCCGCATGGACACTTTCAGATATGGCCCTATTCTCCAGGGACGTGACGGATTCTTCTTCTCTGATATGTATAATCCATGCTGCCACTTTGTGAGCAGTGTGTACTGTAGAGGGCTAGAAGAGCCCTCTGAGGTTCAGGAGGAATCAAACAACGTATACGAATCCTCGCAAATTATAATATTATAGATACGACTTTACATATTGTTCACTAAATTAGCACTGACTCAACTAATCAATCACCCTAATAAGAATATATGACACCTGCTTGAATGTTCGAATGGAACACGCGCATAAATATAGCCAGCCTGCATTATATGAGGTTGCCCTCGGCAGACAACCTTTACATGAGCTACGCCCATCCTTGAATAAAAGGATTGATGTACTCCCGCTTTCCCGCCCGAGGCCTTCAACCATGCATCAGACCCTGCTTGAGCCCACTCCATCACTGCGTCTACATCGGCACCAATCAAACCCTTGAGGAGAGCTGCCCTGTCCTGGTCACTTGTCATAGGCCCATTTATGGCAGCCTCAACGAACTTGACACTATTGTCAATTTGGCTTGCCATGGGCTCATGCAACATCTGCTTTTTAATGTTGGGATGCTGCAGGG